>CM038673.1:454514011-455986694 GCA_021605145.1 Aegilops bicornis
CTGCTATATCGTGACACAATCCGCAATATGGGGATAGACCCAACCAAATTTCACCACAAAGAACACTTCCTTTCAAGGGGTAATGCAGGCCCATATGCCCATTATGCGGGCTCTCATCGCTAGAAGTTGTGTTCGGCTCACCCGACAACTTCCGCCTCGCCCCATTTGCAAGTAGCTATCAAGCGCTATTGGGACGCGAAGCTTTCGCCCGCTTTAACGCAATACCGCATTATGCATCTCTTGCACTTAAAATGCCCGGTCCACGTGGCATCATCTCATTAAAGGGAAACATCGAGGGTTCCTCGAGTCCGGAAAATTGTGCGGATGCCTTGACAGCCCCACAATAAACCGGCTTCACCAATACAAGCACTTGGACAGGTCGTCCAGACCCCGGACACGGCTGGACGAGTCCCGCGTAAACATACAAGGGCTCACTAGACGCATACCCCCGTACAAGGGGCTCCGCGCATCCACAACAAGACACAATAAAACTCAATTTTGTTCATTCTTTGAATTGTACTTTGTTTATTTAATATAACGTACATTTTCGCATGATCTTTTTCAACTAAGTTCCTCTCTTTTATAGATGAACACCGTGCTACACTTTCGCCCGTGATACGGCATAACAGACACAGGCGCAGACGTGCAGTAGGGACCCGTTGCAAGGATTCTTTTCAGATTAAGACCCTGCGTAAACCTTTTTCACTATCTCTTGTTGATACACATCCCCCGGTCTCTTGCTATAATCGAGGAGGAGGCTGGCGTTTTGGCATAGGCCACGTCAGAATTTTGTGCGTACCTGGACACCAGGGGCTTTTTTTACCATGGGCGATTGTTCGGCGCGTTTTCATAAAGACCGAATACCTTAGGAAGTGTTCGGCGTCTCGAGTTAGGCCTTATATGCATCAGCTCCGAATCATGTCTTTGGTCAAATGTTGGGTTTGTCCGGCTCCTGTGTTTTGCTGCCTTACGTTTCGCTCTATCGGCTAATGCGGCACCAGGAGAAATACTGCGATTATGCCCCGGTTCGGCCAGGCGAGCACCTTAGTAGAGAAAGCCGAAAACTGACTGTCATGATATAGCGTGAGACTGGTCAACCACTCGATGACCCGTGGGAATCTTTAGAATTCCTCCGCATTGACGAAGGGCCGTTTCCCGGCCAGGCACATACGCTACTTCGAATTCGGGTGAGCGCGGTGCCCCTAGGGGCTATATAGTAGCCCCAACCGTCGAACTCCTATGGCTAAGTGAAAGTGATAAAGCATTATAGTCCGGTTGCCTAGTTTGCTGCGCTATCACCTCCTTTGTAGGACCAAGACGTTTGATCAAGTGTGAAAATCGTTTTACTGCAAACACCCCGCATTATATGCGTGGGGGCTGAAGCCAAAGACTGCCATCTTTCAGGTTATATACACATATACATTAACGGCCGCACAGGAGGTATTTTTAATTCTCGAAAGCACAAGTATAAAAAGCTTTTATATTCCATCGAAACATTGTTTGACAATAATACATGTTATTCGAACATAATATCCTTCAAGCACTTTGTCTCTATTACACGAGCGCCCTGAAGAACTTCCTGAAAATAGTGCTCGACAGGTACTCGGCTTCCGTCCTGTCGGATTTCGGGTTCCGGCAGACCCTTGAGGTTCGAACACTGGGGTGCGCGCAGAGATCTCGCCCTCTACCTACCTGCACCCCGCCGCCTCGCTAGGATCTAAACTACGAAAGGAACAACACAAGAGACACAAGGTTTATACTAGTTCGGGCCACCATTGTGGTGTAATACCCTACTCTAGTTTGTGGTGTGGTGGATTGCCTCTTGGGCTGATGGTGATGAACAATACAAGGAAGAACATCCTCGCGAGGGTCTGTTCTTGGCCGGTGCGATGAACTACTAGGGGGAGTTCGATCGCTCTCTCTCTCTCTCTCTCTCTCTCTCTCTCTCTCTCTCTGGATTGCGGACCTTGGATCCCAGATGCTGGATCCTCTCTCTCGATGTCTCTACCTTGCGGGTGGCTAGTCCTATTTATAGGCAAAGGCCCTGGGCCTCTTCCCAAATATTGAGCGGGAAGGGCGCCAACAATTGGCCATTTTGAAGGGGAACATCTGGTACACTTATCCTGACTAAAGTCGGTCCTCGCGTGTCAAAGGCTCTGGTGGTGACGTCGGCTTGGGCTCCACAATGACTTCCTTCCTGCCGTTGGGCTGGTCTTGGTCTTTTTGCACCGAAATGGACACCTTTGCTTGATGCTCTCGCCCGCGCTTGCTCCCTTTGCACCAAAGAGGAAAGGAGGACACTATGCGGGCTGGCGCCCTCCTGGCGCCTCTTGGTGTCGTCATGGCTTGCGTCATGGGCACCTCGTGAGGTACCCGCCTTGATCTCTCCGCCTCCTCGCGAGCCGGCTGATGAGGTCGTGCACGAGGAAGCTCCACGTCATCCGCCCGCGAGGCTTGGCCCCTCGCGAGGGTCTTGAGCTTGTGTTGATGAAGATGGGCAGCTGGGGCCCCCTTTGAGCCACGCCAGCGAGCAAGTCTGGGGACCCCTGCTCCCGACATGAGAGCCCGGGGCCAAGGCGCGCCTTGACTTGGCCGAGCGTAGAAGCGAAAGGGCAAGTGCGGCGCCCATGAGCCCCTAACAGCCTGCGGCCTTGGGCGCCGCGTGGCGGTTGATTGGACGTGGGCATCTCTGCTTCCCCACGACGCCTCGGCAACTGCACGAATTGATAAGTCCCTGCACGCAAAACGGTCATGATTACCTGCGATCGTGGAGGCCGGCGGTTGGCCTCCTCTGGCTTTAAGTACGGAACGGTGAGCGCTCCTCTGGCCCGTTTCTGCTTGCTTCTCCTTCTTCCTGGTTCTTGCTCCGTCTTGCTGCAATGGCTCCGATCCGCCGGTTCTCTGCGGCAGAGAAGGGAAAGGCTCCCCGAGAGGGTCCTGGCCCGCTTCCGTCGAAGAAACTGCTAGCCCTCTGCCTTCGCAATGAGGGTGCCCACCAGGTGGTGTCGAGGCCCTGGTGCGAGCGGCCACCACCAGGGTTCCCGCTTCCCTTGTACGCCCACATCGAGGGCTCTGAAGGAGTTGATGCTGAACGCCACGGGCGACGCCGCCGTCGGCGCCGGCGGGTCATGAAGGTGCGTGTCGTTCCCCCTGGAGTCCACGCCGAAGGCTCCTCCCGAGAGTTCGTGCTCCACGCCGCCATGTCTCCCCGGTCTTGGATTCGCCTTCCTCCCTTCTTCGCCTCTGCGATTCCGCGGGAGGATTCCTCGAGCTCGGCTGCAAAGACGCCGCTGCGGCACCCTTGCGACCGAGGCGAGGTTGCGATCGTTGCCCGGCGAGGTCTTCATGACTCGAGGCTGGGCGAGATCGCCTGGTCCCAATGGGACAAAGGCGCCCTCGCGATCCACCTGGAGTACGATGGCGCTTCGGTCATGCTCTTCAAGGTCTTCGATGCGGAAGGGCGCCGGCTAGAGTGCTGCCCCGGGAGAGGTGATCGAGGCCCTGCGGCGGCGAGGGCTAGGCTCGCCGACCGCTCCCTTTGCAACTCCTCGGGCGGTGGAGGCGTCGGAGGATCTAGCGAGTCCGCCGAGCTCTTCGCGACTCCGGAGACGAGCGACGACAGCTACGAGCCCCCGAGCCTGCGCCGTTCTCGGAGCAGGGCGGGCTCGACAGGCCGCCGCCGCCTCTGATCTGGATGGGGCTGGCGCCGTCGCCCGTCGGCCCACTGTTGATGATGGCGTCTTTTGCAGGGGCGCGTGTAGTTAGCGTTCTTTAGGATCTGATCCCTGCGAGGAATCAAAAGCGCGCCCCATGGGGGCTTGTAAGGTGCCTGTGGCCCTGTTTGTTAATATGATCCTTGTTGTGAAGCAGTGCGAGTTGCTCATTCCGTCTTAGCTCAGTTCTTCCTTTCGAACCTCGCGAGGGCTCGACGCTCTGCGCCGATGTGTCCAGTCCCAAGGCAGGCTTCAGCCGTCAGCCGGTATGCTGTGTCACAATGCCGTGGTCAAGGCCAGGAGGTGAGCGGCCCGAGGTCCGGTAAGAGCCCCTGAGTCGCGATGCTCAGGAGGTCCCCCTTAGCGCTCAAGCAGCCATCGTTTGGTGAGAAAGGAGAGACTTTGCTAACACGGGATTGCGTTGGGTGAGGGGACGGTGCCGTGTTAGTTAGTGCTTCCGGGGGGTGACTTATCTCGAGAATCAGGAGCCGCTTCCTGGTGTGTTGCCGGGTCCGCACATCGGCAGGCGAGGGGTCGCCTGGCGAGGTCCTCGCGCGTCCCTCCCCTCTCGCCTTTGCTCCCCTTTCTGCTCTACGTCCTCGGGTCCCGGCCCTTGAGCGAGTCTCAGCCGTCGCTGGTATGCTAGGTCGCGATGCCGTGGTCAAGGCCAGAGGGTGAGGGCTGGAGAGCCAGTAGGAGCCCTGAGTCGCGATGCTCAGGCACCCCCCCCCCCCCTTTAACATGCAAGCGGTTCACGCAGATGAGAATGAAGGAGACACCATGGGGGCCTCGCCTGACGCTGCTCCTTGAAGAGATCCTGCAGGCTCATCACAGAAAGAACGAAAGTTTGCCGTGACAACTGACAGTCAGCCGTTAGTTGCTCCGGAGGGGTGACAAGGCACTGAAGGCCTGACGAGGTGGCGCTATGCGGGGCTGCCGCGGCCAGAGCTCAGCTATTCAGGTTTGTCGGCGTCGCAGGGACGGACCCATGCGCAAGCGTCGTGCCGTGAGGGAGCAGCTCCAGAAGTTGGTGTCAGTTGAGCGGGCAACTAGGTCAAGCATGTTAATCACGAAGGAGCAAGTCCATGTAGATAAGCGCAAAGAAGACGAACATCGCCGGGTCGGGCCCGCGCGACATGTGGTTGATGCAGCCCGAGGGGCGCCCCCAACAAGATAAGCTAGGAACATGAAGTAAAAGGTATACACGCCGCAGGGACGGACCCACGCGGCCTGGGAATAATGCAGCCCTGGGGGGCGCTCCCAGTTGGAAATGAAACTTGAAAGATGTCACCTCATAGTAGTTGAAGACGAAAGGGTGTTGGTGCAGCAGACTCGGTGGGCTGCGGGAGCCGATCCTCACGAGCCCCCAGGCTCAGGGGCCTCGGGAGGCTCCGGAGGCGCTGGTGGCTCCTCGTGGACCATCTCCATCTCTGCCAGGGCTGTGGAACGCCTGGCCTCTTAAGCCTCCAAGATGCTCCTCATGAGGCGATGGTGCGTGGCAGCCGCGTTCGGTAAGCCGTAAGGCATGCGAACGTAGTTGTGGGGTGGGCCCTCGCAGCGCCCCACGCGAGAGGGCCAGAAGCGCACTGAGAGGCAGCTCGGTTGAGCCCTGGTATGTCGATGCAGACGCGCAGCCCACCATCCTCGCCTGGATGGGGAGCTACGGCAGGTAAGCGGCGGCTGCCACTCATGACTCTTGACTCCTGCAGCTCCTGAATGATCTTGCCGACGAACTCCTGAGGGTTCGGCCCTCCTTGCCTTGCTCCTTCTTGAGGGAAACGTACTTTGAAACACGCCTCCAAGTGGTGCCCAAGCGCCTTCCTCGTGACCTTAGCAAGGTCGGTGGCCCTCCAGGGGGGAGCCCCCGAGCCCTGCTTGAGGAGAGCGTCGGGCGCGCTTTCCTATGCGATAGAAGGAGGTTCCCCCTGAGCAGGCGCGGACCCTGAGGGGCCTGCCTCCTGAGGGGTCAGGCCGGACAATGTCTTCTTCTTCTTGGGGGCGGTCTCGGGAGGCCTCCTGCTCCCGCGATCCGGGTCTTCCAGTGATGCAGCCTGAAAGGCCCGCTCTAGGGAGCACACCGCGTCTTTCTCTTCGCAGGGCACCGTGATGACTCCACCACTTCCTGGCATCTTGAGGACGTTGTAGCCGTGGTGGGTTACGGCCATGAACATGGGTAGCGCTGGGTACCCGAGGATGGCGTTGTATGGCAGGCGAATGTGGGCGACGTCGAAGTCGATGAGCTCGATGCGGTAGTTCTCGCGCGCGCCGAAGGTGACAGGGAGGCGAACCTGCCCAATCGGGACCGTGGAGCCGTCGGTGACCCCAGAGAAAGGCTTGGTTGGTTGAAGCTGATTGTAAGGCACTTGGAGATTGTTGAACATTTCCACGGACAGGACGTTAAGCCCTGACCCGCCATCGATGAAGGTCTTGGTGACTAGCACGTTGCTGATGATTGGGGAACAAAGCATCGGGAGGACTCCGGCTGTGGCCGCACACTTGAGCTGATCCGTTGAACTGAACGTGATGGCGCACGCCGACCACCTGAGGGGGTGTGTGGCTTCGAGCTTGGGAGGATCTGCATTCACTTCATGAGCGAATCGCTTGAAGATGCGTTGAGAGGTCAGCTTGAGCTCCGCCCAGATGCACGATTGCGCGGCTCTGGAAGCCCCCAGCCCCCTCGTCCTGATGATGGTCTTCATTTCTCCTTGGCTGCGGCGGCAGAGGAGGGAGGCCTGCGTTGCCTTGCAGGCGATCCTCGCGAGGTTGGTCGCGCCACCCTTGGCGGGGGCCGTGGCCTTCCCAGCGTCCTGCGTTCCTTCCTCCTCCTCGGCCGTAGCCCCGGTCAATGCGGTCGGGACGTCGGTCGATCCTCCCTTCTCGCACGGCTCGGAGCTCTTGACATTCATTGGTGTTGTGGGTGTGGAGGTCGTGGTACACACAGTACCGGCTGCCCTTGGAAGACTCGGGCTGATCTCTGCCCCGCTTGGTGTCCGGTTACGCATGAGCACGGCAGCCCCCTTGCGCTTCATATCCTTGGCCTTGGGCTTCTTCTCTTCTGGGTTTGCGGCAGGCAGCTCGAGAAGGGAGAGACGCCCTTCCTCCGCCCTGGCACACTTGGTCGCCAAGTTGAACAGCTCCAAGGAAGTGCACAAGTCTTCATGCATCGCCAGCTCCTCCTTCATCTTGACGTCGCGCACACCGTCGGAGAAGGCGGAGATGATGGCCTCCTCGGTCACCTTGGGAATCTTGAGGCGTGCGTTGTTGAAGCGCTGGATGTATTTCTGCAAGGTCTCCCCTGGCTGATGCTTGATGCAGCGCATGTCGCTCACGGCGGGTGGCCGGTCACGAGTACCTTGGAAGTTGGCGATGAAGCGGGTGCGCATCTCGTCCCTGTGATGAGATCGTGCACGGGGCCAGGTTCAGAGCCAGTGCGGGCCCGTCACTGAGCGCCATGGGAAACCAGTTCGCCATGACCTTCTCGTCTCCATTGGCGGCCCGATGCCCAGCTCGTAGAGCTGGAGGAACTCTTGAGGTTGGCCGTGCACTGTCAGTGGCGAGGAGGCAAATCTGGCTTGAACTTGCCGGGCCACGTGACGCTGCGCAGCTCGGTGGTGAAGGCACGGCAGCCCGCTGTGGCCACGGGAGGCCTTGGGTGACGAAGAGCTTGGTCTTGCGGGTCCCCATGCGCTGCAGCCGGGAGCAGCGCGGGGTCTTGACGTGCTGGAGCAGGAGCTGGTCGCGACAAGCTGGAGCGGGGAGCACTCGAGCAGCTTCTTGCGGGCGAGGGACTTCCTGGCAGCTCTGCTCTTGCCACGCTGGCGCCGGACGGAGAGGGTTCCGCCCAGGGACCACGCGCCTTGGGGCCAGGGCGCCTTCTTGAGGGGGAGGCGGCCGAGGCGCCCCCGGAGCTTCGTCGCCCGCGTAGGGTGGGGTGCGGTGCAGCGGGAAAGACGGCGCGGGGTCGAGCCACTCTTCATAGACGTCGTCGACGGGACGGTAGCGCAGGAGCTCGTTTGCCGCGATGAGCGCAGCTCGAGCCTCCATGGGCGCGTGGAACGCGCGAGACGAAGAACCAGCCGGGGCGAGTGAGGGGGTAGCGGCGGCCGCTTTCTTGCCTCACGGAGGGATGCTGGGGACGATGCTTGCTGCTTTCGTTCAAGGCAGGGCGGCGCGGCTGACGAGCGACGGAACGACGAGGGCGCCCGGCCGACGGGAGCTGCCTGGCGTACGCTGGAAGCGAGAGCGGCTTGGCGCCAGCGCGGCAACGAGCGTCAGACATGGATGCGGTGGTCGACGGAGAACAGGGCGGCGGAAGACGAATTCCGGCGCACCCCTACCTGGCGCGCCAAATGTCGGATTTTGGGTTCCGGCAGACCCTTGAGGTTCGAACACTGGGGTGCGCGCGGAGATCTCGCCCTCTACCTACCTGCACCCCGCCGCCTCGCTAGGATCTAAACTATGAAAGGAACAACACAAGAGACACAAGGTTTATACTAGTTTGGGCCACCATTGTGGTGTAATGCCCTACTCTAGTTTGTGGTGTGGTGGATTGCCTCTTGGGCTGATGGTGATGAACAATACAAGGAAGAACAGCCTCGCGAGGGTCTGTTCTTGGCCGGTGCGATGAACTGCTAGGGGGAGTTCGATCGCTCTCTCTCTCTCTCTCTCTCTCTGGATTCCGTACCTTGGATCCCAGATGCTGGATCCTCTCTCTCGATGTCTCTACCTTGCGGGTGGCTAGTCCTATTTATAGGCAAAGGCCCTGGGCCTCTTCCCAAATATTGAGCGGGAAGGGCGCCAACAATTGGCCATTTTGAAGGGGAACATCTGGTACACTTATCCCCGACTAAAGTCGGTCCTCGCTTTGTCAAAGGCTGGTGGTGACGCCGGCTTGGGCTCCACAATGACTTCCTTCCTGCCGTTGGGCTGGTCTTGGTCTTGTTGCACCGAAATGGACACCTTTGCTTGATGCTCTCGCATGCGCTTGCTCCCTTTGCACCAAAGAGGAAAGGAGGACACTACGCGGGCTGGCGCCTGCCTGGCGCCCTTGGTCGTCATGGCTTGGGTCATGGGCACCTCGTGAGGTACCCCGCCTTGATCTCTCCGCCTCCTCGCGAGCCAGCCTGATGAGGTCGTGCCTGAGGAAGCTCCCTGTCGTCCGCCCCGCGAGGCTTGGCCCCTCGCGAGGGTCTTGAGCTTGTGTTGATGAAGATGGGCCGCGCTGGGCCCCCCTTTGAGCCAGGCCGCAGGCCGCAGGCAGGCAAGTCTGGGGACCCCCGTTCCCAGAACGCCGACACGTCCGAATCTTGGGACGCAACATCGGTGGCCTTCATCTCCGCCCAGTATGTCTTGACACGGGCAAGAGCCATCCGCGCACCCTCTATGCATGTTGACCGCCTCATTGCTTTAATATGCGGCACCGCACCAAGGAACTGCTGCACCAAGCCAAAATAGCTCTTCGGCTCGGGCCTTTTCGGCCACAAATAAGTCATGACATTCTTGATGGCAAGTCCGGACAACCTATTCAGTTCCGCCCATTCGGCCAAACGATCAGTTAATGGAAGCGGACGCTCTGGACTACGGAACTGCGACCAAAAAAGCTCTTCCATCTCGTGATCCTTTTGATCTCCGTAGTGTTCGGCCGTGTCCGCGGCACTCGCCGCCAAGTCCATATAAGCATCCGCACTACTCCACAGCCGGTCCAATTGAGCATATTTAGGATCCGTGAACTTCCTACGCAGCAGAAAGGGCTTTCCAGCCGCGATATCTCCAGCCTGACGTAGCTCCTCCTTCAAAGCTCTCATCGCAGAGCGAGCATCCTTGGCCTTGGTGGTGGCCTTCTTCAGGTCCTCTTGTTCCGCTCGACCTTCTTTTTCAAGAAGCTCACAGCGGTCGGTAGCATTCTTCAACTTCACGGCCATCTCGGCCATTTCCTTCTTGCTTCGGCAGTGAGCAGCCTGTTCGGCTTTTAGCTCTTCGGCCGCCTTTAAGGCAGCCGCATCACTTTTCTGGCCTGCTCCTTGGCTCGGGCAAGCTACGCGAAGATTCTCCATGGCAGCGGCACCATCTGCATCAAGCATACATGTTGTAAGGCACGGGCATCAAGCTTCCTTACTAGGTGTCCGCGGAGAAACTGCATACCTTGTGACTCGTCCAGCCGCTTATTAACAAGCGCGATGTCGGCATCCGCCACGTCAAGTTGCCGCTTTAGTTCGGCAAATTCATCAGTCCGGCTAGCCACCGGACGCCCCGCCACCTACATAGGAAGGGCGACATATTATATTTGGGATTATGATCCTCGGCATGCTGTCATTTTTGACAACGCACCGAGTCTCAGGGGCTACTATCTACACGGGGCGCATCTTATATATGCGGAACCGTCAAAATGTACATCATTGCATCGTACCTCAAAACCCGTCGATAAACTCCTGGCGGCCTCGTACAACCCGCTTTCATGAACGAAATCTTTTCAATCACCGTACCCATCAATGCACGGTGATCCTCTGAGATAGACACTCGCCTGAGCAGATCCTTCAACTCCTCCAACGTTGCACCAAGAGGTGCCGGACTCGTCCAAATGGCCTTTTTCGAAGGCCGGACATGGAGGGCTCCGGGGGGCCCTACGACCACACTCCATCCCTGCCGGATTCGGGGAAACCCTCCGCGACGACACTTCAGGATCGTCCGCCTCGCTAGGTGGTACGGCAGGGGGAGGCGTTCCGCTCTCCATCATCTCCGGACGAAGATCCCCCGAAGACGAGCTCTGCTGAGAAGGGCTGAGATCCGAACTACAATGCAAAATTCCGGTCATCTTCAGAAATAAAACAGGGATGTCTTTTATTTTATAAACTCCCCTCTCTACTTACGGCTCATTTGGAGGGCTGATCTCCTTGGGGAAACAATGCGGCGGGGCATCTTCCGTAGCAGGACCCTCTGGCGAAGATTTCTTCCCGCCGCTTTGAGGCCTTGGTCTCCGGATCTCCAGAGGCGGTCCTCTTCTCCCCTTGGATGGAGGGATTATCAATCCCTCCTTTCTTGATAACCTCCTTCGTGGAGACAGTAGCTTCCTTGCCCCCCCCCCCCCGTCGCCGTCTCCGAAAGGCGCAGCCTCCGACATCTGATTAACACTTGGATCCGGCGTGGTCTCGTAGAGAGGGCGGACACTGATCAATTTTGCTTTCGCTATTCACTCCAGCTTAAGGGACAACCCTTTTAAGGGCAAGTTTATGATAAATATACGGATAGCGTGTCCGGGTACGGGACTACTTACTTGAGCATCCGGGCGATTGCAGCTCAGACCTGCGTCCTCGGTCAAGTCCGGACACATTGCTTGTGATCCGAAGAATAGTTTGTACATCTCCATGGGCGTTGCGCCCATGAAGTGTTGAAGAGCTCGTGGTCCCTCCGGTTGAACTCCCACAGGCGAAGGGGCAACGCGTTTGCGAGGCGAGATGCGGCGAATCAGCATGACCTGCGTTACTACGACCAGATTGATCTCCCTCTTGAGAGGTCTCGAATACAGCCACGCAATGTGGGCACGTCCTTGGGCGGCCCCGGTCAAGCCCTTTGTTGACCCATGGCGCCAGCCATGGTGGAGGACCCGAGCGAAAGGCAGGTGGCGCCACCCATTTGGTGCCCACAGGGCTGTGATATAAAACCACTCTTGTTGCCATAGATCGAGCTCCTTTTGAAAAGAGCCCTCGAGCCATGGAGCGTCAAAGCATTCTTACTTATAACAGCCCCTCCGCACTCTGCCCGTCGCCCCTTGATCATCTTGGCTCCACCTTGAAGGTTTTGAGCCACAATCCGAAGTGTGGGGTAATGCGGAGGAAGGCTTCTATCTGACGATGAGCAGCGAGATGTGGAGGATGGACTCCGGATCCAAGTCATGAAATTCCAGCCCGTAATAAAACATGAGCCCCCTCACGAAGGGGTCCATCGGGAAGCTTAGTCCCCGAAGGAAGTGAGACGTGAGCACCACGCTTTCACCGGGCTTGGGAGTGGGAATAACCTTCCCTTGAGCAGGCAGCCTATGCGAGATTCCGCCGGTTAGATACCTGGCATCTCTTAGCTTTAGGACATCTTCTTTCGTGACGGAGGAAGGCATCCACCGGCCTTGGAGGTCGGAGCCGGACATCATCGAAGGTCTGAAGCGCCTGAATCTAGAGCTTTGGGTGTTGGAACTCGAAGCGAGGGGCGGATTCGATGGAGACTGAGAAAAAGGAGCGGGGCCTTGGTCTCTTTATAAAGAGGTTGAATACCAGGAGCCCTCCCCGTGATCGTTCGGGACTCGCCTTCGATAGAGGAGGCGTGCCAACAGGCACGATTGGGTTACCCACGCCCGTATTGATGAGAATCTCGGAATAAGGGGACACGATCTCTTCTTTGACAAGACGTGCCAAGGAAACCACCTCGCTAAACGCGCTGAGGTGGGGCAGTGAAAACGATTCGAATAAAGGCTTGGTCGTGGTGTGATGTCACGTGGAATACGTCGGTGATTGAACTTGTGTAAATGCTATTCTCTCTCTACGGTGGTATGTGGAACTTATTTTGCAGAGCGGACACTATCCTTGTGTTCAAAATCTTCTATGAAGTATTCGGAGGAGGAACCCGCCTTGCAATGCCGAAGACAATATGCGCCGGACCCGTCGTCATTGAAGCCTGGTTCAGAGACTCTTGAGGGAGTTCTGGATTAGGGGTGTCTGGATAGCGGACTATAGCCTTCGGCCGGACTCTGGACTATGAAGATACAAGATTGAAGACTTTGTCCCGTGTCCGGTGGGACTTTCCTTGGCGTGGAAGGCAAGCTTGGCAATACTGAGATATGTAGATCTCCTACCATTGTAACCGACTACTGTGTAACCCTAACCCTATTTGGTGCCTATATAAACCGGAGGGTTTTAGTCCGTAGGGACGAACAACAATCATACCATAGTCTAGCTTCTAGGGTTTAGCCTCTCTCGATCTCGTGGTAGATCTACTCTTGTACTACCCATATCATCAATATTAATCAAGCAGGAGTAGGGTTTTACCTCCATCGAGAGGGCCCGAACCTGGGTAAAAACATCGTGTCCCTTGTCTCCTGTTACCATCCGCCTAGACGCACAGTTCGGGACCCCCTACCCGAGTTCCGCTGGTTTTGACACCGACAAGGGGTATCCGGATGGCCGGACTATAACCTTTGGCCGGACTCCTGGACTATGAAGATACAAGATTGAAGACTTCTTCCCGTGTCCGGATGGGACTTTCCTTGGCGTGGAAGGCAAGCTTGGCGATACGGATATGTAGATCTCCTCCCATTGTAACCGACTCTGTGTAACCCTAGCCCTCTCCGGTGTCTATATAAATCGGAGGGTTTTAGTCCGTGGGGACCGAACAACAATCATACCATAGGCTAGCTTCTAGGGTTTAGCCTCTACGATCTTGTGGTAGATCTACTCTTGTACTACCCATATCATCAATATTAATCAAGCAGGAGTAGGGTTTTACCTCCATCGAGAGGGCCCGAACCTGGGTAAAAACATCGTGTCCCTTGTCTCCTATTACCATCCGTCTAGACGCACAGTTCGGGACCCCCTACCCGAGATCCGCCGGTTTTGACACCGACAGAGACTCTACAGAAAACGATCACCTCGAAGATCGAGTATTCAAGATGAACTCATGGAGTGAGAGGTAAGAACATCTCTCGAGCTGAGATACGAAGCATTCATCCAAAAGGATGGAGTGGAACAGATGTCGAAGGTTCACTAGGTAGGCAACAATTCCACACTTAAGAAGGTGGTAATCGGTTGTCAAAGTAGCGAGGAGTTGAGTTGCCATGATACCATAACGAGACATCTTAGAGGAGGTGGCTCGTAGAATCATCCCTTAAGTGGCAAAAAGAATTACTTTTGATTTAGAGAACATTGAAACTCTTTATACCAACCTAAGGCAATCACAATCGATCATTTGGAGGAGTTCAAAAGAATGACATACTCGGACTAGAATGGAAGATGTGGACTACCTTGTTGAAGACAACGCAATGGATGACTTTTGCTTATCACCGAAAATGGATGGGACCCATGACAGGACCACTTTTGAGGATGATCCTGGACAACAATTACTGAGAGGGCAGCCCATGGGAATTGGCACAATGGCAGTGCAAGCTGGAACAAAATGCAAATGATGGGAATGTTCCAACCATCATATCTGCCTGAGATTCAGATCTGGTTGGTAAAGGGATATTTCAGACATACACGTGCCTAAAAGGGAAAGTTTGCAACACAACCGATGGGATGATGTTGCGAGATTCTCGGGAGATGAACTACGATAGAAAGCTCCAAAACATGAGCCGGTTCTGCTACACACATGTGAACACGCTATCCCAGACAAGCATGACCACATAGTAGTCTTACAACGCATAAGACTACCGAGTTCGATTAGGAACCATCATTGCGGAGAGCGAAGTCCTGCGCACGCACCTTTGGGTCCTTAAGGATTAGCACTTAAGAACGTCTTTTCCTTGAACAAATCAATCAGTGGCTTGGTGTGCTAGGGATTACACATGGAGTGGAGGTAGCAAGCCTATCAAACCATGGAATACTTCACACATGCATGACTGACTTGGGATGATTCCGGAGAAAGCAAAAACAATCTTTCTCGAACTCACGGCGGCATCTTGCACCAAATGCACATGAATTCGAGGAAGTCACTCCTTCCATCCAAGCATAAGCTTCATGAACGGAACACGAAGGCATTGCTTATAAAATTTTCAACACTAGGTTGATGTTCAACATGATTCATGGGGGAGACAAAATGCTGCTGATGGGTTCAACAACAACTCATCGGAATTTCCATATCACTGGACTTCCAACATCATGTGAACATGGTGATAGCATTGGTCGGACCAAAAGATGTAATGGTGTATGCTCGAGGGATCAACCACGAGTAAGACAACATTATGAACATCGTTGGTTCTGATTTGACTTGACGATAGCCCATACTCAAGTCAAAGTTTTGACAAGGCAATAGATCCAACAACTGATCACGAGGACCAATCGATGGAGATATCATCTTTCTTCAACACACACACACAAGGGTATCCCTTAGTGATGAACTAAGTTAGACAAGATTTCATCTTCCAAATCTCCAAGTTGTTGTTTAGCTTAACCAACTAGCTCAGGGGTATCCAACACAGATTCTTGGAGAATGGGTGGTTTGGAGGAAAACCAACATGATCACGAGCTCAACATAACAGTCGGGGGACAACCTGGTGATACTTCTGAGAATATATTCGGAAAATCACGAACCACCGATATGTTGCTAAGCTCGAGAACAATCTTGCTTTTCAGACAAGACGATATGATCAAACGAGCAAGGGATTCAATCCTAACTCAAAGATCGAAGAGTGCACCAGAAATAAGGACAAGGTAGCACGATCAATCCTAGAATAGTGTTTTGATAACCAACACGCTAAGAATGATGTTAGTGTCCATTAACTACCAAGCAACACGGTTGCTAGGAGTATTGATTTCACACATCATGGTTCACTTGCCGGCATTTCGGTTGCGACAACACAGAACCGAGGAATGAAAAATGATGGAAAGAAGTATCACTGCGTCAAGAATTCATGAGAGATGGTGCAATTCTCATGACAATCCTGACATAAAGGGGGTAATACTCCAGGGTAGAACAGAGCAAAAGCTGGATTGGCATTTGATCTGCAGAACACAACTACTTTGACCCAATCCTGGATATGAATGAGGTACTGGAGTTTGTTTCTCCTAGTCATTCTGAAATAGAATGGCTTAACGGACCACAATAATAATAAGCATCGATAACACGGATGCACAATTACTCCTGACTATCAATTGATAGACGATGGTCGGAATACAACTGAAGAGGGACAACTCAAGAGGTCATATATCTTTCTGAGTTGTGGATGCATAGATTAATATGTCGAACCAAGTTCAACAGGTTTTTCCAGATAACCCATGCAGAAAGGTAGAACTGGTAGAATCACAATTATGAATGGAGAACTCCTCAAGAGTACTCTGATTGTGGCATTTTGGTTCAAAGAACTTCTGCCTTAATGGTTCATGGTATTTGGAAGAAGGAAATACCACAGACCTCGAGGACTATCGCAAAGTTACTAATATCCTAAAGGAACTAGCAACACTATCAACATGAGGTAAGTAGGGTGAATCTCGGGTTTCAAGAACCCAGGAATAGAATACCTACTAACTAATAACATCACGGGATGCTTCCGAGAATGATGGCCAGAATCATCACACGGGGAACACGAAACATGGCTAGTTTACTAGGTAATCTTCTAAGACACCTAGGGTTGTAATAATAACTCCAACATATATGTCGAGGCAATAAATTACCTCAACGCACCGATTAGTGTGCTTATTCGACCATAAAGGACATCGAAGCGGAAAGGAAGGATTTGCAAATGCATCGGACTATTTAGAAACACAGGATGACTCGGACAGCATAACGGCTGTAAATGCTCAAAAAGTTTGAAACATCCTGCAGAATGGTGGCATAACCACTCAGAAGCACAATATCAAGGTTCTGAGACCAACGGTCATCACAAGGAAGTACTAGAAACTGAACTAGACTTGAAACCAACAATCCTATAAGTCTATGGATTAGTAACACGTGATCCTGATAGATAGACGAGAATCCTAGTTCTTAACCCACGTAGAAAGAGAAGAGGATGACTCAGATCAGAGGGCATAAGGTAAAGGAGTAAAAGAGCCTTACGTTCCATCCCACAATCAATTCCCCTACATATAACTAAAGCATTTCTAGACTCAACTTCGACCGGTTTGGCTTGGTAATCCTCTGAGCAACAAAGCTCACGATACCAAAGCTGTCGGGACCCTGATTCCAAGTCACACCGATCTGGCGGTAACACCTCATATCACTTTGCGGCCTCACGCCATACAGTATTCCCACAGGTGTCGCCTTACCATGGCCGGGACTGTTTGCGCCTTTTGGCTCACGTATATGATAGTGTCGCTAGCATCCATATGACAGAGAACCCGGGCCGACATGGCTAGTCGTGAACCCAAAGCGGCACTAACCCATGGGGACAGGCATACATGAATCAACATCGAGCATGTCGGTCAGCAGCGTGCGAATCCGGGCTGTAGCACGCTAGACAGGACTCCGGATGTCACCGCGTGACATTTCCCCGAAGGGACAGACACAGGAACGAAGTGAATCACATGCCGGCCAGTCAAGTGTTCCGGAGCAGTAGTGCTGGGCTAGCAGGACTCCGGTGAACCGGGCTGTAGCGAACTACTATGGCTCATGGAAGGACAAGACTACATTTCCCCATAAGAGAGGCTACCAAGGATAAACAACTAGGTTGTCGGATCCCACACATACCAAGCATTTCAATCATACCCACAATATGCTCGATATGGGTAAATACAACATGGCATCACAACATAACTCTACGACTCAAGTATTTATTCATTAGGCTCCGAGAAGCGAGATATTACAAACATGGGTCTCATGACCCAACACTCAGAGCATACAAGTCAAAACACATGCGGAAGCTTAACATGTCTGAGTACAGACATCTACAAATGGAAAAGGCTGAGAAGCCGGACTATCTACCAGATCCTGCCGAGGGCACAAGATCGTAGCTCCGGTAACAAGCTAAACGTCGAAGTCCACGCGGAACTACTAGTGAGACTGAAGTCTCTCTGAAAAACGTAAAATAGGCAAACGTGAGTACAAATGTACCCAGCAAGACTTACATCAGAACTATCTACATATGCATCATTATCAACAAAGGGGATGGTGGGGTTTAAGCTGCGACAAGCCGACTTTGACTCGGTGGCTATCCCGAACTACATTTGCCAAGTAACCCTTTGAGGTGGCGCTACGAGTCCACATATTCACCATATCAATACACCACTATGGATCCGTTCCCGTCTCCCTACGAGAACGCCATCCATAGCACTCACGCTTATCTTGCGAGTTTTAGAGTATCCACTTTCACTTGTCTATGAACTGTTATAGGCAACCCAGAAGTCCTTTACCGTGGACGCGGCTATTCGAATAGATCATTTATAACCCTGCAGGGGTGTACTTCTTCACATATGTTTCCACCACTTAGCGTCTGCACACGACATGTGCTCAGCAGACTTCAAGCGAAATCCGACGTGGGTGTAGACCACGACCTGACTAACCACACAAGTCTCTAGTCCAGGTTTATCGCCTATTCGAGTTCCATCCGCAAGGAGATCCGGCCGGAGTTTCGCTCACAGCCCCACATGATGTGTGCAGGGTTCCCGAGACACCAAATCAAGCGCCGGGTACACCGGGCCACGGTGTATCTACCGCATCATAGCCCACCCCTAGGGTCAGCGCTACGCATGGCCTCCAACTCATGTCCTACAAACACCAGAAACTAGTTGCAACTCCTGGACAGAGGACAGGGCGGTTAATAAGTCGAGCGGGGTCATATTTCAGGGCCCAACGTGTGGTAGTAGATGTTCATGGATCACAAACACAGAACTCAGTTCCTAAGGACTGTTTCAATGAGACAACCCACCATGTACTCCTACATGGCCTCTCACCGCTACCTTTACCAAATCGTGTTCACACACTTAGCTCACACACAGTAGGACATGTTTACACACCTCCGATTCATCCCCGATGAATCAGACTGACTCAACTCTAAGCGATGGCAGGCAAGACAAACAAGCATGAATGAATAGGCACAACAGGGCTCAAACAACTCCTACTCATGCTAGTGGGTTTCATCTATTTCTTGTGGCAATGACAGGTCATGCGAGAGGATAAAGGGGTTCAGCTACCATGACAAGTAACACATGAGTCGTTGTTGCCCTAATGCGATAAAAGAGAGCAGGAGTGAGAGAGTAGGATTGTATCGGAATGAACAAAGGGTGTTTTGCTTGCACAGCACTTCGAAGATAGTATAGCTCTTCATCGGTGTCATCGATCTCATAAATCGGTATCACGTCTATCGAGAGGTGACAAATGCCGGCAACAGAGAAGGAAAACACAATCAATGCAGTGCACAATATGATGCATGATCATGACATGTCAATATGCTGTGTTTTGAGCTAATGCAACTAGCAACATGTTAAATGGAGTTGGTTCGAACCCTAGGTTCAAATTCAGACTCCATATGTGAGAGTTTAAATGCCATTTATATGATTTGGCCTAAACAGCAGCCATAAGTTGATCTAACATGCATTAAAGTGGTACAGATGGATAGATTAGATTTTTCTGATCATTTTTCATATATAAATTATTTCATTCTGAGCTACGGTTGATTTTCTATGATTTTTAGAAGTTTTGGCTATTTTCTGGAATTTCTAATTATTTTCTGATTTATTTTAAAACCAGAAAATCACTTACTGCGTCAGCATGACGTAAGGCTGAGGTCAGCAGGTCAACTGGCCAGGTCCGGGTCAAACCTGACCAGTGGGGCCCACTGGTCAGTGACACATCTAACTAACAGCGTTAGTTAGTGTTAGATTAGGCACTAATCTAGGTTAATTAGTACTAACTTAACCTAACTAGGAATTAACAGGGGAGGCCCACACGTCAGTGGGTCAGGGGAGAAGTCAACCCTCGGTCAAGCGGGGTCAAACCAGCCAGACCCGGTCCACAGCTAGTCGCCGGCGGCAGCGAGGCAGCGGAGGCTTGAAACGCCCACAGGCTCGGTTTTGGACGCGGTTTGCGGCTACGGAAAGCTGAGAGTCTCGCGCATCCAACGGAGGCAACAGCTCACGGAAGAGTGGACTAAATTGACGGCAGCGGCAACTTTTGCAGCGGCCGGAGTTCGGGCGAGCTTGGGTTCGGTGTTAGGGAGCACAGCAGGAGGAGCTGGTGCATGCGTTCGGCTCCTGGGAGCATGGTGAGAACGGCGACACGCTCAAAAGCGGGCGGAGGCAGCTCTGGCCGCGGCAGCGACATGGCACGGCGGCGGCGAGCTTCGGGCACGGCAGTGAAGCTAGCTGGGGGCGCAAAAAGCAGAGAGAGGAGAGGGGGGACATGCAGTAGCTCACAGGGAGGACGGGGAGAGGGTCAGCGTGCTCGGGGAAGGCTTGACGGCGTGGAATCCGGCTGCGATCTCCGTGGCCGAGGAAGAATCTGAGGTCGAGGGCAGGCGTCGGGCTCTTCCGGTCGCCTAAGCCGACGGAGAGGGCTACAGCGATGATTCGGAGCTCTGGACTGCTCAAGGGGAGGAGGGAGGCGGTGGCCGTGGCTATGGCGGCAGCAAACTCGCGGGCGTCTCGGCCATGGTGGAGAGGCGAGAGGAAGACGAGGGGAGAGTGGCGGGCGGTCAGAGCGATCCAGACGGCTCTCGCGGGTCTGTCTGCGGTGCCACGCAAGCTAGCAGGCAGGAGGTGGCACGGGCACGTGTGTGCGCACGGCGAGCATGCGCTCGGCGTCCTTCTGGCGCGGTGGAGACGACAACTGGCAGCGCTAGTCAGCTGGGCCAGTGCAGATGGGCCGCCAGGTAAGTGGCCCAGGTAGGTTCTCTCTCTGGTTTTTTTCTATTTATTTATGTTTTCTATTTTCTGCAATTTGTTTTGATTTGATTTAAGACATCAAATCATTTTTTTAACTTTCTGTAAATTGTTATGTGAGCTCAGGAACTAGTCCAAGGTCACAGGCAACTTACAAAAATAGTTGGACTTTATTTCTTATATAACAGAAATAAATTCAACTCAAATATGTCATTGGTTTAAGTCAGTGGCCCAAAATAAATATTTCTGTGATTCCAAAAATATTGGTTTGAATTTTACCTCTTACCAATATTTTCACAGAGTAACAGGAACATTTCTTTGGACTCTTTTGATGAGAATTAAATGTTGATTATTTTTAAAAGGTTTTTCTGAGGCTTTTGAAAATTCCTCAATTCAAGTTTCATTTGAATTTAAACATGATGCTCACATGGAAACCAGCATAGTTCAGACCAGAATTAGGGATGTGACATGTTGTTGGAGTCCTTCTCACCGCATTGGAAGCAGAGCTGCACGGCGTAGTAGAGCTTGTCGTGGGTAGGTGAGATGAGCACGGCTCCAGCCCCCGCGCGAAGGCACCGTCAAAGTACATGACCCAGCCATCTGGTGCTTCACTCCCTGGCGAAAGGGACCGGTCCTCGCCCGCCTCGGGCCCTAGAGCGTCGGTCCATTCCGCTACGAAGTCGGCGAGCACGACACCCTTGATGACCCTGGTGGTGCTGAATTCCAGCTGAAACGCTTGCAGTTCGATGTTCCATTCGGTGACCCTTCTAGCCGCATTGGGGCTCCAGAGCACCCTCTCCAATGGGTAAGCTGAGACGACCTTGATGGGGTGACCTTGGAAGTAGTGGCGCAGCTTGTGTGAGGCCACGAGGAGCGCGAGCATAAGCTTCTGCAGCATAGGGTAGCGTGCTTGCGCGTCATGTAATACCGTGCTGACGAAGTACACCGGATGCTCGACAAGAGCGGGAGTGCTGGCGGAGTCCGAGACCTCCTGAGGCTGGGGCGCCCCCTGAGGCTGGTGGACTTCAGGAGCTCGGTCGCCTGACGGGGCAACCGCAGCCTCAGGAGCGCCGTCTTGCGAAGCCTGGTCACCTGCTGGCGCTGTTGTGGCTTCATGGGCGTCGTCTTAGTGCTGCATCATCTCGACCGAATGTGCGGCGTCGTGAGGCTGGCTCGTGGCCCGGCGCTCCTCCCGGACGGCCACCAGCGCTGCACTAGCAGAATGAGGCGTGGCGGCCAGGTAAAGCACCGGGGCTCGAGAGAGGGCTGGCGCCACCATCACCGGCGGGCTGGTGAGGTATCTCTTGAGGTCTTGAAACGCCGCGTCAGCCTCCGGAGTCCACTCGAACGGACCCGTCTTTTTCATCAGCTTGAAGAACAGGAGGGCGCGCTCCCCCAGCTTGGAGATAAAGCGCCCTAATGAAGTCACGCAGCCCGCCATCTTTTGCATTTCTTTGAGAGTCTGCGGTGGGCTCATCTCTTCTATTGCCTTGACCTTCTCTGGGTTCGCCTCGATTCCCCTGTGCGACACAAGGAAGCCCAGCAACTTACCTGAAGGGACGCCAAACACGCATTTCTCCGGGTTGAGCCGCAGGTCCACCTTGCGTAGGCTGGCGAAGGTCTCCACCAGATCCTGGATGATGGTCCTTGCCTCCCGAGATTTCACCACAATGACGTCAACGTAGGCCTTGGCGTTCCTCCTGAACTGTCAGCCTAGGGCGATGTGCATCAGCTGCTGGAAGGTCGCCCCAGCATTACGCAGCCTGAACGGCATGCAGGTGTAGCAGTATACCCCACACGGGGTCAAGAAAACCATCTTCTCCACGCCCTGCACCGCCATCTTGATCTGGTGGTAACCTGAGAAGGCATCTAGGAAACACAGCAGGTCGCACTCCGCGGTGCAGTCGATGATCTGATCAATGCGCGGAAGCGGGAACGGGTCTTGAGGGCAGGCCTTGTTGAGGTTGGTGAAGTCGACGCACATGCATTCCTTCCCACCCTTCTTGGGCACGACGACTGGGTTCGCCAGCCACTTTGGGGTATCGCACCTCGCGGATGACACCACCCTCCTATAGCTTGCAGGTTTCCTGGACGATGAAGGACTACTTCTCGGTGGACTACCGCCGCGCCTTCTGCTTCACCGGGCGTACGTTGGGGCACACCCTCGGGACCCCAACCAGCTACATGGGCTCCCAAGCGAAAACCTCCTTCTTCGCGCGCAGGAAGCCCACCAACGCCTCTTCTTGATCCAGGGTGAGGTCAGCGCCTATGGTAAATGTGGCTCCGGATGCCCCGTCCTCGTCGACTGGTACTTGCTTGTCTTGGCCCGATCTTGAGAGAACAACTGCTTCTTTTTAGCCGGCGCAGCCAGGACCTCGAGGCCTGCCACGCTCGGCAGCGCTGTGCCGCGCCCCAACGAAGCTTGAGGGCATGCCGCCTCCTTGGTGTCCCTGACCACGGTGAGGACGCCGCTGCTTCCCGGCATCTTCATGAGGTTGTAGGCATGATGGGTTGCCGCCATGAACTTGGCCAGGGCTGGGTACCCGAGGATGGCGTTATGCAGGGAGGCGATCAGCGATGTTGAAGTCGATAAGCTCGGTCACGGTAGTTGTCGCGGTCTGCCGAAGGTGACAGGGGGCGGATCTGCCCTAGGGGGCTAGTGGAACCATCGCCTACCCCGGAGAAGGGTTTGGTGGGATGGAGCCGGCCGTGCGGCACGTGGAGCAAGCCGAAAGCTTCAACAGAGAGCACGTTGAGGCCAGCTTCACCGTCGATGAGAGTCTTGGTAACCGCTACGTTGCAGATGGTGGGTGTGCAGAGCATCAGGAGCACGCCCGAGCCCGCGGTGGTCGCCGGATGGTCCCCCGAGTCGAAGGTAATGTCGGCCTTGGGTGCCGCCCATCTCGGAGGAGCCCCCTGCTGCACACGGGCGGCTCTGATACGTCTCCAACGTATCTATAATTTTTGATCGCTCCATGCTATATTATCTACTGTTTTGGACTATATTGGGCTTTATTTTCCACTTTTATGTTACTTTTGGGACTAACCTATTAACCGGAGGCCCAGCCGTAATTGCTGTTTTTGCCTATTTCAAGTGTTTCAAGAAAGCGGAATATCAAACGGAGTCCAAACTAATGAAATCTTCGGGAACTTGATTTTCTCATCAGATAAGACCCAGGAGACTTGGACCCTCCGTTAAGAAAGCCACGAGGCGGCCACGAGGTGGGCGCCCCCTCCCAAGGCGCGCCCGCCTCATGGGCCCCGGCTCCACCGACGCATTCTTCCTCCTATATATACCTATGTACCCCCAACGCATCGACATCTGGAGCCAAAACCTAATTCCACCGCCGCAACTTTACGTATCCACGAGATCCCATCTTGGGGCCTGTTAGGAGCTCCACCGAAGGAATCCCTAACGGAGGGCTTCTACATCATCATCATAGCCTCTCCGATGAAGTGTGAGTAGTTTACCTCAGACCTTCGGGTCCATAGTTAGTAGCTAGATGGCTTCTTCTCTCTTTTTGGATCTCAGTACAATGTTCTCCCCCTCTCTCGCGGAGATCTATTCGATGTAATCTTCTTTTTGCAGTGTGTTTGTTGAGACCGATGAATTGTGGGTTTATGATCAAGATTATATATGAGCAATATTTGAATCTTCTCTGAATTCTTTTATGTATGATTGAGTTATCTTTGCAAGTCTCTTCGAATTATCCGTTTGGTTTGGCCAACTAGATTGGTAGTTCTTGCAATGGGAGAAGTGTTTAGCTTTGGGTTCAATCTTGCGGTGTCCTTACCCAAAGGATGTAAAGGGTTGCAAGGCACGTATTGTATTGTTGCCATCGAGGATAACAAGATGGGGTATTTATCATATTGCATGAATTTATTCCTCTACATCATGTCATCTTGCTTAAGGCGTTACTCTGTTTTCATTAACTTAATACTCTAGATGCATGCTTTGGATAGCGGTCGATGAGTGGAGTAATAGTAGTAGATGCGAGGTGAGTCGGTCTACTTGTCTCGGACGTGATGCCTATATACATGATCATACCTAGATATTCTCATAACTATGCTCAATTACATCAATTGCTCAATAGTATTTCATTCACCCACCGTAAAATACCTATGCTCTTGAGAGAAGCCACTAGTGAAATCTATGGCCCCCGGGTCTATTTTCATCATATTATTCTTCCTACGCTTTATTATTGCTTTGCTCTTTACTTTGCCTTTTATTTTACTTTGCATCTTTATACCAAAAAATACCAAAAATATAATCTATCATCTCTATCAGATCTCACTCTCGTAAGTGACCGTGAAGGGATTGACAACCCCTATTCGCGTTGGTTGCGAGGAGTTATTTGCTTTGTGTAGGTACGAGGGACTTGCGCGTGGCCTCCTACTGGATTGATACCTTGGTTTTCAAAAACTGAGGGAAATACTTACGCTGCTCTGCTGCATCATCCTCTCCTCTTTGGGGAAAACCAACGCAAGCTCAAGACGTAGCAGGAAGGATTTCTGGCGCCATTGCCGGGGAGTCTATGCAAAAGTCAACATACCTAGTACGCATCACAATCCCTTATCTCTCGCATTACATTATTTGCCATTTGCCTCTCGTTTTCCTCTCCCCCACTTCACCCTTGCCGTTTTATTCGTCCTCTCTTTCCCAATCTCCTCCTCTCTTTTCCGTTTGCCTTTTCCTCGCTTGCTTGTCGTTATGTCTGAAATTGGGGAAATTATTGCCGATATGGACAATAATAATAACATGGAAAATTCTGATGCTCCGGCTGAAGAACCCCCTACCTTGCATACAAAAAGATTTCGAATTGGTAGTGGTAATATTATTGGAAAAGGAGTTATTCAAGATTTCTTTACTTGTGTCGGTGCTTTGCCTTCTATGGGCAGTTCTATTCTCCATAGAACTAGTAGTCTTGCGGACGCTATTGCCATGCTTATCGTTGAACTTGAAAGGCAATTTATGCATATGCATCCTTCCATACAAAGGATTTTTCCTAGAATTTTCTAATATCGAGCATTCATCTGTTAAGCGTGCCGCTACAATCTTTTTGGCTCATGAATTCAGATTTATAATAAAAGAGGCCAAAGAAATCTGTGTGCATTATAGGGTGGACGCTGGCCGTCCTCCCATAGAATCTATCCTCTTTGATCAAGAAGAAATAATGCGTTTTCAATCTATTGACTACGTTGCTTTCAATGAAAATCTTAGAAAAAAGGTGCCTACCAATATTTTAATTGATAGAATCTATGAACTTAATGATGATTTGGCTATTCGAAATAATGAGCTAGGATACTCTCTTGAGTATAGGCTCACAAGATTCTGTCAAAAGAATGCTTATAATGATGAATTGGTTGTGCAATACGAAGGGCCGAAAGAGGAACCTATACCTCCGAAAATTGATCTTGGGGATTTTTGCCCTATTAAATTTAGCCCTTTTGATTACTTTTGCTTGCCTCAAATAAAACTTGCTGCCGAACGTAGGGAGTATGAAATGAGTTTCACCGATGTATCTTATTATTACGGCACAACCTAGATCTATCCTTGCTTTTATGCCTAGCTAGGGGCGTTAAACGATAGCACTTGTTGGGAGGCAACCCAATTTTATTTTTAGTTTTTTGTTTCTGTTTAGGAATAAATAATCCATCTACCTTCTGTTTAGATGTGGTTTTATGTTTTAATTAGTGTTTGTGCCAAGTTAAACCTATAGGATCTTCTTGGATAATAGTTATTTGATCTTGCTGTAATTTCCAGAAACTTTCGGTTCACGAAAAGAATTGTTAAAAATCACCAGAACGTGATAAAATAATGATTCCAATTGCTGCTGATCAATAAACAAATTTACTAGGTCTTCCTATTTCGGCTGAATTTTTGGAGTTCCAGAAGTTTGCGTTAGTTACAGATTACTACAGACTGTTCTGTTTTTGACAGATTCTGTTTTTTGCGTGTTGTTTGCTTATTTTGATGAATCTATGGCTAGTAAAATAGTTTATGATCCATTGAGAAGTTGGAATACAGTAGGTTTAACACCAATATAAATAAAGAATGAGTTCATTACAGTACCTTGAGGTGATCTTTTGCTTTCTTCCGCTAACGAAGCTCACGAGATTTTTGTTGAGTTTTGTGTTGTGAAGTTTTCAAGTTTTGGGTGAATTTTTTTTTGATTGATTATGGAACAAGGAGTGGAAAGAGCCTAAGCTTGGGGATGCCCATGAGACCCCCAAGATAATCCAAGGACACAAAAAATTCAAAGCTTGGGATGCCCCGGAAGGCATCCCCTCTTTCGTCCACTTCCATCGGTAACTTTACTTGAAGCTATATTTTTATTCACTACATGATATGTGTTTTGCTTGGAGCGTCTTGTATTATTTGCGTCTTTGCTTGTTAGTTTACCACAATCATCCTTGCTGTACACACCTTTTGAGCGAGTCATACATGAATTGGAATTTGTTAGAATACTCTATGTGCTTCACTTATATCTTTTGAGCTTGATAGTTTTGCTCTAGTACTTCACTTATATCTTTTAGAGCACGGTGGTGAATTTGTTTTAAAGAAACTATTGATCTCTCATGCTTCACTTAGATTATTTTGAGAGTCTTAAATAGAATGGTAATATGCTTAAAATAAAAATATGCTAGGTATATAAAAATAATAAAAGCTTTCTTATGAGTGTGTTGAATACTAAGAAAAGTTTGATGCTTGATAATTGTTTTGAGATATGGAGGTGATAATATCAGAGTCATGCTAGTTGAGTAGTTGTGAATTTGAGAAATACTTGTGTTAAAGTTTGTGATTCCTGTAGCATGCACGTATGGTGAACCGTTATGTGATGAAGTCGGAGCATGATTTATTTATTGATTGTCTTCCTTATGAGTGGCGGTCGGGGACGAGCGATGGTCTTTTCCTACCAATCTATCCCCCTAAGAGCATGCGCCTAATACTTTGCTTTGATAACTTGTAGATTTTTGCAATAAGTATATGAGTTCTTTATGACTAATGTTGAGTCCATGGCTTATACGCATTTTTCTCACCCTTCCGCCATTGCTAGCCTCTCTAATACCGCGCACTTTTAGCCGGTATCATACACCCACCATAAACCTTCCTCAAAACAGCCACCATACCTACCTATTATGGCATTTCCATAGCCATTCCGAGATATAATGCCATGCAACTTTCCACCGTTCCGTTTATTATGACACACTCCATCATTGTCATATTGCTTAGCGTTTAGTTGACATCGTATTTGTGGCAAAGCCATCGTTCATAATTCTTTCATACATGTTAATTATGAATCATTGCATATCCCGGTACACCGCCGGAGGCATTCATATAGAGTCATATTTTGTTCTAAGTATCGAGTTGTAATTGTTGAGTTGTAAGAAAAATAAAAGTGTGATGATCATCATTTTTAGAGCATTGTCCCAAGTGAGGAAAGGATGATGGAGACTATGGTTCCCCCATAAGTCGGAATGAGACTCTGGACGAAAAATAAAAAAATAAAAAAGAAAAAAAGAGGCCATAAAAAAAAGAGAAAAGGCCCAAACAAAAAAATTAGAGAAAAAGAGAGAAGGGACAATGTTACTATCCTTTTACCACACGTGTGCTTCAAAGTAGCACCATGATCTTTATAATAGAGAGTCTTTCGTTTTGTCACTTTCATATACTAGTGGGAATTTTTCATTATAGAACTTGGCTTGTATATTCCAATGATGGGCTTCCTCAAATTGCCCTAGGTCTTCGTGAGCAAGCAAGTTGGATGCACACCCACTTAGTTTCATTTGTTGAGCTTTCATATACTTATAGCTCTAGTGCATCCGTTGCATGCCAATCCCTACTCACTCACATTGATATCTATTGATGGGCATCTCCATAGCCCGTTGATACGCCTAGTTGATGTGAGACTATCTTCCCTCTTTTTGTCTTCTCCACAACCGCCATTCTATTCCACATATAATGCTATATCCATGGCTCACGCTCATGTATTGCATGAAGATTGAAAAAGTTTTGAGAATGTCAAAAGTATGAAACAATTGCTTGGCTTGTCATCGGGGTTGTGCATGATTTAAATATTTTGTGTGGTGAAGATAGAGCATAGCCAGACTATATGATTTTGTAGGGATGAACTTTCTTTGGCCATGTTATTTTGAGAAGACATGATTGCTCTGTTAGTATGCTTGAAGTATTATTATTTTTATGTCAATATGAACTTTTGTCTTGAATCTTTCGGATCTGAACATACCACAATTAAGAAGAGTTACATTGAAATTATGCCAAGTAGCACTCCGCATCAAAAATTCTCTTTTTATCATTTACCTACTCGAGGACGAGCAGGAATTAAGCTTGGGTATGCCTGATGTGTCTCCAACGTATCTATAATTTTTGATTGCTCCATGCAATATTATCTACTGTTTTGGACTATATTGGGCTTTATTTTCCACTTTTATATTACTTTTGGGACTAACCTATTAACCGGAGGCCCAGCCCAGAATTGCTAGTTTTTGCCTATTTCAGAGTTTCGAAGAAACAGAATATCAAACGGAGTCCAAACAGAATGAAATCTTCAGGAACGTGATTTTCTCATCAGATAAGACCCAGGAGACTTGGACCCTCCGTCAAGAAAGCCACGAGGCGGCCACGAGGTGGAGGGCGACCCCTAGGGCGCCCCCGCCTCGTGGCCCCAAGCTCCACCGACGTACTCCTTCCTCCTATATATACCTACGCACTTCAACGGATCGGAATACGGAGCCAAAACCTAATTCCACCGCCGCAACTTTTGTATCCACGAGATCCCATCTTGGGGCCTATTCCGGAGCTCACGGAAGGGGAATCCACCACGGAGGGCTTCTACATCATCATCATAGCCTCTCCGATGAAGTGTGAGTAGTTTACCTCAGACCTTCGGGTCCATAGTTAGTAGCTAGATGGCTTCTTCTCTCCTTTTGGATCTCAATACAATGTTCTCCCCCTCTCTCGCGGAGATCTATTCGATGTAATCTTCTTTTTGCGGTGTGTTTGTTGAGACGATGAATTGTGGGTTTATGATCAAGATTATCTATGAGCAATATTTGAATCTTCTCTGAATTCTTTTTATGTATGATTGAGTTATCTTTGCAAGTCTCTTGAATTATCCGTTTGGTTTGGCCAACTAGATTGGTAGTTCTTGCAATGGGAGAAGTGTTTAGCTTTGGGTTCAATCTTGCGGTGTCCTTACCCAAAGGATGTAAAGGGTTGCAAGGCACGTATTGTATTGTTGCCATCGAGGATAACAAGATGGGGTATTTATCATATTGCATGAATTTATTCCTCTACATCATGTCATCTTGCTTAAGGCGTTACTCTGTTTTCATTAACTTAATACTCTAGATGCATGCTTTGGATAGCGGTCGATGAGTGGAGTAATAGTAGTAGATGCGGTAGGAGTCATCTACTTGTCTCGGACGTGATGCCTATATACATGATATACCTAGATATTCTCATAACTATGCTCAATTATGTCAATTGCTCAACAAAGTAATTGCTCACCCACCGTGAAAATACCTATGCTCTTGAGAGAAGCCACTAGTGAAATCTATGGCCCCCGGGTCTATTTTCATCATATTAATCTTCCTATGCTTTATTATTGCTTTGCTCTTTACTTTGCCTTTTATTTTACTTTGCATCTTTATCCCAAAAATACCAAAAATATTATCTATCATCTTTATCGGATCTCACTCTCGTAAGTGACCATGAAGGGACTGACAACCCCTATTTGCGTTGGTTGCGAGGAATTATTTGCTTTGTGTAGGTACGAGGGACTTGCGCGTGGCCTCCTACTGGATTGATATACCTTGGTTTTAAAAAAATGAGGGAAATACTTACGCTAATCTGCTGCATCATCCTCTCCTCTTCGGGGAAAACCAACGCAAGCTCAAGACGTAGCAGGCTCCCATTTGGTGGAAGAACTGCTTGACGTGGCGATCCGAGGGCGGCGCCTATGAACTACCAAGGAGGGCTGCGACGGCGAGGTGCGCCGTTGATGCGAAGCGCGTGATGAAGAGATCGCTTAGTTCGTCCCAGGAGGCCATAGAGGACCCTGGCAGGTTGAGCAGCCAGATGCACGACACATCGGCGAGGGCCATGGGGAACCAGTTGGCCATGACCTTGTCGTCGCCTCCGGCCACCCGAATGGCCTCCTCATACACCTGGAGGAAGGCTGCTGGATCCGCCATGCCAACATAGCAAGGTGGCATCTCCGGCTTGAACTTGTGCGGCCACCGCACCTGCCACAAGGCGGGGGCGAAGGCCCGGAGCCCCACAGTGCCTCCGTGCGCGCCCCTCGGCCCGAACGGTGGAGCGGCGCTCGCCATGAGAGTTGAACGGGGGAGCAAAGCAGGCGGGGCAGACAGAGAGGCGAAGCTTCGACGCACCCCTACCTGGCGCGCCAAATGTCGGATTCGGGGTTCCGCAGACCCTTGAGAGGTTCGAACTCTGGGGTGCATGCGAAGAACTCTCTCTTCCCGCCTGCCGCCTCAAAGATCCCATGGCGAGCTTGACGAACCCAAAGATTAAGAGATACAGAGGATTTATCCTGGTTCGGCCACCTTACGGTGTAATACCCTACTCCAGCCTTTGTGGTGGATTTCCTCGAGGGGCTGGGGATGAACTAGTACAAAGGATGAACAGCCTCAGAGGTGAGGTTTTCTTTAGCTCGATGAGCTGGTGAGGTGGTCAGGCTAGAATGGCCTTGATCCAAGATGCCTTGCTATGGTGGTGGCTAAGTCCTATATATAGTGGCCTTGGTCCTCTTCCCAAATGTAGGCGGGAAGGGATCCCTAGCAACGCCAAATTTGAAGGGGAACAACTAGTACAAGCTATCCTGACAAAAGTAGTCTTCGCCTGCAAAAGGCTCTGGTGGTGACGCTGCAGTGGGCTCCGTGATGACCTCCGTCCTGCCGTCCTGGCGGTCTTGGTCTCGTTGCACTGATATGGAAACCTTTGCTTGATGCCTTGGGACCTCGCGCCTGTGCTTGCCTCCTTAGCACCAAAGAGGAAACTGGTACACTGCACCCGCTGGCGCCCGCTTGGCCTTGGTCGTCATTGTTCACGTCATGTGAGCCTCGCGAGGTGCACCTTGCATTGATATCTCTGCTCCTCGGGAGCCATCCTAGTGAGCCTGCCCCCAGAAAGGTCTTGGTGTCGTCCGCCTCGCTAGGCTTGTCCCCTCGCGTGGGTCTTGAGTTGTTGCTGCTGAAGCTGGGCCGTACCGGGTCTTTGCAGAGCCATGCCACGGGCCGCAGGCAGGCAAGTCTAGGCACCCCCGTTCCTAGGACGGCGACAGAAGCATAAAGAGCAGGGCCATAAAATGGCTAAAGTCTAAAAGGACTCAGCAAGTTCGGTGCTGAAAGAATATGCTAAGGCGATCCCCTTCCAGCAAGCCTAGAAAAGACCAACGCTTTGTTAGCAATACTAATGAGCATCCAGCGATAACAACAGAAATGCTACAGGACGGCTAGGAAAGCGAGGAGCAGGCCGGGCCCAAGAGAAACATACAAGCACTAGCGCGGCTGCATGGCCCAGAATGGGCCCACTAACTAGATGCTATGCAGTGGGTCTTTTCCTCTGTAACGGGTGGGGAGTGCAGCTTCGGCCGATGATTGGAGAAGATAGATGGTGTGAGTGGTTAACTGGCTTGAGTTCTCCTTCTTCCTCCTCCCTCCAATTTGAATTCCCCTGTACTGGAACTGAGATCTGAGCCTAACAATAAAGCTAGATCGAGTAGAGTAATTCGTTGCTTACAATTGGCATCAGATCCTGGCGCAGCGAGTGCCAAAGCACCACCTGCACGCGACGAGGTTTGCGGCGCAGCACCACAGTGAATTCATGGAGAGATTATCGCCGGCGACGAAGGTGGTATACGAGTTCCTCAAGGCCGACCTGGTGAAGTCTCTCGATGTTCGCTTCAAGCGCCAAGATGAGGAAGTGGCGCAGTCGATGCGCTCCATCATGGGCGATCTGACGTCGCACATCGACGACCTCAAGTTGTCGATCGGAGTCGACTTGGACGAGGTCCGCACTGGGCTGGAGCGCCCATCGCATGTCTCCGCTTTGTCCACAGGCGGTTGTCCACTGATGAATTAGTACGCATCGGGAAACGGCGACACGGGTCGTCAAGGAAACCGCTCTGCTCCTGCATCCAAGGGAAAGGCTCACGCTCCGTAAGTTCCAACCCCGGCTAGAGGTACGAGATCATACCACAACCTACTTTTCAGTTCGCGGTTCGCCGAATTGCACCGAGAGAATACTGATGCTTATGGATTTGGTCCGTGCATCGATCCGCCTCGATTTGATGGCACTAATTCGAGGCTCTGGCAAACGAGATGTGAAGATTACTTCAGTATGTGTGGTACACCGCGGTCGCTTTAGTTTCAATTCACATCCACTTTGTTCAAAGGCCCAGCAGCACAATGATTGGAATCAGTACAACAAAGAGCACCGAACGCACCATGGGAGGATTTTTTGCAGACTACTTCAGTGCAGATTTGGTCGCAACCAACACCAACACGGCTAGATGCGCAAATTTCACAGAATTTATCAAACGGGTACTGTGGAGGATTATGTGGAGCAATTTGTTGAATTGTACAACCAGTTATCTGCATATGAGGCAGTTCCAGAATATGTGCACTATGTTACCAAGTTTATCGATGGCCTGCATCCATTTGTCAAAGTGATGGTGGCGTTACATCAGCCCTCGGATCTTGATGGAGCCTATGAATTGTCGTTACTACATGAATCACTCACCAATTCTGCTCCCCAACATGGTCAGTCAGTAAGGCAGTAGCAATACTCGTCATCAGTATCTTTAGTTAAACCATCTTCAACCAAAACTGCTGAAGACAAAAGAAGCAGTTCAGATGTACAAAGACAAAAGCTAGGGCTTGTGTTTGATGTACAAAGACAGATGTACCAAAACTGCCGAAGACAGAAGAAGCAGTTCAGATGTACAAGTGGGAAGCACTAAGAACTTATCGCAAGGCCAAGGGCTTGTGTTTCATGTGTGGTGAGAAATGGAGCAAAGATCATCAATGTAAACAGACATTGTCACTGCATGTGGTGCAGGAAATTGTTGGATTTTTTAAGTGCACATCCACAGAAGAGTTACTTACAGATGGAGATGAGGAGGTCAATCTCATGGCTATATCTGAAGCAGCTGAAGGAAAATCAATCCATAGCAAGGCTTTTCAACTAGTTGTTACCATTCAATGGCAAGAAAGAACATTCTTAGTGGATTCAGGCAGTACTCACTCATTCGTGGATACCAACACAACAGCCACACTGACAGGAGTGCAGAAATGTGCAGGAATGAAAGTCAAGGTGGCTAATGGAGGAATTATGAAATGTTCCAGTTATGTACCAAAATGCCAGTGGTCAGTGCAAGGGATACAGTTTGAACATGACCTTAGAATACTGCCTCTCAGCTATTATGATGGAATTCTGGGTATGGACTGGTTAGCAAAACATAGTCCAATGACTGTGGATTGGGAACAACAATGGATGTCCTTCCCCCTACATGGAAAGTTAGTGACAATACAGGGAGCATCACCTCTAGAGTTTGCATACACTATCATAGAACTATCTTCGGTTACTAATGAGAATGCACCAACTATTCTACCATAGATTCAAGAATTAATTGAGCAGTATCAAGATGTTTTTGCTGTTCCAGTTGGCCTACCTCCAGAAAGAGCTTGTGATCATTCAATTCCTCTTATGCCTAAAGCCAGACCTTTCTCCCTCGGGCCATATAGGCTGGCTCCAGAACTGAAAGATGAAGTGGAAAGGCAAATTCAAGAGATGTTGGATTCAGGTGTTATCAAAAGGAGAAATAGTCCTTTTTCTTCACCAATTCTCTTAGTCAAGAAAAAAGACCATACCGGTAGACTTTGTGGTAGATTATAGGCATCCGAGTGCTCTTACAATCAAAGGAAAGTATCCTATGCATGTAATAGATGAGCTCTTGGATGAGTTGCATGGTGCATAGTGGTTTACAAAACTTGATCTCAGGGCTGGATATCATCAAATAAGATTAGCTCCTGGAGAAGAATACAAGACATCATTTCAAACTCATCATGGGCACTTTGAATTTCTGGTTATGGGATTTGGACTGACAGGAGCACCTAACACTTTTCAAGGAGCCATGAATGTTTCATTGTCATAGGAACCTGTAATGCTTAGGCACTTTGTGCTGGTATTATTTGCTGATATTCTAGTTTTCAGTAAAACACTGAAACAACATTTAGAGCATGTCAGGAAGGTGTTGCAAGTACTGCAAAAGGATAAGTGGTATGTGAAGTTATCCAAATGTGAGTTTGCCTCTCAAAAGCTGCTCTACCTAGGCCACATCATTAGCAAGGATGGAGTTTCTATAAATCCTGAGAAGATTAGCACTATTGAACAGTGGCCAACACCAATATCAGTGAAGGAGGTGAGAAGTTTCCTTGGCCTAGAAGGATACTACAGGAAATTCATTCGCCACTTTGGAATTATTGCCAAGCCCATGACTAATCTCTTACGCAAAGGCACTGTGTTTGTATGGACTCAAATAGAAGACACAACTTTTCAAACCCTTAAACAGGCTCTGGTCACTACACCTGTCTTGGCTCTTCCAAATTTTCAGAAACCCTTCACTATAGAAATAGATGATAGTGACTATGGGATAGGTGTTGTTTTAACACAAGATGGGCACCCTATTGCTTTGTCAGCAAGGCCTTGAGCCCAAAGAATCAAACATTGTCAGTATATGAAACGAATTTCTGGCAATTCTTCTTGCAGTGGAACAGTGGCGCTCTTATCTGCAGTTGAAGGTGTTCACTATTATCACTGATCAAAAAGCTTTAGTCAGTTTGACAGAACAGTGTTTGCATACAGCTTGGCAGCAAAAAGCTCTCACAAAGTTATTGGGATTGGACTATAAAATCATGTACAGAAAGGGCACTGATAACAGAGTTGCTGATGCTCTGTCCCGTCGTCCACATGAACACAGTGACTGTTATGAAATTTCTGAAGTTCACCCAGCCTAGTTGCAAGAGATCATGCACAGTTACTCGTCAGATCCGAACACTATGGCCATACTACACAAGTTAGCTGTTGATCCAGCCGCTGATCCAAATTTCACATTGCATGGGGGTCTACTCCATTTCAAGAAACGAAGTTGGATTGGTCCAGATGAACACTTGCAACGCAAAGTCATTGACAATTTGCATGCTAGTTCGGCTGGTGGACACTCTGGGTTTCCAGTAACCTATCGAAGAATATCTCAGCTGTTTCAGTGGAAGAATATGAAGAAAATGATTAAACTGGCTCTGCAACAATGTCAGGTGTTTCAGCTTGCTAAACCTGACTGAGTACCTCATCTTGGACTATTACATCCCTTGCCAGTACCTTCACGACTGTGGGAGATGATGACACTGGATTTCATTGAAGGTTTACCAGCTTCTCAGCAATACAACGGCATTATGGTTGTCATTGACAAGCTTACCAAATATGCTCACTTTATTGCGCTTAAACTTCCCTACACAGCAGCCACAGTGGCCGAATCATTCTTGGACCGTGTCTATCGTCTTCATGGTCTCCCTCTGTCCCTGGTATCTGATCGAGACCTCATCTTCACCAGCATATTTTGGAAAGAAGTGTGCAATAGAACTGGTATTAAACTCCGCATGAGTTCAGGTCAACAACCCTAAACTGACGGGTAGACAGAGCGTGTTAATCAACAAGTCGAAGGGTATCTCTGTTGCTTTATCAGTGAACACCCGCACTGTTGGTCTAGGTGGCTGCCTCTTTGTGAGCTCTGGCACTCATCAACTGGTCGAACTCCGTTTGAAATTGTGTATGGGCATGGTCCTTGTTACTTTGTCCTTTCTCTAGTTGATGCCATTAGAAATTTTGATGTCCAGCAGTGGTTGAAGGATCGGCATGTGGTCATGGAATCAGTCAAGCAACACTCTTTGCACGCACAATAGCGTATGAAGGCCCAAGCTTACAAACACCGTACAGAAAGATCTTTTGAGGTGGGTGAGGGGGTCCTGGATTAGGGGGTCCTCGGGTATCCGGCCTATTCAATATGGCTCGGACTGATGGGCCGTGGAGACAGAGCGGAAGATTATCCCCCGAGTTCGGGCAGGACTCCTATATGCGTGAACGACAAGTTTTAGTGTTCGGATGTATTATTTCCTTCCCCTGCAAATCGACTCTGTACAACCCTAGGCCTCTCTGGTGTGTATATAAACCGGGGAGGTTTAGTCCGTAGAGGCTATGAGAATTCTTATAGGCTAGACAGCTAGGGTTTAGCCATTACAATCTCGAGGTAGATCAACTCTTGTAACCCCTATACTCATTGAATACAATCAAGCAGGACGTAGGGTTTTACCTCCTTTAAGAGGGCCTGAATCTGGGTAAACATTGTGTCCCCATCGTCCCTTGTTACCACTATCCTCAGACGCACAGTTCTGGACTCCCTACCCAAGATCTGCCGGTTTTGACACCGACATTGGTGCTTTCATTAAGAGTTCCATTGTGTTGTCGATAGAAGGATCAATGGCTCGCCTTGTCATCAACACCGATATCACTTCTGGAAGGAGCCTAACTTCAGGACAGGTCCTCCAGCTCGGCGGTTTCACCATGGGCGCCCACACGGCCATCAAGCCGACGGCGCCCCCTGATCGCCAAACATCACCTCCACATCGGTCTCAAACACTCCGAAAAGATGGATGCAGCAGACATGTCGTCCTTGAACGAGTCACTAGATCGCATCGCCGCCCTAGGGCTTTCAACGGCTTATGATCGGATCGGGCTTAAACCTGACCAGAGGGAAATCAATCTCCCGTCGATCACTCACCTGGTGGCGGTCGTCGAGGAACGAGACGAGAGCACTTCTTCCCCTAAGTTAAAAAACCAGCTATGTTCAGATCTCCGAACCCATTGAACTGGATACTCTTCCTTAGGAGGAGGCCCCGCGTCCCCCAAACTCAGGGTCGGACTTAGGGTCCGGGGAGCAGTTGGATCTTCCTGGACCCGAACCGGTGACATCGGAGATTTTACAAGCTCCAGACACAATTTTGGGTCGGGATTCAAATTTTAGCCCATCCTCCCACCACAATCAATACTCTCCAAGTAATTCAGGCCCTCCAGACATATACGACCTGATGTATGTACGGCAGCAACCTCAGGAAACGGTCCATCACTTTTGGGCCAGGTTCCTACTTGTCAAAAACAAGATTAAAGATTGCTGCGACGATGATGTGGTCTGGGTTTTTTGTCACAATTGCACCGATGAGGGAATTTGGAATGCCCTCGACCGCCATCGCATGCAGAGTTTCACAGAACTATCGCACGTACTACAAAAGTATTGCGCGATGGAAAGCACATGGAAGGCCCAAAAAACCCAATTGGAACCTGCTGCCTTTAAGCAGCGCACTGCTCAGGAAAAACGGGTACACCCTTACGAGGCATCCGATCATAAGCCCGTCAACAAGAAAAACAAACCCTTTGCGGGGCGTGGGTCTGTTCTTGACGAACTCCTCGATAAACCCTGTCAGATACATGCAACGCTAAGCACCGAACCAACTCATAGCCTTCAGGCATGTTGGGTACTCCGGCAAGTGGCCAAAAGCGGTGAGGCTATCCTCACCACCGCTACTCCGGAGAAGCATTCTCCGAAGGATGACGATCTTAACACGGTCTTTGAGACCTTTTCTTCAAATAATCGGCGCAAAAGGGCACTCTGCGACCTCGCCGAAATTAACCAAGTAACCACAATGAGCCCATGGAATGGCGCGGCAATAACTTTCACTGCTGACGACGAACCAAGGTCCCGATTAGTCCGAGCACCCGCCGCCTTGGTCTTAAACCCAATTGTGGATGGCTTCCAACTTACTAAAATGCTCATAGCGGCGGCAGTGCACTTAACCTCATCTACGACGACACGCTCGACAAAATGCATATTGACAAAGCACGCATCGAGCAAAGTAGTGCCACCTTTCGAGGCATCATCCCCAGTCGAGAAGCACGATGTTCGGGGAAAATCAAACTTGATGTAGTATTCAGCACGCCTGATAATTATAGGTCCGAAGAGTTGCTCTTCCACGTGGCTCCCTTCAATAACAGATATCACGCCCTTTTAGGGCGGGATGCCTTCTCACGCTTCCAAGCCATACCCCATTACGGGTACATGAAACTTAAAATGTCTGGGCCCAATGAAATAATCACAGTTACAAGTGATCCAGATAAAGCACTCCGTGCCGAAAAAAAACCCGCATCCTTGGCCCTTGAGGCGTTATTCGAAGCCCTTGCGGCCGAAGAACTAACCACCATGCGATCCACGGTGGACAAGGATGATGTGATTCTCAATAAGAGACCCAAATCCACCTCTTTCAAACCAGCAGATGAAATAGTTAAATTTCAAGTGCACCTGACGGATCCTAACAAAATAGCGTCCATTGGAGCGAAGCTGGATCCGACGGTAGATGTCGCCCTACGAGCATTCCCGCGTGAAAATTGGGATATCTTTGCCTGGCACCCTTCGGTCATGCCCGGGATCCCACGCAGACTGGCCGAACACAGCCTCAACATAATCAAGGGGTTCAAACCAATCAAACAAACGCTGTGGTGATTTTCCGAACCCAAACAACAAGCTATGGGGGAGGAGCTAGCCAAACTACTCGAGACCGGGTTCAACAGAGAAATCAAACACCGGGATTGGCTAGCCAACCTGGTCATGGTACCGAAGAAGGATAAATCTTGGCGCCTTTATGTCGGTTTCAAAGACCTCAATAAGGCTTGCCGCAAAGACCCTTTCCCGTTGCCCCGCATTGAACAGATTATTGACGCGACCGCGGGACACGACTCATTGTGTCTCCTCGACGCTTACTCCGGATACCATCAGATTAAAAAAAAGGAGTCCGACCAGGCCGCAACGGCGTTTATTACCCCGTACGGGCCTTTCTGTTTCAACACTATGCCTTTTGGGCTTAAATACGCCGGTGCCACTTACCAACGCATGAATCAAACATGTTTGGAGAAACAAATCGGCAAGATATTGGAAGCATATGTGGATGACGTGGTCATCAAGACTAAACACGTAGAATCATTGGTGGACGATCTCCACCTCACATTTGACAACCTCCGAACATATAACATACGGCTCAATCCGAAAAAATGTGTTTTCGGCGTTCCAGCCGAAAAGCTACTAGGGTTCATTGTCTCGAATAGAGGAATTGAAGCAAACCCAGCCAAAATCCAAGCCTTGTCACAACTGGCCATACCAACAGACTTTCAGGTCCAAAAACTAGCAGGGTGTGTGGCAGCGTTGAGCCGCTTCATCTCCAGATTAGGAGAAAAAGCATTACCACTTTATAGACTACTTAGACGCACCGATAACTTTGAGTGGACGGATGCGGCTACAGCCGTATTGGAAGAAATAAAAACCTTACTAGCAGGCAACCCAATTCTAGCCGCCCCAAGTGTTGGCGAGCCTATGTTGCTCATGTATCCGCAACTCACCAGGTAGTGAGTGTTGTACTCGCCGTCGAGCGAGGGGAAGAGGGACATAAATTCCTCAACCAGAAACCAGTGTATTACGTATCAGAGGTCCTTACACCATGCAAATCCCGATACCCTCACTACCAAAAGATAGCTTACGCGGTCTTTATGGCATCCCGAAAATTCCGGCAGTATTTTCAAGAGTGTTCGATCACGGTGGCATCCGAAGTAACACTCAATGACATTATAAACAACAGGGATGCCATCGGCCGCATAGCTAAATGGGCCATTGAGCTCTTACCATTTGAAATAACATACAAGCCGCGCCGAGCTATTAAATCTCAGGTGCTGGCCGACTTCGTCACCGAGTGGACAGAAGCCGAGCTCCCTAAAGAGTACAGTTCATACTCCAACTGGATCATGTACTTCGACGGTTTTAAAATGCTAGCCGGACTGGGGGTTGGTGTCATCTTGACATCCCCTATGGGGGACACAGTCCACTATGTGCTGCAAATCATGTACACGGACTCCAATAACGCAGCCAAATACGAGGCACTTCTACATGGTCTCCGCATGGTTGTCTCCATGGGCATACAACGCTTAGAGGTGCGCGGCGATTCAAACCTCGCAATATCCTAGATAAATGGAGAGTTTGATGCAAAAGATCCAAAAATGGCGGCATATCAAAACGCCGTATTAAAAATATTGGCTCAATTTGAGGGGCTTGAGTTTCATCACGTCGCTCGAGACAGTAACCAGGCAGCAGACATCCTTGCTTGAATGGGCGCCAAGCGCGACCCCGTCCCGCCTAATACCTCTGTGGTGTGGCAGGACGAGAGCGGGAACACCAGTCTGGACCCGATAACACCCCCAGCAGCCGAACAAAATACAGATATCATTGGGGGTTCGAATACCAAAATAACACCCTCTGCTCATGAAATCATGGTCGTTATTTCTCCATGGACCGAACCCTTCCTGGCCTACCTTAATAGACAGGAGCTTCCTAATGATCAAAATGAGGCCAGTCGCATAGTTCGACGTTCTAAAGCCTATAAAGTTCACGAAGGTGAACTGTACAAGAAAAGCACTACTGGAGTCCTCCAAAGGTGCATCTTCGAAGAGGAGGGACGGTAACTCTTGGCTGAAATACATGCTGGTCTGGGCGGCCATCATGCCGCAGCTCGGGCCCTCGTAAGCAAGACCTTCCGAACAGGTTTCTTCTGGCCAACGACCCCAGCAGACGCATGAGCCCTTGTGCAACGTTGCGTAGGATGTCAGCTTTTCGCCAATCAAAGTCATATGCCTCCCACTGCCTTAAGAACAATCCCCATCACTTGGCCTTTTGCGGTCTGGGGACTAGACATGGTCGGACCCCTTAAAGGGGGAAGCCACAAAAGGAAATATTTACTGGTCATGGTGGACAAATTCACTAAATGGATAAAGGCCAAACCAGTAAAAACCGCTGAAGCAGGGCCAGTGATCGACTTTATATCTGGCGTGGTACACCGTTATGGTGTCCCGCATAGCATCATCACTGATAATGGCTCCAATTTTACAGTTGATGAAGTGAAAAATGTGTGTGCTAACTTGGGCATTAAGCTCGACTATGCATCCGTCTACCACCCTCAAACTAACGGTCAGGTTGAACGGGCCAATGGCCTGATAATGAGCGTCATTAAACCCAGACTAGTGCGCTCCCTACAGGAGTTAGATAAGCACTGGGTGGAGGAACTCAATTCCGTGCTCTAGGGGCTGCGGACTACGCCTAATCGAACGACCGGATACACACATTTCTTCATGGTGTACGGTGCAGAAGCAGTCCAGCCCTGCGACATTATTCATGGCTCACCTCAAGTGTGCATGTACGAAGAGCGAGAAGCTGAGCTCGATCAGCAGGACGACCAAGGCGGCCTTGAAGAGGAGCGCGATATTGCACGAGCCCGTTCCGCATTTTATCAGCAGCAGGCCAGGCGATACCAAAGAAGAGAAGTGCGGGCCAAGACATACAACGTCGGCGACCTCGTCTTGCGTCTCCTGAAGAAGAAGAAGGATAAGCTCAAACCAAAATGGGAGGGCCACTTCATCATAGATGAAGTTCTCACAGGAGGATCCTATCGCCTTCGTAATGTATCAGATAATCGCCTTGAGCCAAATCCATGGAATGCTGCTCGGCTCCGACGATTCTACGGATAGTTCGGCCGCCCCCCTTTTCTATTTTTCTTTGACTAGGCTCCTTTTTTCTCCTTTTATCTTTTATTTTTCCCTTTTATATCCCAGGGTATGTTTGGATCTGCCGAACTGTTAGGGGTACACATCTTTAAATGTATACACCCCATTATGACTGGGGGCTTCTTTGACGAAGCTTATTACTAAAAGCTTGTTGCTTTCATAGCTTACGTCATTCGCTTTCTACATCTTTTGCCATTATATGCACCTCTATGACTTAAGTTTTTGCCAAGCTGGGTTGCCTTGCTCCTATGTTTATACCTTACGTTCCCGATTGTTCGGCTAAGGTGTAAAGGGAGTACCTCTGCGATTGTTACAACCGGGTAATCTGCATCTGTACCTCAGATGGGTGAAGCCGAAGGCTAGCGTTCTTAAGAGAATAATTGGTCGGCAAGCAACGACGGATTGTTTACGTTTCTGTAATTCTTCTAACAAATACGGGATAGGCTCCCTGTAATTCGGATCAAAGCCTAGGCATGCATAATTAAGCATGTCAACCCAAGGAAAGGAACCCTTAACGGAACTATTTTCCTTAAAAGATGTTTCTTACGTTAAATAAGTAATATAACATAACTCCCCGAACAATTTTTGTTTGTTTGAGCAATATGATTTCGATTGCACGGTTTTGACATAATGAATGCTTCTTACATTCCAACATGGTATCCGGAAACACTCCACCTTCTTGGTTTGGAGGTTGAAGCCGAAGGCCTGCGATGACAAATTTTGGCATGTTCAGTTGGACATAGGTTCGATGATAAAGTACATTGATACATTGAATCGAACGCCTACTCTTTATCTATGCCATCTATAAGACTGCCCAAACTACAGTCTTCTTGTGAATATTTTGCAGCTATCATCACTTGGTCATATACCAAGTTCACGGGAATCTCTTTTCCGTTTGGTCCCTGGGGTCCAACTCAGGCCATATGATTCGGATCGAGTCCGGTGTAGCATGTTTTCACCACTGCCCGCGCCTCCCGTGCACCTTCACGGCATGCGGACGCCTTCCATATCTCAAAACGGTGTCGGGCACCTTTGAACAGGTTCGCCAGCCCCTCCATAATTTCTAGAGGGGCATCGGATGGCCATAGGGCTTTGGCCATACTTCTCGTGGCTTTCCGGGCCCGCTCATGCACCACGGACAGCTCCTTAAGCACGTCGCCTCGAAATCCGGATACTTCCTCTTCAGGACGCCCGGTTAACAAACCTACAACAAAAGCGTTGTGACAATCCGAATTACGGGATACTATGAGTCTCTTCGATGGTTCAAAAGGTCATACCGAATATGCCGCCTTTCAACTTCTTATTTTCTTTTTGCGCGTCCGATAACTGAGCCTTTAAGCTCTTTATCTCTTTGGCTTGTTTATCCTTTTCCTCCTTGAGTTGGTTCTTTTGATCAGTGGTCATTGTGGCTTTCTTCATCTCCGCAAGCTCTGTGGTGGCGCCATTCAGCTTCGTCTGGCTTGTTTTCAGCTCCTGGGACAACATGTTGTTCTTCTCTCTAAGAACCTGCGGTCATAACGATCCTTAAATCGGTTCGCCTAACCGCTTTAAGTCTCGGGGGCTACTGGCATATATCTATTAAAATTCGCACGAGCTATTACCTGCATATCCTTTCAAAACAGTTGAGTAACTCCAGCAAGTCCGTCCCAGGCGGCTCGGATATATGCATCCACGGAGCTGAGGGCGGTAAATTCCTGTTCAGCAAAAACTGGAGCGCGCATGGCCTCTTTTAGTCCACGATGATTCATCACACTCTCCACCTCGGAATTCGTGATGGATACGTCATCCGAATCCTCATGAGGGGGCGGATCTGGCACTGTATCAGCTCTTGTCCTGGTTGACGTGCCCGGAGCTGGATTAGCTGATACTCGGCTAGCAGGGCGTTTACCCATGGTTTGTCGTGTGCTCCTCCTGCAATAAGGTGGAGGACAAATTTAACAATCTGATCTCATGCTTAGGTACATATCAAAGGACATACCTCTTTGAAGAAGGAGGGGGCTCGACCGCGCTCCCGGTTTCCTTCCGTTTTGAACGATCGCCCTGCGTAGAGGCTGCCTTCTTAGAGGCTGCTCTCGATGGTGTGCGGCTTGTCGAAAGGCCGATCCTATGAAGCACGCTTCAGCAGATGGATAAGGTGAAAGTAGGGCTCCTTTTTTAGGAAGTTTTCCGAGTACTTACAATGGAGAAAGGGTAAAGGCAGGGGTAGCCGACCGTAATTGCCTCTTCTGAACTGTCAAGGCTCGCTTGCTAAAATACTCCATCATCAAACTCTATGTATATATCCGGATCTTCACAGAATCCGGGGTCTGCGCTGCGAGCATAATCCTCTGGCTGTGGGGAAGGGCAATGAATGTTCTCGACCACCTTCCTCCATGACTGCTTTAGACAACAAGAACAATTTGATTAGCATGCCTCAATAACGAGGTAGAATAGTGCTAATAATAAAAAACTTACCCATTCGATGGGGTTGGACATTGAAAAACCTTCCCGGCAATTTAAATGGAGGAAGTCTTTTTTCTCCCCCTTATAAAGATCGGCCAGGATTATAGCTAGTTCGGCTGGGGTGTCCGGGCCCTTACGCCTATAATGAGATGCGTCGTCCTCTTCGTTGTAACACCATAAAGGGGTCACTCTGGACTGGAGGGGCTGGGTACATCACTTTATCGCAACAACCATAACTTCGATCATTGAGAGTTCGGAATGAGCAAGTAATATGACCTTGCTGACCAGCCTCTTTACTTCCGCACTATCTTCTTCCTTGGGACTCCGGGGACGCCAATTAAGGCACTTCTTCAAGGGAGTGCTGGAAAATTCGGGGAGTCCGCCCCGAACTGGGTCCGGAAGGGGAACATCCTCAATATAAAACCATTCAGAAGACCACTCCTGGGATACCTTGTTGGGAGTTCCGACAAGGTAACCTGATCCGGCTATGCGCCATACTTCAGCACCGCCCACTTCAAATATGGAACCCCCTCGATGACGAGGGACGAGGCAAAAGAACTTTCTCCATAGTTCAAAATGAGCCTCGCAGCCTAAAAACAGTTCGCACAGAGCGACAAAACCCGAGATATGTAGGATAGAACCTGGTGTGAGGTTGTGCAGCCGGATCCCGTAGAATTCCAGTAGACCTCTGAGAAAGGGGTGGATCGGAAATCCCAAGCCTCGCAGAAGAAACGAGACGAAGCACACCCTCTCCTCCTTATTGGGGTTGGGGAAATTCTCTGCTAGCACGTCATAGCCAATCGAGGCCAATCCCGCTTCGCACAGTGACTAGATCTGCGAGAGGGAGATATCCCTGCGTATGAAGTCGATTCAGCTGAAGGTGAGATACTGAGAAGCTTCGCCAATCACCATCTTGAGGACCATGAGGGTGTGAAGATGAGCTAGGGGCGTTGGCCATGTTTTGAAGTTTTTCCGTGGCTGGCTCTGATGATTTCTACGCGATGTGGATGGCATTTGGGTATCTAGCCTCTTTATATAGATGCCACCCCTACTTGGTGAGGGGCTTCTTTGTAAAAATTATTATTATGCACGGTTTGCATTCACCCGGCACGCGAAGATCGAGGCGACAACAGAAAGGAATCATAAAAGGCAGAACATGAAGGTCAGGACCGAACTATCGTCAGTCCGAAGTATGGTGAAGAACCCGCCTTGCAAAGCCGAAGACATAAGTCGGATACTACATCGTCATTGAAGGCAAGTTCGGGGGCTACTAAGGGAATCCTGGATTAGGGGGTCATCGGGTATCCGGCCTATTCGATATGGGCCGGACTGATGGGTCGTGGAAACAGAGCGAAAGATTATCCCCCGAGTCCGGGCAGGACTCATATATGCTTGAACGGCAAGTTTTGGTGTTCGGATGTAATATTTCCTTCCCCTGCAAACCGACTCTGTACAACCCTAGGCCTCTCCGGGTGTATATAAACCGGGGAGGTTTAGTCCATAGAGGCTATCAGAATTCTTATAAGCTAGACAACTAGGATTTAGCCACTACGATCTCAAGGTAGATCAACTCTTGTAACCCCTATACTCGTTGAATACAATCAAGCAGGACGTAGGGTTTTACCTCCTTTAAGAGGGCCCAAACCTGGGTAAACATTGTGTCCCCATCGTCCCTTGTTACCACTGACCCTCAGACGCACAGTTCTGGACCCCCTACCCGAGATCTACCGGTTTTGACACCGACAGTGGCAGAGACAGTTTTCCTGAAGATGCAACCTTATATACAGTCATCCATCGCTCCGCGGGCAAACCATAAGCTGGCTTTCAAATATTTAGGTCCTTTCAAGATCACAATGAAAGTTGGGGCGGTGGCATACAAGTTGGCTATCCTAGAAAACGGTCGCATTCATCCAGTTTTTCATGTGTCTCTCCTCGAGCGCCATGTCAAGCCCGATCAGCAGGTATTACCGACGCTTCCCTCTTCAACAACTCAACTATAGATTCTGTCTCGTTTCATTGATCGTCGCCTTGTACCGCGGGGGAACAAGTTGATCACTCAAGTGCCGGTCAAGTGGAGCCACTCCCTGGAGTCGATGGCCACTTGGGAAGATCAAGAGATGCTCAAGCAACAGTTTCCTCGAGCACCAGCTTGGGGGCAAGCGTTTTTTTAGGGGGGATTGTCAGCAATACTAATGAGCATCCAGCGACAACACCGGAAATGCTACAGGACAGCGAGGCAAGCGAGGAGCAGACCAGGCCGAAGAGAAACATACAAGTGCCAGCGCGGCTGCGTGGCCCAGAATGGGCCCGCTAACTAGATGCTATATAGTGGGTCTTTTCCTCTGTAACGGGTGGGGAGGGCGGCTTCGGCCGATGATTGGATAAGATAGATGGTGTGAGTGGTTAGCTGGCTCGAGTTCTCCTTCTTCCTCCTCCCTCCAATTTGAATTCCCCTGTACTGGAACTGAGATCTGAGCGTAACAATAAAGCTAGATCGAGTAGAGTAATTCGTTGCTTACACGCTCCCTCTCAAGCTAATCCATTGCACCATTACATCTCGCGGTATCACCATCTGAGAGCTAGCCTCGTAGCATCGATTTTGGTCATCATCTTCATCCTCTGCTCTCAAATATGTCCGAGAAGCTGCGGATGATGGGCAGATGAAAGTGCGTTATATCGACTAGAGGGGGGGTGAATAGGCGATTTTTATGAATTCTTCACTGAGGAATTTGCCGGTGAGGAAATTCCTTAGAGAAGAACTACTTGCAGCGGAATAAGTACTCATATGTAAGCATAACAGATTACAAGCATAGTCATCATGATGAAATGAAGACAATGACAGAGTACAGACAGCGTATTCTCAGGATAACACAGGATGAAGACAAACAGATCAAGAAATTGAGCCGAGGAAATTGAGAAAGTCTTGATCAAAGTCTTCGAACACAGATATGAACAAATACTCAACACAAGAATGAGGAAATGAAAGGGTTGAGGAAATAGAACCAGATTAGGTTGGTGAAGACAATGATTTGGTAGACCAGTTCCAACCGCTGTCTCGGTTGTACGTCTGGTTGGAGCGGCCGAGTATTTAAACTCGAGGACACACGCCCCGGACACCCAACATCGAAAGCACGCAGCTCAGACACCAAGTCCTCACCGTATTCTCCTTGAACTAAGGTCACACAGACCTCGTCCAATCACTCGTGGTAAGTCTTGAGCGACTTCCAAACCTTCACAGACTTGGTCACTCGGCGATCCACAATTCCTCTTGGATGCTCTAGACCATGACGCCTAACCGTCTGGAAGAAGCACAGTCTTCAAAGGTAATAAGCGCCGGATCCACGCAGGATCAATTTCTTCGATGATGCTCAATCACTTTGGGTTTGTTGGGGTTTGGTTTTTGGGTTTTTCCTCACTTTTGGGTTTTTCCTCACTTGATGATTTTCTCTCAAAGTCCTCGAGAGGATGGGTTGCTCTCAAATGACAAGTGTCAAGTTCTCTCGGAGCAGCCAACCAGCTAGTGGTTGTAGGGGCGGCTATTTATAGCCTAGGGAGCAGCCCGACATGATAAGACATAAATGCCCTTCAATGATATGACCGTTAGGTGGATAAGATATTTTGGGACAGTAGCAAGAAGACAAAGAACGGTCGGAAATTTGACTCTCAAATTCCTCGGGGCTATCATGTTCCTCATCAGTAGGCAATTCAGACCGGCGAATTCCTAACTCCTCGGTCGAACAAATTCTTGACGACCGGAAGAGCTTCGTCTCACATCAAGAAATTGACTGAATCAGTATGAGATTTCCAAAAGCTTCACTCGAAGGGATTGGTAGGTGTAGGATTTTGAGTTGAGCATCAAATGGAAATTTTTCCTTACTATTTCCTCGACCCCCTTTAACAAAGACGGTGTTTCCTATGACTCAAGAAAGAGAAAATGAAACTACGAAAACAAAAGTCTTCACGCTTCATGTTCCTCAAATGAATACCAAGTCTTCAAGGTCACACCAATTTCTTCACTTTCAAAGTCTTCAGAAAGTCTTTAGAATATCAAAGTCTTCAGATGAAGAACTTCATTTTTAGGGTCGACTTTCTCTCAGTAAATATCAAACTCCTCATAGACTTATAGACCCGTGTACACTCACAACGCATTAGTTACTTAACCTATAAGTCTTCAATACACCAAAATCACTAAGGGCACTAGATGCACTTACAATCTCCCCTTTTGGTGATTGATGACAATATGGGTTAAGTTTTCAACGGGATAAACATATGAATTGTAACATCTGATAATGAGGAATTTGATTGCAAGATATAGAAGAACTCCCCGAAGATGTGCATAGTGAGGAATTTGCTTTTGAGGCAATGCGCACTTGAAGAATTGAATCATGGAGATCTCCCCTATATCTTGTAATTCATACACGCATTTGACATATAATATGAAGAATTTGAAATGCATGATGAAATATGGTGCTTGATGAAATTCAGCATGAGGAATCATAGCACATAAAGTATCGAGCACAAGTAGATTTGCTATGAAGCATAGTGCAAAATCATAATGCATCAAAAGTATCAAAGCACCATAGGGTTTAAGATTACAACTCGATCCAATAAAAGTTTCGTAAGAAGAGCGAGTTGCAACTTAACAAAAAACTGTATATAGGCAATAAACTAGACCCGCTTGAAGACTAACTCAAATTTCTCCCCTTTGTCATCGAATGACCAAAAGGATCGAACCGAGGACTAACGCTCTTGAAGAATTTCAAGTTGAAGACGGAGCGCCAAAGATTGTCGGGGTTGTTTGTTGAAGTAGGACCAGCCATGTGTCTTCCAAGTCTTCATTTTCATCAGTGTCGCGAGATGAAGAGTAGGAGCTGGCCACCAGGGAAGGAACTTTGACCTTCTTGAATTTCTTCGGAGGAGGTGCAGACCAGTCAAATTCTTCCTTGAGACCCATTGAAGTCAGTTCTTCTTCACTGTAGACATGTGAAAGAACAGCCTAGGTGCGCTTGAAGGTTTCATGAAGGTAGTAGTGGTTTTTCTTCACTGCATTGTGTGTTGAGGTCATGTTGTGAAGAATTGAACCAAACTGACGCTTGACCCATTTATGATTGCGATCAACCTTCTGATGAAGACTGAGGAGTAACTCACGATCAGTCATCACCTGGGTGCGGTAGCTTGAGGACTTTGCTTGACTGAGGTATTTGCGGCAGAGTCATGTGTGGCAGAGTCATCATTGGTGGAGTAGGATGTCTTGCTATAAACTGTCCATCCAATGGACGAATGCCTTCATCGATCACAGCAGTAGCCTTGCCCTTGTCATCATCTGAGGTAATTGTCCGTTTGAGGACTTCAATCGGGGGCAAGTAGCTGCAGTGGTTCAAAGTATCAGCTTTGTAATTGAGTGAAGACCTTGTCCTGATGAATCTCATAATCCAAGGAGCATAAGGCTTCAGCTCAAATGGTGACATAGCAATGTTTGCCAGAGTCCTCATGAAGAAATCATGGAAGTTGACGGGAACACCATGGATGATGTTGAAAAGCATATTCTTCATGATGCCAACGACTTCTTCATCATTCGAGTCTTGACCTTTGATTGGACTCATTGTCTTCGCTGTAATGCGATAGACCGTCCGAGGCACATATAATAATTCCTTGACGAGGAATTTGGTTCTTGGGGCCTGCCTTGGCTTCAACGGCTTCATCAAGACTTGCATATAGTGATTTGTAAGTTCGGTTCGTCATAGATACGACGTGCACCATCAAGTGGAGGATCGAGTGGTAGGGCACGAAGCAATTCGATTCTTTGGTGCCTTGTAGTGAGTATTTTCGGTCATCCAATCTAAGACCCATGAGTTCACGTCTTCAGCGTCTCCGGTGATGTGCAGTGTTGCATAAAACTGAAGAATTAGCTCTTCATTCCAGTCACAAATATCAGTGCAGAAATTTAGAAGTCCTACGTCGTGAAGAACACTGAGGACTGGCTCAAAGCCTGGCAGTGACTCCATATCCACATGAGGAATATGAGCATGATCAAGATTTTATCCTTGTTGAAGAGCACCGAGGAATAGAAGTTGGCTTGGCTGGCGGTCCGTAAGCGCCTCTTCCTAATCCGAGCGTAATCATAAGGATTATATTCAAGTGAAGAATACGTGCTCGGCAAAGAAATCTTCAGCCTTGAACTTTTGCTTGGTTGAGAACGGATTCTTTTGCTTGGGCAGAGGGGTGTCAGAGAGTTGCATCACCACCTCAAGAATCGTAAGTTCAGGTTCTTCAGGCTGAGGAATTTCTTGTTCCTCAACAGTGCGATCGAGGATTAGCAAGAAGAAGTAGCTTCATCAAGACTAGTGGCTGGAATTCCTTCATGCACGTAACCGGTGGGTTGATTTTCTTGAGTCGATTCGGACTGTTTGTGCAGGGACCGAGGAATCTGTTGGAGCGGGTGAAGAGAGGAGTATTGGGATGCCGACTTTCCCAAAAGTCATCATTGATAACTGGTGTGGTGCATCCAATATCCACATCTTCATCTTCAATTTCCTCAGCACCAGCCTGAGGAATTTCATAGTCTGATGAGGGAATAACTGGGGTTGAAGGGATGGCATCCACTTCAATTTCTTCATCAAGTTGCTCTGACGAAGCAGCCAGACTGATGTTCTTCATCGGATCCGATTGGGATCTCATAGTCTTCTCCAAAAGGAACAACTTCCTTTGATGGTATGGAGGAAATTGGAACAGCATCAATTGGAGTTTCGAATGAGCTGGTCATTGGCTTCATTTTCTTCACACCAAGAATCGACGCAGTGATGCTTTCCTTTTCTTCACAAAGGCTCGTTCTGCAGCCTTGGTTTTCTTCACATCAGAAGCAGATGGAAGAATTGGAGTTGGAGTTGGCGCAGGAGGAGCTGAGGAATTTGGTTCAGTTTCTTCAGGAGCAACTGATGCAGTTCCCCTGTCTTGAGCAATTTCTTCAGGCGCTTTTCCACTAGTGGGTGCCACAGTAATTTCTTCGGGCCGGAATGGGATCATCAGCCACTGGAATCAACGCTTTCATCGCCAGGCTGAACGTCATCACGGTGTTGGCATTTTCTTCAAGAGGCTGAGTGAGGCTACAACTGAGGAATTTCATGTTGCATTGGGACAGCAACATTTGTGAGATTCTTCGTCAGGTTGACGAATCTGACCTTGGCTCCTTGCCAATCAGCATTGTATGAATCGAAGTTTTTGCTGAGGTTTTGAATTTCAGTCTGGACCTGGAGAAGCTCCTCAGGTGTCATCTTGACAACGTTTTTCTTCAGGAACTTCTCCTTCCCGTATTGAGCCTTTTGATTTCCCTCGCCTTTTCATACTTCCATTTTTCTTCAGCTATGAAGTGAGTCAACATATGACTTTGTCCAGTGTCAAATGAAGGTCGTGCGGAGGGGTATTGGGATCATTGTGCGAGATCAATAAAGTCGAGGACTTTCTTCGGTCCAATAGCGATTAGCACGATGTACCTTTGGCTCTAGCGGCCCTTACTTGACGGTCTCTCGATGATTTCCATGAGTTCTTCATCGGATGCCTCATCATCGAATGGCACATGGAATGCAACCATTTTCTTCGTTGGGCTAGGCCGAGGACCTCGTCCATTTGTTGCTTTGGTCTTCAGCTGAGTCGGACCAGTTGAAGAAATGGGAGCTGCTGAGGAACTTGCAGAGACGCCTGAGGCAATTGAAAAGCCAGCAGTCCTTTGACATGTAGCTAGGTGCACAGGAACTGAAGGTTTTGACGGAGCTGTTGAGGACTTTGGTGGAGCAGCAGCAGTTTGAGGAATTTGCTTGGAAGGTGCTGCTGAGGAACTTGGCCGTGAGGGCGCAGATGATGAAGCACTTGGCTTATGAGCAGGCTTCTTTGCATTGATTTCCTCGGTTTGACCGAGACCTCTGTGGCGATAGCAATGGCAGAATCCTCATTGAATTTCTTCACCGCCTCCTTTGCTTGCTTTGCCAATTTTGCTTGGCGTTTAGCCCATTCAGCAGAAAGTCCTCACCTCGTTTGATGCTTGTGGGATCAGCTATTTGGCAGTGCCAAAGGAGCTCTTGGGCATGGAGGATTAAGAGCAATTTCTTCATGTACTTAGGAGTTACATATCTATATTCCCTCCATTCCCGTGCCCATCTCCTTTCAATCTTCTCGAATACGCACCTTGCGTTGATTTTTGCTTTCTTCATCCGTGTGCGATGAAGTCATATATATCCTCGTGGATTTCAAACGCAGTCATAACCTCGTGTTTCTTTCCTCCCTTCGTGGCTTCTTACCATCTGCCATTTTCTTCAGTTGAGGAAATTGAACAATTGAGTTCTCTGAAGAAGTGTGCAGTTTTTCTTCAAGGAACGCTGCAAATGAGTTAAGTTGATGAGAACCTAGGGATTCAGTAGCGGACATTTGTACCTGTGAACAGAGTATAGGTGCGAGGAATTTGGAGAGGTCATATGCGTTCTCAGAAGGTTTTAAAAAAAACAAGTTTTGAGGATTTGACCAGATGAGCCTCGAAGAATTTTACTAAGCGTTCTTTGTCTTAGGTTCCAGAGTTGTATAGATCGAGGATCCACACAATTGAGGAATCTTGAAGAAAATCATAGCTTAGAGAAACGAGTCAAGAGATTTGAGGTGTTCATATGTGTGAAGATTTGAGGAATAAACACCTTTGAAGAATTTCAAGAAGATTTGAGAATCAAAGCGAGTAATAAAAGTAACTTTTAATTACCCGAAGTGAAGAACACGACGAACTGAGAAGAACAGTTGGGAAGTTCGTCCGTTCAGATCTTCCACGCCCTAACTTGGCGGAGGAAGACAGCTACGGCGACGGCGGAGTGAAGATTTCCGCGGTCGGCGCGAGTACGTCGGCGACGAGGTCAAGGCAGTGAAGCTTTTCCTCATCGGCGACGATGGAGTAGCGGTGGCGCTAGGGTTTGAGGAACTCGGCGGAGAGAGAGGTCGGCGAGTAAAAGAGTGAGGAAAGGGAGAGGGATATTTATAGACGCGGTGAAAAACGGGTCGCCCGAAGATTTAGGACGAACATGCCCCTGACCATTTCCCTTCTCACGACATGTGTCACCCACGTACTGTGTAGTGGAGATCGTGTACGATCGTGGGTGAATAAAGTAATGCATCATGGGACGCGGAACGGTTTGAGCGGCAAAAACGAAGGTTTGGATGAGATTCGTTTTAACGTTCCGTTCGCAATTTCTTCAGCTGTCAAGGACACAGTGAAGATTTTGAACGAGTTTCAAAGTAGAACGCACATGAAGAATTTGTGAATGGATTGGGTTGAGTATAGCATAGAGGGGGAAGGGTCCGATCACATTCACTTAGCATAAAAAGCGACTTGAGGAAATAGCCATAAGTGAATGCTGTAGAGGACATAAACCCATATATATATATATATAGCCAATGAAGAAAGACGACGGAAATAGTGAAGATTTTGCAAAGTTGAAGAATTTGAAAAACTGAAGAATTTCAAAACTGAGGAAAAACTCAAATTGAAGATTTCAACTTTGGTGGTGGCATGACCCAATCAGATAAGAATGATGATTTCAGACACCGCGTACAATTGTCGTGGGTTCTCGAGAATCAATTTCTTCATTAATTTCTTCACACTTAGAGTGTTATTATTCATTGATTGAAAAGAAACGTTTCTTCATGTGTTGCACATCTAAGTCATCAATTTTGCATAAGTGTTAGGATGTGTGTCCTTTTCAAAGAACATTCAAGATTCTAAGATATTTAGCTCACACCGCAACTTGCTAAATTTCTTCTCATCCAAGGGCTTAGTGAAGATATCAGCTAGCTGTTCTTCGCCTTCACGCGTTCGATGGAGATGTCGCCCTTCAACACATGATCACGAAGAAAATGATGACGAATTTGAATGTGCTTTATCTTCGAAAGTGCTGAACTGGTTGTGAGCAATCTTGATGGCACTCTCATTGTCACAATAGAGAGGCACATTCTTCACGTTGATGTCGTAGTCCTTGAGGGTTTGCTTTATCCATAGCAATTGAGCACAACACGAGCCAAGAAGCAATGTATTCAGCTTCCGCAGAGATGAAGCGATACGCAGTTCGCTTTCTTCGAGGACCAATGGACCAAAGATCGTCAGGAAATGACAAGTACCAGATGTTGACTTGCGGTCCACACGATCACCAAAGATAGTCGAGTCGAATATCCAATGAGATCAAAAGTAGAGCCCTTGGGGTACCATAATCCTAGTGTTGGTGTGTGAGCTAGATATCGAAGAATATGCTTCACAGCCTTATGGTGTGATTCCTTCGTGTAGCTTGAAATCGGGCACACATGCAAACACTAAGCATTATATCTGGCCTAGATGCACATAAGTACAATAAGGAACCAATCATGGAGCGGTATACCTTGTGATCAAGTCAATACCATTTTCATCGGTGCATAGATGGCCATTTGTGGGCATAGGAATTTTGACACCTTTGCGCCTTGCATGCCGAATTTCTTCAGACATCTTTGAGGTATTTCTCCGAGATATGAATATGCCATTGTGTTGTTGACGAATTTGAAGACCTAAGAAGAATTTCAACTCTCCCATCATAGACATTTGATATTCTTCACTCATCATGTAGGCAAATTCATCACTATAGCGTTGGTCAGTACAGCCAAAGATAATATCATCAACATATATTTGGCACACAAAAAGTTCACCATCATAAGATTTAGTAAAGAGAGTAGGATCGAGTGAACGGTGTGAAGCCATTCTTCACGAAGAATTCCTTCAATGTATCATACCACGCCCGAGGGCTTGCTTGAGGCCATAGAGGGCCTTATTGAGTCTCAAGACTTTGTCGATTCTTTGGATCTTCAAAACACAGGGGTTGAGCAACATATACTTCTTCCTCAAGCTTACCATTGAGGAATGCACTTTTCACATCCATTTGATATAAAGTGATATTGTGATGGTTAGCTTAGGCGAGTAATATGCGAATAGACTCAAGTCTAGCGACAGGTGCAAAAGTTTCATCGAAGTCAATTCCTTCAACCTGTGTGTAGCCTTGAGCTACTAGTCGTGCCTTATTCCTCACCACAAGACCATTTTCATCTTGCTTGTTGCGATAGATCCACTTTGTGCCAATGATATTATGCTTATGCGAGGATCCGGACGTTTGACCAGTTCCCGGACATTGTTGAGCTCGAATCGATGTAATTCTTCTTGCATTGCAGAATCCACTCTGGCTCCAGAAATGCTTCATCTACCTTAGAGGGCTCTGTGATAGAGACAAAAGCATAGTGCCCACAAAAGTTAGATAAATGTGAAGCTTTTGAGCGTGTGAGAGGACCTGGCGCTTCAATGTCATCGATGATCTTGTCAACTTGCACTTCTTTTGCAACGCGAGGATGAGCTGGTTGTCGTCGAGGAATTTGATCATTTTCCTCAACACCATTTTCTTCAACATTATCTTCGTGTGCATCACCGACGTTCTTCACGCATGTGAATGAATTCTTCAGCAGTTTCTTCAGTAGGAATGACATCCTCAGTTGCCTTGAATCTGATAGAATCCTCAGGTGCTGGTTCGTCTAACACAGAAGGTAGGTGCTCTCTTTGCGAGCCATTATGTCAGGACCCCGATCCTAAGTCACACCGATCTAGCATGTAACACATCATATCACTTCGCGGCCTCACGCACGGTATTCCCACGGGTGTCGCCTTACCATGGCCCGGGACCGTTTGCGCCTTTTGGCTCACGTATATGATAGTGTCGCTAGCATCCATATGACAAAGAACCCGGGCCGACATGGCTAGTCGTGAACCCAAAGCGGCGCTAACCTATGGGGACAGGCATACATGAATCACATCGAGCATGTCGGTCATCAACGTATAAATTCGGGCTGTAGCACTGGCTAACAGACTCCGGTATCGGGCTGTAGCAGGCTAGGCAGGACTCGAATAACACCAGTGACATTTCCCGAAGGACAGACATAGGAACAAAGTGAAACACATGCCGCCAGTCAAGTGTCCAAGCAGTAGTGCTGGGCTAGCAGGACTCCGGTGAACCGGGCTGTAGCGGACTACTATCGCTCATAAGCACGAGACTACATTTCCCCATATGAGAGGCTGCCAAGGATAAACAACTAGTTTGTCGGATCCCACACATACCAAGCATTTCAAACATACACACAATATGCTCAATATGCGTAGATACAACATGGCATCACAACATAACTCTACGACTCAAATATTTAATCAATAGGCTCCGAGGAGCGAGATATTACAAACATGGGTCTCATGACCCAACACTCAGAACATACAAGTCAAAGCACAAGTGGAAGCTAAACATGTCTGAGTACAGACAGCTATAAATGAAGAAGGCTGAGAAGCCTGACTATCTACCAGATCCTGCCGAGGGCACAAGATGGTAGCTGAGGTAACAAGCTAACCGTCGAAGTCCAAGCGGAACTACTAGCGAGACCGAAGTCTCTCTGCAAAACATAAAATAAGCAAACGTGAGTACAAACGCATTTCAGCAAGACTTACATCGTAACTAACTACATATGCATCATTATCAAAAGGGGTGGTGGAGTTTGACCGCAAAGCCAGCTTTGACTCGGTGGCTATCCCGAACTACGATCGCAAGTAACTCTTTTGAGGTGGCGCACACGAGTCCACATATTCACCATATCAATACACTACTATGGATCCGCCTCCTGTCTCCCTACGAGAACGCCATCCATAGCACTCACGCTTATCTTGCGCATTTTAAAGTATCCACTTTCACTTGTCTATGAACTGGTATAGGCAACCCAGAAGTCCTTCTCCGTGGACACGGCTATTCGAATAGATCATATTAACCCTGCAGGGGTGTACTTCTTCACACACGCTCTCACCACTTACCTCCGTTTACACGACATGTACTCGGCAACCTTCAAGCGGAAGCCCAACGTGGGTGTCGGCCACGGCCTACCTAAACACTCAAGTCCCTAGTCCAGGTTTGTCGCCTATTCGGGTTCCATCCGCAGGGAGTCCGGCCGAGGTTTCCCATACAGCCCCAACGATGTGTGCAGGGTTCCCGAGACACCAAAGCAGGCGAATCGGTACACCGGGCCACGGTGCCTACCGCAACACAACCCACCCTATGGTCAGCGTGCATGCGGCCCCCAAAGATACTACAAACACCGTAAACTACTTGCAACTCTGGACTGAGGACAAGGGTGGTTAAGAAGCCGAGAGGGTCAATTAAGGATCCCAATGCGTGGTAGTAACTGCTTTCATGGATCACAAACACGTAACTCAGTTCACGAGGACGGCTGCAATGAGACAACCCACCATGTACTCCTACATGGCCTCTCACCGCTACCTTTACCAAATCGTGTTCACACACTTAGCTCACACACAGTGGGACATGTTCACACAACCATTCCAATTCATTCCCGATGAATCGGACCTGACTCAACTCTAAGCAGATGGCAGGCATGACAACAAGCATGAATGAGTAGGCACAACATGGCTCAAACAACTCCTACTCATGCTAGTGGGTTTCATCTAATTCTTGTGGAATGACAGGTCATGCAGAGGATAAAGGGGTTCAGCTACCGCAGCAAGTAACACATGAGTCGTTGTTTTCCTAATGCAGTAAAATAGAGCAGGAGCGAGAGAGTGGGATTATATCAGAATGAACAAGGGGGTTTTGCTTGCCTGGCACTTTTGAAGATAATATAGTTCTTCATCGGTGTCATCGAATTCATCGTCGGTACGTCGTCTACTAAGAGGGGACAATTACCGGCAACAAGAGAGAACACAATCAATGCAATGCACATTCACATGAATGACATGTCATGTTAAGGTACTGAATTCACCTAATGCAATATCTAGCCAAGTTAATTGAAGTGGAATTCAAACAAGGTTAAACTCCAACTCCAAATGTTATTTCATAATTTTCCCTAATCATGATTCATCCTATTCAGTGAGGTTAACTTGTTTAATCATGCATGAAAATGCCATAAACAGATTCTTCATATTTTTCTGATCATTTTTCATATATAAATTATTTAATTTGGAGTTACAGATTAAAAGTTATGAATATTTGAAGTTTGGATTATTTTCTGAAATTTCCTGAATTAAATTAAATCCAGAAAATCAAATAATTGCGTCAGCATTACAGAGGCATGACGTCAGCGAGTCAACCGTGGTTGACCAGTCAAACCTGACGTGTGGGGCCACACGTCAGTGACTAACTAAACTAACCTAGTCAATTAGCACTAACCTAGGTTAAGTTAAATTAGTTTAAACCTAAACTAGATTAGTTAGCCGGGCGGGGCCCGCATGTCAGACGACCCGGGGTGGTCAAACCCCCGGTCAAAAGGGTCAACGCCACCGGCGGCTTGACGCCGGCGACGGCGAACGCGGCGGAGCGCTGCGGGGTTGCTCCTCCGGTGGCTAAAAACGCGGCGGAGGGCACCAGGGGGGAGCCCTTCCTCCTGCGCTTCCTATCGTGAGGCGCAGCGCAGGTCGCCGGAGTTGGCGGCAGCGTCGTGTTTGGCGGTGGCGAGCTCGGGCGAGCTCGGCACGCCGCTAGGAGGCACGGCAGAGGTGTGGAGGGTCTTTGGGTGCTCCCGCAAACGTGTTGAGCAGTGGCGCTCTCGACGCGGTGGAGGTGGGCTCTAGCCACGGCGGCGACAAGCGCAACGGGCGGCGAAGCCGGCGGGGTGGCCAAAAGGCGCTAGAGGAGAAAATCGACGAGAGGAGAGAGGGGTTGGGTAGAGGAGCTCACGGTGAGGTCGTCGGTGCTCTCAGCGTGCTCGAGGCGGCTCGATGATGGCGGAAAGTCTCCGGCGATCTCTGTGGCTGAAGGGGAAGAAAGGGGCGGGACGGCGTTGGGGCTCTTCCGACTTTGAGATGACGAGGAGGACAATGGCGGAACGGCGGATCTCGGGGCGTGTCGGAGAGGAGAGGGTGGCGGTGGCCATGGCGGTGCACGTCGGCGGGCAAGGCGTGTTGGTCTGAGAGAATGAGGCAGAGGAGGGAACGAGGGAGAGGGAGAGAGCGAGGGGTCCAGGGGGTTGGGGCGGCTCAGGAGAAGGCGCGAGGCGTCTCGGTGAGGCAAAGCAGGGAGGAGGCGTGGCGAGCTCAGCGTCTTGGCCGTCCCTCCTCGCCCTCTTGGCGAGAGGTAGGCGGCCGCGAGGTGGTTGGTGGGCTGGGCCAACTGGGCCAGCGAGGGGGAAGCTGGGCCGGTTGGTGGCGCCAGGTAAGTTATTCTCTCTCTCTCTTATTTCTGTTTTTCTATTTTCTGTAATTTGTTTTGATTTAGCTTAGCACCAAATCATTTAAATAAATCCTGAAAATAATTGTGGGCATTAACTGAATTATTACAGAGGCCCTTAACTATTTTTCAGAATTGTTGGAGCATTTAAAAATATTAATAGTATTTAAATGCCCCAATTCAAATACAATATGGTTTATTCAAAAATCCAAAAATGTCTTGGAAAAATATCCATCATCTCTGGATATGGTTTTCACCCTTTTCCATTAATCATGAACATTTTGCAAACCAATTTGGGTTCTTTGAAAATATCTTGAAGTTGAACCTATTTGCATTGTTTTAGTGCTAGGGCTTGGTCATCCCCATTTCAAATTTCATGGAAATTAAACATGATGCATGGATGCTAAAGCAAAAACAAACAAGGGCTGATCTGGGGATGTGACAACTCACCCCCACTAAACAAGAATCTCGCCCCGAGATTCAAGACGTGAGGTAAGAGGAAAAAGGGGAGTCACAAAACTATCACAATCTTCATGATCCATTGCCCTTCTCGAAGATGTTGATTTACTCCATCGTTTTGGTCTTGACGTCTTCGAGATCTTCACCCGACACAACAACGGAAAGAAGGGGGAGACCCTACAGGATTTAATCTTCTTGAAGATCGAGCAACTCAAGATCAGTTCATGGAGAGACGTAAAAACAACTCTTGAGTTGAGACACCAAACACACATTAGTAATGATGGATAAGCAATGGATGACGAAGGTTCAAATTGGTAGGCAACCATTCCACGCTTAAGTAAAATGGTGCATGTTTCAAAGTAACAAGGAGATGATTGCCATGATTCAATAGCGGGGCACCTCAGGGGAGGTGACGCGAGGAACTATTCCCTTAAGTGGCAAAAAGAATTACTTTTGATACAAAGATCATTGAAACTCTTCATACCAGCCTAAGGCAATTCACAACGATCGTTTGGTGGAGTGCAAAGGAATGGTACACCCGGACTAGAATGGTTGATGTGGACTACCTTGTTGAAGACAACGCAATGGATGATTTTTGCTTATTACCGGAAATGGATGGGACTCATGGTAAGTCCACTTTTGAGGATGATCCTAGACAAGAATTACTAAGAAGGCAGCCCATAGTGAAATGGCACAAGGACGGTGTAAGCTGGGAACGAAATACAACTGTTGGAATGTTCCAACCATCATATCTGCACGAGATTCAGATCTGGTTGGTGTTAGGATATTCCAGACTCATCGAGTCTAGAAGAAAAATGAAAGTTTGCAACACAAATCGACGAGAAGATGTTGCGAGATTCTCGGGAATGAATTACGATAGCAAGCTCCAAAACATGAGCTGGTTCTGCTACTGACAAGTGAACACGTTGTCCTAGACAAGTATGACCACGTAGTAGTCTTATAACAAAGCACTACCGAGTTCTTGTTGGGAACCATCATCGAGGATATCGAAGTCCTTACATAAGTCCGGATTAGCTCTTAGGAACGAACTTCTTCTCCTGGAACAAATCAATCAGTGGCTTGGAGTGCTAGGAATTGCATATGGAATGAAGATGATCAGTCTATCAGACCATAGAATACTTTGCACATGCATGACTGACTTGGGATGATTCCAAAGGAAACAAAACAAACCTTTCTCAAATCCACGGCGACAACTTACATTTAAAGCACATAAATTCGAGGAAGTCACTTCAACCATCCAAGCATAAGCTTCATGAATGTAACATGAAGAAATGCTTACACAAGTTTCCAACACTAGGTTGATGTTCAACATGACTCATGGGGAGACAAAATGCTACCGATGGGCTCAACAAAGAACTCATCGGAGTTTCCATATCACTGGACTTCCACCATCATGTGAACATGGTGATAGTATTGGTCAGACCAAAAGAGGTAATGGGGTATGCTCGAGGGATCAACCACGAGTAAGACAACATTACGAACATCGTTGGTTCTGATTTGACTTAATAATAGCCCATACTCAAGTCAAAAGATTGATAAGACGATAATTCCAAAGCAATCGATCTCGTGGACCAATCGATGAAGATATCATCTTTCTTCAACACACACTACACAAGAATATCCCTTTGGAACGAACTAAGTTAGGCAAGCTTTTACCTTCCAACTCTCCAAGTTGTTGTCTAGCTTAACCAACTAGCTCAGGGATATCCAACACAGGTTCTTGGAGAAAGGGTGGTTCACAAGAAACCAACTTGATCACGAGCCCAACATAACAGTCAGGAAACAACCCGGTAACACTTCCAAGAAGATATTTGGAAAGTCACGAACCACCGGTATGTTACTAAGCTCGAGAACAATCTTGCTTTGAGGGCAAGAAGATATGATCAGATGAGTGAGGACTTGACAAGATCCTAACTCCTCAATCGAAGTGTGCACCAGGAACAAGGAAGTCGCATGATCAATCTTAGGATGATGATTTAATAATCAACACGCTAGGAAGGAGGATATTGTCCATTAGCTACCAAGCAACGAGTTGCTCGGAGTATTGATTTCACACATCACAATTCACTTGTCGGCATTCCGGTTTCAACAACTCGGAACCGAAGAATGGATAATGATGGCGAGAAGTATCACTGCATCGAGAATTCATAAGAGAAGGTGCAATTCTCATGACATTCTTGACATAAAGATGGTAACACTCCAGGTAGAGCAAAATCAAAGCTGGATTGGCATTTTGATCTGCGGAATACAACTGCTTTGACCCAATCCTAGATATGGATGAGGTACTGGAGTTTGTTTCTCCTAGTCATTCCGGAATAGAATGGCTTGACGGACCACAAGGATAAAAGGCATTGATGACGAATGCACGCCTACTCCTGACTATCAATTGATAGACGAAGGTCGGAATACAACTGAAGAGAGCAACTCAGAGGAACATATAACTTCCTGAGTTGTGGATGCATGGATTAATATATCGAGCAAAGCTCAACATTTCTCCCGGATAACCCATGCAGAAAGTAGAATTGGCAGATTCACAATATGGAATGGAGAACTCCTCAAGAGTACTCTGATTGTGATCTTTTGGTTCAAAAGAACTTCGCCATAAATAGTTCATGGCATTTGGAAGAAGGAAATACCACGGACCTCGAGGACCGTCGCAAGGTTACTAATATCCTAAAGGGGCTAGCAAATACTAACAACATGAAGTAGGGTGAATCTCGGGTTCAAGAACCCCGATTAGAATACCTACTAACTAAATCGCATCATGGATGCTTTCAAGAATAATGGCCGTAATCATCACATCGGGATACAAAAGCATTGCTAAATTGCTAGGTGACTTCCTAAACAACTAGGGTCACAATAATAATTCCAACATCTATGCCGAGGCAACGAAGTACCTCAACTTACCGATTAGTGTGCTTATTCTGACCCAAAAGGACATCGGGAACGGAGGAAGAGGATTTGCAAATGCATCAGACTATTTAGAGACACAGGTTGACTTTGACAAAGATAACGGCTGTAAATGCTCAAAATGATTTGAGACACCTCGCAAAATGATGGCATGACCACTCAACATCACAATACCAAGATTCCGAGATCAAAAATTATCATACGTAAATAGTAGGAACTGAATCGAGACTTAAAACCAACAATCTTATAAGTCAATGGATTAGTAACACGTCATCCTGATAGATAGATGAGAAGCCTAGTTCTTAACCCCGTAGAAGAGAAGAGGTTGACTCAGATCAGAAGGCCATGAGGTATTAGGAGTAAAAAGAGCCTTACGTTCCCTTCCACAATCAATTCCCTTATATAACTAAAGCATTTCTAGACTCAACTTCGACCAGTTTGGCTTGGTAATCCTACATGCAGTCAGGCTCTGATACCAACGCTGTCAGGACCCCGATCCTAAGTCACACCGATCTAGCATGTAACACATCATATCACTTTGCGGCCTCACGCACGGTATTCCCACGGGTGTCGCCTTACCTTGGCCCGGGACCGTTTGCGCCTTTTGGCTCACGTATATGATAGTGTCGCTAGCATCCATATGACAAAGAACCCGGGCCGACATGGCTAGTCGTGAACCCAAAGCGGCGCTAACCTATGGGGACAGGCATACATGAATCACATCGAGCATGTCGGTCATCAACGATAAATTCGGGCTGTAGCACTGGCTAACAGGACTCCGGTATCCCGGGCTGTAGCAGGCTAGGCAGGACTCGAATAACACCGCGTGACATTTCCCGAAGGGATGTATATAAGGCAGTGAAACACATGCCGCCAGTCAAGTGTCCAAGCGGTAGTGCTTTGGGCTAGCAGGACTCCGGTGAACCGGGTCGCGGACTACTATCGCTCGTAAGCACGAGACTACATTTCCCCATATGAGAGGCTGCCAAGGATAAACAACTAGTTTGTCGGAACACACACATACCAAGCATAACAATCAAACACACAATATGCTCAAAATTAGAAGATACAACATGGAAACACAACATAACTCTACGACTCAAATATTTAATCAATAGGCTCGAGGAGCGAGATATTACAAACATGGGTCTCATGACCCAACACTCGTAACATACAAGTCAAAGCACAAGCGGAAGCTAAACATGTCTCGAGTACAGACAGCTATAAATGAAGAAGGCCGAGAAGCCCGACTATCTACCGATCTCGCCGAGGGCACAAGATCGTAAATGAGGTAACAAGCTAACCGTCAAGTCCAAGCGGAACTACTAGCGAGACCAAGTCTCTCTCGCAAAACATAAAATAAGCAAACGTGAGTACAAACGTATTTCAGCAAGACTTACATCGTAACTAACTACATATGCATCATTATCAAAAGGGGTGGTGGAGTTTGACTGCAGCAAGCCAGCTTTGACTCGGTGGCTATCCTGAACTACGACTGCAAGTAACTCTTTTGAGGTGGCGCACACGAGTCCACATATTCACCATATCAATACACTACTATGGATCCGCTCCCGTCTCCCTACGAGAACGCCATCCATAGCACTCACGCTTATCTTGCGCATTTTAAAGTATCCACTTTCACTTGTCTATGAACTGGTATAGGCAACCTGTAAGTCCTTCTCCGTGGACACGGCTATTCGAATAGATCATATTAACCCCGTAGGGTGTACTTCTTCACACACGCTCACCACTTACCGCGTTTACGACATGTACTCGGCAACCTTCAAGCGGAAGCCCAACGTGGGTGTCGGCCACGGCCTACCTAAACACTCAAGTCCCTAGTCCAGTTTATCGCCTATTCGGTTCCATCCGCAGGAGTCCGCCGAGGTTTCCCATACAGCCCCGAACGATGTGTGTGGTTCCCGAGACACCAAACGGGCGAATCGGTACACCGGCCACGGTGCCTACCGCAACACAACCCACCCCTATGGTCAGCGTTGCGTACGGCCCCCAGCATACTACAAACACCAGAAACTACTTGCAACTCCCGTACTGAGGACAAGGATGGTTAAGAAGCCGAGAGGGTCAATTAAGGATCCCAATGCGTGGTAGTAACTATTTCATGGATCACAAACACGTAACTCAGTTCTCGAGGACGGCTGCAATGAGACAACCCACCATGTACTCCTACATGGCCTCTCACCGCTACCTTTACCAAATCGTGTTCACACACTTAGCTCACACACAAGTAGGACATGTTCACACAACCATTCCAATTCATTCCCGATGAATCGGACCTGACTCAACTCTAAGCAAGAGTGCATGACAACAAGCATGAATGAGTAGGCACAACATGGCTCAAACAACTCCTACTCATGCTAGTGGGTTTCATCTAATTCGTGGAATGACAGTCATGCAGAGGATAAAGGGGTTCAGCTACCACAGCAAGTAACACATGAGTCGTTGTTGTCCTAATGCAGTAAAATAGAGCAGGAGCGAGAGAGTGGGATTATATCGTAATGAACAAGGGGTTTTGCTTGCACGGCACTTTTGAAGATAATATAGTTCTTCATCGGTGTCATCGAATTCATCGCTTCAGACGTCGCTCATCGAGAGGGGACAGTTACCGGCAACAAGAGAGAACACAATCAATGCAATGCACATTCACATGAATGACATGTCATGTTAAGGTACTGAATTCACCTAATGCAATATCTAGCCAAGTTAATTGAAGTGGAATTCAAACAAGGTTAAACTCCAACTCCAAATGTTATTTCATAATTTGCCCTAATCATGATTCATCCTATTCAGTGAGGTTAACTTGTTTAATCATGCATGAAAATGCCATAAACAGATTCTTCATATTTTTTCTCGATCATTTTTCATATATAAATTATTTAATTTGGAGTTACAGATTAAAAGTTATGAATATTTGAAGTTTGGATTATTTTCTGAAATTTCCTGAATTAAATTAAATCCAGAAAATCAAATAATTGCGCCAAAGATTACAGAAGGCATGACGTCAGCGAAGTCAACCGTGGTTGACCAGTCAAACCTGACGTGTGGGGCCACACGTCGCTGACTAACTAAACTAACCTAGTCAATTAGCACTAACCTAGGTTAAGTTAAATTAGTTTAAACCTAAACTAGATTAGTTAGCAGGCGGGGCCGCATGTCGAACGACCGGGTGGTCAAACCCCGGTCAGTGGGTCAACGCCATCGGGCGGCTTGACGCCGGGCGACGGCGAACGCCGGGCGGAGCGCCGCGGGGTTGCTCCTCCGGGTTAAAAACGCCGCGAGGGCACCGTGGGGAGCCCTTCCTCCCGCGCATCCAATCGAGGCGCAGGGGGCAGGTCGCCGGAGTTGGCAACGGCGTCGTGTTTGGCGGCGTCGAGCTCGGGCGAGCTCGGGCACGCCGCTAGGAGGCACGGCAGAGGTGTGGAGGGTGCTTGGGTGCTCCTGCAAGCGTCTTGGCTGCAGTGGCGCTCTCGACGCGGTGGAGGTGGGCTCTAGCCACGGCGGCGACGGTTTAACGGCGGCGAAGCCGCCGGTGGCCAAAGGCGCTAGAGGAGAAAATCGACAGAGGAGAGAGAGGGGTTGGGTAGAGGAGCTCACGGTGAGGTCGTCGGTGCTCTCAGCGTGCTCGGGGGCGGCTCGATGCCGGCAGAAAGTCTCCGGCGAGCTCTGTGGCTGAAGGGGAAGAAAGGCGGCGGGCGCGTTGGGGGCTCTTTTCCGTCGCCGAGATGACGAGGAGGACGATGGCGGAACGGGCGGATCTCGGGGCGTGTCGGAGAGGAGAGGGTGGCGGTGGCCATGGCGGTGCGTCGCCGGGCGGGCGGGCGTTCGGTGCGAGAGAATGAGGCAGAGGAGGAACGAGGGAGAGGGAGAGAGCGAGGGGTCCAGGGGGTTAGGCGGCCCGAGGAGAAGGCGCGAGGCGTCTCGGTGAGGCAAAGCGGTGGAGGAGGCGTGGCGAAGCTCGGCTACAGGCGCCGGGTCCCTCCTCTGCCTACTGGCAGAGGTAGGCGACGACTGGCGAGGTGGTTGGTGGGCTGGGCCAACTGGGCCAGCGAGGGGGAAGCTGGGCCGGTTGGTGGCGCCAGGTAAGTTATTCTCTCTCTCTCTCTTATTTCTGTTTTTTCTATTTTCTGTAATTTGTTTTGATTTAGCTTAGCACCAAATCATTTAAATAAATCCTGAAAATAATTGTGGGCATTAACTGAATTATTACAGAGGCCCTTAACTATTTTCAGAATTGTTGGAGCATTTAAAAATATTAATAGTATTTAAATGCCCCAATTCAAATACAATATGGTTTATTCAAAAATCCAAAATGTCTTGGAAAAATATCCATCATCTCTGGATATGGTTTTCACCCTTTTCCATTAATCATGAACATTTTTGCAAACCAATTTGGGTTCTTTGAAAATATCTTGAAGTTGAACCTATTTGCATTGTTTTAGTGCTAGGGCTTGGTCATCTCCATTTCAAATTTCATGGAAATTAAACATGATGCATGGATGCTAAAGCAAAAACAAACAAGGGCTGATCTGGGGCTGTGACACATTAGTTTCATCGAACCGCACATCTACAGTGTCAACAATCTTGTGAAGAGCGATGTTGAAGACTCTGTAGGTGTGCGAGTCCTTTCCGTAACCAAGCATAAAACCTTCATGTGCTTTCGGTGCAAATTTAGAGTTGTGGTGAGGATCTATAATCCAGCATTTAGCACCAAGACTTTGAAATAACTTATATTAGGTTTCTTGCCGGTGAGGAGTTCATAGGCAGTCTTCTTGAAGAATTTGTGAAGATATACTCTGTTGATGATGTGGCACGCAGTGTCAATTGCTTCAATCCGTAAACGATCGGGCGTTTTGTATTCATCAAGCATAGTGCGAGCCATCTCAACAAGAGTTATGTTCTTGCGCCCACGATGCCATTTCTTTGAGGAGTATAAGGAGCAGATAACTCATGAGTGATACCAAGTTCATCAAGATAGTCATCAAGACCGGAATTCTTGAACTCAGTTTCATTGTCACTCCTGATGTGCTTGATCTTTACACCAAAGTTAGTTGAAGCCCTCGAGGAAAATCGTTTGAAGACTTCCTGCATTTGATTTTTGTAAGTAACATTTTGTACCCATGTGTAACGAGAGTAATCATCAACAATAACAAAGCCATATAGTGATGCTTCATTAACGATAGCTGAATAATGATTGGGACCAAAGAGGTCCATGTGAAGCAATTCAAGGGACGAGTAGTGGTCATGATAGTCTTCATTTGGATGCTTGGCCTTGGTTATTTTTCCAGCTTCACAGTTCGCATAGGTGATCCTTGAGAAATTTGACATTCTCAATGCCAATGACATGCTTCTTCTTCGCAAGCGTGTGCAAATTCCTCATGCCTGCGTGACCAAGTCGTCGATGCCATAGCCAGCCTTCTGAAGCTTTTGCTGAAGGAAATATTCCCTAGAGGCAATAATAAAGTTATTATTTATTTCCTTATATCATGATAAATGTTTATTATTCATGCTAGAATTGTATTAACCGGGAACATAATACATGTGTGAATACATAGACAAACAAATAGTCACTAGTAAGCCTCTACTAGACTAGCTTATTAATCAAAGATGGTTATGTTTCCTAACCATAGACATGTGTTGTCATTTGATTAATGGGATCACCTCATTAGAAGAATGATGTGATTGACATGACCCATTCCGTTAGCTTAGCACTTGATCGCTTAGTATATTGCTATTGCTTTCTTCATGACTTATACATGTTCCTGTAACTATGAGATTATGCAACTCCGTTTACCGGAGGAACACTTTGGTACTACCAAACGTCACAACGAATCGGGTGATTATAAAGGAGTACTACAGGTGTCTCCAAAGGTACTTGTTGGGTTGGCGATTTCGAGATTAGGTTTTGTCACTCCGATTGCTCTGGAGAGGTATCTCTGGGCCTTCTCGGTAAGGCACATCACGTAAGCCTTGCAAGCATTACCACTAATGAGTTAGTTGTGAGATGATGTATTTCGGACCGAGGAAAGAGACTTTCGGATACCGAGATTGAACTAGGTATTGGATACCGACGATCGAATCTCGGGTAAGTAACATACCGATGACAAAGGGAACAACGTATGTTGTTATGCGGTATGACCGATAAAGATCTTCGTAGAAAATGTAGGAACCAATATGGGCATCCAGGTCCCGCTTATTGGTTATTGACCGGAGATGTGTCTCGGTCATGTCTACATTGTTCTCGAACCGTAGGGTCCGCACGCTTAAGGTTTCGATGACGGTTATATTATGAGTTTGTGTATTTTGATGTACCGAAGGAGTTCGGAGTCCCGGATGTGATCACGGACATGACGAGGAGTCTCGAAATGATCGAGACATAAAGATTGATATATTGGACGGCTATATTCGGACACGGAAAGGTTCCGGAAGTTTCCGGAAAAAGACGGAGTGCCGAGGGGTTACCGGAACCCCCGGGAAGTAATGGGCCTTATTGGGCCAAGAGGGGAGAGAGAGGGCTGCGCCAGAGGTGGCGCGCCCCCATGGGGAGTCCGACTGGACAAGGAGGGGGCGCGGCCCCCTTCCCTCTCCCTCCTCTCTTTCCTTCCCCTTCCTCCTTCCTAGTTGGACTAGGAAAGGGAGTCCTACTCCCACTAGGAGGAGGACTCCCTCCCTTGGTGCACCTCCTAGGGCCGGCCGCCTCCCCCTTGCTCCTTTATATACGGGGCAGGGGGGCACCCTAGAACACACAAGTTGATCCTTGAGATCGCTCCTTAGCAGTGTCTGGTGCCCCTCCACCATATTTCACCTCGGTCATATCAGAAGCGGTGCTTAGGCGAAGCCCTCGCCGGTAGAACATCAAGATCGCCACCACGCCGTCGGCCGACGAACTCCCTCTCCCCGGAGCTTTGCTGGATCGAAGCCCGAGGAGCGTCATCGAGCTGAACGTGTGCCAAGAACTCGGAGGCGCCGGAGTAACGGCGCTGGGATCGGCTGGATCGCGAGGAGAACGTACGACTACTTCCTCTACGTTGTGATCGCTTCCGCTTTGGTCTACGAGGGTACGTGAGACAATACTCTCCTCTCGTTGCTATGCATCACCATGATCTTGGCGTGTGCGTAGGAAATTTTTGAAATTGCTACGTTCCCCAACAAAGTGGCATCCGAGCCTGGTTTTATGCGTTGATGTCATATGCACGAGTAGAACACAAGTGAGTTGTGGGCGATACAAGTCATACCGCCTACCAGATGTCATACTTTGGTTCAGCGGTATTGTGAGATGAAGCGGCCCGGACCGACATTACGCCAGACGCTTACGCGAGACCGGTTTCACTGCTACGAGCACTCGTGCTTAAAGGTGGCTGGCGGGTGTCTGTCTCTCTCACTTTAGTTGAACTGAAAAGGCTACGCCCGGTCCTTGAGAAGGTTAAAACGGAGTCTATTTGACGAAGTATCGCTGTGGTCTTGATGCGTAGGTGAGATTGGTTCTTGCTTAAGCCCGTAGCAGCCACGTAAAATTTGCAACAACAAAGTAGAGGACGCCTAACTTGTTTTTGCAGGGCATGTTGTGATGTGATATGGTCTAGACGTGATGCTATATTTTATTGTATGAGATGATCATGTTTTGTAACCGGGTTATCGGCAATCGGCTGGAGCCATATGGTTGTCGCTTATTGTATGAAATGCAACGCATACATAATTGCTTTACTTTATCTCTAAGCGGTAGCGATAGTCGAGAAGCAATAGATGGCGTAACGACAACGATGCTACGATGGAGATCAAGGTGTCGCTACCGGTGACGATGGTGATCACGACGGTGCTTGAGATGGAGATCACAAGCACGAGATGATGATGGCCATATCATATCACTTATATTGATTGCATGTGATGTTTATCCTTTATGCATCTTATTTTGCTTTGATTGACGGTAGCATTATAAGATGATCTCTCACTAAAATTATCAAGAAGTGTTCTCCCCGAGTATGCACCGTTGCGAAAGTTCTTCGTCTTTGAGACACCACGTGATGATCGGGTGTGATAGGCTCTACGCTCAAATACAACGGGTGCAAAACAGTTGCGCACGCAGAATACTCAGGTTAAACTTGACGAGCCTAGCATATGACAGATATGGCCTCGAACACGGAGACCGAAAGGTCGAACGTGAATCATATAGTAGATATGATCAACATAGTGATGTTCACCATTGAAACTACTCCATCTCACGTGATGATCGGACATGGTTTAGTTAATTTGGATCACGTAATCACTTAGATGACTAGAGAGATGTCTGCCTAAGTGGGAGTTTTAATATGATTAATTAAAACTTAAATTTATCATGAACTTAGTACCGATAGTATTTTGCTTGTCTATGTTTCATCGTAGATAGATGGCTCGTGCTATTGTTCCGTTGAATTTTAATGCGTTCCTTGAGAAAGCAAAGTTGAAAGATAATGGTAGCAATTACACGGACTGGGTCCAGAATTTGAGGATTATCCTCATTGCCGCACGTAAGAATTACGCCCCGGAAGCACCGGCTGGGTGCCAGTGCTGCAGAGCAACGCCGAAGTTGTGAACGTCTGGCGAGCAAAGCCGATGACTACTCGATAGTTCAGTGTGCCATGCTTTACGGCTTAGAACCGGGTCTTCAACGATGTTTTGAACGTCATGGAGCATATGAGATGTTCCAGAGTTGAAGTTAATATTTCAAGCAAATGCCCGGATTGAGAGATATGAAGTCTCCAATAAGTTCTATAGCTGCAAAATGGAGGAGAATAGTTCACAAGGTGAACATATACTCAAAATGTCCGGGTATAATAACCACTTGATTCAACTGGGGTTACTCTTCCGGATGATAGTGTCATTGATGTAATTCTCCAATCATCGCCACCAAGCTACAAGAGCTTCGTGATGAACTATAATATGCAAGGGATGACCAAAACAATTCCCGAGCTCTTCGCAATGCTAAAAGCAGCGGAGGTAGAAATCAAGAAAGAGCATCAAGTGTTGATGGTCAACAAGACCACTAGTTTCAAGAAAAAGGGCAAAGGAAAGAAGAAGGGAACTTCAAAAGGAACAGCAAGAAAGTTGCTGCTCAAGAGAAGAAACCCAAGTCCGGGCCTAAGCCTGAAACTGAGTGTTTTTACCGCAAGCAAACCGGACACTAGAAGCGGAACTGCCCCAAGTATTTGGCGGATAAGAAGGATGGCAAGGTGATCAAAGGTATATGTGATATACATGTTATTGATGTGTACCTTACTAATACTCGCAGTAGTACCGGTATTTGATACCGGGTTCTGTTGCTAATATTTGCAACTCGAAACAGGAACTACGGATTAAGCGAATATTGGCTAAGGACGAGGTGACGATGCGCGCGGGAAATGGTTCCAAAGTCGATGTGATCGCGGTCGGCACGCTACCTCTACATCTACCATCGGGATTAGTTTTAGACCTAAATAATTGTTATTTGGTGCGGCGTTGAGCATGAACATTATATCTGGATCTTGTTTGATGCGTAGACGGTTATTCATTTAAGACAGAGAATAATGGTTGTTCTATTTATATGAATAATATCTTTTATGGTCATGCACCCTTGAAGAGTGGTCTATTTTTATTGAATCTCGATAGTAGTAATACACATATTCATAGTGTTGAAACCAAAAGATACAGAGTTGATAATGATAAAGCAACTTATTTGTGGCACTGCCGTTTGGGTCATATCGGTGTAAAACGCATGAAGAAACTCCATATTGATGGACTTCTGGAATCACTTGATTATGAATCATTTGGTACTTAAGTAACCATGCCTCATGGGCAAGATGACTAAAACGCCGTTCTCCTAACTATGGAGCGAACAACCGATTTGTTGGAAATCATACATACCGATGTTTGTGGTCCAATAAATGTTGAGGCATCTTGTGGCCAAGGTATCGTTATTTTCTCACCTTCACAGATGATTTGAGCAGATATGGGTATATCTACTTAATGAAACACAAATCTGAAACATTTGAAAAGTTCAAAGAATTTCAGAGTGAAGTGGAAAATCATCGTAACAAGAAAATAAAGTTTCTACGATCTGATCGTGGAGGAGAATATTTGAGTTACGAGTTTGGTTTACATTTGAAACAATGTGGAATAGTTTTCAACTCACGCCACCCGAACACCACAGAGAAATGGTGTGTCCGAACGTCGAATCGTACTTTACTTGATATGGTGCGATCTATGATGTCTCTTCTTGATTTACCGCTATCGTTTTGGGGATATGCTTTAGAGACGGCCGCATTCACGTTAAATAGGGCACCATCTAAATCCGTTGAGACGACACCGTATGAATTGTGGTTTGGCAAGAAACCAAAGTTGTCGTTTCTTAAAGTTTGGGGCTGCGATGCTTATGTAAAGAAACTTCAACCGGATAAGCTCGAACCCAAATCGGAGAAATGTGTCTTCATAGGATACCCAAAGGAAACTGTTGGGTACACCTTCTATCACAGATCTGAAGGCAAGATTTTCGTTGCTAAATTCGGATCCTTTCTAGAGAAGGAGTTTCTCTCGAAAGAAGTGAGTGGGAGGAAAGTAGAACTTGATGAGATAATCATGTCTGCTCCCTTATTGGAAAGTAGTTCATCACAAGAAGCGGTTCTGTGACAACTACACCAATTGGTGAGGAAACTAATGATGTTGATCATGAAACTTCAGATCAAGTTGCTCTTGAACTTCAGAGGTCAAGCAGAATAAAATACGCACCGAGTGGTACGGTAATCCTATTCGGAAGTCATGTTACTTGACCATGGCGAACCTACAAACTATGAAGAAGCGATGGTGAGCCCAGATTCCATGAAATGGTTGGAAGCCATGAAATGCGAGATGGGATCCATGTATGAGAACAAAGTATGGACTTTGGTTGACTTGCCCAATGATCGGCAAGCCATTGAGAATAAATGGATTTTTAAGAAGAAGACCGACGCCGATGGTAATATAACTGTCTACAAAGCTCGACTTGTTGCAAAAGGTTTTCGACAAGTTCAAGGGGTTGACTATGATGAGACTTTCTCACCAGAAGCGATGCTTAAGTCTGTCCGAATCATGTTAGCAATTGCCGCATTTTATGATTATGAAATTTGGCAAATGGATGTAAAAACTGCATTCTTGAATGGATTTCTAGAAGAAGAGTTGTATATGATGCAACTGTAAGGTTTTGCTGATCCAAAAGGTGCTAACAAAGTGTGCAAGCTCCAATGATCAATTTATGGTCTAGTGCAAGCCTCTCGGAGTTGGAATAAACGTTTTGATAGTGTGATCAAAGCATATGGTTTTATCTGAGACTTTTGGAGAAGCCTCGTATTTACAAGAAAGTGAGTGGGAGCTCAGAGCAATTCTGATATTATATGTGGACGACATATTATTGATTGGAAATGATATAGAATTTCTGGATAGCATAAAAGGATACTTGAATAAAAGTTTTTCAATGAAAGACCTCGGTGAAGCTGCTTACATATTGGGCATCAAGATCTATAGAGATAGATCAAGACGCTTAATTGGACTTTCACAAAGCACATACCTTGATAAAGTTTTGAAGAAATTCAAAATGGATCGAGCAAAGAGAGGTTTTTACGTATTACAAGGTGTAAGATTGAGTCGGACTCAATGCCCGACCACAGCAGAAGATAGAGAGAAAATGAAAGATGTTCCCTATGCTTGACCATAGGCTCTATCATGTATGCAATGTCAGGTACCGGACTGACGTATGCTTAGTCAGTAAGCTTGGCGGGAAGGTACCAAAGTAATCCAGAGTGGATCATCGACAGCGGTCAAGAACATCCTGAAATACGAAAAGGACTAAGGATATGTTTCTCGTATATGGAGGTGACAAAGAGCTAGTCGTAAATGGTTACGTCGATGCAAGCTTTGACACTCGATCCGGACGATTCTAAATCGCAAACCGGATACGTGTTTTTGTTAAGCGGTGGAGTCGGTTGGTGCAGTTCTAAACAAAGCGTCGTGGCGGGATCTACATGTGAAGCGGAGTACATAGCTGCTTCGGAAGCAGCAAATGAAGGAGTCTGGATGAAAGAGTTCATTTCCGATCTAGGTGTCATACCCTAAACCAATGAAGATCTTCTGTGACAATACTGGTGCAATTGCCTTGGCAAAGGAATCCAGATTTCACAAGAGGACCAAGCATATCAAAAGACGCTTCAACTCCATTCAGGACCAAGTCCAAGTCGGAGACATAGAGATTTGCAAGATACATACGGATCTGAATGTTGCAGACCCATTGACTAAGCCTCTTCCACGAGCAAAACATGATCAGCACCAAGACTCCATGGGTGTTAGAATCATTACTTGTGTAATCTAGATTATTGACTCTAGTGCAAGTGGGAGGCTGAAGGAAATATGCCCTAGAGGCAATAATAAAGTTATTATTTATTTCCTTATATCATGATAAATGTTTATTATTCATGCTAGAATTGTATTAACCTAAACATAATACATGTGTGAATACATAGACAAACAAATAGTCACTAGTAAGCCTCTACTAGACTAGCTTATTAATCAAAGATGGTTATGTTTCCTAACCATAGACATGTGTTGTCATTTGATTAATGGGATCACCTCATTAGAAGAATGATGTGATTGACATGACCCATTCCGTTAGCTTAGCACTTGATCGCTTAGTATATTGCTATTGCTTTCTTCATGACTTATACATGTTCCTGTAACTATGAGATTATGCAACTCCGTTCGGAGGAACACTTTGGGTACTACCAAACGTCACAACGTAATCGGGTGATTATAAAGGAGTACTACAGGTGTCTCCAAAGGTACTTGTTGGGTTGGCGTATTTCGAGATTAGGTTTTGTCACTCCGATTGTGGAGAGGTATCTCTGGGCCTTCTCGGTAATACACATCACGTAAGCCTTGCAAGCATTACAACTAATGAGTTAGTTGTGAGATGATGTATTACAGTGCGAGTAAAGAGACTTACCAAGAACGAGATTGAACTAGGTATTGGATACCGACGATCGAATCTCGGATAAAGTAACATACCGATGACAAAGGGAACAACGTATGTTGTTATGCGGTCCGACCGATAAAAGATCTTCGTAGAAAATGTAGGAACCAATATGGGCATCCAGGTCCCGCTATTGGTTATTGACGGAGATGTGTCTCGGTCATGTCTACATTGTTCTCGAACCGTAGGGTCCGCACGCAAGGTTTCGATGGCGGTTATATTATGAGTTTGTGTATTTTGATGTACCGAAGGAGTTGAGTCCGGATGTGATCACGGACATGACGAGGAGTCTCGAAATGATCGAGACATAAAGATTGATATATTGGACGGCTATATTCGGACACGGAAAGGTTCGAAGTTTCAAAAAAAGGCAGTGCCGAGGGGTTACCGGAACCCCCGGAAGTAATGGGCCTTATTGGGCCAAGAGGGGAGAGAGAGGGCTGCGCCAGAGGTGGCGCGCGCCCCCCATGGGGAGTCCGAATTGGACAAGGAGGCGCGGCCCCTTCCTCTCCCTCTCCCTCTCTTTCCTTCCCCTTCCTCCTTCCTAGTTGGACTAGGAAGGGAGTCCTACTCCCACTAGGAGGAGGACTCCCCTCCCTTGGCGCACCTCCTAGGGCCGGCCGGCCCTCCCCTTGCTCCTTTATATCACGGGGCGGGGGCACCCTAGAACACACAAGTTGATCCTTGAGATCGTTCCTTAGCCGTGTGCGGTGCCCCTCCACCATATTCCACCTCGGTCATATCGTGGCGGTGCTTAGGCGAAGCCCTGCGTCGATAGAACACCAAGATCGTCACGCCTTGCGTCGTCTTGTGGAACTCCCTCTCCCGAGCTTTCTTTGGATCGAAGCCCGAGGAGCGTCATCGAGTGAGCGTGTGCCAAGAACTCGGGAGGCGCCGAGTAACGGCCAGGATCGGCCGGATCGCGAGGAGAACGTCTGACTACTTCCTCTACGTTGTGATCGCTTCCGCTTTGGTCTACGAGGGTACGTAGACAATACTCTCCCCTCTCGTTGCTATGCATCACCATGATCTTGCGTGTGCGTAGGAAATTTTTTGAAATTGCTACGTTCCCCAACATTTGCAAGTAGGCACACGGCTGGTTGTGGTCCTGTAGAGAAGTCAACAATATACAAGTCTCCTCTCCTAAAGCCTTCGAAGACTTTGGAATTGTCAGCTTTCATAATCACAACACAACGATACTTGCCAAAGATAACAACCATATCAAGATCACAAAGCATTGAGATCGACATGAGGTTATATCCTAAGGACTCAACAAGCATGACTTTGTCCATGTGCATGTCCTTAGAGATAGCAACCTTACCAAGTCCCAATACGACTTTTGCCTTTGTCAAGAAAATGATATGCTTCAGATGTGACGGTGATAAGGTAGCATCCATCAATAGATTCTTGTCACCAGTCATGTGATTTGTACATCCACTATCGAGAACCCACTCAGTGGCTTTGGGTTGATCATCCTGCAGATGAATTAGTACAACTTACCATCTCATATACTTCGTCAGTGAAGAATATGATATCAAGTTCATCAGATGAATTTCATCACCGGTTTTCGAGATAAGCGGTAGGAGGGCGTGTGAAATGAAAGTTCATTTCATCATGATTAGCCTGCGTCCTTTCGTGCATTTTGTCGTGCCCCGGCTAATTCTTCAGACGTTTAGGCACGTCTGGAGACCTCGACCAGCACAAGAGATTAGTTCTTTTTCTTCACCACCCACATCTAAAGGGGTGGCAAAGAGTTCATCATTCTGCGAGCACCATATGAGAATGGTGGCATAGAGGCCAAACCATTTCGTTTCACATAAGAGTGGTTAGGGTAAGCATATGAATAAGCAGAGAAATTCTTCGAGGACTTATGAACATATTGGTTTGAAGAATAATGCACATATTCATAGCCCTTAGCTCTACCTGCTAAGCAGAGTTGTTAGCACGATGATAATCATATGAGGACTTTGATCCTTTTGAGGAATTTGATCCACGTGAGGAATTTGGTCCGTATGAGGACTTGGATCCATATGAAGAATTTGGTCCATATGAAGAATTTGATCTGGGGTTCCTATTCTTCACCGGGTGGTGTCATGAGGACATTCACCAAGACTTTCAAGGCACTTTTGGGAACCCAGATTTTCTTCATAAGGGAACCGTTCTGCGATTAGTGCCAACATATCTAGCAAATACTTCATCATTACGATTTTTGAACAGTTTATAGTTGGAGTCAAATGACTCATCGGCGAGAATGAGGAAATTCGCACGTAAAACCAGATAAGGTAGATGGATCAATCGGAGGTCCCTTTGCAAAGAACCCATGAGGTTTTGGGATACCGCTCAGATTCCAATACGTTCCATCGACATTGAGTTTCCTCTCAAAGGCAATGCCCTCTTTCCTAGGGTTCCTATTGAGGATCTGCTTTTAAGCACATCACAAAGAGTCTCGATGCCCTTTGAGGCTTTTGTACATGCCCTGTCATGTACAATTCCTTCGATCTGCATCGTCGGTGATACTAGCAATGTCCTCGGATGAGGAATTAGTGATAGCAGAGGCGGTGAAGAATTTGTAACAGTTGAAGCATTTGAATATTCAGGTGAAGAATTAGCAGTTTCATGTTCAATGCACTTTAAGCATGGAGGAACAAATTCTTCTTGAGAAGCGCTGATTTGTTGAGCAAGTAATGAATCGCTCTCCTTCTGAAGATCTTCATAACTCACTCTTAGCTTCTCAAGATCTTGCTTTCTTTGAAGAAATTCATAAGAAAGTTCCTCATGATCGATAAGAGAGTGTTATGATGACCTTGAAGGTTGTCAAGCCTAGACCTAAGTCTCTCAAGATTTTCGGTCGAGGGCTTGAGTGCGATCCATTTCTTCACCTAACATATCATCACTCTTATCTAGCATGTTTTGAACCTTCTCAAAAGCCCTTTGTTGTTTTATAGCAATCTTAGCAAGTTTAGAGTAGCTGGGCTTGAGATCCTCATCGATTCATTTTCACTAGATTCAGAGGAGGTGAAATTTAGTACCTTAGCACCTTTTGCCATGAAGCAATAGGTGGGGCGTAATCATCATCATCCTCATCGGGCTTGTCGGTGAGTCGGTTTCTTGATGTTGAAGATGGACTTGCTAACAAAAGCGAGCAAGAGCCGGACTAGCCACACCAGATTCGGATTCTTCTGCACTCCTCCTCTTCCTCATTTTCCTCAGATTCAGCTTCAGAGTCCATTTCCTTGCCAATGAATGCCCGAGCCTTTTTGGAGCTGCTCTTCTTGTGAGAAGAAGGTTTTGAGGATTTTGATGATGAAGATTTTGATGATTTCTTTTTCTTCTTCAAGTCATCGAATCAGTAATCCTTGTGTTTCTTCTTTCTTAATTCCTTTTCCCATCGAGGACAATCTTGGATATAGTGACCAGGTTTCTTGCATTTGTGACAAAGTCTTCTCTTATAGTCACTAGATGAGGAATCACCGCTTCTTGAGGATTTTCCAAAGCGACCACGTCTTGAGAATTTCTCGAATTTCTTCACGGCGGTTAGCTCTCGCCAAATTCTTCAGATCTCCTAGGCTACTACCAGAGTCTTCACTCTCGATTCGGACCACGCCTTGGCCTTCGTGGCACGTGTTTTTCCATAGCCGTAACCATAGAGATCTCTCTTTTCAAAGAAGTCGAACTCGTGAGTATTTAGCCTTTCGAGGATATCGCAGGATCAAGAGACTTGTAGTCACTTCGTTCTTGTATCATCGGTGCGGAGTATCAAACGAGGAATCAGCGATCTTAGCAATTTCTTCACCACCTCATGGTCGGTGATGTCAAGTGGCACCCGTGCTTGAAGCTCATTTGAAATGTCGGTGAGGCGATCGAAGGTTTGTTGAACATTTTCGTTGTCGAGTCTTTTGAAGCGGTTGAAGAGATTCCAAGAACATCAACTCGAGAGTCACGCTGAGTTGAAACACCTTCATTTACTTTGGACAACCTGTCCCGGATGAGTTTGGCGATTCCAAAGCACTCACTCTTCCATCTTGACATTTGCTCGAGATGGCCACATATGATATTCTTCGCTTGAGAATCGAGTTGCTTGAATCTCTTCACATCAAGATCATTCGGAGAAGGTGTGGTGAGGAAACACCTTTTGTCACAACATACCGTAGATCGTTGTCAATTGCTTCAAGGTGCATTCGCATTTTGTTCTTCCAAGAGGGGTAGTCCGTCCCATCGAAGGTAGGACACCCTGCCGAGACCTTGATCATACCTGCGGTCGACATAACTAAAACTCCGGTGGTTAAACCAAAATCACACGTAACAAGGGAGTACCTTGCTCGATACCAATTGAAAGTGCGTTATATCGACTAGAGGGGGTGAATAGGCGATTTTATGAATTCTTCACCGAGGAATTTGCGGTGAGGAAATTCCTTAGCGAAGAACTACTTATGACGGAAGAAGTACTCAAGTAAGCATAATAGATTACAAGCATAGTCATCATGATGAAATGAAGACAATCACAGAGTACAGAAAGCGTAATCACAGGATAACACAGGATGAAGACAAACAGACTGAAGAAATTGAGCTAAGGAAATTGAGAAAGTCTTCAGTCAAAGTCTTCGAACACAGATATGAACAAATACTCAACACAGTAATGAGGAAATGAAAGGGTTGAGGAAATAGAACCAGTTAGGTTGGTGAAGACAATGATTTGGTAGACCGGTTCCAAGCTTTGTCTCGGTTATGCGTCACAGTTGGGCGGTGAGTATTTAAACTCGAGGACACACGGTCCGGACACCCAACATCGAAAGCACGCAGCCTCAGACACCAAGTCCTCACCGTATTCTCCTTGAACTAAGGTCACACAGACCTCGTCCAATCACTGTGGTAAGTCTTGAGCGACTTCCAAACCTTCACAGACTTGGTCACTCGGCGATCCACAATTCCTCTTGGATGCTCTAGACCATGACGCCTAACCGTCTGGAAGAAGCCACAGTCTTCAAAGGTAACAAGCGCCCGGATCCACGCAGGATCAATTTCTTGATGATGCTCAATCACTTTGGGTTTGTTGGGGTTTGGTTTTGGGTTTTTCCTCACTTTTGAGTTTTTCCTCACTTGATGATTTTCTCTCAAAGTCCTCGGAGGATGGGTTGCTCTCAAATGACAGTGTCAAGTTCTCTCGGGCAGCCAACCAGCTAGTGGTTGTAGGGGCGGCTATTTATAGCCTAGGAGCAGCCCGACATGATAAGACATAAATGCCCTTCAATGATATGACCGTTAGGTGGATAAGATATTTTGGGACAGGTGGCAAGACCAAGAATTCGAATTTGACTCTCAAATTCCTCGGGGCTATCATGTTCCTCCTTTGTGTAGGCAATTCGCATGGCGAATTCCTAACTCCTCGATCGAACAAATTCTTCAACGACGGAAGAGCTTCGTCTCTGTCATTGAAGAAATTGATCGAATCAGATGAGATTTTCAAAAGCTTCACTCGAAGGGATTGGTAGGTGTAGGATTTTGAGTTGAGCATCAAATGGAAATTTTTCTTAGTATTTCCTCGACCCCTTTAACAAGATGCAGTGTTTCCTATGACTCAAGAAAGAGAAAATGAAACTACGAAAACAAAAGTCTTAACGCTTCATGTTCCTCAAAATAATACCAAGACTTTAAGGTCACACCAATTTCTTCACTGTCAAAGTCTTGAAAGTCTTGAATATCAAAGTCTTGGATGAAGAACTTCATTTTTAGGGGTCGACTTTCTCTGTAAATATCAAACTCCTCATAGACTTATAGACCTGTGTACACTCACAAACGCATTAGTTACTTAACCTATAAGTCTTCAATACACCAAAATCACTAAGGGGCACTAGATGCACTTACAGCAGAATGCCATGCTGAAAAGCCTCAAGCTCATAGGGCAACCAAGCATCTTTGGCAGATATTACAACATCTCCTGAGCTCATCTGTATTTTTTCATGTAAACTTCTATGCTAGAGAGTGATGGCTAGCTTTTGGTTGAACTAGTAGTACTAGTATGTTCATTTCCCTTCCATTTGCGTTGTTGAGCACTTGAGCTTATGAAGACTGTTGGTACTTAGTAGTGACATTTGTTTTCAGTCAATTGAAGAACTCTGTTTCTCGTTTGCTGCTTGGGCTCTCCATAAGATTTTTAGTGGCATTTCATTAACAATCATCAGGAAAGGTAAGTCACTATGGCAGTATCATATATCTGCCTCTCTAGGCAAAACATAACTAAAACTGTCGCTCAAAACTGGTAGAGCATCTACGATCACGGTTGTCTAATTCGATCCCCAAACGTGGTTGTAGATGCTCCTATTGTTCTCTGAATGTTTACTTCTGAAATTGTACACACAGTGGATATGAATAGATTTATCTCATCTCATGGCTGGCTATTGAATGAAGCATTACAAAACAGAGTCTAGACATCCATTAAGCGCTATGCAGAATTCAGACAGCAACCACCAACCAAACTTTTCACTAACAAGGAGAAAAATTCAGGACAAGTTTGGGCTATTATATCCACGTTTATTCTCAGATACTGTTCACTAGCAAGGAGAGGAATTCAGCCAGCAACCACCAACCAAACTGACCTGAAATCCTGAACCGAACACAGGCCAGGCAGGTCCTACTCGGCGGCCTTGGGCTTGGAGAACTCGGAGATGCCGCTCCCCTCGATCCACTGCTCCCAGTTCCTCCCGTCCGCTTTCCTGTACTCGACGTGCGCCAGGGTGCCGGGGTCGACGCAGGCGGCGGTGACGGCGACGCCGTCGGGGTTGGACCTCGGGGTGTAGAAGGAGGTGATCCCGCACACCTTGCAGAAGGTGTGCTGGGCCGTGGGTGCCGAAGGTGTAGGTGGCGAGGAAGTCGCCGGCGCCGGGCTGGAGCGCGAACTTGTCCTTGGGCACGACGAAGTGGGTGTTCCCCCGCATGGAGCAGTCGGAGCAGTTGCAGATCCACGCCACCACGCTCGCCGGCGCCTCCACCTGCCAGCGCACGCGCCGGCAGTGGCACCCGCCGCTGTGGACAACCTCCGGCTCCGAGCTCATCCTGGGCTTTGGGTTCTTGCCCGGTTGGTCTCTTTGGGTCGAGGGGGAATGGGGGATAGGATGAGCTCTTGCTCGAGGGGAAGAGAGGAAGAGATGCTGGGAACAGGCGTAGAAACTTGTCGCTCGTCGGGTTCACTGCGCCGGGCTGATGCCACGTGCTCAAACTCCTCGCAAAGCTAGACACTCGTCAGCGGTGACACGACCGAAGCCGCGCGGAAAGCGGGGTGAAAGGTGCCGGCTGCGGCTGGCCAGCGACCAATGGGCCCGTTAGAGTAGTGGCCCAGTTGGCCGAAGGTTCCGTGGAAGAGGTCCCTCTAAGAAAAAAATTGATGTGCTCCCAGTTCCTCCATTAGGATCAGAGGTCCTATTGGACGCTCGCGAGCGGCAAACAGCAGAGCATTCGCTGAAGAGCACGCAAACGGGGCGGCCCATTTATAGACGCTGAATGCAAAAACTCACGAAATAGCAGGATCCTGGACTCGAACTTCCCTCCCGCACTGTACAAACTACGGTTGCTAACCAGCCGAGCTAGCCATCTATATTTGGCCATAATGCAGCGCAAATTATTAAGTAATAGCTACAGAGGCGGACCCGTTTTAAAAAAGTTGCACTTGGGAAAATGTGAATAAATTTCCTTCAGAAAAGCCAATAATTTTTTACATGTGGAAAAAAATCAAAACTCGAACAACTTCTATAACACGAATTTTGTAAAAAGTGAACAAAAATTGAAAACATGAACACTTTTTTTATATAGGCTGAATTTTTTTAAAATATACATTGAATGTTTTTGTCATATACGCTGAACAATTTGTAAAAATGCATTGAAGATTTCTGTGATATACGCTGAACAAGTTTTCCAAATACACAATGAAGATCTAGTAGAATGCGTTGAACAAATTCTTGTTATACGATGAACAAGTTTAAAATACAAGGTGAACAATTTCTTAATATATGATGAACATTTCTTAATAATATAGGTGAATACTTTTTAAATATACGATGAACATCTTTTAATACGTGGTGGACCTTTTATATACTAAAAATGTAAAACAGAGAAAAGAAACAGTAAAAAAAGAAAAAAGAAAAGAAAAGAAAGGAATAAGCAGAGAAAAAGAAAAGGAAGGAAAAAATCAAAATTAGAATAAAACCTAGTAAAATGAAAACAGAAAAAACCGGTCCAGGGAACCTTCTACAAAGTTCCCAAAACAGGTCCAGGGAACCTTCTAGAAAGTTCCAAAAACCGGCCAAGTACCTTCACCAAGGTTCCCAAGATACCGCAACGAAGAAACAGGAACGGTAGCAACGAAGAAACAAACAAGTGCGAAGCTGAATCGTGGGCCGGCCCAAGTGGAAGTGACAAGTCCCGCTCGTTGAAGCTACGCAGATTTGACGCTAACGAGTGTCATATAGGGATCACCCATTAGGATGCGTTTTGTTGCGCGCATTACGTACAGGCCCGCGCGGGATGTTTTTGGGCTGTTTGGTTGACTGGGTCGCATACAAGTGTTGGCTCACACGAAACTTAAAGCATTCCCCCGTCAGGCCCGCTAGGAACGCCCAAATCGGTCGTTTTCAGCAAGCCAGGCTCGGTCGAGCCACCTCGAGCGCACGCGGTGGGACCTGTTGCACGAGCGAACACAGGAGGATGTGAGTTGTGTACTGGTTTCTTCTCCTACCTCCACTAAACTCCTCCCTAATCCCCTTTTCTCCATCCTTTCGATCTACACAATGGTAGTTCAATTCGAGATAAGGTATATATGAAAAAGATGCAAATCGATATCACGGTTCCATTCAGGCAATCAGTTCATAGTGTCGTCAACCGTAGAGGCGAGGTAACCTTCCGGGACGAAAATGTTCGCATTTTGATAATTTGTTCAGGAGTTTAAAATATTCTCGTTTTCAAAAAATGTTTGTGCTTTTTTTAATTTCAAGAGTTTCAGAACATGTTCCCATTTTCAAAATATGTTCCAGAGTTTAAAAAATGTTTGTTTTAAAAAAAATCGTGTTTTAATATTTTGTTCGGGAGTTTAAAATGTTCCAGTTTTCAAAAAAAGTTCTCTTTTTCCATTTTTTTTCTTGGAATTTCAACATGTACCCGATTTCCAATTTTGTTCGTAGATCCTTAAAATGTTCATACTTTTGAATTTGTCCGAAGTTTATAAAAATATTCCTGTTTGCAAAATTCGTTCAAAGTTTTGAAAAAATGTTCCCGTTTCTAAATATTGATCAATGATTGAAAAAATGTTGATGTATTCAAGAATTATTAAGATTTCCAAAAAATATTTTATGTTTTAGAAAACTGATTGAGTTTAAAAAATAATTAATTGTTTGAAAATGTTAGCATTTAAAAAAAATATTTTCTGTAATACTATTTACTATGTTTTAGAAAAGGACCGTGCTAATTTCCTATCGTACTGAAGTTAAGCGACATATCCGAACGCATGCATGCGCACATGCAGATACTACTAGCTTCGGTGTTGTTTCCTTTACTATATGTCGTTTTCATCAGGTTTACTTAATTATACGCATGCAGAAAAAATAAAAGTGATGATGTCAGCAGATTCTTTTTTAAAACAAAAAATTTAAAATGTTTTGTAGCTCAAACCGTCTGACGGATTGAAAAACTATATTTACATAAAATATTTGTCATGACGAGACCTTCGAAACTAGATCCCATGTCGACATGTTCCAACGACATTTTTTTAAGGTCAAAAGTTACCAGGCATGTAGTACGTAAGTTATCACGTCTGCGACACTTAAGTTATCAAGTTGTTTTCATAGAAATTAGCGGACATGAAAAATGGTCTTTCAACCTTTCTTCCCATGTGCACATGCATGCATGCACTAGATGACAAAATGCTGGGGTCGTCCTAGATTCTCCCTATTTTAAAATGTCAAAATGTTTTCTAGTTCAAATCATTGCTCTGATCGAAAATCTGTTTTCACATAAAAGACTTGTCGCAACGAGATCTTTAAAACTAGATTCCATATTGGTATGTTCCGATGATTTTTTTCTCGGGTAAAAAGTTATTACGTATGTGCTATGCAAGTTATCATGCCAGTTGAGCATAAGTTATTATGTTGTTTACACAGAATATATCAAGACATAAAAAAAATAGTTTCTTCAACCTCCTCCTCACATGCACATTCACGCATGCCCTAAAGGACGAAAAGTGCTAATCACATGGAAGATTCCTTCCAAAATTCAAAAAACTGAAAATGTTTCGTAACTCAAACCGTCGTTCTGATAAAAAATCATTTTCACATAAAAGGATTTATTGCGACGATTAAAAACTAGATCTCATATTGGTATGTTTCGACAACGCCTGGGCTAACTAAGTTATCAACTCTGTTGTGTGTATGTTATCGTGATATTCAACACACAAGTTACTGAAGTGTGTTTTTCAACAAGTCCGCCCTCCCGGTCAAAAGTTATCACACCTGGACTAAGTAAGTTATCAACCCAATTGTGCATATATTACCATGTTATTTACACATGAGTTATCGGGATCAAAATTATCACCGCCTTTATACGCAAGTTATCATTGGGTCCGCAGTTGCGTAATTTACCATGTAATTCACACAAAAATGATCGGGCACATATTTCTTCAACTTTAATTTCCTGGGTCAAAAGTTATCAACGTGTTGCACATAAGTTATCAGGACTATGATTCATAAATTATCATACTATTCCCGTAGAAGTTATCGGGGGTGTATAACTACAACCCCCACCCCCACCAAAGTTACCAGAGTGTTTGGACGTAAATTATCAGGTGTTGACGCGTAAATTACCATGCTCACACAGAACATACCAAGCTTGTGTTCATGCTGATATGTTTCGATGACTTTTTCAGGTAAAATTACCATAGTTGTGCTATGTAAGTTATCGCGTTTATAGTACTCCTCCATTTTTATATACAAGGTCACAAACTCAAATTATAGGTACCAAGGTAAAATTTAATGCATACTTTACAAGCCAACTTTTCTTTTCATTTATTGAAATCGTTAATACGCAACATGCATGCAAGAAAACTGAGTGAAGGAAGTAGCTAGTGTTATTATGATTGCATGCATGCAAGTATTAAACAGGTTGCTAGTACGAGGAAATATTATTAATTCTTTCCTCGGTTACTGTTGATGGTCTTGTATTAATGCAAAACGTATATTTCATAGTGGACTTGTATAAGTAAATGGAGGGAGTACATTAAGTTATCATGATGTTTACTGAGAAAATTAGCGGGACATACAAAATGGTTACTCCAACCATCACGCCGAGACTTTTAATCTAGAAAAAGTTTAATGTCTTCTAAATAGAAAAAGGGAAATAAAATGTTCAAACAAGGGAAAGAAATTTTGGTTGAAAAAAACATTTTCTCACGTCACATCCAATGTGGTAAAAAAATACCCAACTGATCATATAAGAAAGATCTGGATACCATTAACAACAACTAATTGTGGGTGAGTTGGCTAGGTTGTTGCACCGTATTCCAAGAGGTTGTGGCTTCGATCCTACTTCCCTCGCCTTTCTTTTTCTCCACAATCGGACGGCGATGAGATCGTACGGATCTCTTGCAAACTGCCAGTCGGCAGGTATTTAGATTTTTCGTTTAGAAAATCATGTTTCGAAATAAATATGCACATTTGCAGAGAAAAGGTTGGGTTTGAACTTTTTTTTAAAATTGGATCTGTTGTTGGCATTCCTTCTTAAAGTTTTGCGCTGCTGTTTTAGTCAGTAACTGATGTTAGGTCTAGTGGCTATGAACTATCAAGCATAGCAGGAGGTCTGCGATTTGATCCCACTCCATCACGTACAAATTTTTGTGAATTATTCACCCGCTACCCGCTACAGTATTCGCATGCACGCTACAGTATGGCACACCCTGCTGGGCCGGCCCAGTCGGGCGGTCCCCTGTGCGAAGCCCCGACTGTGTGCAGCAATAAGCGGCACATAGGAGCTCCCATACAACAGAGCGCTGGGGCAACCAGGGCGAGCAAAGTCTCTGGCTCCACGGCCCACGGGCCAGCCAACATTTTGGTAAGTCCAAACAAGCCCTTGGTCACCCTTTATACCACATTGTACATCTATGTGTTTTCTCCCCTCAAAAAAAATCTATGTGTTTTTCTGTTTTAATGTTTTATGAACGCGTCCTTGATACTTTAGCATTTGAGTTACCCGAGAGATGTCCTTATAAAACCATCGAACTGTTAGATTTTGTAGCATGTTCGATTGGCACTTGAGGTTCAAAGGCAACATGAGGTGCAAGCAAACACTAATTCTATCTTCAGATCATCCACTAAAGCTAAAAAGTATCCAGTCATTTCACTCACTGGCTAAATCATCTACAATGCCGGTTTCTGCCTCTCTAATCCTGAGCGAAGCAATGGTTCAAATTGGACTGAATGTCCTTCTGCGCCCAGCAACTGAAGAAGCTCATCCTCGCACAAAATTTTCGCGTCCTTGCTCTTATCCATGAGAAGAATGCCCTCCGCTAGCTTCTCGTCGCCGTTGGCTCCTGACAGGTGGTTACCACAGATCAGGTTCGACTTCTGTGGACTATCTCTAGCCTGAGCAGTGCTACAGCTTGCGATAAACTTCTCCGTGGCGCTTATTTTCAGATTCGTGGTCGTCGGAATGGAGACAGTCTCGTTGTTAGCTGGGTAATAGCATGGCATCCCCAATTCAGATTCAATCCTCTCCTTCAAAAAGGACATCTGAGGCTTTTCACCATGAACAAGAATCACATGGCTGGGTGAAAGAAATTCCGTGAGATCCATGATCCCTTTGGAGTCTGTGTGAGGACTGAATGACAGCTGATGAATCTGGTGCACGGAATGGAAAAAATAACACTGGTATGAGCATAATCACATTCAGAGAAAAGGATAAGCATGAACACAGGAAAAAAGGATTACAGAGGCTAACTACCAAATTTCAAGAAAATTGATTCATTAAGCTGGAGACCAAGACCTGAACTTACGTTGTTACTATGTCGAGCTAATCTGTCAAATAGTTTGTAATAGTGTAAGTTACAAATTTGAGCATGCATAATCTGGTGATCCATTGAACTTATAAGCAACATACGACTTTTTTAGGAACACAATAAAGCACTAAATGGACTAGTGATGTCTGATGAGTAATGGCACAAGATGTTGAAAATTATCAACCAAAGGTCAATGTAGTATCCACTTCCTATGTAATTTTACTGTAAACCGAGAGAACTGTAAATGAAGAAAGACCAACCTGACATCTGACATCAATATGTGTTTCCTTGTCTAAATCGATTCTGGTTGGTTTTCCAGACATCAATTTATGGCCAATGGTTCCGGCAACACAATATCTGGATGAAAGTAAACATGAGATCAAAATACAAATATCACAGTTCTATATTTTAAACAGGCAGAAAATCTGATTACATGTATGTTTGTTCCTACGCCATTAGCAAACATGGAAAAAACAGAAATTCTGAGTTAAGGGCAATACCCTGGAAGTGTAACCAGATTTTTTTCTGATGGAGCCCATCTTTTAAACACCTCAAGGGAAAACCCACCGCTAATCATACCAGGTGTATAAAAAAGTACACAGGGTCCAGGATCATTAATGAATGAACGCTGGAAGTCGCAAACTGAAATGTGAGAAAACCTACAATGTCATTCTGGTAAAGGAATTGCAAATAAAGAAAAATATCATATTTCCATTTAAAAGAAATTCTTTAACATTATAAATAAGAACCTTGACCAAGAAGAGACACAATGGACGAGCAGACATAGTATCCAGCAGATCCATTTAGAATTTTTCTAACAAAAAAACTAAATTGCACCTAATGCCAAAGATCGAAGTGTAGGTCTTCTTGTAAAGGCTGAACTAAACATTTAGAATTTTTACTCAATTGAATGCTTTTTATATTCATTTGCACATGGTTGACTGAGAAGCTTTTTCAAGAACGTTACCATGCTTAAAGTCAAATGGGTTGTGAACTGTGTAGCTGTCCTTGATCTTCTGGCTAGTCCATCCAATAAGCATCTTGTAGTACATGTTAGCTTGAATGGTTAAACCTATAGAGCAAATATAATGTCAAATAAAACACACAATTCATAAAAGCAAGTTAAAGTTTGACCAAAAGATGGATGGGCGCATAGCCCAGTGGTGGGAGTGCTGTGGTGTCGCCCTGCCGAGCTGGGTTCGACCCCTCAGGTTGAATTCTATGTCTCACATTCTCTCTTAATATAATGCCGTGGGTTTCCACCCCGCTGGTCTACTTTTTAAGATGACCAAAAAACACATACCAGCTGAGAAATAAATAGGAATCTTCAAGTTCATCCTTTCCCAATAGTCATCCAGTAATATGCATAGCTCCTGACACATATAAGATCAATTATGTCACATGTAAATGGATATTCTATTCTGGAAGTTTTAAACAGTGTGCTCCCAAGGAAATCTTTTTCCACTGGGAACCTACTCAGTTAAGTATAGTGATACAGTCGATCATAAATTTGCTTCTCTCACATATAACTGACAGTAAGTGGGGGTACCTGAGCTCTGCCCAAAGCAAATGCTGGAATCAGAACTTTACCTCCTCCAGAAACACATTTATGGACCTACAGAAAACATACTATCACTGAGTAGCACACATAAACTCAAATGATTTTAATTTAACTTCTCAATATAGCCAAGTCAACTAATTTTAGAAAAAACTGGAACTCAATAACAGATGCATTATTGGAACAAGTTGCACTTAATAACTGGTGAATGTTAACTTCCTGGATCTAGGAGAAGACAAGTGATTATCTTGCTCCACCAACATATTAAACATGCAACAAAAATCTACAAGGCAGAATATATTGGCAATGTCAAGATTCAGGTTCCATACCGCTTTTAAGAACTCCCTCTCACGGGCATGCTTTGAGTCACGTACAGTTTTAGCATATGTAGACCTGCAGATAGAAACATCAATTTGTACTTACACATGGAAAAAGTAATATCCAAACAATGGAACTGTACTGTTAATGCCTGATTGTAATGGTACAAGACAACAAAAAATGAACCCTAAAATATTGAAGAAACATTTATTTTATTTAAACGTTAGCTAAATGGACCAACCTATTTAGTACTTAAAGAGGTGATTTCTGATTATAGGCCAACTGATTTTCAGGTAAGCGCAGTGGTTAATTACATGACCCAGCTACAGGTCGAGTGGTGTAGCAGTCTGGAAACATGACATTAGTAAAGATAAACCATGCAATGAAATGTCACCCCAAAAAAGGACAAGCGAAAAAAAGAAACCTGCTAGGTCAACAATCCAAGAAAATTGGAGATAGTGTAGAAAAGCATATTTGCAATTGGAGTTGGAACATACTCCGTTATTAAGAGATCCAACTTCAGATGATCAATTTGCGCTGCTCCAAGATGTCTATCTGGTGTCATATTGTAATCCCCGGTGTAGACCATAGCAGCATCACCAACTTTTGCATAAATCATTGCAGCTCCCAAAACCTTATGTTTGGCACAATAACTAGATTAGGGAGCACAGACATGAACGCTCAACTCTCTGAGAATTAGTAAGCACAGAGAACAATTGATAACTTTGAATAATAATTTCAGGATATTGCTGGACGCAAGAGAAACATAGGTATGAGAACATACATGTCCAGCATAATAGGCACGGATCACAAGGTCTCTATCTACTTGAATGGTTTGCTTCAAGTCCAAGGGTATGACTGAAAGGTCCAATATGAAAAGCAAATGAGAATTATCATCCCTGCATACTTGTGCGGCAGCATCATCATTTTGCGAGTAGACCAGTGAAAGAAATGTTGAAATCTATCACTACCTTTCTTCATACAGTTCTGAATGTCTTCGTAGCTATACTGTTCGTCCTCTCCTCTGTGATCTACCATTACTTTCCTATAATCTTCCAGCATCAATGGAGCTAAAGCCTTTGTAGGGTACTGTTTGAGGCACAGGTTGTAATTAGAATATGAAGAAAACTCAGGAAAAAGTATTGAAGTCATCGGAATTTCAAAAATAAAATAAAATTAATCCCATTTTCCAAATATCAAAAAGATAAGTACTCCCTCTGTAAACTAATACAAGTAATTATCTAAACAATCTTATATTAGTTTACAGAGGTAGTACTTAATAAACTGTGCATAATGATTATTCAGTAACAAATTACCTAGCAAATGAGATTGAGTTTGATCTTGAAATTTTGCACAAATATGATATCCACTATTTAGTAAATTTGAAACAAATTCAAAAAACTTCCGTGACCCGACGACATTCACTCACTTGCAACATTTGGCCCATCTATGAAATAATATTTTACCAGCAAGGACTTACTGATAGCTCAGATTCAGTAAAATCTGAAATTTATCAACCCCCAATACAAATACAAATATATTCCCTAACCAGTAACCACATGAACAAAACCAAGTATACACCAACAGTTGGCACAACTGAACAGAGTTAGGCTTACCGTCATGTAAACCGGACCATGGTACCCACAGACCTCGGTGAAATACGGCAGCGCTCCAATATGATCCAAATGGCTGCAAGAGACAAACTTCAGAAGTAAGCCAATCGTGCCAGCAACTGAAACAATCGACCAAGAGGAACTATAAAACTATTGCCCACATACAAGTGCGTGATGACCACACAAGAGATGGCAGAGGTGAAGTCGGCGCCGGGGGTGGCGGCAAGGACGCGTGCGAAGTCCGGGTAGCGTTGATGGTCGTGGTGGCCCATGTGCATGCCGCAGTCGAACATGACACGCTTCCCGCCGATGGTCACCACCACGCAGCTCTTCCCCACCTCCTGCCCCGCCCCTGCAGCACGAACGTACACAGACGGACAACATCAGAGTGGTTTCGATCGGTCAAACGGTGTGAGACGAAGTGGTTGGTAGGTCGCTTGCCTAGCACGAGGCAATCGATGGTCATGTCTGGATGGCCGCAGAGAGCTCACAGCGGTGAGCGGGGAGGCGGCGCCGTGCCTTTAGGGGGGGCGAGCAGAAGCAAGGTGCGCCGCCGACTTCAGCGGGGAGGCGGCATGGAAGTGGAGAGCACGGCCGACGAGGGACGGGCGACGCCGGCAACGGAGGCGCGGCGCTCTCCTCTTTTTCTGCGTGCAGCGGCGTTGGGGCAGGAGGGTGGGGGACACAACAGTGGGCGGGACGGCGGCGGCGCTGTGCTTGCGAGGTGGATTGGCGGTGGGGGCAAGCTTGGGTAGGGCCGCGCCGACGAGGGTGAGTGGCGGCTGGGGACGGGGCGGGCGCGGCTCGGGAGCAGCGCTTGTCTGGGGCAGTGCGAGCTGGGCGGAGCGCTCGCCTACAGGCTACACATGGGCCGAGCCAAACGTAGCGGCAGGTTGCATGCTCTCCTATCGTCTAGCACGCTTGCAACATTCTCTTTCATTTTTTTTCACATTTTTCCTCTTGTTCTTTTAGGTAAAATATACAATTGCCTCAAAAATGGTAAAATGCAATTGTCTCAGAAAAAAATGTGAAATGCAAGAATCCATATATCGCTAAGAGATTGATCCCATTACTTTTAATTATCACAACAGGCATACTTTCACATCATCAAAATTGTTGTAGTTGTTAGATTCACAAGCTTGATCCACTGATATCCGTCCGATCTACACATGAGAATCCTCTACCATGCAACATGCATTAGTACATTATAAGTGGACTTCAAATCAAATTGCATTTAATTATGACATTCACAACTTTTCATATTAATACTTTTCTTTGCTTATGCCGAAATTTCTCATATAACTTAAATCATAAGGGCTGAATTAGTATGCTAGAAAATATTTACAATCTATATATCCAATTCCGCAACAACGCGCGGGGTATCCTCTAGTATATTTTAGAAGTACATCAGAACTTATTTGTTTTAAATTCTCATACTTTTATAGACAGTGTCCGCATGTTTTGAAAATATAGTAATGTACTTCAAAAGTGTTCATCGATTTTCACAAAAGTAGTTCGTGTTTTTAACAATTATTTAACTAAATAAAAATGTGACCACATGCTATTTTAAAATAAATGATGAACCTTTTGAAAAACATGGTGAATTTTATTTAGAAAATTATGAACAGTTTAAAAACGCACAAGAACATTAAAAATACATTATGATTTTTTAAATAGGTGAGGAAGATTTTGAGCAAGTAGTGAACATTTATTAAAGACCTAAACATTTAGTGTAAATTATGCGATGATTTTTTTTAAATAGCATAATGAACATTATGTACATGATGAACATTTTCTAAGTACACGGCGAACATTTTTTATTAATTACTTGGGACTTTTTCTAATGCACTACAAAAAAATAGAACATGAGAATAATTTTTTGAAAACACAATGAACATTTTCTAAAATACAAGCCTGAAGTTTTTCCAAAAAACTATGTGAGGAATGTTTAGAAATGCAAAAGGCACTGTAAAAAAACACGGTCAAGGGCATCGACATAATCAGGCATGGGAATCCCATCGTCCAAGGGGGATAAGTCAAATTGACCACCATCTTCCCACCTTCCAGGTTGCTTCTAGAAAGGTTGCCTCCCTTCGTCAACCTAAATATCTTTATGGAAGAAACCAAAGACGAAGAAGAAAAGAAAGCAAAAGGATGCATGAGAAAACTTCCCTCCGAGCACCCCCTCCCCCTCTTTCCCACGTGGATGGTTGGCCTTGGAGCACAATCTAAAGATAGTGTCCCTAGCCTCTAAATACGGAGGCTATGACTCTGATTTTATAAGGCGCTACAAAAAGATTGGCGATCTAGATTGATATGGTGACTCTGTTAGAGTGCTTTTATCTAATATTTTCAGCATAAAAGTAGTTATTATGGCGATTGACCCTTCTTAGCAAGTCAATCAAAGTTCTGATCTACACACTACTAATTCTATGAGACACGTCATCGCTGACATCAGTTTTTTCTAAGGAATGTTTGGTGTCCTGGCAACTAATCTCGGCTTATTAGTTTAGTTTGCTGCTAGATGGTGTATCATGTACTATTTATTTCTTATAGTAATACTAGATGGAGTAGTACTTAAATTCGTCCAATGTGAGCATCGTTAAGCGCTACGGTTTGAAAACTGGATTAGCCTTCTGGTCCTTGCTCATGTATCGATCATGCGGGGATACATGTCATTAAGAAGGTAAATGTTTGGGGACGGCACGCCGGCTGAACACTCGGCCGGTCGCTCGTCAGCCGCACGTTGGCGTACAATCGTACGATACACAGCGCCGCTCTACTCAGAAAATATCTCTCCTCTCCTTATCCTTTCCTTCCGTGTTTCTCCCCCACCACTTACTCTCAATCTCTCACGGGCATGGCTGCTCCAAGTTACTGCGTTGCTTCCGCCAAGGCCTCCTTCTCTCCGCCGCTCCACGCCGCCGACACCTTCATCAATTTGAGGGGCTGATCTGCTACGGTGGCGCACTGGCGCTGCCAATCCACTCCTGCAAGCGTTTTTTGTCTTCTGGATGCAACAGGGGGTGGCTGCGTGCGCTACCGCTGGTGGTCAGGTGTCGCGCCGTAGGAGCAGGAGACGTGGTGTTGCGCGTGGCGGGGACGACGCCGCACGCATGCAGGCGGAATTTGCAAGCGGCGGGCAGCGTTGAGATCCACTCTCACAGGGATGGATTCGGCTATCAAATTGCCCACACGGTTGTAGCTTTTTTAATTGCCGGTAGTAGCAATCTGCTTAACGGGTTGCATCCTTCTAAATCGCGTTCTAGCTTTTTTTATTTAAATCGCTTGTTGCATCTTTTCTTGAAATCGTCGGTTCCAGCTTCCCAAATCACCGGTTGTAGGTTTTTTTTCGGTCGGTTGTAGCTTTTTGGATCTTCTACCGATTTCAAATCATCGGTTGTAGCTTTTTCATCACCGATTGCAACTTTTATAATCACCGGTTCCAGCTTTTTGAATCGCTGGTTCCAAATTTTCCGATTAGTTTGTTTGCATTTTTTATCGCCGGTAGTAGCTTTTGAATCGCCGGTTGCAACTTTCGCTTCACCGGTTGCATCGTTTTAAATCGCGGTTCCAGCTTTGAAAAACTCGCCGCTTTGTAACTCGTCGCCACCGGTTTTATAGACTGTGATCGCCGGTGTTGCGGCCGTGGGGAAGCCGGGCGTGTCCAGCTTTTTCGACGCAGGATGGGGGTGGGGCGTGGGTGTTGCAAGAAGTGTCGAGGGAGCGCAAGCTCATCGAGGAGCGCATACGCAACTACTGTGAAGTTTGGCTGGACGGGACATTTTTCCCGGGAGCGTTGACCAAAGGGAAAAGACGGGCGAGGGGAGATGCGAGAATCGGACGATCATGCAGCCGATCGAACGGTCAGCTCGACCGCCCAAAGTTGGGCAGTCTTGCGCCTATCAGCGCCCCATTAAGAAGGTCTGATTGGGTGCAAGGGCCTTAATTGCCACAGCTTTGATGTTTAGTAGTATATGAGGCAAGTCGAAGCATATCTCTACTCCTAATGAAGCAGTTGGTGAATAGTCCGTCGGTTATTTTTCGCTGGTTATTTTTCGTTTCACCATTTTCGTTGGTTTTATTTCGTCTCCCTCCCACCTGCCTTTTCGCTTCACCACCCACATAAACCCATCAGATTAGTTACCATATAAAAAATAAATCATAATCAATCAAGTATTGATGGACCACCCACATAAACCCATCAGATTAGTTACCATATAAAAAATAAATCACAATCAATCAAGTATTGATGGGATATTTCCTTAAATTGATTTGATTTTCCCTTTCTTATCATCAATCATCTCTACTGTCTAAAAAAATGCGTAACTTTCCTTTTTCTGCCAACCGACCGCGTCCCCTCTCCCTACGCCCGCCCTCGTTGCTCTGCCTCCCGCATGAAAAAAAAACCTCTCGTTTGACCTTCCCCAAACCCCGCACGATGGAAAAACCCAGCCGGCTGCTTCCCCTCCTCTCGACCGCTCTATACGTCCAGATCGCAGCCCCATCCCCATCCTCCTCTCACGTCACGGCGACCGATTGACTGCCGCCACCACCCTCCTACTCTCTCGCCACCGTCGTCCTCCCGCTCGCTCGCCGCCGCCGTCGCCATCAATCCCGGCGAAGGCGCCGTTGCTGCTATGTCGCCTCCTTTCCCCATCCAAGCCTGACCATGGCAACGACGCCCTCTCATGTGTCCAGCGGTGAGGTTTGAGGAGGCGCGACCACAATCCAGTAGGGATCTCACCGCGGACCCGTCCGCTGGGATGGGTGTTGCCTCCTTTGCGAATGGGATCGAAGGGAGGGACTACTTCGTCGTCAAGGTTGGCGAGGCAGCGGCCGATTGGGAGCCTGGTTGTGAACATGGGAGTTCGTCCCCATGGAGGCGGCGGTCGTGGAGATTGGATGTGAAGCAACCCCACTTGCCGGTGGTGGAGGCTTGCCGTCCATGTGCTCCTTTCTTCTCCCGGTATCCCCATTCCTTGCCTTCCATTACAAAATCAAGCATGAATGAGAGCAGGGGCTGATTTTCATCAATTCATTTCTCATATTTTTAGTTGCTTTTTTGAGATAATACAAGATGCTCCTGATCTGTTTTGTCAAATTACTTGGATCGTCTTACGGAATTGACAGCCATCGTATTTTTCACCTCATGTTATTTCTTAATCCTTGTCCCACTAGGCATCCATTACATGTTTGGTAATGACGTGATGTTGAGGCGGCTAGGAGAAGCTCAGCAACCAGATCAAGGGCTATCGAGATGGATCTGGGAGCCAAGCGATAGTTCTTCTGTTAAATTTTGGTTATTATCTTTTCTATTGTTACGATTGTGGGATGGTTGATTTTGACTCGGTGTAACATTTGCATTTGTTTCCCCAGCTTGTTATGTAGATGCATGGCAATCATGCGGCAACTAATCAAGAGCGAGGGCAAGGTACATCAGAGATACGCTGAATGTAGCGAGTCAACCACGAATTGGGTATGTTCACACGAGGGATGGGAGAGGAGAGGAACATTAACATTTTTCATGATTTGGATGAAAATTTCAGTTCGTAGTTTCTCAGTACGTGGCAACACACTAGCGGTACTCATGGGCTTAGGATGAAAGTAGCGCCCAAAGAATCAGATGGGTTGGATGGGAAGGCGGTTGTTGCCCTTGTCCCTTGGTGCTAGCCTACCGTGGCGGCCTCACTAATTTGCTCATTGCGAATACGAGTTTGTGGGGTCGCGAGTTATTGCAGATTTGTTTTTATCACTCTTTACAATATTTATTGATGTATCCCTAACTCATCGAGTCATTTTTAGCTTCGATTTCCCATATACGCCAGCCTAAATAAATATCCCATGGTCAGAATATTTGCATGGTTAGTGGACATTGTCCCTTTCTTTCGTATTCAGTGATGGATGAAAAGTCAGAAATGACAATTCTGCTGTATTATTCAATTCAAACTAATGTTTAGTATTTTATATTGCCGATAGAAATAATTTTATCCGCTTGATTTAGGAAGTGAGGTCAACATATTTTGTAGCTCTTTCAGATGTAAAAGCATATGTTGCATAAGAAATTATTATCTTCGAAGCATACTCACATTTCACTAACAAATAGGGGAGGTTCAGACTTCAGAGCAATGATAACAAGGTTTGTTCCTCACTCTTTTGTTGGAATTTTAGTTCCAAGTTAACATGATTTCTTATCCGCTTCATAACTCATGCATTTGCTTAATTAGGTGATAAGTAGAGCAAAAAAAATTGATCATGTTATTGTGGGCTTTGTTTAAACTCCAGCATAAGGAATTATGGTTTAAGAAAAAAGACTTTTGACTTCTTTAATTACAAATTGATTGCAACATCGTGTTAGTATGTGATTTCTCACATCTGGTTATAATATTTGTGAAGACGTGCATTGCATGTGCACTTGGAAGCGGGCCCGTTCCCCGCGCCGGGACGGCGCCGACACCGACCCGGGCCACCTCCTCCACGTATTCTTGGAGCTGTGGCTAAACGATTTACATGAAATTAATTCCCACAGTTTTGATGGCAAATATAATACACATAATCCATATTGTTATGCACTAGCGTGTGTGTGTGAAATAGATGAATTATGGTCCCGTACCCAATAAGATGGATATGTATGTGTGTTAGAGAGAGGGAGAGGGGGAGAGAGAGTGAGGAAGAGGGAGGGAGAGAGTGTGTGTGAGGATTTGATGGTAAAAAAAGTCGTCAATATCATAATATTGAACTCTTAAAATTAACTAGCACAAATGCCCGTGCGTTGCAACGGGCGAAAAATATCGTAAAACTTACTCCCGGTGATAGTACGCGCCATTTCTTATATACTCCCCCCGTTTTAAATTACTGTCATTAAATGGATGTATCTAGAACTAAAATACATCTAGATACATCCATACATGTGACAAATAATTCAACACGGATGGGAGTACAATTCTGATAAACATCAGTAATAAGCTTATATTGTCATTGCTTTTCGAAGTATGAAGTGTGGACGTAAATAAGCCACCCTGACATCCTATCCTTCATCTGATGAAAGAGTAGTGGTGCATAGAATATTCTTGTAATAGGTTTTGTATTTTATATTTCAGAAAAACACAAATATTTCTTCCTTTTAAAATAATTAAACAATTTTGAATTATTCGAATTGAAACATGTTTTGAAAATGAGCATTTGTTCACACATGTTTTTTTTCTTGAAAGAGAATTTTTAAAATTTTGTGATCAATTTTAAACGATTTTTCTAAAAAGAGTTGATTTTTTGGTAATTTTGAGTATTTTTTAAAAGCTGAACATATTCAAAAGAATGATTTTTTTAAGCAAGAACAATTTGAAACACTCCTTGTCTTAAAGCAAATCAGACATACTCGGTGTTTGCAATTAAAAATAAGATTATTGGTGTCCATACCGTGTAATATAAAGTTGAGAAAGTCATAGGATGTCCTTTGATGGCGCCTCGTTCAGCTTAATACTATCATCGGGTGGAAGAGAAATGATGTAACCGTTTTTAGCAGGATATACCGACGGTGAAATTGTCGTACACTATTCAAGAGTTTAATAACTAATCAATAAGTTTTTATGTTCCCCATCACAGGTAAATTTCTGGTGGATTGTAAAAAAAGGTAAATTTCTGGTGGATTGTAAAAAATGGTAAATTTCAAGATACAGCGTTGTCAGTTGTCACATTCTCTCTACTCTTTAGTAGAAATATTTTTTTCCAATATTTCACTCACCTTTACTTATTGTATCTGATGATGTATTCATAAGATGTTGTAGGCTTGAACATTAAACTATATAGTAACAATAAAACAACATCAAGTAATTATATCGGTGCTCATTAAGAAGAAGAAAAATTGCAATCGGTGCTAGCATGACAACTTCTAGCAGCGTCTGGCAGGTGCAGCCATTAAAAAAAAGCAAATCCATAGCAATAATCCCCACCGAGACCACTACTACTGCGTGGAGCCGTGGACATCTGCTCCTCCCCTTCCTCTCTTTATCCATCCATCCAGCGCCCTCCCACCCATCAGCGCTGCTCTTCTTCCTACTCTTCTGATCCACCCCCTCCCTCCCTCCCAGCCCATGGCGTTCGTTCCGTTGACCCCATCTTTCTCTTCTCCTTCATCGATGTGACCGCCCCCAATCTGCAGCAGCTGGAAGATTCGATTTCCCAGGCAGTCTCGCCCGTGAGCTGCTTCGCGTTCGTCGGCTGGTTGCGGCACGGCTGCACATGGGCTCCTGGTGGCTGTGCTTGCACGCGGGGGAGGGGGGTTGGCTGAGCCTATGGCGCAGCCGCGAAAGCTGTGGCCTGCTACAGGGTCGAGCTCGGCGGCAGCTTGACGGGGCTGCGTGGATCTGTGTCGGGGCTTCGGGCTCCGGATCGGTGTGGTCGTGTCCAGCTCACCCTCCTCCGACGACGCCTTGCTGTGGCGTTTCGGGCCAGATCTTGGATGTGCGTGCGCCCGGATTGAGGGGCGGCTTGGATCGTGGCCTCTGCAGTGCATCTGCCCTGTGAGCCCCTAATTTTCTCATCCGCGAGAGGACGAGCTGAGGCAGGACGGTGGCGCGGGGGTCTGCAATCCCCGGGGTCGGTCGGCAGCCGACACGACACCAGATCGAGCGCCAGGCAGCCGACACGACACCAGATCGAGCGCCAGGCGGGGTCGGGCGCCGCTCCTCCAGGCGGCACGGTCGCGGCAGACCTTCAGTTGGATCTGCACCGCGTACAGCTTGCACGACAGCGTCCTCTTCCTCTCATTCCCCTTCGACGACGACCCTCAGGTTCTTCGATGAGATCCGCGTGTACACGCTCCGCGCGATGGAGACGTCAACATCAGGGGTCTCTCCCTCCCGTCCGCGTCAAGGCCGGAGGGGACTGCCAGCGGTGGACTGCAAGCGAGCGAGCGTACGATGGCCGCCGTCTCTGTCGGGATGGCTAGCTGCAGCGGCACCCTCCTCATCCTGATTCTCTTCGTCGGGATGGCCTCGAAGTCCGCGCTCGTGGGCAACAGGTGCGTCGCGGGCTCGCAGTCGCCGTGTGGTGCCGGGATGCGCTGCGCCTCCTGCTCCCCGCTCGCCGGGGCCCCTGCTCCGCCACCTCGTTCGTCGTCGTCGGCACGGCCTCGGGGTCCGCACTGGTGGGCGACAGGTGCGCCGCAGGTGCGGCGTCGGGATACGCTGCGCCTGCTGCTGGTGCGCCGTGGGATCGCAGTCGCCGTGCGGCGCGGGGATGCTTTATTATTTATTACTAAAACAGGGACTGCGGGTTGATTTCATGTAAACTGAGGGGCTTTTTCAAAAAACAGCCATGATGACGGACGACAGAAACCCAATTCTCTTTATTATTATTATATATATATATATATATATATATATATATATATATATTATATACTAAGATAAATGCCCGTGCGTTGCACCGAAAAACTGAGCTCAACCTGCTTCATGTGCCATTGTGGACCATCTTTATATCCAATTTCAATAAACACCGATGATAAGGTTAAACATGGAAACTTTCTTACTTTTAATAAAACTTAACTTTTTCATTAAAATTGGAACACTTTTTTTAGAATAGTAATGTTTTACGAAATTCGAACATTTCTCAAAAAATAATATTTTTTGAACATATTTTGTTTTTGTTGTACATTTCTAAATGGAAATATTTTTAGTAAAAATGGAACTTTTTTGGGAATTTTGAATCTTTTTTAAAAAGTGCGAACATATTTTTTTCAAACAAAAATAGTGTGAACATATGTAACACTGTGAACATTTTTAAACTATATTTACTGTGTTAGGTTTTTTTTGCATATAGGTTTTTTAGAGCATTTTTAGGAACTTTTACAAATAGTTGGTTGCTTAGTTGGGAAGAGTATTTTCTCTTTTTTTTTCAAGTATTTTGGCTTGCCCAAAACAAAGCACATCTCAGCAGCCAGACGCTCAGCCTCATCACAATCATACACACTCTACTCCTCCATGACCAAACTTGTTTCATGTACAAACCTTTCTCAGTATAGGGACAACACAACTCTATGTTCTGTCCAGGTTTCTGCTCCTTTCCTATGAACTACAGTATAATATTTATTTTATTTCCAAGATCACAGTAACATGAATATCAGCAGATGGCATAAGTTATCCCGCAAAAAAAAAAGCAGATGGCATAAGTTGGAATTGTTACCATCAGAGTGCAAGTGTGCCAGCTCGGTACAGTCAAACAATCAACCAGCGCCATTAACGATCACACATAAATCCAAAGGATGAGCACCAGATTTTTTTTGTGCTAGCACGCATAGCATCCAGCAGCTTCCAGTCGGTGTACAGCAACAACAATTGATTAAAAAGCAATAGCAAGCAACAAATCCCCACCGAACGCCCAAAGGATCGCCCCTTCTACACTTCGCCATTCATCTCGTCCTCACCACCCATTGCCGTTCGCCTCGATCTTCCTCCTCCTCCACTCACCATCAAGCGCCCTCCTCCTCCTCTTCTCCATCCACCACCACTCACCACTTCCCTACCGCCAAAGGTGGCGCGGAAATTCTGGCGGCGTCGGTGTGTGTGTTCTTTATTCTTGTTGGGCGGCGGCATTTCGTCGGCACACGGGGCCGGAGTGGAGTCTGGTGCAAGGTGGTGGAGCCTCCCGGTGGGTGGTCGAGCGAAGGCGGGCTGCAGTGGCGTCATGATGGCGGCTCGGTTTCTCGCCAGATCTGGCGGCCCGGCTGCCTTCGGGGCTGGTTGGACCTATGGCGGAGGCGAGGGAGGAGGTCCGGTGGTCTTTGCTCATCTGCCGTGGCGGAAGGATTCTGGGGCGGCTTGGGTGAAATCACCAAGTTTTCTCTTCCGTGAGCTCTTTTCTGTACCATCGTTGGCCATCTCTGTATGAATCAATATGGCAAAATTAGCTCGACCTATCTATTAGGCTGGGCACACAATGGCTGCACCAATTTTTTTCTGTATCTCCAGATCGGCTCTTCTCCTTCTTTAGGATTATTATAGCTCAAATGGCATCTCCAATTTTTTCTGTGTATCTTCAGATCAGCCCTCTCTCCTTCTTTAGGATTATTAGGAATTGGGGTAGGCGTAGTCTCTGGGACCGGCGGCGAGCGGCGGCATGGTAAGGGTGCTGCGCGCTAGAGGTGGAAGATGGGATTGGATCGTGGGTCGTATGCTAGGTGAGCCTGCTTTTTATGTTCAATCGCCAGACGTTTTGGTCATCCGGATCAAGGGTTGGTTCTCATCCTCGCTTCTCTCTCTGTTTTTTCAGGGAGCCGCCATCCTCCCAGCAATGCTAAGACCGGCGGAGGCCGAGCGGCGGACTGGTTTGGTTTGTGGTGGTCGTCGACTTGCCGGAGAGGGGCGAGGTGGTGGTCGTCGACTCGCCGGAGAGGGAGGGGGGAGGAGCTGCGGCACGGTCTGTCGGGTGATGGGTGCGATGGTGGCGGTTGAGAGGACAGGATAAGGAAGGGACGACGGGCTGGTGTTTTCGCTTAGCGAATCGTTATTTTGCTTAGGTGATTGCGGGTTGATTTTATGTAAACCGAGGGGCTTTTTTGCAAAACAGCCACGACGACGGACGACCAGAAGCAGTCGCTGCTTTATTAGTAGGGAAGATAGCAAAAAAGCCCGTGCGTTGCAACGGGAGAAAAAAATTCACATGGACTAACCCAGTAACGTCGTAATAATTTATATACCAGAAAAGGTGTAATCAAAAGGACAATTTATAAGTCAGGTGTGAAACATATTTTTTGAGTTCGCCGTGTGTGCCCTTACCCAGTGTATATAGATATCAGCACAACATTTGTCTAATCCTTATCCAGCTATGGATGATGTTCGCCTCCTTTTTTTGACGTCCTAAAGGCGAGAGCTCTCCCTCCCAGCTGGCATGCAGGGTGAAACAGGACGCTAGCAAGATGCATCGTTGTCACAGTCACTCTATCCTCCATCCCTCCTCTCCCCTCTCTATCTCACTGACGGCATCATCGATGACATCCAAAGTGGAGGAATATCTTGATGGTTAGCAAGTATCGGTGAGGACAAAATATCTTCTCCCTTAAGAAACATTTCTTTTCAATATTACAAATTGTAATCGGTGCTAGGACACATAACATCCGGTTTTGTGTTTCGTTTGAAAATTTGTCGTCCTTGAACGAAATGGGTGAATTTTGGAATTTTGGATTTTTTATCAAAAATCTCGGACAAAAAGGACAATCGAAAATTTAAAATTTTTGGACGAAATATGAACGAAAAACGACCAAAATTATACAATTTTTTTTGAATCCTGCAGCAATGGAATAAAGCAGTGTCAAACTGAACAACATCGATCCCTTGATTGATATACACGCACGAATAGCTAAGAACAATTTGATTAGCAGACTACCGTGAATCCCATACTTCAATCAGCCATTTAGTACTTACTACCACTCATCTTGGTATGATTAGTTCTGCCTCTCCGCCTCCATCTTGCCTCCCCCACCCAACGCTGCTCCTCCCCTCCTCTTCTCCATCCATCTCACCACCCAAGCGCTGCTCCTCCCCTCCTTTTCTCGGCCGCTGTGGCTGGCGAGCCACTTCCAGGCTGGCAGCGTCGGCGTCGGCGTGTTTGCTACTATGGTCGTGGCGGGGCGGCTGCTGTCGGCGCCAAGACGGGCCGGTCTGAGTCCCCGTGCCATGGTGGTGAAGTCCCTACCGGTGGGTGGATGTGGGCAACCGAGATTGCGGGGCCAGTGTGGCTCGGTCGCCAGATCCGCGGCGGCCAAAGACACCGGCTCCAGCGCCTCTCCTTCTCCTTCTTCATGTCTCCTCCTCACCTTCTTAGCCTTTTTCCTTGGTCATGCAGGAGCACCCAAGGAGCCTCGCCATCGCAAACGGATCCGGCTGCCTCGACCGCCCCCGACCTCGTCTACTCCTCCCGTCGCCGGATTTGACGTATTCTCCGCCGGATCCATCCGGATCGGACTCGCCTACCTCCCCATGGCCGGATTTGCCGCCGCCGCCTCGCCGTGGGCCGGATTTGACGTGCCGCCGGATCCGCCTCCATCGGACCGGATCCGGCTGCCTCGACCGCCCCGGCCTCGTCGGCTGCCTCGACCGCCCCCGCCTCGCCTCGCTTCCTCCTGCCGAGGGATTTGATGCGCCACCTCCGGATTCGCCTCCACCGGACCGGACCCGTCCGGATTCGACCGCCTCGACTGCCTCCGTTCCCTTCGATTATCCTCACCTCTGCTTGCTGATTTTTGTGGTCGCTTGTTGAATAATCGATGTGTACCTAGATGAACTGATGAGATTAGGTGTAATTAACCGATGTGGTATTAGGTTCGCTCGATTTAGCCATGTATCGCGGGTTAATTAACGAAAAAGGCAGGGTGTTTATGTAAAATAACGCGACGGACGCACTGTAAGCGCCGCTGCTTTATTAGTAGGTAAGAGGTAAGATAAGACTAGTACAAATGCTCGTATGCTGCTGCAAGTAAAATTTAGATATAACTCGATCCATATGCCATTATGCAAGGCTTTTTTTAATTTAATTATTATTGTAAATGTTAGAAATAAGGTTACACTTAGTATTTCATTTTGGACTTTGACATTAAAAGCATAGGTTTCTTTTCTATGTTTGTTGGGCCGTAATCCAAGGGTCATGAGCTTTTCAAGTGAGGCCAGCCCGTGTATTCCTCAACCCTCCTATGCGTCTCCCTCCAAAGATTCTCAAAAAAGCGTCTCCTCCGGTGAGCCCCACATCCACATCCAGATGAGCCACGAGGCCGGAGGCGACGAGATAGCCCTCCGCCGCCGCCACCACCGCCGACGGGCCCATTGACGACGAGGACCTCCTCGGGAGATCCTCCTCCGCGTCCCCGCTGTACTCTCCTCGCTCCTCCGCGCCTCCTCGTCTCAAGCTGCGCGAGGCGTCGCCACCGCCCCCTCCTTCAGCCGCCGCTTCGTCGCCCACCGCCGGAGGCCCCCCGTCCTCAGTTTCTTCGAGAAGAGCGACGGGGAGCTGGTCTTCACACCCATCCTCGACCCCGCTGCTTCCGTGACGTCGCCTCCAATATTGCAAAGGTAATGCGTGCCATTTCCCCTCTTCTCTCTTTTGTTCCCCACTCTGATTGCAATGGAGATTAATTAATTACATTTTGTAATCTCACCTTACTCTTTGATTGTTCAACTGTCTCTTGTACAAATCTGCAGGCTCTCCTCTCCAAATTTGTTTTGAGCATCTTCTTCAATGTGCCAAAATCAATTGCTTGGTGCAGTTCCAGTTTATGTTTATATCCAATAGTAATTTCTAAGAGGATACATCTGAAGCAGATACACATTTCTCTTCGACCAGTTTCTTCAGGCCCGTCTGCATGTGTGAAGCACATTAACTTCTTTTCATGCTCTAGCTCTGAATAAATAATTAATATGTGAAATAACTATCAGTAGTCTAGGTTAGCTTTAGGGTCGTTTTGTCAAATAGATGTATTTCAGTTTGAGCAGGGTCAGCAGTCTATGTACATCACATATATAAGCATTGGGAGTTGATATAATCACAAATTAAATTGAAAGTAAAGTGTTGGTTGTAGCAAAACCATCAATGAGTTTGGTTGACACATGATTAATAAAACTATGAATGATTTTGTTCTTGAGGACATTGTACATGAGAATGAAATCATGAATTGTTTGTATATACACAAATGAGTCTTGTCTCCTTGAAGACGATGAAGTTCTGAATTCTAATTGCGAAGTTGTCATCTGGCTGCAATGTTTCTGTAGAATCCAAGTGGTATGTTTAAGGTTAGAAAATGAAGAATGTAATTTGAAATATAAACACTTTAGTTTTTTTTAAATGATGGTCCTTTCAAGTAGTAATTGAAATTTTGAAGAAGAAATTGAAAGGTTGTATTACCTATTTGGTTAGGACCTCCTTGTAGACAATATTTTTCGTATATGTCCCGCTTGTACTGGTCTTTTTCTTTCTCTTTTTCTTCTCTCCCTTTGTGTATGTGTCGTCTATGCTGGTCTTTTTGTTCTTCTGCTTGCTCTCATCATGTGTACCTGTCAGTACTTTTATGTTTGATGTCGCGGTTGCTCTAGATAGTGCGACATATAGTTGACCATGTGAGAAAACCGGTTCAGGCAGGTAGATGCCGACATTTGGTATTGTCTGGCCTTGTGATTTATTTATTGTCATTGCAAAACTGAGTCTGACTGGAAACTGTTTCCTCTTGAAACTGAATGGAAATATGTCATTGTCAGAGGGGCATAATGGTATCCTGGGCAGGAAAACTCGCATTCCAGAGTGTTGTCCCACCACAATCTCTGCGTCAATTGTATTTTTTTGAAATCCACGTACGACCAACCTTGTGCCGTTGCATAGTCCATTAGCAGGGTCGATGTTTCTGAGTAGTATGATTGGGCAATTAATTTTGAGCTTCAACATATGTGGAGGCAGTCCATTTGGGGTGAGAGTGTTTAGGAATTCTGGTGGATAGTAGTTATGTGGGTCGTCTTCTACCGAATCGAAGCTGTGGTACACCATCTCCTCCCCCTGGAAACGATCAATCATTTTTAGGTTGATTTTGTCTACGGAGTCGTTCCTTGTTGATAGAATTGCTCTTGACGTGATGTACTTTGGATCTTTTAGGGAAGCATTGTCCGTTTTGTAGACATTGTCGATGAGTCTATCGAGGCTATTGTCATCCGTCTTATTTGGCACACATATACTTGTAGGTAGTTGTATTTCACCATCATCATTTGTCTCCTCGGTTCCGTTTCCAATGCGTAGTAGGTATTCTGCGAACCACGGGTCGTTCTGAGCCCTCATGTTGCGCACGAGCTTCAGTTGACGCATTGAATTCCAGAGGACAGACTTGCGTAGTGATGAATCTACTATCTGGGCTCTTGTTCCCTTTTGGACAACAGGTAGCACTTGCCTAAAATCCCCTCCAAATACGACTGTTTTTCCTCCGAATGGAAGTTCTGGCCGGTCCATTATGTCCCGCATGCTTCTGTCTAGCGCCTCCACTGTCTGCCTCTTGGTCATAGATGCTTCATCCCAGATTATTAGTGATGCTGCTTTCAGTAGTTTGGCTGTCCCACTCTGTTTTGTGAATCCACAAACATCCCCCTCATCTATTTTTAGTGGAATCTTGAATCTCGAGTGCGCGGTCCTCCCTCCGGGCATTATTGAAGCAGCAACACCGGAAGTGGCTGTCGCTACAGCAATCTTGCCTTGTCTGCGTATTGTGGCTAAGAGAGCCCTGTAAAGAAAAGTTTTTCCCGTGCCTCCAGGTCCATCGACAAAGAATATACCTCCTCTTTGGTCGTCAATTGTTGCTAGGATTTCGTCGTAGGCCTCCTTCTGTTCCTTGTTTAGGTTCTTATGCAAAGATGTGTCCTCGGGTTCCACCTCGATGGATGTTTCCTCAATGATCTCCCTTGGTATGTCGTCTGTCATCTCATGCTGTTCGTCGATCTCTGGAAGAGGAAACGTTTCTATGTCTTTTCCCATTGAGTGCAACATGTCTCTTATATTTTTCAGAACCATTTGTTCAACTGTGTGTTTGCATTTGCAATTTCTGTTGTAGTCCTCTGACATTGCATCAAGGTGTTTGTTCCAGAGGCTGCGTACATCGCTGGGCTCGCAAAAAACCAAGATTGTCGCAAATAGTCTTCGTAGTGATGATGGCATCCGAAACAACTCCGCTTCTGTCATGCAGTCATCCAATGTGCTATCTGCCTCAATGAGACCTCTTTTTTCTGCAGCTTCTCGAAAGGTTGGCATTACTTGTCCATCGACTGTTCGTAGGTCTTCGTAGCTGGTGGCGCCTGTCACGTGGTTTAGGAGGACTCGAAGATAGTATCGTTCTCCTTCAGCGGGGTGTGCTGAGACGATCTTGCCAACCTGGAACACAGCGGCCCGCTTCCTCTGTTGCCAAAATTTCCCTTGACTCTGCCAAGTATAATGTTCCGGAAACTCTCTGTATAGTATGCCTCGTGCTTTTGCATACCATCTGTTTGCTTCAAAGTACGCAGTCAACATTGATCTTTCCGTGCCTTCATGGTCGATAACATTCTGTAATTTTTCCATGCCATGATATGAAACCATGTGCATATTTGGGAGATGTAGCTGCAGTTGCAAGACTGGTGGGTGCATTTTACTTAGTTCGAAGCCATATATTCTCCACAGTGCTTCAGGAGGTGTCACCCATCGGGCGTCTCTGTACTGCTTAATCTCGTCGATTTCTTCTTCGTCTACTTTGTCTGTTACGGATACGGATGCTCGGTCATGACCCTTGTAGATGTACTTGAAGAGGTATTTCACGGCTTTAATGCTTGAGCATATCTCAACATTTATGTGGCAGTTGAACATCCTTAACAGATAGGGATTGTAAGGAACTACCCACCTATTATCTAGTTTGCAATTTCGGACCGTTTCAGTCCGGCCGCTGCTAAGGCCTCCTATATATTGGGTAGGAGTCCTTGCCTTGAATCGTAGTTTCGTTAAATGGTCTTGGATAATTGTTCTTGCATGATGGACGATTCTTTGTGCATGGACAAAATTTGTTTAATGCACCGCAAGGACCATGCATCATATGTTTGATTACCATCTTGTATAGTTCTGGGTACTTGTGCTTGTTAGGGAGCTCTGCGGATATGATTCTGTCATACTGCTCTGGACATGTGTACTTGTATTTTCGAGTCATGATGAGCAAAAAGTGAGCATGGGGTAATCCCCTCTTTTGGAATTCTACGACATATGTATATGCCTGAACCTTTCCAAGAATGCCCTTCTCAAATAGTTCCTTCTTCATTTCTTGTAGCTTCGCCCTGAAAACACGAACTACAATGTCTGGGCGATCTTGTGCTGTTTGTCCATTCTCTAGTTCACGTGTTATCTCCTCCCAGTTGGGGTTGCAGGTCATTGTTAGGAATACGTCCGGCTTACCATATTTTCTAACTAAAGCCATAGCGTCGAGATATCGACGAAGTTTATCTCGTGGTCCTCCAATAAATGACGAGGCAAGTACTCTCCGTTTTCCGACCGCATCTCCATTCTGTTCTCCAGCTTGAATGCTATCTAGAAGGCCTTGGTATAGGTCAGCCCTTATTTTCTTTTGATTATGCCAGATGTAATCCAGTCTGGAGCTTTCAATCTTGATGTATGTATCTACAGCAAACTGCTGGAAAAGGCGTCCGCCATGCAAAATTGGGTTGAATATGCCTGGTCGTGTATGGAATTTATAGCAGTAGTATTCTCTCATTGTTACCCATAGGCCATTGGCCGAATCTGTGCAAATATTGCAACATAAAAAGTTAGTTGCATAGGTGGTAGTATATGAAAATTGATTTTTTATCTAATAGTATTTGAATTTTTTTACCTGGGTCATCGTCATTACTGATATTTTCAGCACCAATATCTTCCTCTCGTGTTTCCCTCTTCGGGATTTTCCTATGCCAACCCAGTTCAGCTCTTGGAAAGAATAGAGGATACGATAACGGATCATAGCACCCGTAATATGATCGAATGTGCTCTTTTTCGTTGTTGTTCCCATGTAATATTACATTTCTGTCATATGTATCTCTTCTTTCATTTCCTTCAATCCACACTGCAGCTACCTCCGAATTGATTGGCTCGTTGTATGTTCTTTGGTCCAATCTCTGGTCAAGGTTCAAGATCAGTCTGTAGTCCTCAAGGTTTTGGGCTTGTCCCAAACTCCTAAACTGTTGAGAGTACGGGTTACCGCGTAGGATATCTGTTATTATTGCAATCACATGCTTGTCTTGCTCATACACTTCCTCACGGCAACGACGGTATCGATGCTCTAAGCTTGGATCATCGTCGTAGAAGTATAGTTCCAGATGCTTTGGATCTGAGTGACTATTACCAAATGAGTGTATGTTGTGATATATTTGTCCATGTGCTCGAAAGGTGTAAATACCAGCCGTTTGCATGTCTGTTGTGTCTCTGTCGAGCTGGCAGTATAGTGTAGTAAACGAGAAATGCCCATTGAAAAATCTTATATTTTGCCGAAAATGTCTTGCATCAGAGTCGTTGCTTGTCCAAAGCCTCATTAGTTCCGGTGGTGTATTTGGATTGGCTAGTCTTATCTGTCCTTTTTTGCAGCATAATCCCTGACTTTCATACTTGAATTTGGTTGCATGGCAGAAACAACAATCTTCTTCTTTTTCAAGCACGTTTGTGCTTGTTGGTATGTTGCCGTAGACAAGATCATATGGATCAGGTTTGAGGTCTTCCTCGTCTTCTATGATTTCAATTTCCACTTCTCTGCCCCACTCTGATTTGATATACAGCATATTAAATTTAGTAAGGAGTATTGTAATGTTGCAAATTTATTTTAATTGTATTAAGCATACCTTCACCGGTGAACATGTATTCATCTTCGTCTGTGTCTTCTTCAAATATTACTCCATCATTACCTGTGTTTTAAAATTATATATATATATATATATATATATATATATATATATATATATATATATTTGTTTGAATTGGCAAAGAACATATATGAAATTGATAACCTTACCTTGATCCTCGTTGCACATTGATTTTGCAGCCGCATCTATTTCTTTAATGGTTTCTTCTTGCTCATATATGATTCCATCATTGCATAGTGATTGTATTCGTGCATGCACTTCTTTGATTGTTGGAAGCATTGTGCAGGGGATGTCCTTCCACATAGTTACTTTACCATGATCATCATTGTATAGTGATTGTGTCGGTGTATCTGTTTCTCTGATGCTTGGAAACATTGAGGAGGGGATGTCTGTCCAAAATAGATGGTTAGTTGTATAGACAGATTTATATTTACTTGGAATGCAAGTATAAAATCGAGATTATTACCGTAAGTCATGACTTGTGGCTGCTCTAGAGGCTGAGTGTTTTCGTTGCAGGTTTCCGTTGTTATGAAAGCAACTTATATTATTAGGAGGCCAATGCCAACATATATACACATACATGAGGATGCCAAAAGGCTACAAGAGGATGCCAAGAGACTAGAATGCAAAAGGCCAAAAGACATCACTTAATATAACTCTAACACCCCCCCTCAAACTCATGGTGGATCCACAACACTGAGTTTGGAGAGATGAAATCCATGTTGCGCTCTAGTCTGAGCCTTCGTGAAGAAGTCCGCTAGTCAGTAACTCGTAAGGCACGCATCAAGAGCAACAACATGATCTCGCACAGAAGACGCACATAAGAAGCATCAACACCAATGTGTTTGGTAAGCTCATGCTTCATGGGGTCCTGCCGCAATACCGAGTAGCACCTGTCGCCCGACAAGAGGGTGGTAGGTGTAGTAACAGAAACACCAAAATCCTGCAAGAATTCACCGTAACCAAGTCACCTCACCACAAAGAGCCATAGCTCGCAACTCGCCTCTCGTGACTCGAACGAGAAATCGCAGTCTGCTTTTCGCCTTCCGTGAAATGAGGGAACCACCAAGAAAGACACATGAGGCGTAGTGAACGTCAATCCGTAGGATCACTAGCCCACGTAGCATCCGACTAGGCCTGGAGCTTTAACTAGCTGGAACGCGGGAATAAGAGACGTTGAGAGATCGTGCCACGAAGATATCGTAGTACGCGAAGAAGGTGACTATAGTGAACTCAAGTGGGAGCAAACAAACCGACTCGTAATATGGACAGATAGGAAATATCCGGACGAGTGACAAGAAGATACACAAGACTCCCAACAAGATGACGATAACGTGTCGGATCGTATAAGGGCTCACCATCAGAAGCACGAAGGTGAACATTGAGCTCCATAGGAGTCTCAGTAGTGCGCTCATCACTAAGAGCCGCACGAGTAAGAAGACCCTGGATATACTTTTCTTGGGAAATAAAAAAGCCTGCAGAGGTGGAGGAAACCTCAATCCCAAGAAAGTAATGAAGAGGACCAAGATCGTATATAAGGAACTGCTCATTAAGACGGGCCTTGACAAAGGCAATGTACTCAGAATCGTCAGCCGGTGATGATCATGTCATCAACATATAGAAGAAGAAGAGTGCGACCACGAAAGCGTAAAGGTGGACAAACAACGCTGGATCGTGATCACCGGGTGAAAAACCAGCAGAAGGACCACAGAGGCAAAACGCTCAAACCAAGCGCGAGGGGCTTGCTTAAGGCCAGAGAGAGCGACGAAGACGACAAACCATGCCATCGGAACTGAATACCGGTGGTGGCTGCATATAAACCTCCTCATGCAACTCACCATTAAGAAAGGCATTTTTAACATCAAGTCAGTGACACGGACCAGTGGCGAATAGAGGCCACGGCGAGAAGTGTGACAAAGGGTCATATGAGCCACAGGAGCAAATGTCTCATCATAATCACGACCATGCTCCTCGCCGAAAGCCGCGAGCCACAAGACGAGCTTTATAACGCTCAAGAGAACCATCGAGCGAAGTCTTAATCTTATAGACCCACTTACAAGTAATGGGACGAACATGGGGAGGAAGAGAAACCAGATCCCATGTGCCGCTATGCAAGTGCGGCAATCTCCTCTGCCATCGCAAACTGCCATTCAGGATGAACAAGAGCATCACGATAAGAGGTAGGCTCAAGTACAACCGAAAGGCCATATCGGCTAGGAGAATAGCGGTCAGGAGGAGGGCAAGGTCGAACCCAAGACCATAAGTCGGTGGGACGAGGAAGACGGTGCACCGGAAGTAGATGGCACGTTAGTAGATTCATCCATAACACGTCGACGACGGGTATAATGAAAAGGAAAAGTGGGATGAGAAGGAACCACCGGAGGTGATGGAGATGGAGAAGACATTGGTGATGAAGGTGGAGTGTCATGCAATAAGGAAGGAGAAGAAACGATAGGAGAAGATGGTGTCGGATCTGTAATAGTGGGACGAGAAGGAGGAGTAGGAATATGAGGCATAGAGGGAGGTGTATCAGGAAACGTGAGAAAAGATATATCCTCTCGAAAAGGTCAAGAGGATGGTCGGGTAGAATGGACGAGACTCATCAAAAGTCACATCCCTAGAGATACGCATCCGTCGACCGACAGGATCCCAACACCGATAACCCTTATGTTCATCATCAGAGCCTGTAAAACACACTCAACAGATCGAGCGGTTAGTTTGGTGCGTTCTCGGGGCAAGGAGAACATAACAAACACAACCAAACAAACGAAGAGCGTAATAATCGAGAATGATCAGAAAAGACGCTCTAGAGGAATACCTCCCTCAGAGAGCGGATGAGGGTTGAATGTTTATGAGATATGTGGCGGTGGAGACAGCCTCAGCCAGAAATGAGGCGGAAGAGAGGCGGCAATCATCATCGCACGAGCTGTCTCAAGAAGGTGACGATGCTTGCGCCAGCCACGCCATTCTCGAGCGTGAGCGCCGGACAAGAGAATTGAGCAAGAGTACCTCGCCGGCAAGAAAACCACGCAACATTTTGGAGATATACTGCCAACAGAATCAGCACGAAACACGCGAATAGGTGTAGAGAATCGAGTGTGGACCATGGCGGCAAAACGCTTATAAATAGAGAGAACCTCGCTACGAGAAGACATGAAGTAAAGCCAAGTGTAGCGAGAGAAATCATCTATAAAAATAATATAGTAGCGATGGCCCCCTTTGGAAGAGAAGGGAGCCGGACCCCACACATCTGAATGTACTAAATCAAAAGGGCGCTGCGACACTGACTCGCTAGTAGGATAAGGTAACTGAACTTGTTTACCAAGCCTACAACCCTGGCATTGTAAGGAGACATCTCCTGAGACAGGCCCCAGAAGACCACGACGAACTAAAGACGATAGTCGAGAACCACAAAGGTGACCAAGTCGATGATGCCATTGCTGGAAGGAGCTGGTAGTTGAAGCGGCAAAGGCAGATGGACTCATGAGTGTGGTGGTAGCGGAAGGAACATTAAGCCAGTCCAACTCCCAAAGCCCCGAGAATCACGGCGCGCTGGCCAGCCCCAACCAGAGCCTTCGTGTGACGATCCTGGATAGTGCAAGAATCAACGCCAAGAATAACACGACAACCAGAATCGAAGTCGACCAAGAAAATAGGTTCATGGTAAGGCGAGGCACATGAGAAACATCTGGAACATAAAAGGAAGAAGTGGCAAGAGTGCCTCGACTCGCAACAGGAAGAGGAGTACCATCAGCAGTAAGAACATTAATTGGAAAATCGAGAGATCTACGAGAGGACAAGATAGAAGAATCGGAGGACATATGAAATGAAGCTCCGTAATCCGTAACCCATGGGGATGTACCGACTGTAGACAAGTGGTCGCCAAAGACTAGAAGCACCAGTCCAGAGCCTCGCAGACTGTCAAGAACCTGAAGCAAAGAAGTAGACGCTTGAGCTTCACAATATCTTGCTCACCAAGGAGAAAGTAGACGGCGTCGAGGAAGAAGCACGAGTCCCAGAAGAAGAATTGCGCTCCCTATTACGCATATCACGCTTCTTCTTGAAGCAGTCAGACTCGGGGTGACCATCCCTGTTGCAGTAGTCACAATGAGTACGAGGACGAGAGCGGCCTTCACGAGAGCGGGCCTCACTACCCGGAGGAGTGGGCGAGCGGCGAGCACCGGAGCGAGAAGACACTGTGGAGTAGCACCTCGAGTAGAGAGCACAGAGGGAACTCAAGCAAACCAGCACCACGGAGGCGAAGTCTCCTCAAGACGAAGCTCGAGCACCTCGAAATAGGAACCCGCCACGAGCAAACAATCGAGCACGCCGAGGCTCAAACTCCCCACGGAGCCGTGACAAGAACTCATAGACACGCCAAACTCCAAGTCCGACCTCAGCCCGCAACATGGGCAAGTGCCACAAACAGTAGTCTGAAGGAGTCAAGTCGGCGCCAGATAGCGTAACTCCGAGTGTAGAACTCATCAATAGTGGAGTCTCCTGTTGAAGAGCATGCTCTGACGGACCACGACAAGTAGAGAGCATCACCAGAGGGCTGATGGCGCCGACGAAGATGAGTCCACATCTCAAAGACAAGATCGAGGCCTATAAACTCGTATAAACCGAGGCAAAACATCGAAGTGAGAACAACAAAGACGAGCATCATCATCACACCACCGAGTGTAAGCAGCCAGATCGTCACGATAAAATGTAAAGAGCATTTGAATAATCCAAGACCTCTTGGTCATAAGCGGCATCCGCATCATCAACAAAGAACCCCGGCTGCAGCCCTATCAAGATCGTAAGCATCTGCGTCAATAGCCGGTGGTGTCGGCGGTGGGGTAGGAGCCACAGGAGGCATCGCGGAGGATGTGGGACCTCACCGGAAAGAACACCCCAGAGATTTAATGCCACGCATGTGAATGCGCATAAAAGCAACGAACTCAGCATAGTTAGCCCCATCAAATATCACTAGGCAACGCGGGATGGCAACATAGCCGATGACGCCATAGACACGCTGAACAAAGCAGCAACCACTCACGTGACCACACGGCGCCTGCAGCAGCTGCGGAAGACAAGCAGCCTCGCGGGACGGGGCCGACGGCCGGTAGCGCGGCCAGAGATGGGGCGGCGACCGGTGGAGCCAAGAAGACAACAATGATGCGACGAGGCCGACGGTCGGGCGGGACGGAGCGGTTGACCTCCGAGAAGCTACGCCTCTGCCGATCGAGAGATGAACCGACAGCGGCTCGAAAGGTTGCAGCGACGGGCCGCCTGCAGCGACAGAGCCGCGATCCGGAGTTGAAGATGCCTGGACACGAAACAACAACAAGAACGCACGCACGCTGCGTGATCACTCGAGCACTGCAGACGGCAAAGAAGCGGCGCCGACGAGGCCGGGCGGCCGCAATGGAAGGTAACAGCGCCACGACGAGGCCGGTGGTCGGCAGCGGAGGAAGACAAACGGCCGGGCGGCGACCTTGAGGAAGACAAGCGCCAGCGGCTCAATCGATCGGGACCAAATCCGATATAGAATCCAACACAGCAATGGATGAGCTAGCTAGCATGGACGTGAAGCGCCTGTAGCTAGAGATGGACATAGGCAAAAGCAAAATCACAGGCCAGCAGAACAGAGAGCAACGGCGGCCGTGGAGAAGATTGGACCGGAAGCAGCACGAGTTGCGCGTGCGGAAAAAAAAACCTAGAGCTCTAATACCATGTTATGAAAGCAACTTGTATTATTAGGAGGCCAATGCCAACATATATACACATACATGAGGATGCCAAAAGGCTACAAGAGGATGCCAAGAGACTAGAATGCAAAAGGCCAAAAGACATCACTTAATATAACTCTAACATCCGTCATGGATTCATCTTCTTTTGATGATACGGAAATAGCTTGCTTACGTCTTCTTGTGAATTCTTCATTACGACGGTGTACCAACGCTTGCCTTTCTCCCGCTGCCACATGATCCCTGTGTTTTACAGTAAATGTAGAAGTGCTCTCCTCCTGTTCAGTTGCGACATATTCAGGGTTCTCCATTGCTATTGAATCTTTGGATAGTGTGTTGCGTTTCAATTGACGGTGAGCTTCAATTTGTTCCATTCTTGCTTTCTTCTTTTCTGTTTGCATATTTGCATATCTTTTTTTTTCTTGTGCACATTTTGCCGCCTTCTGTTCTGGTGTCTTTCCTGATACTTTTTTTCGTTGATAGGCTTCACGGCGTTTTTTGAGTTTCTCATGCATTTCTTCATCGGTCATGCGTTCATACCGCTCTCTGTCCCTCTTTCTTCTTTTTTCCTTAGCATCCATGATTTGAGATTATGGTCCAGATGTTTTCCTGCAGGATGGAAAGAAAATTTTTGTAATGCAATACAAGATAATTTGTTGCTAGACTGGCTTGGAATGTGAAGTCAATATGTATCGGATGAGCATCCTGGCATGTGAGATGCATGAAACATGGTATTTTTTTACTGGACATCAAACATAGGTAATATTGCTTTTGTTATGAAAAAGAAAATTTATGTATGTAAAAATCTGTTCTCTTAATCCTACATCTCATGGTTGTTTTTTGCATTTTTTTAGGACTGATGAGTATCAAATACCATGTGTGAGATTCAAGAATTCATTGGGAAGAACGAAAACGGGAGACAAGGAACATACTTGACGGCTCTTTTGTTTTGGTTGGCGCTGTAGCTTGGAGATTGCTTGGCGTGTACTAAGCTGGTGGCACTTTTTTCTCTGGGCGTTCAATCTCTGAGAGCTGGGTATTTATATTAGTATAGAACCTTTGCCAGTCCGAGTTGGTGTATGGTTCCCGATTGGTTCCATGTCCGAGTCCAAGTTGGTGTATGTTTTCCATGTCCGAGTCCAAGTTGGTGTATGCTTCTGATTGTATTTTTCTCTTCCACGTCCAATCCAGTAGGTTGGGGTATGTTTTGAGATTTGTTATAAATTTACTTTTTTCTGCCTGGGCGTCCTTACTGAGTATGCTTTGAGATTTGTTCTAAGTTACTTTACTTTTTTCTACATATCTTGATGGGAGTAATAAAGGGAGAGAGAGGATCCCATTGTTGAAGACCACGTGACAGTGAAAATTAATCGAAGAGGGTTCCATTTGATTTAACGGAATACCTCACCGAAGAGTTAAAGCCATGCATATAGCTTTCAATAAATACATTCATTCTTAAAATTACCTAGACAGTTCTAAGAAGAATTACAATATGAAATGGCCGAGCTCCTACCCTTGCCTGGGCAATCATTCAGTTTGCAAATACCAACTCACATAAAGTGTAGACACTTGATGATTTGCAACAAGCTTTGCGGGGTTTAAATAAAAGATCAATGATCACAGTATTCTCATCTGGCACTTCTTTTACTTATATTTATTTTGCACAATGCCTAAACAGAGCATCATCCAGCGGAAGCACGGACAAACCAGCAGGAAGATTGAGGGGAACATATTTGTGGAAATAAAATAATAAGAGCACCGCAACTGCTAGTAATCAACTTGATAATTTCAACCAATACATATGTCCACCATCATGAACAGAATATTTTTAAAGAGTACATGTCTAGATTTCGTTATAAGCTAGAAACTGGAAGTCATTTACAACCAACTATATGTAATTGACCCAACTGCTCGGATTATGAGGCGCCCTTCATTTGCTGGATATCTAAAACTACCACCGGGGATGCTGGCCAATAGAGAAGCTTCTTTTTTCAGAAATAGCACGCACGTCCTGTTTGAGCAAATTGGAGTTAGCACAACTAAGTAATCAATCTTGTGAAAAGAATTTTTTATTATGTAATCTTACAAATCATACTATTTTACATACCAGTTTTACATTGGATTTTCCTGATACAACTGATGAATTCAAGTACACCGGCAGGCATGTTATCTTCACATTCATTGTCCTTGAATGTTAGCAGTTGGCCCAAAATTAGTTTTCTGAGCTCATATCCATCCTATACATCCATATTTTTTTGTAAACGAATGACATTAGAATCGAATTTGTAATTATAATATTTATGATTTGTACGGTCGCGATATTTACCTTTAAAAATGGCAAATTTGGTCTTTCATCTTCCCATGTGGACATGAACATGGGAACAAGATAACCGGACAGTTCCCTTGTATATAAGAATACATATGTTAGTAATTAATATTGTATACGTAATAATAAAAACAAAACGTACTCAGTATACAATACTCATCTCTTGAAAAATACCTGTTGTAAACTGGAATATCATCTAGGATTTTTTGATGCCATAGGAGAATATTTTCGTTCCATCTAGATCCAGGGCATGCTTTTGACATTGCTTTTGGTAAGTGTTTGGCAATCCATATAATTTTTTCCACATATTTTGCGAGTGGGTTGCATTGGTACATGGGATTAATAGGAGTAGGGTCCAAAATGTAGACTGTTCTGGTATCTTTGTCCAATGTGAATAGAATGAAATCACCGTTGGATTGTATTGGAATATGAATCTGAAATAGGCTACATATTAGATGCAATAAAAATCTTGTGGTCTAAAGTATACAGAAGTGTTCTTACCGATTTGCATGTTGAAACATTATATTTGATACCAGGCCAACTGCGAACAGAATTTGCTAGTTGCTCCACATCTAACTTTTTGCGGAATTCTGGGTGTCGTCCAAAATCAGTAGTCATCTAGAACACAAACATAATTGGTTAGAAAGGTGATTAAAAAAATTAGAATATAGAAAAAAGTAAATAATGAATATAAAAACATACCCAAAATTTCATGTCAACATAATGCTTTGTTATCAATTGTTTTGTTTTTTGTGCCGTTTGGATGTCATCAAACATAATCTTCCGTACGACCAAATTAAAGCAATCTCGATCCATGGGTAAATCATCCTGTAGCATTTCTTGTAGCTTTCTGAGAGACAAGCTAATTGGATATGGCTTTGAACTTTGGATCCATACTTTCCTGATAGTGGTAAAAATTACGTAAATAAACCATTAAGAAAATAAGTAAGATATTGTACAACTGCACTACTAATGTGAAAGGACTTACTCTAAAATCTCGGTGTATTTGATTGATTTAATGAAGTTACAGAGTGCACCTGTTAACTCATGCTGGCTCATATTAGAAAGAATAGATATTAGTGATCTATATTTATTTTCAACAGATAATGGGATTTTTTGTTTTGTTTTTTTAATATCATCTACACTTTCCAATATTTGAACATCATCAGGATCTCCCTTATTGTCATCGTCACTTTCTTCAACGATTGTAGTCATTGATGCAGTGTTTGTTTTCCAACATAATAGTATGCTGGCTAACTTAAACCTAAAAGAAGTAATCATTTCCTGTGCAAAACAAACAATCATTAGTACATTTTTAAAAATTAACATGCTTTTACCAAATATAAAAGATATATACCTGTGTAATTGGGTAGGATAGTGTACATCCGGTGAAATATTCCATAAATTTGACCGTAAATAAACCGCAAGAAGAACTGTCTTTTTGAATTGGATTTTGTAACTGTTCTGTGATCTTCCATTCAGTAAGATCAACGTCTTTCCAATCGTCCTTAATCAAGTTCTGACTTTTAAGAAGATCCAAATGAAATTGTACTCCTCGTAGCTAAAAGAAATTTGGTGTTCAGAAATGATAGACATTAATGAAATATGAATTTATATCATTTACATGTAGGATTAAAATTGGTGTTGTAACTAACCGTAATAGCAAGGTCCTCTCGATCAAACTTCCAGCACAATGAGTCCAGTACTTGGATCTCACGCTTTTTTGTATTCACAATAGCTAAATACCAATGCGTGTTGCCGGTATTTATTGGAAGTTCTATCTGTAATAAAGATAATTAGGGAAAAAATAAAAATGTTTGAAACATAAATCATGGAAGTTATGGAATGTATGTTACCATGTCATGCTCCATATATTTTTTGACAATCTTTGTCATAAAGGCACTATCTTCTTGTATGCCAAGGTTGCCATCCCGTTTTAATAGTGAGGTAACAAAAGGACTCTCAAAATATACTTTATTGTCATTCTGTACATGAATTTGGTCCTTTAAACAACATATATATGCATAGATCACCTGAAGTTAAGATTTAGAAAATACATTACTAATAAATATTAGTGTTTAGAAACTCTTTCCTGTTTGAGTAAGTGTACTTACATCATCATTTACCCACTCTTTTTCATCTAGCAGACACATCAATTGATTTTGTCTCACAGAACTTCCATCTATCTGAACCAGCAATTCTTTACGTAAAGATGATTCTATTGCTATATGTGCACATAGATCATGGTCGGTCAATGCATAGTCTGCAAAAAACACAATAATTTAAGAGTTATTGAATACAAAAGTACAAATAATAAATCAAACAAATACCTTGTGGGAGATAATCATATGTCTCATCAACTTTGATCTCTTTATTTGAAACAGGAGTTGAGCTAGATGGGGATGGAGGCGATGGCAATGGATCATGATCTATCTGATTATCTGATTCCAGCACAATGGATATAAAACATTCAGAAATTGGTGTAGATGCTGATATAGTTGGCGACATTGGTGATGGCTCCAGAACACCTGATTCCACAATTTTTGCTTTTTTTGAAGGTCGGTTATCCAAATCCTCTGTAATGTTCAGTTCAGCAGTGTCATCTATTTTCTGCAGTTACAACACAAATAAAAGGTAAGCCTCAAACCGTTAGTTTGTTGGTAGAATATTTCAGATTCAGACCAATCTCAAATGTGGATTTGTAGCTTATAAATACATGGTTGAATGATTATAGCAATCATTTGGCCAGAGGCAGTCTAGTGAAATTGCAATGGTTAAGCTTCTGGAGCCCTAAAACTGGAGTAACATGGAGCAACTTCTGAAGAATGAGCTAATGACGATGTATATGCCTACTTTCTGATTCTAAAATTTCATGGTTCAGTTTACTGTCATTCTGCCCTACTTCAATCAAATAATCATGCAAACAAAGCATTTATATACATGCCAAGAATAATGCTAATTTTGGTGCTAACAGTAGGGGTGCTCAGGTGTATAACGTCAAGGAACACACTAACAGTTTGTTTTTCATGGAACTTTGTTCCTTCTCTGAAATCTGAATATAAATGCAACTGGAACATAACTATCACTCAAACTTTTGACTACGTGTAGGCCCAAACTTGGTCGGATTAGCATGGTTTAGTTTAGAATAGAGGAACAATACAACAGATGTAAACTCCAAGGTATAAGTCAATACTGAATCTTCAGATATGTGTCTTGTTCAGACAGCAAACAACCCTGAACATATCTCTAAAAAAATTCAGAGATGCAAACATGCTAGCCTGAGGTGTAGTAACTTTCAAGGGGAGAAATACCTCTGGTGTAGCCGCCTCGAGCAATGGAGGGCTCGACGGTGTTCTTCTTCCGCCGCGAACTCGGCATAGCACTACCGACGGATGATTTTCCTCCGCCAAATGACATTGATGTTCCTCTGAAAGTTGCAATGTGATGGGTTTCATGGAGATTCTGCGAGGGACGCGAAATGATGGACGCTCCGGCCGAGGATCCCTCCTTATTATTACAGCCAAGTCCAATCCGGGTCGGGCACTACATGCTTTTGCGTTGGAGAAGAACAGAGACTCGTACTCGACTACATTGGAAATTGATTTATGTTGGAGAAGGACACGGTCTCATCCATCCAAATCACGACACGGAACTGAAGATTCAGAGTACGCCTTCGCCAAGGTGAGCCAGCCATTTAGTTCGTGACCACTGAAGCGGCCTCGCTGTTAAGCTCGTTGTTTAGCCGCCGCTTTGTTGCCGCCGCGACTGCCCACGCCTCGCCGCTAGCCGCCGCCGCTTCCCCGTTTCCTCGCCACCGTCGCCGCCGCTTCACTCGCAGCCACCACATGCGCCCGCCTGCCCGCCACCGCAATCTTTGCCACGCCGCCCGCCGACGCCGTTGTCGCGCGATGGAGCTCGCACATCTGCGGCGTGGATCGTCGTGGCGATGAGCTACCTCCGCCATGGCGAGCCTTGGCGCAGATAAGGATGTTGGCGCCCGCCCGCCCGCCCATCTCCTCGTCTTCTTCAAGCATCGCACGGACCGCCACCTCCCTCCCTCCCTCCTCCCCATCCATGAACTCCTAACCCCCACTTGCTCCCTTTGTTTGCCAAGGCCACCAAAGACACACCACACCACAACCAAATTTCAAGAATGCCGCCGCTGGCCAGTAGAAGAAGAGCAAGGCCTGCCCCTCCTCCTCCTGCTGTTTACTCCATCGCTGCCGTCATTAACCACAACTCCGCCGCGACGCCGCTTCTAAGAGAGCACGCCGCTTTATCATCCTCCGCCATGACGCCTCGGTCCACCGCGCCCTTCAACGCCATTGTGACCCGCTTTGCTTCAGGCGTCGACGCCGGCGGCAAGCGGCGGCGCGTGCACGGCGGTTCAGTTGAGGCAGGGTGTTTTTCGTAAAAAAACGAAACGTTTTCTACACTTTAAGTTGGATTGCGCGTTAATTTCGAAAAAATAGGAGGACTTTTATGCAAAAAGGGCAGCGACGTACGACCAGAAGCGATCGGCGCTTTATTAGTAGGTAAGACTAGTACAAATGCCCGTGCGTTGCAACGGGAGACATTGTTACCTCTCTAATATATGTCAGCGAGTTTCTTCGGTTGCATCAATGCTTGCCTGCCCGCCTGCCCGCAGCCTACCCCTCACGCGCTCTCGTACGCGACAATATCGGCGGCTCACCTGCCCGCCCACAAACAGCCTACCCTCACACGCTCTCGTACGTGACGATATCGACGACTCGCCTGCCCGTAGTCTGCCCTCACGCGCTCCCGTACGCGATAGTTGAGGCGGCTCGCCTGCCCGCCTGCACGCAGGAGGCCGTCCTGCGCATGAACACCTACCGACGTCCGGCGCGCGGCCACGACCCACACGCTCGCCCGCAGTGCATGCAACCCGCATGCTCTTCTGCGCCCGCACGTCGACCGCCCTCTCGCGCTCCTGCACGGAATGCCTACGGCGTCTTGCCTGCCGCACACACAGTCCGTCCTCCTGTGCATGAACGCCGTCGGCGTCCATCCCAGGACGGCAGCTGGGTGCGCGCAAGCTCTGCGACGGTGCGGGCACATCGGCCATGGCACGACGCAGGCTACTGGTCTGACGCGGCATGGGCGAGCTCCGGCGCGGCGCAAGTGATGACTCCAATGCAGTGTGCGTGAGTTCCTTCCCATGTTTTTCTGGTCAAGTCACTGCATGTGGGGTCTAGTGGAGGTGATCAGGTAGCCTCATATTAGCCCCAGATTGAGATGGGTTTGAGATATGCGGGTGAGTCCAGGCGTTTAGGAATAAAATTAAGTGTACTTTTGAAAAAAAAATACCGAACACTGACTGAACGAACATTTCAGGTGTTTGAGGAGGATATAGTGGGTGTAGATGCTCTAACCAGAGTTCGTGGATGATAAACGTGCCTGAACTATTTCCATATATGCAGATACGTGAAGCACCTTTTGATAGTTAGTCCACCACACACCATCGACGAAATGGGGTGTACACGTCCCACCTGAAAACAAACATGTATATGTGCACGTCCTCGTAATGCACTCGGAGATTTTTAAAGGACAACAACATGCGCGCTGGCTAACACGCGTCAGGTGACCCACTCTCAAAAAGAAATAACACACGTCATGTGGTCTAGAAGAAACCAGACTCATGCATCGCCGCAGCTTATCTCCTCGGTTTTGCTGGCTGTCTCTAAGTTACGTCCATATCCCAACGCCACGAATTCCTGGGACACGTTGCCGCTGCCGCCTGCCGCCCCACGACCACCTAGGACACGCCGCCGCTGCCGCCCGCCGCGGCCGGGATCCCGCCCCCAGCTTGACGAACGCCCTGGGATCCTTCTTTCCGCGCATCTCCCGCACGCAGCCGGACCCCCCGCTCCACCGGCCATGGCATGGGCGCACACCCGCGCGCCATGGTGGCGCTTCTGCAGAGGAGCTGGCTCCGGCCCGCTCGAGGCCGCCATTCAGATCGGCTCTGTCTTTCCTCCCCCACTCGAGGCCGCCGTCGCTCCATCTCCAGCACCGACGGCCAACTCTGTTTCTCCTCCTAGCTGGAACCCCTTTCTATTAGGTTACAGGCTCACGTCTCTATTTTCTTCTGAATGCAGGCTGCAGCCGTCTCAGTTTTCTCCAGATCCTCCTAGATGTGGGCACACAAATGCTTCAGATCCGCTCTCTCTATCCTCCCGCTAGGGGGGCTGCAGCAGTTTGTCCAGCGTGGCACGGAGGCCGGCGGCGACGGCCTCGTGGTTCTTGGCGACGCCAAGCCACACCTGGCCCTCTGTCGTCATCTGCCGGAGCCTCTCCTCGGCAGTGCTCCGCCACCCGATGCTGTTCTTCGCGTCGCCCCGCGCTCCCAAAGCTGGGAACCGGCTCCCCGCCTCCAAGTTCTCGGCATCGACGTCCCGTGCTGCCTGCACCCTCGCCAAGCCCGACTCGCAGCCGTGGAGCCCGAGCTCGCCAAGGCGCTTCAACTCCGCCGCCGCGCCATCTTCTTCAGGCGCTCGAGCACGAGCACAAGCTCGCCCGCGCCGCACCTCTCTCTGCCGCTCCGTCCGCCGCCCGCGGTGTCGTGACCCGTCACTGCCGTGCCCTGCATCGCTCTGTAGCCGCGCCGCCTCGGTCGATGCGGTCAGCGCTCCCAAGCCGTTGACCCCGCGCCAGGGGACGACTATTTCCTCCCATGCGTGCGCGCCCGTGCTCCAGCCCTCCCCTCCCCATGCTGCCGGCACACTCGCGCCGCGGGGCCGTATCCAGCCTGTGCCTGGACGACGGAAGCCCCCCCACTGTCCGTGCGCTCCGGCCAGCTCCCTGTCGCGCTCGAGACCTCCTCGAGTCTTCCCGCCGAGGCCTTCCCTGTGACCAGCCTTTGACTTGGGTCTCCTGTCCGCCTCGGCGCGGACGCCCGCCACGACGCCGGCGGCAAGCGGCGGCGCGTGCCCGGCGATGGAGAACGGCAGGATAAGCGGTGAGAGGCGCGGAGGCGCGGTGGTGAGCCAGTCCAATAAGAGATAAGGGTTGCGGGTATAATTTCTAACAAATGCAGGGGGTGTTTACGCAAAAACAAAACGTTTTTCTAAAGTGCCACTAAAACAGGGACTGCGGGTTGATTTATGTAAACCGAGGGGCTTTTTTGTAAAACTGCCAGGACGACGGACGACCAGAAGCACTCCGTGCTTTATTAGTTAAGATTAGATGTGGCCCCGTTGCAATGCACGGCCGTTCTTCTAGTTCATATTAGGTTCGTAGTATATTCCTTGTACGGAATAGTCAACGGGGTTTCATGACGCGCCATGACACTGCCATGCTAGTTTCCCATCCATACTTGCTCAGTCCAGCGCTTCGTTCCCGATCGCATGATGTATGTGGAGTTCATGCGTTCCTAACCCAAGATGTATGTGGTCTATTCGATGAATGATTCTACATGGCAAAACTTGAGATACATGTGTGTAGAGTGAATTGTAAAAAATATTGACACTTTAGGCAAGGTTTACAAAACCGCACATTTATGGAATTGTGCCAAAAAGCATTAATTTATTTCATAATTTTTTGTAAAAAACATTAGTTGACGGCTTTGGCCGTTTTGATGATGATTATGACAGATGGGTCCCATAAATGATGGTGTGGCGTAACTGTTGACAGTTGATGGTGTTAGACGGGAGATTTTTACAGATTTACAAAATAGTTTCTGTTCAGAATTGAAAAAAGCAATCAGCCCCACCCCCACCCCATCGCCTGTCTCCTCGTCGGGTGGCTGCGTGCTCGCGGCCAGCGCCGACAGCCGGCGCACTCACCACAGCTCAAGCCGACCTCCCCCCATGACTGCACCTTCCTCTCCCCCGGCCCCAACCACCTCCCGCCGCCCCACTCCCACCGTAGAGTTGTTGCTGCTCATGGCCCGGCCGGCGCAGAGGAGGCGCGGTGGCCGGGGATGGCCTGGCCGGCCGAGATGCGGGGCGTGGCCGCCACAACGGCTCGACCTCGACCCCCGCTCTTCGACGCACTACTCGAGCAGGTCCAAGGCGAGGCGCGCATGAGTAGAGGAGCTCCTGCACGGCTGCGTCGTTCCAGCAACCTCCTCAAATCCTCCAACATGGCCGCCTCCAAGATGTCCTGCACGGTGAACAGCCAAGATGCCAGGTCGGCCCGCCCGAGCCCGACGCCGCCGCCGCCCAACCGCCACGCTCACCGGTGGCCGCCACCTCGTTGAGAGGGTCCGTCCTCGCGTGTGCTGACCTGCTGCACCGGGCCTCGCCGAGCCTCTCGTGCGCTGCTCCTACCGGCCGCGGCGTCCACTGGAGGGAGTGTCAGCCGGCGTCCACCATCGGACCGGTGGAACTGAAGAAACGGCGGCGGCGGCGGGGGCGCCGGCCTGCCGGTGCCCATGGTACGTCCGCCTCCGCCTCCGGAGAGGAGAGACAAGGAGGGCAGGGGCTTGATTGCTTTTTAATTTTTCTGAAAAGGGTGTCGGTGTAAAATCCTCGGTCTAACGGAGTTGCTTGCGAACCGTTAGGCCACGTCGGCAAAAGCGGGATCCATCTGTCATAATCGTCATCAAAACGATCAAAGCCGCCAACTAGTGTTTTTTGCAAAAAATTAGAGAAAAAAATAATGGTTTTGGGCATAATTCCGTAAATGTGTGGTTTCTGTAAACCTTGACTGAAGTGTCGATGTTTTTTACAATTCACTCCATGTGTGTACGGTGTACCGACGTTTGGTCGTTGTTGCACAGTTTGGAATGGATGCATGACGAGTTCAAACCTAAGCAGTGGCCGGGCTGCTCGTGAGGAGCAGGTCTGGTCAACATGATCAGAGTCCAGCTAGCTTAGCTAGCCCCGAGATAAAGGTGCCCGGGAATATCCCTCCACGCGGGCCCGCCTGCCAGAGACGCGACCGTCTTCCAACTGCCTCTGATCGGTGTTGTCCTTGTCTCTCTTGTCTCCTCTTCCTCCTGCAACTACCTTTTAACTTTTAGGTGCAGGTAGCAAGCCAAGTAAGGGCATGGCCAATGCTCCACCGTGGAGTGATGCCTCAGCTATCCACATAGGTTTGGATGGTCCAGCATGCTGCTTGCATGCCAAAGCTGCATCCTGCAGAAGAGCCGGATTCCTCGGCTGAGAAAGGTATGAAAGCAAGGGAAAAAGCAAGCCAGTGAGATGTGCTGCTCACAATCTTCCTATTCTGGAAAATAGAGTATTGAAAACGTTGACGAGAGAGATGGAAAAAGTGCTCACGAATGATGGCAGCTTGGGGTCACGGGTTGGGCACCGGCTAGATGAAACCATCGTCCTCGTCGGTTCGTGCACATGTGGAGCATGGGGCAGCACCTAGCGCCTCCATTGTACATGCCCTCACTAGTTCCAGTCGCACTCCAGGAAGACGTATAGAAACTAGCCTACCTCCGTGTCTCCATCTCTCTCTTTCTCCTGCGCCGTATCCGTGTCACCGGGTGCCGAGCTCGCTGGCCGTTCCCGCCCAGCCGGAGATCAAGAGAAGGAGGATCGATCAAGTGAGCAGCTCATCGATCGATCAAGCAGCTAGCTAGCTATAGCCCGGAAGGAGGATCCATATATATGGCGGAGGCAGGCGGCGTTGGTCGCAGCGGTGAGGGCGAGGACGAGGACGGAGAGGAGGAGCGCGGAGGGGGAGCGGCCGCGGCGGAGGTGCAAGTGTACTGCGCGGTGGGGAAGGAGGCGGGGAGGGAGTGGAGGGCCAACCTGCAGTGGGTGCTGGCCAACTTCCCCCGGAGCCGCCACCGCCTCGTCCTCGCCCACGTCCACCGCCCGCCGCACCACATCAACATGAGTAAAAGCATACTACCACTACTTGTTTACCTCTGCTATGAAAATATTGTACTATAGTATTATCTTCGTTTTGCCAAGCGCAGAGCGCTCAAGCTCCTATCAAAACTCCCTGCACTACAAATTATTTTCGGGAGGTTAATTTAATTTTTGTTCTGTCCATTTTGGGGAGTACCTTCTGGGTTTTACGCTTTTTGTGTGTCGACGAGGAAATCTCGTGTATGGCATCGCCGGGTGCACGTATGGACTGACGACGACCTTGCCGCTTGTTTGATTGCAGTCGGGGCGTGGGTCCCGGTGAGCCATCTTGCGGAGCACGAGGTGGCCGCGTCTGACAAAAGTCGGAGGAGGACAGGCCAGCAAGGCCCTCGACGTCCTCATCGACATCTGCGCAAGTCAAAGGGTTCGTTCCTTCCTTCGTCACACCAACCCCTCCTCCCTTCGCTTCCTCTCATGACGAGGCGATCCTCATTTTCATCCCCACCACCGCCGAGACGCCGAAATGGAACGGTCGCGTTCGACGGAGCAGTCCACGCGCAAGGTCATCGTGGTCGGGGACGACGCCGCGAGGGTTCGGTCCAAATTGCCGACGACAATGCCATCGCCGAGCTCGTCATGGGCGCCGCCACGACCGGGATACACAGTGTACCCGCCTACCTACCACTCTCTCGGCCCGCAGTAGTTCATGCTACGTAGCAAGATGGATTCAGATTTCGGTGCCTCTAGGGTGTGTTTGGTTGCACAGGTGGTCAGAGGCTGCATTGCATGGGGGATCCCGGTGAGCAGGGCTTGGTTGAGCTGATGCAAGAATGAGCTAAGATGTATGTTTGGTGGATCAGATGATATGGATGCACGAGAGATGCTATATACAATAGATGTTGTTTGGTATATTGCATTTGAGAATAATTCGTGAATTTTCTCTTCCATTTTAATTATTCCAACTGAATCTAGATCATTTTATGTGCAAGATAGCAAGTAAACAAGTTTGAACTGAATCAAATCAATCAAAATTTGCACGAGAGAAGTTGTAAGCAACAAGTCCGAACTAAAACATTTTCACCAATCTGGATGAAGAGGTGGAGGGCAACGAGATGGTTGTGGGGGACATGGGCACCGAGAGGAGATGCCCATGCGGAGATTCGACTCCAACCGGATCGACGGTGGTGGCTCGCTTGAGGGGAAAAAGGGGAAAACAGAAGCTGGGCCAGGCTCATGACGATAGGTGCTCCCTTCCCTCCCCTTCTTCATGTCGATCCGTGGCAAGCGGCGTGGTGAAGCCATGAGCTCGTCTGCAGTGCATGTGCTCATGATGATGGCGGAGTTCGGCGCGGCGAATCCGGACGATGTCCAAGCAGGCGAGCCCTTGGCGTGAGCTTGGAGGCGCCAGTGATTCGCTCCTCCGGTGAGGATGTCGAACGGTGGCGAACGGGAGAGCTCGACCACCGCACTGCACATGAGGGGCTCAAGACGGCGGCGCGGGTTGTGTGCTTGATTGGATCTCGACGTGCGAGAGAAAGAGAGAAAGGAAAAGAGATACGGATGCGCGGGTCGGCTGCGAGGTACGCCTGATTCCTCGTCAGACGAGAGCCCGGCCGAGGCCTCTTTGCATCCTGTCGGCCAGCCGAGAAGGCCGCCCAGAAACCAAACGCGCTCGATTTTGCATCTCGAAAAGTAGCCAAAAGTACTCAGAAACCAAACACGCCCCTAGTGTCGGTGCGCGCGCGTGGATGTAGAGATGATCGATACAAGCTACTAGTATTTCCTAGCTAGATCGATAGTACATTGTATTGTGATTGTGATGGATCTGGTGTGTGGATGCTAGGAAGTTGCGGGCGCCGAAGTCTAAGGCCCAGTTCTTTTGAGCGGATTATAGAGAATCTTGGTCCCCCAAAATCCCGAGCGAAAAGAACTCGATTAAACTTCCAAAATCTCAACCGGATTCTCCAGAATCCTAGTGCAATCCCAAAATCCTAAAATACCTGGTTTCTCCCACAATCTCAGGATTCTGACAAGTTCCATCAAAGAAAACGCTTGGAGCTAATAGAGTGCCCCTGTTGTAGCAGGTTATTACGGCAAAACTGCCACCGAGCCACCCACGACCGATGCCGATCTGTTTGCATCGCGTGACCTCGAGCAGGGCCGCCCGCTAAGATACCAGCGCCGCCGCCCGCCCCAGTTCGCCGTCCCGGACCACGCAGCCGCCGGCGCGGCCCTCGCCGCCGCCCGCCCTAGTTCGCCGTCCCGGACCACGCAGCCGCCGGCGCGGCCCTCGCCGCCGCCGGTCCGCACTCCCGCCGCAGTCCAACTTCCTCTGCGGGGCCTTTCCCCCTTTGCCCTCTGCCGCCACCGGGACACCCGGAAGACGCCGTCGGGCCCCTCCGCACCGGCTACTGACGGCGCCTCTGTCCCGAAGCTGTAGCCGAACATCAACATCTCCTCCACTCCTCCACGGTGATCCATCCTCTCTCTCCCGACTCTTTGTTCTTCTTTTTTTTAGCTATAAACTGGATAGATGCAAAAAAAACTGTTGCATAGATAGAGGAATAGATGTGTCAATTTGTTAGATGGATGGATAGATTGATTGTTCAATTTGTCACATGAATGGATGGATTGATTGTTCAATTTGTCACATGGATGGATGGATTGATTGTTTTATTTTGTTTGATGGATGGATTGTGCTATAATTTTTTTTGGTTGATATTGTCAATACTACTGCATATTGGTACTATTGCCGAAACTTGGCTTTGGCTCACATTTGACAAGATATTGTTCGAAACAACAAAGTGTTAACAATTCATCAAACAGTTTCTGTCAAGGGGTACTACAGACATTTCGGCACACAACTCTTTCCAGAATCTCAACTGGAATCTCAGAAAAGAACTCGACGCCAGATTCTGGGGGAAGCAGATTCTCACAAAATTTTCTAGAATCTTGATTCTGCAGAATCCCGGGTGAAAAGAACTGGGCCTAAGAAGGCAGTGACAGTACAGCGGAAGGCCAACCCCTCCTGCAGGATCTGGTTCGTCTGCAAAGGAAACCTCATCTGCACTAGGTACATATATATGTCTGAACATCTTGACGCCTTTCGGTTAACCGTTTCAGTATAGAGATTGCCTAGAAGAAACTGTTTCACATACAAAGGACCGAGTAACAGAGGGAAACCAAAAACAGTAATACCAAAAAAATCTCCGAATGGATTTTAATAGAAGGCAAACCTACGTCTTCCTCGCCTCACAACAAAATCAAGCTAACTATACCATTATATTTCGTTGAGCGGACATCGGAAACTACACACAAGTGTTGGACTTCATAGATATTTCTTCTATGTGCAAGTTTTGATTGATGGATCTAATGGAACCTAACTACGGTACGTGGTTTGTATATATACGAAGTTAGAGTTCAAGTAATCTTCACATGAGAATGATAATCGAAGGCTTAGTCAGGCCTATAGTGTGTGTAGCTTACTAAACGAAGAAAACAAAATAAAACTACAACAAAGTCAAAACAGTAAAGTTTTCTAAGAAAAAAAATGAATAAGTGGCATTGGTATCACCCTCTATGGAGAAGGAAATGAATCAACCAATTACAAAATTTACACATAAACTTTTTTTTTCATAATACTAAGAATAAACATATAATAGTGAAATTTTCGTGAAAAGAAGTTTTCTAAGAAAGAATAAATTAGTGGCATTGGTATTTTACTCTTAAAGAAGACCAAAAATAAAATAAAAACTAAAATAATAAAACTTTCTAAGGAAAAATGAATTAGTGGCATTGGTATTTTGCTTTAAAGAAAAGAAAAAGAAATAAATAAATAAACAGAGACAAAAATTGCACACAATTTACACATAATTTGCGCTTTTTTATCATATGCAAGAACCAGCATATAATAGTGATTTTTTCGCAAAAAGAATTTTGTAAGAAGGAATGAGTTAGTGGCATTGGTATTACCATTAAAAAACAAAAATCAAAATAATGAAGTTTTTTGAAAATTAAAAATTAATTAGTGGCATTGGTATTTCAATTTAGGAAGAAAGAAATGAAAATAATTATAAAAAATAATGACAAAATTTTCAAATAATTTACATAGAAATTACTTTCTTTATAACATGCAAGAATAAATATATAATTGTGGAGATTCATAAAAAGAAGTTTGGTAAAATAAATGAATTAGTGGCATTGTTATTACCTTTAAATAAGAAAGAAAATAAAATAAAAACCAAAAAAATCAAAATAATGAAGTGTTCTAAGGAAGAATATATTAACGACATTGGTATAGCCTTGAAGAAGAAAGACAATGAAATATAAACTTATAGTAATAACTTGCACACCATCTTATGCTGATTTTGAATATGCTAAGAATAAGCATAGTGCATTTTTCACACTCTAATGTAATTTACACACATACTGTATAGTACTTGCGCGTATACCTTTTCACTCATCCAACATGCCAAAAAATCCACACATTGAAAAATGAAAAACCGACTAAAATTAAAAGAAAAGAAAAAAATGAAAAGGACATTGTATAATGGGCTTTAAGCCCAATAGAAAAATCGACTTATCCCAAACAGAGACAAGTAGAAAATTCAGCCACAATGTCTAAAAAAAATCAGCCTCAAAAATTGACTTACCTCAAATATGGGCAAATAAAAAAAAACTGAAGAAAAAATCAACTTACCTCAAACAGAGGCAAGTCAAAAATCAGTTTAAGAGGCCATAAAACAACAGAAGGAAAAAAATAACACGGATCTTGACAAAAGAATCAATAGTCAGAAAATGGACTTAAAGTTTTTTTTAAAAATGGACTTAACCAAATTTAAAAATCAGACAACTTAGACGTATACTAAAGTGTTAATAGTAGTAGAAAGCATTTTAGTAAATTAACTGCCACATTTCATATTGTTAATGCCATTTATCTGGCCATTATTCAGGGAGGTCAGCGAGGGGCTGAGCAGAGGAGAGCCATCTACAGCTAGCACCAGTCCCAGATCGGTCGCCTCCAACTACTCGAGATCGAAATCGTCGCCGCCACGCCTGACGCTCTACGGTGATGGTGACGGCGAGCTGTTGGGTATGCACCACGACTCGCCGGATCCGATGATGGCGGCGTCGTTCCAACGGACTCCGAGCAGGGACGACAGCGACAATGCCACGGATCACAGCGTCGAGGATTCCGGTCATGAGGGAGCTGCTGAAGGTGGGTCGTCGGCTGTCGTGCAGTCACTGCAGGATGTCGAAGAAGACCCGCCCACGCCTTCGCACGATGGTTCGGTATATGCAGGCATTTCAAACGAAGATTTTTTATTTATATGAACAGCAATGTGGTGAAATCTCTACTACCTAAAAAACTTAAGGTTCCGTCTCCCCTCTTACGTTTCGTCCAACCTCTTCTTCCCACCCCCGACGTAACGTTCCCTCACCCCTCGTCATCTGGTTTTTTAACCCCACACTCATCTTAAAACTGGAAGGTCTCCCTCCCGCTGCATAGTTTCCTCCGAATAAAGCGTAAATCACGTCAAAACCCAATCCCTAAAAGAAATGTACGTCAAGTTTCCATCCTTTCTCCCCCGCATTGTTCCACCTTCCGATTTTTCTCGCATCTCGCATGGTCATCGATCAAAAGAATCTCCTCTGAAAAAATCATGACTCAATCCCCCGCGCCTCCTACGAGATTTGATTCCGTTTTTTAATCTTTTTTTATCTCAGCCACTCCACGAGTTTAACAGAGAGAGATTTTTATGGAGAAATTTAGGGAGAGAGAAAGAGAGATTTTAACGGGGGAGTATCTCTACTACCTAAAAAAACGTAAGGTTCCGTCTTCCCTCTTACGTTTCGTCCAACCTCTTCTTCCCACCCCCGACGTAATGTTCCCTCACCCCTCGTCATCTGTTTTTTAACCCCACACCCATCTTAAAACTGGAAGGTCTCCCTCCCGCTGCATAGTTTCCTCCGAATAAAGCGTAAATCACGTCAAAACCCAATCCCTAAAAGAAATGTACGTCAAGTTTTCATCCTTTCTCCCCTGCATTGTTCCACCTTCCGATTTTTCTCGCATCTCGCATGGTCATCGATCAAAAGAATCTCCTCTGAAAAAATCATGACTCAATCCCCCACGCCTCCTACGAGATTTGATTCCGTTTTTTAATCTTTTTTTATCTCAGCCACTCCACGAGTTTAACAGAGAGAGATTTTTATGGAGAAATTTAGGGAGAGAGAAAGAGAGATTTTAACGGGGGAGTAATTAGGAGCGAGAGATTTTGACGGAAGGAAGTTTTCTTGAGATGTTTCCAGTGAAGGAATTGATTGAGAGAGAGATTTGCGGGAGAGACAAAGTAGGGCGCAGCTTGCCTGCTCCGCATCCAATGCTCCGCATATCGAAAAAATGGGCTGCCAAGTCAATCATGCAAATCAGTTGGTTGTATCTGGAGTTCAGCGCCATAGAGGGACTGGAAATTGGAGAGGAGGCAGTGCAAAGCCTGGCTGGGACGTAGGCGCAGAGTACACCCACCTTCTCGGTGTCAGGCCTCGGGGGACGTCGTGGTCCGGCATGGCGACGGCAGTAGTGCGGATGGCCGCCGGCGCGCTCAAGAACATCTTCATTTAAGGAATAATCCGCTTCATGGTCAACCTACTGGCTACTGCAGTGAAGCACCGTGTTCGGCTCCAGGGAGCACGAGTGACTGTGAGCAGAACCTCACATCGGGCAGAATTAGAAACAACTTCCGGCCCGTCGCCTCAATGTGCTACTCTACCTCAATGCTCCGTTCGTCTGTCCCTGCGGGAGTCCGTGGTCAGCGTTGTCTCGTCCGTCACCCTCGTGTGTCTCAGGGCCGGGTCAACCGGCGGGCAGCACGCAGCGACGGTGGTAAGGACATGAACAGAGGTGTTGTGTAGATGAATTGATGTAAGCATACTAGCGATAAAAAAATCCGCTCGCATTTGTGGAATCCCGTAAAGGCTGGGCATGGACGCTTGGAGAGTACTATACATGAGTAACATGACGAGTTGATGGATCAAGTTGTACCCATATTTTTTATTTTGTATCACATCAAGTTAGCGGCATCAAGATGGTGAAGCCATGACTCATGGGTCATGGCGGAACTGTGGTACCCTGAAGGTCGTAATGCAAGAAGAAGAAGAAGAAGATGCATGGAAAGAGAGGAATCGTGAGAGGTGACCATATTGCTATTTTTTACCCAATAGATTAGTTATAATTCTTAGCGCTAATCTGCATCGAGATCCAAATAACTTTTTAAGTGGGTGTACCAAAGCATTCCTCAATTTAATTTTTAACTTAATGTATGAGATTTAGTTTTGCTCATTTCTTGAATCGGTTTCAAAAGTATATAGAGATGGTGTGTACTGGTTTGTACCTCAAATAGAAAAATTGGTGATATAGATTTAAATTTGCATCATGTAAAGTAATTGTTGAAAAAACTAATTTAAAAGAATTTTTTTATAGCCATACAGGAACATCTTTTATATGATACTATATTTTTCTGTATTTAGATACACGTGATATTTTACAGAAGGAGCGAATGACATATGGAACTAAATTAATATGACCAAGAACTAATAATTTTCTAGCGCAACAATACATTGACGCTGCTATGCTAGCAGTTTCTACCACATGATAGTCCAGTTTCATCTACAATGTATCCCGTTGCAACGCACGGATAAAATAGCTAGTTTCCTCAAAAAAAAAAGAAACCTAATCGCTGTGTGGTGCGCGCGCGCTATCAACCGCGCTGGAACGGCCGCACCACAGCCGTCCATCTCACGCGCCCGCACAGACACGTGGGTTGGTCGACCGACCAGGGGCGACCAGATGGTTTTCCTCCATCCTCCCGTTCCCATCCCCCACTCCACTCCCCACTGCGCCGGTGACGAGCGATACCCCAAATCCCCCACGAAATCCCTAGGGCTTCGCGGCGAGCTAGCCGGCGAAGAGTCAATTGACGGAGAAAGGAGACGCCCAGCGAAGGATTCCGCCCAGCATCCGACGGGAGAGCAGCGCGCGCGTGCCGGAGAAGGAGGAGAAGGAAGCAGCGACGGGGAAGGAGAAGAAGGAAGCGACGAAGCTCTGCGCGGGCGACGGACGCCCCGGAGACGCGAGATCCTGCTGAGTCAACGCCCCGTGGTCTGTTTAACCTATGTTCCCCTCGTCCCACATCTCGTGGTTGCTGGGGTTTCGTCGCCAACGCCCTCGTCGTCATCAACGACCGCACGAGCGAATCAAATGGAGAGATAGGGTCGGGGGTAGGGGTAGGGGGATGTGCTCCAGAGCTTTTTTTCATGCCATTTGGGATGCGGCATGCTTTGTTTTCCTCTTCCAGTACGTAGGCATAACAGTTTTGAGGATGTTTTTTCTGTAGGCAACTAAACACAGATAAGTGTGCAAATAAGCGTTGTGTTTTTTGCAGGAAAATCAGAAATAGAGGATAGGCAATACTATGTGTTTTTCGCAGGCAAATCACAGATAAGTATGCAAATAAGTGTTGTGTTTGTTGCAGGCAAATCAGAAATAGAGAATAGGCAATACTGTGTGTTTTTCGCAGGCAAATCAGATAGAAGAGTAGGCCAATAAGCAGTTTGGAATGATGTGGGTTTCTGTAGGTTATCAGATAGAGGGTAGGTAGGCAATAATCAGTTTATGGAATAGGCGTTCCTGTATTTTTGGTTTTAGGGAAATAATATAGAAGGTAAGCAGGCAATTTTTGGTTGGCAGAGTCCTCCAGCAGGCACAACTAGCAAAGAGCTTCAGGTTAGTGGGTGCTTTTTTGGCACCTGATGGACATAGCTTCAGTGATGAGATTACATGCATAGTAGCTGCACATGGAAGAGTGCTCCAGCTTTGGGACTTCCCTTTTTCTTCTGAAATCTGGGCGCAACTTCATCGGCACTCTGAATTTGCTGAACTCGGCTTTCCTCCGAGACCAGTTCCCCTCGATCAGTGGCAGCAGCGAGCAAGAAGACAAAGGAGCATGCTCCATGTTAATCCTAGTGTGCTTGGGGTGGCTGATACGCTACTGTCGTTGTTTTGATTTCCAAGTCGTCTATGTTCATCTTTGTAGAAAATTTCAGACATGCTCTTTTGTTTCTCTCCTCCGATATTTATACACAAGTAGGCAATTTTTGGTTACTCTTTGTACGTGTTCGATGAACTGGATGTATCAATTAACCGCAGCCACTTTTCCATCCGGTTAGAATGCATTCTCGATACAATGGCAGGAGCTTTGACTAGGTGAATTCTATCTGCATTTCACCTTGAGTCTGCATTCCACATTTTGCCAGCTTCATTCTGCATTTTCTAGCTTAGCGTGATGAATTCACAGGTGTCTGCACAAGCATGTTAAGTGGATAAATGCACGGATTCTTTATCTTAGCCTCTTTTTAAGCTACCTATTTTTCTGACATTCACCCATACTGAGAAATCTGTTATATAGTTCATGCACTAGTAAGTAGTAAAAGATGAGGAGCTTGAGGATAGTGATTTATAGGTCTGAAATATATATTTTTCTCGTTTGTGCCTAAGCAACGATTGAGAGGCTGCATCTTTTACCCTTTTTTGCTTAAGATCTCGACTGATGCATATGTCAGAAATATTATGTCAATTGGTTGTCTCTTTTAATTTATACGATGTTTTGTATGCCTTTGACGGTAGTAACATGCATCATGTGTGTAGTCGATGTTGATGCTCAATAACGGATAGGACTGATAACTAGCAAAACACACGTATTTTCTTTTGCTGTGCTTAATTTGTATACATACATGATGCTTTTTTCCGATGAAACCGACAATGATGAGAAGAAGTGAATTCACGATGCTTTAACGTCGGCAAGGTTTGCTGCTTCGAGTAGTCGGCAAAGGGGTTTCTCCACACCTGTTTTCTAAATCATATTTCTTTTCAAATGCAGGCAAAAACCAAAAGTGAAAAACTACGGGGGAGGGCATCTTTTTCAGTATCCCTCGAGTGGTAGTTTTTATGATGGATGACTACCCAGATCAACAGAATGGCGAGGTACAGTCGACACACTTTTTTGCTCCTTTTTCATGTCTCCTACGTGTTCCCGCAACATTGCCATGACTTAGGAAGATAACAGGCAAGCCCAAAGCAAGATAACAGGCAAAGCCCCCAACACAACCCCCACCCCCCATACATCTTTTTTTAATATTTTTTATACACATATACTTTTTTTCTACCAACAATGGATTTTTTAGGATTATTCCATGTGCTCACACACATACACACCCCTTTTCTTATAGTGGACAGTAGCAAAAGTAGCCCACAACAATCAAGGATGCCCAAAATATACTGCCTAGACACCGAACACCACCAACTGAATTGCCTAACACGAGTGCACACTCGCCTCCCGCCGACCTTGGCGACCCCTAGGTCGCCTCACTCGAGGAACCAAGTCGCCCAAAACCACCGAACACCCCCAACCGAATCGCCTAACACAAAGGACACACTCGCCTCCCCCTACCTCATTGACCCCTAGGTCGCCTCATCCGACGAACCAAGTCGCCCAAAACCACCGTCCACCCCCAACCGAATCGCCTAACATGAAGGACACCCTCGCCTCCCCCCACGTTGGTGACCCCTAGGTCGCCTCACCCGACGAACCAAGCCGCCCAAAACCACCGAACACCGCCAACCAAATCGCCTAACACGAGGACGCACTCGCCTCCCCGCCCCCTCGATGACCCCTAGGTCGCCTTACCCGCCGAACCAAGTCGCCCAAAACCACGGAACACCCCCAACCGAATCGCCTAACACGAAGGACACACTCGCCTCCCCCTACCTTGCTGACCCCTAGGTCGCCTCATCCGACGAACCTAGTCGCCCAAAACCACCGTCACCCCCAACCGAATCGCCTAACATGAAGGACACCCTCGCCTCCCCCCACCTCGGTGACCCCTAGGTCGCCTCACCCGACGAACCAAGTCGCCCAAAACCACCGAACACCGCCAACCAAATCGCCTAACACGAGGACGCACTCGCCTCCCCGCCCCCTCGATGACCTCTAGGCCGCCTTACCCGACGAACCAAGTCACCCAAAACCACGGAACACCCCCAACCGAATCGCCTAACACGAAGGACACACTCGCCTCCCCCCACCTCGGTGACCCCTAGGTCGCCTCACCGGACGAACGAAGTCGCCCAAAACCACCAACCACCCACAACGGAATCGCCTAAAACGAAGGACGCACTCGCCTTCCCCCACCTCGGTGACCCCTAGGTCGCCTCACCCGACGAACCAAGCTGCCCCAAACCACCGAACATTCCCAACCGAATCGCCTAACACGAGGACGCACTCGCCTCCCCGCCCCCTCAGTGACCCCTAGGTTGCCTCACCCGACGAACCAAGTCGCCCAAAACCACCGAACAGCCCCAACTGAATGGCCTAACACGAGGACGCTCTCGCCTCCCCGCTCCCTCGGTGACCCCAAGGTCGCCTCACTCGACGAACCAAGTCGCCCAAAACCACTGAACACCCCCAACTGAATCGCCTAACACGAAGGACGCGCTCGCCTTCCCGCCCCCTCGGCGACCCCTAGGTCGCCTCACCTGACAAACCAAGTCGCCCAAAACCACCGAATCGCCTAACACGAGGACGCTCTCGCCTCCCCGCCCCCTCGGTGACCCCTAGGTCGCCTCACCCGACGAACCAAGTCGCCCAAAACCACCGAACACCCCAACCGAATTGCCTAACATGATGGACGCACTCGCCTCCCCCCACCTCGATGACCCCTGGGCCGGCTCACCCGATGAACCGAGTCGCCTAAACCACCCGACACTCCCAACCGAATCACCTAACACAAGGACGACTCGCCTCTCGCCTCGGTGACCCCTTTATGTCGCCTTACCCGACGAACCAAGTCGCCCAAAACCACGGAACACCCCAACCGAATCGCCTAAAACGAAGGACACACTCGCCTCCCCCCACCTCGGTGACCCCTACGTCGCCTCACCGGACGAACCAAGTCGCCCAAAACCATCGAACAACACCAACCGAATCGCCTAACACGAGGACGCACTCGCCTCCCCGCCCCCTCGGTGACCCCTAGGTCGCCTAAGCCGACGAACCAAGTCGCCCAAAACCACGGAACACCCCCAACCGAATCGCCTAACACGAAGGACACACTCGCCTCCCCCCACCTCGGTGACCCCTAGGTCGCCTCACCGGACGAATCAAGTCGCCCAAAACCACTGAACAACCCCAACCGAATCACCTAACACAAGGACGCACTCGCCTCCCCGCCCCCTCGGTGACCCCTAGGTCGCCTTACCCGACGAACCAAGTCGCCCAAAACCACGGAACACCCCCAAATGAATTGCCTAACAAGAAGGATGCACTCGCTGCCCCCCACTTCGGTGACCCCTAGGTCGCCTCACCCGACAAACCAAGTCGCCCAAAACCACCGAACACCCCCAACTGAATCACCTAACACGAAGGACGCGCTCGCCTTCCTGCCCCCTCGGCGACCCCTAGGTCGCCTCACCTGACAAACCAAGTCGCCCAAAACCACCGAATCGCCTAACACGAGGACGCTCTCGCCTCGCCCCTCGGTGACCCCTTTAGGTCGCCTCACCCGACGAACCAAGTCGCCCAAAACCACCGAACACCCCAACCGAATTGCCTAACATGATGGACGCACTTGCCTCCCCCCACCTCGATGACCCCTAGGCTGCCTCACCCGACGAACCAAGTCGCCCCAAACCACCCGACACTCCCAACCGAATCACCTAACACGAGGACGCACTCGCCTCCCTGCCCCCTCGGTGACCCCTATGTCGCCTTACCCGACGAACCAAGTCGCCCAAAACCACGGAACACCCCAACCGAATCGCCTAAAACGAAGGAGACACTCGCCTCCCCCCACCTCGGTGACCCCTAGGTCGCCTCACCGGACGAACCAAGTTGCCCAAAACCACCGAACAACCCCAACCGAATCACCTAACACGAGGACGCACTCGCCTCCCCGCCCCCTCGGTGACCCCTAGGTCGCCTTACCCGACGAACCAAGTCGCCCAAAACCACGGAACACCCCCAAATGAATTGCCTAACAAGAAGGATGCACTCGCCGCCCCCCACTTCGGTGACCCCTAGGTCGCCTCACCCGACAAACCAAGTCGCCCAAAACCATCGAACACTTCCAACCGAATCGCCTAACGAGAGGACGCACTCGCCTCCCCGGCCCCTCGGTGACCCCTCGATCGCCTCACCTGACGAACCAAGTCGCCCCAAACCACCAAACAACCCCAACCGAATCGCCAAACATGAGGACGCTCTCGCCTCCCCGTCCCCTCGGTGACCCCTAGGTCGCCTCACCCGACGAACCAAGTCGCCCAAAACCATCGAACACCCCCAACTGAATTGCCTAACACAAAGGATGCACTCGCCGCCCCCACTTCGATGACCCCTAGGTAGCCTCACCCGACGAATCAAGTCGTCTGAAACCACCGAAAACTCCCAACCTAATCGCCTAACGCGAGGACGCACTCGCCTCCCCGCCCCCTCGGTGACAGGTCGACTCGACCTGGCCCACCATCTGTTCCAGCCGGGCTGAACATGGCAGGTGCTGGCACGATAGTTTCAACAGTTGCAGTCGCATCAGACGCACCAGTAGCAGCTGCCGCTGCAACATGAAACCCCACACCGACAACATCTTCGACAGGAGCAGAACACAAATCCGGCGGCTCGCCTACCCCCTCGATAGAAATAGGGACCTTCTCAGGTCGAGCTTGTGTGCAGTACAGGGGACCACCATCACAGTCATCAAAGTCATGGGGGAGCTCATTGTGGTCAAGGCTGGACATCTGCACATTTTAGAAAACAAAAAGTAGGGAAGGAATTATTTCGGAAGCGACATAATGTAAATGAAAACACGTTTTGAGAAGAAAAAAACTCAATGAACAGGGGCATTATTTTTCAAAAATCACCAGAACACACCCAAACTCAGTGAGCAGTATTCATATGGATTCATGATTTTTTTTTTCTACTAATAGTTTCAGGCTTCTTTCCTGGAGTTTTTATTTTGTGTTTTTGTAAGCAATTTAGTCTAAAGTAACTAGCTTTTTTTAAGCAACTACGTTACTACAATAGCTTTTTCCTAGCTTTTTCTTGAAGCAGTTCTTACCATGCACAGATTATTAACACACAAAACTATGTTTCCTGTTTGTTTTGCAGAAGCAACGTGCAAGCCAATAGACATGATGTGTTTTCAAGAGGCAGTAGTTTTCCTTCATGCCAGCAATATTTTCAGTTCTGCAGGTGTAGGGGGGAGGCAAGAACAGGGGGACAAGATTCATGTCAGGTTCTGCAACAACAATTCAGTACAGGGGCAAATTTTGCAAGCAGTAGATCAAGGGGTAGGTACATAAAGGGAAACACACTAGTTCTAGAACAACCAAGGATGTTGGCAGATTTAATGGTGTGTTTTGCCTTGATTACCTTTGTTGTCGTCTTCCCTGGGAGTTTTTTGCCCAGCTTTGGCAATTTCATTGCCCACAATTTCTCCAAATTATTGCCTGATCAGCAAGTTTTTGCAGACATAATTGCAGTTTTTCCCCAGATTTTTGCTTGATTTTTTCTCCTTCCCCTGCTGTGTTTTCCGTTGTGGGAGGGGAGCTCTCCAACCACTAAGCCATGGCGTGCGGCGCCGGAAGAAGATGTTGCACGGGGGACGCTGCTGGGCGTAGGGTTTCCCTGGTGGCGGGGCAGAAGCGAGATCACGTGAAAAGGGTCGTTTTATTTGGCGGGACGTGGCAACGACAGAGGAGGTGTACCTGCCTTTTTTTTAGCACGTGGGTGGGACCGACACGGGGAAACTTTCCTTAACTGAAGGCCGCTAGATCGGCCCGCAGAGCGCGCGGGCGCTCTGTAGCATCGTCCAATGGAGGAGAGTCTGGCGAGGGAGCGCGCGGCCGTGGAGCAAGACCGGCGGGAGCTCGACGCCATTCTCGAGAAGATACGGGAGGTTGATAACCGTAGCGCCGAGCTCGAGCTCCAGATCAGCGACTCAGGGCGCGTGATGGGCGAACTGGATGTCAGGATGTCGGAGTCGTGCTCTGTCCTCGACGCGCTCAGGCGGGAGCACCGAGGAGAAGAGCCTGCAGCTGACGAAGAATCCATGCCTGCGGTGGACGGTGGTGATCAAAGTGTGAGTTTCTTGCAGCTTGGTTCGTTGGAGCTGGAGGAGGCGACAGATCGTTTCAACGAGTCTACCATGATAGGAGGCGCCAGTGCCGGCAGCCGCGGCCGCGTGTACAGAGGGAGCCTCCGCGGCATGAGCGTCGCCGTCAAGATGATCTGCTCCGACGTCGCCGTCCACGAGGCACGGTTCGGTCGTGCAGTGGACGCCAGCGCCAGGGCGAGGCACCCAAACATCGTCGCGCTCGTCGGCGCGTGCCCGGAGGCGCGCGCCGTGGTGCACGAGCTCGTGCCGGGCGGGAGCTTGGAGGACCGTCTTGGAGGGGAGGCGCCGCCACTGCCGTGGCACGCGCGGTGCGGCATCGCGTATCGAACCTGCTCCGCCCTGGCCTACCTCCACTCGACGGCAACAGTGCATGGGGACGTCCGGCCGACGAATATCCTCCTGGAGGACGAGCAGTGCTCCTCCAGCAAGCTCGCCGGCCTCGGCATGCCTGGTCTCGTGGCGCCGCCACAGCTCCCGAGCGGCGCGGCGCTGGCGTATGTGGAGCCGCGGTACCTGGCGACGGGGGAGCTGACCCTGCAGTGCGACGTGCATGCGCTGGGCGTGGTCCTTCTCCGCCTGGTCACGGGCATGCCCGCGTTCGCGGCGAAGAAGGCGGCGCAGAAGGCCGCCGACGGGAGCACGCCCTAGCACGAGGTGGTGGACGCGACTGCCGGAGGGTGGCCGATGGAGCGCGCCACGGAGGTTGCGCTCCTCGGGCTGAAATGATGCGACGCGGTCGAAACCGGAGGACCACGTCGCCCGGCCGAGCTTCTGGATGAGGCGCTGAGCGTGCTGGAGGACGCGACGGACGCCACGCCGGGTCGTCCCTCTCGGCGTCGACGGCGTCCGACAGCGGCGGCGCTCCGTCCTACTTCCTCTGCCCGATACTCAAGGTATGCACATGTGCATTCGATCATTTACACGCGCGCGGCTTTCCGAAATGATGCGCGGTGATGAATAGCTGATGTGCGCTCGCAGGAGGTGATGAGGGATCCGCAGATCGCCGGCGACGGGTTCACCTACGAGGCGGAGGCGATGAAGGAGTGGCTGGGGAGCGGACACGACACGTCACCGATGACCAACCTCAAGCTTCCCACCGATGAGCTCATGCCCAACCACGCACTCCGCGCCGCCATACAAGAGTGGCGACACACGAGGCCTAGCACCTTCCAACGGTACCAATGATGGATGCGAAATTTAGATTGTTCCAACCATGATTAGCATTTAGCAGGAAAAACGTTTATGTGTTTGAAAAGCTATATAAAAGATCACATGGCTTTGCTTCCAATCGTGTTCTTTGTGTCCTTATAGAGGGCAATGTACAAAGAAATGCCCACTTTTCATGATGAGCATTCAATTGACCAATAGAGGATTGCACGGGATGAGCAATTCTAGCAGATTCGGCAAAATTTGGATTAACAAAACTGACAAAAGGACGACCGCCAAAAATTATGCAGTCTGACGCATAATCCTGATAACTGATGCTTACCGCTTGGAATAAGCGGGTAGCTACCTCAAAAACGATCAACAACTCAAAATAAGAGATAACTGGTGCTTCAAAATTCAGCCCACTTGTGCGACTCACGACTCACACGTATGTGAGACACCTTTTCCCTCTTTTCTTCGCCGCATCTCTCCATTGCACCGTAGTGCCGCCGCGTCGTGCAACCCAGCCGCCCGCCATGCCCAGCGTCAGGAGGACGTCGAGGGGGGTGGGGGGGCGTCGTGCGGCGATCCTTCTGCCTTAAGCCACTAAGGCTGACATGTATGCATGCACGCCTCCGAGCGCAGAGCCCATGGCGTGCCCATGGCCACCGTCCCAGTCGAGGAAGGAGCAGACAAGCCCACGACGGCAAGCACCGCCACGACTGCTCGCCGGGGAGAGGCATTGCTTGTCCTCCATGGTGACAGTGAGCACCACCGACTGCTCCCTGGCGATGCCGCACCACCGCATTGGCATGCACGCACAAATGCATCACGCACACAACATACTTAGAGCAACTTTAGCGGTTCCCCTAAAAGTTATGTTTGAGTAGAATTTTTCTGGTTTGATGGATTAAGGCATATCTAGCAGATCCCCTAAACTAATAATCTCTCAAAAATGTAGGTTTGTATTCCTTCAAAACAATCTTGCCTCGGTTGACCGAGATCATCTCGACAAACCAAATCATGTTCATCGTAGGCTGTTGTGTCCACCACAACTTTCTTGCCCACCAAACAAGACGTCTTCTGCACAATCTTAAATCCCTTGGAGTGCTTCTCAATCTTGACATCGCCCGTGCTTTTGATTCAGTGTCATGGCCATTTCTTCTCGAAACCTCTAGCACTTGGGATTTGGTCGACGATGGTGTGAGTGGGTATCTATCCTCATCTCCACCGCTTCTACTCGCATCCTTGTCAACGACAGTCTACCCCCCCCCCCAGTGTCACATGCTCGTGGCATGTGTTAGGGGGACCCTCTCTCGCAGATGCTCTTCGCCATCATCATCGACACATTTAATTCCTTGTTGCAGCATACTTTGCACATCAGGTCCTCCGCCGCCTTACCACTGCCACGCAATATCCATCATCTCGCGCTTCACCAATGACGTCGTCATTTTGGCCATCTGAATCTGTCCGAGCTGATGATCATTATGAGCTTTTGAGCTTGTTCAGAGGTGATTCGGGCCTCCGCACAAACTTCATCAAATGTTTAGCCATGCCAATCTAGTGCACCCCGGCAATCTCTCCAATGCCATTGGAGTGCTGCTTAATTTCCTGGTCACCATCATCCCCATTCAAGACATTGGGTTGCCCCTCTCGATGGCAAGGTTCCTTCCTCGGGCACTCATGCCACTTGTTGACAGAATCATCTGTAAGCTGACCACCTAGAAGGCATCCCATCTCTCGCGCGGCGAGCGCCTTGCTCTAGTCCATCATGTCCTAATTGATATCTTGGTTCACATCCTCCTTGCGATGGAGGTCAACCCAACACTTCTCAAGCTGGTAACCAGGGTCATCCACGACTTTCTGTGGTATGGCCGCAAGGATGCTAGCGCTGGTAACTACCTTGTTAGGGCATTTCCAACGATGACCCGTAAATTTCCTCCCGCATCCGTTGGCGGACAGTGGGACCAATCCGCAGACACAGATGCAGGAGGCGGCCATCCAATGCTGCCTGCATACATTTCAACAATTTTTTGAACCAACAGATGAAATTCGTGCAAACACGTCAGATTTCTTACAAACCGGACAAAAACCGTTACATTTTGGACATATTTTAACTAAAACAGTAAAATGTGTGCACATACGGTCGCGCGGAGCTCCATTCCAATGACACACATACACTACACTAGTCTACGGCCGGCCACGGTAGATCCTTTTGTCTTCCCCATGTCCAACAGCCCGCTCATCAGACTGCCGAGAGCCCCAGAGGTATATTCTTCCTCCGTATCTCCCCTATGTCCGGCTGCGCCGCTTATCGGAGTGGCAAAGGGGGTGCTTCAACCGAAGGGGAAGGGTGCCTGCTCTACTACCATGAAGCCGAGGCGAGGGTCAATGATGGTCTGCGCTGAACCTTGCAAGTCACCTGTTGTGCACGTCGATGACGCGCCGATGGTGGCCTTCCTGGGACCCAAGCGACGGCGGCCTCGTGTCCTAATTTCCCTCGATGTTGGCGGCGGCGGCCTCCCGTGTTCTACTTTTCCTCGATGTTGTTGGCGGCGGCGGGCGCGGACGCGCGGGCCATTGACCCGTCGATCTCCGCGTCTTTCTCCACGGACCAGGCACGCTGCCGGCAAAGTTGACGGTGAATGGCACGGCGGCTGGCCTCGTCCATGGCAGCTACGATGCCCGTTCCGCCGTGCTCCCCCGCATGCCTACCTGGAGCAACTCGCTACTCCTTTGCGAGCTGGTTTGGAGATGCAAGTTGTCAAACCACACGTTGGCTTGGAGTGGTAAGTTGCTCCGTCAGGCTAGGCAAGAGAGGTGGAGCAGCGAGCTGCCTGGCTCGTATTGGTAGTCTCGCCGGGCCACCCAGCCGGCTTTTATGCCGGAGAACTGCTCTTCCTGCTCGTCGGATGCCATCAAAAGGTGGAGAAAATGGTGGAAGCAGGAGATGAGGAGCGGCGGAGTGGTGCCATTATTGCTCGACGTCGGGCCTCCTTTACATAGTCGGTTGATGGGAGGAGCTTGCCCGTCGTTGTGGTTAATGCCAACCCACTCGTGAACGGACGTGTGACCGGAGGAGGTTTCTCGGCACACGTGCGGGGTTCATGCAGACATTTGAATGCAGCGAGGAGGCGTGTTCAGCCGGACGTGCAGCGGGCGGTGCCCTGGTTGATGCGCCGCTTCAATGATGAGGACAATGAGAGGTCACGTCTACTCTGGGTCGGCTTCAATGTGGAGCAGGCACTCTACATCGGCATGAATGCGGGCAGCTAGCGCCGGGCGGGAACACGCGCGGGCGAGGGAGGAGGGTTTTGGATGGACCAGGGTGGTCAAAAGCGGGCGTGAGGGCTGTCCGGACGTCCGCAAAGCCCCGCCGACGTTTGTCTCCAGTTTGCGGGAGAAAGTTCTTCTGGACCGCCCTGCAGACCGATGCAGGACCATGTTAGATGACTCAACACATCCGGATCGCGCAGGCCGGGCGCTTGTGGACGGTTTGAGGGTCGACATTGGAGATGCCCTTAGCTGGCCCAAAGTATGTTGTCCTCTCTTATTTTGCGGTCTGGCTATCCGCGATCTTCTTCGTCGCTCAGACTTCGCTCCTCGCACACGCTAGCTCTGTCTTCAATCGATGACTTGTTTCGGCCTTAGTGCCACCTACAACTTCCCTGCAAACCAGGGAATCGGGGGTTCTTTCGCGCCTCCATTGTTTGTACTTTAGGGGATGCACGATTGTCTCGCTCTGGACGGACCACTGGCTGGAGGGCCTTTCCATCACCGAGCTCGCTCCCACGCTCATTAAGCTCATTCCCCTCCGATGCCGGCGCACTCTCCTGATATGTGATGCTTTCGTGCACCTAACCTAGAGCCATGGCATCATTCTCACGACTTGGTTTACATGGAAACAACGCAACACAACCATCATTGATGGCGTGCACCCCTCCACGGCCAAGCTCATCCACGACATCCAAGAGAAGGCGCACTGTTGGGTTAGGGCCGATCGCAAAGGGCTAGACAAAATTATTCATGTAACATGATTTGCTTTGCTGGGGCTGAGTAACCCCTCTCCCTCTTGTCATTGTGAATCGTAACGCCAACTTGTATACTTGGCTAGGAGCTGCACTTCGTACTTTCTTCCGCCCTATCAATGAAATGGTACACTATTAGCATATTCGTAAAAACAAAATTTTCGAATCACATGTGGTGAAGAAGATATCCACCAACTATAACAATGCTCAAATTTATCACCTCTCTACCATCGAATAGATTTCAGCCCCATCTCCAAACCAATATCACAATAGCTAAACTTGAGTCGCCTGAAAATCTGATTTAGGTCAGTAGATTTTCGCTAGAAGGAGGCGCCAGAGGTAAGGAAGAAACAGCCGCAACCGAGGGGGGGGGGGGAGGGGAGGGCTGCCGGAGAAGCTTTCCCATGATCTATCTGGTGGGGGTGGGGCGGTGGTGCAAGTTCGCCGGAGAAAAAAACCGGCGAGGCCTGGGGCTAGAGGGATGGCCGGGGGCGACGACAAGGCCGGCAGTGATGGGCGGGGTGGCGAGGTGGTCACGGGAGCGCTGCTGGCCTTGGGCGGGGGCAGCAGGCGGTTTGGCCGGCGGTCGCTCGGCGGTTCGAAGGAAGAAGAGGGTGATTGGAGGCTGAACACGCACATCCAGCCGTCGGTGTTTTTCATCGGACGGCCGAGAACCTTGTGGTTGAAAGAAACCCTGAACGCCTTTCCAAGAGAAGGCCTGAATATTCATTTGCTTTTCTCTACTCCTAATGTCTGAGTTGGTGAGTAGCATCCACGGTTTTTTTGTTGGTTTTTTTTCCATCCCCCCTCCCACCAGCCCTCTCACTGGTTTATTTTTGCCTCATTTTTCACACAATGGAAAAAGTCTGAACAGATCAGAACTTTCCGTGCAGAGGCAAGTTATTTAGTAATGTCTTTATGAAAAGAATCAATCACGGTCAAGCTCTAAAAATCAAATCTAAATTAATTAACCTTACCATAAATAGCTTGATCACATAAATTAATTTTTTTTGTATGTCACTACTCCTAATGTCTCGTACGTACGTCGTTGGTTCGTCCATCCCAGCTTCTGTCGATCGAAGAATATCGCTACCCCGCACCCTTTCGTTCCCACATCCGTTCATTAAAAGGAAAAAAATAGGACATCATGATTCCCCACCCCGCAATCTCAGGAACAAAAAGGATCGCCCCCGCTGCCCCGTCCTGCGTTTTCGCAGCTACGCCTGCTGACGGCTAGATGACGAGCGATGTAAGCTAGGTATCGGTCGCCACCGCCAAGTCCCTACTTGCGCCGCCAATCCTGCCTCCGCCTTCTTCGCCCACCACCGCGTCGAGTCGATCTACTCCCCCCTAACGGCCATGAAGGAAATATGCCCTAGAGGCAATAATAAAGTTGTTATTTATATTTCCTTATATCATGATAAATTTTTATTATTCATGCTAGAATTATATTAACCAAAAACTTAGTACATGTGTGAATACATAGACAAACATAGTGTCACTAGTATGCCTCTACTTGACTAGCTCGTTGAATCAAAGATGGTTAAGTTTCCTAGCCATAGACATGAGTTGTCATTTGATTAACGTGATCACATCATTAGAGAATGATGTGATTGACTTGACCCATTCCGTTAGCTTAGCACTTGCTCCTTTATGTACGGGGGCAGGAGGGCACCCTAGAACACACAATAGACATTGAGCTTAGCCGTGTGCGATGCCCCCCTCCACCATAATCCACCTCGATCATATTGTTGCACTGCTTAGGCGAAGCCCTGCGCCGGTAGCTTCATCATCACCGTCGTGCTGATGAAGCACTCCCTCGACACTCTGCTGGATCGTGAGTTCGTGGGACGTAACCGAGCCGAACGTGTGCAGATCGCGAAGGTGTCGTACTTTCGGTACTAGGATCGGTCGATTGTGAGGACGTACGACTACATCAACCGCGTTGTCATAAGCTTCCGCTTACGGTCTACGAGGGTACGTAGACAACACTCTCCCCTCTCGTTGCTATGCATCACCAAGATCTTGTGTGTGCGTAGGAAATTTTTGAAATTACTACGTTCCCCAACGGTGGCATCCGAGCTAGGTTTATGCATAGATGTTATATGCACGAGCAGAACACAAGTGAGTTGTGGGCGATAATAGTCATACTGCTTATCAGCATGTCATACTTTGATTCAGCGGTATTGTTGGATGAAGCGCCCCGGACCGACATTACGCGTATGCTTACGCGAGACTGGTTCTACCGACGTGCTTCGCACACAGGTTGCTGGCGGGTGTCAGTTTCTCCAACTTTAGTTGAATCAAGTGTGGCTACGCCCGGTCCTTGTTGAAGGTTTAAACAACACATACTTGACAAAAAATCATTGTGGTTTTGATGCCTAGGTAAGAACGATTCATGCTCAGCCCGTAGCAGCCACGTAAAACTTGCAACAACAAAGTAGAGGATGTCTAACTTGTTTTTGCAGGGCATGTTGTGATGTGATATGGTCAAGACATGATGCTAAATTTTATTGTATGAGATGATCATGTTTTGTAACAGAGTTATCAGCAACTGGCAGGAGCCATATGGTTGTCGCTTTATTATATGAAATGCAATCTCCATGTAATTGCTTTACTTTATCACTAAGCGGTAGTGATAGTCGTAGAAGCAATAGTTGGCGAGACAACAACGATGCTACGATGGAGATCAAGGTGTCGCGCCGGTGACGAAGGTGATCATGACGGTGCTTTGGAGATGGAGATCAAAGGCACAAGATGATGATGGCCATGCCATATCACTTATATTGATTGCATGTGATGTTTATCCTTTATGCATCTTATTTTGCTTAGTTCGACGGTAGCATTATAAGATGATCTCTCACTAAAATTCAAGGTATAAGTGTTCTCCCTGAGTATGCACCGTTGCGAAAGTTCGTCGTGCCGAGACACCACGTGATGATCGGGTGTGATAAGCTCTACGTTCACATACAACGGGTGCAAGCCAGTTTTGCACACACAGAATACTCGGGTTAAACTTGACGAGCCTAGCATATGCAGATAGGGCCTCGGAACGCTGAGACTGGAAGGTCGAGCGTGAATCATATAGTAGATATGATCAACATAGTGATGTTCACCATTGAAAACTACTCCATCTCACGTGATTGGACATGGTTTAGTTGATATGGATCACGTGATCAGTTAGATGATTAGAGGGATGTCTATCTATGTGGGAGTTCTTAAGTAATATGATTAATTGAACTTTAATTTATCATGAACTTAGTCCTGATAGTATTTGCATAACTATGTTGTAGATCAATAGCTCGCGATGTAGCTCCCCGTTTATTTTTTATATGTTCCTAGAGAAAAACTATGTTGAAAGATGATAGTAGCAAAGGTACGGACTAGGTCCGTGATCTGAGAATTATCCTCATTGCTGCACAGAAGAATTATGTTCTTGATGCACCGCTAGGTGACAGGCCTATTGCAGGAGCGGATGTAGACGTTATGAACGTTTGGCAAAGCTCAGTATGATGACTACTTGATAGTTTAGTGCACCATGCTTTACGGCTTAGAATCGGGACTTCAAAAATGTTTTGAACGTCATGGAGCATATAAGATGTTCCAAGAGTTGAAATTAGTATTTCAGACTCATGCCCGTGTCGAGAGGTATGAGACCTCTCGACAAAGATTATTGCCTACAAGATGGAGGAGAATAGCTCAACCAAAGGAGCATGTACTCAGATTGTCTGGGTACTGCAATTGCTTGAATCAAGTGGGAGTTAATCTTCCAGATAAGATAGTAATTGACAAAGTTCTCTAGTCACTATCTCCAAGTTACTAGAACTTCGTGATGAACTATAATATGCAAGGGACGACGAAAGTAATTCCCGAGCTCTTCGCCATGCTGAAATCAACGAAGGTAGAAATCAAGAAAGAGCATCAAGTGTTGATGGTTAACAAGACCACTAGTTTCAAGAAAAGGGCAAAGGGATAGAAGGGGAAGCTTCAAGAAGAACGGCAAGCAAGTTGTTGCTCAAGTGAAGAAGCCCAAGTCTGGACCTAAGCCTAAGACTGAGTGCTTCTACTGCAATGGAAATGGTCACTGGAAGTGGAACTACCCTAGATACTTGGTGGATAATAAGGATGGCAAAGTGAACAAAGGTATATTTGATATACATGTTATTTATGTGTACTTTACTAGTGTTTATAGCAACCCCTCGGCATTTGAAACTGATTCAGTTGCTAAGAGTAGTAACTCCAAATGGGAGTTGCGTAATGAATGTAAACTAGTTAAGGGTGAAGTGACGATGTGTGTTGGAAGTAGTTCCAAGATTGATATGATCATCATCGCACACTCCCTATACTTTTGGGATTAGTGTTGAACCTAAATAAATGTCATTTGGTGTTTGCGTTGAGCATGAATATGATTTGATCATGTTTATTGCAATAAGTTTATTCATTTAAGTTAGAGAATAATTGTTGTTCTATTTACATGAATAAAACCTTCTATGGTCATACACCCAATGAAAATGGTTTGTTGGATCTCGATCGTAGTGATACACGTATTCATAATATTGAAGCCAAAAGATGCAAAGTTAATAATGATAGTGCAACTTATTTGTGGCAATCGCTTAGGTCATATTGGTGTAAAGCGCATGAAGAAACTCCATGCTGATGGGATTTTGGAATCACTTGATGCTTGCGAACCATGCCTCATGGGCAAGATGACTAAGACTCCGTTCTCTGGAACAATGGAGCGAGCAACTGACTTATTGAAAACAATACATACCGATGTATGCGGTCCGATGAGTGTTAAGGCTCGCGACGGGTATCATTATTTTCTGACATTCACAGATGATTTGAGCAGCTATGGGTATATCTACTCGATGAAACATAAATCTGAAACATTTGAAAAGTTCAAAGAAATTCAGAGTGAAGTAGAAAATCATCGTAACAAGAAAATAAAGTTTCTACGATCTGATCGCGGAGACGAATATTTGAGTTATGAGTTTGGTCTTCATTTAAAACAATGTGGTATAGTTTCACAACTCACGCCACCTAGAACACCACAGCGTAATGGTGTGTCCGAACGTCATAACCGTACTTTATTGGATATGGTGCGATATATGATGTCTCTTACCGATTTACCACTATCATTTTGGTATTATGCATTAGAGACAGCTGCATTCACGTTAAATAGGGCACCATCTAAATTCGTTGAGACGACACCGTATGAACTGTGGTTTAGCAATAAACCTAAGCTGTCGTTTCTTAAAGTTTGGGGCTGCGATTCTTATGTGAAAAAGCTTCAACCTGATAAGCTCGAACCCAAATCGGAGAAATGTGTCTTCATAGGATACCCAAAAGAAACTGTTGGGCACACCTTTAATACGTCTCCAACATATCTATAATTTATGAAGTATTCATGCTATTATATTATCCATCTTGGATGTTTAATGGGCTTTACTATGCACTTTTATATTACTTTTGGGACTAACCTATTAACCCAGAGCCCAAAGTGCGCTTTCTATTTTTCCTTGTTTCAGTGTTTCGCGGAAAAGGAATATCAACCGGAGTCCAAACAGAATGAAACCTTCGGAAAAGTTATTTTTGGAAAGAAAGCAATACAGGAGACTTGGAGTGCACGTCAGGAGATCAACGAGGAGAGCACGAGGCAGGGGGCGCGGTCACCCCCTGGGCGCGTCCTCCACCCTCGTGGGCCCCTCGTGGCCCCCCTTACCGACTTATTTTGCCTATATATCTTCATATACCCTAAAACCTTCAGGGAACAGAATAGATCGGGAGTTCCGCCGCCGCAAGCCTCTGTAGCTACCAAAAACCAATAGGGACACTGCTCCAAGACTCACGGAGGGGGGATCCTCACCGGTGGCCATCTTCATCATCCCGGCGCTCTCCATGACGAGGAGGGAGTAGTTCACCCTCGGGGCTGAGGGTATGTACCAGTAGCTATGTGTTTGATCTCTCTCTCTCTCTCTCTCTCTCTCTCTCTCTCTCTGTCTCGTGTTCTTGATTTGGCAAGATCTTGATGTATCGCGAGCTTTGCTATTATAGTTGGACCTTATGATGTTTCTCCCCCCTACTCTCTTGTAATGGATTGAGTTTTCCCTTTGAAGTTATCTTATCGAATTGAGTCTTTAAGGATTTGAGAACACTTGATGTATGTCTTGCGTGGGATAACCGTGGTGACAATGGGTTATTCTATTGATTCACTTGATGTATGTTTTGGTGATCAACTTGCGGGTTCCGCCCATGAACCTATGCATAGGGGTTGGCACACGTTTTCGCCTTGACTCTCCGGTAGAAACTTTGGGGCACTCTTTGAGGTTCTATGTGTTGGTTGAATAGATGAATCTGAGATTGTGTGATGCATATCGTATAATCATACCCACGGATACTTGAGGTGACATTAGGGTTTTGGTTGATGTGTGTCTTAAGGTGTTATTTTATTACGAACTCTAGGGTTGTTTGTGACACTTATAGGAATAGCCCAATGGATTGATCCGAAAGAATAACTTTGAGGTGGTTTCTGCACCTACCATAATCTCTTCGTTTGTTCTCTGCTATTAGTGACTTTGGAGTGACTCTTTGTTGCATGTTGAGGGATAGTTATATGATCAAATTATGTTATTATTGTTGAGAGAACTTGCACTAGTGAAAGTATGAACCCTAGGCCTTGTTTCCTATCATTGCAATATGGTTTGTGCTCACTTTTATCATTAGTTACATTGCTGTTTTTATATTTTCAGATTACAAAAACCTATATCTACCATCCATATTGCACTTGTATCACCATCTCTTCGCCGAACTAGTGCACCTATACAATTTACCATTGTATTGGGTGTGTTGGGGACACAAGAGACTCTTTGTTATTTGGTTGCAGGGTTGTTTGAGAGAGACCATCTTCATCCTACGCCTCCCATGGATTGATAAACCTTAGGTCATCCACTTGAGGGAAATTTGCTACTGTCCTACATACCTCTGCACTTGGAGGCCCAACAACGTCTACAAGAAGAAGGTTGCGTAGTAGACATCAACCTTCTATCACAGGTCCGAAGGCAAGATCTTTGTTGCTAAGAGTGGATCCTTTCTAGAGAAGGAGTTTCTCTCGAAAGAAGTGAGTGGGAGGAAAGTAGAACTTGATGAGGTAATTGTACCTTCTCCCAAATTGGAAAGTAGTTCATCACAGAAATCGGTTCCAATGATGCCTACACCAATTAGTGAGGAAGTTAATGGTGATGATCATGAAACTTCAGATCAAGTTACTACCAAACCTCATAGGTTAAATACATTATGTTCCACACCAGAGTGGTACGGTAATCCTATTCTGGGAGTCATGTTACTAGACCATGACGAACCTACGAACTATGAGGAAGCGATGATGAGCCCAGATTCCGCGAAATGGTATGAGGCCATGAAATCTGAGATGGGATCCATGTATGAGAACAAAATGGACTTTGATGGACTTGCCCGATGATCGGTGAGCCATTGAGAATAAATGGATCTTCAAGAGGAAGACGGACGTTGATAGTAGTGTTACTATCTACAAAGCTCAGATTGTCGCAAAAGGTTTTCGGCAAGTTCAAGGAGTTGACTACGATGAGACTTTCTCACCCGTAGCGATGCTTAAGTCTGTCCGAATCATGTTAGCAATTGCCACATTTTATGATTATGAAATTTGGCAAATGGACGTCAAAACTGCATTCCTGAATGGATTTCTAGAAGAAGAGTTGTATATGATGCAACCAGAAGGTTTTGATGATCCAAAGGGTGCTAACAAAATGTGCAAGCTCCAGCGATCCATCTATGGACTGGTGCAAGCATCTCGGAGTTGGAATATACACTTTGATGAGTTGATCAAAGTATATAGTTTTATACAGACTTGCGGTGAAGCCTGTATTTACAAGAAAGTGAGTGGGATCACTACATCGTTTCTGATAAGTATATGTGAATGACATATTGTTGATCAGAAATGATGTAGAATTTTCTAGAAAGCATAAAGGAGTATTTGAAAGGATTTTTTTCAAAAAGAAAGACCTCGGTGAAGCTACTTATATATTGGGCATCAAGATCTATAAAGATAGATCAAGACGCTTGATAAGATTTTCGACGAATACATACCTTGACAAGATTTTGAAGTAATTCAAAATGGAACAGTCAAAGAAGTAGTTCTTGCCTGTGTTGCAAGGTGTGAAGTTGAGTAAAGACTCAAAACCCGACCACGGCAGAAAATAGAAAGATAATGAAAAGTCATTCCCTATGCCTCAGTCATAGGTTCTATAAAGTATGCTATGCTGTGTATCAGACCTATTGTACCTCACCATGAGTTTGGAAAGAGGGTACAGTAGTGATCCAGGAGTGGATCATGCTACGTCTTGAGCTTGCGTTGGTTTTCCCCGAAGAGGAGAGGATGATGCAACACTGTAGCGTAAGTATTTCCCTCAGTTTTTGAGAACCAAGGTATCAATCCAGTAGGAGGCCACGCACAAGTCCCTCGTACCTGCACAAAACAATAGCTACTCACAACCAACGCGATTAGGGGTTGTCAATCCCTTCACGGTCACTTACGAGAGTGAGATCTGATAGAGATAATATTTTTGGTATTTTTGGTATAAAGATGCAAAGTAAAAAGTAAAGAGCCAAAGTAAAAACAAAGCAAGTATAAAAGTGATAGAGATTGATATGATGATAATAGACCCGCGGTGCATAGGTTTCACTAGTGGCTTCTCTCAAGAGCATAAGTATTCTACGGCGGGTGAACAAATTACTGTTGAGCAATTGACAGAATTGAGCATAGTTATGAGTATATCTAGGCAATGATCATGTATATAGGCATCACGTCCAAAACAAGTAGATCGAAACGATTCTGCATCTACTACTATTACTCCACTCATCGACCGCTATCCATCATGCATCTAGAGTACTAAGTTAAAAACAGAGTAATTCCTTAAGCAAGATGACATGATGTAGAGGGATAAATTCATGCAATATAATAAAAAAACCCATCTTGTTATCCTCGATGGCAACAATACAATACGTGCCTTGCAACCCTTTCACATCGGTAAGGACACCGCATGATTGAACCCAAAGCTAAGCACTTCTCCCATTGCAAGAACTACCAATCTAGTTGGCCAAACCAAACGGATAATTCAAGAGACTTGCAAAGATAACTCAATCATACATAAAAGAATTCAGAGAAGATTCAAATATTATTCATAGATAAGCTGGATCATAAACCCACAATTCATCGGTCTCAACAAACACACCGCAAAAAGAAGATTACATCGAATAGATCTCCACAAGAGAGGGGGAGAACATTGTATTGAGATCCAAAAGAGAGAAGAAGCCATCTAGCTATTAGCTATGGACCAAGGTCCAAGTAAACTACTTACACTTCATCGAGGGGCTATGGTGTTGATGTAGAAGCCCTCCATGGTGGATGCCCCTCCAAATGAGCTCCTAACAGGCCCCAAGATGGGATCTCGTGGATCTGAGAAGGTTGCGGCGGTGGAATTAGGTTTTTGGCCCTGCTCGATCGCTTGGGGCAATGAGGTATATATAGGAGGAAGGAGTACGCCGGTGGAGCGTCGGGAGGGCCCACGAGGTAGGGGGCGCGCCTCAGGCACGCCCTCCACCTCGTGACCGCCTCGCACTTCTTGGAGTAGGGTCCAAGTCTCCGGATCACGCTCGTTGGAAAATCACGTTCCTCAAGGTTTCATTCCGCTTGGACTCGCTTGATATTCCGCTTTCTTCAAACACCGAAATAGGTAAAAAACAGCAATTTCGGGCTGGGCCTCCGGTTAATAGGTTAGTCCCAAAAGTAATATAAAAGTGGAAAATAAAGCCCATTATAGTCCAAAACAGTAGATAAAGTAGCATGGAGGAATCAAAAATTATAGATACGTTGGAGACGTATCAGGCATCCCCAAGGTTAATTCCTGCTCGTCCTCAAGTAGGTAAATGATAAAAAGAAATTTTTTGATGCGGAGTGATACTTTGGCATAATTTCAATGTAAATCTTCTTAATCATGGTATGAATATTCAGATCCGAAAGATTCAAGACAAAAGTTCATATTGACATAAAAATAATAATACTTCAAGCATACTAACAAAGCAATTATGTCTTCTCAAAATAACATGGCCAAAGAAAGTTATCCCTACAAAATCTTATAGTCTGTCTATGCTACATCTTCCCCTCACAAATTATTTAAATCTTGCACAACCCCGATGACAAGCCAAGCAATTGTTTCATACTTTAACATTTTCATAACTTTTTCAATCTTCACGCAATACATGAGCGTGAGCCATGGATATAGCACTATATGTGGAATAGAATGGTGGTTGTGGAGAAGAAAAAAAAAGGGAAGATAGTCTCACATCAACTAGGCGTATCAATGGGCTATGGAGATGCCCATCAATAGATATCAATGTGAGTGAGTAGGGATTGCCATGCAACGGATGCACTAGAGCTATAAGTATATGAAAGCTCAACAAAAGAAACTAAGTGGGTGTGCATCCAACTCGCTTGCTCACGAAGACCTAGGGCATTTGAGGAAGCCCATCATTGGAATATACAAGCCAAGTTCTATAATGAAAAATTCCCACTAGTATATGAAAGTGACAAAATGAGAGACTCTCTATCATGAAGATCTTGGTTCTACTTTGAAGCACAAGTGTGGTAAAAGGATAGTAACATTGTCCCTTCTCTCTTTTTCTCTCATTTTTTTATTTGGGCCTTTTCTCTTTTTTTATGGCCTCTTTTTTTATTTTTTTTATTTTTCGTCCGAAGTCTCATCCCGACTTGTGGGGGAATCATAGTCTCCATCATCCTTTCCTCACTTGGGACAATGCTCTAATAATGATGATCATCACACTTCTATTTTTCTTACAACTCAACAATTACAACTCGATACTTAGAACAAAATATGACTCTATATGAATGCCTCCGTGATGTACCGGGATATGCAATGAAACGTGAGTGACATGTATGAAAGAATTATGAATGGTGGCTTTGCCACAAATACGATGTCAACTACATGATCATGCTAGCAATATGACAATGATGGAGCGTGTCATAATAAACGGAATAATGGAAAGTTGCATGGCAATATATCTCGGAATGGCTATGGAAATGCCATGATAGGTAGGTATGGTGGCTGTTTTGAGGAAGGTATATGGTGGGTGTATGATACCGCTAAAGGTGCGCGGTATTAGAGAGGCTAGAAATAGTGGAAGGATGGGAAAAAGTGCGATAATCCATGGACTCAACATTAGTCATAAAGAACTCATATACTTATTGCAAAAATCTAGAAGTTATCAAAGCAAAGTATTACGCTGCATGCTCCTAGGGGATAGATTGGTAGGAAAAGACCATCGTCATTCCCCGACCGCCACTCATAAGGAAGACAATCAATAAATAAATCATGCTCCGAAGTTCATCACATAACGGTTCACCATAATGCATGCTACGGAAATCACAAACTTCAACACAAGTATTATTTAAATTCACAACTACTCAACTAGCATGACTCTAATATCATCATCTTCATATCTCAAAACAATTATCAAGCATCAAACTTATCTTAGTATTCAACGCACTCAAAAGAAAGTTTCACATATCTTGAATACCAATTATATTAACATTAAGCAAATTACCATGCTATTAACGACTCTCAAAATAATCTAAGTGAATCATGAGAGATCAAGTTTCTTTTAAAAAAATCCACCACCGCGTTTCTAAAAGATCTAAGTGAAGCACTAGAGCAAAAATTATCACGCTCAAAGATATAAGTGAAGCACTATGAGCAAACTATCAAGCTCAAAAGATATAAGTGAAGCACATAGAGTATTCTATCAAATTTCAATTCATGTATGGCTCTCTCAAAATGTGTGTACAGCAAGGATGATTGTGGTAAACTAAAAAGCAAAGACGCAAATAATACAAGACGCTCCAAGCAAAACACATATCATGTGTTGAATAAAAATATAGCTCCAAGTAAATTACCGATGGAAGTGGACGAAAGAGGGGATGCCTTCCGGGGCATCCCCAAGCTTTTAATTTTTGGTGTACTTGGATTATCTTGGGGGTGCCATGGGCATCCCCAAGCTTAGGCTCTTGCCACTCCTTGTTCCATAATCCATCAAAAGAGTTCACCCAAAACTTGAAAACTTCACAACACAAAACTCAACAGAAATCTCGTGAGCTCCGTTAGAGAAAGAAAACAAAAGACTACTTCAAGGTACTGTAATGAACTCATTCTTCATTTATATTGGTGTTAAACCTACTGTATTCCAACTTCTCTATGGATTATAAACTATTTTACTAGCCATAGATTCATCAAAATAAGCAAACAACGCACGCAAAACAGAATCTGTCAAAAACAGAACAGTCTGTAGCAATCTGTAACTAACTCAAACTTCTGGAACTCTAAAACTTATACCAAAATTAGAAGACCTGGAAAATTTGTTTATTGATCAGAAGAAATTGGAATCAGTATTTTATCACGTTCTGGTGATTTTTAACAATTCGGGCACTAAGCGCAAAGTTTCTAGAATTTACAGCAAGATCAAATAACTATCATCCAAGAAGATCCAATAGGTTTAACTTGGCACAAACACTAATTAAAAGGTAAAATCACATCTAAACAGAGGCTAGATGGATTATTTATTCCTAAACAGAAGCTAAAAACTAAAAAAAACTAAAAATAAAATTGGGTTGCCTCCCAACAAGCGCTATCGTTTAACGCCCCTAGCTAGGCATTGAGATTTCAATTATGCTCACAAGAAAGACAAGAATTGAGGCACAAAGAGAGCATCATAAACATGTGACAAACACACTTAAGTCTAACATGCTTCCTATGCATATGCATATTATATGCAAACAAATTATCATAGCAAGCAAAAACTAGCATATGCAAGGAAGCGGAAAGGAACAATAGCAATCTTAACATAACGAGAGGTAATTTAGTAACATGAAAATTTCTATAACCATATTTTCCTCTATCATAATAATTACATGTAGGATCATAAGAAAATTCAACAATATAGCTATCACATAACATATTCTCAACACGATCCACATGCATGCGAAGTTGACACTCTTCCGAAATAGTGGGATTAGTGACCTCTACAAACCCACTTTTATCAAAAACTTCATAAGATTGAACATTATCCAAATATGTGGGATCTAAATTTGACACTCTTCCAAACCCACTTTAAATATTATTTCAAACACTATTATTAATCTCATATTCATCATGGGGATTAAATAAATTTTCAAGATCATAAGAAGAATCACCCCAATCATGATCATTGCAACAAGTAGAGGACATAGCAAAACTAGCATCCCCAAGCTTAGGGTTTTGCATATTTTTAGCACAATTGACATCAATAGAATTTATAGTAAAATCATTGCACTCATGCTTTTTATTCAAAGATCTATCGTGAATCGCCTACAAAGTACTTCATCACAATTTTTAGATTCACGAATTTCAGGCAAAACCTCATAAAGATAATCTAGTGCACTCAATTCACTAGCAATAGGTTCATCATAATTGGATCTCTTAAAGAGATTAGGAAGTGGATGAGGATCCATAAACTTTTAGCAAGTGAATATGCAAGCAAAAAGAAGGCACATGGTAACACAAGATTGAATGGAGGAAGGGCGAATAAAACGGCAAGGGTGAAGTGGGGGAGAGGGAAATGAGAGGCAAATGCAAATAATGTAATGCGAGAGATAGGGATTGTGATGGGTACTTGGTATGGTTGACTTCCTTGCGTGAGCCTCCCCGGCAACGGCGCCAGAAATCCTTCTTGCTACGTCTTAAGCTTGTGTTGGTTTTCCCCAAAGAGGAGAGGATGATGCAGCACAGTAGCGTAAGTATTTCCCTCAGTTTTTGAGAACCAAGGTATCAATCCAGTAGGAGGCCACGCACAAGTCCCTCGTACCTGCACAAAATGATAGCTACTCGCAACCAACGCGATTAGGGGTTATCAATCCCTTCACGATCACTTACGAGAGTGAGATCTGATAGAGATAATATTTTTGGTTTTTTTGGTATAAAGATGCAAAGTAAAAAGTAAAGAGCCAAAGTAAAAACAAAGCAAGTATAAAAGTGATAGAGATTGATATGATGAGAATAGACCCGGGGGCCATAGGTTTCACTAGTGGCTTCTCTCAAGAGCATAAGTATTCTACGGCGGGTGAACAAATTACTGTTGAGAAATTGACAGAATTGAGCATAGTTATGAGTATATCTAGGCAATGATCATGTATATAGGCATCACGTCCAAAACAAGTAGATCGAAACGATTCCGCATCTACTACTATTACTCCACTCACGACCGCTATCCAGCATGCATCTAGATTATTAAGTTAAAAACAGAGTAACGCCTTAAGCAAGATGACATGATGTAGAGGGATAAATTCATGCAATATGATAAAAACCCCATCTTGTTATCCTCGATGGCAACAATACAAAACGTGCCTTGCAACCCTTTCTATCATCGGGTAAGGACACCGCAAGAGTGAACCCAAAGCTAAGCACTTATCCCATTGCAAGAACTACCAATCTAGTTGGCCAAACCAAACGGATAATTCAAGAGACTTGCAAAGATAACTCAATCATACATAAAAGAATTCAGAGAAGATTCAAATATTATTCATAGATAAGCTGGATCATAAACCCACAATTCATCGGTCTCAACAAACACACCGCAAAAAGAAGATTACATCGAATAGATCTCCACGAGAGAGGGGAGAACATTGTATTGAGATCCAAAAGAGAGAAGAAGCCATCTAGCTACTAGCTATGGACCCGAAGGTCTGAAGTAAACTACTCACACTTCATCGGAGGGGCTATGGTGTTGATGTAGAAGCCCTCCGTGGTGGATGCCCTCCCAAGTGAGCTCCTAACAGGCCCCAAGATGGGTTCTTGTGGATACGTAAGGTTGCGGCGGTGGAATTAGGTTTTGGCTCCTGCTCGATCGCTTGGGGTGCGAGGTATATATAGGAGGAAGGAGTACGTCGGTGGAGCGTCAGGGGCCCACGAGGTAGGGGGCGCCCAGGGGCGCCCTCCACCTCGTGACCGCCTCTGCACTTCTTGGAGTAGGGTCCAAGTCTCTTGGATCACGCTCGGCCGAAAATCACGTTCCCAAAGGTTTCATTCCGTTTGGACTCCGTTTGATATTCCGCTTTCTTCAAACACCTGAAATAGGTAAAAACAAGCAATTTCGGCTGGGCCTCCGGTTAATAGGTTAGTCCCAAAAGTAATATAAAAGTGGAAAATAAAGCCCATTATAGTCCAAAACAGTAGATAAAGTAGCATGGAGCAATCAAAAATTATAGATACGTTGGAGAGATATCAGATCATTGGACAGCGGTCAAAATTATCCTTAGTAGAATAAGGATATGTTTCTCGGTTATGGAGGTGACAAAGAGTTCATCGTAAAGAGTTACATCGATGCAAGCTTTGACACCAATCTGGATGACTCTAAGTCTCGATCTAGATACATATTGAAAGTGGGAACAATTAGCTAGAGTAGCTCCGTGCAGAGTATTGTAGACATAGAATATTTGCAAAATACATATGGATCTGAATGTGGCAGACCCATTGACTAAACTTCTCTCACAAGCAAAACATGATCCCTTAGTACTCTTTGGGTGTTAATCACATAGCGATGTGAACTAGATTATTGACTCTAGTAAAACCATGCGCCAGAAGGGCGGCAAGCCCAATTGGCTACCGGCTTTCTCATATGCGCAGACTCTTGACGCGCCCTGCAAATTTCACAGCGGCGCGAAGCCGTCCAACCACACCACTCGGAAGTGCCATTGGCTCACCAGGATCACCAAGGGTGACGGACTTCTGCCTCCTCCGCCTGCTGGGCAGCCACCTCCTCCTATGCCCCAGCAGCCGGCAGTTCGACCAGTCGGAGCCATACAAGACGAGTACCCTGAAGAGCACGGAGCTTATGTCGTGTTCACCAACAGAGCGCATTTATAAGCACAGCATTTACAATGGTAACAAGAGGTGAATGCAGTGGCATCGAGACCCCGAGTTCATGCATTGGTCCGAGAAGCCCATCACCGGAGCAGAGTTGACCACCCGGAAGTAATGCCCAACCCCGGCTCCTACGCCCTGGTCCTGGATGCCACCTTTGCCACTGATAGGCGAGCTGCTCGGTTTTCCCGAGTTCTGATAGATGGCGGTAGCAGCATCAACATTCTATACTTAGATACCATGGAGAAGTTGGGAATCAAACAAAAAAAGGCAGCTTCAGCCCAGTCGGACTGTATTCCATGGCATAGTTCCTGGCCTTTCCTGCTCACCGATCGGCAAGATCCAGATAGACGTCCTCTTTGGAGACAAAGATCACTTCCGCCGAGAGCCAGTCTGGTTTGAGGTGGTGGACCTTGAGAGCCCATACCATGCGCTACTTGGCCGGCCTGCTCTGGCCAAGTTCATGGCGGTCCCCCACTACGCTTACCTCAAGATGAAGATCCTGATTTCTAAGGGAATTCTGACCATAGCCAGGGACTACAAGAAGTCGTCCGCTTGTGCGGCGGATAGCAGTCGGCTGGCCGAGTCCCTTGTAATCGCGGCCGAGAAGCGGCTCCTTGACCGAGTTGTGGCGATGGTAGGCAAGCAACCGGAGATGTCACCCAAACCCAAGGAGTTAGAAGCCGAGGGTTCGTTCAAGCCGGCCAAAGAGACAAAGAAGATACCCTTGGACCCGGAGCACCCGGAGAGGTATGCTGTCATAGGTGCAAACCTTGACAGCAAATAGGAAGGCGAGCTCGTCGATTTCCTCCGTGAGAATCGGGACATCTTTGCATTGTCACCTAAAGACATGCCGGTGTTTCGACGGATTTCGCCGAGCACAAGTTACACGTCCGGTCGATGTTAAACCGGGCCAGCAGCCTTGCGCCATTACCGTCAAGAAAAGAGAAGAGTCGTTGGAGAAGAGATAGCCCGGCTGCTGGCAGCCGGCTTCATCATGGAAGTGTTCTTTCCAGAGTGGCTGGCCAACCCCGTCCTTGTGTTGAAGAAAAACAAGCAGTGGCGCATCTGCATTGATTACACCAGCCTCAACAAAGCCTGCCCCAAGGACCCGTTTGCTTTGCCAAGAATCGACCAAGTGATAGACTCCACAGCCGGATGCGAGCTGTTGAGTTTTTTGGATGTGTTGGAAATATGCCCTAGAGGCAATAATAAAATGATTATTATATATTTCCTTGTTCATGATAATTGTCTATTGTTCATGCTATAATTGTGTTATCCGGAAATTGTAATACATGTGTGAATACATAGACCACAACATGTCCCTAGTGAGCCTCTAGTTGACTAGCTCGTTGATCAATGGATGGTTACGGTTTCCTGACCATAGACATTGGATGTCATTGATAACGGGATCACATCATTGGGAGAATGATGTGATGGACAAGACCCAATCCTAAGCATAGCACAAGATCGTAGTTCGCTTGCTAGAGCTTTTCTAATGTCGAGTATCATTTCCTTAGACCATGAGATCGTGCAACTCCCGGATACCGTAGGAGTGCTTTGGGTGTACCAAACGTCACAACGTAACTGGGTGGCTATAGAGGTACACTATAGGTATATCCGAAAGTGTCTGTTGGGTTGGCACGGATCGAGACTGGGATTTGTCACTCCGTATGATGGAGAGGTATCTCTGGGCCCACTCGGTAATGCATCATCATAATGAGCTCAATATAACCAAGTGGTTGGTCACGGGATCATGCATTATGGAACAAGTAAAGTGACATGCGGGTAACGAGATTGAACGAGGTATTGGGATACCGACGATCGAATCTCGGGCAAGTAACGTACCGAGGGAATTGTATACGAGATTACTTGAATCCTCGACATCGTGGTTCATCCGATGAGATCATCGTGGAACATGTGGAAGCAAACATGGTTATCCAGATCCCGCTGTTGGTTATTGGCCGGAGAGCTGTCTCGTTCATGTCTGCATGATTCCCGAACCCGTAGGGTCTACACACTTAAGGTTCGATGACGCTAGGGTTATAAGGAAGATATGTATGTGATTACCAAATGTTGTTCAGAGTCCCGGATGAGTTCCCGGACGTCACGAGGAGTTCCGGAATGGTTCGGAGGTGAAGATTTATATATGGGAAGTTGTCATACGGTCACCGGAAAAGTTCAGGGGCATACCGGTATTGTACCGGGGCCACCGGAGGGGTTCCGGGGGTCCACCGGGAGGGTCCACCTGCCCCGGAGGGCCTTATGGGCTGTAGGTGGAAGGGAACCAGCCCCTAAGTGGGCTGGGCGCCATTCCCCCCTAGGGCCCATGCGCCTAGGGTTGGGGGGAACCCTAAAGGGGGCGCCCCCATTTGCTTGGGGGGCAAGCCCCCTCCCCCTTGGCTGCCGCCCCCCCTCTAGAGCGGTCGGCCCCCTTCCCCCTTCTCCCTATAAATAGAGGGGAGAGGGGAGGGCTGCAGCACCACATCCAAGGCTCAGCCCCTCCCCTCCCCAACACCTCTCCTCCTCCGTTAAGAGCTTGGCGAAGCCTTGCCGGAGTACTGCCGCTCCATCACCACCACGCCGTCGTGCTACTGTTGGAGCTCTCTTCCTCAACCTCTCCCTCCTACTTGCTGGATCACGGCGCGGGAGACGTCTCCGCTCCGTATGTGTGTTGAACGTGGAGGTGTCGTCCGTTCGGCGCTAGGATCATCGGTGATTTGGATTACGACGAGTACGACTCCATCAACCTTGTTCTCTTGAACGCTTCCGCTCGCGATCTACAAGGGTATGTAGATGCACTCCTCTCTCTCGTTGCTAGATGACTCCATAGATTGATCTTGGTGATGCGTAGAAAATTTTATATTTCTGCTACGATCCCCAACAGTGGCATCATGAGCTAGGTCTATGCGTAGTTTCTATGCACGAGTAGAACACAAGTTTGTTGTGGGCGTCGATATTGTCAATTTACTTGCCGTTATTAGTCTTATCTTGATTTGGCGGCATCGTGGGATGAAGCAGCCCGGACCAACCTTACACGTACACTTACGTGAGACAGGTTCCACCGGCTGACATGCACTAGTTGCATAAGGTGGCTAGCGGGTGTCTGTCTCTCCCACTTTAGCCGGATCGGATTTGATGAAAAGGGTCCTTATGAAGGGTAAATAGAAATTGGCATATCACGTTGTGGTTTTGGCGTAGGTAAGAAATGTTCTTGCTAGAAACCTATAGCAGCCACGTAAAAATTTGCAACAACAATTAGAGGACGTCTAACTTGTTTTTGCAGTATATGCCATGTGATGTGATATGGCCAAAAGGATTTGATGAATGATATATATGTGATGTATGAGATTGATCATGTTCTTGTAATAGGAATCACGACTTGCATGTCGATGAGTATGACAACCGGCAGGAGCCATAGGAGTTGTCTTAATTTATTGTATGACCTGCGTGTCAATGAATAACGCCATGTAATTACTTTACTTTATTGCTAAACCGTTAGCCATAGTAGTAGAAGTAATAGTTGGCGAGACAACTTCATGAAGACACGATGATGGAGATCATGATGATGGAGATCATGGTGTCATGCCGGTGACGATGATGGTCATGGCACCCCGAAGATGGAGATCAAAAGGAGCAAAATGATATTGGCCATATCATGTCACTATTTGATTGCATGTGATGTTTATCATGTTTTTGCATCTTATTTGCTTAGAACGACGGTAGCATAAATAAGACGATCCCTCATAATAATTTCAAGAAAGTGTTCCCCCTAACTGCGGCACCGCTATGAAGGTTCGTTGTTTCAAGCACCACGTGATGATCGGGTGTGATAGATTCTAACGTTCGAATACAACGGGTGTAAGCCAGATTTACACACGCAATACACTTAGGTTGACTTGATGAGCCTAGCATGTACAGACATGGCCTTGGAACACGGAAGACCGAAAAGTCGAACATGAGTCGTATAGAAGATACGATCAACATGAAGATGTTCACCGATGATGACTAGTCCGTCTCACGTGATGATCGGACACGGCCTAGTTGACTCGGATCATGTATCACTTAGATGACTAGAGGGATGTCTATCTGAGTGGGAGTTCACTAAATAATTTGATTGGATGAACTTAATTATTATGAACTTAGACTAAAACTTTTGCAAAAATGTCTTGTAGATCAAATGGCCAACGCTCATGTCAACCTCAACTTCAACGCGTTCCTAGAGAAAACCAAGCTGAAAGACGATGGTAGCAACTTTACGGACTGGGTCCGGAACTTGAGGATCATCCTCATAGCTGCCAAGAAAGCATATGTCCTTGAAGCACCGTTAGGTGAAGCACCACCCCCAGTGAACCAAGACGTTATGAACGCTTGGTAGTCGCGTGTTGATGATTACTCCTGTTCAAGGCAGCATGCTTTACAGCTTAGAACCGGGGCTCCAAAAACGTTTCGAGCTGCACGGAGCATATGAGATGTTCCAAGAGCTGAGAATGGTTTTCCAAGATCATGCCCGGGTCGAGAGATATGAAGTCTCCGACAAGTTCTACGGTTGTAAGATGGAGGAAAATAGTTCCATCAGCGAGCACATACTCAAAATGTCTGGGTTGCACAACCGCTTGTCTCACCGGGAGTTAATCTCCGGATGACACGGTCAAGGATGTAATCCTTCGCCGCTTCCACCAAGCTACAAGAGCTTTGTGATGAACTTCAATATGCAGGGGATGGAGAAAACCATTCCTGAAGTATATTCAATGCTGAAATCAGCGGAGGTGGAAATTAAAAAGGAACATCAAGTGTTGATGGTGAATAAAACTACTAAGTTCAAGAAGGGCAAGGTTAAAAGGGGTTTCAAGATAGACGACAAGGGAGGTGCCGCGCCCGGCAAGCAAGCTGCCGGGAAGAAACCAAAGAATGGACCCAAGCCTGAGACTGAGTGTTTTTATTGCAAGGGAAGTGGTCACTGGAAGAGGAACTGCCCCAAGTACTTAGCGAACAAGAAGGCCGACAACACCAAGTAATTGATGTGTACCTTACCAGTACTCGTAGTAGCTCCTGGGTATTTTATACCGGTGCGGTTGCTCATATTTGTAACTCAAAACAGGAGCTGCAGAATAAGCGGAGACTGGCGAAGGACGAGGTGACGATGCACGTCGGGAATGGTTCCAAGGTCGATGTGATCGCCGTCGGCACGCTACCTTTACATTTACCTACGGGATTAGTTTTAAACCTCAATAATTGTTATTTAGTTCCAGCTTTGAGCATGAACATTGTATCTGGATCTCGTTTAATACGAGATGGCTACTCATTTAAATCCAAGAATAATGGTTGTTCTATTTATATGAGAGATATGTTTTATGGTCATGCCCCGCTGGTCAATGGTTTATTGTTAATGAACCTCGAACGTGATGTTACACATATTCATAGTGTGAATACCAAAAGATGTAAGGTTGATAATGATAGTCCCACATACTTGTAGCACTGCCGCCTTGGTCACATTGGTGTCAAACGCATGAAAAAGCTCCATGCAGATGGACTTTTGGAGTCTCTTGATTACGAATCATTTGACACGTATGTAACCATGCCTCATGGGTAAAATGACCAAGACTTTGTTCTCCAGAACAATGGAGCGAGCAACCAACTTATTGGAAATCATACATATTGATGTGTGCGGTCCAATGAGCGTTGAGGCACACGGTGGCTATCGTTATGTTCTCACCCTCACTGATGACTTGAGTAGATATGGGTATGTGTACTTAATGAAACACAAGTCTGAGACCTTTGAAAGGTTCAAGGAATTTCAGAGTGAGGTTGAAAATCAACGTGATGTAAAAAATAAAGTTCTTACGATCAAATCGTGGAGGGGAAGATTTAAGTCATGAATTTGGCACACACTTAAGGAAATGTGGAATCGTTTCACAACTCACGCCGCCTGGAACACCTCAGCGTAATGGTGTGTCCGAACGTCGTAATCACACTATTGGATATGGTGCGATCTATGATGTCTCTTACTGATCTACCACTCTCATTTTGGGGCTATGCTTTAGAGACTGTCGCATTCACTTTAAATAGGGCTCCGTCGAAATCCGTTGAGATGACACCGTATGAATTATGGTTTGGGAAGAAACCTAAGCTGTCGTTTCTAAAAGTTTGGGGATGCGATGCTTATGTCAAGAAACTGCAACCTGAAAAGCTCGAACCCAAGTCAGGAAAATGCGTCTTCATAGGATACCCTAAGGAAACCATTGGGTATACCTTCTACCTCAGATCCGAAGGCATGATCTTTGTTGCCAAGAACGGGTCCTTTCTGGAGAAAGAGTTTCTCTCGAAAGAAGTAAGTGGGAGGAAAGTAGAACTTGATGAAGTATCGCCTCTTGAAGCGGAAAGTAGCACAGCTCAGAAGATGTTCCCGTGGTGCCCGCACCGCTAGAGAGGAGGTTAATGATGATGATCAAGGTACTTCGGATCAAGTTGCTACCGAAGCCAGAGGGTCCACGAGGACACGCTCCACACCGTAATGGTATGGCAACCCCGGCCCCGGAAATCATGTTGTTAGACAACGGTGAACCTTCGAACTATGAAGAAGCAATGGCGGGACCAAATTCCAACAAATGGCTTGAAGCCATGCAATCCGAGATAGGATCCATGTATGAAAACAAAGTATGGACTTTGACAGACTTGCCCGATGATCGGCGAGCAATAGAAAATAAATGGATCTTTAAGAAGAAGACGGACGCAGATGGTAATGTTACCATCTACAAAGCTCGACTTGTCGCTAAGGGTTATCGACAAGTTCAAGGGGTTGACTACGATGAGACCTTCTCACCCGTAGCGAAGCTTAAGTCCGTCCGAATCATGTTAGCAATTGCCGCATTCTACGATTATGAGATATGGAAAATGGACGTCAAAACGACATTCCTCAACGGCTTTCTTAAGGAAGAATTGTATATAATGCAGCCGGAAGGTTTTGTTGATCCTAAGGATGCTAACAAGGTATGCAAGCTCCAACGCTCCATCTATGGGCTGGTGCAAGCATCTCGGAGTTGGAACATTCGCTTTGATGAAATGATCAAAGCGTTTGGGTTATGCACTTATGGAGAAGCCTGCGTTTACAAGAAAGTGAGTGGGAGCTCTGTAGCATTTCTCATATTATATGTGGATGACAGATTGTTGACGGGAAATGATATAGAGCTCTTGGAGAGCATAAAGGCCTATTTGAATAAGTGTTTTTCAATGAAGGACCTTGGAGAAGCGGCTTACATATTAGGCATCAAGATCTATAGAGATAGATCGAGACGCCTCATAGGTCTTTCACAAAGCACATACCTTGATAAGATATTGAATAAGTTCAATATGGATCGGTCCAAGAAGGGGTTCTTGCCTGTGTTGCAAGGTGTGAAATTGAGCTCGGCTCAATGTCCGACCACGGCAGAAGATAGAGAAAAGGTGAGTGTGATCCCTATGCCTCGGCCATAGGGTCTATTATGTATGCCATGCCGTGTACCGCATCTGATGTAAACCTTGCCGTAAGTTTGGTAGGAAGGTACCAAAGTAATCCCGGCATGGAACACTAGACAGCGGTCAAGAATATCCTGAAGTACCGAAAAGGACTAAGGATATGTTTCTCGCTTATGGAGGTGACGAAGAGCTCGTCAGAAGGGTTACGCCGACGCTGGCTTCAACACGATCTGGATGACTCTAAGTCACAAACCCGATACGTGTATATTTTGAATGGTGGGGCAAGAAGCTAGTGCGCTTGCAAGCAAAGCGTCGTGGCGAGATCTACATGTGAAGCGGAGTACATGGCAGCCTCGGAGGCAGCACATGAAGCAATCTGGATGAAGGAGTTCATTACCGACCTAGGAGTTATTCCCAATGCGTCGGGGCCGATGACTCTCTTCTGTGACAACACTGGAGCCATTGCCCTTGCCAAGGAGCCTAGGTTTCACAAGAAGACCAGGCACATCAAACGTCACTTCAACTCCATTCGTGAAAATGTTCAAGATGGAGACATAGATATTTGCAAAGTGCATACGGATCTGAATGTCGCAGATCCGTTGACTAAACCTCTTCCATGAAAGCAAAACATGATCAACACCAGAACTCTATGGGTGTTCGATTCATCACAATGTAACTAGATTATTGACTCTAGTGCAAGTGGGAGACTTTTGGAAATATGCCCTAGAGGCAATAATAAAATGATTATTATTATATTTCCTTGTTCATGATAATTGTCTATTGTTCATGCTATAATTGTGTTATCCGGAAATCGTAATACATGTGTGAATACATAGACCACAACATGTCCCTAGTGAGCCTCTAGTTGACTAGCTCGTTGATCAATGGATGGTTATGGTTTCCTGACCATAGGCATTGGATGTCATTGATAACGGGATCACATCATTGGGAGAATGATGTGATGGACAAGACCCAATCCTAAGCATAGCACAAGATCGTGTAGTTCGTTTGCTAGAGCTTTTCTAATGTCGAGTATCATTTCCTTAGACCATGAGATCGTGCAACTCCCGGATACCGTAGGAGTGCTTTGGGTGTACCAAACATCACAACGTAACTGGGTGGCTATAAAGGCACACTACAGGTATACCAAAAGTGTCTGTTGGGTTAGCACGGATCGAGACTGGGATTTGTCACTCCGTATGACGGAGAGGTATCTCTGGGCCCACTCGGTAATGCATCATCATAATGATCTCAATGTAACCAAGTGGTTGGTCACGGGATCATGCATTATGGAACGAGTAAAGTCACTTGCCGGTACCGAGATTGAACGAGGTATTGGGATACCGATGATCGAATCTCGGGCAAGTAACGTACCGAGGGAATTGTATACGGGATTACTTGAATCCGTGACATCATGGTTCATCCGATGAGATCATCATGGAACATGTGGGAGCCAACATGGGTATCCAGATCCTGCTGTTGGTTATTGGCCGGAGAGCTGTCTCGGTCATGTCTGCGTGATTCCCGAACCCGTAGGGTCTACACACTTAAGGTTCGATGGCGACGCTTAGGGTTATAAGGAAGATATGTATGTGATTACCAAATGTTGTTCGGAGTCCCGGATGAGATCCCGGACGTCACGAGGAGTTCCGGAATGGTCCGGAGGTGAAGATTTATATATGGGAAGTTGTCATACGGTCACCGGAAAAGTTCGGGGGCAGACCGGTATTGTACCGGGGCCACCGGAGGTGTTCCGGGGGTCCACCGGGAGGGTCCACCTGCCCCGGAGGGTCTTATGGGCTGTAGGTGGAAGGGAACCAGCCCCTAAGTGGGCTTTGCGCCATTCCCCCCTAGGGCCCATGCGCCTAGGGTTGGGGGGAACCCTAAAGGGGGCGCCCCCCCTTTGCTTGGGGGGCAAGCCCCCTCCCCCTTGGCCGCCGCCCCCCTCTAGATCTCATCTAGAGGGGCCGGACCCCTTCCCCCTTCTCCCTATAAATAGAGGGGCAAGGGGAGGGCTGCAGCACCAAATCCAGGGTGCAACCCCTCCCCTCCCCAACACCTCTCCTCCTCCGTTAAGAGCTTGGCGAAGCCCTGCCGGAGTACTGCCGCTCCATCACCACCACGCCGTCGTGCTGCTGTTGGAGCTCTCTTCCTCAACCTCTCCCTCCTCCTTGTTGGATCAAGGCGCGGGAGACGTCTCCACTCCGTATGTGTGTTGAATGCGGAGGCGCCGTCCGCTCGGCGCTAGGATCATCGGTGATTTGGATCACGACGAGTACGACTCCAAAAACCCCGTTCTCTTGAACGCTTCCGCTCGCGATCTACAAGGATATTTAGATGCACTCCTCTCTCTCATTGCTAGATGACTCCATAGATTGATCTTGGTGATGCGTAGAAAATTTTAAATTTCTGCTATGATCCCCAACAGGATGCATATTCAGGATATCACCAGATCAAGCTGAACCCAGCTGACAGACTGAAGACCGCCTTCATCACACCATTTGGAGCCTTCTGCTACTTGACCATGAAGTTCGGCTCGAGGAATGCCGGCGCCACGTTTCATCGTTGCATGCAGAAGTGCCTCCTCAAACAACTCGGCAGAAACACCCATGTTTACGTGGACGATGTCGTGGTGATGACGGAGAAGCGTGGAACACTGCTAGAAGATCTCAAAGAGACCTTTGAGAACCTATGCCGATTTCAAATCAAGCTCAACCCAGAGAAATGCGTCTTCGGAGTACCAGCCGGCCAGCTTCTCGGATTCCTGGTCTCACATCGTGGTATAGAGTGCAATCCTGTGAAGATCAAGGTCATCGAGAGGATGGAAGTACCCACCCGACTGTTGGATGTGCAGAAGTTCATCGGTTGTTTGGCGTCCATCAGCCGTTTCATCAGTCGGCTGGGAGAGAAGGCTCTTCCCCTATAACAGCTCATGAAGAAGACCACTTTTTTCAAGTGGAACGACAAGGCGTATGAAGCTTTTCTCCAGCTCAAAAAGATGTTGAATACTCCACCCGTCCTGGCGGCTCCGACTCCTAAGGAGCCCATGCTCCTCTACATCGCCGCCACTAGCCGAGTGGTCAGCACAGTCATAGTGGTAGAGCGCAAGGAGGAAGGAAAGGCGCTACCTATCTAGAGACTGGTGTATTACCTAAGTGAAGTGTTGTCAGCCTCCAAGCAAAACTACCCCCACTATCAGAAGCTGTGCTAAGACGTGCACTTTGCCGCCAAGAAATTGAAGCCGTACTTTCAAGAGCACCCAATCACTGTTGTCTGCACTGCCCCGCTTGCCGAGATCATTGGAAGCCGAGATGCCTCCGGCCGAGTGGCCAAATGGGCCATAGATTTGGCCCCTTACACCATCTACAACCAGCCTCGCACCGCCATCAAGTCACAGGTGCTGTCCGACTTCCTCGTCGACTGGGCCGAGACCCAGTACCTGCCACCGGCGCCGGACTCCACCCATTGGCGGATGCACTTTGATGGTTCCAAGATGCACACCGGTTTGGGAGCCGGCATCGTCCTCACCTCTCCCAAAGGCGACAAGCTCAGATATGTGCTGCAAATCCATTTTGCCGCCTCCAACAACGTTGCTGAATACGAGGCACTCATTCACGGGCTCCGGCTTGCCAAAGAGCTCGGCATTCGCCGGATCCTGCGCTATGGTGAATCGACTTGGTGGTCCAAAGAATGTCAGCGATCGACGCCAAGGATGCAAACATGGCGAGCTACCGCTTCCTAGTACAGCAACTCAGCGGATATTTTGAAGGGTGCGAGTTTCTCCATGCGCCAAGAAACGACAATGAGCAAGCAGACGCCTTGGCACGAACTGCTCCACCTGGCCAAGCAATACCGACCGTGTCGCCTACAACGCCTCCTCAAGCCGTCATCGAGCCATCGCCAGAGTCGAATTCTATCTTCGTGCGGCTCCTCCACAGCGGTCGGATCCGACTCGAGAGCTCCAAAGAGCCGGCACGGGAATTCCGATATGCTCGGGTCACAAGTAGCCGCATCTGCCCGGAGACTTCGAACCCGCCCGGGATCAGAACGGCCAGCCCAGGGACTTCAGAGGCTGGCCCGGGGACTTCAGAGACCGGCCCGGGTACTGCGCAGTCGGCCCGGGGACTTCACCGACCCAGCAAGCGGCAGCCGACTCCAACCTGCCGCCTCCCGGCCCAACCGCCCTCGTCCAAGTTGCAGTCCTGACAGTCGAAGAAATCACAGCACCTTCATGGGCCAAGCCCATCCTCAACTTCCTGATAAACAAAGAGCTGCCGACTGATGAGATCTCGGCCCGGCAAGTACAACACCGGGCAGTAGCATACACCATAGTCAACAGAGAGCTTGTGAGGCGCAGCGTCACCGGTGTCTACCAGCAACAAGGTGGAGCCGAGCAAGGCCAAGCAATCCTCAAAGACATCCATCAAGGCGAATGGCCAACATGCGGCTTCAAGAGCACTTGTCGCCAAAGCTTTCCGCCATGGTTTTTTCTCGCCGATCGCTCTAGAAGACGCCAAAGACTTGGTCCGTAAATGCAAAGGGTGCCGAAGTTCCGTTCTAAGCCACATCACCGGCTTATGCACTCAAGACTATTCCCATTGCTCGCTCTTCGCCGTTCTGGGCCTGGATATGGTGGGACCATTCAAAACAGCGCGAGGTGGCATGACTCATCTGCTTGTCGCGGTGGACAAGTTCACCAAGTGGGTAGAAGCAAAACCAATCACGAAGCTGAATGGTCCGACAGCTGTGACTTTCATCTCCGACATCACCATCCGGTATGGCATACCACACAACATCATCACCGACAATGGCACAAACTTTGCCAAAGGTGCCTTGGCCCGTTTCTGCGCGACGCAGGGCATCCGACTGGACTTAGCATCTGTTGCCCATCCACAGTCAAACGGACAGGTGGAGCGGGCAAACGGCCTCATTCTGTCCGGCATCAAGCCCCGACTGGTCCAGCCTCTGGAGCGTTCGGCCGGCTGTTGGCTCGACGAGCTGCCAGTCGTCCTCTGGAGCCTGCGCACAACTCCGAACAAGTCAACCGGCTTCACACCTTTCTTCCTCGTCTATGGTGCCGAAGCTGTCATCCCAACGGACATAGAATTCGACTCTCATCGAGTCACCATGTACACCGAAGAGGAGGCAGAAGAAGCACGTCAAGACGGCGTCGATCTGCTGGAAGAGGGCCGGCTGTTGGCACTCAGCCGGTCCAGCATCTACCAGCAGAGCCTGCGCCGATACTACAACCTGAAGGTCAAGCCGAGATCTTTCCAAGAAGGAGACCTTGTGCTCCGGCTGATCCAGCGAACAGCCGCCAAAGACAAGCTCTTAGCACCTTGGGAAGGCCCTTCATCATCGCCAGAGTGTTGGGCAACGACTCCTACTACCGATCGACGCCGTAAGCCTCGAAAGACGCAAGAGGGACAACTCCGCAAAGAGACGGAGTTGTTATGGAATGCAAATCTCCTTCAAGATTTTACAGCTTGATGCAGTATGTACCACACTACCTTTTGTATTAAAGTACGAAGACTCCGTGCCCCCGAGAAGAGCTCGGGGACTGCCCTCTTTTATCCATATGATAATAATCATGCCTATGAGTATGTCATTTTTCTTATGCTGCTTGGCACCGGGTCCGACTAGTCGGCCCGGGGACTTGCCGCCTTGTACTATGGAATGCTTCCTGCAGCCGGACAAGTAATGTGTTGGCACTTAAGCCGTCTCCTGCCAGAAGCCGCAGCTCGCGGAGCGACTGTCAGGTGGGCAGGAGCAAGGTAGAAAGGGTGTCCACATGAAAAATGGCTAAGGACACAAAGCATGTGCATAGTTTAAGCCGGCTTCCCACCCTCTACGACCGACTGTTGAGCAGCCGGCCTGCCGGCTTCTACTTAACTTGCTAGAATGTTCTAGAAACGGCTAAGTACTTGCCTTCCCAGAAGTAGCTAAGTACTTGACCCAGCCATAGTCCGCAGAGCGGCTGTTCGGCTGGCAAGACGGCAACCGAAGGAAGGCGGCAAAGGAAAAATCCAAAGAGCACCAAGCAAGGAAAGATAGAACTCGGAAAAAATATTTACATAACAAAGGCCCTTGGCCGACCTTCATCAGAAGTTTGAGATACACCCCGTGCGTGGAATTGTGCAAAATTAACAAGTTCGTCGAGACTGGAAGGCAGGTAAAGCAAAAGACAAGCTGGCGGCCTAGGGAGTGGCAGACGAGTTCCATGGATCAGAGGAGTCGATGGTGCCGGTTGGTGGAGCGGTCGGCTGGTCAGTCTCCACTTGGTCGCCTCCAGTAGTAGCCGGCTCGGTTGGGCGTGGCTCGTTGCTAGAGGTGCGGTCGAGCTGAGGCTGGCCGTCCGCTCTGACCTTTGGCGCCTCCTCCTCGCCTTCCTCCTCCGCCTCGCCTTCTTCCTCGCCACTGGAGTCGATCACCTCCGCCGAGTCCTCGCCGTCTTCCGGGTTCAGCCCGAACCATTCTGGTGGTGCCTCGGCGCCATTCTCAACCCGCTCCGGGACAAAGATGCTGGTGTCGGTGTACTTGGCGATTGACGCCGCGCGCTTGATGAGGTCATCTTCCACGACCGCCAACTCCTCCCAAGCCTCTAGCTGGAATGCGGCTAGCTGGGCTAGACTCAGCCCAGGGTACCACGCCTTGACGAACTCCAAGGCCCGGCGCGCTCCAGCCCGGGCCGAGGAGCCCTTCCATGCCTCAAGACGGCCGGTCGCCACCTCCAGCCAGTCGGCAGTCCGACTGGGAGTGCGCGGTGCCGGCATGTCCGGCCATAGGGCGGCGACCGCCTAGGCGCCGGCACGCTGAAGCCGGCGCAGCATCCGGTGAGCCGGACGAAGACGGGCCTTGATGCTCAGGATCTGCTCGCTAAGGGTTCGGGGGGCATCGGCGGCGATCTGCGCGCCGTCCGCCCGCCGTCCTTCACGATCAGTTTAATGGCCTAGTTGGCGGCGTTCGAGTGACCAGGGAATAAGTCTGCCAAGACAGAAAGCAGAGAACCAAAGTTAAAGACGAGAAGCCGGCCCGACCAACAGCCGGCAGCTCAGAGAAGAAAAAAGAGGGAAGCTCACCATCGACTATGTCCTCGATCTCGTGAAAGCTGTAAGTCAAGATCACCTCCTTGTCGGTCCAGGCGGAGCGTTCGATCGCAAACTCAGCAAGGAGGCTGGTCTCCTTTTCCTCCATCTCCTTCTGGGCCTTCTTGAGGAGCTCCTTCTGTTCTGCCAGTTGCGCGACAAGCCGGCTCTTCAGCCAGCTTGCTGCGCTCCTCCTCCTTAGCGCGGAGCGCAGTGTTAGCTTCACCCAGCTGTTGCTGCAAGGTGGCGTTGGCCTCTGCGGAAGAAAAGAAGAAAGGAGGGCGTCAGTTGCTAACAAAGAAGAACAGTCGCCGGGGAGATCCGGGCCGACTGCTCAGCAGTCGGCCCGAATCTCGGGGACTACAGCCCGCAGGTGCGCCAGCGCGCCCCCGCGGAGAAAGGAGTCATCAATAGAAAGAAGAATAGCCGCCGGGGAGATTGGGCCTGACTGCTAGGCAGTCAGCCCGAATCTCGGGGACTACATCCCGCGGGTGCGCCAACGCGCCCCCGCATAAAGGGAAGAAGACTCACTCCGGCTCTCCGACAAGTCGGCGGCACGTTGATCCAACTCCAGGACCTTGGAGTTGAAGGCGGCAGCACGAAGGTTATGATAATCCCGCAACAAGGATATCAGCACTTAGAGCCTGCTAGTTAAAGCTGAGCCGCTCGCCAGCCTCGCCCGGAACTTGGGGATTACACTCAGCAGGGCTGCCGCCTCACGGCAATACAAGAGTTAAAAACAAAAAAGCAAGAAGCATACCCGGATGGCCTCTCTCGACGTCAGATGCGCCTTATTGCAGTTCTTGATGGCGTCAGCTTCGGCGCGGAGTTTGGCTTGAACATACAGCATCGCCTTGTTCAGAGGGCCGATCTCGCCGACCCGCACCCACCCAGTGGACGCGACATTGGTCGCCTCGGTGTCTGGGATCGAGGAGCTCGCGGCGCCAGTCTCCAGCGGGCGTGGCGCCGAGGCCGCCTTCGCAAGTCGGCGACGCGTCGGTGTGCCGACCTCAAGAGTCAGGCCCGTCGCCACCTCGTTTGCAGTTGGCGGCACCGGCGGGTTCGCCAGCTACTCGCCTTGCACGCTCCCAGACGGTGACGATGGAGGCACAATCATGTCCGGCATAGCGACGTCGCCGCCGTCCCTCTCCATTACCGGGTGCTCATCGCCGGCCTCCCTAGTCTGCGCCATGAACTCCGGAGGTGGCGGCGCGGAGTTCAGGGGAGTGATGAAAATCGCCGACTGGTGGTGTGCGGCTTCTTCAGCCTGCTTCTTCGCTGCGTCGGCAGCCTCGGCCTCCACCAGTTTCTTCAGGGCGGCGGCCTCCGCCTTCTCTGCCTCTGCCTTCTTCAGGCGGGCGGCTTCCGCCTCCTCGCGCGCTTCCCGCGTGTTCCGCTCCCTCGCCTCCCGAAGGTCGGCGGCCGGATCGATCCGCCGAGTGGTGGCGGAGGTCTCCACCGTCCCCACGACGGAGGCGGCGGCCGATTTCTCAAGAGAGAGCGGAGCCCTAGATCAAGGAAAACAAAGTGAAGAAACTCAGACGAGATCAACAAGAAAAAAATAAAGGCACAAGATAAAAGCGGTACTTACGCAGAAACCAGCTGCGGCTTCTTCACCTCCTTGCGGAAGCGAATGGCCTTTGTGGCGGCTTCATCCCGCTTGGTCGCCGCGGCCGAGCCCTTGGGCTTCTTCGGCCGGCTGCCGAACAAGCTCGGCGCGGCCCGGCGTTTCTTCGCGCCACCTTGGGCATCCGGCGCCGCGGACGAGCTCGCGCCCGCCTAGTCGACTCCTGGCTGGTGGCGCGGGGCGACTTCTCACGCGTCGTCGTCAGGCCAGTCCTCGAGGCTGGCTCTGAGCCTTGAGCCGCCTGTTTCGCCGCCTCCTCCCTCGGCGTCGTCCTCCAAGGCGGCCGCCCCCAAGTCGCGGTCATCGACATCGCTCTCCGCTCGGTCGGGGAGGAATTGGCGCTCCAGCCCTGCGTCGCCGGCTGCCGGTTGGAGGAGGGGGCTCTGCTCAAAGCCGATCGGTCAGATTGGGAAGGCCGGACTCGGCAACAAAGAAATATAGGAAAAAATAAAGACAACTTACCATGGGCGGGGGATTGGCGCGAGAATACGGCTCCTTGCCAAACTGCCACTCGTCCGTGAGCTCGCAGTTCGCAAGATAGTTCACCATGAGAGCTACCTCTGCATGAGGCATCTCCTTGGTGCACAGCCGACTCGGGTCCCGATGCCTGCTCATCTGGCAGATCATGTGGTGGCGACTCTGGAGCGGAAGCACTCGGCGCGCACGAAGGCAGAAAGCAAGTCGGCCCCGGTCAGGCCCTCCGACTATGTCAACACTCGAAGCCGCGCGGTGGCGGCAGCTCCAGAAGGCGAAAGTGTCCTGGCCCTGTACGACCAGTTGGTGCGCCTCCCAGCTGGCAGGCCGGCTTCGTAAGCCGGCAAGTTGACCCAGTCGCCCTCCGCAAAGACGCTCTTCACGTAGAAGTACGACCGCTGCCACATCTTCACTGACTTGATCAGCGTGATGGGAGGAAACGGATTGTTGGCCGCCGACCTCCGCACCGTGATGAACGTGCCGCATTGGGCCGGCACGCCTGCGACAAGGGTACCGAGCTTGATGTAGAAGAACTCCCCCCAAAGCTCAATGGTGGGGAGGACGCCGAGGAAGCCTTCGCACAAGGTGACGAAGGCGGACAACAGCACCACCGTGTTCGGGGTGAGGTGGTGCGGCTGGAGACCGTAGAATTCGAGGAAGGACCGTTAGAAGCTGCTCGCCGGCAAGCCAAGGCCACGCAGGCAGTGCAAGCGGAAGACGACCCGCTCGCCCTCCTCCGACACCGGCGAGATCTCCCCCCTCGGTGCGAGGCGGACCCTCACGTAATCCTTGTCGGGCAGCCGTCACGTCTAGCGGAGGAAATCAACGTGGTCATCGTGAACTTCGGAGCCGTCTCATGCTCCGGAGCGCGCCGTGGGGGCGTGGGGGCGGAAGATGAGCTCATCGGGAACGAACCACCGCAACGCTCGGTGTGGCTCAGAGGCGCAATGGCGAGGGGAAGAGGAAGGAGGAAAGAGTGGGGAGGAGGGACGCGCGTGATCTGCCGCTCCCCCCCTCCCCCTACTTATAGTTCTATGGGCTGCGAAGCCGAGGGGGCAATCATGGGATTTACTGCGCCCACGACCCCACGCCCCCACGTTTATCGCTCGGGTTACTGCGTGCAGTAACTCCGCGGGAAACCCAACCGCCCACCTCGGCCGCAGCGGGTCCGCTCGTGTGCCGAGGCGTGGTAGTGGTGGGCCCCGCCTGCAGGCATGTCCCATCATGAGCGTGGGTTGGCAGCCTGGCCCGGCCGCTCGTCGCCATGTGATGGGCGGCGGCCTGGAGGCTTAGCTAGCACGCCACTTGGATCCCGCCGAGGCGTTCGAATTTTGGATGAGTCAGATTGGGCGAGTCCGACTCCTACCAGTCGGCCCGGCGGAAGTCGGACGAGGCTCCACCTCAAGCACTCGGAGAAAGAAACTGCTGAGGCTCCTCGGCTGATCAACCACGGCACCTCACCAGCTTCGGGGACTACTGTCGGAGTAATGGGCCACGGGTAGGCCAACCTGAAGCCCAGAACCTTTCAAGACATCGGGGCTAGCTGCGCCCCTCAAGGCACCAAGAGGAAGTGTCGCCTTCTGGCGACCGGCTGGAGGAATAGTTGGCTGCCCGTAGACGACCAAGTCCCGGTGGCGACATCAAGACAAGTCGACTCCTAGCTGGCGGCTTCTAGAGGAGCCGGCCCCTAGCAGTCGGCCCGTGGCGCCAGCCAAGCTCGCGCCTCATCAAGAAAGACAAGACAGGAATGGCTACAAGATAGCCCATTCCCCCATCCAAGGACAAAGTGGGCCACAAGCACTGCATCAGCGGAGGTCTCCGCCCGCTGCACTATTGCCACGCCACCCCGACATCACCACAAGCAAAGGCGGAGTCCTGCTCCCACAACGGCTCGTCGGTACGGGCCCAAGGACGACGGGCCCCACCAATCAGCGAGAGCCCAGAAGACGGCAAGAGCCCCACCAGTCGGACCTGAGGGAGGTCAGCCCCCAGCAGTCGGCCCGCCCCTTCCTCGGGATCCATGCGCCATTAACCAGACAAGACACAAAGTATCTACAGTAATCGCCCGCCAAGCGGCGAAGCTGTAGCCACGATCCCCTGACCAAGCCTGCGTCATTAGAGTCACGGCTACGGCGATCAGCAGCCGACAAGACCCGAGAGCGGTGGGGGCGGCCTGTCGGCCCGTGCACTCCAACCCAATCGGGTCCACCAAGCGGCGGGCCCGAGCAATGGAGAAGTCATGCGGCGAAGAGACTGACGGCCGGGCCCTACGCCCGGCCGGATTACCATTGTACCCCTGGGGGGTAGGCCTATATAAACCCCCCAGGGCACCCATGCAAAGGGTTCCGAACCTGATAGAACTAGACCAGCCCATAGAGGAAGGAGAGAGCTAGCCTTGCCTTCTCCTACCTCTAGCATACAGCTCGAGGAGCACCATTGTACTCACTTGAGCCTTAGTGATCATGCGGAGACCCCGCAGAGCAGGACTAGGGGTGTTATCTCCTAGGAGAGCCCTGAACCTGGGTAAAGTGCGCCGGCGTTCGTGTCTACGCCTCATCCCGCTTCCAGGCACCGACACGTTCTACTCGCTCCCACCATGATAAGCCATCCATTGGCATATGTCGCGCCCAACCCCCGACAAAATACAATGTGGAATAGTTTCACAAATTCGTGCCACCTGGAACACCACAGCATAATGGTGTGTCCGAATGCCATAACCGTACTTTATTAGATATAGTGCAATCTATGATGTTTCTTGCCGATCTACCACTATCATTTTGGGGTTATGCATTAGAGACAACTTCATTCACGTTGAAAAGGGCACCATCTGAATCCGTTGAGACGACACTGTATGAATTGTGGTTAGCAAGAAACCTAAGTTGTCGTTTCTTAAAGTTTGGGGTTGTGATGCTTATGTGAAAAAGTTTCATCCTGATAAGCTCAAACCCAAGTCGGAGAAATGTGTTTTCATAGGATACCCAAAGGAGACAGTTGGGTAAACGTTCTATCACAGATCTGAAGGCAAGACATTCATTGCCAAGAATGTATCCTTTCTAGAGAAGGATTTTCTCTCGAAAGAAGTGAGTGGGAGGAAAGTAGAACTTGATGATGTAACTGTACCTGCTCCCTTATTGGAAAGTAGTTCATCACAGAAATCTGTTCCTGTGACTCCTACACCAATTAGTGAGGAAGCTAATGATGATGATCATGTAACTTCAGATCAAGTTACTACCGAACCTCGTAGGTCAACCAGAGTGAGATCCGCACCAGAGTAGTACGGTAATCCTGTTCTGGAGGTCATGTTACTTGACCATGACGAACCTAGGAACTATGAGGAAGCGATGATGAGCCCAGATTCTGCGAAATGGTTTGAGGCCATGAAATCTGTGATGGGATCCACGTATGAGAAAAAAGTATGGACTTTGGTTGACTTGCCCGATGATCGGCAAGCCAAAGAAAATAAATGGATCTTCAAGAGGAAGACGAACGCTGATAGTAGTGTTACTATCTACAAAGCTAGACTTGTCGAAAAAGGTTTTTGACAAAGTTCAAGGTGTTGACTACGATGAGATTTTCTCACTCGTGTCGATGCTTAAAGTCTGTCCAAATCATGTTAGCAATTGCCGCATTTTATGAAATCTGGCAAATGGATAACAAAACTGCAATCCTTAATGGATTTCTTAAATAAGAGTTGTATATGATGCAACCAGAAGGTTTTGTCGATCCTAAAGGTGTTAACAAAATGTGCAAGCTCCAGCGATCCATCTATGAACTGGTGCAAACATCTCGGAGTTGGAATATACGCTTTGATGAGTTTATCAAAGCATATAGTTTTATACAGACTTGCGGTGAAGCCTGTATTTACAAGAAAGTGAGTGGGAGCACTACAACATTTCTGATAAATATATGTGAATGACATATTGATCGAAAATACTGTTGAATTATTCTGAAAGGCATAAAGGAGTGTTTGAAAGGAGTTTTTTCAAAGAAAGACCTCGGTGAAGCTGCTTACATATTGAGCATCAAAGATCTATAGAGATAAATCAAGACGCTTGATAAGTTTTTTCAATGAGTACATACCTTGACAAGTTTTTGAAGTAGTTCAAAATAAAACAGTCAAAGAAAGAGTTCTTGCCTGTGTTACAAGGTGTGAAATTGAGTAAGACTCAAAACCCGATCACGGCAGAAAAAAGAAAGAGAATGAGAAGTCATTCCCTATGCCTCAGTCATAGATTCTATAAAGTATGCTATGCTGTGTGCTACCTCTTGAGCACTGCATTGGTTTTCCCTTGAAGAGGAAAGGGTGATGCAGCAAAGTAGCATAAGTATTTCCCTGAGTTTTTGAGAACCAAGGTATCAATCCAGTAGGAGGCTACACGCAAGTCCCTCGCACCTACACAAACAAATAAATCCTCGAAACCAACGCGGTAAGGGGTTGTCAATCCCTACACGGTCACTTACGAGAGTGAGATCTGATAGATATGATAAGATAATATTTTTGGTATTTTTATGATAGAGATGCAAAGTAAAGAAAGCAAAATAAAAACGGCGCTAGAAATAGCTAAGTGTTGGAAGATTAATATAATGGAAGATAGACCCGGGGGCCATATGTTTCACTAGTGGCTTCTCTCAAGAGCATAAGTATTTTACGGTGGGTGAACAAATTACTGTTGAGCAATTGACAGAATTGAGCATAGTTATGAGAACATCTAAGTATGATCATGTATATAGGCATCACGTCAGAGACAAGTAGACCGACTCCTGCCTGCATCTACTACTATTACTCCACACATCAACCGCTATCCAGCCTGCATCTAGAGTATTAAGTTCATAAGAACAGAGTAACGCTTTAAGCAAGATGACATGATGTAGAGGGATAAATTCATGCAATATGATAAAAAAAACCATCTTGTTATCCTTGATGGAAAAAATACAATACGTGCCTTGCTGCCCCTACAGCCACTGGGAAAGGACACCGCCAGATTGAACCCAAAGCTAAGCACTTCTCCCATTGTAAGAAAGATCAATCTAGTAGGCCAAACCAAACTGATAATTCGAAGAGACTTGCAAAGATAACCAATCATACATAAAAGAATTCAGAAGATTCAAATATTGTTCATAGATAAACTTGATCATAGACCCACAATTCATCGGTCTCAACAAACACACCGCAAAAGAAGATTACATCGAATAGTTCTCCACGAGAGAGGGGGAGAACATTGTATTGAGATCCAAAAAGAGAGAAGAAGCCATCTAGCTAATAACTATGGACCCGAAGGTCTGAGGTAAACTACTCACACTTCATCGGAGAGGCTATGGTGTTGATGTAGAAGCCCTCCGTGATCGATGCCCCCTCCGGCGGAGCTCCCGAACAGGCGCCAAGATGGGATCTCGTAGGTACAGAAGGTTGCGGCGGTGGAATTAGGTTTTTGGCTTCGTTTCTGATCGTTTGGGGGTACGTAGGTATATATAGGAGGAAGGAGTACGTCGGTGGAGCAATGTGGGGCCCACGAGGGTGGAGGGCGCGCCCCCTACCTCGTGGCTTCCTGGTAGCTTTCTTGACGTAGGGTCCAAGTCCTCTTGATCATGTTCGTTCCGAAAATCACGTTCCCGAAGGTTTCATTCCGTTTGGACTCCGTTTGATATTCTTTTTTCTGCTAAACTCAAATAGGCAAAAAACAGCAATTCTGGGTTGGGCTTCCGGTTAATAGGTTAGTCCCAAAAATAATATAAAAGTGAATAATAAAGCCCAATAATGTCCAAAACAGAAGATAATATAGCATGGAGCAATAAAAAATTATAGATACGTTGGAGACGTATCACTGTGTACCCGACCTATTGTGTACCTCACCAAGAGTTAGGCAAGAGGGTACAATAGTGATCTAGGAGTAGATCACTGGACAACGGTCAAAATTATCCTTAGTGGAATAAGGATATGTTTCTCGATTATGGAATTGACAAAAGGTTAAATGCGTAAAGGGTTACGTCGATGCAAGTTTTTGACACTGATCCAAATGACTCTAAGTCTCAATCTGGATACATATTGAAAGTGGGAGCTATTAGCTAGAGTAGCTCCATGCAGAGCAATGTAGACATAGAAATTTGCAAAATACTTACGGATCTGAATGTGACAGACCCGTTGACTAAAATTATCTCACAAGCAAAACATGATCACACCTTAGTACTCTTTGGGTGTTAATCACATAGTGATGTGAACTAGATTACTGACTCTAGTAAACCCTTTGGGTGTTGGTCAAATATCGATGTGAACTATGGGTGTTAACCACATAAAGATGTGAACTATTGATGTTAAATCAGATGGCGATGTGAACTAGATTATTGAATCTAGTGCAAGTGGGAGACTGAAGGAAATATGCCCTAGAGGCAATAATAAAGTTATTATTTATTTACTTATTTCATGATAGATATCTATTATTCATGCTAGAATTGTATTAACCAGAAACATGATACATGTGTGAATACATAGACAAAACAATGTGTCACTAGTATGCCTCTACTTGACTAGCTCGTTGAATCAAAGATGGTTAAGTTTCCTAGCCATAGACATGAGTTGTCATTTGATTAACGGGATCACATCATTAGGAGAATGATGTAATTGACTTGACCCATTCCGTTAGCTTAGCACTCGATCGTTTAGTATTCTGTTATTGCTTTCTTCATGACTTATAAATGTTCCTATGACTATGAGATTATGCAACTCCCGTTTACCGGAGGAACACTTTGTGTGCTACCAAACGTCACAACGTAACTGGGTGATTATAAAGGTGCTCTACAGGTGTCTCCAAAGGTACTTGTTGGGTTGGCATATTTCAAGATTAGGATTTGTCACTCCGATTATCGGAGAGGTATCTCTGGACCTACTCGATAATGCACATCACTATAAGCCTTGCAAGCAATGTGACTAATGAGTTAGTTGCGGGATGATGATTACAGAACGAGTAAAGAGACTTGCCGATAACGAGATTGAACTAGGTATTGAGATACCGACGATCGAATCTCGGGCAAGTAACATACCGATGACAAAGGGAACAACGTATGTTGTTACGCGGTTTGACCGATAAAGATCTTCGTAGAATATGTAGGAGCCAATATGAGCATCCGGGTTCCGCTATTGGTTATTGACCGGAGACGTGTCTCGGTCATGTCTACATAGTTCTCGAACCCGTAGGGTCCGCACGCTTAAAGTTTGATGACGGTTATATTATGAGTTTATGTGTTTTGATGTACCGAAGGTAGTTCGGAGTCCCGGATGTGATCACGGACATGACGAGGAGTCTCGAAATGGTCGAGACATAAAGATTAATATATTGGAAGCCTATATTTGGATATCGGAAGTGTTCCGGGTGAAATCGGGATTTTACTGGAGTACCGGGGGTTACCGGAACCCCCCGGGGGTTTAATGGGCCAAGACGGGCCTTAGTGGAGAAGAGGAGGGGCAGCCAGGGCAGGCCACGCGCCCCCTCCCCCTCTAGTCCAAACTGGACAGGGGGGGGGGGGGCTTTCCTTCCTCTCTCCCTCCTCCTTCCCCCTTCTCCTACTCCAACTAGGAAAGGAGGGAGTCCTACTCCCGGTGGGAGTAGGACTCCTCCCTGGCGCGCCTTCTCCTGGCCGGCCGCCTCTCCCCCCTTGCTCCTTTATATACGGGGGTAGGGGGGGCACCTCTAGACACAACAATTGATCTCTGGATCTCTTAGCCGTGTGCGGTGCCCCCCTCCACCATAGTCCACCTCGATAATATAGTAGCAGTCCTTAGGCGAAGCCCTGCGTCGGTAGAACATCATCATCGTCACCACGCCGTCGTGCTGACAGAACTCTCCCTCAAAGCTCGGCTGGAAAGGAGTTCGAGGGACGTCATCGAGCTGAACGTGTGCTGAACTCGGAGGTGCAGTACGTTCGGTACTTGATCGGTCGGATCGTGAAGACGTACGACTACATCAACTGTGTTGTGCTAACGCTTCCGCTTCCGGTCTACGAGGGTACGTGAACAACACTCTCCCCTCTCGTTGCTATGCGTCACCATGATCTTGCGTGTGCGTAGGAATTTTTTTGAAATTACTACTTTCCCCAACACCCGATGCACACGCATCAGGGTCAAAATCATTTTTGGTAGCCCTATCATCACTTTGAACCCAGTGCATCACCCAAGCCCACGTCTTGTGCATCAGGGCGGCCATGTATTTATTAGATATTTGGCGTACAGCTAGCCCATTAGGTGTAGATGGTAGGTACCAGGAATAGGTTTAATTTGACTGATCAAATAGAGAAGCCGTTGATTTTGGCTTACCCTGAATGCTAGATAAGATGAATCTAGCATTTTTATGCTGCTCTGCCGGAACTGCTCAAGTCAGATATTTAAGCTTTTGGTCATTTGCTTTATATAATACATCATATTTTATTAAATTTGATTTGCTTCATATAGTTGAATACTCCATCACAATTGCTTTACATTTTTATAATAGATGCATAAATTTATTTAACGAGTACAAACCCAAATTAATTATATTATTGTTTACTTTTTATTCATAACGCTTAGCAAACTTCTATGCTGCTTATTAGACCGGAGTTAATTTGGATTCGTAATTATCTACTTGGCACCAAGTATCTTCTAATGTATGTAATCATGTGTCTTTTATCAAATGTACATACATTATAGACAAGTATCTTCTAAAAAAAAGCACAGTGGACGAAGTTTCTACAAAAAAAAGCACATAATGAAAGCAGCCCCACTTGAACTGAAGGAGCACGTGCTTAATGAAAGACGCCGCATCCAGTAACTCAATCTTCATGCAGCTATTTTCAGGAAAAAATAGTATTGCCATTGAACTGAAGGAGCAAGGTGCGGGGGTTCATCGGGATATTTTCAGTAGCCCCACTGCCAAAGAGCTGAAGTGGGTGGTGCGTGATAGGGTACGCCAGGTGATGCAAGCTAGACAATGGGGCCGAATATGTTGCCACTATAGGTTGGTAGTAGAAAAAGTGCAAATATGCACTCGAAGGCTATTACCCTTAGGTTTAGTAGGGGGCGGGGGGATTTCATAGAATGTATTGTCATTTGATGTGATTTATGGCGAAGAGTTTATGAGTCCACTATAAGAATATGTACCAATTCTTAATCTTAAAGCAAACAAGGCGTGAAAAATGGAGAAGCTTCAACGTTCGAGCACCAAGGATATGCCATTGACTACATTGTTCATCATGCTGCTTAGAAGAGATATGACCAAAAAGTATTATCATTTGTAAATACTCTTTTTGAGTGAGATGAGAAGCAGTAGCAAGATAGATAACAAAGTTGACGTTATTTTGATTTTGTAATTTCTTTGTTTTTATAGAGCTGGCATTTATTTGAATAAGATTTAATTGTTAATAATATTTTTTTGACTTCAAACATTTTGGTATAATTCACTCATTTTATTATGAGGTTAATAACTGTGGATCATGCTTTGGCCTGTAATTTCTAAATTATGATGAAGGTGTGCCATGGAGCTGATTTTTGGTGCTTATGAAATGTGCAATGCGTGTCTGTGGATCTCTCTTGAAAAAATAGATGATGGTTACAAATCATAATCATACGAAAGCGAGCTTGAGTACAAAAACGAGATAATTCTCAATTGACTAATCACCGAAAACGAGATCAAAAATATATTTCAAATCGTTAAAAAATTATAATATGTGGAAGTACATGATTTTGAATATAGTGATTGGGCATCGTGGCAAGAACGAAGGTGAATGTGGGGAGAGGATAAAGATATAGATGCCACTTTGTATTCTTACAAAGAAAGAGTGGTTAAGTAGACACAATGATCATCAAGGAGGAAATAAATGGGAGATATGAGGGTCTCGAGACAATGTCATTGAAAGAGGCTGAAAATTCATCGAGTTTTATACAACAATTAGAAAAAGATTATAAGGCCCGTGGCAACACATGGATGTTCTACTAGTTATAGGTAATATTCGAGAAACGGAACATGGCCAGAACAAACAACACACGAAGCAATTATTTCACCTGAAAATCTGGTAATGCACACACCAACCCATGGAAATAACAACACCACAAATCACGACCTCACGTGGCCGCTGACCGCCGAGAGTCTACGTGTCGGAGCACTAAGCGGCGGCGTCCAGCTGGCTGCCGGCAACGTCGATGACGAAGCGGTACCTCACGTCGTTCTTCTCCAGCCGCTCCACCGCCGTGTTGACGTAGTCCATCTTGACGACCTCGACGTCCGCGGTAATGCCGTGCTTCCCCGCGAAGTCCAGCATCGCCTGGCAGCTGCTGACGCTGCCCACGCCGTTCCCGGCCACGCGCTTGCCGCCTCCGATGATGGCGTAGGCCGGCAGCGCCAGCGGCTCGCTCGGCGCGCCGACCACCACCATCTGCCCCATCGGCTTCAGCAGCTCCAGCAGTGGCACCAGTGGGTGCCCCGCCGACACCGTGTCGATGATGCCGTCCATCGTGCCCGCCGCAGCCTGCTCCCAACAATCGTACCCTTTGTCAATCGCCACCGTGCCAAGAATCATATATCGCGCACGCACAGGGTCAATCAATGGAGGGGGCAAAAAAACGTCACCTTCATTTGCTCGGTGTCCTGGCTGACCAAGAACGCGTCGGCGCCGAGGCGCTCGAGCGCTTCCTCGCGCTTCCTCGGCGACGAGCTGATCACGGTGACGGTCATCCCGAACGCCTTGCCGAACTTGACGGCCATGTGGCCGAGGCCCCCGAGGCCGACGACGCCGAGGTGCTTCCCCGGCGCGTTGAGGCCGTACTGCATCATCGGGCTGTACATCGTGACGCCGGCGCAGAGCAGCGGCGCCGCCCCGGCGAGAGACAGGCTCTCCGGGACGCGGAGGACGTAGTCCTGGTTGACGACGAGCAGGTCGGAGAACCCCCCCTGGGTGGTGGCGCCGTCGTAGTCCACGCCGTTGGAGGTGAGCACGAGCGTGGGGCAGTAGTTCTCGTACCCCTTGCTGCAGGTGTCGCAGGAGCGGCAGGAGTCGACGAAGTAGCCCACGCCCACCGTGTCCCCGGCCTTGAAGCTCTTGACGCCAGGGCCGACGTCGGTGACGACGCCAACGATCTCATGCCTGCGCCGGCAACACGGTAACAGTTAATCCACCATTGTAGTCGTAGACCATCGATATGTTTTGGTTGGTGTACCCACCCTGGAACGATGGGGTAGAGGGCGTTGCCCCACTCGTTCTTGGCGATGTGGAGGTCGGTGTGGCAGATCCCGCAGAAGAGCACCTTGATCGTCACATCGTCGTCCTTCGGAACCCTGTGGTGCATCACGGCAATTCATCAGCACAGCGCAAGAAGCAGAGGCGAGGCCGAGCAGAGTACCGCCATGATGGGGACTGGATAGAGGAAGACCTTCGCGAGAAGCTGTAGGGGGAGAGGAGACCGGACTCGTCTCTCGCGGCCCAACCGAGCGCAGGTGTGCCTTTCTCCATTGACGATTGCTCGCTCTGCTTCTTCGCCTAGGCTCTAGCTGGGGTACTTCGATCTCCTGCTCACAAATCAGGGTGTTGGTCACTGCCAAGCCCGGAGATGGGGATAACTAGGCATGCCGACGAGCCGGACTGGACGTCAGACACTACGTGTCGACGGCATGGCAACGTCAGACACTACGTATCTCCACTCTCCACCTACTACTGGTCGACTCCTAGCCGAAACATGTTTATCCCCGAATTCCATACGCACACACCTGGGACCTGGCTGCAGCTCCGCAGCCAGCCAGCGGCGGCTCTGCCTGCTTTCTTTCTTCGATGGGAACTGAAATGTTAATCAATGGAAGTGTTTGTTCAGTGACTTCAGTCGGGCCGCCATATTTGTCGCAGGGTCGGCATATTAAAAACCGCGAAGCAATGAACACCACGCACTGTATCATTTGATCAAAGCTGCCCATTCAGTGCGGGGTTGGGAGCGGATAAAAGAATCGAGGCCAGTGTAGTGTGCAGTGACGGTGACCGGCCGGGCAAATTATTCGACACGTTTGACCAACGATTCGCGAACTGGACTCAAGATGGTTAGTTTTTTTTTTAAGAAAAACTGCTCACATTTTTTTTTTTCAGATTTTTCGTCAATGTTCGTCCAGTGAGAGAAGACGTATCCGTAGACTATGAAGACACTGTGATGACCTCACCAATCTCAAGATGTTGTGTTGACTCGGTATCCCGGAGGTGCTCATAGACATAAAGATGCATATATATGGGCATCTGCATTGTACTATGTTCAAAATAAAATAACCGACGATTCAGTAGATGGGCCATGGATTCAAACTCGTCTCTTAGGCCAACTCCAACGCACGATCCACGTCTGTTTTGTTCGGATTCTATCCTTTTGAATAGGGCAAATGGTTGTTTTCCGGCCGCGCCGGAACAACTGTTGCGCCCAACCGACGGACGCATTTTGTTCCGGCACCATGTTTCTTTTACAAGAAAAATAAAGTAAAAACTGAAATAGCCCACGGCCATAGCCATGCCAGCAGCCATAGTTCATGTCGTCCTGAGCGCCAACAGCCGGTACACATGCCAGCCTACAAAATGATCACCCCACGGTCACACCATCACACTAGCCAGTGGCCGACACACTTGCCAACGCACAAAAATGGCCGAAGTTCATGTCTCACGGCCCTAGTTCATGCCGACACACAAAAGCCGACATACAAAATGCCACTCTTGGGCGTAGCTCAATCATCTAGCTCTAAGGATGGCAATGGATAGGGTATGGGCAGGGTAGAGCAATACCATACCCATACCTGTATAGTCAAGGGTACAAAATTCTACCCATACCCGCACTCCATGGGTATGAAACTTTACCCATACCCATACCCGAGGGGTACCCGTACCCATTGGGTACCCAGTTGGTAGAACAAAATGTACACAAGTTGTTCACAATTTTACGCTCATTGATAGCACATTTGACAAAAAAATCAATTATCTCAGCTCAATAACAGGTAGATGAGTAAATGACCAATATCAAAATTTAGAAACCACAACATACTCTTAAGTCAATAGGAGTAGATGAGTCACATGAAAAATTAATGACTAATTGACAACAACTTAACATTAGTTCACAAACAGGCAGGGTATGGGTATACCCACGGGTACAAGGCTATACCCGTACCCTACCCATGACTTAATGGATAGGATATGGGTACTACCCACAGGTATAAAAGTGTGCCCGTACCCTGCCCATGTGGGTACGGTACCCGCGGGTACCCGTACCCGTGGGTAAAATTGCCATCCTTATCTAGCTCGAGCATCGCCTTTTGCTTCTTATCCAACCAAACCCTTTTCCTCGGTGACACCTTCCTCAAGTCCACCGTCATAATCTCCACCTCCTTCGCAATGATAGCGAACGACACCTCTTTTTCTTTGGTGTTTTCATTGGTCACCTCAATCTTGAGCTTCTTCGTTTGGACGACCTCCTCAATCTCGAAGCTTCCTCCTTTTGACGGCCTCCTCCATCTCAAGCTTCTTCTTTTGGAGCTTGATGTAGGCCTTCATTTGCTCCTCTTTTCTTGGCGCTTCCTCGCCCCTTACTTCCTTTTGGGTCATCATTCCTTGTAAAGTTTCTTGCAAGGCGAATGATGTCACATCACGCTTCTCATCCACCTTGGAGTTGGTCTTGTCGCTTGGTCGCTTCTCTCCTCCTTCATGCTCAACAATGGCCGCTGCCCTCCATTCTTCTTTTATGCGGCATATTGCTTTTTAAACTTGGGGCAATCTTTGATGATCATCGAACAATGGGTGAAGGTGAATGGCTTGTTCCCATGTTGGGCCTTGAAGGCTTCCAAAGTTTGGAATGCCTACAAAATGAAAGTGAAGGTCACAATGTAACAGCGAAGGACACAAAAGCCAACAAACAGGAAAATGGCATATGAACAAAAGAGAAGAAGTTGCATACCATGTCGCTCACGCCCAGGCCACTCACGGGACGCCCAAAACTTGTTGCATTCGTGTTGGATAAACCACCCACCTCTTTTGGATTGAGCAGACACCACGAGTGTGATGACCCACAAGTATAGGGGATCAATTGTAGCTCTTTTCGATAATTAAGAGTGTCGAACCCAACGAGGAGCAGAAGGAAATGACAAGTAGTTTTTAGTAAGGTAATGTCTGCAAGTGCTGGAACTGTAAGTAGCGGGTAGTTTGATAGCAAGATAATTTGTAACGAGCAAATAACGATAATAGTAACAAGTATGCAGCAAGGTAGCCCAATTCTTTTGAGGCAAAGGACAGGCCAAAACGGTCTCTTATGATAAGCAAAGCGTTCTTGAGGGTACACGGGAATTTCATCTAGTCACTTTCATCATGTTGGTTTGATTTGTGTTTTCTACTTTGATAATTTGATATGTGGGTGGACCGGTGCTCAGGTGTTGTTCTTACTTGAACAAACCTCCTACTTATGATTAACCCTCCCGCAAGCATCCGCAACTACGATAAAAGTATTACGAATAAATTCTAACCATAGCATTAAACTTTTGGATCCAATCGGTCCCTTTCGAAATAGCGCATAAACGGGGGTTTAAGCTTGTGTCACTCTCGCAACCCACCATCTAATTGCTACTCCACAATGCATTACCTTAGGCCCAAATATGGTGAAGTGTGATGTAGTCGACGTTCACATGACACCACTAAGGGAATCACAACATACATACTATCAAAATATCGAACACATATCAAGTTCACATGATTACTTGCAACATGATTTCTCCCGTGACCTCAAGAACAAAAGTAACTACTCACAAATGATAAACATGTTCATGATCGTGAGGAGTATTAAATAGCATAATGGATCTGAACATATAATCTTCCACCAAATAAACCATATAGTAATCAACTACAAGATGTAATCAACACTACTAGTCACCCACAAGCATCAATCTATAGTTCTGGTAACAAGATTGAATACAAGAGATGAACTAGGGTTTGAGATGAGATGGTGCTGTTGAAGATGTTGATGGAGATTGCCCTCCCCAAGATGGGAGAGTTGTTGGTGATGATGATGATGATTTCCCCCTCCGGGAGGGAAGTTCTCCCGACGGAATCGCTCCGCCGGAGGGCAAAAGTGCTCCTGCCCAAGTCCCGCCTCGAGACAGCGGTGCTCCGTCACGAAAGTCTCCTCCTTATTTTTTCTAGGTCAAAATGACCTATATACCAGAAGACGGGCACTGGAGGTGGGCCGAGGAGGCCACAACCCACCAGGGCGCGCCTGGGGGCCCTGGCGCACCCTGGTGGGTTGTGCCCACCTGGTGGACCCCCTCTGGTAGTTATTGGCTCCAATAATTCTTAAATATTCCATAAAAATCTCCGTGAAGTTTCAGCTTGTTTGGAGTTGTGCAGAATAGGTGGCCTGGCGTAGCTTTTCCAGTCCAGATTTCCAAATTTTAATTCTCCCTCTTGGTGTGTTCCTTGCAAATTATGAGAGAGAAGGCATTAAAATTACTCCAAAAAGCATTATTACGAATAAAGACATTATAAATAACAGTAAGAAAACATGATGCAAAATGGACGTATCAACTCCCCCAAGCTTAGACCTCGTTTGTTCTGAAGCGAAAACAGAAATCGAAAAACATGTCCACATGCTTTGAGAGAGAGGTGACGATAAAAAAAATACGGACATAGAAGCATCATGTTGATTATTATAACAACAACAAAATTAAACATAGAACTTTTATTATATACTTCTCATGAATAAGTGATAGTTCATCACACAATCGAAGTATAAAGCAAAAACTCTATTAGAAACCAACAAACTATGTTCTCAGTCAACTTTGCAACTACAATTCATCATCTTTTGAGGAAGAGTCACGTGTCGAAGCCCTTAGGCAAGTCCACATACTCAACCATCATACAGTCTTCTATGATTGCTAACACTCATGTCGTACCCATGAGCAAAACGTTTCAACCGGACACATAGAAAGATAGGGGCTTATAGTTTCGCCTCCCAACATACTCACCTCAAGGGTGATGTCAACAATAATAACTCATGCTATCTATATTCAACTAGACATATGTGCCTAGATCTTTCCTCACCACATGATGCTTGCCAAAGGAGAAAACTAAAAGGAATAGAAGGAAAACTTTGACTCTTTGCATAAAAGTAAAAGATAGGCCCTTCGCAGAGGGAAGCAGAGGTTGCCATGCGCTTATTTGTTCTCCCTTAGTGCAAGAGAACATCACGTTGTTGTTGGAAATATGCCCTAGAGGCAATAATAAATTAGTTATTATTATATTTCCTTGTTCATGATAATCGTTTATTATCCATGCTATAATTGTATTGATAGGAAACTCAAATACATGTGTGGATACATAGACAACACCATGTCCCTAGCAAGCCTCTATTGGCTAGCTCGTTGATCAATAGATGGTTACGGTTTCTGACCATGGACATTGGATGTCATTGATAACGGGATCACATCATTAGGAGAATGATGTGATGGACAAGACCCAATCCTAAGCCTAGCACAAAGATCGTAGTTCGTATGCTAAAGCTTTTCTAATGTCAAGTATCATTTCCTTAGACCATGAGATTGTGCAACTCCCGGATACCGTAGGAATGCTTTGGGTGTACCAAACGTCACAACGTGAATCGGGTGACTATAAAGGTGCATTACGGTATCTCCGAAAGTGTCATTGGGTTGGCATGAATCGAGACTGGATTTGTCACTCCGTGTAAACAGAGAGGTATCTCTGGGCCCACTCGGTAGGACATCATCATAATGTGCACAATGTGACCAAGGGGTTGATCACGGGATGATGTGTTACGGAACGAGTAAAGAGACTTGCCGAACGAGATTGAACAAGGTACGGGATACCGACGATCGAATCTCGGGCAAGTACAATAATACCGGACAAAGGGAATTGTATACGGGATCGATTGAGTCCTTGACATCGTGGTTCATCCGATGAGATCATCGTGGAACATGTGGGAGCCAACATGGGTATCCAGATCCCGCTGTTGTTTATTGACCGGAGAACGTCTCGGTCATGTCTGCATGATTCCCGAACCCGTAGGGTCTACACACTTAATGTTCGATGGCGACGCTAGGGTTATAAAGGAAGTTTGTATGTGGTTACCGAATGTTGTTCGAGTCCCGGATGAGATCTTGGACGTCACGAGGTGTTCCGGAATGGTCCGGAGGTAAAGATTTATATTTGGGAAGTCCTGTTTTGGTCACCGGAAAAGTTTCGGGTTTATCGTTAACGTACCGGGACCACCGGTTGGGTCCCGGGAGTCCACCAAGTGCGGCCACCAACCCCGAAGGTTGCGTGGGCCAAGTGTGGAGGAACCTGCCCCAAGGGGGCTGGTGCGCCCCCCACAAGAGGCCCAAGGCGCAAGGGAGAGTGGGAGGGGGCAAACCCTAGGGCAGATGGGCCCTAAGGCCCATCTAGTGGGCGCCTCCCTCCCCCGCCCCACGTGGCCGCCCCCCGTGAACCCAACAAGGGCTGCCGCCCCACAAGGGGTGGGAACCCAAGAGGGGGCGCCCCCACCACCCCATACCCGATATATATGAGGCCAAGGGGGCGGCCCGAACACATGAGAGCCTCCTCTCCCGAGCGCAGCCCTGCCTCTCCTCCTCCTCCTCTCCCATGGTGCTTGGCGAAGCCCTTGGGATTGCCACGCTCCTCCATCACCACCATGCCGTTGTGCTGCTGCTGGATGGAGTCTTCCTCAACCTCCCCCACTCGCCTTGCTGGATCCAGGCGTGGGAGACGTCACCGGGCTGTACGAGTGTTGAACGCGGAGGTGCCGTCCGTTCGGCACTAGGATCTCCGGTGATTTGGATCACGACGAGTACGACTCCTTCAACCCCGTTCTCATGAACGCTTCCGCTTAGCGATCTACAAGGGTATGTAGATGCACTCTCCTTCCCTCGTTGCTAGTTTCTCCATAGATAGATCTTGGTGACACGTAGGAAAAATTTTGAATTTCTGCTACGTTCCCCAACAGTGGCATCATGAGCTAGGTCTATTATGCGTAGATTCTTTGCACGAGTAGAACACAAAGTAGTTGTGGGCGTTGATGTTGTTCAATATGCTTACCGTTACTAGTCCAATCTTGTTTCGACGGTATTGTGGGATGAAGCGGCCGGACCGACCTTACACGCATTTACGTGAGACAGGTTCCACCGATCGACATGCACTTGGTGCATAAGGTGGCTAGCGGTGCCGCTCTCCCACTTTAGTCGGAACGGATTCGATGAAAAGGGTCCTTATGAAGGGTAAATAGCAATTGGCATATCACGTTGTGGTTTTGCGTAGGTAAGAAACGTTCTTGCTAGAAACCCAAAGCAGCCACGTAAAACATGCAAACAACAATTAGAGGACGTCTAACTTGTTTTTGCAGGGTATGCTATGTGATGTGATATGGCCAAGAAGAATGTGATGAATGATATGTGATGTATGAGATTGATCATGTTCTTGTAATAGGATTCACGACTTGCATGTCGATGAGTATGACAACCGGCAGGAGCCATAGGAGTTGTCTTTATTTATTGTATGACCTGCGTGTCATTAAACAACGCCATGTAATTACTTTACTTTATTGCTAACCGGTAGCCATAGTAGTAGAAGTAATAAGTTGGCGAGACAACTTCATGGAGACACGATGATGGAGATCATGATGATGGAGATCATGGTGTCATGCCGGTGATAATGATGATCATGGAGCCCCGAAGATGGAGATCAAAAGGAGCAATATGATATTGGCCATATCATGTCACTACTATATAATTGCATGTGATGTTTATTATGTTTATGCATCTTGTTTACTTAGAACGACGGTAGTAAATAAGATGATCCCTTACAACAATTTCAAGAAGTGTTCCCCCTAACTGTGCACCGTTGCCAAAAGTTCGTCGCTTCTAAGCACCACGTGATGATCGGGTGTGATGGATTCTTACGTTCACATACAACGGGTGTAAGACAGATTTACACACGCGGAACACTCAGGGTTAACTTGACGAGCCTAGCATGTACAGACATGGCCTCGGAACACAGAGACTGAAAGGTCGAGCATGAGTCGTATGGTAGATACGATCAACATGAAGATGTTCACCGAGTCGACCAGTCCGTCTCACGTGATGATCGGACACGGCCTAGTTGACTCGGATCATGTAATCACTTAGATGACCAGAGGGATGTCTATTCGAGTGGGAGTTCATAAGATGAACTCAATTATCTTGAACATAGTCAAAAGACCTTTTGCAAATTATGTCGTAGCTCGCGCTTTAGTTCCACTGTTTAGATATGTTCCTAGAGAAAAATATAGTTGAAAGTTGTGATGGCGATTATGCGGACGATAGATAGCTTATGTCCTTAATGCACCGCCACAGGTGTCTTTGAACCCCAAACGTCGTTTGTGGATGTTGCGAACATCGGACATACACGCTTTGATAACTACGTGATAGTTCGGTTAAATGGTTTAGAGTTGAGGCACCAAAGACGTTTTTCAAACGCCATGGAACATATGAGATGTTTCGAGGGCTGAAATTGGGATTTCGGGCTCGTGCCCACGTCAAGAGGTATAAGACCTCCGACGATTTTCTTAGCCTGCAAACTAAGGGAGAAAAGCTCAATTGTTGAGCTTGTGCTCAGATTGTCTGAGTGCAACAATCACTTGAATCGAGTGGGAGTTGATCTTCCAGATGAGATAGTGATGTTTCTCCAAAAGTCATTGCCACCAAGCTGCTAGAAGCTTCGTGATGAACTATAACATATCGAGGATAGATATGATGATCCTTGAGCCATTCGCAATGTTCGACACATCGCGAATGTAGAAATCAAGAAGGAGCATCAATTGTTGATGGTTGGTGAAACCACTAGTTTCAAGAAGGGCAAGGGCAAGAAGGGACACTTCATGAAACGGCAAATCGATTCTTTGCTCCAAAGGAAGAAACCCAAGGTTAAACCCAAACCCGAGACTAAGTGCTTCGTAATAAGGGGAACAGCCACCGGAGCAGCATTACCCTAGATACTTGGTAGATGAGAAGGTCGGCAAGGTCGATAGAAGTATATTTGATATACATTAAGTTACTGTGTATTTTACTAGTACTCCTAGTAGCACCAGGGTATTAAGATACCGGTTCGGTTGCTAAGTGTTAGTAACTCGAAATAAAAGCTACGGCATAAACGGAGACTAGCTAAAGGAGAGTCGGCGATAGGTGTTGGAAGTGTTTCCAATTTTGATGTGATCAAACATCGCACGCTCCCTCTACCATCAAGATTAGTATTAAACCAGAATAATTATCATTTGGTGTTTATGCGTTTAGCATAGACATGATTGGATTATGTCTATCGCAATACGGTTATTCATTTAAGGAGAATAATGGTTACTCTATTTATTTGAATAATACCTTCGATGGTCTTGCACCTAAATAAATGGTTTATTGAATCTCGATCGTAGTGATACACATTTTCATGCCAAAAGTATAAGATAGTAATGATAGTACCACCTGCTTGTGGGACTGCCATTTGAGTCATATTGGTATAAAACGCATGAAGAAGCTCCATGTTGATGGATCTTTGGACTCACTCGTTTTGAAAAGTTTGAGACATGCGAACCACGTCTATTGGTGTATACGCATGAAGAAACTCCATGCAGATGGATCGTTTAGACTCACTTGATTTTGAATCACTTGAGATATGCAAATCATACCACATGGACAAGATGACGGAAAAGCCTCGGTTTCAGAAGATGGAACAAGATAGCAACTTGTTGGAAGTAACACACTTTGATGTGTGCAGTCCAATGAGTCTTTGAGGCATGCAATGGATATCGTTATGTTACGACTTCACAGATGATTCGAGTAGATGTTGAGTATATTTACTTGATGAAACACAAATCTGAATTATTGAATGGTTCAAGTAATTTCAGAATGAAGTTTAAGATCTTCGTGACAAGAGGATAGAATGTCTATGACATGATCATAGAGATGAATATCTGAGTTACGAAGTTTTGGCACACAATTAAGACATTGTGCAAATTGTTTCACAATTAATACCGCACAGAACACCATAGTGTGATGGTGTGTCCGAACATCATAGTTGCACTCTATTGGATATGGTGCGTACCATGATGTCTCTTATCGAATTACCACTATCGTTCATGGGTTAGGCATTAGAGACAACCGCACTCACTTTAATAGGGCACCACGTAACTCCGTTGAGATGACACCGTATGAACTATGGTTTAGAGAAACCTAAGCTGTCATTTCTTAAAGGTTTGGGGCTATGACGCTTATGTGAAAAAGTTTCAGGTTGATAAGCTCGAACCCAAAGCGGATAAAATGCATCTTCATAGGACACCCAAAACAGTTGGGTATACCTCCTAGTTCAGATCCGAAAGCAATAGGGATTGTTTCTTGAAACGGGTCCTTTCTCGAGGAAAAGTTCATCTCGAAAGAATTGAGTGGGAGGATGGTGGAGACTTGATGAGGTTATTGAACCGTCACTTCAACTAGTGTGTAGCAGGGCACAGGAAGTTGTTCCCGTGGCACATACACCAATTGAAGTAGAAGCTTCTGATAGTGATCATGAAGTTTCGGATCAAGTCACCGACGTACCTCGTAGGGTGACAAGGATGCGTACTACTTCAGAGTGGTACGCAATCCTGTCTTGAAGGTCATGTTGCTAGACAACAATGAACCTACGAGCTATGGAGAAGCGATGGTGGGCCCAAATTCCGACAAATGGTTAGAGACCATGAAATCCGAGGTAGTATCCATATATCAGAACAAAGCATGGACTTTGGTGGACTTGCACGATGATCGGCAAGCCATTGAGATGAATGGATCTTTAAGAAGAAGACGGACGTGGACGGTAATGTCACCTTCTATGAAGCTCGACTTGTGGCGAAGAGTTTTTCACAAGTTCAAGGAGTTGACTACGATGAGTTTTTCTCATCCGTAGCGATGCTTAAGTCCGTCGGAATCATGTTAGCATAAGCTGCATTTATGAAATCTGGCGGATGGATGTCAAAATGAGTTTCCTTACCAGTTTTCGTAAGGAAAGGTTGTATGTGATACAATCAGAAAGTTTTGTCGATCCTAAGGATGCTAAAAGGTATCTTTGGCTCGAGCGATCCTATCTAAGGACTGGAGTAAGCATCTCGGAGTTGGAATGTGCGCTTTGATGTGATGATCAAAGATTTTGGGTTTATACAAAGTTTATGAGAAACTTGTATTTCCAAAGAAGTGAGTGGGAGCACTATAGAATTTCGATGAGTATATCGTAAATGATGTAGAATTTTCTGGAAAGCATATAGGGTTGTTTGAAAGGTGTTTTTCAATAGAAAACCTGGATCAAGCTACTTGAACATTGAGCATCAAGATCTATGAGGATAGATCAAAATGCTTAATAATACTTTCAAATGAGCACATACCTTGACATGATCTTGAAGGTGTTCAAGATAGATCACCAAAGAAGGAGTTCTTGCCTGAGTTGTAAGGCGAAGTTAAGACTTAAAGCTCGACCACGGCAGAAAAGAGAGAAAGGACGAAGGTCGTCCCCTATGCTTCGGACATAGGCTCTATAGTATGCTATCTTTGTGTACCGCTTAGGAAGTGTGCCTTGCCATGAGTCGATCGAGGGTACAAGAATGATCCAGGAATGGATCATTGGACAGCGGTCAAAATTATCCTTAGAATAAATAAGGACATGTTTCTCGATTATGGAGGTGATAAAGAGTTCGATGTAAAGGGTTACGTCGATGCAAGCTTTAACACCTATCCGAGTGACTCTGAGTAGCAAACCAGATACGTATAGTGGAGCAACCGTTTGGAATAGATCCAAGTGGAGCGTGGAAGCAGCATTTACAATATGACATAGAGAATTATGAGTACACACGGATCTGAAAGGTTCGCACCGTTGACTAAAACCCGTTGACTAAAACCTCTCTCACAAGCAAAACATGATCAAACCTCGTAACTCATTGAGTCTAAATCACATGATGATGTGAACTAGTTTACGTACACTAGTAAACTCTTTGGGTGTTAGTCACATGGCGATGTGACCTATCGGTGTTAATCACATGACGATGTGAACTAGATTATTGACTCTAGTGCAAGTGGGAGACTGTTGGAAATATGCCCTAGAGGCAATAATAAATTAGTTATTATTATATTTCCTTGTTCATGATAATCGCTTATTATCCATGCTATAATTGTATTGATAGGAAACTCAAATACATGTGTGGATACATAGACAACACCATGTCCCTAGCAAGCCTCTATTGGCTAGCTCGTTGATCAATAGATGGTTACGGTTTCGACCATGGACATTGGATGTCATTGATAACGGGATCACATCATTAGGAGAATGATGTGATGGACAAGACCCAATCCTAAGCCTAGCACAAAGATCGTAGTTCGTATGCTAAAGCTTTTCTAATGTCAAGTATCATTTCCTTAGACCATGAGATTGTGCAACTCCGGATACCGTAGGGAATGCTTTGGGTGTACCAAACGTCACAATGTAACCGGGTGACTATAAAGGTGCATTACAGGTATCTCCGAAAGTGTCATTGGGTTGGCATGAATCGAGACTCGGATTTGTCACTCCGTGTAAACAGAGAGGTATCTCTGGGCCCACTCGGTAGGACATCATCATAATGTGCACAATGTGACCAAGGGTTTGATCACAGGATGATGTGTTACGGAACGAGTAAAGAGACTTGCCGGTAACGAGATTGAACAAGGTGCGGGATACCGACGATCGAATCTCGGGCAAGTACAATACCGCCGACAAAGGGAATTGTATACGGGATCGATTGAGTCCTTGACATCGTGGTTCATCCGATGAGATCATCGTGGAACATGTGGGAGCCAACATGGGTATCCAGATCCCGCTGTTGTTTATTGACCGGAGAACGTCTCGGTCATGTTCAGATGATTCCCGAACCCGTAGGGTCTACACACTTAAGGTTCGATGGCGACGCTAGGGTTATAAAGGAAGTTTGTATGTGGTTACCGAATGTTGTTGAGTCCCGGATGAGATCCCGGACGTCACGAGGAGTTCGGAATGGTCCTGAGGTAAAGATTTATATATGGGAAGTCCTGTTTTGGTCACCGGAAAAGTTTCGGGTTTATTTATCGCATCTGGGACCACCGGAGGGTCCTGGGTCCACCAAGTGGGGCCACCAACCCCAGAAGGTTGCATGGGCCAAGTGTGGGAGGAACCTGCCCCAAGGGGCTGGTGCGCCCACCAGAGGCCCAAGCGCAAGGGAGAGTGGGAGGGGCAAACCCTAGGGCGGATGGGCCCTAAGGCCCATCTAGTGGGCGCCTCCTCCCCTCCCTCTTGGCCGCCCCCTTGAACCCATCTAGGGCTGCCGCCTCTAGGGGTGGGAACCCCAGAGGCGCACCCTCCACCCCTTCCCTATATATATGAGGCCTAGGGGCTGCCCATAACACACGAGAGCCTCCCTCTCCAGCGCAGCCCTGCCTCTCCTCCTCCTCCTCTCCCATGGTGCTTGGCGAAGCCTGCGGGATTGCCACGCTCCTCCATCACCACCATGCCGCGTTGTGCTGCTGCTGGATGGAGTCTTCCTCAACCTCTCCCTCTCTCCTTGCTGGATCAAGGCGTGGGAGATGTCACCGGCTGTACGTGTGTTGAACGCGGAGGTGCCGTCTGCTCGGCACTAGGATCTCCGGTGATTTGGATCACGACGAGTACGACTCCTTCAACCCCTTCTCATGAACGCTTCCGCTTAGCGATCTACAAGGGTATGTAGATGCACTCTCCTTCCCTCGTTGCTAGTTTCTCCATAGATAGATCTTGGTGACACGTAGGAAATTTTTTGAATTTATGCTACGTTCCCCAACAGTTGTATTGCCCCTTAATATGACAACCTTTATTATGTAGTCTGTCACTTTTATTCTTTGTCATCCAAGTTCGTACAACGCTCAATTTTCTCTTACACTAAATGATCTCACACATTTAGAAGCAATTTTTATTGCCTTTTTGCACCGATGACAACTTACTTGAGGGATCTTTCTCAATCCCTAGGTAGGTATGGTGGACACTTGAAAAAAAGATTTGGGTTTAAGGGTTTTTGGATGCACAAGTAGTATTTCTACTTAGTGCGGAATTTTTGGCTAGCAAAGATAGGGGCAAGCATCACATGTTAAAGGATCTATGACAATATGACTTCTATGTGAATATAAACAAACATAAACCATTAAGTTGTCTTCCTTGTCCAACGTCAACAATTTTGGCATATAATATTTTGATGAGGGCTCACAATCACAAAAGATTTCTAGGATAGTATATTTATATGTGAATCTTCTCTTCCCTTATTAATTCTTTCATGAGTTGCATCATTGACTAATGCTATGCTTGTCAATCTCTAATAAAATTTTCTACTTATACTTTTCCTTATGTGGTGCTATCACCTACCATAGGATTAGTATATAATCTTATTGATTTATTTCCTTCTTTTTATTTACTTTCTCTTTTTCTTCTTCTTCTTTATTCGCAACATGAAAGTAAAGAAAGCAAAAAAAAAACTCAAACTAACTTTATTATATAACTTGCACACGATTACAATGATATATCACTAAGCAAACTCTCAAATAAGACATGATAAAACTAAACTTCATTTCATCTAAAGAAAAAGATTGAACTAATATAAGTAAAAGAAAAAAGATAGTGGGATGATACGATACCGGGGCACCTCCCCCAAGCTTGGCGGAAGCCAAGGGGAGTGCCCATACCCGATACTTAGTTCCGTTTTGGTGGTGAAGAAGATGGTGGTGATGAAGAAGAAGTCTTGCCCTCGGATTTCCACGGCAGTGGTCCACCATCATAAGAGGAAGAGTGAGTCTCACGGGTCCTGCAACTAGCAGCCAAACTCATACCTTTAAACCTCGCCTCATATTCAAAGACTTGGTTTTGAAGGTTGTAGATCTGGCTTTGCAGAAAGTTGATTTGCTCATTGAGGCTAAAGATGATGTCCTTCATGGGCTTTCCATCCACCTTGAGATCACGAGAGAGGTTCGTGATCATAAGGTGATTGGCGTTGAGTCCACGCTCCACCATCCCCTTGCACCGAAGACGTCTTGCTCCACAACTTCAAGCCTGTCCTCCATGGTTCCCGTCCCCTTGGGACATGGCACATCACGGAGATGAAGCAACCCCTCATGCATCTGGATGACCTGAGGGTGCTACACCACCTCCCGCATATATGGGTTGATGACGTTCTTGAAGAACTTGTCCTTGGAGGAGCTTGAAGAGGCCATGGCAGATGGGATATGACAGAAAACAGCAAGAAAAAAGATAACAAAGGATTTCTCCGCGATACGGTGGTTAATAGGTTCGGGAAGTATATATATATATATATATATATATATATATATATATATATATATATATATATATATCTTGGAGGACAAGCATACGGGAGAAAAACGGAGTACGGAAGGTGTCCCAGGTGGGCACAACCCACCTGGGCACGCCAGGCAAGCCTGGCGCTATGGTGTCTTGTGCCCACCAGGGGACGCTTCCTGGGAGTTTCTTTATTTCCAAAATTCTAAAATATTCCAAAACTGATAAAAAATATTTTTGATGATTTTCGGAGTCCGTTTACTTACCGTATCATGTACCTCCTTATTTTCACGATTCTGGAGTGTTCTGGAAGGACTCTTTTATGTGTTCTTCCGGTGTCAAAGTTTGGATAATATTACTTTCAACATTTATAGGCGTACCTGAGATATAATGCTTTTCGTTGCCCATTGACAACCTTCGGGTTAGTACCTTCGGAATTATTTATTTTGATGGCTCAAGACCGGTAAACCTCCTCGATGACATATGGGCCTTCCCATTTTGAGAGGAGCTTTCTGAAAGTGCGTTATATCGACAAGAGGGGGGGTGAATAGGCAATTTTTATGAATTCTTCACTGAGGAATTTGCTGGTGAGGAAATTCCTAAGCGAAGAACTACTTGCAGCGGAATAAGTACTCAGAAGTAAGCATAACGGAATGCGGGCATGGTCATCATGATGAAATGAAGACAATCACACAGTACAAAAAGCGTAAACACAGGATAACGTAAGATGAAGACAAACAGACTGAAGAAATTGAACTGAGGAAATTGAGAAAGTCTTCAGTCAAAGTCTTCAAACACAGATATGAAGAAACACTCAACACAGTTATGAGGAAATGAAAGAGTTGAGGAAATAGAACCAGTAAGGTTGGTGAAGACAATGATTTGGTAGACCAGTTCCAACTGCTTGTCTCGGTTATGCGTATGGTTGGAGCGGCTGAGTATTTAAACTCAAGGACACACAGTCCAGACACCTACCATCGAAAGCACGCAGCTCAGACACCAAGTCCTCACCGTATTCTCCTTGAACTAAGGTCACACAGACCTCGTCCAATCACTCGTGGTAAGTCTTGAGCGACTTCCGGACCTTCACAGACTTGGTCACTCGGCGATCCACAATTCCTCTTGGATGCTCTAGACCATGACGCCTAACCGTCTGGAAGAAGCACAGTCTTCAAAGGTAACAAGCGTCGGATCCACGCAGGATCAATCTCTTCAATGATGCTCAATCACTTTGGGTTTGTAGGGGTTTGGTTTTGGGTTTTTCCTCACTCGATGATTTTCGCTCAAAGTCCTCGGAGGATGGGATGCTCTCAAATGACAAGTGTCAAGTTCTCTCGAGCAGCCAACCAGCTAGTGGTTGTAGGGGGCGGCTATTTATAGCCTAGGGAGCAGCCCGACATGATAAGACATAAATGCCCTTCAATGATATGACCGTTAGGTGGATAAGATATTTTGGAACAATTTGGCGCGTATACAAGAGCGGTCGGAAATTTGACTCTCAAATTCCTCGGGGCTATCATGTTCCTCACTGTAGGCAATTAAATCTTGGCGAGTTCCTAACTCCTCGATCGGAAATTCCTCGGCGACCGGAAGAACTTCGTCTCACATCAAGAAATTGACTGAATCTGTATGAGATTTCCAAAGGCTTCACTCGAAGGGATTGGTAGGTGTAGGATTTTGAGTTGAGCATCACATGGAAATTTTTCCTTAGTATTTCCTCGACCCCCTTTAACAGTACGGTGTTTCCTATGACTCAAGAAAGAGAAAAACGAAACTATAGAAACAAAAGTCTTCACGCTTCATGTTCCTCAAATGAATACCAAGTTTTGAAGGTCACACCAATTTCTTCATTTTCAAAGTCTTCAGAATACCAAAGTCTTCAGTCGAAGAACTTCATTTTTAGGGGTCGACTTTCTATGTAAATATCAAACTCCTCATAGACTTATGGACCTGTGTACACTCATAAACACATTAGACGCTTAACCTATAAGTCTTCAATACACCAAAATCATTAAGGGGCACTAGATGCACTTACAATCTCCCCTTTTTTGGTGATTGATGACAATATAGGTTAAGTTTTCAACGGGAATAAACATATGAAGTGTAAATATTGATATTGAGGAATTTGATTGCAAGATATAGAAGAGCTCCCCCTGAAGATGTGCATAGTGAGGAATTTGCTTTTGAGGCATTGCACATTTGAAGAGTTGAATCATGGAGATCTCCCCCTATATCTTGTAATTCATACACGCATTTGACATATACTATGAAGAATTTGAAATGCATGATGAAATATGGTGACTGATGTAATTCAACATGCGTGTATTAACATATAACGAGGAATAAGCATGCGAGAGGAACACATCAAAAGTATCGAGCACCATCGGGTTTAAGATTACAACTCGATCCAATAAAAGTTTCGTAAGAACGAGAGTTGTAACTTAGCAAAAAACGCCCATATAATAGACCCGCTTGAAGACTAACTCAAATTTCTCCCCTTTGTCATCGAATGACCAAAAGGATCGAAACCGAGGACTAACGCTCAAGAATATCAAGTTGATGGAGGAGCGCCAGCGTTGTCGGGGTCGGTTGTCGTAGTAGGGCCTACCGCAGTGTCGTCCAAGTCTTCATTTTCATCAGTGTCACGCGATGAAGAATAGGAGCTGGCCACCAAGGAAGGAACCTTGACCTTCTTGAATTTCTTTGGTGGAGGTGCAGACCAGTCAAATTCTTCCTTGAGACCCATGTTCTTCGGGATCTTCTCTGTTGTAGAGATGAGATAGAACAGCCAGTGCAGTTGAAGGTTTTATGGAGGTAGTATTGGTTTTTCTTCACTGCATTGTGTGTTGAGGTCATGTTGTGAAGAATTGAACCAAACTGACGCTTGACCCATTTATGATTGCGATCAACCTTCTGATGAAGACTAAGGAGTAACTCACAATCAGTCATCACCACAGGTGTGTGGCTTGAGGATTTTGCTTGGTCGAGGTATTGGCGGCAAGAGTCATGTGTGGCGAGTCATCATTGGTGGAGTAGGATGCAACCTTGCGAAATTGACCATCCAATGGACGAATGCCTTCATCTATCACAACAGCTTGCCTTGCCTTTGTCATCACCGAGGAAAATGTCCGCTTGAGGACTTCAATTGGAGGCAAGTAGCTGCAGTGGTTCGTAGTATCAGCCTTGTAATTGAGTGAAGACCTTGTCCCGATGAACCTCATAATCCATGGTGCATAAGGCTTCAGCTCAAAAGGTGACATAGCAATGTTTGCCGAGTCCTCATGAAGAAATCATGGAAGTTTACGGAACGCCATGAATGATATTGAAAAGCATATTCTTCATGATGCCAACGACTTCTTCATCATTTGAGTCGTGGCCTTTGATAGGACTCATTGTCTTCGCTGTAATGCGATAGACAGTCCGAGGCACATATAGTAATTCCTTGACGAAGAATTTGGTTCGTGGGGCCTGCCCTGGCTTCAAAGGCTTCATCAGAACTTGCATGTAGTGATTTGTAAGCTCAGGTTTGCTGTAGATGCAACAAGCACCATCTAGGGGAGGACTGAGTGGGAGGGCATGAATCAATTCAGTTGCTGGTGCCTTGTAGTGAGTATTTTCCGTCATCCAGTCCAGTACCCATGAGTTCACATCTTCAGAATCTCCGGTGATGTGCAGCGTCGCATAGAATTGAAGAATGAGTTCTTCATTCCAATCATAGATGTCGCCAGAAATTCAGCAATCCAAAGATCGTGAAGAGCACCGAGGACCGGCTCGAAGCTTGGCGAGATTCCATGTCCACGTGAGGAATATGTGCATGATCGAAGACTTTGTCTTTGTTGAATAACACAGGAATAGAAGTTGGCTTGACTAGCAGTCCGTAAACGCCTCTTCCTTATGCGAAAGCAGAGTCATATGGGTTGTAGTCGATGAAGAATACATGCTCGCCGAAGAAATCTTCAGCCTTGAACTTTTGCTTCGTTGAGAATGGATTCTTTGGCTTTGGCAAAGGAGTGTCGATGAGTTGCATCACTACCTCAGGAATCGCAATCTCAGGTTCTTCAGGCTGAGGATTTTCTGGTTCCTCTTCATATGCAATCTGCGTGTTCAAAGGATCAGAAGCAGCAGGTTCTTCAGCACTAGTGGCTGGAATTTCTTCATGCACGGACGAGGTGGGATGAGTTTCTTCAGAGCCCATTTGAACCGTTGGTGCAGGGGACTGAGGAATTTGTTGGATTGGGGTGAAGAGTGGAGAATTGGGATGCTGACTTTCCCAAAAGTCATCATTCATTACAGGTGTGGTGCATCCAATATCCACGTCTTCGTCTTCAATTTCCTCAACACCAGCCTCTTCAGCTGTGAACTGAGGCATAGGCGAGGAAATGATTTGTGTTGAAGGGATTGCATCCACTTCAATTTCTTCATCAATCTGCTCTGACGAAGCAGCAGAATGATTTTCTTCATCAGATCCGCTTGGGATCTCATATTCTTCACCAAAAGGAACAAGGTCCTTTGATGGAATGGAGGAAATTGGAACAACATCGATTGGATTTTCAAAAGAGCTTGTCATAGGCTTCATTTTCTTCGGGGCTAAAGAATTTGAAGCAGCTGATGCTTTCCTTTTCTTCACTGCAGCTCGCTCTGCAGCCTTGGTCTTCTTCACATCTCGATGCGAGATGGAGGGATAGGAGTTGGTGTAGGCGCAGGAGGAGCCGAGGAATCTGTTTGAATTTCCTCAGCGCAATCGATGCAGCTTGCCTCGACTTCTTCAGCTTTCTTCGGGCACACCACTAGTGGATGCCCCGCAATTTCTTCAAAGGCTGGAATGGAGTCATCAGCCTCGAACTAGCATTGTCTTCAAAGCAGTTGAAAATCATCGTGATCTTGGCATGTTCTTCAAGAGGGCTGAGCAGAGGCTCCACTGAGGAACTTCTTGTTGCGTTGGAGCTGCAACATTTGTGAACTTCTTGGTCAGGTTTACAAATCTGACTTTGGCTCCTTGGCAATCAAGATAATAGGCATCAAAGTCATCACCGAGGGCTTTGATTTCGCATCGATCTTGAAGAGTTCCTCGCTTGTCATTCTCGACAACGTTTTCCTCGTGAACTTCTCTTTCTGAACCGAGCCTTCTTGATCTGCCTTGCCTTCTCAAATTTCCATTTCTCTTCGAGATGAAATGGGTCAAGATGTGACTTTGTCGAGGAGTCAAATGAAAATCAGGCATAAGTGTCTCTGGATCCTTGTGCCATAGATCAATGTATTCAAGGATCGCCCTTGGATCCAAAAGCAGTGGCACAGGTGTGCCTTTGGCTCTAGCGGCCCTAACTTGTCGGTCTCTGATGATTTCTGCAAGTTCATCATCATCAGCTTCATCGTCAGATGGCACTTGGAAGGCAACCTGTTTCTTCTTCGGACTTGGCCGAGGACCTCGTCCAGCAGTTGCCTTTTTCTTCAGCAGAGTGGGGCCTGATGAAGAATTTGGTGCAGCTGAGGAACTTGCTGAGACACCAGAGGCAATAGAGATGGTCGCAGTCCTTTGGCACGTGGCCAGATGCACAAAGTCTTTGAGGACTTTGGAGGAGCTGCTGAGGACTTTGGAGGAGCTGCTGAGGATTTGGGAGGAGCAGGAGCAGCATGAGGAACTGGTCGTGAGGGCATTGAAGATTCTGGCCGTGACGGCATTGCTAAGGATTTTGGCTGTGAGGGCACTGTTGATGAAGCACTTGGCTTGTGCGCTAGCTTCTTTGCCATTGATTTTTTGGGCTTAACAGGGGCCTCAGTGGCAGCAGCAGTAGCAGAGTCTTCATTGAATTTCCTCACTGCTTCTTTGGCTTGTCTTGCCAACTTGGCTTGGCGCTTGGCCCATTCTTCAGGAAAGTCCTCACCACGCTTGATGTCGGTGGGGTCAGCTTCTTGGCAGTGCCAATAGAGCTCTTGGGCATGGAGGATTCATTGCGAATTTCTTCATGTGCTTTGGAGTAACATACCAGACTCCCTCCATTCCCTTGCCCATCTCCTTTCAATCCTCCTAATGCGCACCTTGCGCTGATTTTTGTTTTCCTTGCCAAACTTGGCTTCATCAGTGTGCAATAGTCAAGATAGATGTCCTCGTGTATCTCAAAAGCCGTCAGACCTCGTGCCTCTTTCCTCCTTTACTGGGCTTCTTTCCTTCTCGCCATATTCTTCAAATTTGAAGAATTTGAACAATCGAATTCTCTCAAGAAGTATGCAACTTTTCTTCGAGGAACACCGCAAATGAGTTAAGTTGATGAGAACCTAGTGATTCAAAGAATGGACATGAGTACCGTGAATGTAGTATAGTTGCGAGGAATTTGGAGAGGTCATATGCGTTCTCAGAAGGTTTTTCAAAAAGAACTAGTTTGAGGAATTTGACCACATGAGCCTTGAAGAATTTCACTAAGAGATCTTTGTCTTAGGTTCCAGAGTTGTATAGATCGAGGATCAACACAATTGAGGAATCTTGAAGAAAAATCATTGCTTAGAGAAATGAATCAAGAGCGTATTTCATTTGAGGTGTTCATATGTGTGAAGATTTTAAGAATAAACACCTTTCAAGATTTTCAGGAAGGTTTGAGAATCAAAGCGAGTAATAAAAATAACTTTTAATTACCCGAACTGAAGAACACGACGAACTGAGAAGTGTAGATTATAAGTTCGCTGGGTTCAGATCTCCCACGCCTCTAACTCAGCGGAGGAAGACAGCTACGGCGGGCGGCGGAGTGAAGATTTCATGGTCGGGCGCTGAGTACGACGGGCGACGAGGTCGAGGCAAAGGAAGCTCTTCCTCACCGGCGACGATGGAGTAGCGGCGGCGCTAGGGTTTGAGAAGCTCGAGCGAGAGAGAGAGAGAATGGTCGAGCGGAGTAAAGGAAGTGAGGAAGGGGAGAGGGGGTATATATAGCCACGGTGAAAAACTTTTCGCCCGAAGATTTTGGACGATGGTGCCCCTGACCCTTCTCATTCGCTTGACATGTGTCACCCACGTACTGAAAAGTGGAGATCGTGTTAAATCGTGGGTGAATAGATAAGTCTAACGTACGAAGCGGAACGGTTTGAGCGGCAAAGCCGAAAATTTGGATAAGATAAGTTAAAGTTCCGCTCGCAATTTCTTCACCGACAAGGACACGCTTAAGATTTTGAACGAGTTTCAAATAGAACGCACATGAAGAATTTGTGAATAGATTGGGTTGAGTATAGCATAGAGGGGGAAGGGTCCGATCACATTCACTTAGCAGAAAAAGCAATTTGAAGAAATAGCCATAAGTGAATGCTTTAGAGGACATAAACCCATATATATATAGCCAATGAAGAAAAACAACGGAAACAGTGAAGAATTTGCAAAGTTGAAGAATTTGAAAGACTGAAGAATTTCAAACTGAGGAAAAACTCAAATTGAAGATTTTCAACTTTGGTGGTGGCGTGACCCACCGTATAAGAATGATGATTTCAGACATCGCGCATACAATTGTCGAGGGTTCTCGAGAATCAAATTCTTCATTAATTTCTTCACACTTAGAGTGTTATTCTTCATTGGTTGAAGAAAACGCTTCTTCATGTGTTGCACATCTAAGTCATCAATTTTGCATAAGTGTCGGATGTGTGTCCTTTTCAAAGAACATTCGAAGATTCTAAGATATTTAGCTCACACCGCAACTTGCTAAATCTCTTCTCATCCAAGGGCTTTGTGAAGATATCGGCTAGCTATTCTTCAGTATTCACATGCTCGATGGAGATGTCTCCCTTCAACACATGATCACGAAGAAAATGATGACGAATCTGAATGTGCTTTGTCTTCGAGTGTTGAACTGGGTTGTGAGCAATCTTGATGGCACTCTCATTGTCACAGTAGAGAGGCACATTCTTCACGTTGATGCCGTAGTCCTTGAGAGTTTGCTTCATCCACAGCAATTGAGCACAGCAAGAACTAGCAGCAATGTACTCAACTTCGCAGCGGGATGTTGATACGCAGTTCGCTTTCTTCGAGGACCAACGGACCAAAGATCGTCCGAGGAAATGACAAGTACCAGATGTTGACTTGTGGTCCACACGATCACCAAAGATAGTCGCACTCGAATATCCAATGAGATCAAAAGTAGAGCCCTTGGGGTACCATAATCCTAGTGTTGGTGTGTGAGCTAGATATCGAAGAATATGCTTCACAGCCTTATGGTGTGATTCCTTGGTGTAGCTTGAAATCGGGCACACATGCAAACACTAAGCATTATATCTAGCCTAGATGCACATAAGTACAATAAAGAACCAATCATGGAGCGGTATACCTTGTGATCAAGTCAATACCATTTTCATCGATTGCATAGATGGCCATTTGTGGGCATAGGAATTTTGACGCCTTTGCAATCTTGCATGCCGAATTTCCTCAGAACATCCTTGAGGTATTTCTCCTGAGATATGAATATGCCATTGTGTTGTTGACGAATTTGAAGACCTAAGAAGAATTTCAACTCTCCCATAATAGACATTTGATATTCTTCACTCAGCATATAGGCAAATTCATCACTATAACGTTGGTCAGTACAGCCAAAGATAATATCATCAACGCATATTTGGCACACAAACAGTTCACCATCATAAGATTTAGTAAAGAGAGTAGGGTCGAGTGAACTGGTGTGAAGCCATTCTTCACGAAGAATTCCTTCAATGTATCATACCACGCCTGGGGCCTGCTTGAGGCCATAGAGGGCCTTGTTGAGTCTCAAGACTTTGTCGATTCTTTGGATCTTCAAAACCGGGGTTGAGCAACATATACTTCTTCCTCAAGCTTACCATTGAGGAATGCACTTTTCACATCCATTTGATATAAAGTGATATTATGATGGTTAGCATAAGCAAGTAATATCTGAATAGCCTCAAGTCTAGCAACAGTGCAAAAGTTTCATCGAAATCAATTCCTTCAACCTGTGTGTAGCCTTGAGCTACAAGTCGTGCCTTATTCCTCACCACAAGGCCATTTTCATCTTGCTTGTTGAGGTAGATCCACTTTGTGCCAATGATATTATGCTTACGAGGATCTGGACGTTTGACCAGTTCCCAGATGTTGTTGAGCTCGAACTGATGTAATTCTTCTTGCATGGCCTGAATCCACTCATGCTCCATAAATGCTTCATCTACCTTAGTGGGCTCTATGATAGAGACAAAAGCATAGTGCCCACAAAAGTTAGATAAATGTGAAGCTTTTGAGCGTGTGAGAGGACCAGGTGCTTCAATGTCATCGATGATCTTGTCAACTTGCACTTATTTTGCAACGCGAGGATGGGCTGGTTGTCGTCGAGGAATTTGATCAAGATTTTCTTCAAAGACCATTTTCTTCAAAGATTATCTTCAGTGCATCACCGACGTTCTTCGCGTTCTCGAATGAATTCTTCAAAGCAGATTCTTCAAGAGGGAATTACATCCTCGGTTGCCTTGAACTTGATAGATTCCTTAGGTGCTGGTTCATCTATCACAGAAGGTAGGTGCTCTCTTTGCGAGCCATTAGTTTCATCGAATCAAGACATCTACAGCTTCAACAATCTTGTAAAGAACATTGTTGAAGACTATGTAGGTGTCTTAGTCCTTTCCATAACCAAGCATAAAACCTTCATGTGCTTTCGGTGCAAATTTAGCATTGTGATGAGGATCTCTAATCTAGCATTTAGCACCAAAGACTTTGAAATAACTCACATTGGGTTTCTTGTCAGTGAGGAGTTCATAAGCAGTCTTCTTGAAGAATTTGTGAAGATATACTCTGTTGATGATGTGGCACGCGGTATCAATTGCATCAATCCAAAAACGACGAGGCGTTTTGTATTCATCAAGCATAGTGCGAGCCATCTCAACAAGAATTCTGTTCTTGCGCTCCACGATGCCATTTTGCTGAGGAGTATAGGGAGCAGATAACTCATGAGTAATACCAAGTTCATCAAGATAGTCATCAAGACCAAAATTCTTGAACTCAGTTCCATTGTCACTCCTGATGTGCCTGATCTTCACACCAAAGTTGGTTGAATCCCTCGAGAAAAATCATTTGAATACTTCCTGCACTTCATGTTTGTAAGTAACAATGTGTACCCATGTGTAACGAGAGTAATCATCAACAATAACAAAGCCATATAGAGATGCATCATTAGTGACTGCTGAGTAATGATTAGGACCAAAGAGGTCCATGTGAAGCAATTCGAATGGACGAGTAGTGGTCATGATAGTCTTTGATGGATGCTTGGCCTTGGTCATTTTTCCAGCTTCACAGGCTCCACACAAGTGATCCTTGAGGAATTTGACATTCTCAATGCCAATGACATGCTTCTTATTCGCAAGCGCAGTAAATTCCTCATGCCTGCGTGACCAAGTCGTCGATGCCATAGCCAGCCTTCTGAAGCTTTTGCAAGTAGACACACGGCTGGTTGTGGTCTTGTAGAGAAATCAACAATATACAAGTCTCCTCTCCTAAAGCCTTCGAAGACTTTGGAATTGTCAGCTTCCATAATCACAACACAACGATACTTGCCAAAGACAACAACCATATCAAGATCACAAAGCATTGAGACTGACATAAGGTTGTATCCTAAGGACTCAACAAGCATGACTTTGTCCATGTGTATGTCCTTAGAGATCGCAACCTTACCAAGACCCAATACCTGACTTTTGCCTTTGTCAGCAAAGATGATATGCTTCAGATGTGACGGTGATAAGGGAGCATCCATCAATAGGTTCTTGTCTCCAGTCATGTGATTTGTACATCCACTATCGAGGACCCACTCATTGGCTTTGGGTTGATCATCCTGCAGATGAATTAGTGCAACTTACGATCTCATATACTTCATCAATGAAGAATATGATATCAATTTCATCAGATGAATTTCATCAAGCAGTAAAACAGATATAGCAGTATGAGGATGTGTGAAATGAAAGTTCATTTCTTCATGATTAGCCTGCGTCCTTTCAGCAATGTTGTCGTCCCCAAAGAAATTCTTCTCAGACGTTGGAGCACGCCCGAGACCCTGACCCTGCAGAGGAGATTAGTTCTTTTTTCTTCACCACCCACATCTGAAGGGGTGGCAAAGAGTTCATCACTCTGCGAGCTCCATATGAGAATGGTGGCATAGAGTCCAATCCATTTCGTTTCACATAAGAGGGGTTAGGGTAAGCATATGAATAAGCAGAGAAATTCTTCGAGGACTTATGAACATAATGGTTTGAAGAATAATGCACATATTCATAGCCCTTAGCTCTACCTCATGAAAATGTAGTTGTTAGCACGACGAGAATCATATGAGGACTTTGATACTTTTGAGGAATTTGATCCTTGTGAGGAATTTGGTCCGTATGAGGACTTGGATCCATATGAAGAATTTGGTCCATATGAATAGTTTGACCTGGGGTTCCTATTCTTCACAGGTGGTTTCATGAGGACATTCACCTGAAGACTTGGGAACCCAGATTTTCTTCATAGGAGAACCGTTCCTGCAGTTAGTGCCAACATATCTAGCAAATACTTCACCATTCTGATTTTTGAACAGTTTATAGTTGGAGTCAAATGACTCATCGTAAGAATGAGGAGATTCACATGTAAAGCCGGATAAGTTAGATGGATCAACTGGAGGTCCCTTTGCAAAGAACCCATGAGGTTTTGGGGTACTGCTCAGGCTTCCAATATGTTCCATCATCATTGAGTTTCCTCTGAAAGGCAATACCCTCTTTCCTAGGGTTCCTGTTGAGGATCTGCTTTTTAAGAACATCACAAAGAGTCTGATGCCCTTTGAGGCTTTTGTACATGCCTGTCATGTACAATTCCTTAAGCCCTGCATCGTAAGTGATACTAGCAATGTCCTCAGATGAGGAATTAGTGATAGCACAAGCAGGTGAAGAATTTGTAACAGTTGAAGCATTTGAACATTCAGGTGAAGAATTAGTAGATTCACGTTCAATGCACTTTAAGCATGGAGGAACAAATTCTTCCTGAGAAGCGCTGATTTGTTGAGCAAGTAATGAATCGCGCTCCTTCTGAAGATCTTCATAACTCACTCTTAGCTTCTCAAGATCTTGCTTTCTTTGAAGAAATTCATAAGAAAGCTTCTCATGATCAGATGAGAGAGTGTTATGATGACCTTCAAGGCTGTCAAACCTAGACTGAAGTCTCTGAAGATTTTCAGTCAGGGCCTTAGTGCGATCCATTTCTTCACCCAACATATCATCACTTTTATCTAGCATGTTTTGAACCTTTTCCAAGGCATGTTGTTGTTTGGTGGCAATATAAACAAGCTTGGTATAGCTGGGTTCAATATCATCATCAGATCCATCATCATCAGATTCATCGTCACTAAACTCGGATGAGGAACATTCGGTTACCTTGTCACCCTTTGCCATGAGACATGATGCAGAAGATGATGATTCTGGTTCGAAAGTCATCGCTTTTGAGAGATTCCTTGAAGTCCTCAAACCAAGGATCATGATGGGTTCGATGACCTTCATAGACGTCGGAGATTCGGTCCAATATAAGCTTCGCATTGCAAAGATGCATAATGCGCTTGAATTCATATCTAGATAGGCAGGAACAGATGATATCCTTCGCCACGATGTCAAGTCGAGTGTACTTGCTAAAATCATCTGCGTTCACCGCCTTGCATAGATCAAGAAGACCAATTTCAATTGACGGTCCACCGCTGTCCATTGCCATGAGGCGCTTCCTCATCATGGCCTTCCACTTGGGATAATCATGACCGTCAAAGATAGGGAATGTCACTTTCTTCATACCTGCGGTCGACATAACTAAAACTCCAGGTGGTTAAACCAAAACCACACAGAACAAGGGAGTACCTTGCTCTCATACCAATTGAAAGTGCGTTATATCGACTAGAGGGGGGTGAATAGGCGATTTTTATGAATTCTTCAATCGAGGAATTTGTCGGTGAGGAAATTCCTAAGCGAAGAACTACTTGCAGCGGAATAAGTACTCAGAAGTAAGCATAACAGAATGCGGGCATGGTCATCATGATGAAATGAAGACAATCACAGAGTACAGAAAGCGTAAACACAGGATAACGCAAGATGAAGACAAACAGACTAAAGAAATTGAACTGAGGAAATTGAGAAAGTCTTCAAACACAGATATGAAGAAACACTCAACACAGTTATGAGGAAATGAAAGAGTTGAGGAAATAGAACCAGTAAGGTTGGTGAAGACAAAGATTTGGTAGACCAGTTCCAACTGTTGTCTCAGTTGTACGTCTGGTTGGAGCGGGCCGAGTATTTAAACTCGAGGACACACAGTCCGGACACCCAACACCGAAAGCACGCAGCTCAGACACCAAGTCCTCACCGTATTCTCCTTAAACTAAGGTCACATGCACTCGTCCAATCACTCGTGGTAAGTCTTCAGCGACTTCCAAACCTTCACAGACTTGGTCACTCGGCGATCCACAATTCCTCTTGGATGCTCTAGACCATGACGCCTAACCGTCTGGAAGAAGCAGTCTTCAAAGGTAACAAGCGCCGGATCCATGCAGATCAATCTCTTCAAAGGATGCTCAATCACTTTGGGTTTGTAGGGTTTGGTTTTGGGTTTTTCCTCACTCGATGATTTTCTCTCAAAGTCCTCGGAGGATGGGTTGCTCTCAAATGACAAGTGTCAAGTTCTCTCGAGCAGCCAACCAGCTAGTGGTTGTAGGGGGGCTATTTATAGCCTAGGGAGCAGCCCGACATGATAAGACATAAATGCCCTTCAACGATATGACCGTTAGGTGGATAAGATATTTTGGAACAGTGGCGCCAGAAAGACAAGAACGGTCGGAAATTTGACTCTCAAATTCCTCGTGGCTATCATGTTCCTCACCGTAGGCAATACGCCCGGCGAAGTTCCTAACTCCTCGGTCATAACAAATTCCTCAATGACTGTAAGAACTTCGTCTCACATCAAGAAATTGACTGAATCGTATGAGATTTCCAAAGGCTTCACTCAAGGGATTGGTAGGTGTAGGATTTTGAGTTGAGCATCACATGGAAATTTTTCCTTAGTATTTCCTCGACCCCCTTTAATAAAGACGGTGTTTCCTACGATCAAGAAAGAGAAAAATAAACTACGAAAACAAAAGTCTTCACGCTTCATGTTCCTCAAATGAATACCAAGTCTTCAAGGTCACACCAATTTCTTCACTTTCAAAGTCTTCGTAAAGTCTTCGAATACCAAAGTCTTCAGTCGAAGAACTTCATTTTTAGGGGTCGACTTTCTATGTAAATATCAAACTCCTCATAGACTTATAGACATGTGTACACTCATAAACACATTAGACCCTTAACCTATAAGTCTTCAATACACCAAAATCATTAAGGGGCACTAGATGCACTTACACTTTCCTGCAAAAAATCTAAAACAAGAGTTGTACAAAAGAACATATTCTCCGACTTTAAACTCATGCTTTTGGATTCTTTTGTCATGCCATCTTTTAACTTTTTCTTTGAATAACTTTGCATTTTCATAAGCTTGGGTTCTCCATTCATCTAGAGAGCTAATATCAAATAACCTCTTTTCACCAGCAAGTTTGAAATCATAGTTGAGCTCTTTGACTGTCCAATATGCTTTATGTTCTAACTCAAGAGGCAAATGACAAGCTTTTCCATAAACCATTTTATAAGGAGGCATACCCATAGGATTTTTATATGCTGTTCTATAAGCCCAAAGTGCATCATCTAATTTCTTAGACCAATTCTTCCGGGACTTTTGACAGTATTTTGCAAAATTAATTTTATTTCTCTATTGCTAAGTTCAACTTGACCACTAGATTGAGGATGATAGGGTGATGCAATTCTATGGTTTACATCATATTTGGCAAGAATTTTACGGAAAGCACCATGAATAAAGTGTGAACCACCATCAGTCATTAAATATCTAGGGACTCCAAACCTTCGGAAAATAACTTCCTTAAGCATTTTATTTGAGGTGTTGTGATCAGCACTACTGGTTGGAATAGCTTCTACCCATAGTAACATAATCAATAGCAACAAAAATATGTGTATACCCATTAGAGGAAGGAAAAGGTCCCATGTAATCAAATCCCCAAACATCAAATGGTTCAACAGCAAGTGAATAATTCATAGGCATTTCTTGACGCCACCGATATTACCTATTCTTTGATATTCATCACAAGATGAGACAAACTTACGGGCATCCTTGAAGAGAGTAGGCCAATAAAATCCAGATTGCAATACCTTGTGAGCAGTTCTATCTCCAAAGATGATCCCTCCATAAGATTCGGGTGACATTTCAGAGGATTTGTCCCTGTTCATGCTCAGTACACAACGCCTAATAATACCATCTACTCATTCTTTAGAAAGATGTGGGTCATCCCAAAAGTAGTGTCTTAAATCATAGAAGATTTTTTTATTTTGTTGGTATGTAAAGCTAGGTGGTAAATATTTAGCAACAATGTAATTAGCATAATCAGCATACCAAGGAGTACTATGAGAAACATTTATTGCAGCCAACTGCTCATGAGGAAAACTATCATCAATAGGTAGTGGGTCATCAAGCACATTTGCAAGCCTAGACAAGTTATCAACTATGGGGTTCTCAGCTCCTTTTCTATCAATGATATGTAAATCAAATTCTTGTAACAATTGAACCCATCGAATAAGTCTAGGTTTAGCATCTTTCTTTTCCATAAGATATTTAATAGTAGCATGGTGTGCGAACAGTTACTTTGGAATCAACAATATAAGGTCTGAATTTATCACAAGCAAACACCACTGCTAATGTTTGTTTTTCAGTAGTAGCATAATTTCTTTGAGAAATGTCTAGAGTTTTACTAGCATAATGAATAACACTCAGTTTCTTATCAACTCATTGTCCTAGAACAGCACCAACAACATAATCACTAGCATCACACATAATTTCAAAAGGCAAGTTCCAATCAGGTGGGTGAACATAGGTGCATAAATTAAGGCTTTCTTGAGTGTTTCAAAGGCTTCTAAACAATCATCATAAAAAACAAAGGGAATATCCTTTTGCAAAAGATTAGTAAGAGGCCTAGAAATTTTAGAAAAGTCTTTGATAAATCTCCGATAGAAACCAGCATGACCTAGGAAACTACGAATACCTTTGATGTCCTTAGGACATGGCATTTTCTCAATTGCATCAACCTTAGCTTGGTCCACTTCAATACCTCTTTCTGAAATTGTATGACCCAAGACAATGCCTTCATGAACCATAAAGTGGCACTTCTCCCAATTCAAGATAAGATTTGTTTGTTCACATCTCTGCAAAACTCGCTCAAGATTGCTTAAACAATCATCAAAAGACTTCCCATAAACAGAAAAGTCATCCATGAAAACCTCAACAATCTTTTCACAAAAGTCAGAGAATATAGCAGTCATACATCTTTGAAGGGTAGCAGGTGCATTACATAAACCAAAAGGCATACGTCTATAAGCATAAGTTCCAAAGGGACAAGTAAAGTGGTATTTTGTTGATCAGGTTGAGAAACAGGTATTTGTGAAAAACCAGAATATCCATCTAGGAAGCAAAAGTGTGTGTGCTTAGATAATCTTTCAAGCATTTGATCAATAAAAGGCAAAGGGTAATGATCTTTTCTAGTTGTTTTGTTTAATTTTCTAAAATCAATTACCATTCTATAGCCTGTAACAATTCTTTGTGGAACGCTCATTTTTATCATTAGGAACAACAGTAATACCTCCTTTCTTAGGGACACAATGAACATGACTTGCCAATCTACTATCAGCTATGGGATAGATTATATCTGCTTCCAGAAGTTTTAATATTTCCGTTCTTACCACTTCTTTCATCTTCGGATTTAACCGACGTTGGTGATCAACAACGGGTTTAGCATCAGGTTCCATATTAATTATGTGCTGACATAGAGTGGGACTAATGCCATTTAAATCATCAAGAGTATATCCAATAGCAGCTCGGTGCTTCCTTAGAACTTTCAATAATCTTTCTTCTTCATGTTTTGAAAGGTTAGCACTGATAATAACAGGATATATTTTCTTTTCATCAAGATACACATATTTCAAAGTGTCTGGCAATTGTTTTAATTCAAACACAGGATCACCTTTAGGTGGAGGAGGACCTCCTAGAGTTTCAATAGGCAAATTGTGTTGTAGAGGACGTTGTTCAAAGAAAATCTTATCTATTTCATTTCTTGCATGCATATGTAAATCATTTTCATGGTCTAGCAAATATTGTTCTAAAGGATCGAGGGTGGCACAATGATAGAAGCAAGACCAATTAATTCATCCTTACTAGGCAATTATTTTTCATGAAGATTTCTACTAAACTTGGAAAAATTAAACTCATGAGACTCATCACCAAAGCTAACACCAACATTTTGTTTCTTACAATCTATCTTAGCATTAACCGTGTTCAAGAAAGGTCTACCAAAGATAATGGGACAGAAGTCATCTTGTGGGGAACCAAGAACAAGAAAATCAGTAGGGTATTTTATTTTCCCACACAAGATTTCAACATCTCTAATAATCCCAATTGGTGATATGGTGTCTCTATTAGAAAGTTTAATAGTAACATATATGTCTTCTATCTCAACAGGTGCTATGTCTTTCATAATTTCTTGATATAAGGTGTAAGGAATAGCACTCACACTAGCACCCATGTCACATAAACCATGATAACAATGATCTCCTATTTTAACTAAAAAAAATAGGCATGCCAACAACAGGTCTATGTTTATCTTTTCTATCAGGTTTAGCAATTCTAGCAGCTTCTTCACATAAGTAAATAACATGCCCGTCCATATCTTCTTCCAAGAGATCTTTAACTATATCAATGTTAGGTTCTACTTTAATTTGTTCATCAGGTTTAGGTGTTCTAATATAGCTTTTGTTAACCACAGTTGAAACTTTAGCATGTTCCTTTATCCTAACAGGGAAAGGTGGTTTCTCAATATAAGCGTATGACAATCGGATCGACATTATAAAGTATAGTTTCTTCTTTAATCGGTAATCGGTTCTATAATTTCTTCTTTAACAGGTGGGTGATATTTAAACCACTTCTCTTTACGGAGTTCAACATGAGTAGCAAATGATTCACAAAAGGAAGCTATTATCTTAGAGTCAAGTCCATATTTAGTGCTAAACTTTTGAAAAGCATTGGTATCCATAAAAGATTTAACACAATCATACTTAAGTTTAATACCTGACTCTTTACCTTCGTCGATTTCCCAATCTTCACAGTTGCGTTTAATTCTTACCAAAAGATCACACCAGAATTCAATAGTCTTCTTCATAAAAGAACCAGCACAAGAAGTATCAAGCATGCACTACAAAAAAATACACTTCTGTGATGATACGTGTTTGTCACAGTAGGTCACGTTTTCTGCCATGCATGTACATCCATGACAAATTTATGACAGAATGAAGATAGTGTGCTGTCGTAGAAGTGTTCGTTGACATTACCAAAATTATCATCACGGAAGTGTCCACTTCCATGACGATAAATCACGCATCATAGAAGTGCTTTCATCAAGGGTGACCGACACGTGGCATCCACCATAACGGGACGCCGCTAAGCTATTGGGTCCGGTTTTGGATCCGATAACCCGCTAACAGCCACGACCAATGCCGATTTCCACGTGTAAAATTCTCATTGGCCGACGGAACCACGCGTCAGCTCCGTGTTGGCACAGGTGTCACTCATCCAACGGTCGAGATGGGCCTATGATATGTTGACACGTGGACGGGCCCGATAGTGGCCCATAAAGTTTAAATGGACCGACCCAACTAAAGGCCCACAAGATTTAGCGGACCATAATGGGCCGGCCCAGCTAAAGGCCCACAAGATTTTGCAGACCGCAATGGGCCGGCCCAGCTAAAGGCCCACAAGATTTAGCGGACCACAATGGGCTAGCCCAGCTAAAGGCCCACAAGATTTTGCAGACCATAATGGGTCGGCCCACTAAAGGCCCAACATTCTCGCCAAGGCCGTACGGCTAGTGTCAAATCGGCCCGTCAACGGCCTGTCCTAAACTTGTCATCATCGCGGCCCATGGTCACTTCTAGCCCGTTAACAGTCCGCTAAGTATATGGGCCGAATTACGGCCCGGTGTATTTTCGGCCTGTTAAAGGTCCTGCTTCATTTGGGCCCATTTACATGCCATTGAAACTTTCGGCCCATAAACGACCGTGAAGGATTTGGGTCATATTCGGCCATTCTGATATTCGGCTTGTTAGAGGCCCACTATAGATTTGGGCCACTTTCGGCCTGTTGTGATTTTTGGCCTGTTAACGTTGGACGAAATCCATGGGCCATATGTGGCCCAACGTCACGTCGGGCCCATTAACGGCCCATATAAAAATGACGATAACCTAGACCGACCGAACTTTCGGCCTGTTAAAGGCCCGTGTATTAGGTCAGCGCATTTACGGCCCGTCCGTATTTCGGCCTGTGAAAGATCTGCATCGTAAATGGGCCACCATTTCGGCCTGCTAAGACCAGTGGGTTATTTGGCACAATCAGGGCCCAATCTCACTTTCGGTCTTTAAAAGGCCCATGTTTTTTATGGGCTCGAGATATTTACACCTGCAAACGGCCTATTGTTACTAAGGGCCCAAATTATGTTTAGGCCTATTAAAGGCCCACTATGGGCACAGGCCTACCAGAAAAATATGAAATCTTATGCTGATTTAGGCCGAGATATTTTTAGTGGGCTACATGCAAATTTCGGCCCATAATCGTTTTTAGCCCAATTGGAATGGGCCCGATTTAATGTTGGCATGTTGGGCTCCTACGAAGCTTTCGGCCGAATACATTACTAAGATAAACCTACACTATACAAAAATAGTGTCGTAATTATTGCAGCCTTTGGCAGCATCATAAATGTTGTATCACAGCAAAATAAATTCCAACCATACAAAAAAAGGCCTGTTGGCATAAAGTTTACAGTCCTTGCAGATAAAAGCACCATCAGATGTATAGAAGCACAAATCATTTGACCTGAGTGCTAATGTTTCAGGTTGTAGAATCTGATGGAGCAGCACGATCTTCACCTTTTTTCCGCCATTGCTCAACCAGTATTCTTGTTTCCAAAATGACGTCCATTAGGGTTGGACTTGTGTCTGGAGCACAGATATATCACTCTGGCTAGCAGGAAGATTTTGTTCAGTAGGCGATTTGTACGAGGTTACCTTTACAACCAACCCAGAATTACGCAGGAAGGTGCTTTTTGCACTGTTAGTGGAGAGATACTGACTCACTGCAGCAAGAGGTGACATTGTGCCTGTGGTAGCCTGATACGTCTCCAACGTAGCTATAATTTATGAAGTATTCATGATATTATATTATCCATCTTGGATGTTTAATGGGCTTTACTATGCACTTTTATATTATTTTTGGGACTAACCTATTAACCCAGAGCCCAGTGCTAGTTTCGCTCCTTGTTTCAGTGTTTCGCAGAAAAGGAATATCAAACGGAGTCCAAACGGAATGAAACCTTCGGGAGCGTGATTTTTGGAACGAACGTGATCCAGGAGACTTGGAGTTGAAGTTGGGGAAGCTTCGAGGTGGCCACGAGGCAGGGAAGCGCGCCTGCCCCCTGGAGCGCCCCCCCACCCTCATGGGCCCTTCGTGGCTCCCCTTACCGACTTCTTTCACCTATATATATATCCATATACCCTAAAAACATCGAGGAACAGAATAAATCGGGAGTTCCACCGCCGAAAGCCTCTGCAGCCACCAAAAACCAATCGGGATCCTGTTCCGGCACCCTGCCGGAGGGTGGAACCCTCACCTGTGGCCATCTTCATCATCTCGGTGCTCTCCATGACGAGGAGGGAGTAGTTCACCCTCGGGGCTGAGGGTATGTACCAGTAGCTATGTGTTTGATCTCTCTCTCTCTCTCTCTCTCTCTCTCTCTCTCTCGTGTTCTTGATTTGGCACGAACTTGATGTATCCCGAGCTTTTCTATTATAGTTGGATCTTATGATGTTTCTCCCCCTCTACTCTCTTGTAATGGATTGAGTTTTCCCTTTGAAGTTATCTTATCGGATTGAGTCTTTAAGGATTTGAGAACACTTGATGTATGTCTTGCATGTGCTTATCTGTGGTGACAATGGGATATCACGTGATTCACTTGATGTATGTTTTGGTGATCAACTTGCGGGTTCCGTGACCTCGTGAACTTATGCATAGGGGTTGGCACACGTTTTCGTCTTGACTCTCCAAAGAGAAACTTTGGGGCACTCTTTGAAGTTCTTTGTGTTGGTTGAATAGATGAATCTGAGATTGTGTGATGCATACCGTATAATCATACCCACGGATACTTGAGGTGACATCAGAGTATCTAGGTGACATTAGGGTTTTGGTTGACTTGTGTCTTAAGGTGTTATTCTACTACAAACTCTATGATAGATCGAACGGAAAGAATAGCTACGTGTTATTTTACTACGAACTCTTGAATAGATCGATCAGAAAGAATAACTTTGAGGTGGTTTCGTACCCTACCATAATCTCTTCTTTTGTTCTCCGCTATTAGTGACTTTTGAGTGACTCTTTGTTGAATTTTGAGGGATAGTTATATGATCCAATTATGTTATTATTGTTGAGAGAACTTGCACTAGTGAAAGTATGAACCCTAGGCCTTGTTTCCTAGCATTGCAATACCGTTTACGCTCACTTTTATCATTAGTTACCTTGCTGTTTTTATATTTTCAGATTACAAAAACCATATCTACTATCTATATTGCACTTTTATCACCGTCTCTTTGCCGAACTAGTGCACCTATACAATTTACCATTGTATATGTGTTGGGGACACAAGAGACTCTTTGTTATTTTATTGCAGGGTTGTTTGAGAGAGACCATCTTCATCCTACGCCTCCCACGGATTGATAAACCTTAGGTCATCCACTTGAGGGAAATTTGCTACTGTCCTACAAACCTCTGCACTTGGAGGCCCAACAACGCCTACAAGAAGAAGGTTGTGTAGTAGACATCAAGCTCTTTTTCTCGCGCCGCTGTCGGGAGGTGAGTGCTTGAAGGTATATCTTTAGATCTTGCAATCGAATATTTTAGTTTCTTGTTTTATCACTAGTTTATTTTATAAAAGAAAACTACAAAAAAATGGAATTGAGTTTATCTCATACGCTTCATCTTTTTAATGTCTTTCGTGAAAATGATGGGAAGGAAAATTGTGCTCAAGTACTAGAAGAAGAATTACATAGAATGCTTGGCATAAAATATGTGAATGATGAGCATGATTGCAATGTTGTTAGTATGAATTCTTTGAATACCCATGATGCTAATGATATGCAAAGCCATAAGCTTGGGGATGCTATGTTTGATGAAGATGATATGTTTAATCCCCCAAGTTTTGATGAGCAAATTTATTATGATGAAAGCATGCCTCCTATTTATGATGATTATTGTGATGACACGTATGCTATAAAGAATAAACATAACCATGAAACTTGTCATCATGATTTTAATTTTCAAGTGGATTATGCTTCACATGATAGTTATTTTGTTGAGTTTGCTCCCACTACTATTCATGAGAAGAAATTTGCTTATGTGGAGAGTAATAAATTTTCTATGCTTGTAGATCATGAAAATAATGATTTATGTGATGGTTATATTGTTGAATTTATTCATGATGCTACTGAAAATTATTATGAGAGAGGATCATATGCTTCTACATATTGCAATAATATCAAGTTTCCTCTCTATGTGTTTAAAATCTTGAAGATTTGCTTGTTTTACCTTCCTATGCTAGTTGTTTCATGTTCCCATAAGTTGTTTGCTCACAAAATACCTATGCATAGGAAGTGGGTTAGACTTAAATGTGCTAGTCATATTCTTCTTGATGCTCCCGCTATGTTTCAACTCTTATCTTTTATGTGAGCATCATTGAAATCATCATGCCTAGCTAGGGGCGTTAAACGTTAGCGCTTGTTGCGAAGCAACCCAATTTTATTTTTGTTTCTTGCTTTTTGGTTCTGTTTAGTAATAAATAAATCATCTAGCCTCTGGTTAGATGTGGTTTTATGTTTTAATTAGTGTTTGTGCCAAGTAAGACCTATAGGATCTTCTTGGATGGTAATTATTTGATCTTGCTGAAAATTCCAGAAACTTTCTGTTCATGAAAAGAATGGTTTAAAATCACCAGAACGTGATAAAATACTGATTCCAATTGAAGAAGCTCAATAATCAAATTATCTAGGTCTTCCTATTTTGGCAGATTTTTCTGAGTTCCTGAAGTTTGCGTTTGATACAGATTACTACAGACTGTTCTGTTTTTGACAGATTCTGTTTTCTATGTGTTGTTTGCTTATTTTGATGAATCTATGAGTAGTATTGGAGGGTATGAACCATAGAGAAGTTTGAATACAGTAGATATTACACCAATATGAATTTGGAATGAGTTCACAACAATACCTAAGTGGTAATTTATTTTCTTATACTAACGGAGCTTACGAGTTTTCTGTTGAGTTTTGTGTTGTGAAGTTTTCAAGTTTTGGGTAAAGATTCGATGGACTATGAAATAAGGAGTGGCAAGAGCCTAAGCTTGGGGATTCCCAAGGCACCCCAAGGTAATACTCAAGGACAACCAAGAGCCTAAGCTTGGGGATGCCCCGGATGCCATCCCCTCTTTAGTCTTCGTTCATCGGTAACTTTACTTGGAGCTATATTTTTATTCACCACATGATATGTGTTTTGCTTGGAGCATCATTTTATTTTCTTTAGATTTTCTTGCTGTTATTTAGAATAATGTTTTGCATCTCTATTTTTCAATAAAAATGTCAAGGATAGCTTTTACCATGCTTATTTTGCAAGTATACATGTTGCTGTTTCAAAACAGAAAGTTTACTGCTGTTGCAAAAATTCCCTAGAAAAGGAAGAATGTGATAAAATGTTGAAACCTTTTGCATAATAAGCTCTCATAAATTTACTACAGTGGGAATTTTCTTTCATAATTTTTGGAGCTAGGGAAGTATGGATCTTGCTGCATTCGTTACAAACTGTCCTGTTTTGGCTGATTGCTGTTATGTTTGCATATGTTTGCTTGTTTAATGATTCTATTTGAGGATATAGTATTAAATATGCATAGGAATTTAATATGAAATGTTGAATAATAATTTTAGTGATTTTTTAAGTAGAAAATGATAAGGTTTTTGCATTGGTTTATACTAACTTATCTCACGTGTTCTTGTTGAGTTTGGTGTGGATGAAGCTTTCGAGATTTAGGAAACCGTAATATCAGAGGAATTAAGGAGACACAAAAGCTCAAGCTTGGGGATGCCCAAGGCACCCCAAGATAATATTTCAAGAAGTTTCAAGCATCTAAGCTTGGGGATGCCCCGGTAGGCATCCCACCTATATTCTTCAATAATTATCGGTTAATATCGGTTGAGCCTAAGTTTTTGCTTCTTCACATGATGAGTGCTATCCTTGAAATGTAGTTTTATTTTGTTTTGCTTGATGTTTGAATAAAATACCAAGATCTGAAATTCTTAAATGAGAGAGAGTCTTCACATAGCTACATAATTATTTAACTACTCATTGATCTTCACTTATATCTTTTTGGAGTAGTTTGTCATTTACTCATGTGCTTCACCTATATCCTATGAGTAAATAGTTGAATGATTTGGATATCATAAATCTGAAATTATATTGGGTGTGTTGGGGACACAAGAGATTCTTTGTTATTTGGTTGCAGGGTTGTTTGAGAGAGACCATCTTCATCCTACGACTCCCACAGATTGATAAACCTTAGGTCATCCACCTGAGGGAAATTTGCTACTGTCCTACAAACCTCTGCACTTGGAGGACCAACAACGTCTACAAGAAGAAGGTTTGTAGTAGACATCATAGCCTCGTCACCTTCAGGTGGTTGTGGCTGTTCAATCATTTGTTCCATAGCTTCCTGAAAGTTTGAACTTGTAGATTAGTGTACCAGATAAGTTAGTAATGAGACAAAAACAAACAAAGTAGGTTACATGTTTATACATAACTTATTTTGGTGAACTACTGTAATACATTAACATGTATTGTAGTGGCAACTACATAATAAAATCACTTTCGAAACATATGTCCATGCAGCATGCCTACTGTATTGCCTATTTCCTCACATTCGTTGACATCTAAGGATAAAGAGACATGGTTTAAAGTAGGATGAACATAGTATGACATCATTCATACCATGGGCAAACTGATATAAAACAAACAGGCTATTTTATCATTGTGTGCGCACGTGAACATAACAACTAGAATACATATCAAGACCAAAAGAATATCCTTCATCTCTTTTAAACCATGTAAGGTGAAATGATACGTTAAGACAACTGTGTGTAAAAGTGAACAGAGTAACTGACATTGGCTGCAAACCAATTAGTTAAATGAACACATCATAGTACCAATCAGTTCAAAGGCAAGAGGAGTAAGGACTTACAACAGCGGCTTGAACTGGTGTGCTCATGCCCTTCATCTTGCTGGTGTGGCAATCCTTGAAGATTTGCACTGCATTCGGTTCAGGTTCTTTTTGGTCCGCATAGGCTTTCCTCTGTATTTGGAACAAGTCAATATAGATACGATAATATGGCACAAAAAAAGAAGGAAGTAGCAGCTATTTACAAGAGCCTTGCAGTGTGCAATATAGCTACGAGATCCTGTTGTCTGTTGGAATTTCACTTTAGAACGGTTGGTCTTGTTCTTCAAACAGTTAGCCTAGAAGAAGATACACTTGTAAGGCACATACATAAATACAAGTTCAATATGTGGTATGATCAAATACATATAGCCTACCTGATACTTTGGATCAGACCAGTGTTTAACGATGGTTGTCCAGTCTTCATCTGTAATATATTCCACTGGAGATGTTTGAGAGATTTCATTGTTAGCCTTGCCTTCAAAGTGAGATTTTCTAAGGTGGTACCGACATCGTCAGCAGAAAGCGTACTAAAAACATGAGTGCATGCTTGTTTAGTTGCATCATCTTTCGGATCCAACTTGAACCTCATCTGCTGAAAAAGAATGTGAGTCTTATTAGGAGGAAGCTAGAAAGTATGGGATAGAGCAAGACAATATTACTAATTGCGATGAATGACATTACTTACGGATAAATGGTCAAGGAAGGTGTTAAAGTGGGTATTGTCTTTCTCATTCCTGTACTGGATCCACATTGGGAGGATTCGTGCATGACACCTAACGGCAACGGCTGCCTCTAATACTAACTTGGCTGACTCTAAAGCATCACGTGGCCTTTTTAAACCTGCCTCAAAATGGATCTCCATTCTTCCTCCTTTAGATTTTTTTAATCTGTCAATCATTATCCCTGATGTCTGTTTTCGCTTACATCGTGTTGCTAGTTCAACAACGAATATGGAAAGTGTTAGTGTACATCAAACTGTGAGAGTACATATAAAGGAGCATGCAACTGCAACTTGACTCGGTCAGGTACCGTCTTGGTGTTGATGCTCATGAGGTTCATCTGATCTTGCCAAGTCCTGTTGTGTCAGCGGTGCTTCGGAAGTAGTGTTAGGTGTGAAGGCAGCTTGGGAACTGGCCAGTTCCGAAGAAAATGAACGAGCAACTCGTTGAGATGCTGGTACAGTTGAAGCGGATGCTGCAGCTGGTGGATCAGGCGATACTATGTTTGTAGATTTAGTCGGTGGACTTGGACCTTGTACTGCACTATAAGTACCAGCAGAATCTGGACGGCAGATCCTTTTCTGTTTCTCCCGACGAGTAACACCACTCCCTACTATATTATTTTCCTTGCTCTTTTTTTACTTTGCCATGTCAAGCCATACCCACAACACAAAAGAATAAAATTGCTCTTCAGAACTCATTGATGCATGATACAGACAAGCAATACTTTGATGTAAGACAACCGTATGAGGATGGAATATGTAAGAAAAACAGATTTGCATGACATATTCACAGCCACGATGTGTAAACTAAGCGTATGATTTTCAAGAAAATAGAAGTAATGCAAGCTAGACACCATATGAAACATGCAACCAATATTACTCGCCAAGTTAAAAGTGTCTTGTCATAAGTGGCAATTCGAAAAATTAGAAGCAGTACAACATAGAAATCAATGCAAGATGCAACCACTATCAAACTGCCATGTTAAAAGTGTCCAATCATGAGTGACTGGTGCGGGATACACAACAGCAGTACTTTGATGTAAGAACATGGTATGATAGATAGATCCAGTGTATTCTAGACACAGAACGCGATGTCATATGCACATGTATAACATATGAACTCAGTAGGTACAATTTAAGCAAAATAGAAGAAATACAGGCAAAACAACATATGCAACATGAAACCAATTATCACACTGTCAACTTAGAGCAAGCACCTGCGATGGTGGAGTACGGGAGATGAACTCATCATGTAGACTTGGGACTTCAACTTCATTAGCAGTACCAGTGGCAAATCTAGAGAGTCTCTATTTGCGTCGGCGCGGTCGCGCGGAGGACCACCAATATCCCCTAACTTACTCGTTTCCTTCCTATTTTCTGATATTGCCTTATGAAGTCAAAACCACAAGAAGATGAATAAAATTAGGTCTGCATAACTGGTTGATGCATGATATAGACGAACACTACTTTGATGTAAGGCAAGCACAGGATAGGAGGATGGAATATATAAAAAAAGACAACGTTTCATATTCACACGCATTTATAGGAGGATGGAATATGTATGAAAAAAACAGAAGCGGAAGGCATTTCAACAAAATTAGAAGAAATGAAAGCTAGGCACCATATGAACATGCAACCAATATCACTCTATCAGTAAAAAGTGTCTCGTTGTAAGTGCCATTTCAAGAAATTAGAAGCAAGACAAGCTAGAAGACAATGCAAGATGCAACCTACATCACAGTCCCAAGTTAAATGTGTCTTATGGGTAAGTGATCGTTGTAGGTATAAGTTGTAAGCTGCGCAGATGCAATTCAACATAATCAGAAGCAATACAAACTAGACATCATACGAAAAACGCAACCACATATAATAGTTCCAAGTTAGAGCAAGCACCTGTGATGGTGGAGTAGGAGAGATGTGCTCATCATGTACACGTATGTTCTAGAAACAGGAACACGTGTCATATTCACAGGCATTATGTGTAAAGTAAGCAGATGCAATTCAACAAAGTTAGAAGCAATACAAGCTAGACATCATACGCAACATGCAACCACATATAATAGTGCCAAGTTAGAGCAAGCACCTGTGATGGTGGAGTAGGGGAGATGTGCTCATCATGTACACGTATGTTCTAGAAACAGGAACACATGTCATATTCACAGGCATTATGTGTAAAGTAAGCAGATGCAATTCAACAAAGTAAGAAGCAATACAAGCTAGACATCATACGCAACATGCAACCACATATAATAGTGCGAAGTTAGAGCAAGCACCTGTGATGGTGGAGTAGGGGAGATGTGATCATCATCTACACAGCTACGTTGACTGTCTAGCCTTGCGTTGTCTTGTGAATCTTGTTGGGAGGATGTCAGAGTAGAATCTGTAGAGAACCTCCATTTCAGTTGCTCGGAAGGACCACCATCATCCAATGCCTTGCCAATTTCCTTCAGCTTTATTGATTTTGCATCGTGAGGTCAAACCGACAAGAAAAAGGAATATAATTCGCTCTTCAGAACTCACTCATGCATGATACTAACAAACACTACTATGATGAAAGGCAAAGTCATGATACGAGGATGGAATATGTACGAAAAAATGGACGGCTTGACATATTCACACCTATGATGTGGTAACTAAGCATAAGACACTTCAACAAATTAGAAGCACTGCAAACTAGACACCATATGAAAGGTTCAATCAATATCACTCTGCCAAGTTAAAACTGTCTCGTCATAGGTGGCGTTCATCAAACTAGAAGCAATACATGATAGAAATCATATTCAAGACGCAAACCAATATCACACTGCCAACTTAAAGGTGTTCCATCATAAGTGACTGATGCAGGATACACAAGAAGAGTAGTTTCATGTAAGAACATGGTGTGATAGACAGATATAGTATGTACCAAAAACAGGAAAGCGTGTCTTATTCACACGTATCATGTGTAAGCTAAGCAGATGCAGTTTACACTAATTAGGAGCAATGCAAGCTAGACACCATATGCAACATGCAACCAGATATCACACTGCCAAGTTAGAGCAAACACCTTGGATGGTGGAGTAGGGGAGCGGAGACTTGGACCTTCCAATGCACTATCAGTACAAGGAGAATCGATACATATGCTCCGTTTATGTTGCTGTAGAGGACCACTGTCATCGCCTTCCGCACTCTTTTCCTTCCTCTTTCTTGATTTTGCCTTGTCAAGTCAAACCCACAAGAGAAAGGAATAAAATTTGCTCTTCGAAACTCATTGATGCATGATAATCTTTAACACTACTCTGATGAAAGGCAAAGTCATGATACGAGGATGGAATATGTACGAAAAAATGGACGGCTTGACATATTCACACCTATGATGTGGTAACTAAGCATAAGGCACTTCAACAAATTAGAAGCACTGCAAACTAGACACCATATGAAAGGTGCAATCAATATCACTCTGCCAAGTTTAAACTGTCTCGTCATAGGTGGCGTTCATCAAACTAGAAGCAATACATGCTAGAAATCGTATTCAAGACGCAAACCAATATCACACTGCCAACTTAAAGGTGTTCCATCATAAGTGACTGATGCAGGATACACAAGAAGAGTAGTTTCATGTAAGAACATGGTGTGATAGATAGATATAGTATGTACCAAAAACAGGAAAACGTGTCATATTCACACATATCATGTGTAAGCTACGCAAATGCAGTTTACACTAATTAAGAGCAATACAAGCTAGACACCATATGCAACATGCAACCAGATATCACACTGGCAAGTTAGAGCAAGCACCTTGGATGGTGGAGTAGGGGAGCGGAGACTTGGACTTTGTAATGCACTATCAGTACAAGGAGAATCGGTACATATGCTCCGTTTACTTGCTGCAGAGGACCACCATCATCGCCTTCCTTACTCTTTTCCTTTCTCTTTCTTGATTTTGCCTTTTCAAGTCAAGCCCACAAGAAAAAGGAATAAAATTTGCTCTTCAGAACTCATTGATGCATGATACTGACGAACACTACTTTCATGTAAGGCAGCCGCATGATAGGAGGATGGAATATGTATGAAAAACAGGATGCCGTGACATATTGACATGTATGATGTATAAAATGTAAACTAAGCATAATGTGCTTGAACTTGTTAGAATCAATGCAAGCTAGAAACCATATGAAAGATGAAACCAATATCACTCTGCCAAATTAAAAGGGTGCCCTAACAAATGTATTTGACCAAATTAGAAGCAATACATGGCAACAAAGTTAGAAATAATATGCAATATGCAACGAATAAAGGTGACTCATCATAAGTGATTGATGCAGGATACAGAAGAGAGGTAGTTTCATGTAAGAACAAGGTTAACACACAGATGTAGTGTGTACCAAAAATAGGAAGGCATGTCATATTCACAGGTATAATGTGTAAACTAAGCAAATGCAATTTACCCTAATTAGAAGCATTACAAGCTAGACACCGTATGCAACATGCAACCACATATCACACTGCAAAGTTAGAGCAAGCACCTATGATGGTGGTGTGGGGGAATTGTCGTCATCAACTAGAGAGCTACATTGACTATCTTCATTTAGCCTTGCTGTTTCTTGAGAATCATGTGGGGAGGATGACATTGCACTCTTTAAACGAGTATGGCGTCTCACAAGAACCCGGCCGGTGACTGTCTCATCATAAGTGATTGACGAGGGATACAAAAGAGCATTAGTTTGATGTACGAACATGGTTAATAGACATATGTAGTATGTATCAAAAACAGGAAGGCATGTCATTATCAAAGGTATAATGTGTAAAGTAAGCAGATGCAATTTAACCAAATTGAAAGCAATACAAGCTAGACACCATATGCAACATGCAACCACATTTGACAAAGGTCGATTAAAGCAAGCACACAGGATGGTTGTGTGTGGCGCTTGAGATCATCAATCGCAGAGCTACGTTCTTGTCTCCAACCTGCTAACATCGCATCCTTTAGAGCGCCAAACGCTTAGTGCTTATCTTTGAATTACACCGAGCGACTTACATCTTTTCTTTTCAGCATTCATCAACACTGTGTCAGAGTCTGAAATACCCATGCATAAAAAACAATAGTGTGAGTATGGGTGAAGTGTGTGCACAATTAGTACAGTGTAAAGATAGCAAATAGCAGGTCGGTGAGAAATAAATGACGGTAGACATATGGTAGCTCTACAACATGCATGGCACACTAAATTACTACAGGATTCTAAGAAAATAACATTCGACTGAAAACAAATAGGTCAGTCCATTTTTTCTGCACCATCCGATGTACAAAGAATGGGCAGATCGCCTTCATCTACCTCCAGCCAGTCAGTGTTGATGATCTTCCTCGGAACAGCAGCAACCACCGGCCCAGTCCCCTGCCTGTGCCCTCCCCTCGACCTCACCGCACTGCCATGCTTGGCACCGCCCCTTGGCCATCCATTCAAGCCTCGCCGACCTCTAGATCGGGTGCAAGCAGCTCCTGCGCCCCACACCCATATGATAGACACCGATGTGCCGCTTCCCCGACGAACAGGCGGACTAGGTGCTCCGCGCGCCTAAGCGGGTGCTGCTTCTTTTAATTGCGGTTCAACTGACCCTGAATTGAAATCCAGGCGGGCTACTGGCCTCTAGCAAAGGTGAAATAGTAAAGGGAGGAAACCTTGTGCATTTAGTATCACGAAGAAAATGTAGTAAGAAGCGCTCAACTAGTTTCTTTCGTGGGATGAATACGGTGTGAGCAGAGACGTAAGGTTTGCACGAATAAGGGAAGAGGAGTACCTCTTTATGTCGGCAAAGGTTGTGTCCTCCTTCCTGCTTTTTCCAACGATCTTCTTGTGGTTCGCTGGAAACGAGAAGTTGTGGAGGACGGTGCAGCCTTGGACGAACCCATGGCCAAGTTGTTGAGTGTGGTGCGGTGGCCGTCTGTTGACGGCGGGGAAGCAGATCCGAGGTGGCGAATGACGGCGTAGCGGGAACAGCTCTGGTGCGGTGGACGGTTGCGATAGTGGAGCGGCAGCAGTGAGGCGCAGGACGGCGTGGTCGGAGTAGTTCTGGTACGGCGCACGTTGGCGTCGGCGTCGGCGTCGTGGAGGCAGCTCTACCTCGGCTTCAACTACTAAGTCCCTGAGGGCGTTGCGGTTGCGTTGGACGACGACGTCGGGGTACCGGCTCCGGCGTGATGGAGGAGGGCGGTGATGGATTGGGCGCTATGGGGTGGAGGACGAAGGAGGCTGGGGTTTCACGGCTGGTGGAGAGGGCGTTTTGGTGCCCACGAAGTATGAATGGGGAAACGGAGGGAGGCGGGGAACTAAGGGGGAACAATGTTTCGGTTTGGGACGCGCTTTCTTGAAATTTGGGGAAAGTTACAAACTTTGTCCCATCTAAAATTTTGGACATATTGCGGGTTGGGGGTAGGACAGTAATCTCAGGTGTCCCAAATGTGGGCGGGATAGATTTCGGCCGAGCGCATGGGTGTTTAGGCGCCCACGGCGTATGAATGCCTCTCAGAGGCGGTTGAGACTCGCGTCTTGGTGAGGTTACAAACCTACCCCGGTTTAGACCTTTGGACATCGGGCCGATAGGCTACACGGGCCAGAGTCAGGACAGTAATTTCCTACCACCAAACATTGGTCTGGCGTGGTTTCGGGTGACCAGAGGCCTATTTGGCGCTTCGTTCAATATTTGGTAGCAGAAGCATTAACGTTTTCGGTTCTCTTGAATTGAACATTCCGGATTTGCCAAACTTCATAAATCTTTACTCTTGAAAATCCTAATGCTATGATTATTTTGGAATGGAGGTGGTACATTTGAATATACATTGTACACGAGTATATATTAAAAAATATGCAACTTACCTCAGTTCATGCATGGTTCCAGATATAATCTCCTTGGTTGAAACAAGAAGTTATATATGCATATGAATATATATAGCATGTTCAAACGCACAACAAAGATTGATGCCCCCTTTTACATCTGATTTACAAATGCCATTATCTCGGGTTCAAATAGATGAATGCACTTCCTATGAATTCGAATCTTCGAACCCCCCGTTATGTTGAATTCGACATGTATTCTATTTCGTAGCTAGCAATTTGGAATGTATCCATGCAAGTGACAAATGTATAAAGTGCTTCACACTAACAATATGGAGTGCACTAATTAATGTTTATATATGAATTGCAAAAGTATCCATTGCCTGTATTTCAAACCGCTCTCACTCTATGGATCGATAATATGAAATAAACACATGCACATGCTAGAATTCAATAGAGTATGGGTGCCCGATAGACCGATTTTCCTCCATACGCAATTTGCAAAATTCATGATCTCATCCAAAAATAATAATGCCATTTATATTTTAATTTAATGCGTAGAACCGCATTTTACACGTAGATGCACTATGCCTCGGCCTATTCTCACAAACGTGCTATATATCTCTCTATCTACCGCATAAGTGCACACACTTTATATGCATCGGCATTTCTCTTTCACACATGCTCACAATCTCTCTCGGGGTGTCTCACGCACATGCTCTCTCTGTATCTCTCTCTCTCTCTTCCGACTACTATGTACCACTCTTTTCACTAATCTCAGTTGGAAAACACTATTTCTCTCACATGCATATATACACACGCACGGTCTCTACTAGCCCTCTATACGCACATATATGTGTCTATGTGTCTCCCGCACGCACATTATCTTTAGGCCTCTCTCGCAAACATTGCCCCCCCCCCCTAGACACACCTCTCTCTTAGTAGTTGGCAGATATGATTCCATCGTATCATTCGGTAGGATATCCCTGACTGTTAGGCTGGATGGTAATACGAGGCAAAGTTTTACCCTAGTTCGGACCCTTGCAGTTGAGGGAAAAGCCTACTCCTGGTACTGTATATTAGTGATAGAGGTGTGTACAAAGTACACGTGAATACCAGGCATTGTGCGTGTGTGTATACTATCGACGAACTAGCCCCCAAGCTTCTATAACATACTAGGGGCCTAGGGTTACAAATCATATATAGTCGGCTTATCACCAGTGGGGATAGAGTCCCCTGCGACTCTGGTAGCTAGCTTTGTGTTGTACGCCGAGTCCTCCACATGGGTCTTCGTATAATGCGTCTCGATCCAACCTATGTGGCGTAGGATGGAACTGACCCATGAGTCCTCATGTTGACCCACCACACCACACACGCAATCGGCCACTAAGAAAATAAGCATATACAATAGTACAATGTTAATGAAAGTTAATTGCATGGTGCATCCAAAAATATTTGTTCTGCATTGTGAATGTTTATATATTCTCCTAAAATATTAGTCACGGGAAAGAGAAACGAAGGGCATATCTCTCCTTGTCTCCACTGGACATCCCCTCTTTCTACACCACTTTCACGTACGCACACAAACTATCTCTCGGTCCTCTAAAAGTATGCATGCCCACGACACATTCACGCATGATGGTCACTGTATTTCAAGCTAAAGCACTATACGGTCACTGGAGTTCAGAATATGCTCATTACGGTCATCACATACATTCTCGTGGTGATCATATGGTATCTAGCTCACGATACGTCTCCGTATTTTCTTGATGACACTGACGGACTTTGCATTTGATGCGTGCTCCATATTTTGTTGACGACACTTACGGTCATTGTATTTGAAGCGAAAGCACGATATGGTTGATGTCTACTACGCAACCTTCTTCTTGTAGACGTTGTTGGGCCTCCAAGTGCAGAGGTTTGTAGGACAGTAGCAAATTTCCCTCAATTGGATGACCTAAGGTTTATCAATCCGTGGGAGGCGTAGGATGAAGATGGTCTCTCTCAAACAACCCTGCAACCAAATAACAAAGAGTCTCTTGTGTCCCCAACACACCCAATACAATGGTAAATTGTATAGGTGCACTAGTTCGGCGAAGAGATGGTGATACAAGTGCAATATGGATGGTAGATATAGGTTTTTGTAATCTGAAAATATAAAAACAGCAAGGCAACTAATGATAACAGTGAGCGTAAACGGTATTGCAATGCTAGGAAGCAAGGCCTAGGGTTCATACTTTCACTAGTGCAAGTTCTCTCAACAATAATAACATAATTGGATCATATAACTATCCCTCAACATGCAACAAAGAGTCACTCCGAAGTCACTAATAGTGGAGAACAAACGAAGAGATTATGGTAGGGTACGAAACCACCTCAAAGTTATTCTTTCCAATCAATCCGTTAGGCTATTCCTATAAGTGTCACAAACAGCCCTAGAGTTCGTACTAGAATAACACCTTAAGACACAAATCAACCAAAACCCTAATGTCACCTAGATACTCCAATGTCACCTCAAGTATCCATGGGTATGATTATACGATATGCATCACACAATCTCAATTCATCTATTCAAACCAACACATAGAACCTCAAAGAGTGCCCCAAAGTTTCTACCGGAGAATCACGACGAAAACGTGCCAACCCCTATGCATAGGTTCATGGGCGAAACCCGCAAGTTGATCACCAAAACATACATCAAGTGAATCACGTGATATCCCATTGTCACCACAGATACGCACGGCAAGACATACATCAAGTGTTCTCAAGTCATTAAAGACTCAATCCGATAAGATTACTTCAAAGGGAAAACTCAATCCATTACAAGAGAGAAGAGGGGGAGAAGAAACATAAGATCCAACTATAATAGCAAAGCTCGCGATACATCAAGATCGTACAAATCAAGGACACGAGAGAGAGAGAGAGATCAAACACATAGCTACTGGTACATACGCTCAGCCCCGAGGGTGAACTACTCCCTCCTCGTCATGGAGAGCGCCGGATGATGAAGATGGCCACGGTGAGGGTTCCCTCCGGCAGGTGCCGAGCAGGGTCCCGATTGACTTTTGGTGGCTACAGAGGCTTGCGGCGGCGGAACTCCCGATCTATTCTCCGCCCCCTGGAAGTTTTAGGGCACGAGGTATATATGGGTGCAGGAAGTACGTCGGTGGAGCTTGGGGCCCCACGAGGCGGGCGCGCCTAGGGGTGGGCGCGCCTCACCTCTCGTGAGCACCTCCTCCTTTCTCGACGTGGGGTCCAAGTCCATCCGGTAGCTTTCCTTCCAAAAATAACTTCTCCGATTGATTGATTTCGTTTCGACTTCGTTTGATATTCCTTTTCTTCGAAACACTGAAATAGGCAAAAAACAGCAAATCTGGGCTGCGCCTCCGATTAATAGGTTAGTCCCAAAAATAATATAAAAGTGGACAATAAAGCCCAATATTGCCCAAAGCAGTAGATAATATAGCATGGAGCAATCAAAAATTATAGATACGTTGGAGACGTATCAAGCATCCCCAAGCTTAATTCCTGCTCGTCCTCGAGTAGGTAAATGATAAAAAAGATAATTTTTGATGTGGAATGCTAGTTGGCATAATTTCATTGTGATTCTTCTTAATTATGGTATGAATATTCAGGTCGGAAAGATTCAAGACAAAAGTTCATATTGACATAAAAATAATAATACTTCAAGCATAATAACTAAGCAATTATGTCTTCTCAAAATAACATGGCCAAAGGAAGTTCATCCCTACAAAATCATATAGTTTAGTCATGCTCCATTTTCGTCACACAAGAATGCTCTCGTCATGCACAACCCCGATGACAAGCCAAGCAATTGTTTCATACTTTAATAATCTCAAACTTTATAAACCTTCACGCAATACATGAGTGTGAGCCATGGATATAGCACTATGGGTGGAATAGAATATGATGATGGAGGTTATGTGGAGAAGACAAAAAAGGAGAAGGTCTCACATCAACGAGGCTAATCAACGGGCTATGGAGATGCCCATCGATTGGTGTTAATGCAAGGAGTAGCGATTGCCATGCAACGGATGCACTAGAGATATAAATGTATGAAAGCTCAACAAAATAAACTAAGTGGGTGTGCATCCAACTTGCTTGCTCATGAAGACCTAGGGCATTTGAGGAAGCCCATCGTTGGAATATACAAGCCAAGTTCTATAATGAAAAATTCCCACTAGTATATGAAAATGACAAAACAAGAGACTCTCTATCATGAAGATTATGGTGCTACTTTGAAGCACAAGTGTGGAAAAAAGGATAGTAGCATCGCCCCTTTTTTTTTGGGCCTTATTTTTTTTCTTTGGCCTTTCTCTTTTTTGGGGGACAATGCTCTATTGAGTTATTATCATCACACTTCTATTTATTTACAACTCAATGATTACAACTCGATACTAGAACAAAGTATGACTCTATATGAATGCCTCCGGCGGTGTACCGGGATATGCAATGAACCAAGAGTGACATGTATGAAAGAATTATGAACGATGGCTTTGCCACAAATACTATGTCAACTACATGATCATGCTAAGCAGTATGACAATGATGAATGTGTCATGATGAATGGAATGGTGGAAAGTTGCATGGCAATATATCTCGGAATGGCTATGGAAATGCCATAATAGGTAGGTATGGTGGCTGTTTTGAGGAAGATATAAGGAGGTTTATGTGAGAAAGAGCGTATCATATCATGGGGTTTGGATGCACCGGCGAAGTTTGCACCAACTCTCAATGTGAGAAAGGGTAATGCATGGTACCGAAGAGGCTAGCAATGGTGGAAGGGTGAGAGTGCGTATAATCCATGGACTCAACATTAGTCATAAAGAACTCATATACTTATTGCAAAAATCTACAAGCCATCAAAAATCAAAGCACTACCCGCATGCTCCTAGGGGGATAGATTGGTAGGAAAAGACCATCGCTCGTCCCCGACCGCCACTCATAAGGAGGACAATCAAATAACACCTCATGTTTCAAATTTGTTACATAATGTTTACCATACGTGCATGCTACGGGACTTGCAAACTTCAACACAAGCATTTCTCAAATTCACAACTACTCAACTCGCACGACTTTGATATTATCACCTCCATATCTCAAAACAATCATCAAGCATCAAAATTCTCTTAGTGTTCAACACACTCATAAGAATTCTTACAAATCTTGTATGCTTAGCATATTAGGATTATTTAAGCAAATTACCATGCTATTTAAGACTCTCAAAATAATCTAAGTGAAGCACGAGAGATCAATAGTTTCTATAAAATAAATCCACCACCGTGCTCTAAAAGATATAAGTGAAGCACTAGAGCAAACGACAAACTACTCCAAAAGATATAAGTGAAGATCAATGAGTAGTCGAATAATTATGCAACTACGCGCAGGCTCTTTGAGGGAGTCCTGGACTAGGGGGTGTCCGGATAGCCGAATTATCATCTTTGGCCGGACTCCTGGACTATGAAGATACAAGATTGAAGACTTCGTCCCGTGTCCGGATAGGACTTTCCTTGGCGTGGAAGGCAAGCTTGGCGATACGGATATGTAGATTTCCTACCATTGTAACCGACTCTGTGTAACCCTAACCCTATTCGGTGTCTATATAAACCGAAGGGTTTTAGCCCATAGGACGAACAACAATCATACCATAGGCTAGCTTCTAGGGTTTAGCCTCTCTGATCTCGTGGTAGATCTACTCTTGTACTACCCATATCATCAATATTAATCAAGCAGGAGTAGGGTATTACCTCCATCGAGAGGGCCCGAACCTGGGTAAAAACATCGTGTCCCTTGTCTCCTGTTACCATCCGCCTAGACGCACAGTTCGGGACCCCCTACCCGAGATCCGCCGGTTTTGACACCGACTTTGGTGCTTTCATTGAGAGTTCCTCTTTGCCGTCGCCGTCAGGAAGGATGCCTCATCCCGTTTTTAAAGACAATACTATCACCAAAGGAGCCTTGGCCACTGGTCAGACTCTTTGGTTAGGTGGTTTTCTTATGACCGCCAGTTCGGCCACCGCGCCGACGATGACTTCTCGGGTCATGGAAACCAATCTTCACGTTAACTCGGAACTTGCCGAGCAGTTAGATCCGATCGAGCTCTCCTCCAGAACGAGCTCTTGGATCGCATCGCCGCCTGGAGTCGCTATAGATTACGACCAGATCGGGCCTAAAACCGATCTCGAGAGAGATCAACTCTCCTGTGCTACCCATCATGTTGCTGTGGTAGAGGAGCAATACAATGATTCTTCTTCTATCTTAAGGACTAGCTACGTCCGATTCCCGATCCTCCATGCCGGATTCCCGCAGAGGACGGATGTCGATCAAGCCCACGAACTTAAAGTCAGCGGCGTTGGATTCATTGGATAGCATTCAAAAATCAAAACTTCCAAGTTCGGAAACTTCTCGGCCCCTGAGTCTTAAATTGGACGGGGTTCCGGATCTAGTTCCACCCGCCCACCCAAACATTAGCAATCTATCCCAAATTCGGCAAGAGCCCGCTGAAACAGTACATCATTACTGGGCCATATTCCTCCTGGTTATGGACAGGATAAAGGACTACCGAGAGGAGGACGCAATCTCACTTTTCTGCAATAATTGCACGGACAAGGGAATCCTAAATGCCATAAGTCGTCGCGAAATTACACGCTTTGCTGATGTAGCGACCCGACCTCAGACGGTCAAGCCTCTGTGTTACTGTGCCATCCCTGGATCAGTATGCTGGCACACACAGTACATCAATGTATATATCAAAGTGCAATCACATGTATAATTAACGTAAAACTGATATATACCTCATAATACTCAGCGGAAACAATCAAACGGGTGTGGAGTCCCATCAACGCCATCGGCGAGTTGAGTGTAGACCGTAACCCTGTATCGTAACTCTTACTGTCGAGGAAATATCTGCAACATGATACGTTGCAGCCGTGTAGGTCAAGACATTGAATGTACCGCAAGATCACAACATGAGAAAACAGATGATAAAACTATACTATATGCAATATGGCTTTATGGCTCAGATTCTGAATTTTGTTTGCGTAAAAGCTGGTTTTATTTTCCCTACATCAAAGGAATAAATGAAGTCTGTACTATGGAGTTTTCTATCATGACATGGTTCCGCCAACCGATGTCTCATAGCCCAAAGTCATCATAAGTTACCCACCATTAAGTTATCAGTCCGGTGTTGAGAGTTCCGAGATAAATCCAAATCCAGATGCTTAAATTGTCCGTAACCGGGGACACGGCTAATCGATTAGGTTTTAACCCTCTGCAGAGGTTTGTACACTTTACCCGCAAGATTCGATCCCTCTCTTTACGTTCTCGCACTTCAGGGTGTTTGAGAACAAGATGACCGAAACATGGTCTTCCAAAGAGTTCCTCGACCACCGTCCAGTACTCATCCCACCCTACCGTAGTTCTACATCTGCTAGTACCGTCCCAGCCAGAGTCACAACTAAGGTCAACCAAGCCAGAGCCCATAATGACTTGCGGTTGCACAGTTAAGCTTCCGGGCATGAAGTATTCTTCCGTCTCTTTGAGTCTGGGTGAAGCTTTCCGCAAGATGTCATGGCGCTTCTCCATGCATCCCGGCCAACCACTGGTTTCTCCAGGTGCCCACAACCGTCCTTCACCCAAGAGTGTGTATTGAATTCTTGTCTCGAGTCTTGAAGTCTTGAGGTCTTGAAGATGCAGTCCTTGCAGATTCCATCATGGAGTTGTCGCCATTGACGTAGAATCCTCCATTCTCACACCACTCCCGAGTACTCACACCAAACCCGTCTACTATAGCGTAGCATTAAAATAAAATATCGCCCGGGCTTGGTAACAGGGGATGGGTTCCTACCTCATGCATACTACTCAACTACAAGGATTCAATAACACTATCGAGGGGTGGTTGCAAGGATGCCACTAAATGCAATAAAAACATAGGTACGAAGCAATGATCAAAGTGAACTTGCTCGGTAATACTTGATGAAGATAACAACGCTGTCGAAAATGACTTGGTAGAACTAATCGTCACTCCGTTAAAATCTATATAGTCAAACATAGCATTCACATAAGCAAACATCCTAGCAAACAATTTTAGCACTCGAAATAACAATCAAAACAGCAAGGAAAATCGATAATAAAACTCAAACAAAATCAAAAGAAACTTCAAATAAAACTACAAAGAAAAACTACTAACGAAGATCTATGACTTTGCTACAAACATCTAATATAGTTTTGCCGTAAGTAAAAACTTAACAACAATTAAAATACTACACTAATAAATTAACAGAAAATAAAATGTAAAATAACTAATTTAACAGAAAGTATTTTTTCCATAAAATTTTATTTGCAAAAGAAACAAATAAAAAGCTTTTATAAAACTCTAACTATGACCTATAGAAGGTTTCATACAAAACTAAGGAAAATAATTTTCTTTTAAAGTAAAAATAAATTTTCTCCTGTTGTCTAACAGAAACACAACTAATTTTGTCAAAAGTGACAAAAAGAAATAATTTAAAACTAATAAAAACAATAAATAAAAAGCTAAAACAGAACTAATATTAAAACAGTACTGTTTTGCTAAAAACCTAATTTAAATTAACCTGAAAATAAAATACTAAATACAACTGGATAAACAAAGGTCCTAGAGACCAGGAGCAAAAAGAATTAATTAAAAACCTATTTTTAAACTCCCGGAATAAGCAAAACAAGCTTTAATTTAAATCTGATCTAACTCAATTTTTATAAATCCAAACATAGACAAATAATATATTTTTGGAAACTACAAGAAAATTGTGATCTAACGCAAAAAGAATCAGCATCATTGGACTTCTAGATCAAAAGTTATAAGCTAAACAAGAACGGAACTAAATCTGTTACGGAAATAAATCTGAACGAGAACGGAGTTACCTGTACGTGAGGCAGAGATGGCAGGAAGGAGATGGCGATGTGGAGGGCTGCTCCGGCGAGGGGGCGAGGTCGCCGGCGAGGGTGGGGGTGGCGCAGGAGGGGGTCGGCGCTTGGGAAGGTTCCAGGAGAGCTCCTGGTGAGCGTTTCTAGGCAGGAAAAGGAGGACGGTGGCGAGGAGGCTACGGGCAGGAGGGGCGTGGTGATGGGAAAAATGGAACGAGGAGAGGAGGGGGTTTTATAGGCGGTCTCGGGAGGCGCTGGGATGGAAAGACGAGGGAGATCGGGAAGGTGGAGATTCCTGTCTCCATGGATATGGAAAGCTTCTGTAACGTGAGAGGAAACAGAGGAAGGAGATGATCTCTTGTTGGGCTAGAATAGGAAAGTGCTTAATGGGCCAGCAGGTTTTTCCTAATAAAAACGATTCCATTCCTATTTTTAAAATTAGGAAACTAAAACAATAAAAAGGAAATCAAATCAATTCGGAATAAAGAGTTTTTATATACTAAAATTATCAGAAAAATAAAATGTAGATGATGAGCATTATTCCACGGCCAAAATAAAAACTTTAAAAAAAATGTTTTTCAGAAAATCCCTAAAGGCTTTATTTCTTTTTGCAAATAATTTTTTAAATAAAAACTTTGGTTTTTCTTGGCTCAAATATTTTCAAAAATGCCCCTGATTTTGGAGGGTCATTTTCCTCCGCTCTTTCTTGCTTGCAAGAATTTATTTTTCGGGTATTTCTCGGGAAGAAAAATAGAGAAGCAAGTGCAAATATTTGAAAGAATTAAATTGCAAAAATCCGTTCAAATTCTTTATAGTTGAAGAAGTCATGTCATCTTCTCTCATTGATTTTAATAGGATGAATTTGAATTTACCGGAGAAGGGGAAAGTCATTTTATTCCCTCTCATTCAAAAGTTTTTGAAAAGGTTCAAATTTCACTCAAGTTTAATTCACTCAAGCAAACAAACAAACAATTAATTATATTAACATTCCAAAATTTGGGATGTTACAGCTGACTTGGTGACCATAGTACAAAAGTACTGTGCGATGGAGAGTGCTTGGAAAACTGAAAGTAAATTTTGGGATAATCCAGCCCCGAATACAGCCCTAGTCCGAAATAAAAGGGTGCATCATCACCAAGCACCTGGGTTAAACATCAAAAAACAAAAAAACCCTAAAGGGCACGGAACCGTCTTTGGAGGGTTGGCTAAACGGACCTGCAAAATTCATAGCACAGAGGGCGCCACTCCAACTCATAGCCTTCGAGCATGTTGGATACTACGGCACGTGGCCAAAAGTGGCGAAGAGCTTCTAGCCTCGTAATCCCAGCCCAAAGAACACCAAGACGGTATTAACAGTCTTCGAGACTTTCGCATCAAATAACACGCGGAAACGAACACTCCGCAACCTTGCCGAAGTCTACCAAGTAGCAAAAATAAATCCATGGAGTGACACGGCTATTACCTTTAACGCCAGTGACGAACCCAAATTCTGAACAGCCCGAGCACCAGCCGCATTGGTCCTCAGTCCAATAGTGGACGACTTTCGCCTTACTAAGGTACTCATCGATGGCGGCAGCGGACTAAACCTCATCTACGAGGAAACTCTCCGAAAAATAGAAATAGACTGGAACCGCATTGAGCGAAGCAGCACAACCTTTAGAGGAATAATCCCTAGCCGGAAGCATGCTGCATGGAAAAATCACATCGGACGTAGTGTTCGCTCACGGACAATTACAGGTCCGAGGAGGTCACATTTCAAGTGGCCCCGTTCAGCAGCCGGATATCACGCTTTATTAGGGCGAGAGGCATTCACAATTTTTCAAGCTATACCCCATTATGGGTACATGAAGCTTAAAATGCCCGGACCTAATGGAATCATCACTCTCGCTAGTGATCCGAACATAGCACTCGCTACCGAAAACAAGACAGCCATTACTAGCCCTCGAGGCACTATCCGAAGCCCTAGCGGCCGAGGAACTCACTGCGATGCGCTCCACGGTGAACAGGGACGATGTGATACTTGATAAAACATCCAAGTCCACCTCTTTTAAACCAGTGGATGAAATAGTCAAATTCCAAGTCCACCCAACGGACCCTGCAAAGATGGCCTCCATTGGGGCACAATTAAACCCTGATGTAGACGCTGCACTACGAGTAAACTGGGACATTTTTGCCTGGCACCCTTCAGACATGCCAGGAATCCCACGTCGGCTGGCCGAGCACAGCCTAAATACCCTAAAAGGATTCAAGCGAGTCAAACAGGCTCTTCGGCGCTTTTAGAACCCAAGAGACAGGCCATGGGAGAGGAGCTAGCCAAACTTCCGGAAGCCGGATTCATCGGAGATATAAAACATCCGGATGGCTAGCAAATCTGGTGATGGTACCAAAGAAGGATAAATCCTGGCGCCTATGTGTTGATTTCAAAGACCTTAATAAGGCTTGCCCAAAGGATCCCTTCCCCCTCCCTCACATTGATCAAATTATCGACGCTACAGCAAGACACGACTCATTGTGCTTCCTTGACGCGTACTCCGGCTACCACCAAATCAAGATGGCGGAGCCAGACCAAGTCGCAACAGCATTCATCACTCCATACGGCCCAGTCTGCTTCAACACAATGCCCTTCGGCTCAAAAACGCATGGCGCAACATATCAACGCATGATTCGGACATATGTCCGCAAACCAGATCGGCAAAAGCGGTGGAAGCATATGTAGATGACGTGGTCGTCAAATCCAAGCATGTCAAAACTCTAGTAGACGACTTGAGGCTCACATTCGATAATCTCTGAAAATATGACATTAAGCTCAATCCGGAAAAATGCGTCTTCGGCGTTCCAGCCGGAAAGCTCTTGGGCTTCATTGTGTCCGGTAGAGGAATTGAAGCAAACCCAGCCAAGATCCAAGCTCATCACAATTGGATATTCCAAAAGACCTCAAACAAATACAAAATTGATCGATGCGTGGCGGCTCTAAGCCGCTTTATTTCCCGTTTGGGAGAAAAGGCGTTACCCTTTACCGCCTCCTCCAAATAAGACCGAACACTTCGAGTGGACGGATGCCGCCATGGCCGGACTCGAAGAAATAAAAGCCATATTGGCAACAAATCCGGTCCTGGCCGCGCCCAACATGGGCGAACCAATGCTATTATATATCGCCGCAACACATCAAGTTGTCAGAGCGGTGCTCGTCGTCGAACAAGAAACGGACGGACACAGGTTCCCTCTTCAAAAACCGGTTTACTATGTGTCCACTGTCCTAACTCCATGCAAGTCCCGGTACCCACATTATCAAAAGATAGCATACGCGGTGTTCATGGCATCCCGGAAGCTGCGACACTACTTTCAAGAGTGTTCGATAACGGCAGCCTCCGAAGTACCTCTTAACGACATTATAAACAACCGCGACGCGATGGGCCGGATTGCTAAATGGGCCATAGAGCTCCTTCCATTCGACATAACCTATAAGCCACGACGAACTATTAAGTCGCAGGTTTTGGCCGACTTCGTGGCCGAATGGACCGAAGCCAAACTCCCTAAAGAGTACGGCGCATACTCCAATTGGATCATGCACTTCGACGACTCCAAAATGTTGGCCGGCCTGGGGGCTGGCGTCGTCCTGACGTCCCCAACCGGGGACACAGTCCAATACGTCCTTCAGATAATGTATACGGACTCCAACAACGCAGCCGAATACGAGGCCCTTCTGCATGGCCTCCGGATGGCAGTCTCCATGGGCATTAAACGCCTAGAGGTGCGCGAGATTCAACCTCGCGATATCTCAAATAAACGGAGACTTTGATGCCAAAGATCCGAAAATGGCAGCGTATCGCAATGCGGTCCTAAAAATGTCAAGACGGTTCAAGGGCTCGAATTTCATCATATAGCCCGGATAACAACCAGCGGCGGACGTATTGGCATGCATCGGCGCAAAAGCGCGATGCCGTCCGCCCAACATCTTCCTGGAACGGCTGTTCAAGCCATCCGCATTATGGGAAGAGTCCGGAAATAACAATCCGGACCCAACCGCACCGCTCGACAATCAACACTCGACACAATCGGAGGCTCGCCAACGAGATAACACCCTCCGCCCACGAAATAATGGCGGTTATCGCCCGTGGGCCGGAACCATTCCTAGCCTACCTAACTAGGCGGGAACTCCCGAAGACCAAAATGAGGCTCGCTGCATAGTACGGCTATCCAAAGCCTATAAAGTCCATGAGGGAGAGCTCTATAAGAAAAGCACAACACGAGTCCTTCAAAGGTGTATCTCCGAAGAGGAAGGGCGAAACCTCCTGGCTGAAATTCATGCCGGACTGGGTGGGCACCACGCCGCAGCCCGGGCCCTTGTAGGCAAGGCCTTCTGTACATGATTTTATGGCCGACGGCTCGGGCAGATGTGCAGATTTAGTCCAACGATGCGTCGGTTGCCAGCTTTTTGCTAACCAAAGCCACATGCCACCCACCGCCCTCAAAACTATACCCATCACCTGGCCATTCGTGGTCTGGTGGCTTGACATGGTTGGACCCCTTAAGGGAGGAACCCACAAGCAAAAATACCTATTGGTCATGGTGGATAAATTCACCAAATGGATAGAGGCCAAGCCTGTTAAAACGGCCGAATCCGGGCCAGTGATAGACTTCATATCAGGGGTAGTGCACCGTTACGGCGTCCCCCACAGTATCATCACTGATAACGGCACCAACTTCACGGCCGATGAGGTCAAATTATGGTGCAAAAACATGGGCATCAAGCTCGATTACGCCTCAGTCTATCACCCCAAACCAACGGTCAAGTCGAGCGAGCAAATGGTCTAATCATGAGCGGCATTAAACCCGGACTAGTGCGGTCCCTCAAGGAATCTAACACGCCCGGCTTGAGGAGCTTCGACTCCGTACTCGGGGGCTGCGGACCACGCCGAATCGTACTACCGGATTCACACCATTTTTATGCTGTGCGACACACGTAGGCAGTCTTGCCCTGCGACATAATGCATGACTCACCTCGCGTGCGCATGTATGAAGAAAGAGAAGCCGAGCTCGATCGGCAGGACAGTTTGGACGACCGAGGAGGAGCGCGACGTGGCAAAAGCTTGTTCCGCATTTTATCAACAGCAGGCTCGAAGATATCAAAGCGAGGAAATGCGGGCCAAAGCTTACAACGTTGGCGAACTAGTTCTACGCTGCCGGACAAGAAAAAGGACAAACTCAAGCCCAAATGGGAAGGTCCCTTCATCATCGACCAGGTCCTGACCGGCGGAGCATACCGTCTGCGAAACACATCGGATAACCGACTCGAGCCAAACCTATGGAACGCAGCCCGCCTACGAAGATTCTACGCCTAAGCACCGGACTCCGAGTTCGTCTCCTTCCTCCGTCCACATTATCTATTTTTTATGTCTTTTATTTCTCTCCTTCCTCCTCCTTCTTCTTGAAGCCTTTAGAGGCTCGTTTGCGCTTTGTTCGCACATACTTGACGCTGTCCGCTCATTATACCTGGGGGCTTCTTTAACAGAAGCTTATTTATACGGGCTTCATGCCAACACATGTGTCAAACTTCCACATGTACCTTTTACTCACCATTATATCCATCGATATGACTTAAGTTTTGGCCAAGCTGGGTTGCCTGGCTCCTGTGCTTACCCCTACGTTCCCGATTGTTCGGCTAGGTGGTAAAGGGAGCACCTCTGCGATTATTCTTGCCGGGTCACCGAATGTGTACCTCAGACTGGGTGAAGCCGAAAGCTAAGCGTTCTTAAGGGAATATTCGGTCGGTGAACTGAAAGATGATTTTTAACTATTTATCCATCTGCCCCCAGATGATTTTCTGCTTTCTTAGCAGTTTGGACATGCACTTTAGGGCATGCCACCCAGGGAAAGGAACCCTTAATGGAACTATTCTCCCTGGAAGATGTTTCTTACTATCCATGTAATATAACATACTAGTTGGGCACTTGTCTGATACAGCAATGATGACCCCTACGCCTTGTCTCCATGCATGCCCCGGTTCTTACATAACCGCGAGGGTATTCGGACACACTCCAGACTATTGGGTCCCGAGGTCGAAGCGAAAAGGTCCGCTATGACAAACGATCTACAATCCGGCTAGAAGACATTTTTCATGTCATATTCAATTACATAGTCAACGCGACTAATTGTATTCCTCCTCAATGCCATCTAATAGGCTATCTAATTTACAATCTTGCTGGGAATACTTGGCGGCCAATTCTACTTGGCCGTACACTAAGCTTTCTGAGGATCTCCTTCCCATCAGGCCCCCACAGTCCGACCTCGGCCATGTGGTTTGGGTCAACAACCGTGTACCGCGTTTTACCATGGCCCGAGCCTCCTGGCGCCTTGACGGCAGGCCGATATCTTCCATAGTCGGAAGCGCCGCGTGCTCCTTGAAGCCGCTCTGCCAGCTCCCCAATGCCTTGAGCAGGGAGATAGATGGCCACAAGGCACAGGCGACACCTTTCATCACCGCCGAACTTCGTTTGCAGGTAGCTGACGCAGTTCGAGAAGAAGATCACCCGAAGAACTGGGCATCTCCTCCTCAGGACGACCTGTGAGCAAACCTACATACATGTTTATGTTAGTCGCCTTCCTCGCCGAACTCTTTAAAAGTTCGTTTAAGCACTTACTGAAAATGCCGCGACGGCCGTCGATTCTCCTTACGGAGTCGCACAACCTGATGCACGAACATCATTTAGTTCCTCACCCAGTTGGGTGTTGGCATCTTGCAGGTTATTTTTCTCCTGCCGCACCCTCGTAAGCACGCTCTCGCCGGCCTTTAGCTGGCGCAGGAGCTGTTGCTTGTCCTGATCCATCCCGGCGCTATCTGCAATGTTAATGTCAGATTTATGCACACGCTGCACTTTGCGAAACTACTTCTACTTTGAAGGGCATATATTACCAGAGGGAGTCTTCATGGCTTCCCCGGTCATGACGATCTTGACCTCAAGTTGGGCCTTGCACTCTTTAAGCTCCTGGGACAAGCGGGTATTCTTTTCGGTAAGAACCTGCATTCCAAATGATCCTTAAATCAGTTATCCTAACTATTTTAAGTCTCGGGGGCTACTGGCATAGATAACTGTCAAAATTCCTTACCCGTATGTCTTCCACATACTGCTCCGTGGCTCTGGCTAGGCCATCTTGAGCGGCACGGAGGTGCGCTTCTCCCGAACTAAAGGCGTCCAACGCCTCTTGGGAGAAACATGCGTCACGTAGAATAGTCCGGCGGCGCCTATGATTCATGGCACTCTCCACCTCCGACTCGGTGGCGGACAGTCTGTCGGCATCCTCCGTTGGAGGAGCATCCCACGCATGCCTCGTGTTTGTACCTCCTTCCGGACTCGGCTTTTGAGCCTGGTTGGCGGAGGTCCGATTGGCAACTTCTCCGGACTCAGTCCGGCGAGCGCTCTTTTTCCTGAAAAAACCACGATCATCAGTGTGCCTCCCAGGAACCTCTCCTTAAAACACAATGGCACATCATACCATTGCGGCGACGTCTCGCGTCGTACCGCACTTCTTTTCCGCCTGCTGGGCCGAGCTGCCCCTTGTTGGACGACCGCGGCAGGCTCGGCTTCCCGTTCTGAAGGCACCCCCTGCGAAACACCATCAAATACGTGGTGATTAGAAGTAAAGCACGGGTGGGTCATGGTATCCGGACTTGATCACGGTTACAGGAGGCCGGAAATAATCCGGGTAGTCACCGTAATGGCAACCAAAGCATTGTCGATGCTAAGTTGGTGGAACACCCGTCGATCAGCTCCACCTTTATATCCGGGTCCTCTTCGGAGGCGGATCGAGGGACCGTTCGGATCCTCGGGTTGTGAAGCGGGCTGTGTATATTCTCCATCGCCTGCGCAGCTTCCTCGCAGTAGAAACCATGAAATGAGATATTTAGCCACGGAACATGGATCGGACAGGCCACAAAGATATTTGCTTACCCAACTTCGAGGATTATTCGAAGAAAACCTGCTCAGTGGATTGACGCGGAGAAAATCCTCCTCTTCCCCTTTGTACATGGCGGACAAGGTCTTCACCAGTTCGGTGACCGATCCCGGCCCTTTGCGGCCATGGCGGGTGGCATCGTCCTCCCTGTTGAAGTCCCACATGGGGTGGCCCCTATATTGGAGCGGCTGCACTCCTCATAATGCAGATTGCCATGACTCCAATCATGGTCAATCCGGCATGAGCCAAGAATCTTATTCGGCTCATCAAGTAAAGGACGTCCGGTCATTTTCCCTCACAGGGGGGCTCCGCGGGCGCCAGCTTAGGCGCTTCTTCAGTGGAGCGTTGCTAAACTCCGGAAGGCCGATCCGAACAGGATCCGGCAGCGGGACATCCTCCATGTAAAACCATTCCGAGGGCCAGTCCTCGGATGCCTTCTTTGGGGTTCCGGATAAGTATCCGGTCCCGGCGATGCGCCATAGTTCGGCTCCGCCCACTTGATATATTGACCCTTCGTAAGAATGAGGCACAAGGCAGAACAATCTCTTCCACAGAGCGAAATGGGCCTCAACGCCCAGAAATAGCTCGCAAAAGGCCACAAAGCCCGCTATATGCGAGATGGAGGCAGGCGTAAGGTTGTGCAGCTGGAGGCCGTAGAACTCCAGAAGCCCGGAGAAAGCGGATGGATTGGAAATCCGAGTCCTCTCATTAGGTAAGAGACGAAGCATACCCGCTCTCCCTTAGAGGGATCGGGGACGCTCTCCGCCTGCTTCCCGCCCTTATAAGTGGCGAGTCCGGAACGCACCGGAACCATGAACGTCGGGGGAAGGAATCCCTTGGTTTGGAGCACCACCAATTCGCTGTGCCGGATTGAGCATCTCCCCCAATCTCCGGGCTGAGGGCTAGGAACGCTAGAGGAGGAGCCGCGTTGACTGTCCATGGTGGAGTGGGTTTTTTGTCAAAGGCGCTCTGATGAAGGCTCACGAAGGGAGGATAGTGTGATCCGGATCTGGATCCCCGTCTCTTTTATAGACGGCTCATTTGCACAGCAAGGGGGGTAAATGTAAAGATATCCTGACTTTTCACATTCGTTCGACACGTGGAAGATGGCCATTATTGGGCGTGGAAGCCGAGAAGCGTGATATTCACAAGAAAGCTGGACACTATTCAACACATGATTCGGAGGGGAACCCGCCTTGCAATGCCGAAGACAATCAACACGCCGGACTAATCATCATTGAAGCCTGGTTCGGGGGCTACTGAGGGAGTCCTCGACTAGGGGGTGTCCGGATAGCCGAACTATCATCTTTGGCAGGACTCCTGGACTATGAAGATACAAGATTGAAGACTTCGTCCCGTGTCCGGATAGGACTTTCCTTGGCGTGGAAGGCAAGCTTGGCGATACGGATATGTAGATTTCCTACCATTGTAACCGACTCTGTGTAACCCTAACCCTATTCGGTGTCTATATAAACCGAAGGGTTTTAGTCCCGTAGGGACGAACAAGAATCATACCATAGGCTAGCTTCTAGGGTTTAGCCTCTCGATCTCGTGGTAGATCTACTCTTGTACTACCCATATCATCAATATTAATCAAGCAGGAGTAGGGTATTACCTCCATCGAGAGGGCCCGAACCTGGGTAAAAACATAGTGTCCCTTGTCTCCTGTTACCATCCGCCTAGACGCACAGTTCGGGACCCCCTACCCGAGATCCGCCGGTTTTGACACCGACACTCTCTAACATTTAAGAATTTCATATCTTGGTATCTTATTCAAACAGCAAGCAAAACAAAAGAAAATAAAATGACGCTCCAAGCAAAACACATATCATGTGGTGAATAAAAATATAGCTCCAAGTAAAGTTACCGATGGATGAAGACGAAAGAGGGGATGTCACCCGGGGCATCCCCAATCTTAGGCTCTTGCCACTCCTTATTCCATAGTCCATCGAATCTTTACCCAAAACTTGAAAACTTCACAACACAAAACTTAACGAGAAAACTTCGTGAGCTCCGTTAGCGAAAGAAAACAAAAACCACTTCAAGGTACTGTAATGAACTCATTCTTTATTTATATTGGTGTTAAACCTACGGTATTCCAACTTCTGTATGGTTTATAAACTATTTTACTAGCCATAGAGTCATCAAAATAAGCAAACAACACACGAAAAACAGAATCTGTCAAAAACAGAACAGCCTGTAGTAATCTGTAACTAACGCAAACTTATGGAACTCCAAAAATTCTAAAATAAATTGGTGGACCTGAGGAATTTGTCTAGTAATCATATGCAAAAAGAATCAACTAAATATCACTCTCCAGTAAAACGGTGAAGCTAATCTCATGAGCGCTAAAGTTTCTGTTTTTTACAGCATGATCATAAAGACTTCACCCAAGTCTTCCCAAAGGTTCTACTTGGCACAAACACTAATTAAAACATAAAACAACATCTAAACAGAAGCTAGATGGATTATTTATTACTAAACAGAAGCAAAAAGCAAGAAACTAAAATAAAATTGGGTTGCCTCCCAACAAGCGCTATCGCTTAACGCCCTAGCTAGGCATGATGATTTCAATGATGCTCACATAAAAGATAAGAATTGAAACATAAAGAGAGCATCATGAAGAATATGACTAACACATTTAAGTCTAACCCACTTCCTATGCATAGGGATTTTGTGAGCAAACAACTTATGGGAACAATAATCAATTGGCATAGGAAGGCAAAACATGCATAACTTCAAAACTTTAAGCACATAGAGAGGAAACTTGATATTATTGCAATTCCTACAAGCATATATTCCTCCCTCATAATAATTTTCAGTAGTATCATGATTGAATTCAACAATATAACCAGCACCTAAAGCATTATTTTCATGATCTACTAGCATAGAAAATTTACTACTCTCCACATAAGCAAAATTCTTCTCATTCGGAATAGTGGGAGTATCATAGGAGACTTGAATACTATAAATTGTTTCCACATTAAAAGAGTAATGTTCAGAGAAAGGGTACTCATAATCATGACAAGTTTTATAAATATAATCATCGCTACTTTTTATAGCATAAGTTTCATCACAATAATCATCATAAGTAACAACTTTGTTCTCATCATAATCGATTGAAACCTCTTCCGAAATAGTGGATACATGACTAAATAAAGTCATGACCTCTCCAAATACACTTTCATAAATATTATAAGATTCAACATCCTCCAAAATAGTGGGATCACTACTTCCTAAAGTTGACACTCTTCCAAACCCACTTTCATAAATATAATGATCATAAGTAGAAGGCATGCTATCATCATGACAACTTTGCATATCGAAACTTGAGAGGCTAAAAATATCATCATTAAACATAGCATCCCCAAGCTTGGGACAAACATTAATTCCAAAAAATATATTCTCAAATATGTCATCCTCATCAAACATAGCTTCCCCAAGCTTGGGCCTTTTCATATCATAAGCATAATAACTCTCATCATTAATAGTATGGATAGCACCAATAGTATAGCAAACATTATTATCATATTCTTCCAATCAAGTGCCAAATAGATTTTCAAGATCATAAGGAGTATCATTATCTTCCCAAGCATAATCATCACAACAAGCAATAGGCGTAACAAGATCATCATCAAGTGCGTCATCTTCCACAATTATTTTTGATTCATTTTCATGAGGCACAACAATAATAGGAGCAACTTTATTTGGGAGAGATACCTTTTTACCTCTCTTCCTTTTTCTTTTCTTCTTCTTCACCTCATGTGTGGGTTCAATCCTCTTTTTGGAGCTCCTTATTAATGAGATTGGTTGAATAGAAGGCTCCTCCTCGTCACCTGATTCATCATAAGAAATAATAGGAGGATATTGGGAAGTCTCTTCCCTTTCGTTAGCATTTTCTTCATCCTCTATTTCTTTTCTTTTCTTTATGTAATTGGCAATATAAGGATTTTCAATACAATTCACCACACAATACATATAAATTTCTTCTAGATCAAAATGAAGAACTCTATCAAGGGAAAATTCTGGAATAACCCTAGTTATACGTTTCAGTTCTTCATAACCCAAGAGCAAACTAAGTTCATTATGATGTGCAAGGGAAATCAAGTCATCACAATTTTTGGACATGATACGATCATGAAACAATGGGCATTGGGTACTGAAATGATCATGTTCATTGCAAAGTTCACAAGTACGGCTAAGAAAATTTAAATTTTCAGCACAAGCATCTAGCCTTTCTTGCAACCATTTAGTTTCCAAGTACTTATGCCTCTTGCAATATCTATCTTCCCTATTTGGTGTGTACTTGCAAACCCAATATACTCCACAAAAATCGACATGTTTATAGGAGAGATTTTCATCATAGCTAGTGCAATCATCATTAGTACTATGGATATTCAAGGAATTCATACTAACAACATTGCAATCATGCTCATCATTCAAAGATTTAGTGCCAAACATTTTATAGACTTCTTCTTCTAGTATTTGAGCACAATTTTCCTTTCCATCATTCTCACGAAAGATATTAAAAAGATGAAGCGTATGAGACAAACTCAATTCCATTTTTTGGGTAGTTTTCTTTTATAAACTAGACTAGTGCTAAAACAAGAAACAAAAAGATTCGATTGCAAGATCTAAAGATATACCTTCAAGCACTAACCTCCTCGGCAACGGCGCCAGAAAAGAGCTTGATGTCTACTATGAAACCTTCTTCTTGTAGACGTTGTTGGGCCTCCAAGTGCAGAGGTTTGTAGGACAATAGCAAATTTCCCTCAAGTGGATGACCTAAGGTTTATCAATCCGTGGGAGGCGTAGGATGAAGATGGTCTCTCTCAAACAACCCTGCAACCAAATAACAAAGAGTCTCTTGTGTCCCCAACACACCCAACACAATGGTAAATTGTATAGGTGCACTAGTTCGCGAAGAGATGGTGATACAAGTGCAATATGGATGGTAGATATAGGTTTTGTAATCTGAAAATATAAAAACAGCAAGGCAACTAATGATAACAAAGAGCGTAAACGGTATTGCAATGCTAGGAAGCAAGGCCTAGGGTTCATACTTTCACTAGTGCAAGTTCTCTCAACAATAATAACATAATTGGATCATATAACTATCCCTCAACATGCAACAAAGAGTCACTCCAAAGTCACTAATAGTGGAGAACAAACGAAGAGATTATGGTAGGGTACGAAACCACCTCAAAGTTATTCTTTCCAATCAATCCGTTGGGCTATTCCTATAAGTGTCACAAACAGCCCTAGAGTTCGTACTAGAATAACACCTTAAGACACAAATCAACCAAAACCCTAATGTCACCTAGATACTCCAATGTCACCTCAAGTATCCATGGGTATGATTATACGATATGCATCACACAACCTCAATTGATCTATTCAAACCAACACATAGAACCTCAAAGAGTGCCCCAAAGTTTCTACCGGAGAATCACAATGAAAACGTGTGCCAACCCCTATGCATAGGTTCATGGGCGGAACCCGCAAGTTGATCACCAAAACATACATCAAGTGAATCACATGATATCCCATTGTCACCACAGATACGCACGGCAAGACATACATCAAGTGTTCTCAAGTCATTAAAGACTCAGTCCGATAAGATTACTTCAGAGGGAAGACTCAATCCGATAAGATTACTTCAAAGGGAAAAATCAATCCGTTACAAGAGAGAAGAGGGGGAGAAGAAACATAAGATCCAACTATAATAGCAAAGCTCGCGATACATCAAAATCGTGCCAAATCAAGAACACGAGAGAGAGAGAGAGAGATCAAACACATAGCTACTGGTACATACCCTCAGCCCCGAGGGTGAACTACTCCTCCTCCTGCGTCATGGAGCGTCGGGATGATGAAGATGGCCACCGGTGAGGGTTCCCCCCTCCGGCAGGGTGCCGGAACAGGGTCCCGATTGACTTTTGATGGCTACAAAGGCTTGTGGCGGCGGAACTCCCGATCTATTCTCCGTCCTGGAAGTTTTAGGGTACGTGGGTATATATGGGTGCAGGAAGTACGTCGGTGGAGCTTTGGGGGCCCCACGAGGCAGGGGGCGTGCCCTAGGGGGGTGGGGGCGCCCCCACCCTTGTGAGCACCTCCCTCCTTTCCTGACGTGGGGTCCAAGTCCATCCGGTAGCTTTCCTTCCAAAAATAACTTCTCCAGTTGATTTCGTTCCGTTTCGACTTCGTTTGATATTCCTTTTCTTCGAAACACTGAAATAGGCAAAAAACAGCAAATCTGGGCTGGGCCTCCGGTTAATAGGTTAGTCCCAAAAAATAATATAAAAGTGGATAATAAAGCCCAATATTGCCCAAAACTGTAGATAATATAGCATGGAGAAATAAAAAATTATAGATACGTTGGAGACGTATCAATGGTCACTGGACTTCGGAATAAGCTCATCACGGTCACCACATACATTTTGTCGTCCTAACCAACATGTGGTTGGATGGTTAGGAGGACAGTGGTTTCTCGAGCCCACCAGGGTTAAAGTCCCGTTGCTCGCATTTATCCTGGGTTAATTTCAGTATTTTCCGGCGATGTGCGTTCAGTGGGAGGAGACGTTCCACTCGACTACGAGGCACCTATGGTGACTTCATAAAATCTCAAGATCATATGCTGGATCACTCTCTCGAAGGTGCTCATAGGCATAGGGTCTGCGTGTGTGCACTTATAGCAATGAGTGCTTGCGCGTATATATGAGCTCTTGCGTCTGTACCGTGTTAAAAAAATACATGTCATGATTATACGATCACTGGCTCACCAGTACAATTCCGTATTTTTTTGATGACACAATCAATTGACCAGCCAAACGTTCCACGTGGCGCAACTAGTGTTGCACCATCGGGGCACGTAACCGTGGGGCCTGCTACCTCTTGAGCACTGCGTTGGTTTTTCCCTTGAAGAGGAAAGGGTGATGTAGTAAAGTATCATAAGTATTTCCCTCAGTTTTTAAGAACCAAGGTATCAATCCAGTAGGAGGCTACGCTCGAGTCCCTCGCACCTACACAAAACAAATAAGAACCTCGCAACCAACGCAATAAAGGGGTTGTCAATCCCTTCATGGTCACTTACGAGAATGAGATCTGATAGATATGATAAGATAATATTTTTGGTATTTTTATAATAAAGACTAAAAGTAAAGAAAGCAAAATAAACGGCGCCAGAAATAGCTAGTTGACGGGAAATTAATATGATGGAAAATAGACCCAGGGGCCATAGGTTTCACTAGTGGCTTCTCTCAAGAGCACAAATATTACGGTGGGTGAACAAATTACTGTCGAGCAATTGATATAATTGAGCATAGTTATGAGAATATCTAGGTATGATCATGTATATAGGCATCACGTCCGTGACGGGTAGACCGACTCTGCACCGCATCTACTACTATTACTCCACACATCGACCGCTATCCGGCATGCATCTAGAGTATTAAGTTCATAAGAACGAGTAACGCTTTAAGCAAGATGACATGATGTAGAGGGATAAACTCATGCAATATGATATAAACCCCATCTTGTTATCCTCGATGGCCACAATACAATACATGCCTTGCTGCCCCTGTTATCACTGGGAAAGGACACCGCAAGATTGAACCCAAAGCTAAGCACTTCTCCCATTGCAAGAACGATCAATCTAGTAGGCCCAACCAAACTGATAATTCGAAGAGACTTGCAAAGATAACCAATCACACATAAAAGAATTCAGAGAAGATTCAAATATTGTTCATAGATAAACTTGATCATAAACCCACAATTCATCGGTCGACAAACACACCGCAAAAGAAGATTACATCGAATAGATCTCCACGAGAATCATGGAGAACTTTGTATTGAGATCCAAAGAGAGAGAAGAAGCCATCTAGCTAATAACTATGGACCCGAAGGTCTGAGGTAAACTACTCACACATCATCGGAGAGGCTATGGTGTTGATGTAGAAGCCCTCCGTGATCAATGCCCCCTCCGGCAAGATGCCGGAAAAGGCCCCAAGATGGGATCTCACGGGTACAGAAGGTTGCGGCGGTGGAATTAGGTTTTTGTGGATGTCTCTGATGGTTTGGGGGTACGTAGGTATATATAGGAGGAAGAAGTACGTCGGTGGAGCAACATGGGCCTCACAAGGGTGGAGGGCGCGCGTGGGGGGTAGGCGTGCCCCCCTGCCTCGTGCTCTCCTTGTTGATTTCTTGACGTGGACTCCAAGTCCTGTGGATCACGTTTGTTCCAAAAATCACGTTCCCGAAGGTTTCATTCCGTTTGGACTCCGTTTGATATTCTTTTTCTGCGAAACACTGAAATAGGCAAACAAACAATAATTTGGGTTGGGCCTCCGGTTAATAGGTTAGTACCAAAAATAATATAAACGTGTATAATAAAGCCCATTAAACATCCAAAACAGAATATAATATAGCATGGAACAATAAAAAATTATAGATACGTTGAAGACGTATCAAGCATCCCCAAGCTTAATTCATGCTCGTCCTCGAGTAGGTAAATGATAAAAACAGAATTTTTGATGTGGAATGCTACATGGCATAATTTTCAGTGTAATTCTCTTAGTTGTGGTATGAATGTTCAGATCCGAAAGATTCAAGGCAAAAGTTTAATATTGACATAAAAATAATAATACTTCAAGCATACTAACTAAGCAATTATGTCTTCTCAAAATAACATTGTAACATCCCAAATTTTCAATTCAAAATGTTATACAAATAGATCATCATTGCATATCATATTTAATGCATTTTGCTTCGGTCCTAGAAATTCTACGCAACTCAAGGAGCCACAGAGAGAGTTGGGGATTTTGATATTTTCATATTTGAGTTTTCTCAAATTTTGGAAGTAGGATCATTTGATTTTATTTATTTTATCTTCAATTATTTCAATTATATACATATGAGAGAGGGAATAAAATGACTTTCCCAAAATAAATAAATATTGAGGATTTAATAAAAAATCAAATAAGATTTTATTTGGGATTTTCTCGCTATTTTATTTGAATTTAGGAAAAATGCGTGTTTTCCAAAATTGCATTTAGGCCCAAATAAATATTCATCTAAACCGGCTTGATTTTAGAAGCCGGGGAAAATTTATTTTGGAATTTTTGGAGTCCGTTTGGTATTTCTTTCGTTTGTTTTTCTGCGCGATCTTTATTTAAAAAAAACTGGAACCGACTACAGGCCGTAATCGCCGAGACTCCGCTGGCGGGTCTTTATATACGCCTCGGCCCCGCCTTCAGCCCAAACCGCCGCCCCAGCCCAAACCCGCCGCCGCCGCCCAAACCATAACCCTAAGCGCCCATTGCCCAGCCAGCGCCGCCCGCCGCTTCATTCTTTGCCACCGTCGCCGCCGACCGCCGCCGCCACCCGGACCCGCCCGTCTCCGCCGACCACCGTCGCCCCGCCAGAGCCGCCGCCACCGCCAACCCGCACCCCGAGGTTGACCTCGCCGCCGCCGTTTTTTTAGAAAAACCGTTCGGTTTTTCCGTCGGTTTTTCGTCGGTTTTTTTAGATTCCATTTTTTTCGTTAGATCGGTTTTCTTCCGGTTTGGATTAATTAGCGAGCGTTCACTCGTTCGTTCGTTTTTAACGAACGCGTTCATCGTTTAGATCCAGATAACGAACGTTCGTTCGTTAACCTGTTCGTCGTTTTTCTTTTTCTCGGATTTATTCCGTGATTTTTCTGATCGCGATTTCTGATCCGATTTTTGTTTTAGTTTAACTTTTCGCTCGTTTATCGGAATCAGGCGATTCAAGCGCCTAGAGTTTCGTCTCGAAACCCTCTTTCCGAATAATCTACTCAAACCAGTTTTTGCTTCTGTAAAATTTGACTTAGGTCCAGATTAGTAAATGAAGCTTGTTTCTTTCGCCGTTTGAGTTTTGTTTCTTCGTTCGATTTGATTATTTTTGCAAACCGGAGTTCTTAAGTTGAACTTTCTGGTTAGACCTCTTATTTGAGTTTTACTCGTGCATTAGATGAGTACTTATTGTATGCTTGTTTGTTTGTTTGCTTGCGATAGAGTACCCGGACTGCGCCGCTTGCTACTTCGAATCCCTAGGTTACGCGGATCATCAGCAAGGCAAGTAACACTTTGATCATACCTCTTTACTACCCAGTTTTTTTGCATTAGATCAATCCTCAAACATTGCATGATTAGGATCTAATTAAATTGTGGGTTTTGGGAAGTAGATGAGTTAGTACCTATTACCTGTTGTATTATCAAACCCTTGGGAGTTACTTCTATGTTTGCTTATTTTGCCATGCTATGCAAGTAGACGTGGATTGGGTGAGTGATTTTCCATGACAGATGTGAGATTGTTAATTAATGGTTTATTTAAGGTGGCAACATTAATACACATCTGGGTGGATTGAGGTACCTGGTTATTCCAGGATTGCCTATTTTTTTTGGACCGCCACCCAGGCTCAAAGGGATCATAAGATTATTCATGCTAGAAACTTCCGTGTGCAGCCACATGCTATTATGGGCTCTAGCATAGCTGATTAAGTCGTGCGAACTCTTACAGTGGTAGACTAGCAGATGTAGGGGAAAGTAGGTGTACCGGTCTACCCATCATAAGGTGCTAGTGCTTCTGAAAGACTATGTCTCGGTCATTCGTTTCTCAAACACCATGTAGTGCGAGAAAACCAACGGAGGAGATCGAGTCATGTGCGCAACCTCTGCAGAGTGTATAAACTGATCATGATTAGCCGTGTCCCCGGTTATGGACATCTTGAGTATCTAGCACTTGGATTTTCGTGTGAATCTCATCATGTTACCTTAATTAATATTGTTGGGTTTGTTTAATGATGATGCTTAATTGGGATTGAGGATGCTTTGTCAACCATTCTCAATGTTTAACAACCACCATGATAGTTAAATAATTTATTCCTTTGTAGTAGGGAAAAATTGGCTTTACGCAAAATCAGCAACCATAGAGCTATCCACCAAGCCATATATGCATGTCGATAGCTTTACTCTTTCATTTTTTCTCTATGTGTTATTTTGCAGATATTCCATGTGCTGACCCGTTTTTGCTGCAACGTTCATGTTGCAGTACTTTTCGCATTTACGAGTAAGATGCTTTAGGATCGTGGTTCTATACTCAGTGATGCCGTTGGAGTTGGTGGACTCACTTATCTTCCAAGCCTTCCGTTGTTGTCGTTATTAGATGGCCTTAAGCCATATCCATTGTAATAAGTTTCTCTTTGGAGACATTCGATGTAATAAGTGTGTGATTGCTACTCTGTTATAAATCCTTCAAGTACTGTGCGTTTTAGCATTACTGATCCAGGGATGACACTGATGCACGTAGATCGATCGCTTAAGGTCCGGTCGCTACAAGATGGTATCGAGCACACGCCGACCGTGAGGACACGACCACTAAGCAAAGACCATAGATCACTACTCTCTCTTCTCATTCTAACTCCTCATCTCTTCTATTCTTCTAGGATGGCGGATGCAAGGAACAAGTTCATGCAACCGGATGAAGATACACCCTTTGGACGACACCTGAAGGAAGTAACCAAGTACTTGAAGATCGGAGTACCAAGCTTCACCGGAACCTACAACGCCACCTTACCTGAAGAGGAGCGCTGGATGATTCAAGTTCAAGTTCCAGGAAGGACGTTCATGCCGATCCATCGAGCCTATAGAGTTTTCCTTTGATGCACCAACCTGGAGTTTAGGGACGAGCATGGCAGCTCACATCACCATGGGACGCATTGGAGAAGTTTATCACAAGGAGTTTAAGGATACTACCTACCAGATTTGTGGGCGCCGAGATGAGCAATGGGAGATGGTCAACACCAGGAAAGATAGATCAGTTGCAGCTTTCATCGAGGAGTTAAACCAGCACATTCGACGCCAGGAGAACCAGATGAGTGCAGGCATGATGGATCTGAAGAAAGCCATGACCAAGATCACGGAACTGGAGGAAGAACTCAAGTCTACACACGATGGATATGAGGAGGAAATATCAACTCTAGTCGAGAAGAATGATGATCTGAAAAGAAGCTAAGAGTGTTCATGGGATTTCCGACAAGCTGGAGAAGACGAAGATCGCACTTGTCCCGAGGATTACATCATCATCGGCATTTATACCGACTCGGACCTGGATGAGAGTGATGATGACTACGTTGATGAAGCTGGAGCGGATATCATGGAGTCTTCATCAGAGCAGTTTTTCTAGTAGACCACCATAAAGTAGTAGAATTTCCCTCCATGTATCTATTATAGTCTGAGCACTTTGTAACGATAGATAGACCGTTGTATGCCCTTGCTTGTTTGAATGAAGTGTTTTGATTGCAATTTGCCTCATGTGCATATGGGTAGTGTTTTACCTCTAGACCTCATTCTATTCTGTATTCTCGTCTTTTCTAAACCCTCAGATGCCTCCGAGACGTGACAACGGATTCGCTTTCCCACCGGAGCTCACCCAGTTGATCCAGCAGCAGAATGCATTGATGCAGATACTAGTCCAGAATCAGAATCAGGGGAACAACAACAACAACAATCCACCACCACCACCACCACCTATTGATCACTTAACCCGTTTTCTTAGACTGAATCCACCGGTGTTCTCCAGTAGCACCGAGTCGATTGTTGCAGATGATTGGCTTCGCAAGACAGCCAGGGAGTAGATCCCTGCAGGATGAACAGATGCGGAGAAGGTGCGATTTGCCGCACATCAGCTTGAGGGACCCGCAACATCATGGCGGGAGAATTTCACAGCCACTTATCCAGCAGACACTGTCACATGGGATCAGTTTCAGCAGGCTTTCAGACGCCCATGTTTCAGCAGGAGCTATGGCCATGAAGAAGCGTGAGTTTCGCAACTTGGGCCAGGGAGGAAGATCAGTTGGCCAGTATGTGGATGATTTCAGTAGGCTAGCATGTTATGCCCCAGATGACGTCGCTACGGATGCAGCTAAGCAAGAGAAGTTTCTGGAAGGGCTGAATGATGAGTTGAGCATGCAGTTGATGGTAGCAAGTTTCAACAACTACCAGGAGTTGGTAGATCGTGCTCTCATGATTGAAGGGAAGCAGCAGCAGATTGAAAACCGCAAGAGGAAGTATGGACAAGGGAAGTACAATTCTGGAGCTCAGCAGAAGCCTCGTTTTACTCCGAAGTCAGGAGGACAGTTTCACAATACCCATGGAGGAGGTAGCTCGCACAATCACAATGGTCCCAAGAATGGTACCGGGAATGGAGGAAGTAGTAGCCAGAACCGTACCAACCCCTCAACACCAGCCAAGAAAGATCTGAGTCAAGTCACTTGTTTTAAGTGCCAGAAGACCGGACATTACGCCAATGAATGTCCTGAAGGCCAGACTGGAAATGGCAATGGAAACTCCGGGAAGAAGCCGAACCCTTTCAACAGAGGACAAGTGAACCACGTTAGCGTGGAGGAGGTTGAAGCTTAGCCAGATGCAGTAATAGGTAAGTTTTTGGTTAAGTCATTTACTGCACTCGTTCTTTTTGATACTAGTGCATCGCATTCATACATATCAAGGGGATTTGTGGATAAGTATAGACTGCCCACTAGGGTTCTAAAAACACCCATGCTAGTAACCTCACCAGGAGTAGAGTATATGGCCAGTCGAGGATGTTTTCAAGTTCCGTTGGGTATAGGCAAGCATGTTTTTCCCTCGAATTTAATCATTTTGGAATCCCAAGGTTTGGATGTGATTCTGGGTATGGATTGGCTATTAATGTATGGAAGAAACATTGATTGCGCTAGTAAGTCGATTCTGCTTACTACCCCAGAAGGGAAAAGGATAAGGTATGTATCAAGGCATGAGCCGAGGAGGATGCACGTAAATTCCTTATCAGGAGTTGTGCAGGAGGAAGTACTAGTAGTGAAGGATTTTCCGGATGTATTTCGGAAGGAGTTGCGGGCATGCCACCGCATTGCAGACATAGAGTTTTGATCGAGCTTTTGCGGGCATAGGGCCAATATCTAAGAGACCATACAGGATGCCCGCAAAAGATTTGGAGGAGATTAAAAGTCAGATTAAGGAGTTACTGGATAAAGGATACATTCGCCCAAGTTCTTCACCTTGGGGATCACCAGCACTTATAGTGGAGAAGAAGGACGGATCGTTAAGGATGGTTGTTGATTATCGAGGATTAAATGCGGTAACCATCAAGAATAAGTACCCACTGCCAATGATCAATGATATGTTTGACCGACTACAAGGAGCAAAGGTGTTTTCCAAGATCGATTTGCGATCAGGATACCATCAGTTGAATATTCGAGAACAGGATATACCCAAGATATCTTTTACCACCAGGTATGGGTTGTACGAGTATACCGTTATGTCATTTGGTCTGACTAACGCACCTGCATATTTCATGAACATGATGAACAAAGTATTTATGGAGTTTCTGGATAAGTTCGTCGTGGTGTTCATTGATGACATCTTGGTCTACTCGAAGAACGAAGATGAGCATAAGGAGCACTTGCGTTTGGTATTGGAGAAGCTCAGAGAACACCAGTTAGATGCCAAGTTTAGCAAATGTGAGTTCTGGTTGAAGGAAGTTGGATTCCTCGGACATGTTATATCCGGAGAGGGTATAGAAGTAGACCCCACTAAGGTTGTCACCGTGACTAATTGGAAAGCACCAACGATAGTTGGGGAGATCAAAAGTTTTCTTGGACTGGCAGGATACTACCGGAGATTCATTGAGAATTTTTCAAGGATTGCAAAGCCCATGACGGAGTTGTTGAAGAAGGATACCAAGTTCAATTGGGTGAGCAATGTGAGGTCGGTTTCGAAATTGAAGAAAGCGTCTAGTTACCTCACCGGTGTTGATTCTACCAGATCGGACTAAGGATTATGAGGTGTATTGCGATGCTTCACGCCGAGGACTTGGAGCGATACTTATGCAGGAAGGAAGAGTTGTTTCAGATGTCGTCCACGACAGCTTAAACCTCATGAGTTGAATTATGCCACACATGATTTGGAGTTAGCAGCCGTAGTGCATTTATTGAAGACATGGAGACATTTTCTTATCAGAAATCATTGTGAGGTGTACACGGATCCCAAGAGTTTGAAGTACATCTTCACGCAAAAAGAGTTAAACCTCAGGCAAAGGAGATGGTTGGAACTCATCAAGGATTATGATATGAGATTGCAGTATCACCCCGAAAAGGCTAATGTAGTAGCCGACGCGTTGAGCCGTAAGAGCCATGTTAATACACTCATGACCGCAGGAATGCCAAAGGAGTTAGCCGAGGACTTTTGTGAGCTATGTTTGGAGATAGTTCTGAGAGGCTATGTAGCAACATTGGAAATTCAGTCGACTTTGATGGATAAGATCAGAGAAGCTCAAAAGACCGATAAGGAGATTGCAGAGATAAAGGAGAGGTTGAACAAGGGAAAAGCCAAGGGATTTCGTGAGGATGTGCATGATACCCTCTGGTTTGAGGACCGCGTTTATGTACCCAATGACCCTGATCAGAGAAGCTCAAAAGACCGATAAGGAGATTGCAGAGATAAAGGAGAGGTTGAACAAGGGAAAAGCCAAGGGATTTCGTGAGGATGTGCACGATACCCTCTGGTTTGAGGACCGCGTTTATGTACCCAATGACCCTGAGATCAGGAAGTTGAGTTTGCAAGAGGCCCATGATTCGCCGTATTCAATTCACCCAGGGAATACTAAGATGTAATTGGATTTGAAGGAGATTTTCTGGTGGACCGGAATGAAGAAGGACATTGCCGAGTATGTAGCAGTTTGTGATGTATGTCAGAGGGTAAAGGCAGAGCATCAGAAGCCAGCAGGGTTGTTGAAACCATTGCCGATACCCGAATGGAAGCGGGATAAGCTAGGCATGGATTTTATTATGGGATTGCCCATGACTCGTTCAGGCTATGACTCGATTTGGGTGGTAGTCGATCGTTTGACGAAGGTAGCTCATTTCATCCCAGTGAAGACTACTTACACCAGTGCCAAATTGGCCAAGATTTACATGACCAGGATCGTATGTCTGCATGGAGTTCCAAGGAGCATTGTATCAGATAGAGGAACCCAATTCACCTCAAAGTTCTGGAAGCAGTTGCACGAAACCTTGGGTACCAGGCTAGAGTTCAGTGCCGCTTTTCATCCGCAGAAAGATGGACAGACCGAAAGAGTCAATCAGATTTTAGAAGACATCTTTGAGAGCTTGTGCGCTAGATTATGGATCTAGTTGGGATGACAATTTGCCGTATGCAGAGTTCTCTTACAACAACAGTTATCAATCCAGTTTGAAGATGGCCCCTTTCGAAGCCTTATACGGAAGGAGGTGCAGAACCCCGTTGTCTTGGGATGAAGTTGGAGACCGTCAGTTGTTTGGACCAGATTTGATTAAGGAGTCTGAACGGAAAGTGAAGTTGATTCGCGATAGGCTCAAGGTAGCCCAGTCCAGGCAGAAAATCTATGCTGATGCAAAACGCAAGGAGACAATTTACGAAGTTGGGGATAGAGTTTACCTTTGGGTATCTCCACTTCGAGGAGTTAAGCGTTTGGTGTTAAAGGAAAGTTAGCGCCGCGTTTTGTGGGACCATAAAAAGTTTTGGAACGTATGGGAGAGGTTGCCTACAAGTTGGAATTACCTGAGGGATTGTCAGGAGTTCACGACGTGTTCCACGTCTCCCAGTTGAAGAGGTGCCACGCAGAGATGGCTGATATACCGCTAAGAGATACCGTGCCGCTAGAGGCGATTCAGTTGGACAGTGATTTGACCTATGAGGAGAAACCAGTCAAGATTCTTGAGTATGCCAGCCGAGTCATCCGCAGCAAAGTTATCAAGTTTTGCAAAGTTCAGTGGAGCCACCACACCGAGGATGAAGCCACCTGGGAGCGAGAGGAAGATTTGCTGAAAGACCACCCTCACCTATTGTCTAGCCAACCCGAATCTTGAGGGCGAGATTCATCTTAAGGGGGGTAGGTTTGTAACATCCCAAATTTTCAATTTGGAATGTTATACAAATAGATCATCATTAAATATCATATTTAATGCATTTTGCTTCGGTCCTAGAAATTCTACGCAACTCAAGGACCCACGAAGAGAGTTGGGGATTTCGATATTTTCATATTTGAGTTTTCTCAAATTTTGGAAGTAGGATCATTTGATTTTATTTATTTTATCTTTAATTATTTCAATTATATACATATGAGAGAGGGAATAAAATGACTTTCCCAAAATAAAGAAATATTGAGGATTTAATAAAAAAATCAAATAAGATTTTATTTTGGATTTTCTGGCTATTTTATTTGAATTTAGGAAAAATGCGTGTTTTCCAAAATTGCATTTAGGCCCAAATAAATGTTCATCTAAACCGGCTTTATTTTAGAAGTCGGTGAAAAGTTATTTCGGGATTTTTGGAGTCTGTTTGGTATTTCTTTCATTTGTTTTTCTGCGCGATATTTATTTTAAAAAAATATTGGAACCGACTACGGTAATGTAATCGCCAGGACTCACTTGGCCGGGTCTTTGTATAATGGCGCCCGGGCCCTTGACCAAACCGCCGCCCAAACCCGCCGCCGCCACCCAAACCCTAACCCTAGCGCCGTGACCGCCCGGCCATACGCACCGCGCCATTGCCGCCCGCCACAGCCGAGACCACTTCGCCGTCGCCGCCGACCACCGCCGCCGCCGAGCGCCGCCACCGCCGACCCGCACCCCGAGGTTGACCTCGCCGCCGCCGTTTGTTTAGAAAAACCGTTCGGTTTTTCCGTCGGTTTTTCGTCGTTTTTTTTAGATTCCGTTTTTTTCTCGTTAGATCGGTTTTCTTCCGGTTTGGATTAATTAGCGAGCGTTCACTCGTTCGTTCGTTTTTAACGAACGCATTCATCATTTAGATCCAGATAACGAACGTTCGTTCGTTAACCTGTTCGTCGTTTTTCTTTTTCTCGGATTTATTCCGCGATTTTTCTGATCGCGATTTCTGATCCGATTTTTGTTTTAGTTTAACTTTTCGCTCGTATATCAGAATCAGGCGATTCAAGCGCTAGAGTTTCGTCTCGAAACCCTCTTTCCAAATAATCTACTCAAACCAGTTTTTGCTTCTGTAAAATTTGACTTAGGTCCAGATTAGTAAACGAAGCTTGTTTCTTTTGCCGTTTGAGTTTTGTTTCTTTGTTCGATTTGATTCTTTTTGCAAACCGGAGTTCTTAAGTTGAACTTTCTGGTTAGACCTCTTATTTGAGTTTTACCCGTGCATTAGATGAGTACTTATTGTATGCTTGTTTGTTTGTTTGCTTGCGATAGAGTACCCGGACTGCGCCGCGTGCTACTTCGAATCCCTAGGTTACGCGCATCATCAGCAAGGCAAGTAACACTTTGATCATACCTCTTTACTACCCAATTTTTTTGCATTAGATCAATCCTCAAACATTGCATGATTAGGATCTAATTAAATTGTGGGTTTTGGGAAGTAGATGAGGTAGTACCTATTACATTGTATTATCAAACCCTTGGGAGTTACTTCTCGTTTGCTTATTTTGCCATGCTATGCAAGTAGACGTGGGTTGGGTGAGTGATTTTCCATGACAGATGTGAGATTGTTAATTAATGGTTTATTTAAGGTGGCAACATTAATACACATCTGGGTGGATTGAGGTACTGATTATTCCAGGATTACTGTTTCTTTTGGACCGCCACCCAGGCTCAAAGGGATCATAAGATTATTCATGCTTTGGAAACTTCCGTGTGCAGCCACATGCTATTATGGGCTCTAGCATAGCTGATTAAGTCGTGCGAACTCTTACGGTGGTAGACTAGCGGATGTAGGGGAAAGTAGGTGTGCGGTCTACCCATCGTAAGGTGCTAAGCGCTTCTGAAAGACTATGTCTCGGTCATTCGTTTCTCAAACACCATGTAGTGCGAGAAAACCAACGGAGGAGATCGAGTCATGTGGGGAAAAGTGCGCAACCTCTGCAGAGTGTATAAACTAATCATGATTAGCTGTGTCCCCGGTTATGGACATCTTGAGTATCTAGTACTTGGATTTTCGTGTGAATCTCATCATGTTACCTTAATTAATATTGTTGGGTTTGTTTAATGATGATGCTTAATTGGGATTGAGGATGCTGTCAACCATTCTCAATGTTTAACAACCACCATGATAGTTAAATAATTTATTCCTTTGTAGTAGGGAAAAATTGGCTTGACGCAAAAACTGTAACCATAGAGCTATCCACCAAGCCATATATGCATGTAGGATAGCTTTACTCTTTCATTTTTTCTCTATGTGTTATTTTGCCAGCATATTCCATGTCTTTGACCCGTTTCGGGCTGCAACGCGTTCATGTTGCGAGACTTTTTGAACGCGACAGTAAGATGCTTAGGATCATGGTTCTATACTCAGTGATGCCGTTGGAGTTGATGGACTCACTTATCTTCCAAGCCTTCCGTTGTTATCGTTATTAGATGGCCTTAAGCCATATCCATTGTAATAAGTTTCTCTTTGGAGACATTCGATGTAATAAGTGTGTGATTGCTACTCTGTTATAAATCCTTCAAGTACTGTGCGTGTCAGCATTACTGATCCAGGGATGACACTGATGCACAGAGATCAGACTGTTTGAGGTCTGGTCGCTACAAACATGGCCAAAGAAAGTTATCCCTACAAAATCATATAGTCTGGCTATGCTCTATCTTCATCACACAAAGTATTTAATCATGCACAACACCGATGACAAGCCAAGCAATTGTTTCATACTTTTGGTGTTCTCAAACTTTTTAAATCTTCACGCAATACATGAGTGTGAGCCATGGACATAGCACTATATGTGGAATAGAATGGTGGTTGTGGAAAAGACAAGAAGGGAGAAGATAGTCTCACATCAACTAGGCGTATCAACGGGCTATGGAGATTCCCATTAATACATATCAATGTGAGTGAGCAGGGATTGCCATGCAACAGATGCACTAGAGCTATAAGTATCTGAAAGCTCAACAAAAGAAACTAAGTGGGTGTGCATCCAACTCGGTTGCTCACGAAGACCTAGGGCATTTTGAGGAAGCCCATCATTGGAATATACAAGCCAAGTTCTAAAATGAAAATTTCCCACTAGTATATGAAAGTGACAACATAAGAGACTCTCTATCATGAAGATCATGGTGCTATTTTGAAGCACAAGTGTGGTAAAAGGATAGTAGCATTGTCCCTTCTCTCTTTTTCTCTTATTTTTTTTCTTTAGCCTTTTCTCTTTTTTATGGCCTTTCTCCTTTTTTTATATTTAGTCCGGAGTCTCATCCCGACTTATGGGGGAATCATAGTCTCCATCATCCTTTTCCTCACTTGGGACAATGCTCTAATAATGATGATCATCACACTTTTATTTTCTTACAACTCAAGAATTACAACTCAATACTTAGAACAACAATATGACTCTATGTGAATGCCTCCGGCGGAATACCGGGATATGCAATTAATAAAGAGTGACATGTATGAAAGAATTATGAACGGTGGCTTTGCCACAAATACGATGTCAACTACATGATCATGCGAAGCAATATGACAATGATGGAGCGTGTCATAGCAAATGGAACGGTGGTAAGTTGCATGGCAATATATCTTGGAATGGCTATGGAAATGCCATGATAGGTAGGTACGGTGGCTATTTTGAGGAAGGTATATGGTGGGTTTATGATACCGGCGAAAAGTGCGCGGTATTAGAGAGGCTAGCAATGGTGGAAGTATGAGAGTGCGTATAATTCATGGACTCAACATTAGTCATAAAGAACTCATATACTTGTTGCAAGAATCTATTAGTTATCGAAGCAAAGTATTACGCGCATGCTCCTAGGGGGATAGATTGGTAGGAAAAGACCATCGCTCGTCCCCGACCGCCACTCATAAGGAAGACAATCAATAAATAAATCATGCTCCGACTTCATCAGATAACGGTTCACCATACGTGCATGCTACGAGAATCACAAACTTTAACACAAGTATTCCTCAAATCCACAACTACTCAACTAGCATGACTCTAATATCACCATCTTCATATCTCAAAACAATTATCATGCATCAAACTTCTCATAGTATTCAACACACTCATAAGATAATTTTTACTAATCTTGGATGCCTATTACTTTAGGACTAATTTCTCAATTTAAGCAAATTACCATGCTGTTTTGCAGGACTCTCAAAATAATATAAGTGAAGCATGAGAGAACAATAGTTTCTATAAAACAAATCCACCACCGTGCTCTAAAAGATATAAGTGAAGCACTAGAGCAAAAACTATATAGCTCAAAAGATATAAGTGAAGCACATAGAGTATTCTAACAAATTCCGAATCAAGTGTGTCTCTCTCAAAAGGTGTGTACATCAAGGATGATTGTGGCAAACTAAAAAAATAAAGAATCAAATAATACAAGACGCTCCAAGCAAAACACATAACATGTGGTGAATAGAAATATAGCTCCAAGTAAATTTACCGATGGAAGTAGACGAAAGAGAGGATGCCTTCCTGGGCATCCCCAAGCTTTGGATTTTCTGTGTCCTTAGATTATCTTGGGGTGCCATGGGCATCCCCAAGCTTAGGCTCTTTCCACTCCTTGTTCCATAATCCATCAAATCTTTTACCCAAAACTTGAAAACTTCACAACACAAAACTTAGCGAGAAAATCTCGTGAGCTCCGTTAGCGAAAGAAAACAAAATACCACTTCAAGGTACTGTAATGAACTCATTCTTTATTTATATTGGTGTTAAACCTACTGTATTCCAACTTCTCTATGGTTTATAAACTATTTTATTAGCCATAGATTCATCAAAATAAGCAAACAACACACGAAAAACAGAATCTGTCAAAAACAGAACAGTCTGTAGTAATCTGTAACTAACGCAAACTTCTGGAACTAAACAAGAATCTACAAAAATAGTAAGACCTATAAAATTTGTTTATTGATCTTCTGCAATTGGAATCAGTATTTTATCACGTTCTGGTGATTTTTAGCAATTGTTTTCGTGAACAGAAAGTTTCAGGATTTTGTAGCAAGATCAGATAACTATCATCCAAGAAGATCCTATAGGTTTAACTTGGCACAAACACTAATTAAAACATAAAAACAAATCTAATCAGAGGCTAGATCAAATATTTATTCCTAATCGGAAGCAAAAAAGCAAAAAACTAAAATAAAATTGGGTTGCCTCCCAACAAGCACTTTTCTTTAAAGCCTTTTTAGCTAGGCATTGAAATTTCAATGATGCTCACAAGAAATACAAGAATTGAAGCACAAAGAGAGCATCATAAAACACGTGAAAAACACATCTAAGTCTAACATACTTCCTATGCATAGGCATCTTATAGGCAAACAAATTATCAAGGTAAGCAAAAACTAGCATATGCAAGGAAGCGGAAAGAAACAATAGCAATCTCAACATAACAAGAGGTAATTTAGCAACATAAAAATTTCTACAACCATATTTTCCTCTCTCATAATAATTATATGTAGGATCATAAGCAAATTCAACAATATAGCTATCACAAAACATATGCTTAACATGATCCACATGTATGCAAAGTTGACACTCTTCCAAAATAGTGGGATTAACATTAGCTAAAGTCATGACCTCTCCAAACCCACTTTTATCAAAAACTTCATAAGATTGATCAAAATCCAAATATGTGGGATCTAAAGTTGACACTCTTCCAAACCCACTTTCAATATTATTTCAAACACTATTATCAATATCATATTCATCATGGGGCTTAAATAAATTTTTAAGATCATAAGAAAAATCACCCCAATCATGATCATTGCAACAAGTAGTAGACATAGCAAAACTAGCATCCCCAAGCTTAGAGTTTTGCATATTATTAGCACAATTGACATCAAGAGAATTTATAGTAAAATCATTGCAATCATGCTTTTTATTCAAGGAGCTATCGTGAATCTCTTCATAAAGTACTTCATCACAATTTTCAGATTCACAAATTTCAAGCAGAACTTCATAAACATAATCTAGTGCACAAAACTCACTAGCAATTGGTTCATCATATTTGGATCTCTTAAAGAGATTAGCAAGTGGATGAGGATCCATAAACTTTTTGCAAGCGAAGATGCAAGCAAAAAGAAGGTACATGGTAACACAAGCAAACAAAAGGACGAACGGAAGAAGGGCGAATAAAACGGCAAGGGTGAAGTGGGGGAGAGGAAAACGAGAGGCAAATGGCAAATAATGTAATGCGGGGGATAAGAGTTTGTGATGGGTACTTGGTATGTCTTGACTTGACTTGACTTGGCGCGAATCTCCCCGGCAACGGCGCCAGAAATGGCTCGTTGTCGGGAGTCAAATCTTGACTTGACTTGGCGCAAATCTCCCCGGCAGCGGCGCCAGAAATCCTTCTTGCTACCTCTTGAGCACCGCGTTGGTTTTCCCTTGAAGAGGAAAGGGTGATGCAGTAAAGTAGCGTAAGTATTTCCCTCAATTTTTGAGAACCAAGGTATCAATCAAGTAGGAGATCGCACACGAGTCCCTCCACCTACACAAACAAATAAGAACCTCGCAACCAACACGATAAAGGGGTTGTCAATCCCTCAACAGTCACTTGCGAGAGTGAGATATGATAGATACGATAAGATAATATTTTTGGTATTTTTTATGATAAAGAGAAATAAAGATGCAAAGTAAAATAAAAGGAAAAAGAAATAACTAAGTGTTGGAAGATTAATATGATGGAAAATAGACCCGGGGGCCATAGGTTTCACTAGTGGCTTCTCTCAAGAGCATAAGTATTATGGTGGGTGAACAAATTACTGTGGAGCAATTGATAGAATTGAGCATAGTTATGAGAATATCTAGGTATGATCATGTATATAGGCATCAAGTCCGTGACAATTAGACCGACTCCTGCCTGCATCTACTACTATTACTCCACACATCGACCGCTATCCAGCATGCATCTAGAGTATTAAGTTCGTAAGAACAGAGTAATGCTTTAAGCAAGATGACATGATGTAGAGGGATAAACTCATGCAATATGATATAAACCCCATCTTGTTATCCTCGATGGCAACATTACAATATGTGCCTTGCTGCCCCTGCTGCCACTGGGAAAGGACACTGCAAGATTGAACCCAAAGCTAAGCACTTCTCCCATTGCAAGAAAGATTAATCTAGTAGGCCAAACCAAACTCATAATTCGAAGAGACTTGCAAAGATAACCAATCATACATAAAAGAATTCAAAAGAGGTTCAAATATTGTTCATAGATAAACTTGATCATAAACCCACAGTTCATCGGTCTCAACAAACACACCGCAAAAGAAGATTACATCGAATAGATCTCCACGAGAATCGTGGAGAACTTTGTATTGAGATCCAAAGAGAGAAGAATCCATCTAGCTAATAACTATGGACCCGAAGGTCTGAGGTAAACTACTCACACATCATCGGAGAGGCTATGGTGTTGATGTAGAAGCCCTCCGTGATCAAGGCCCCCTCCGGTGGAGCGCCGAAAAAGGCCCTAAGATGGGATCTCACGGGTACAGAAGGTTGCGGCGGTGGAATTAGGTTTTTGGCTCCGTATCTTATAGTTTGGGGGTACGTAGGTATTTATAGGAGGAAGAAGTACGTCGATGGAGCAACATGGGCCCCACGAGGGTGGAGGGCGCGCCCAGGGGGGTAGGTGCGCCCCCTGCCTCGTGCTCTCCTGGTTGATTTCTTGACGTAAACTCCAAGTCCTCTGGATCACGTTTGTTCTGAAAATCACGTTCCGAAGGTTTCATTCCGTTTGGACTCCGTTTGATATTCTTTTTCTGCGAAACACTGAAATAGGCAAAAAAAACAGCAATTTGGGTTGGGCCTCCGGTTAATAGGTTATTCTCAAAAATAATATAAAAGTGTATAATAAAGCCCATTAACATCCAAAATAGAATATAATATAGCATGGAACAATAAAAAATTGTAGATACGTTGGAGATGTATCAGGCGGCGGACCGGCGGTGGGGAGTGGTTTCGGGGCGGGCGGGGCGGCGTCACGGCGCGGGCCGGCCGCGGGTGGCGGGGGCCAGTGGTTCGGTCGGTGGTGGCTGGCGGCTCAGGGGGGTGGAGTTTGATGATAAACAGCAGGCCCTTGATTTCGTATCCAATGACTGGAAAATGTAATGACCAGAGATGAAAAAGTCAGTCGACTCACGTGTAGCCTCACCCCGCACGTACGCATGCACGCATGCAAGACACACACGCATGCAGGCGTGCAACACTGACACGTACACATAACGAACACGTGCACGCATGCAGACGTGCAACACTGACACATACACATGCACTCACGAACACACGCACGTGCGCACACATGCATGCAACACTGAAACGTACCCTTGCACGCACGCAACACTCGCACGCCTGCATGCACACAACACACGACGCAAGACACACACTCAACCTATACGTGCATGCACCCTTTGTTAAGGACATGGATTGTTACGGGTATTAATCAATCCTATCTGTGATAAGCAGAACATTGATGTTTGCAGCGGTCTTTATGAATCACAATGTATCGAACAGGCTATCAACATAGTAGGCTTATCTACATGAAAAGGATGACGTCACACTCAATGAACAATCATCGGTTTATGAAATGCCCGCTTCTGACCGCCCTGGCCCACCAAAGGTTCCTCTGTTGTGCGCTGCCTGCGTTGGGTCACTGGCATGCAGGCCATGTACCCAAAGAGCCCACATGTCAGTGGAAGAATGGCGCGGTGTCCTACGTCAGAGTCGAGGGCGCCACTCGCTGCACACCGACTGAACACGCCTCCTTGCCGCATTCAAACGCCTCCATGAAACCCGCACGTGTGTAAGCCGAGAAACCTACTCTGGACACACGTCCGTTCATGACCTGGCTGGCATTAAACGCAACGCCGGCCGAGCTCCTCCCATCTGCCGTCTATTTAATCTCCTATTTAAACGAGGCCAAACGCCGGCCAAGAATCGCACACCTCCGCCGCTCCCCTATCTCCTCATTCACAATTTTGTCCACTCTTACAATGGCTTACGAAGAGTAGTTAGTCCGCACAAGCCATTTGTCTAGGTTTGTATCTCTCACACACACCCACATAGGTGGGGGAAGTGCACGAATAGAAGAGGTGCACGCACGGCGCACGTACTCCCATCTCTTTCCCAACCACACCCGCGTGGGTACACGGTGGAGCTCATTTCTGTACGAAAAGGCAGCCCACATGGTAATTTGACCGTGTACTGGTTGTCCACTTGGTGGAGGGAGGATCGTCGACCACGGGTGAACAAACAAATTGCGACCTGACGCATTATGTTAAAAAAGAGGCAAACCATGTGGGGCCTACCTTAGAGGCAAGGCTCTATACTCTGGAGTACTTTTGATGTGTCTCGACAACTCGCAGAACGAGGAGAAGCTTGCTTAGTACACCGTCTCCCCCGCCCACGGGCGCGATGGCTCGCAAGATGAGGTGAAGCTTGCTTACTAGTAGTAATCTTGTCGCCTTCGCCCGCCTCCCACGCCACTGGCTGGCTCGCAGGACAAGGATAAAATTTTACTACTCCCTCCGTTTACTCCTCGTCCCTACTACCTTTGTTAGAGAGATTATCATATTGTTTGGAATATATATGTCCTTTAGTACTCCCTCCATTTACTTATACAAGGCCACTATAAAAAAATACATTTTGCATCTATACAAGGCCACAAATAGTAATCGAGACAAAAGTTACTACTCCCTCCTTTCCAGTTTATGGCTCAATTACAAAATCTCTCCAACCAAGGTAGACGGTGAGTGGTCGAATTAATTTCGTACTCCTAGTTTTCACAAGTAATTAGTATACTCGTTTTTCTCAAGAAGTTATGTTTACCGAGGCATTAATTAGAACGAATGCGTGAATGACCACTAAATTTCCATGAATTTCTACATGCATTGGTGAGTTTTCTCTTGACACTACTTGCTGATAACCCACAAGTATAGGGGATCAATTGTAGCCTCTTTCTATAAGTAAGAGTGTCGAACCCAACGAGGAGCTAAAGGTAGAACAAATATTCCCTCAAGTTCTATCGACCACCGATACAACTCTACGCATACTTGACGTTCACTTTACCGGAAACAAGTATGAAACTAGAAGTACTTTGTAGGTGTTTTTGGATAGGTTTGCAAGAATATAAAGAGCACGTAAATAAAAGCTAAGGGATGTTTAGATAAGGACACAACTAAATTAGTTTTAGTAAAGAGCTTTTTGTCACGAGAAAGTTATTTGTCCCTAGGCAATCGATAACTAGACCGGTAATCATTATTACAATTTTATTCGAGGGAGAGGCATAAGCTAACATACTTTCTCTAGTTGGATCATATGCACTTATGATTGGAACTCTAGCAAGCATCCGCAACTACTAAAGATCATTAAGGTAAAACCCAACCATAGCATTAAAGCATCAAGTCCTCTTTATCCCATACGCAAACAACCTACTTACTCGGGTCTGTGCTTCTGTCACTCACGCCACCCCATAAGCAAATCATGAACATATTGCAACACCCTACAGCGGGAATCCCTCACGCTTGCGTGACATGGAGAGCACCATAGGACAACACCAATAATAAAACATGCAACTCAAACCAATCTTGATCATCAAATAACCCATAGGACAAAACGGATCAACTCAAACATCATAGGATAGCCATACATCATTGGGAAATAATATATAGCGTTGAGCACCATGTTTAAGTAGAGATTACAGTGGGTAAGAGAGAGGTTACACCGCTGCATAGAGGGGGGAAGAGTTGGTGATGATGGCGGTGAAGTTGTTGGTGAAGATTGTGGTGATGATGATGGTCACGGCAGCGTTCCGGCGCCACCGGAAGAGAAGGGGAGAGGGGGCCCCTTCGTCTTCTTCTTCCTTGACCTCCTCCCTAGATGGGAGAAGGGTTTCCCCTCTGGTCCTTGGCCTTCATGGCATGGGAGGGGCGAGAGCCCCTCCGAGATTGGATCTGTCTCTCTGTCTCTCTCTGTTTCTGCGTTCTGGGATTCTGCCCTGGCACCGTTTCTTTTATATCTAGAGATACGTAACTCCGATTGGATTTAAACCTTCGCCCAGATCTTTTTCCAAAAATTAGCTTTCTTGCGGCCCACCTGGAGTGGGCATGGGGCCCACCCTCGTGGCCACCTCGGGCACCGTCTCGCGTTGATTTTACTTCCCAAAAATGACAAATATTCCAAAATAATTCTTCGTCCATTTTTATCCCGTTTGGACTCCGTTTGATATGGGGTTTCTGAAACATAAAACATGCAACAAACAGAACTGCACTGAGCAATCGGATCAATATGTTAGTCCCAAAAATAGTATAAAAGTTGCCAAAAGTATATGAAAGTTGAATAATATTGGCATGGAATAATAAAAATTATAGATACGACGGAGACGTATCAAGATCCCCAAGCTTAATTCCTGCTCGTCCTCTAGTAGGTAAATGATAAAAAGATAATTTTTGATGTGGAATGCTACCTAGCATAATCTTGATCATGTATCTAATCATGGCATGAATATTAAGACACGAGTGATTCAAAGCAATAGTCTATCATTTGACATAAAAGCAATAATACTTCAAGCCTACTAACAAAGTAATCATGTCTTTTCAAAATAACATGTCCAAAGAAAGTTATCCCAATAAAATCATATAGTCTAGCTATGCTCCATCTTCACCACACAAAATATTCAAATCATGCACAACCCAAGTGACAAGCCAAGCAATTGTTTCATACTTTTGACGTTCTCAAACCTTTTCAACTTTCACGCAATACATGAGCGTGAGCCATGGACATAGCACTATAGGTGGAATAGAATATGATGGTGGGGGTTATGTGGAGAAGACAAAAAAGGAGAAAGTCTCACATCAACTTGGCGTATCAACGGGCTATGGAGATGCCCATTAGTAGTTATCAATGTGAGTGAGTAGGGATTGCCATGCAACGGATGCACTAAGAGCTATAAGTGTATGAAAGCTCAAACTGGAAACTAAGTGTGTGTGCATCCAACTTGCTTGCTCATGAAGACCTCGGGCATTTGAGGAAGCCCATCATCGGAATATACAAGCCAAGTTCTATAATGAAAATTCCCACTAGTATATGAAACTGATAACTCAAGAGACTCCCTATATGAAGAACATGGTGCTACTTTGAAGCACAAGTGTGGTAAAAGGATAGTAACATTGCCCCTTCTCTCTTTTTCTCTCATTTTTTTCCTTTTTTTCCTTTTTCTATTTTTTCGTGGGCTTCTTTGGCCTCTCTTTTTTATTTGGGCTTCTTTGGCCTCTTTTATTTTTCATAAAGTCCGGAGTCTCATCCCAACTTGTGGGGGAATCATAGTCTCCATCATCCTTTCCTCACTGGTTCAATGCTCTAATAATGATGATCATCACACTTTTATTTACTTACAACTCAATATTACAACTCGATATCTAGAACAAAGATATGAATCTATATGAATGCCTCCCGTGATGTGCGGGATGTGCAATGATCTAGCATAGCAATGACATCACAAAACGGACAAGACATGAAAACATCATGCTAGCTATCTTACGATCATGCAAAGCAATATGACAATAAATGCTCAAGTCATGTATATGATGATGATGGAAGTTGCATGGCAATATATCTCGAAATGGCTATGGAAATGCCATGATAGGTAGGTATGGTGGCTGTTTTGAGGAAGATATAATGAGGCTTATGTGTGACAGAGTGTATCGTATCACGGGTTTGGATGCACCGTGAAGTTTGCACCAACTCTCTAGGTAAGAAAAGGCAATGCGCGGTACCGAAGAGGCTAGCAATGATGGAAGGGTGAGAGTGCGTATAATCCATGGACTCAACATTAGTCATAAAGAACTCACATACTTATTGCAAAAAATCTATTATTCATCAAAACAAAGTACTATGCGCATGCTCCTAGGGGGATAGATTGGTAGGAAAAGACCATCGCTCATCCCCGACCGCCACTCATAAGGAAGACAATCAATAAATAAATCATGCTTTGACTTCATCACATAACGGTTCACCATACGTGCATGCTACGAGAATCACAAACTTCAAAACAAGTATTTTTGCAATCCACAACTACCCACTAGCATGACTCTAATATCACCATCTTTATATCGCAAAACTATTGCAAGGAATCAAACATATCATATTCAGTGATCTACAAGTTTTATGTAGGATTTTATGACTAACCATGTGAATGACCAATTCCTGCCAACTCTCTAAATAGATATAAGTGAAGCAAGAGAGTTTAATTCTTTCTACAAAAGATATGCCTACGCTCTAACAAATATAAGTGAAGCAAAAGAGCATTCTACAAATGGCGATTGTCTAAGTGAAGAGAAACAGGCAATCCAAACTTCAAATGATATAAGTGAAGCACATGAAGCATTATATAAAGCCATACTCAAAACATTTAAGTGAACTGCAAAGAGCATTCTATAAATCAACCAAGGACTATCTCATATCAGCATGGTGCATAAAAGAAAAATGAAAACTAAATGCAAAAGACGCTCCAAGATTGCACATATCGCATGAACGAAACGAATCTGAAAACATACCGATACTTGTTGAAGAAAGAGGGGATGCCTTCCGGGGCATCCCCAAGCTTAGACGCTTGAGTCTCCTTGAATATTTACTTGGGGTGCCTTGGGCATCCCCGAGCTTGAGCTCTTGCCTCTCTTCCTTCTTATCACATCGAGACCTTCTCGATCATCGAACACTTCATCCACACAAAACTTCAACAGAAAACTCGGTAAGATCCATTAGTATAATAAAGCAAATAACTACTCTAAGTACTGTTGCAAACCAATTCATATTTTGTTTTTGCATTGTGTCTACTGTAATATAGCTTTTTCATGGCTTAATCCACTGATATAAATCAATAGTTTCATCAAAACAAGCAAACTATGCATCAAAAACAGAATCTGTCTAAAACAGAACAGTCTGTAAAAATCTGAACATTCACCATACTTATGATACTTGAACAATTATGCCAAAATTAGGAAAAATAAACAATTTGTATAGAAAGACAGTTCAGAAAGAATAAGAACCATTTGATGTTCCAGTAACAAATGTAAAATCGTGCACTATAGACAAAGTTTCTGCCTGCACCGTACAAACCAACAAGCATTGTAAACATCCTAAAGGCAAACTGTCGGTGCGGAGACGACACCTATGGGATCACAAGAATCCCTACTACGGTTGCGGGGCGCGGGGTCGTGAGAAGAGCGGATCAAACAGATAGCACACGGGTTCTTTTATCCAGGTTTGGGCCGCGAGATGCGTAAAACCCTACTCCTGCTTTGGTGGTTAGCTTATTTGTGTTCTTCAGCTAGCTATGGGGGGTGAAGAGCTCCAAAAAGCCGAATCCCCCTCCTGGTCGCCTTGGGCCTCCTTTTATAGGAAAAGGGGTTGCCACTATGGCATACAGGAGGTGGACAGGGTATAGCTATACGAGTTTATCCCTCGCATTACATGACAAGGCGCCATAAATGCATCTTGCTTAGGTGTCCTTGCTTTACCGGGGACGGGGGAGAGCCTAGTCTCGTCCGCCGCCGCTTCCCTTCGTGTTGACACGCGCCCTGGCCAGCGGTGCCCGTGGTGCCATGTAGGCAGGCAGGCAGCTGAGGTGGCGCCGTGGTGAGCCTCCGCGAAGGTTCGCTTGCCGCCACGCAGGTGCCTGCCCAACTGGTTGGGTCGGCAGCTGCATGATGGAGGCTCGATTGGTGCGGGCCCGACGGTGGCCCTACGGGTGTCCTTGGCAGGGGCCTTGCCGGGGCCCCGGCAAGGGTCTTGCCGCGGCGCCTGCTGCCATCCCCGGCAAGGCTCTTGACGGGGGCCTCGTGGTCCTCCTTGGCCAAGATCTCGCCAAGGGTCGTCATCTTTGATAGTATGTATCTGATCTTTGGATGTCTTCACAAAGATCTGCATGCCACCACGGGGATGTCTCCCGAATCCTTTGCCCCATGGGGGGGGGGGCAGTGGACTCAAAGGTGATCCGCTCCGTGGGCGTGGGGCGAGCCGCCCCGGCAAGGGCCTTGCCGGGTTTGCTAAAACTGCCCCCGGCAAGGATTTTGCCGGGGGAGTCCGCTTCGTCCCCTTTGCTCTTTGTGGTCTTGGTCTTGGAGTCGTCCTGTTCCTCTTGAGCTTCAGCCTTACTTTGGCTCACCTCCCTCGCCTTGCTTAGTGTGGCGGTGCCCGCGGCTCAGACTGTCCGTGCATAGTTAAAAGGTGTACCCTTCTTTCTGTACACCGACAGGAGCCCCCGGGCTTGGGCCACACGTAAGCGCAATCGCGTCGTTGGGCTAGGCCCAAAAATGGTGCGCGGGCAGGCAGGGCTGTTTTTACCCTGGTAAGTCTTTTCGCGCGCTGCGCTTCCCACGCCTCCCGCACGTGGCTTGGCATGGGGAGGTGTGCTGACGTGGGTGGCATGCGTGGGGTTGAGCCCTGCGCGCATGCGTCACGTCGCAGTAAATGCGAAAGGAGGCGGCCCGTGCTCTCCCCCATAAGAAGGAATAACCGCGGGCGTGCGGCTCACTTTCGCCTCTTCCCTCGTACCTTTTCCAATCTCAGAGCCGCCGTTTTCTCTCTTCCTTCCTTTCTAAGCTTCCGCCGCCGCTGCTTTGCCACCCTCCTTCCTTGCTCCTCTAGACTCCTTGGCCGCCATGGCGCCCAAATCCGCCAAGGGCAAGGGGGTGGCTAAGAGCTCTGGGACCATGGAGCCGCTGGAGAGCGCGCTGTCGGGGGACCGGACGAAGTCTGCCTTCTTCATCCCCTCGTCGATTGGTGTTCAAGATCTCGTGACCTCCTTCAAGCCCTTATGGGGAGTGAAGACAGGGGGAGAGAATTCAGGGCACCCGGCGACGTGCATCATTCCTGCCGCCTGCGCCGATCCTGCCCCAAACCGGCATCCCTTCTTCATTGATTACCTTTCTTGCGGGTTATGCCCTCCTTTTTCCGATTTCTTCTGCGACATCATGCACACCTTCGGCTTTCGCCTTTTGGATTTTACTCCGAATGCGGTGGCATGTTTGGCTCTCTTCGCGCATCTTTGCGAGGGCTTCGCCGGAGTGCAGCCCAACACGGCACTCTTTCGCCACTATTTCTCCCCCCGAATCCAGCCTGGAGGCGCCGTCTCCGGATGTATCGCCTGGATCTCAAGATCCAAGGGGGCGTACCCGGAGGGTGCCATGAAGGAGAAGTGGGACGAATGGCGTGGCCGGTGGTGCTGGATCAAGGACGAGGACCAGCCGGAGTTCTGCAAGGTCCGTCGGACGCTGCCGGTCCGCGGCAGCGACTGGGGTGACGTCGATGCTGCCGACGGGAGGCTCACCGTCGCCACCACCTGGATCCTTCGGCTGACCCAGGCGGGTCTCACCCTGGAGATGATCGGGGCGGACTTCATTCGCCGCCTGATTGCCCTGTTGCACAATAAGGGGAGGCCATCCTGGCTTTTCACAAACCCAGCCGACATCATGCGGCTCATACCGCCTCGACCACAACTTCACCGTGATGGGGCATGCCCACTTCGCCAGCCGGCTTTTCCAACAGCGTGGATCACGACGGCAAGATTGAGCGGACCGGCAAGGCCGCGAGGGCTGCCGCTGAAGGTCGGCAAGGCCCTCAAGGGTCCTTCTTCAAGTTGCCCGGTGAGGTAGTCCCGTTGTGCAACAACTCACGCCGGTCCAAGATCATCGCTATGATGCCGGACTGCAACGCGCACGGCCCTGTCCTGAGCTGGCGGGAGCCGACGGAAGCGCATGTGCAGCAGTTCTTCGACTCCTTGGTCGAGGTGTACGTCAATGCTGACGTTGAGCGGTGGCTTGTCATGGACACCACCCAGGCAGAGCTGGACTACATCGCCACTAGAGCGAGGGAGGCACAACTTGCCATGGAGGCCGGCAGCGCCGGGGGTGTGGAGGACAAAGCCGCGACGGCTGCAAAGGAGGAGCAGTTCACTTTGTGGGCGGCGGCCACCGGGGAGGTCAGCAACGCTGATGCTGGAGCACCGCTTGTCGAGGACGCGGCCGACGAATCGTCGGAGGAGGGGGAGGACGTGGCGGTGGGCTCGACGCCAATCAGGGGAAGAGGGCGAGTCATGCGGCGGGCTGGCTCCAGCGAGCCGGTCCGGCCTGGTAGGGCTACGCGGCCTCAATTGACCCCGGGAGGGTCTGGGCGCCACACGAGGGCCACGGCAACGAAGGGGTTGACGAGGGCCGCTGAGAAGAAGAATGCAACGGCCCCTTCCTCATCCAGGCGTGCACAAACCCCGCCGCCCTCTTCGCCTCCTCCGGCAAGCGTCGATTCGGATGATGAGGTGGAGCTCCCCTTTGATCTTGGATCCCTCAGCCCTGAGAGGAAGAGGAATCTGGTGGAGGAGGAGGAGACGGACGATAAGTAAGTACTCTATTCCTCCCTGTTATCTTCCCTGAATCGGGTCGCTTGTCTTGATCCATCTTTGCTTTTGCAGGGAGGCGGAGACGTTGGCCCAGAGGGCGAAGAGGACGAGGACCTTGGCGGGCGATCAGCCCCCAGCTGGGGCTTCAGAGACACCACTGGTGGTGCTAAGCAGCCCGGACAGCAGCCCCCGGTGCAGCCCCCCCAGCGTAAGTTCGTCACCCTCTTCTTACTCGACATGTGGTAGGCGCTCGATGCCACGATGCTGACCTTGCCGGGTTTTGCAGGAGGGGAGTGGCAGCAGGAGAAGCCACAGAAGGCTGCTCCTAACACACCACCCCCATCGACTACGCCGCCGCGGGGGGCATCCCTGGCAAGGGCACCAGGCACAGAGCCTATACCCATGGAGGAAGAGGGAACTTGGGCGCTGGTGACTCTGCCATGGCGCCAAATGTCATGGAGGGGACTTCTGCTCCATGGCCTGGCACTGGTGAGTCGCCTCTCCCTCGTCTCTGTTTTCCCCTTATTCCTTTCCTGGCTTCATCGCCCCCATTGCTGCCTAGGCCCTCCTTCAACAGACATGGAGGACGTGGACACTGTTGTGGGAAGCATTGCCGAGGAGGCCGCGGCGGAGGCCAGCAGGATTGCTACCGAGGAGGCCGCCAAGGATGCTGACGAGGCTGCCGCTGACAAAGCCGCCAAGAGTGCTGCCGAGGACGCCGCTGCGGAGGCCGCCAAGGCGTCCGGCAAGGCTTCCGCCGAGGGCGCCAGCAGTGGGCCTGCCGGCGGGGCTGGCGAGGCCTCCGCCGAGGAAGAGGCGGCGGGCGACCAGCCTTCCTCTTCCTCAACCTCGGGCCCTGGCAGATATCTGAAGGTGGGCGACGATCTTTTCATCCATCTCCCGGGACGCTGCCGAGCCGCCGAAGGGGAAGCCTTGGACGGCGAGGTGCTTGCCGCCACCGGGCTTGAGGTGGTTGATGAGCCGGGTGTTGGCGGCGATGGTTCTCCGGAGGAGCAGCTTTTCCGCTCCATGGGGGCCGACTTCCGGAAGCTCCAAGTACTCTACCGCGCCCGCCTGGACAAGGTCAAGGCCAGGATGGCAGCGGTAGACGACGCGGAGGTGGATTTCAAGGTGCGCGTCGCGGAGGCGCAGACCTGGTTCCACCAGACTCGCGAGGAGCAAAGGGCCTTTCAGAAGGAGCTGGCCAAGCGCGACGTGGAGCTCACCATGAGAATGGCCGACATCGAGAAGGCTCAGGAAGAGGCGGCGAACTTGGCCGCCGTGGCCGAAGCCGCTCGGAACCAGCATCAAGCCGCCTTGGATTCCCAAGAAGAGGACCTCTCCGCGCGTGAAGCGAAGCTCAACGCAACGCTCCGCGGCAAGGATGAGGAGCTCGAGGCCCTTGTCGCGCAACGGACCCGCGAGCTGGAGCAGAGGCACAAGGAGGCACTCGATGCCTGTGCTCCGCCCATGCCGGCAAGGAGAGGGAGATGGAAACGGAGCGGGACGAGCTGAAGGAGCAGGTCTTCGTGCTGTCCGGCCGAGAAGAACACGCTCAACCGCGCCTTTGACAGAGGCGCAAGGAGCAGCCATCAGCGGGATCGGGAGCTCTCCGACGCCAAGAAGCTCCATCAGAGACCTCAAGTTGAACCTGGAGGGTCTCGAGAAGATGCTGTCGGAGAGCAGGGCTCGGGAGGAGACCTTGACCAGGAGCCTCGAGGAGAAAAAGCAGCTGCGGGCAAACGAGGCCGCCTCCCACCAGGAATATGTGGTGGGCGAGAACAAGTGGAACAGCCATCTGGAGGTCATCGCTGGCAGGGTCACCTCGCAATTGATTACCATGGGGCTGCCAAATGTGAGGTATGCCCCCGAGCCGAAGGGACCATCAACGCCAAGTCGACCCAGTTCTTGAAGGCGTCCTCGAGCCTTGGCCTATCTCCATTCCAACAGACGGCCACGCCGGCCGATGAGGCTGGCGACTTTTGGGAGGGTTGTGACCAAGGTCCTCACCAAGGTGGTGCACTGGAATCCCAACCTTGACTTCACGGCCTCGATGAAGAGCTTGCCGGATGGTGTTGACCTCACGGTGCTCAAGGAGCGCATCAAGCCCATCACCAACGGCATCGACGAAATCAGGAGGGTGGAAAGCCAGCGCCGGGATTGAGCATCCCGTTCTTCTTCGCCGCTGCGGGTTCCCGGCCAAGACAAATTTTATCTTTAGTTAGAACCGCAGCAATGATGTGATGTAATATAACTTTGAAGTGTTCTTAATCTTCTTGCACGTTATTTCCCCGTTCAATTCCCCTTTGTATGTGTGCCCCTCGTCGATCGGGTAAGCTTGCCGGCGCGAAAGCCCCTAGCGGCGTTTTGGGGACGGATCCCCAGGGCCTGCTGGGTACGCGTGCTGCCGGACGAGCCACCTTTCCGTTCCAAACGCGGCCGCCCGAACTGTCGAGCTTGACTCGAGTCAGAATCGAGGGTGTTGCCGATCGCGGAAGGTTACTCTGCCATTTTCGACGCAGCCGCTTGAGCTGTTGAGCAGACTCAAAACAGGGCAAGGGCGTTGCCGATCGTGGGAGAGCCCCCTGGCGTACGGGTTCTCCATACAAAGGTGTGACATCTCCCGCGGGGGGGGGGGGGGGTGTAACCTTAAATAAGAAGGGGAGCACGAATAAGAGGTCAGTGTAACTTAGCTTCTGTTGGCGATCGCTCGAGCGTCGACCCACTGGCCTCCTTTCTTCTTCCAGGATCACGAAGATGAAGGAGTGTCGGGCTAATTGCTAGAGCCGATTCTCACAACTGCGCCCCCTACCTAGCGCGCCAAGGATGTCGGTGCGGAGACGACACCTATGGGACCACAAGAATCCCTACTACGGTTGCGGGGCGCGGGGTCGTGAGAAGAGCGGATCAAACAGATAGCACACGGGTTCTTTTATCCAGGTTCGGGCCGCGAGATGCGTAAAACCCTACTCCTGCTTTGGTGGTTATCTTATTTGTGTTCTTCAGCTAGCTATGGGGGGTGAAGAGCTCCAAAAAGCCGAATCCCCCTCCTAGTCGCCTTGGGTTTCCTTTTATAGGAAAAGGGGTTGCCACAAAGCGTCTGTGAGGTGGACAGGTACAACTATCTGAGTTTATCCCTCGCATTACATGACAAGGCGCCATAAATGCATCTTGCTTAGGTGTTCTTGCTTTACCGGGGACGGGGGAGAGCCTAGTCTCGTCCGCCGCCGCTTCCCTTCGTGTTGACACGCGCCCTGGCCAGCGGTGCTCGTGGTGCCATGTAGGCAGGCAGGCAGCTGAGGTGGCGCTGTGGTGGGCCTCCGCGAAGGTTCGCTTGCCGCCATGCAGGTGCCTGCCCAACTGGTTGGGTCGGCAGCTGCATGATGGAGGCTCGATTGGTGCGGGCTCGACGGTGGCCCTACGGGTGTCCTTGGTAGGGGCCTTGCCGCAGCCTCGGCAAGGGCTTGCCGGGGCCCCGGCAAGGGTCTTGCCGCGGCGCGTGCTGTCATCCCCGGCAAGCCTCTTGCCGGGGGCCTCGTGGTCCTCCTTGGCCAAGATCCCGCCAAGGGTCGTCATCTTTGATAGTATGTATCTGATCTTTGGATGTCTTCACAAAGATCTGCATGCCACCACGGGATGTCTCCTGAATCCTTTGCCCTGTGGGGCGATGGACTCAAGGTGATCCGCTCCGTGAGGCGTGGGCGAGCCGCCCGGCAAGGGCCTGGCCGGGTTTGCTAAAACTGCCCCCCCCCCCTCGGCAAGGATTTTGCCGGGTGAGTCTACTTCGTCCCCTTTGCTCTTTGTGGTCTTGGTCTTGGCGTCGTCCTGTTCCTCTTGAGCTTCGGCCTTACTTTGGCTCACCTCCCTCGCCTTGCTTAGTGTGGCGGTGCCCGCGGCTCAGACTGCCCGTGCACAGTTAAAAGGTGTACCCTTCTTTCTGTACACCGACACAAACCTTGGCACATTATTTCTATAATACAATGGAATTGTACAAGGGGATAATTATTTTTGTTGAAAAGTTTTTGTAATCAAGATTCACAAAGTTTCCGTGAGCATGAACAAAGTTCAAGGCTAGCTCCCACTTCAACAATGCTTGTCTCTCTCACTTTCACTTTCCTTTTTGAAAAGTTTTGGGTTCCCCTCTTTATTTTTGTTGTTTTTAAACTATATAAAAGCACTCAATAGAAATAAATGACTCTCTAAAACTTCTGTGTTATCTCCCAGCGGCGCTTTCTTTAAAGCCATTAAGCTAGGCATATAGTGCTCAAGTAATGAATCCACCCGGATCCCAAGATATATCAAATCCAATTTTAATTAGCAATGATTTGTAATTTAGTAGTGAGCACAAAGCAACATATATCATGTAATAACGAAGTCTAACTCTCTTCCTATGCATTGGCATGTCATAAAAGAACAATTCATGCACACAAAGTAAAGGCTAATGCATAGTATAAACAGTTTCTTGCAATTTTATCATATTGGAAAGATAAAGAGGCGGAGATGTAGTTCCTCTCTCATAATAATTGCAAGTAGGAGAAGCAAGCACATGCATATTATACTCATCAAAATCATCATGTGTAGTAGTAAAAGGCAACCCATCAATATAATCCTTAACAAGGGCAAACTTCTCCGATATAGTGTAGATTGGAGAACTAAAAAATATAATAGGACTATCATGCGCGGGTGCAATAGCAACAATTTCATGTTTAACATAAGGAACTATAGCAAGTTCATCTCCATAAGCATAATTCATATTGGCATCTTGGCCACAAGCATAGCAAGCATCATCAAAAAGGGATACTTCAAGAGAATCAACGGGATCATAGCAATTATCATATCATTCATCCTTCGATAAGCATGAAGGGAAATTAAACAATGTATGAGTTGAAGAGTTACTCTCATTAGAAGGTGGGCACGGGTGATCAATCCGCTCTTCCTCCTTTTGTTCTTCACTCTCCTCCTCATCTTTTTCATCCAATGAGCTCACAGTTTCATCAATTTCTTCTTCCATAGACTCCTGCAAAATATTAGTCTCTTCTTGGACAGCGGAGACTTTCTCAATAAGTGCATTAATATCGGAATTGTATTCATAATTCTCATAACAATATTTAAGGATAGCTAAATTTTCAGGTCTATAAACAGCATCATCAAAATCTTCAAACTCTTTAAACATAGATTCAATTTCATAAGCACCCATAAAAGCAACAAATTCTTCTATTTGTTCCACATCATAGTAATCATATATACCATTAGCATAAGAAGCTAAGGTTTTATTATCATTAAATTTGCATGAAGAGGGGAGGTGTGGAGCCTTCATCCTAGAGCAACAAGTATAATCATATCTCAAGCATAGTTGCCTAGCATACCACTTCAATATATGAATTTGATCCCATAATAATTTCCCTTTTTGAGTCAAGCGATAATCCCTAAAGTATTCACGTTGATCCAACGTTACCCCCATTACATAATTGAATGGGGTTTTCTCAGGATTATTAAAGTACATAATATCTTTCACATAACCAGCATCAAGGGTTTTAGGAGGTTCCCCATCTCCATGAGCAGCAAGTACACCTAATTTTTTTGGTATTTCGTGTTCCATATCCTTAACTAAAGATAGAGAACAACTAAGAACAGCAAATAAAAATTACTTAGTGATAAAGCAAACAAGCACACACGAGAATATTCACCCCACGCTATTGCTCCCTGGCAACGGCGCCAGAAAAAGGTCTTGATAACCCACAAGTATAGGGTATCAATTGTAGCCTCTTTCGATAAGTAAGAGTGTCGAACCCAACAAGGAGCTAAAGGTAGAACAAATATTCCCTCAAGTTCTATCAACCACCGATACAACTCTGCGCACACTTGACGTTCACTTTACCGGAAACAAGTATGAAACTAGAAGTACTTTGTAGGTGTTTTTGGATAGGTTTGCTAGAATATAAAGAGCACGTAAATAAAAGCTAAGGGCTTTTTAGATAAGGACACAACTAAATTAGTTTTAGTAAAGAGCTTTTTGTCACGAGAAAGTTATTTGTCCCTAGGCAATCGATAACTAGACCGGTAATCATTATTACAATTTTATTCGAGGGAGAGGCATAAGCTAACATACTTTCTCTACTTGGATCATATGCACTTATGATTGGAACTCTAGAAAGCATCCGCAACTACTAAAGATCATTAAGGTAAAACCCAACCATAGCATTAAAGCATCAAGTCCTCTTTATCCCATACGCAAACAACCTACTTACTCGGTCTCAGGCTTACACACTCACGTCACCCACCATAAGCAAATCATGAACATATTGCAACACCCTACAACGGGAATCCCTCACGCTTGCGCGACACAGAGAACACCATAGGACAGCACCAATAATAAAACATGCAACTCAAACCAATCTTGATCATCAAATAACCCATAGGACAAAACGGATCTACTCAAACATCATAGGATAGCCATACATCATTGGGAAATAATATATAGCGTTGAGCACCATGTTTAAGTAGAGATTACGGCGGGTAAGAGAGAGGTTACACCGCTGCATAGAGGGGGGAAGAGTTGGTGATGATGGCGGTGAAGTTGTTGGTGAAGATTGCGGTGATGATGATGGCCACGGCAGCGTTCCGGCGCCACCAGAAGAGAAGGGGAGAGGGGGGCCCTTCGTCTTCTTCTTCCTTGACCTTCTACCTAGATGGGAGAAGGCTTTCCCCTCTGGTCCTTGGCCTCCATGGCGTGGGAGGGGCGAGAGCCCCTCCGAGATTGGATCTGTCTCTCTGTCTCTCTCTGTTTCTGCGTTCTGGGATTCTGCCCTGGCACCGTTTCTTTTATATCTGGAGATCCGTAACTCCGATTGGATTGAAACCTTCGCCCAGATCTTTTTCCAAAAATTAGCTTTCTTGCGGCCAAACTAGAGCATCAACCGCCTTACGAGGGGCCCACAAGGGTGGGGGCGCGCCCACCTGGAGTGGGCATGGGCCCCACCCCCGTGGCCACCTCGGGCAACGTCTCGCGTTGATTTTACTTCCCAAAAATCACAAATATTATAAAATAATTCTCCGTCCGTTTTTATCCCGTTTGGACTCCGTTTTATATGGGGTTTCTCCGAAACATAAAACATGCAACAAACAGGAACTGGCACTGGATCAATATGTTAGTCCCAAAAATAGTATAAAAAGTTGCCAAAAGTATATGAAAGTTGAATTATATTGGCATGGAACAATCAAAAATTATAGATACGACGGAGACGTATCACTTGCATCGGGTGATCTAATGCACCTCGAAATCCAACATGTGATGGTACTACTACTAGTAGTAGAATTGAGACTTATAAAACGGAAAAACGAATGTTTTTAGATGAGCCCTATAAACCCTAGTGGGTGCGTACTCCGTAAAATAATATTTTCCCAAAACTATAAGTCGCTCAACCTTTATTTGCTTGTTTCCCTTCCTGCCTCCTTGCTTCGAACAGACTATGCCAAACTCCCCTGCCTGCCGCGCGGGAAAAGACCCACCCTCACCTTTTTTTAGTCCGAGTTTGTATCGATGGATCGCGCGAAGCAGCAAAAACCCAAGCCGTGTCTTGTACTCCTCCATTGACGCTCACTTTCATGAATTATGTACTTCCTGTCACTGACATGTGGGACATATAGTAACCGGGTCGACGTGTCAAGCACCAAATAACAAAGGCAGAACAGCGAGGGACGCACCTTTTGATCACCGCCCAAAGAGTAGTAGTAATGAGCAATGAGACGTCAAATCACAATGCCGCACCTTCCTGCACGGACGAAGCAACCATTATTTCACACTTCGGTTCGCCATCATCTCAAACCACGTAGTATTGCTTCTGTCTCAAGAGGGACACGCGCATCGCCTTGGTACATCATGACACGTGGGACCGCATGACAGGCCATGCTCCCCCGCCGACCGCTTGGTAAAATCACCTCATTTTTACTACTATACTTCCTCCGTATCGGTTTACATGGCATGCACGTCGTTCTAGGTTGAGAATTTAACTGGCTGTATATGTGATGAACAGTATATGTTTAGAAACTACATCCGCTTAATAATCCAATGATATACTTTTTGTGACATAGTAACTCAGATTTAGTTAGTCAAATGGATGACCTAGAACTACGTGCACGCCTTATAAACTGAGACGTCTAAAAAACCAAGACGGAGAGGGTAGTTCAATATGTATCTTTTTAGATCAATATAGTCGGATTCACCAAGGAGCAAAACCAAGTGGTAGGATGCACCTGTCGTGTTGGCGTAGCGACTCAAGCAGGGTCAGTCCGCACACGAAATGGCAACACACTTAACAGGACCCCTTTCGCCGACATGTGGCTCATCCACCGTCTTGTTCCACGTGCGATGCACCAAGTTATAGTTCGGAGCAGTGGTTGGAATTGGAGGCACCCCGGTCGTAGCGCCGCAGTAGTAGAAAATGAGCGATGAGGGGTCAAATCACAAAGCCCCACCTTTCCCGCATTAAGCTGGACGGACGAAGCAACCATCATTTCACTCTAGGGCGCAAGAGCATAAAGAAAAGAGAAAACCAATGATGCGTGCGGCAGCTACCTAGGGCACCCTAGGGTAGGGGTCTCCACTACAGATCATTTTTTTGAAAGCGCCTCCACTACTAATCGGCTTCTCCCTCGTCCTCTTGAAGAAAACCGATGATGCGTGCGGTGGTAGGGTTTGTAGGAGTACTACTAGGGCGTGCAGGGCCACGTCGTAGTAAACAGGAGAGGGATTGAGTTCGAGTCGACGCCTTAAATATGTGTGGGCCGCTTGGTTTTAGGGGAACGAGGCAGCATTTTGGGTTCAAGGACCAGTGGAGATATAGTATGTACAAAAAATTGTGGACGTAGGTTCGACCGAAAGGCAATGATGCATGGGCCCTGCATTTTGATATACCCGGGGCCGCGTGAAATTTGCGACTCTACTCAAAACTAGTAAGGTACGCATGCATTGAACGCATGAGATTTCGAAACCAAATTATGAATAAATACACACTATAGCATGTAAAGCTTTGAGTCATATATGCATGACGTAGATGTTCATTTAATTCTTATAGTTCATCTCATTTAAAATCAATTAGTTTTATAAAAATGTTAAGATTCATGGAGTTGTGCATTGTAAAGCATAAAATAAAAAACAAATAATGGCAATTCATTTAGAAAAAAATCAATTATGATACGGAAGATTCCAGAACAAAGGAGAAGTGCTTGTGTTTTGAGGTTTGTGCATTATGCTTAAGTTCAACCATGGAGTCTTCTAAATTGTACATGTGGCAGATCTGGTGGAATGTTGATGATATCCAACGGCTAGTAGTGCTCGGATTTTCCATCTCTGCACTGTCGGATTAGCTTCATCCAACGACCATCTTTTAAGTTATTCACACACTATATAGTTCTTGTGCCATAGTTGCATGTCTTGGAAAAAAGCTACTAGTGGGTTGTACTAGCTATTTAGGAATAGAAGATGTATACATGGAAGTTGTAGGGAAAGAGATGACATGGAGTATCTCAATTCCTATGAGTAGGGTTTGGAAAAGAGATGTCATTTGGTTGACATCATAGGAACTTTTCTATTGAATCTAGAGATGCCATGTATCTCAATTCCTATGAGGAGGGATTAGAAAAGAGATGTAATTTGGTTCATATCATAGAAACTTTTCTATTGTATATACGCTAATGTTTATTTTCCTTTGAAATTTTGGGAGTATAGGAATCCATTCATATGAACCAAGTGGCTCTAAAGCTATAGAAATGATATCATGTTTATTTCCTTTGAAATGTGGAGTATATGAATCTATTCCTATGAACCAATTGGCTCTAAAGGAAAAAATTCTATAAAAATCATGTCATATAGAGTCCTATGATATTCCTCCACACCAAAGGATGGTTGAAATTGTTGCAGGTGATACGATGGTCTTTCTTTGTAGACTCCTCCCCCATATTTATAGTTACCTCTCGAAGATGAATGAAATGATATATACAAGGTATTCTACATGTGCAATTTGGTACACGAAAACTCGGTAAAAGTTTGCGAGGTTCGAAAGCTATATGCACTGCCTTTTGGAACGGAGGGAGCATACGACAGTTGCTAACACTCACGTGGAAGATTTGTGTGTAGGAGGAGTGGCTGTTCTGTTAAATGACATGGCAAAACTGACACTGTCGGATGCCGATCTAACGGTTCTTACGGCGTTCGTCAGGAAAAGGCTTGTGGCGAACGTTTGTCGGATAATGATTTACGAACACATGCATTGCATTGATACGTGCCCCCCTCTCTCCCTCACGCACACGCACCTTCCCGAGTCCTCTCGCACCCACCGTCTATCTGCAGGTAGACGTCACACACATATGTGCTCTTCACACCCTACCCTCAGAACTTCTAAAAAACAAAAGACGTCGCGCACATTTTATTTTAGCTCACACGTCACACACTTATACTATTACTCTTGTGGCGAACGTTCTTTGGGCGTAGTATATTGTACTCTCACGAAGAGAAGCGGTGCACGCACGCACCAGTTCTCTCACACCCACTCGTGGGTACACGTAGGAGCGCATTTTTTTGAAGCTGGTACAACAAAATCACTCCACTATATATATAAGCAGGAGGCTTAGCGCTTGCTTTACTAGGGTTCCTATCATTCACTCTCTCACGCTCTCCAGATCTAAGCAAGACATAGGTGGCCGCACTCTCTCTCAGCTCACGGCTAGTCACAAATCCGGCCGGACAACCTCGACCAGGGCAGGGGTGTAGGTGCATCGTTCACGCTGTCATCGGCGGCGAGGGAGGAGACCAACGGCTGCCTGTGCGTCCCGATCGGTGGCCGTGTGCCGTTCTCTCCGAGAGAGCACCGACTCTGGAGGGCCTCCGACCCCTTCTTCCTCCCTGCGGTATTGTGGCCAAGATGCGGCCTCCCGACGCCGTCTTTGCCACATGCCGACGACCCTCAGGTATATATTCCTTCGAAACCTGCCTTGCTCTCTCGCCCTGCATCCCCACTTGGCTTCGTGTGGATCTTTTTCTACTTCCGTCCGCTGTTCCAAAGCCACCTAGACTTTTACTATTATTAGAGGTAAAGCTAATTCATACAGTCGACTCTAAGAGTTGGTTCAAATAGGGAAGAAAGTGGGAAAGCTGTAGCATGAATCTAGGACTTGGTTCTAAGAGGAAACGAGGGAAAGTAGTAGATACTGGCTACCCAACCGGTCTCTTGGTTGAAAAGACGAAGAAAGCATGGTGGATCGCGAAGGGTGGGGGGAAGTGGACCTATCTTTTGGTTGAAAAAGGAAAGAAAGTGACATGTGTTGGGGGACAACGCAAATGACAATGAGCAGGTCTAGATTTCCTGTGCTCACATAGGAAAATGTCACCGAGGAGATAAAAAAATGGGACAAATGCAGACATGCTGCCTGAGTGTTTGCCGCCCTCGGCAACCACATCTGCCTCACCACTTTATGCTCCTGATGCCCCTACGCCCATATCGCTACCGTTAATGTAAAATCACATGAATCATTAAGCAATGCCACCTAATGTCACTATAAGTAATGGTCTAGTGCCGTCGATAAATTGAAGCAATGCCACCACCATTTTATAAAGTGCTTCATCTTGCTTTATTTCCCATGAATTGTGTTTTGCAGTTACACTTAAATCTCACACCGCTAACATTGCTTCATCCCAAAGGAACTGCACAAATTTGATTGCACATTTATTGACCATGTGCTACTCTCATGACAGTAATACTAATGCTATTGTTCTGCATGTTAATCTAGTGGCAGTGTTGATGTGATGTGATGCTACTTACTTAAGGACACTTTCATACTGTCAATCTAGTGCTAATTATAACACAATAGATGCTTCTCTTAATCATATGCCACTGCAAATATCTGTCACTATTTAAATAACCGTATTTCGTATTTGCGCAAACAGGGATGTCTGCCTCCATATCATTTCGGGATGTCTGTCTCCGTATCGTTTCTATCCGCGCAATCAGAAGCACACACCTCAGTTTTAGTAGAACTGCGCAAAATGACATGGCTATCCCTCGTTGTCGTCGTCTAACCACCCGTCTTCCAGGTATTCCTACATTGGTAATTACTAGGTAGAATGACCAACGCAATATAAAAGAAGTTGATTCGTGCGTTTTACTTCCTGATTGCAGTGTAGGGACGAGCGAAAACAACTGCATCCTAGTCTGGAATGCACTTTCTACCAGTTCATCCATGGATCGAGGACTAGCTGGCACGGCTACACGGCGGTTTTTTGGACAGTTGCACGGACAAGAGGCATTGTGGTCTACTTATTTCTGCAAATAGCGGTGCTTAAATTTAGTGGAATGCACAAGAATTTCAGCTGGTCAGTACACTACATGGTTCAGTTCAGCATTCCAGCTGAGAACACAATTATAATTGGTTATTCTGGAATGAGAGAACCTAATCCTGGATGGTGGCAACAAGAAAAAACCAGAGTGAACTCCAGAAATTTAAGCTGCCGGGAGGCCCTTTGCTCAGAGAAGCCTTGCTTGTTTTTTCCTGATTTGTAAACCTTCTCACAACTTTGTCTTTTGCTGTGAACTAGTATATGTTTGTTATGTTCTATGAATCATTGAGATGTATAAAATTTATTTTCAAGTTTTTTGTGAAGCCGAGTTTAATGTGATTGTTCCACATGACGCTGGACTAGCGTGTGAATGTTTGGAATTTACATTGTGGCCTCAGTTAACTGCATGAACCACTGTAACAAGATACATAGTTGCTTATATGTCAGACAGCAGATTGTTGATTATTAGCTGGTCGATAGCCTAGTGTTGAAGCGAGCTGAGCCAATGTGTCGTGTTTTGCACAACTACTTACAAGTGGGGTAGCACTAACAGTGTTTACAAGTACTTATGTATATGTCGGCGCACGCTTCTCGAGCAGTACTCTATTTCATCAAAACACACACTGCTCGTATGATAAAACTAGTGAGGACGCATCTGTTTCGGCAACAATTATGATGATTCACGGGCACACAAAAGTAGCAGCAGTTCCCATAGACGGATTCAAACAAAGTACTAGCCCCAGAGGGCTCGATAACAGGCAAGGTCCAGATAATTAGACACAATCAAAACTACTATTAAAGACTAGTTGGGGCAACTATTTCATGCCTCGATCTAATTCGGGCTGGACACAAGACGGACCTTGCCATGAACATCATCGAGGACGTCCGGCAGCAGCTCAATCCTGTGAACCTTCATGTAAGACAACCTTGTGGCCTTGCCACTCATAAACTTGTTTGGGGAGGCATGCCACGTCATCTTCCTGCGTAAGCTTGACAAGAACAGTATGCCTCACAAACGAAGGAGTAGCTTTGAACTTCTTGTGCTTCAGTACAACACGCCCGACAACAGTGAGGCTGGAATACAACTCTTCATTGGTATAAGCGCAAATGGCTTCCAGGATCCAACAGCCTAAAAACTCTGTTTTCCCAGTGCGTATATTCAGGTCATCCGCCTCATAGCGAGTGACATGTACAACCACACAATCCTTGTCTGCATCAGGGCTCTAATTGAAATAGAAACAAAATTTGAATTACTTTCCAGTATAAGAAACAAAAGTTATTTAAACCACTATGTATAGCATGGCATCGAAGCTAATAAAATTTTGCATTATTCATCACAACATACTTAGATGAAAAACCACAATCGAGATCGGCAAAGAATAAAATCACCTTGGGCAGCTCAGCGAGGGGGGGGGGGGGGACACATCCTCGAAGGGGGAAAACTGCTCCTGCAGTGCCACGGGGGTTGTAACCTCAAACGATGCGTTGACCATCTCAGTAGTGGCCGTGAGCGTATTTGGGGTCGGCTCGGTGGCTGCCTCCATCTTCTTGGAGCTCTCTGTCTCATGGGAATCAGCCTCCCGCGTCTGCTCCAATATCGGCAGATCTTTGCCTGGTTCTCCTTGGTCCATCATGAAACTGACAAATACTAGGAGACCACTGAAAGGAAAACACAATCGCAATGACAATGAAACAAAAAAGACAGTGAGGATCGGTTACTGCTTTGCAAAAGTTCTTTCTTTTCTCTGAACGAAAATATTACCAACATCACGGATCCGCTTACCTTCCCTTCGTTGGGAGAGAAGAACAGTGGCAGATGCGAGTGTTGCCTTTCTTGAAGATGGTGAGGGAGAAGGGGATTCAGCAAAGAGTGAAATGATGGTTGCTTCGTCCGTCAAACTTAGACTGCGGGGAGGTGGGGTTTTGTGATACGACGACTCGTTATTGCCGCGCTACGACCGGGGTGACTCTCCGCCTGCATACTGCCTTCTAATTTGGTGGATGGCATTTGGGCCCGCGCACTGCATGGCCCGCACGTCGGTGAACAAAAGTATAACAGCATTCAGTAGAGGGAGACGTTTCGATGACCTAGGAGGAGCCAGAAGCAGTATTATATCCAATGTACTAGTACTAATTGTTTTTCTGGGTAGCTGTAGAGTGTCTCCACTGTACTAGTAGTAATTGTTTCTCTGGGCCCAAGACAGAACAGCCCATCCACCCTAGTAAATAGTAAAATCAATTCAAAAGTCCATATATTTACTAAATCAGAGGCGCTACCCACACCCAGCACACCGTCCCCCCAAAAAACCTAGGTGTTCTTCTTCCTCCTCACTCCCACCCACCGCACGTCAGCTGACAACTCCTGGCTACATTCAGTCCTATCGAGATACAAGCTGTTACCAACCTGATACAACGCAAGTCACAAGCTTGACACAGCGAGAATGGCTGCAACTGACAACTCCTGCATCTGATTACCCCCAAATTCCTCACCTCACTCCTACAGAAAACCCCAGCTCCCCTTCTTCCTCGCTACTACAGAAAAACCCCAGCTCCCCTTCTTCTTCACTCGCACTACATGTAGGCTCATCATTTGTTACTCTGCTCAAATCCGTGAGCGCGACGCGATGCCCTCGAGGAAAATGGAGTCGGCTAACCCCATCGCCAAGATGATGAGGCTCCCACCAGCGGTGACGCCTGTTGTAGATCCCGCACCCGGCAGCGCGGGGAGAAGCTGCGACCCCGCCCCCACCGGATCCCAGGAACCCATAGAATCTCGGATGGACCGCATCAGCGATCTCCTGGACGACGTCCTTGGGGAGATCATCTCGCTTCTCACCACCAAGGATTGCTGCCGCACCCAAGTCCTCTCAATTCGATGGCACCCTCTATGGCGAGTCGTACCTCTTAATCTCGACTATCGTCAGCTATCTCTCTTCAATGATTTTGAAATCCCCAGAGCCATCATCCCCTCCCACCAGGGCTCCATTCAAAGCCTCTGCATCCCGTCATGCTACCTGAGCAAGCATACCATGCCCTGCACGGTGGACGCCTGGCTGAAATCCCCTGAATTCATAGAACTACAGCTGCTTGAGTTCTACTATTCACCTAGGAATCACCTACCAGATACCGAACGCCATCTACCTGTGCCCTCAGCACCGATGTCCATCTCGCGGTTTTCCTCCTCTCTCCACACTGCCACCTTTGCGTTGTGTGACCTACCAGACAATCTGGTACTTAACCTTCGACTCCCATTTCTCAAGAAACTTTCACTTGTGTGGGTTCGTATATCGAAGGCCTCATTGCACATCATCATCCACTCTAGTTGCCCTGCCCTGGAGTGCTTGGTGCTTGTTTTCACAGTTAGAATCGGTTGTCTCCAAATAAAGTCGCCTAACCTTGTAAGAATTGGAATTTGTTTTGACGGAAGGCAGCTCATCATCCAAGATGCCCCTTCACTTCAAAGGTTGATCCTTGATTCTAGTTATTCACTGTTGCAAATAACCGTCCTCTCTGAGCCTAAACTGGAGACCTTGGGTGTAATACATGATCTCTGTGCTCATTTCAATATGGTGTTTGGCTCCACAGTTCTTCAGGTACTTTACATTATCATCTACGCTTGTAACCATAAGCTGCATTTTAAATTTTTGCGCATAAGTTATATGTCATCTTGGAGTACACATTTTGTACTAATATTATGTTCTATGCTCAATGAAGAGTTTCTCCATGGATGGCCTATCAATGGTGCTGGATTCTGTCAAGATCTTATATATCCAAATGAATAGTTTTGATCTGAACAAGATTACTCGCTTGCTGCAATGCTTTCCATGTCTGGAGAAGTTGTATATAAAGGTGATAATTTCACGCACATTGGAAGCCCGCATATAGTGTACTAGAATTAACCGTTCAGTTGTTGCTCTTTCGACACTCTTTTTTAAGACCTTAACTGTTTTCAATCTTCATGTCTATTTAGGCAATAGGACAGGGTAAGAAAGTTATAACCAATCGGTGGATTCGTAAGCATTGGGATTTTCTCACTTCTCATGAGATTCGATTGAAGACAATAACGCTAGAACGATATGTAGCCAACCATGGAAACACTAGATTTGTCACATTCTTCCTGCTGAATGCGAGGTTACTATTGTCCATCAGGCTTAAGTTTATCACTAGCATGGTTTTGACGGATGGGTATGTGGAAGAGAAAAAAAATGGAGTTTCAGGTGGGAAAAAGAGCTTCTGAACGTGTCGGGCTTCTATTTACAACATATTGTGGTCATAATCCAGTAAATTTTACAACCCAGGATGTTCATTCTATGGACCTGACCGATCCATTTGACTGTGGATCGCCAAAAAACAGTCTTTGGAGTTAGATGTTGTTGCCCTTTTCAACCTGGGTTTTTTTGTAAACCTCATGAACAATTAACCCTCGTGCTTTTGTACGGTTTGTAAGCTGGAGTTAGATGTTCGTGCCCTTTCCAACTTGGCTATGACTGACATATTTTCTTTGAAGCAAGGCAAATGGCTTACCAGTCGTTTAATTTAGAGTGAAATATTGTAACAACTAACAAATCCCAACCAAGGGAAATAACATCACTCTCGCCGGTTGCTTGAGCTCACTGTGCATTACAGAAGCCAAGTGATTAGCCCCCACCAGCACCCTCAAACTTATTTCGAACTAGCACATCAAATGGGCTGTAAATTTTCATAGGAAAGGCTGCATGACCGTGAAAGATTTGGATTCTGACATTTGGGACCCGCGAGGAAATAGCCTATCCAAGGTGGTGTCGACTTGCCAGCCGTTGGATTGACATCCAACATCTGTCGCGTATCTTCTATCTCTTGTCTTCTTCTTCCTCCAGCCACCCAAACCAAACCACCTCATCGACTCCGCCTGCTCCCGCCTCCCATGGCTGGTTGCGCCTCTGCCGCCCGACCGTACGTACCCTCCAACGTTGGCCAGTCCCTCCCTCTATTCCCCCACACGTCTTGTTATTCTCCGGTGCCGTTAGCCCCAATACGCACCCGCACCCGAACCAGTCAACCTTCGTACTCCCCTCCGCCTGCGCCTGGACCGGCGCATCTTCCACGGCTCCTATTCGTTCCGTCCGAGGCCTCGCCGTCGTCCTTCGACTTGCGGCCTTGGTTCACTCGCCGTGCGCGGTGCGCCGCCCTCTTGCGTTGTCAACATCGTCAACAACCGAGAGGAACAAGGATATGACTGTACATGGAGAGGATGACAGTAGGGACCCACCAGCGTCATAGCAGTACGCAATCAAGTGCCTCCATATTACAAGCCCAAAAATATGGTTCCTCCCAATGGCTGGACATCTGGGGCTCACGCCATTGTCAACGTAGTCAATAAACGAAAGAATTACACTACGAGCGGCTAACACCAGGGACCCAGCAGGTCACGCAGTTTATTTTTTTTAGGAACAAGCAGTTGTTATTTATACTAGTTTTAGGACGGATCAGGGTAACAACGGGGTTGTGCGGGGGCTGTGGCCCGTCTAGCCAGGGTTTTATTTATGTTTACCACATCATGAGCCCAGTTGTGTTTTTTCTTGCTGAAAATGGCTAGCCCAGTTCTATTTTTTTAAAAGAAATACCCAAACGAGGCCTACTTGCTTTATCATCCCTGCTGGGCTGCAAATCTTTCAAGACGAGGAGAGTTTCATTCGGTTTGCCCAGAAATGGGTTGTACATTTTTTAAACACGTCAAACCGGGAATTAGTTTCAATTTTTTTTCATTACAAGATTTCAATTCCATTGATTTTTATGCGTGGACAATTATTTGGATTTTATATTTATATAAATTATTTTCCAAAATAGTTTGAATGTGGATTGATATTTCGGGATTAAAAACAGTTGACCGCACCGATATATGCAAAAATCCGTATACTTTTTAATCGTGGCCACAATATGGGGTGTAATGCTAACAAAAAGAAGATGGGCTCCAAAAAAATTCTTAAGAATTATCAAATGGGTTGTACATTATTAGAAATAATGCACACGAGAGCAGTGACTGTTGGATGTCCATCCAACGGCTGTCGTGCTTCTTCAATCTCTGCTTTTCCTGCTCCAACCGCTCAAACAAGCGCCGGCGGGACTGCCTGCTCCCTCCTCCCGCGGCCGACTATGCTGCCGTGTAGGACTCACCACCCCACCGTACTCCCATCGCTGGCCTAGCCATCCCTCTACTCACCCACACCTGCTATTATTCTCCAGGGATGGCAGACGAACCAGTAAGCCCTCGTACTCCTCCGCGTGGGAAACAACTGCCGAGTCTTCCCTGGCTCTGTGTCGTTCCCTTCCTAGGCCTCGCCGTCATCCACCGCCCTGGTGCTCTCGGTGCGGCCTGGTCAATGTGGTCAATGAACGACATCCATCAGAAGTGGACTATACGTGGAGAGGCTGACAACTGGGTCCACGGCCGCACACAAGGAAATGCCTCCTTATTACGCACAAAATAATGATTCCTCCACCTGACAGCTAGGACCCACGGGAAGAGCTTATGTATTTCGGGAAAAAAAATGTTCCCCCTGCTGACAGGTCGGACCCACCAGCTATATCTTCGCACACAAGGAAGTGCGTCCTTATGACGCACAAATAAAAATGAATACCCCCTGCTAGCTGGGACCCACCATAGTGGGTGGCTGACTTGTGGGCCTACTAAGTTGACGGGGACAGAGGGCTTTGTCAACTTAGTCAATATGAACGATTCTAGCTCCAATGACCGTACGATGTCCATCCAATGGCCGTAGTGCTTCTTCAACCTCTGGTCTTCTTTCTCCAGCCGCCCAAAGCAACGCCGGTCGTGCCGCCTGCTCCTGCCTCCCGTGGCCAGCTGTGCTACCGCAGAGGCCTCACCGCCACCATACTACTCCCACCGCTGGACAGGCCATCCCTCCACTCACCACACCCCCTGTTATTCTGCGGCGACGATAGCCTCACACCGCAGCCGAACCAGTGAACCCTCGTACTCCTCTCTGCATGGGCATCCACTGCCGCGTCTTCCCCGGCTCCGCATCGTCCCCTTCCTAGGCCTCGCCATCGTCCACCGCCTTGGTGCTCTCGGCGCGGCGTGGTCAATATGGTCAACGACCGACTTCCATCGGAAGAGTACTGTACGTGGAGAGGCTGACAATTGGGTCCACAGCTGCAGCTGGGTCCACGGCCACAACCCAGTTTTTTTGCGATTTGCCAAGTAAGTCGCTTTGTCAGGCTTGTTGGGCTGCAAATCTTTCAAGACGAGGAGAGCTTTGATACGTCTCCAAAGTATCTATAATTTTTGATTGTTCCATGCTATTATATTATCCATCTTGGATGTTTTATGGGCTTTACTATGCACTTTTATATTACTTTTGGGACTAACCTATTGACCCAGAGCCCAGTGCCAGTTTCTGTTTTTTTCCTTGTTTCAGTGTTTCGCAGAAAACGAATATCAAACGGAGTCCAAACGGAATGAAACACGCGGGAACGTGATTTTTGGAACGGAAGCAATCCAGGGGACTTGGAGTGCACGTCAGGGAATAAACGAGGAAGGCACGAGGCAGGGGGGCACGCCCACCCCCCTCGGCGCGCCCTCCACCCTCGTGGGCCCCTCGTGGCTCCCCTGACGTACTTCTTTCACCTATATATTCCCATATACCCTAAAAACTTCGGGGAACAGGATAGATCGGGAGTTCCGCCGCCGCAAGCCTGTGTAGCCACCAAAAAACCAATCGGGACCCTGTTCGGCACCTTGCCGGAGGGGGGAACCCTCACTGGTGGCCATCTTCATCATCTCGGCGCTCTCCGTGACGAGGAGGGAGTAGTTCACCCTCGGGGCTGAGGGTATGTACCAATAGCTATGTGTTTCATCTCTCTCTCTCTCTCTCTCTCTCTCTCTCTCTCTCTCTCTCGTGTTCTTGAGGTGATACAATCTTGATGTATCGCGAGCTTTGCTATTGTAGTTGGATCTTATGATGTTTCTCCCCCTCTACTCTCTTGTAATGGATTGAGTTTTCCCTTTGAAGTTATCTTATCGGATTGAGTCTTTAATGATTTGAGAACACTTGCGTGGGATAACCGTGGTGACAATGGGTTATTCTATTGATCCACTTGATGTATGTTTTGGTGATCAACTTGCGGGTTCCGCCCATGAACCTATGCATAGGGGTTGGCACACTTTTTCGTCTTGATTCTCCGGTAGAAACTTTGGGGCACTCTTTGAGGTTCTATGTGTTGGTTGAATAGATGAATCTGAGATTGTGTGATGCATATCGTATAATCATACCCACGGATACTTGAGGTGACATTGGAGTATCTAGGTGACATTAGGGTTTTGGTTGATGTTTGTCTTAAGGTGTTATTTTACTACGAACTCTAGGGCTCTTTGTGACACTTATAGGAATAGCCCAATGGATTGACCGGAAAGAATAACTTTGAGGTGGTTTCGTACCCTACCATAATCTCTTCGTTTGTTCTCCGCTATTAGTTACTTTGGAGTGACTCTTTGTTGCATGTTGAGGGATAGTTATATGATCCAATTATGTTATTATTGTTGAGAGAACTTGCACTAGTGAAAGTATGAACCCTAGGCCTTGTTTCCTAGCATTGCAATACCATTTACGCTCACTTTTATCACTAGTTACCTTGCTGTTTTCATATTTTCAGATAACAAATACCTATATCTACCATCCATATTGCACTTGTATCACCATCTCTTCGCCGAACTAGTGCACCTATACAATTTACCATTGTATTGGGTGTGTTGGGGACACAAGAGACTCTTTGTTATTTGGTTGCAGGGTTGTTTGAGAGAGACCATCGTCATCCTACGCCTCCCACGGATTGATAAACCTTAGGTCATCCACTTGAGGGAAATTTGCTACTGTCCTACAAACCTCTGCACTTGGAGGCCCAACAACGTTTACAAGAAGAACGTTGCGTAGTAGACATCAAGCTCTTTTCTGGCACCGTTGCCGGGGAGGTGAGTGCTTGAAGGTATATCTTTAGATCTTGCAATCGAATCTTTTAGTTTCTTTTTTTATCACTAGTTTAGTTTATAAAAGAAAACAAAAAAAATGGAATTAAGGGTGCCTCATATGCTTCATCTTTTTAATGTCTTTCGTGAAAATGATGGGAAGGAAAATTGTGCTCATGTACTAGAAGAAGAATTGCATAGAATGCTTGACATAAAATATGTGAATGATGAGCATGATTGCAATGTTGTTAGTATGAATTCTTTGAATACCCATGATGCTAATGATATGCAAAGCCACAAGCTTGGGGATGCTATGTTTGATGAAGATGATATGTTTAGTCCCCCAAGTTTTGATGAGCAAATTTATTATGATGAAAGCATGCCTCCTATTTATGATGATTATTGTGATGATACGTATGCTATAAAGAATAAATATAACCATGAAACTTGTCATCATGATTTTAATTTTCAATTTGATTATGCTTCACATGATAGTTATTTTGTTGAGTTTGCTCCCACTACTATTGATGAGAATAAATTTGCTTATGTGGAGAGTAGTAAAATTTCTATGCAAGTAGATCCTGAAAATAATGCTTTAGGTGCTGGTTATATTGTTGAATTTATTCATGATGCTACTGATAATTATTATGAGGGGGGAATATATGCTTGTAGGAATGGCAATAATATCAAGTTTCCTCTCTATGTGCTTAAAGTTTTGAAGTTATGCTTGTTTTGCCTTCCTATGCTAGTTGATTATTGTTCCCATAAGTTGTTTTCTCACAAAATCCCTATGCATAGGAAGTGGGTTAGACTTAAATTTGCTAGTCATATTCTGCATGATGCTCTCTTTATGTTTCAATTCCTATCTTTTATGTGAGCATCATTGAAATCATCATGCCTAGCTAGGGGCGTTAAACGATAGCGCTTGTTGGGAGGCAACCCAATTTTATTTTAGTTTCTTGATTTTTTGTTATGTTTAGTAATAAATAATCCATCTAGCCTATGGTTAGATGTGGTTTTATGTTCTAATTAGTGTTTGTGCCAAGTAGAACCTTTTGGAAGACTTGGGTGAAGTCTTTATGATCATGCTGTAAAAAACAGAAACTTTAGCGCTCACGAGATTAGCTAAAACTTTTTACTGGAGAGTGATATTTAGTTGATTCTTTTTGCATATGATTACTAGACAAATTCCTCAGGTACACCAATTTATTTTAGAATTTTTGGAGTTCCATAAATATACGTTTGATACAGATTACTACAGACTGTTCTGTTTTTGACAGATTCTGTTTTTCGCGTGTTGTTTGCTTATTTTGATGAATCTATGAGTAGTATCGGAGGGTATGAACCATAGAGAAATTGGAATACAGTAGATATTACACCATTATGAATTTGAATGAGTTAATAACAGTACCTAAGTGGTGGTTTTATTTTCTTATACTAACGGAGCTTACGAGTTTTCTGGTGAGTTTTGTGTTGTGAAGTTTTCTAGTTTTGGGTAAAGATTCGATGGACTATGGAATAAGGAGTGGAAAGAGCCTAAGCTTGGGGATGCCCCGGAAGGCATCCCCTCTTTCGTCTTCGTTCATCGGTAACTTTACTTGGAGCTATATTTTTATTCACCACATGACATGTGTTTTGCTTGGAGCATCATTTTATTTTGTTAGTATTTGCTTGATGTTATTTAGAATAATGTTTTGCATCTCTATTTTCAATAAAAATGTCAAGGATAGCCTTTACCATGCTTATTTTGCAAGTATACATGTTGCTGTTTCAAAACAGAAAGTTTACCGTTGTTGCAAAAATTCCCTAGAAAAGTTAGAATGTGATAAAATGTTGAAACCTTTTGCATAATAAGCTCTAATAAATTTACTACAGTGGGAATTGTCTTTCATAATTTTTGGAGTTAGGGAAGTATGATGAATCTTGCATTCTTTTACAGACTGTGCTGTTTTGGCAGATTGCTGTTATGTTTGCATTGTTTGCATATGTTTGCTTGTTTAATGATTCTATTTGAGGATAGGACTATTAAATATGCAGAGGAATTTAGTATGCAATGTTGAATAATAATTTTAGTGATTTGCTACAGTAGAGTATGATAAGGTTTTTGCGTTGGTTTATACTAACTTATCTCACGAGTTCTTGTTGAGTTTGTTGTGGATGAAGTTTTTGAGATTTAGGAAACCGCGATATGAGAGGAACTAAGGAGACACAAAAGCTCAAGCTTGATGCCCAAGGCACCCCAAGATAATATTTCAATAAGTTTCAAGCATCTAAGCTTGGGGATGGCCCGGTAGGCATCCCACCTTTCTTCTTCAACAATTATCGTTAGTATCGGTTGAACCTAAGTTTTTGCTTCTTCACATGAGGTGTGCTATCCTTAAAATGTTATTTTATTTTGTTTTGCTTGCTTATTGAATAAAAATACCAAGATCTGGAATTCTTAAATGTTAGAGAGTCTTCACATAGTTGCATAATTATTCGACTACCCATTGATCTTCACTTATATCTTTCGGAGTAGTTTGTTGTTGCTCTAGTGCTTCACTATATCCTTTAAAGCACGGTGATGGTTTTGTTTTATAGAAACTATTATTCTCTCATTCTTCACTTATATTATTTTGAGAGTCTTAAACAGCATGGTAATTTGCTTAATCCTAATATGCTAGGTATTCAAGACTAGTAAAAACTTTCTTATGAGTGTGTTGAATACTAAGAGAAGTTTGATGCTTGATGATTGTTTTGAGATATGGAGGTAGTGATATTAAAGTTGTGATAGTTGAGTAGTTGTGAATTTGAGAAATACTTGTGTTGAAGTTGCAAGTCCCGTAGCATGCACGTATGGTAAACGTTATGTAACAAATTTGAAACATGAGGTGTTCTTTGAGTGTCCTCCTTATGAGTGGCAGTCGGGGACGAGCGATGGTATTTTCCTACCAATCTATCCCCCTAGGAGCATGCGCATAGTGCTTGGTTTTTGATGACTTGTAGATTTTTGCAATAAGTATGTGAGTTCTTTATGACTAATGTTGAGTCCATGGATTATACGCACTCTCACCTTTCCATCATTGCTAGCCTCTTGATTTACTGCATTGCCCTTTCTCACATTGAGAGTTGGTGCAAACTTGGCGGTGCATCCAAACCCCGTGATATGATACGCTCTTTCACACATAAACCTCCTTATATCTTCCTCAAAACAGCCACCATACCTACCTATTATGGCATTTCCATAGTCATTCCAAGATATATTGCCATGCAACTTTCCACCGTTTCGTTTATCATCACACGTTCATCATTGTCATATTGCTTCGCATGATCATGTAGTTGACATAGTATTTGTGGCAAAGCCACCATTCAAAATTCTTTCATACATGTCACTCTTGGTTCATTGCATATCCCGGTACACCGCCAGAGGCATTCATATAGAGTCATACTTTGTTCTAGTATCGAGTTGTAATCATTGAGTTGTAAATAAATAGAAGTGTGATGATCATCATTTTCTAGAGCATTGTCCCAAGTGAGGAATAAAAAACAAGAGAAAGGCCATAAAAAAAGAGAAGGCCCAAAAAAATGAGAGAAAAAGAGAGAAGGGACAATATTACAATACTTTTACCACACTTGTGCTTCAAAGTAGCACCATAATCTTCATGATAGAGAGTCTCTTGTTTTGTCATCTTCATATACTAGTGGGAATTTTTCATTATAGAACTTGGCTTGTATATTCCAACAATGGGCCTCCTCAAGTGCCCTAGGTCTTCATGAGCAAGCAACTTGGATGCACACCCACTTAGTTTCTTTTGTTGAGATTTCATATATTTATAGCTCTAGTGCATCCGTTGCATGGCAATCCCTACTCCTTGCATTAACATCAATCGATGGGCATCTCCATAGCTCATTGATTAGCCTCGTTGATTTGAGACTTTCTCCCTTTTTGTCTTCTCCACATAACCCCCATCATCATATTCTATTCCACCCATAGTGCTATATCCATGGCTCACGCTCATGTATTGCGTGAAAGTTGAAACAGTTTGAGATTACTAAAGTATGAAACAATTGCTTGGCTTGTCATCGGGTTGTGCATGATGAGAGCATTCTTGTGTGGCGAAAATGGAGCATGACTAAACTATATGATTTTGTAGGGATGAACTTTCTTTGGCCATGTTATTTTGAGAGGACATAATTGCTTAGTTAGTATGCTTGAAGTATTATTACTTTTATGTCAATATGAACTTTTATCTTGAATCTTTCAGATCTGAATATTCATACCACAATTAAGAAGAATTACATTGAAATTATGCCAACTAGCATTCCACATCAAAAATTCTGTTTTTATCATTACCTACTCAAGGACGAGCAGGAATTAAGCTTGGGGATGCTGATACGTCTCCAACGTATCTATAAATTTTGATTGTTCCATGCTATTATATTATCCATCTTGGATGTTTTATGGGCTTTACTATGCACTTTTATATTACTTTTGGGACTAACCTATTGACCCAGAGCCCAGTGCCAGTTTCTGTGTTTTCCCTTGTTTCAGTGTTTCGCAGAAAAGGAATATCAAATGGAGTCCAAACGGAACCTGCGGGAACGTGATTTTTGGAAAGGAAGCAATCCAGGGGACTTGGAGTGCACGTCAGGGAATAAACGAGGAAGGCACGAGGCAGGGGCGTGCCCACCCCCTGGGCGCGCCCTCCACCCTCGTGGGCCCCTCGTGGCTCCCCTGATGTACTTCTTTCACCTATATATATTCCCATATACCCTAAAAACATCGGGGAACGGGATAGATCGGGAGTTCCGCTGCCGCAAGCCTCTGTAGACACCAAAAAACCAATCGGGACCCTGTTCCGGCACCCTGCCGGAGGGGGGAACCCTGACCGGTGGCCATCTTCATCATCCCGGCGCTCTCCATGATGAGGAGGGAGTAGTTCACCCTCGGGGCTGAGGGTATGTACCAATAGCTATGTGTTTCATCTCTCTCTCTCTCTCTCTCTCTCTCGTGTTCTTGAGGTGATACGATCTTGATGTATCGCGAGCTTTGCTATTGTAGTTGGATCTTATGATGTTTCTCCCCATCTACTCTCTTGTAATGGATTGAGTTTTCCCTTTGAAGTTATCTTATCGAATTGAGTCTTTAATGATTTGAGAACACTTGATGTATGTCTTGCGTGGGATAACCGTGGTGACAATGGGTTATTCTATTGATCCACTTGATGTATGTTTTGGTGATCAACTTGCGGGTTCCGCCCATGAACCTATGCATAGGCGTTGGCACACGTTTTCGTCTTGATTCTCCGGTAGAAACTTTGGGGCACTCTTTGAGGTTACCTTGCTGTTTTTATATTTTCAGATAACGAATACCTATATCTACCATCCATATTGCACTTGTATCACCATCTCTTCGCTGAACTAGTGCACCTATACAATTTACCATTGTATTGGGTGTGTTGGGGACACAAGAGACTCTTTGTTATTTGGTTGCAGGGTTGTTTGAGAGAGACCATCGTCATCCTACGCCTCCCACGGATTGATAAACCTTAGGTCATCCACTTGAGGGAAATTTGCTACTGTCCTACAAACCTCTGCACTTGGAGGCCCAACAACGTCTACAATAATAAGGTTGCGTAGTAGACATCAAGCTTCATTCGGCTGGCCGAGAAAATGGCCTATCAGTAATGAGAAATGGGTTGTACATTTTTAAAACACATCAAACCGGTATTTAGTTTCAAATTTCTTTTTTTCATTTCAAGATTTTAAATTGCATTGATTTTTCTGCATGGACAATTTGTTGGATTTTATATTGATATACATTTATTTTTAAAATTAGTTTGAATGTGATTCGAAATTTCGGGATTAAAAACAGTTCAGACTTTTGAAATATGCAAAATTCCGTATAATTTTTTAACCGTGGCCACAATATGGGCTGTAATGCTAACAAAAAGAATATGGGCTCCAAAAAAACCTTAAGAATTAGCAAATGGGTTGTAAACTATTAAAAATAATGGCAGATGGGTTGTATGCTGTTGAGGGAGTCCTGGATTTGGGTGTATCCGGACAGCCGGACTATAACCTTTGGCCGGACTCTTGGACTATGAAGATACAAGATTGAAGACTTCGCCCCGTGTCCGGATGGGACTCTCCTTGGCGTGGAAGGCAAGCTTGGCAATACGGATATGTAGATCTCCTTCCTTGTAACCGACTCTGTGTAACCCTAGCCCCCTCCGGTGTCTATATAAACCGGAGGGTTTAGTCCGTAGGGAACAATAACAACAATCATACCATAGGCTAGCTTCTAGGGTTTAACCTCTCTGATCTCGTGGTAGATCAACTCTTGTACTACCCATATCATCAATATTAATAAAGCAGGAGTAGGGTTTTACCTCCATCGAGAGGGCCCGAACACAGGTAAAAACATCGTGTCCCTTGTCTCATGTTACCATCCGCCTAGACGTACAGTTTGGGACCCCCTACCCGAGATCCGCCGGTTTTGACACCGACATTGGTGCTTTCATTGAGAGTTCCTCTGTGTCGTCATCGTTAGGCTTGATGGTTCCTTCGATCATTGATAGCGATGCGGTCCAGGGTGAGACTTTTCTCCCCGGACAGATCTTTGTATTCAGCGGCTTCGTACTGCGGGCCAACTCGCTTGTCCATCTAGAGCAGATCGAGAGTTACGCCCCTGGCCATCAGGTCAGACTTGGAAGTTTAAACTAGACGGCCAACATCCGCGGAGACTTGATCTTCAACGGATTCGAGCCCCTGTCGAGTGCGTCGCACTGTCACGATGGGCATGATTTAGCTCTGCCGCCGAACAGTGTTCAGGAGACCGAACCTGCAACCGCTCCGACCCTCAATTCGGAGCCAATTGCACCATCTGTGGGCGGGTGGCTAGACCCCGTGCTTAGGTCGCGATCTCGGCCAGCGATCGAGGCGAATACTGAACCTTACCCTTCACGAAGCCGTGACTCCAAGTTGCGGATTCTTCTCCGACCCACGGACTCAACTGCCTGCGCCTTACCAATCGAATCCGATAGGCGCCCGATCATGGAGTTCACCTCCGCAGATATCTTTCAACACTCGCCTTCGGCGACATCGAACTCTCTAAGATCTCTCTCCTTGTCGAGAGTCTGGCCGAACTATGTCCGGCAGGATTGGGATGCGGATGACGAAGAAATTCGCCGCCCACCCACTACCCACTTAGTAGCCACTGTCGATGATTTAACCGACATGCTCGACTTCGACTCCGAAGACATCGACGGCATGGACGACGATGCAGGAGAGGAACAGGAACCACTGCCCACAGGTCACTGGACAACCATCTCATCATATGACATATACATGGTGGACACACCCAAAGAAGGCAATGGCGACGGAACAGCAGGGGATGACCCTTCCAAGAAGCAACCTAAGCGCCGACGTCAGCGGCGCCACTCTAAATCCCGCCAAAGCAAAAGCAGTGATATCGCACAGGAGATAACAACACTCCGGACAGTGCCGAAGACAACGACAACCCCCTCTAGCAAGATTCAGCGCAGGAGGATGGAGAAGCCAGCCCTCGTGAGAGAGCGGCAGATAGAGAGGAAGAGGACGATAATTACGTACCTCCCTCCGAAGACGAGGCAAGCCTCGACGATGACGAATTTGTCGTGCCTGAGGATCTCGTCGAGCAAGTGTGCTTCAAGCGCCGACTTATGTCCACGGCAAATAGCCTTAAGAAAAAGCAACAACAGCTTAGAGCTGATCAAGACTTGCTAGCCGACAGATGGACTAAAGTCCTTGCGGCCGAGGAATACGAACTCGAATGCCCCTCCAAGAGCTACCCAAAGCGCAGGCTGCTACAGCGATTAGAGGAAGAAGCATTAAAACCTACATCTCCAGCGTATGACGCGGCTGATCGGCCACCTCGTGGCCGCGACAAAGAGGCCTCTCGGCCCAAAACTCAAGCCGCACCCCGGCGTCACTCAAACACCAAGGCACGGGGAAATGCGCTAGACCTGCAAGACATATTGGAGGACAAGGCAAAGCAAGCAAGATCTTTCTACGGATCGCGAGGGCGCCCCACTACACAAGACGATAACCGTCACGCCGGATACAGTAAAAGTAAATCCGGCCGGGCCGAACACAGCAGACAAGACTCATTCGAGTTGCGTCGTGATATAGCCCAATACAGAGGCGTTGCACACCCACTATGCTTCACAGATGAAGTAATGGATCATCAAATCCCAGAGGGTTTCAAACCCATAAATATCGAATCATATGATGGTACGACGGATCCCACGGTATGGATTGAGGACTATCTCCTACATATCCACATGGCCCGTGGCGACGATCTCCACGCCAGTAAATACCTCCCACTTAAGCTTAAAGGACCAGCTCGGCATTGGCTTAACAGCCTGCCAGCAGAATCCATTGGCTGCTGGGAAGATCTGGAAGCCGCATTCCTCGACAACTTCCAGGGCACTTATGTGCGACCACCAGATGCCGATGACTTGAGCCACATAGTTCAGCAGCCAAAGGAATCAGCCAGGCAATTTTGGACACGGTTCCTGACACAGAAAATTCAAATCGTCGACTGTCCGGACGTAGAGGCCCTAGCAGCTTTCAAGCATAACATCCGTGACGAGTGGCTCGCCCGGCACCTTGGCCAGTAAAAGCCGAAATCTATGGCAGCCCTTACAACACTTATGACCCGCTTTTGTGCAGGAGAAGACAGCTGGCTGGCTCGCAGCAATAACATATCAAAGAACCCTGGTACTTCGGATACCAAGGAGAGCAACGGCAGGTCACGTCGCAACAAACACAAGCGCCGCATTAACAGCGACAATGCAGAAGATACAGCAGTCAATGCCGGATTCAGAGGCTCTAAACCTGGTCAGCGGAAAAAGCCATTCAAGAGAAACACTCCGGGCCCGTCCAGTTTGGACTCTATACTCGATCACTCGTGCCAAATACACGGCACCCCCGACAAGCCAGCCAACCAGACCAACAGGGATTGTTGGGTGTTCAAGCAGGCCGGCAAGTTAAATGCTGAAAACAAGGACAAGGGGCTGCATAGCAATGACAAGGAGGAGCCCAAACCGCCAAACACCGGAGGTCAGAAGAGGTTCCCCCCACAAGTGCGGACGGTGAACATGATATATGCAACCCACATCCCCAAGAGGGAGCGGAAGCGTGCGCTAAGGGACGTATATGCGTTGGAGCCAGTCGCCCCAAAGTTCAACCCATGGTCCTCCTGTCCGATCAATTTCGATCGCAGGGACCATCCCACTAGTATCCGTCATGGCGGATTTTCCGCATTGGTCTTAGACCCAATCATCGATGGATTTCACCTCACTCGAGTTCTTATGGACGGCGGCAGCAGCCTGAACCTGCTTTATCAGGACACAGTGCGCAAAATGGGTATGGATCCCTCAAGGATTAAACCCACAAAAACGACCTTTAAAGGCGTCATACCAGGTGTAGAGGCCCATTGCACACGCTCAGTCACACTAGAAGTGGTCTCCGGATCCCCGGATAATTTCCGAAGCGAGGAGTTAATCTTCGATATAGTCCCGTTCCGTAGTGGCTATCATGCACTGCTGGGGAGAACCGCATTCGCAAAATTCAATGCGGTGCCGCACTACGCATACCTCAAGATCAAGATGCCAGGACCGCAGGGGGTCATCGCAGTCAATGGAAACACAGAACGCTCCCTCCAAACGGAGGAGCACACTGCGGCCCTCGCAGCAGAAGCCCAAAGCAGCCTCTCAAGGCAATTCTCCAGTCCGGCGATCAAACGTCCGGACGCCGTCAAGCGCGCTCGGAGTAATCTGCAACAAGACCGCCTGGCTCGTTCCGAGCAAGCGTAGCAATGCGGCCCCAACCCCAGCCCCAGCCAAACGGCGAAAGCCGTGCCACGTGTACACAATTACGCTCTGAAAATACCATGGGCATAGGGGGAGGGGCACGACCACGGCACGCCCCTAACTGCGGCTCAACCGCACTAGGGGCTTCCCACCTTCTTATTTTTTTCTCTCTTTCAGGACCTTACTCTCCGGAAGTCCTGTTCGGCAGTATAATCGCCGAACACAAGATACAACAACCAGGGAGGCAGAAAAGCTACATCATACCATGGAACTTCCAGGTGGTCTCTATAACAAGCAAAATACCTGTTTTCAATACCATTCCGCAGCTTGCCCCCAGAGGGGACATGTCAAATAGTCACATTTTTTCTTTTGCTTATCGCACTACTTGTATCGTTTTGCTTTAAGGCACCTTTTCGAATAAAAAATGCATAGCTTCAGTCTATTATTGCATTATCTATTCCTTCCTTTATATATATATATATATATATATATATATATGTTCATCCATGACATCTAGCAACCGTACACTCTGGTACGGCCAATACGCCAGGGGCTTAAGCACCCCATAATACGGCGTGAGAAGTCCGAACACTTTCACAAGTGCGGCACCCCGAACTTATAGCATTATATGCATCAGCTCCGAATCATGTCTTGGGTCAATAGTTGGGTTTGCCCAGCTCCCATGTTTTGGTACCTTACGTTCCGCTATATCGGCTAAGGTAGCACTGGGAGAACTACTGCGATTGTGCCCCGGTTCAGCTGGGCTAAGCATCTCAGTAGAGAAAGCTAAAACTGACTGTCATGATAAGGCGAGAGCTGGTCGCTGTTCGAGAGGTTTCGAGTCCCTAAAGACTTATGCCGCTTAGAGCGAGGAGTCGGCTTTGTCCGGCTTAGGCGTGTATAGCGCCCCGAACTCGGTCTTCCGAATACTAGGGGCTTCGCCAAAATTTAAAATTATAGAATTCTCTGGCTAAGTGGGAGTGATAAAGCATAATAGTCCGATTGCCTTGCTCGTTGCGCTGAGCACCTCCCTCGAAGGACCCAAGAATGGGAGAAAGAGTGCTCAGATTTACCCCGAACACCCCAGCACTCGTGGCATGGGGGCAGAAGCCGACGACTGGCCATCTCTCAGATTTGATAAACAACCGCACAGAAGGTAATATTTTAAATTCAAACAAGCGTTGCATAGCGCATATGAACAAGTTTTCATGAACATAGGATCACACGAGCAGGTTCAATAAAAAATTACATCCTTGGAACACTCATCCGCCATAAGGCGGGCACCCTTCAGGACGCCCTCATAATACATCTCGGGGTGGCGATGCTCCTTGCCCTGCGGTGGTCCGTCTGTCACCAGCTTCTCAGCATCCATCTTGCCCCAGTGCACTTTAACACGGGCAAGCGCCCTGGGCGCCCTCGATGCGAGCAGGCGCTTGATGACTTCAAGCCATGGACAGGCATCCACCAGCCGCCTCACCAGCCCGAAGTAGCTCCCGGGCATGGCCTCTCCAGGCCATAGCTGAACTATAAGACCCTTCATGGCCTGTTCGGCCGCCTTATGGAGCTCGACCAATTGCTTCAGCTGGTCGCTCAAGGGCACCGGGTGTTCGGCCTCAGCATACTGAGACCAGAACACCTTCTCCATCGAGCTCCCTTCCTCGGCTTGGTAGTACTTTGCGGCATCCAACATGCTGCGGGGCAAATCTGCGAATGCTCCTGGAGAGCTCCGGACTCGGGTAAGTAACAAGTAATTTACTTTCACATGCTTGCTTTGCATAATGAATGCCTTACCCGCCACTATCTTCTTCATCGCCTCAATTTCCTGGAGGGCTTTTTGGGCTTCGGCCTTGGCAGACTTGGTGCTCTCGATGGCCGTGGAAAGCTCGGACTCTCGCGTCTTCGAGTCAAGCTCCAAAGTCTCGTGCTTTTTCACGAGAGCTTGGAGCTCTTGCTGCACCTCCCCCACCCGCGCCTCTTGCTTCTCTCGCTCGGTGCGCTCCATGGCAGCTTTGTTTTCGGCCTCGGACGGCGCTTACTTCAGGGTCGCCACCTCGGTTGTGGCCCCTGGCGCATTAATAATGATCCTATCATCTTTTGCAACTGCATCTTTTTTATATACACATAAAGACAAGGCATTACTTACCTTGATTCTCCTCGAGCTGCTTCTTGGCAAGGCCGAGCTCTTTCTCGGACCTCTCGAGGTTTTGCTTCAGCGAATCGACCTCCGCAGTCAGTGCGGCAGAGGTCAGCAGCGAAGCCTGCATACGCATATCGACATCCTTTTATTAGACTCCTGCGAATGTTATTTTGATCCTCTATTCGGCTTTTCTTTATGAACGCCAAACAGAGCATCAGGGGCTACTGTCTATGCGGTAATATTTTCATATATTTTAATGCATACCTCAAAACCTGTTAGAAGGCTGGCACAGGCTTCAGTCAGTCCGCTCTTGGAGGACTGAACCTTCTGGATCACCGCACTCATAATAGTGCGGTGCTCCTCGTCGATGGAGGCCGCGTTAAGCACCTCCAGCAAATTATCCGGTGCCTCCGGTAGGACGGAGGTCACCGGCACGGTAGCCTTGCCCCTCTTGGTGGGGGGCCGCCTGCCGGAGTCCGGAACCACTGGAGGTTCCGGTGTGGTATTCGGCCCATGGCCGAACTTGGAGCCCTTGGGAGCCTTGCTCCCTTTGCGCCTGTAGTCCGGAAGGTTGCCTTGTGGCGCCTCTAGGACTACCTCCCCTCGGCTTGGACCCCTTTGAGACAACACCTCGGCGTTGTCCGCAGGGCGAGGGCAGGAGGCGGCCGGAAGTGATCCTCCGCTGCTCATGGCCGACGGGTCCAAAGAACCGCTCGACGAGGATACGTCGATACGGGCCCGGGACGGACTGCATAACCGCGTCCGGCGTTAAGAGAAGATGTGCAATTAAATGGTGCCACGAGTTACTCTGGTATCCGAATACTGACGATCTCGCCAGGGGCTTGGCCCTGGGCTGCCACTCGTCTTCGCTGTCAGCGGCGGTGGCGGAGTAGTCCGGAGGGAGAGTCCTTCCCTTCTTGGACCCTCCGGCCTCCCCAGTTGGGGCGGCCTTCCTCTTCCTATCTTCCTCGGCTGGAGGGGATTATCTGCCTCCTCCTCGTTTCCATGGGAGGAGTGCGTCTCGGAATTATCGGACGATGAGTCCGATAACACATGGCACCGGGAACTCTTCCGGGTTCCCGTGGCCTTCTTCTTGATCTTCTTCTCCGGCACCTCGTAAGGGGCCGGAGTCAGCATCTCCGTCAGGAGAGCATCTGCTGGGTCTTGGGCAGGGGGGCCGGACAGTCGATCTGTTCGGCCGTCTCCCACCATTCCTGTCAAAGGTATGGGAGCTTAGATCCCGCATATGACTATACTAGGGAAAATAAATACCCTGTTAGTAATAAAAAAGCTTACCGTGCCGTCTTGATGCTTCGTGCTGAGCCCGCGATCCTCGGTAAGGGGAGGGGGAACCTCGGCACTCTTAAACAGCACCTTCCATACATCCTTGTGCGTCGTGTCGAAGAGCTCGCTCAGAGTCTGGTGCTGGGTCGGGTCAAACTCCCACAGATTGAACATCCGTTGTTGACACGGGAGGATCCGGCGGATGAGCATGACTTGGACTATGTTGACAAGCTTGAGCTTTCTGTTTATCATATTCTGTATGCAAGTTAGGAGTCCGGTCAGCTCTACCGGATTGCCCCAGAGCAGGCCCTTCTCTTTCCAGGAGGTTAGCCGCATGGGGATTTCGGATTGGAATTCGGGGGTCGCGACCCACTGGGTGTCGCGCAGGTCGGTGATGTAGAACCACCCCGATTGCCACCCCTTTATGGTCTCCATATAGGAGCCTTTAAGCCATGTGACGTTGGGCATCTTGCCCACCATGGCGCCTCCGCACTCCGCCTGCTGACCACTCACCACCTTCGGTTTTACATTGAAGGTTTTCAGCCATAGGACGAAATGCGGCTTGATACGGAGGAAGGCCTCACACACGACAATAAACGCCGAGATGTTGAGGATAAAATTTGGGGCCAAATCATGAAAGTCCAGCCCATAGTAGAACATAAGGCCGCAAACGAATGGATGGAAGGGAAACCCCGGTCCGTGGACGAAGTGGGTAAGGAAGACCACCCTTTCGTAAGGTTCCGGGGTGGGGACGATCTGGCCTGCAGCTGGCAGCCGGTGTGCGATATCTTCGGACAGATATCCAGCCCTCCTCAGCTTCTTGATGTGTCCCTCCGTAACGGAGGAGACCATCCATTTACCTCCCGCTCCGGACATGTTTGGAGAGATTTGGGGAGAAGGATGCGAACTTGGGCGTTGGAGCTCGAGTGCGCGAGAAAGGATGAGCAATGAGGAAGAAGGCGTGGGTAGAAGAAGGTGAAACCTTATCCCTTTATATGGGCGGACAAAACTATGCGCCCCCACCAGCCTGGTAAAACTCGCTCATCCCCCAAGCGCCATAATTGATGGCGCGGTTGGGTTACCCACGTCCGTATTGATGAGAATCCCGCGATAAGGGGACACGATCTCTGCTTCGACAAGACATGCCAAGGAAACCACCTCGCGAAACGCGCTAAGGTTGGCTGTAAAAAACGATTTGAGTAAAGGCTTGGTTGTGGTGTGATGTCACATTACAGAATACGTCAGCAGATTAGATTTGTGGAAATACTATTCTCTCTACGGAGGTATGTGGAAATTTGTTTTGCAGAGCCAGACACGATCCTCATGCTCAAGATCTTCTATGAAGTATTCAGAGGAGGAACCCGCCTTGCAATGTCGAAGACAATCTGCGCGCCGGATTCATCGTCATTGAAGCCTGGTTCAGGGGCTACTGAGGGAGTCCTGGATTAGGGGGTATCCGGACAGCCGGACTATAACCTTTGGCCAGACTTTGGACTATGAAGATACAAGATTGAAGACTTCGCCCCGTGTCCGGATGGGACTCTCCTTGGCGTGGAAGGCAAGCTTGGCAATACGGATATGTAGATCTCCTTCCTTGTAACCGACTCTATGTAACCCTAGCCCCCTCCGGTGTCTATATAAACCGGAGGGTTTAGTCCGTAGGGAACAATAACAACAATCATACCATAGGCTAGCTTCTAGGGTTTAGCCTCTCTGATCTCGTGGTAGATCAACTCTTGTACTACCCATATCATCAATATTAATCAAGAAGGAGTAGGGTTTTACCTCCATCGAGAGGGCCCGAACCTGGGTAAAAACATCGTGTCCCTTATCTCCTGTTACCATCCGCCTAGACGCAAAGTTCGGGACCCCCTACCCGAGATCCGCCGGTTTTGACACCGACAGCTGTTTTCCACAGATTTGAGGCTTTCCTAAAAAAAGGTTGATGCACAAGCAGTGACTATTGGATTTCCATCCAACGGCCCTCGTGCTTCTTCAACCTCTGCTCTTCCTGCTCCAGCCGCTCAAACAAGCACCGGCGGGACTGCCTCCTCCCTCCTCCCATGTCGGGTTGTCTTTGCTGTGAGCCTCACCGCCCCACCGTACTCCCATCGCTGGCCTAGCCATCCCCCTACTCACCCACACCTGTTGTTATTCTCCAGCGACGGCAGACGAACCACTAAACCCTCGTACAGTCGTACTCCCCTCCGCATGGGAAACAACTGGCGAGTCTTCCCTAGCTCTGTGTCGTTCCCTTCCCAGGCCTCATCGTCGTCCACCGCCCTGGTGCTCTCGGCGTGGCCTGGTCAACGTGGTCAACGATCGACATGCATCAGAAGTGGATTGTACATGGAGAGGCTGACAGCTGGGTCCACGGCCGCACGCAAGGAAATGCCTCCTTATTACGCGCAAAATAATGATTCCTCCACCTGACATCTGGGACCCACCGGAAGGGCCTCTGTATTTCACGAAAAAAACGTTACCGCCGCTAATAGCTCGGACCCACCAGCTATATCTTCGCACGCAAGGAAGTGCCTCCTTATTACACAAAAAAAAAATGAATACTCCCCCTGCTAGCTGGGACCCAATATAGTGGCAGGCTGACTTGTGGGCCTATTAAGTTGACGGGGACGGAGGGCTTTGTCAACTTAGTCAATATGCACGATTCTAGCTCCAGTGACCGTATGATGTCCATCCAACGGCCGTAGTGCTTCTTCAACCTCTAGTCTTCTTGCTCCAGCCGCCCAAACCAGCCGGTCGTGCCTCGTGCTCCTGCCTCCCATGGCCGGCTGCGATGCGGCGGAGGCCTCACCGCCCCCTACTACTACCACTGCTGGCCAGGCCATCCCTCTACTCACCCACACCCCCTGTTATTCTGCGGCGACGGCAGCCTCACACCGCAGCGAACCAGTGAACCCTCATACTCCTCTACGCATGGGCATCCACTGTCGCGTCTTCCCTGGCTCCGCGTCGTCCCCTTCCTATGCCTCGCCGTCGTCCACCGCCTTGGTGCTCTCGGCGTGGCGTGGTCAATGTGGTCAATGACCGACTTCCATCGGAAGAGTACTGTACGTGGAGAGGCTGACAGCTGGGTCCTCGGCAGCCGCAAGGAAGTGCCTCCTTATTACGCGCAAAATAATTATTCTTGCACCTGACAGCGGGGACCCGCCTGACGGGCCACCATATTTTGCGAAAAAAACATTCCCCCTGACTGTTGGGACCCACCAGCTACATCTTCGCACGCAAGGAAGTGCGTCTGGGCAAAAAAAAATGATTCGCCCCCTGACTACTGGGACCCACCAGCTATATGTTTGCATGCAAGGAAGTGCCTGACAGTCGGGACCCACCTGGTCGAAGCGTACATAGCATTGTCATTCTGTTCACGAACGTGTACGTACATACTGGTCGATGTAGAGCGCGCACGTGTCGTAGTTGAGGCGTGCATGTAGCATGTACACGTACGTACAGCGGCCAGTGTGCAAGAAAGTAAATATGGCCACGTACGTACATATGGGTGGGGTCTCGAACGCCTACTCGCGCATACGTATGGGCAGGGCTCGTGTACATGGCTAGGTCGGAACGGAGAAACTGCATTGTCGTCGTGTTCATGGGGAGGCAACGGAATGCGTCGTGTTCATCGGGAGGCAACGGAACGCGTGGGAGCCAACCGGCTTGGACAGAAAAGCCGATGGAAGCGAGGCCTGGCATACCGCAGAACGGAGGAAACGGCCTTGTGTTCGACCGGCCACGGTCGAAACGGGATCCTGTTCATCGGGAGGGTCTGGCGTACCGCAAAACAAAGGAAACCGACCTCCTATGGTCGAAACGGGGGTCCTGTTGATCGGGAGGGTGTGGCGTACCGCAAAACGGTGGAAACGGACTTGTGTTGGAGCGCTACGATCAAAACGGGGGTCCTGTTCATCGGGAGGGGTGTAGCGTACCATAAAACGGGACTCCACGGGATACTGTTCATCTCCACCGTCGACCCCCTCTAGCCTCCACAGGCTACTGTTCATCCACCGTTAACCTCCTCCAGCCTCCACTTGCGACTATTCATCCATGGGCTCTTGTTCATCCAGCCTCCACCGCGCGCTACTCCACCGGCTACTGTTCAACCAACCCTCTCCACGGGCTACTGTTCAACCACCCCTCCACGGGCTACTATTCATCCATCCCTCCACCGTCTACTGTTCATCCAGCCCTCCACGAGGTGGTACTGTTCATCCAGCCCTCCACGGGGTCCTGTTCATCCAGCCCCAACCGGCTCGATCGATCGGGGTCCTGTTCATCCAGAGGCAACACCACGGGGTCCTATTCATCAACCTCACCGAACTGTTCATCCAAACCCCCAAAGAACGCCATCGCTCATCCAGAGGCAACACCACGGGGTCCTGTTTATCCACCCCCACCGGGAACTGTTCATCCAAACCCCCCCAGCAACGCCCACTGTTCATCCAGAGGCATCATCGATCGGCTTTAGTTAGCAGCAGTAGGGAAGGAATCGCTCGATCGGGTTCAGTTAACAGCCATCGATCGATCGCTCGGGTTCAGTAACGTGTAGCCTGCAGTGCGATGTAGGGAAGGAATCGCTCGATCGGGTTCAGTTAACAGCCATCGATCGATCGCTCGGGTTCAGTAACGTGTAGCCTGCAGTGCGATCGCAGTTAGATCCCAACGCCTCGCTTGGGTTCAGTTAGAGCCCAACGCCTCGCACCCACGTGCGTGCGTGTACGAGAGAAACGCGCATCGCTCGGCCCCGACCACCCACCGTAACCGGGAACACCCCGATATTTTCCTCGCCCTCACTTCTACCACGGTTTTTTCCGTCATGGACGGCCCAAAGAATGTCGTGCAGCTACGTCTCCGTCCCGCGAGGACGAAAAGCCCATTTCCTGTCATGATTTTTTGTCATAGAAGTAGGACCCCACCACATCTATGATGATACCGTGTTTTGTCACAATTATTGTCATAGAAGTGTCATAAGTGTGACAGGAAAAAAATTCGTTCGGCCCAAAATGTCACGAATGTGTCTTTTTTTTGTAGTGATGGTTTGATCATTACGAGAAAGCCGAGCATAAAAGTTCTGGATAATAATTTCTCTTGAGAGCTCATGATTGGGGCATGAATATAACATTGACTTAAGCCTCCCCCAAGCTGGAGCGATACTTTCTCCTTCACGAGGCCAAAAATTATATATATAATTCCGATCACGATGAACTAGATGCATAGGATAATTTTTTTGGTGGAACTCCAATTTCAAACGATTCCAATTCCATGATCCAATATCATCACATAGCCTATACCACGCCAATGCTTTTCCCTTCAAAGATAAAGGTAAAACCTTCTTCATAACTTCATCCCTCGGTAAACCTGCAAGCTTAAACAATCCACAAATTTGTTCCACATATATCAAGTGCATATCAGGATGTTCGGTTCCATCTCCTGCATAAGGATTAGCTAGCAGTTGTTCTATCATACCCGAAGGAATTTCATATTCAAGATTTTTAGTAGGTGCAGTAGGTTGAGGGGTAGATAATTGTGGTTCCGAACAAGGTGAAGACCCTGAACAAACCCCTCAAAGGATTGTTTTCCATAGTAACAAGTGACAATAAATTTCAGCACACTATATAAATGTTTCCTTGCCAAATTCCACTTACCGTAGGCGCTTCACTCCCCGGCAACGGCGCCAGAAAATAGCCTTGATGACCACAAGTATAAGGGATCAATTGTAGCTCTTTTCTATAAGTAAGAGTGTCGAACCCAACGAGGAGCAGAAGGAAATGACAAGTAGTTTTCAGTAAGGTAATGTCTGCGAGTGCTGAAATTGTAAGTAGCGTGTAGTTTGATAGCAAGATAATTTGTAACGCGCAAGTAACAATATTAACAATAAGTATGCATCAAGGTAGCCAAATCCTTTTGAGGCAAAGGACAGGCCAAAACGGTCTCTTATGATACGCAAATCGTTCTTGAGGGTACACGGGAATTTCATCTAGTCACTTTCATCATGTTGGTTTGATTTGTGTTCACTGCTTTGATAATTTGATATATGGGTGTACTGGTGGTTAGGTGTCGTTCTTACTTGAACAAACCTCCTACTTATGATTAACCCTCCCGCAAGCATCCAAAACTACAAGAAGAGTATTAAGAATAAATTCTAACCATAGCATTAAACTTTTGGATCCAATCGGTCCCTTACGAAATAGTGCATAAACTGGGGTTTAAGCTTCTGTCACTCTCGCAACCCACCATCTAATTGCTACTCCACAATGCATTCCCTTAGGCCCAAATATGGTGAAGTGTGATGTAGTCGACGTTCACATGACACCTCTAAGGGAATCACAACATACATACTATCAAAATATCGAACACATATCAAGTTCACATGATTACTTGCAACATGATTTCTCCCGTGACCTCAAGAACAAAAGTAACTACTCACAAACGATAAACATGTTCATGATCAGAGGAGTATTAAATATCATAATGGATCTGAACATATAATCTTCCACCAAATAAACCATATAGTAATCAACTACAAGATGTAATCAACACTACTAGTCACCCACAAGCACCAATCTACGATTCGGTAACAAGATTGAATACAAGAGATGAACTAGGGTTTGAGATGAGATGGTGTTGTTGAAGATGTTGATGGAGATTGCCCTCCCAAGATGGGAGAGTTGTTGGTGATGATGATGACGATGATTTCCCCCCTCAGGAGGGAAGTTCCCCGGCTGAATCGCTCATGGGAGGGCAAAAGTGCTTCTGCCCAAGTTCCGCCTCGAGACGACGGTGCTCCATCCCGAAAGTCTCCTCCTTATTTTTTCTAGGTCAAAATGACCTATATACCAGAAGATGGGCACCGGAGGTGGGCCGAGGAGGCCACAACCCACCAGGGCGCGCCTGGGGGCCCTGGCGCGCACAGGTGGGTTGTGCCCACCAACCCACCTGGTGGCCCCCTATGGTATTTATTGGCTCCAATAATTCTTAAATATTCCATAAAAAATCTCCGTGAAGTTTCAGCTTGTTTGGAGTTGTGCAGAATATGTGGCCTGACGTACCTTTTCCAGGTCCAGATTTCCAGCTGCCGGAATTCTCCCTCTTGGTGTGTTCCTTGCAAATTATGAGAGAAAAGGCATTAGAATTACTCCAAAAAGCATTATTATGAATATAAACATTATAAATAACAGTAAAAAAACATGATGCAAAATGGACGTATCAAAGTGCTCAAAAATTTGTAGGGCGGGAACTTCCTACTTTCACGGAAGTTCGCATGAACTCTCCCCCAAAAAAGAGCTCCTTTTTCTCGGCGACTATCTTGGGATCTTGCCCTATTTCCTTCCAACCTTCACAAATCAACTTGTCCTCATCTTTGGTGTATGCTCCCATCCCAATGCTTTCCCTCCTCTTTTGGGCATTGGCTTTTAGGGTGAGCTCATCGATAAACAGTGGCTCCTCCTCAATGTCTATGCCATCTTCCTCGTTGAAAGGAACATGCGGTGCCCCCATGTTTGGTTTTGGCAATTGATGACAATCTCTATGGACTAATGGTTGCCTTGAGTTATATTTGAAGGGTTTGTCCATAGGCTTTTCTTGGAGTCCATTTGTTGGTTTCAAGGAGAGTTTGTGATGACCTCGGTGCTATTAAGGAATTATCCAAAGATCGGTCATGTGAGTGTTGATCTTACTGCAAGTATGTCTTGAAGAAGAAGATTGTGTGACCATTCATGTCTACCTTCAAGACATCATCCAAATGAAGAGAGTTGGAAAGATTCAACACACAACGCCAAGACAAGATGTCTTGAGGATCAAGTGATCCCATGGTATGGTAAGCATTGTCCATTACGCTTTGTGTGCTAACCCATGGTCTTCGTGAGAGTTCTTTGTGGGGTTAGGTTGCGATGTGCAAGTTCAAGTGATGCATCACGAAGAGATCAAGTGCTTGAAGCTTGCCGTCCATTGTGGTGTCAATGAATTTGTGAATATGAGCGGAAGAGTGGCTCACCGATAGTGGAGTATGGGGGAGCAATCAACTAGTCTTCATCGAGCCAACGCAATCAAGAAAGGTGGTCCATCTTGAGGAGGAGTAGATCGTCATCATCTAGTTCAAGTGGACTTTGTGCAAGGCAGAGGTTTGCCCTTGATAGGTTTTCTATGTTACCGGTCTCATGGTGGTAGTTGGGAGACTGGGTTTTAGGATCGATTGTCGTACTATCAAGGGGGGCTCTCGATGAGTTGCTTGATCGTATCGTTCGTAGAGAGCTCAAACCATTGCATCCTTGCATCATATTTATTGGTTCTTGTTTGGTTCTTCTCCTTGTGAGATTTGGAGCTTATGGTCATTTTTTGACAAACTCGAGTTCATCGAAAATGGAGTTCACTTGCATCTTCTATGATGTTTTCGATGTTGGAGGATATGCCGGTTCTTCTCTGTTGGAGGTTTCACTCCTTTGTTTGTTAGGCATACCTCCCTGTTTTGATGTTACTTGTTGTCTTGTTTCCAACAAGCTTGAGTTTGCTCAATTCGGAGCTCATTTGTAGAAGTTATGGCAGTTCTGGTTTTATTGTTTCCCTCTGTTGTCTTCTCTGCAAAATGAAGGACTCCTAGTGTTGCTAATCTGGGGCATGCGGTAGTACTGCTCTCCGGAGCGGTAGTACCGCAGGCCCTTGCGGTAGTACCACAGTCCATCATGGTAGTATCGCAAGTGCTCACCATGTACCGTTCTGTGGGGCGGTAAGTACCGTGGCCTCGAACCAAGCGCAGCTACTCGGCCAGTAGTAAGGCGGATGTAATTTTTTTACATCCGTGCCCTATCTTGATAATACCAGCGCCTTGTGGCCGAGTAATCTGCGTGGGCTCTGGCGAGCTTAGCGAGATGAGCGGAAGTAGGGCGGATGTAATTTTTACATCCGCGCCCTATCTTGATAGTACCGCTCTTCGTGGTGCGGTAGTACCTTCTACGGATTTTTGCGCAGGTCCTCCCTCGGCGGAAGTAGGTGCGGAAGTAATTTTTTACTTCGCGTGCTTTCTCTCGCCTAGTGTTGCCTGCCTTCTTTGTAGTACCGTGGGCGCACGGTAGTACCGCTCCGGCGTGTTCTACCGCTCGTTGCCCTAGCATGTGCCTTCATCTGGCGATGCTGCACATGCGGTAGTACTGCAACCTGCAGCGTGATAGTACCGCAGCCGAAAGACGTAGTACCGCAGCTCCGTGCGGTAGTACCGCGTCGTGCGGGCTGAGTGAGAGGATAACGGTTGGATTTTCTCCCCACCTATAAAAGGGGGTCTTCTTCTCCATTGAGACTTAATCCTTTGGGCTTGTGTTCTTCCCCCATTGTTGACCTTCTTCGAGCTTGCTAACTCTCAATCCCTCCATGGATTCTTGCTAGTTTTTGAGGGAAAAGAGAGAGGAGATCTAGATCCACATTTCCACCAATCACTTTCTCCTCTATGTGAGGGGAACTCCTTGGATCTAGATCTTGGAGTTCTTGGTGTTCTCCTTCTTGTTCTTCCTCTCATTTTCTTCCCTAGCATTAGTTGCTTCGGTGGGATTTGAGAGAGAAGGACTTGGGCACTCCGTGTGCCCTTGCCATTGCATTTGGTGCACCGGTTTGAGTTCTCCACGATGACGTGGAAGTTACAAGTTGAGAGGCTTATTACTCTTGGGTGCTTGGTGCCCTTGAGCTTGTTCCTCTTGGGTGATTGGGCGCCCTAGACGGTTGGTGGTGTTCGGAGCTCAATCATTGTGGTGTAAAGCTCCGGGCAAGCGTCAGGGTCTCCAATTAGGTTGTGGAGATCGCCCGAGCAATTTGACGGGTACCGTGACCGCCCCAAGGGTTGCCAAAGTGTCTTGGTTCGGTGACCGCCCCAAGGGTTGCCATTTGTAATGGGTTCGGTGACCGCCCTCAAGGGTCCCTTAGTGGAATCACGGCATCTTGCATTGTGCGAGGGCGTGAGGAGATAACGGTGGCCCTAGTGGCTTCTTGGGGAGCATTGTGCCTCCACACCACTCCAAACGGAGATTAGCATCCGCAAGGGTGTGAACTTCGGGATACATCGTCATCTCCGCGTGCCTCGGTTATCTCTTACCCGAGACCTTTACTTATGCACTCTACTTTGTGATAGCCATATTGTTTCTTGTCATATATCTTGCTATCACCTAAGTAGTTTTTCTTGGTTAGCATAAGTTGTTGGTGCACATAGGTGAGCCTAGTTGTTGTAGGTTTTGTGCTTGACAAATTAACCGCTAGGTTTATTCCGCATTTGTTCAAGCCTCAACCGTAATTATTTTAAAGCACCTATTCACCCCCCCCTCTAGGCGACATCCACGATCTTTCACTCGTCTTCGCAATAAATGTCTCCATGCCATGCATCGCCTTGGCTATCGGTCTCATCTTGGTTGTCGTGGTCGCCTTGGCCATGATCTTGGCCGCGGCTTAATACGTCTCCAACGTATCTATAATTTTTGATTGTTCCATGTTGTTATATTATCATTCTTGGATGTATTATATTCATTTTATAGCAACTTTATATCATTTTTTGGGACTAACCTATTGACATAGTGCCAGTTGGTGTTTTTTTCTTGTTTTTTACTTTGCAGAATATTCATATCAAACGGAGTCCAAACATAGCGAAACTTTTTGGAGATTCTTTTCTGCCCAAAAGACAACTTGGGAGCCAAGGAAGTGTAGGAGGGGAGGCCTGGTGGGTAGTGGGGCCCACGGGAGTCCTTTCCATCGCCTCTCAGCTCTATAAATACCCAAATATTCCAGAAACCCTAGGGGAGTCGACGAAACACAATTCCAGCCGCCGCAAGTTCCAGAACCACGAGATCCAATTTAGAGCCCTATTCCGGCACCTTGCCGGAGGGGAACACGATCACGGAGGGGTTCATCATCCTCATTGGTGCTCCTCCGATGATGCGTGAGTAGTTTACCACAGACCTATGGGTCTGTAGGCAATAGCTAGATCGATTCTTCTCTTTTTTTGATTCTCAATACAATGTTCTCCTCGATGTTCTTGGAGATCTATTTGATGTAATGACTTTTTGCAGCATATTTGTTGGGATCCGATGAATTGTGAGTTTATGATTAGATCTATCTATGAATATTATTTGAGTCTTCTTTGATCTCTTATATGCATGATTATTATAGCCTCGTATTTCTTCTCCGAAACTTTGGTTTGGTGTGGCCAACTAGATTGATTTTTCTTGCAATGGGAAGATGTGCTTTGTGATGGGTTCGATCTTGAGGTGCTCAATCTCAGTGAAAGAAGAAGAAGTGACACACTTGTATCGTTGCCATTAAGGATATAAGGATGGGGTCTATTCCTACATGAATAGGTCTTGTCTAGATCATGTCATCGTTCTTATTGCATTACTCCGTTTCTCCATTAACTTAATACACTAGATGCATGTTGGATAGCGGTCGATGTGTGGAGTAATAGTAGTAGATGCATAATCGCTTCGGTCTAATAATCTTGGATGTGATGCATATATACACGATCATTGCCTTGGATATCGTCATAATTATTTTCTCTTCTATCAATTGCCCAACAGTAATTTGTTTACCCACCGTATACTATTTTCTCGAGAGAAACCACTAGTGAAATCTACGGCCCCCGGGTCTATTTTCTATCGTATTGTTTTCAAATCTATTATTCCAAAACCCCCAAAATACCTTGCTGCACTTTTTCTTTATTTATTTTATTTCATGTTTTTGCTAGATCTATTTATCCAATCTCATACAATTTAATCTATCTCAATACCGAGGAAGGATTGACAACCCCTGTTACGCGTTGGGTTGCAAGTATTTGTTATTTGTGTGCAGGTACTGTTTACATATTGTTGCTTGGTTCTCCTGTGATAACCTTGGTTTCATAACTGGGGGAAATAATTATTGTTGTTGTGCTGCATCATCCTCTCCTCTTCGGGGAAATTGTTGGGGAACGTAGTATTTCAAAAAAAATTCCTACGAGCACGCAAGATCTATCTAGGAGAAGGATAGCGACGATCGGGGAGTGTGTGTCTATGTACCCTCGTAGACCGAAAGCGGAAGAGTTGAGTGACGCGGTTGATGTAGTCGAACATCTTCGCGATCCAACCAATCCAAGTACTGAACGTACGGCACCTCCGCGATCAGCACACGTTCAGCTCGGTGACGTCCCTCGAACTCTTGATCCAGTTGAGGCCGAGGGAGAGTTCCGTCAGCACGACGGTGTGGCGACGGTGATGATGAAGTTACCGGCACAGGGCTTTGCCTAAGCACTACGACGATATGACCGAGGTGTGTAACTGTGGAGGGGGGCACCTCACACGGCTAAAAGATCAACTTGTGTGTTCTAGGGTGCCCCTCCACACGTATATAAAGGAGGGAGGAGGGGAGGGCCGGCCGGCCCCTAGGGTGCACCCAAGAGGGGAGTCCTACTAGGACTACTAGTCCTAGTAGGATTCCACCAAAAGGGAGAGAGGGGGAAGGAAGGAGAGGGAGAGAGGGAGAAGGAAAGAGGGGGGGGGGGCGCCGCCCCCTCCCTAGTCCAATTTGGGCTAGCCCTTGGGGGGCGCACGGCCTGCCCTCATGGCCCTTCTTCTCTCTCCCCTAAGGCCCATGAAAGCCCATTAATTCCACGGGGGGGTCCGATAACCCCCAGCACTGCGATAGTCATCCGGTACCCCTCAGAACTCATTCGGTGTCCGAATAACATCGTCCAATATATCATTCTTTATGTCTCGACCATTTTGAGACTCCTCATCATGTCCGTGATCTCATCCAGGACTCCAAACAAACTTTGGTACATCAAATCAGATAATTCATATACAAATCGTCATCTGTCGGTGTACTAGAGTAGGGGTACCCTAGTATCCCGAACTTGTGCCGCAGGCGATTCTGACACCAGCGGCAAGGCTTGCCTGGTCACTGCCAAGATCCTCCGTGGTTCCTTTGGAGCCATTCAAGAACAAAGTATTTAACCAAGAAGACAAAACCCCGGCAAGAGGAGCTTGCCGGGAAGGCCACTCAAGGCACGCAGAAGACAAGAACCCGGCAAGAGGAGCTTGCCGGGAAGGCTCGGAGAGCGACAAGCCTCCGGACGCGACAAGGATTCAGCCGCGGCAAGGCACTTGCCACGGCAGGCAACCTCTGCATCTCCGCTCCAGCTCATCCACCAACGTGTCGCCATGGGACCATTCCATGCGCGCGTGTCAAGAGGTTGTGCAGCCAGCGGGGAGCAGCGGTAAGCGGCGCTGACAAGCTTGCCATCGTGGCGAGCGGTGGCGCTCCTGACGGTCCACGTTGCACTGTTTAGGCGGCATGTGGACGGGCATTTAATGCTTTTGTCCCTTGCCGTCGTGGTTAGGTAGAATGCATGATAATCGCTCAAGTAGGTGTACCAACTTGTGTTTTTCCATTTGTACCCTCATCTACGTTGCCACCTGTCGGAGCCCCTTTGACCATATAAAAGGAGGCCCATGCGCAACGTAGAGGGGGTTCGATCCCATTCCAACGTAACCAGAGAACACTCATGCTAGGTCTTGTAGCTCTCATCGCTCCCTAGCAAGAACACAATACAATCAAACAAGCAGCAGTAGGAGTATTATCTCTCCGGAGAGCTCCGAAGCTGGGTAAAACTGCTCGTGTGCTTCGCCTCGATCCGCTCTTCGTGCGATCTGTGCCCCCCTCCGAACCAAAAGGGACCAGGTCCCATAGGTGTTCGTGGGTCCGATCAGCCTCCCCGACATCTTTGGCGCGCCAGGTAGGGGAGTGTCAAGAGTTCATCGCAGAAGAGATCAAGAAACTGGAAGCAGCAGGCCTTGTCAGAGGAGTGCTCCATCCCTCGTGGTTGGCCAATCCGTAGTAAATGCGCAAGGCAAATGGGAAATGGAGACTTTGTATTGACTTTACGGATGTTAATAAGGCTTGTCCCAAAGACCCGTTTCCCTTGCTGCGCATCGACCAGATTGTTGACTCCACGGCTGGATGTGATTTGCTTTCATTTCTTGATGCATACTCAGGATATCATCAGATCTTCATGGCAGAAGAGGATGAGGAGAAGACCGCATTCATTACTCCGTGTGGCACATACTGTTTCATACGTATGCCTTTCGGTTTGAAGAATGCTGGTTCAACGTTTGCAAGGGTAGTCCATGACGCTTTTGAGCCGCAAATGCACAGAAATGTAGAAGCCTACATGGATGACATAGTGGTCAAGAGCAAGGACAAAGCAACTCTGGTTCAAGATTTGGATGAGACCTTTGCAAATCTGCGCAAGATCAACCTCAAGCTCAACCCCGAGAAGTGCGTGTTTGGAGTCCCTTCCGCAAGCTTCTCGGGTTCTTCGTGGTCTCGGCCGGGAATTGAAGCCAATCCCGACAAGATCAAGGCCATTGAGCAGATTGAAGCACCAAAGCGCGTCAAGGATGTACGAAGGCTTGCCGGTTGCGTAGCTACTCTCAGCAGGTTTATCTCTAGATCTGCTGAGCGCGCCCTGCCATTGTTTAAGATTTTGAAAAAGGCAGGTCCAATGAAATGGACTCGGCGGAGGCTGCTGTGCAGGACTTAAAGAGATACCTGTCCTCCACTCCAACACTTGTCGCACCTAAGCCACAAGAGAAGTTGCTGCTATATATAGCGGCGACCAATCAAGTGGTTAGTGCTGCGTTAGTAGCGGAGAGGAGGCGGATGATGAGCTAGCAACCACGGCGGACACATCCAGCGACAAGCGAAAGGGGGCTTCACAAGCTCTGGTCCCGACAAGGACGGATCTGCTTGTGAACACAAGAGCGAATGCGAAAAAGGATGGTGCAGCGCCCGGTTTACTGTCGGTTCCCTTCTGCAGGGGCTAGGTCAAGGTACTCGGTGTGCAGAAATTGCTTCGGCCTCCTCATGGCCTCGAGAAAGCTGCGCCATTACTTTCGGGCACATGAGATAACAGTCGTCACTCGCTTTCAACAAGAGGATCTGCAAAATCCGAAGCGGCGAGGCAGGATTGTCGAGTGGGCCTTTGGAACTGTCAAGCTTTGGCCTCAAGTTTGAAAGCACATCAACTATCCAAAGCAGAGCATTGGCAGAGTTCATAGCGGAATGGACCCCAACGCAAGATGAAGAAATTCCAGAGGCGAGCATTCCCGTCAAGGAAGCAAGCAAAGAGTGGCTGATGTACTTTGATGGTGCCTTCTCGCTGCAAGGCGCCGGTGCCGGCGTGCTGCTTATCGCACCCACCGGAGAGCACCTCAAGTACGTAGTCCAGATGCACTTTCCAAAGGAGCAAGCAACAAACAATACTGCAGAGTATGAAGGTTTGCTTGCGGTCTCGAGATCGCAGTGGACCTTGGGATCAAGAAGCTCATTGTCGGTGACTGCAACTTGTCGTCCGCCAAGTGAACAAAGATTATCGAGTCCATTGATGGAAGCCTACGTTGATGAAGTGAGAAAGCTAGAAGAGCACTTTGACGGCCTACAAATGGAACATGTTCCAAGAGCTCAGAATGATATTGCTGATGGCCTGTCAAAGTGCGCTGCACTTAAGTTGCATGTGGAACCAGGGATTTTTGTGCTCAAGCTAACTCAACCAACCGTAACACCATCAACTGGACAGAACAAGAAGAGGAAGTTGGTCTCTGGTGACTACTTCCCGGCAGAGCTTCCCGAAGCCGCTGCCAAGAAGGTCCCCAAGATCGACACCAACAGAGGCGAGGGGCCTGCTCCGACAAGCCCTGTGGTTTGTTTCGTTGAAGCTGCACGCTCCCGACAAGTTTTGCTCGGCAAGCTTGCCGGGAACGCCAAGCTCTACCGAGCCTCGGAGTTCTCGCCGTGGAAGCCGATGTTCCCGCAGCAGCAGATGTGCCTTTAGTCCTTGTTGTCGAGCAAGCTCCAAGATGGGCGCAAGAGATTGTCCATTTCCTTGAGACAGAGAACTTCCCGAAGAACAAGAAGAAGCTGAAAAAGAGTAGCCCGGCAGTCAAGTATGTACCGGTTGTCGACGACACCGTATGCGAAGAAGACTCAACGGTGTGAAATTGAAGTGTATTTGCCGAAGATGGACAAAAGCTGTTGGCGAGGATACATGGAGGCATATGTGGTCACCACATTGGCTCAAAGAGCACTTGCCGCAAAGCGTTCCCAAGCAAGGTTTCTTCCGGCCGACAGTCCTCCGGATGCAACTGCACAAGTAACCAAGTGTGAAGCGTGCCAGTTCCATTCTAAACAGATACACCAGCCAGCTCAAGCTCTCCAGACGATCCCTTTATCCTGGCCATTTTCGGTCTGGGGGCTCGACATCCTCGGCCCCTTCCCCCGAGTTGTCGGGGGCGTTGAGTACTTGTACGTCGCAATCGACAAGTTCACAAAGTGGCCGGAAGTGGAAGCAGTGAGGAAGGTGACAAGATCGGCAAGTCAAGTTCTTGGTCGATTGTTTGCCGCTTTGGAATCCCTAACAGGATCATCACCGACAACGGCACACAATTTACGAGTCGCACCTTCATGCAAATGCGTCCAAGATCTTGGCGCCAAGGTCTGCTTTTGCTTCGCTGCTCATCCGAGAAGCAACGGTCAAGCGAGAGAGGGCAAATCTTGAAAGTCTGCGCGGGCTCAAGACCGTAACTTTCGACAGGCTGCGCGGTGCGGAAGAAACTGGATTGAGGAGCTGCCGGTGGTTCTTTGGTCGATCAGACGACGCCAAATCGAGCCATCGCCGGACACCTTTTGCTCTAGTCTATGGAGCAGAGGCAGTTCTCCCCATGGAACTCAGATATCGGGTCACCTCGAGTGCTCGCTTATGATGAGCTTGAGCAAGAGCAGCTGCGGCAAGACGACGCCACGCTCCTTGAGGAGGATCGCCTTGAGGCATTGCAGACGAGCTACTCGTTACCGGCAAGCTTTGCGTTGCTACCATAGCCGCAGTTAGTGCCGAAGCCTCGAGGAAGGCGACCTTGTTCTTCGCGTTCAGTCCGCCAAGAATTCAAACAAGTTGACGCCAAAGTGGGAAGGCCCTTATCGGGTGAAACGAGTCACTAGGCCCGGCGCTGTCATGCTTGAGACCGAAGATGGTATTCGGTGAGCAACTCCTCGAACATTGAGCATCTTCGTAAGTTTTACTCAGAAGCGCGGTTGCGGAACCTGTTCCGGCAACCACCTTTTGTACAAGTCTTGCCGTTGTTGCATGTAATCCTTTGTACAAAGCCGGGCGCAGACCCCGTGCATCAGTAAAGCTCATGTGTTGCGCACAACTTGTCAAATTCATGCTTTCATCATTTTATTGCATTTTTTTGGCTAACACTTTGTGCAGCAACCACACCCGGTAAGCAATATCGAGCCGCTGGGCTCCATAACTTTATTTTCTCTCTTCTTTCTCTTTTCTCAAAGAAAGGAAGGTTCCCTCGCGCACAAGTTAACAAGGGGGGAAGGAGAAGATAATACTATGGACCAAGCGTTGCTCGAGGAAGTTTCATATATCGGGAAGCAAATGACGAAAAGCTAAGTTGCCAAAGTTTGAGCAATCAGTTCTTAAATTTTTAAGTTATCTTCCTCGAACGATAGTGCTTTGTATGGAAACCACATGCGGAAGGAACCAACTTCATGACTAGTCGGCGCCCTTACTTTGTTTCGAGTCCGCTCAACAACTTAAGTGAGCTGCAGCTAGTCGCGACAAGGTTGCTTGTCGGAGGCGGCAGCGCCCTTGAAGGTCTTGACGTTCACTCAGCTCACGGCAAAGGTGCACCTGCAGACCGACAAGTTCCCTAAATGCGTAGGGCAAAAACGTACAAAGGGAAGAATCAAGTAAAGGAAATAACATTGCAATCATCACCTAAGATAGAGTATATTACAAAATAGCTTGTCGCCGATCTAATAAGTTGTTCTAAACATGATCAGCAGTGACAAGGGAAAGATAAAGTTGGCGGACTAGTCTACGCGGTCGCCATCAACCCGCTTGATCTTGCCCACCTTGTCCACAATGGGTGCGACAAGGGCTTTGAGCGCCTCCACATCGGCGTCTGGCGGCAAGGATCTGAGGACGCCGTTGAGGTTGAGGCCTGGATTGCGGAAGGCCACCTTCATCAACACCTTCTGGAGGGCTTCTGCATAGATCTTGCGCGATTCCTCGGCCAGTTGTTTTGGGACCTCTTCCTGGAGTCGCTGGAGAGCCGTCACCACGCCCTTGAAGAATAAGCTAAGCTTGGCGCTGGGTTGGAGGTGCTCGTCGGAGGAGTCTCCGAGATCCACCATCCCCAGCTCCATCAGCTCGTTGTGGATGTCGGCAGCATTGTCCATGAGACCTTCGGTCCGGTGCTCCACACTCTCCCTCAAGGAGCTCTGGGTGGCAACAGCATTCGCCAGCAACTCCTCGTTGGCCTTGATCTGCCCCAACAGACCCACTTCCCGCTCCTTGGCGTCGTCCAGCGTCTGCGTCAGAGTGGTCAGCTTCAGCTCAAGATCAGCCTTGGAATCCTTGGCGGCGTCGAGCTCCTTGATCCTGTCGGTGAGACGACCCTGCAGCTCGCCAAGAGTGTAGGCGTCCTTCTCGCGCTCGCGCTTGAGCGCGGCGAGCTCCTCGCCGCTCTTCTGGAGGCTGGCCTCCAGCTGCGCTACCTTCGTCTTCAACTCTTCCTTGGCGGCCTCGGCGGCTGCGGCAGCATCCTTTGCTTCCTTAAGAGCCCCGCCAAGTGACTCCTCACGCGCGACAAGCTCCTCCTCGTGGCTGTCCAGGTTGACCTTCCGCTGCGCCAGCTCGCTTTCCTACGCGGACAGCTTCTCGGTGGCAAGCCGCTGCTCCTCCTCAGCTGCGGCCTTCTCGAGGATGAAGGCCGTGCGCTCCTCGGCGAGTTGCTCCCTCTCCTCCCTCAAGGACCGGAGAGCTTCTTGGTTGGCGCCCCGGAGCTCTTCTGCGCGCTTCTCCATATCTGCTCCCGCCCTCGCGACAAGTGCTTCCCGGGACTCCAACTTGGCTTGTCGGGCGCGGTAGAGCGACAACAGCTTCTTCAGCAGCTGCTCCTCCTCAGACTCGCCGATGCTGCTGCTTGGCGCGTCCACCAGCGTCAGCCCAGCGGAGGCGAGCAGCTCTCCGTCAAAGGTCTCTCCTTCGACCGGCGCCCTAGAACTCGACTCCCATGGGAGCTTGATGAAGACGCCGTCGCCGGCCTTCAAGTAGGCGTCGGGCTGGAGCTCTTCGGAGCCTGAAACTGCAGCAGCGAAGGGGGAGTCGGCGGTCGGTGTAGCGCCTGGCGCTCCTGCGGCCCCTGGGCCGTCAGTGCGATCGCCAGACCCCTCGCCAGCTTCTGCGGCGGCAGCCTCGGTGGCCTCTTCGCCGGCAGGCTCGTCGCCGGCCTCTTCTTCCTAGCAACGGCTTCATCGGTGTTGCCTTGGCGTCCTCCTCGCTGGCGACCTTAGTCTCCATCGGCTCTGTGGCGGACAAAGAAAGAATAGTCAAGCAAATGTTCAAAAAGAAAAACAGAAGAAAACAAGCCCAAGGGAAATTTTCGCGCAAGAGGATTACCTACGATGGGATCCGCAGCCATGGTCTCGACCACTGGAGGATCATTGGTCGTCCCCTTGTCCTTGAGTAGTCTCCCTTGCCGGGCGCTCCTTGCGGAGAATCTTCCCTTGGCGGGCGTGAGTCGAAGCGGATAGAATTTGAGGCGGCCTCCGGGCCCTCCCGATGAGGCTGATCTGCTCCTACACAAACCAACGATCGAGATATCAATGAAGAAGGAGCACCCATGCACACCCTAACGATGAGGAGAAAACCACATACTTACCACAGGGGTTGTCTTGGGGGCTGCTCGAGAAGGGTTGCGGATCCGGCAAGGGGGTCTCGAGACGCCTCCTGTTGCCACGGGTGAATCGTCCTCAACGACGACCACCGGGTCTTGGCTCTCTTCGACGATCTACGGGCGGCGTCACGAAAAGGAAAGAGTTCAGCAAGCAAATCAGATTCAAGATGAAGCAACAAAATCGAAGAAATACAAGCACAATATTGAAGCTTACTCTTCTTCCTCGTCGGAGCTGAGCGCGGAGAGGTCGAATTCTGGCCCGCCTCCGGCGCGACGAGGCGGAGGAGTGGGCTCTCTTGGCCGCTTGGCGGAGGCGTCGGCGGTGGCCTGGGAGGATCCCGCCCTAGTTTTCGCAGCAGTGTGGGGTGATCCCGCGGCAACATCGCTTGCCGCGGTAGAGCGCGTCGCGCGGTGCTGCGGCTGTGGGCCCGTCTGTCGCCCCGTCTCGTCTCTGGCCTTGCGGAGACGCTTATTTTGCGGAGCCGGGGGCTCCGTTTGCGGCAACCTGCTGGATGGTGGGGAAGAAGCGCCCTCAGCTGGTCCGCTCGACTCGGCCTCGGGTTCGGCAAGCTCTTCCTCACCGGCGAACTCCTTTCGCTCGGCAAGGCTTGCCGCCTCGGCTGCGTCCGCCTCCTCCACGGTGTACCCGAGGCGCCTTGGCAAGCGGCTGCCGCCTCCTCCGACCTTGTGGCGTCTGGCGCCATCTCCTCGTCGGTGGTGTCGCGCGTGAGCTTCTTCTGCTCGTCGGGGCGGATCGGCATTTCTTCCAAGCTGTCGAAGAACTGCCGCACAATGTTGTCGGAAGGCTCTTGCCAGGTTGGTACGATCCCATGAGAATCGCACAACGGCATCATGGCGCGGATGCGGTCGGCGCAGTTGATTGTTGCACAATGGGACGACCCCTCGGCAACCTAAACCACTCGGGGTGATCGGGGTCATTCTTGAACAGCTCTAGCAAGATCGCATCCAACTCCAAGATGGTGAAATTCCAGTTAAGGCCAGGCGCAGCCTCATGATGTCTGCTGCATTTTGGAACTCCCAAGCAGGTCTCCTCCTCTCCTGCAAGGAAGCGTCTGCGGCGAAGGAAATCTCGCCAACTGCGCCTACGGTTAGTCCGGCAAGCCTGAGGCGCAAAATCCGGGTCACAGCTATCTTCAACCTAGCATCCTCCGGGCCAAGTTGCTCCAATCGTTGCCGCGCACTATTGGGGCTTGGCGCACGGCAGTGAAGGGCTGCGGGTTCTCCTCTACGATCCAACACCAATTGGCTCTCCACTCCTCCCACTTGCTGCGGAACTCTCCTTCCAGATAGGCCTCCTTCTTGCCGACCACAGAGACCCAAGCAATCCCTCCGACAAGCGGCTCCCCTCTCTCAACGCTGGGCATGAAGAAGTGGCGGAAGAGGGCTACATTGGGGTGGATCCGACAAAGTTTTCGCAAAGGTGTGCGAAAACTGCCATGGTCAGAATGGCGTTGGGGGTGAAATCAAGGAGGCGGAACCCATAGGTGTTCATAATATCGCAAAAGAACTCAGAGAAGGGTGGGCAGAGCCCGCAATAGAAGAATAGGGCAAAGAAGGGGTACCCAGTTGGGGCTAGTTCCGAAGCAGTGGCGAGGAGTACCTTCGTGCGCGGATGCGCATGCGTCTCCGTCGACCAGAAGAGGTAGAAGCTCTCCCTCAGCTCCTTTGCGTCGAGCTGGGGGGAGAAGATGGCCTGCTCCTTTCGGCCTTGTGAGCCGCTGCGCCTCGGCATTCACGCCCTTCCCTTGTCGGCCTTGAGCCATGGCGGAAGCGGCGGAGGAGACCGGCAGCGTTGATGGCGCTGGGGCGAAAGGCGGGCGCTGCTCTCTTCACACCTTGGAGAAAGAAGGGGGAGCGGCTGTGGTTTTTGGGACAAGAAAGCAATGGCGAGGTGGGCGACCGGCCCCTGTTTCCCCTGTTTATAGGGAGGGAGAGGGGGGCGGACGTTCCGCTTTTCCTAATAAAGAAACTCCCACGACCTCGCCCACGATCTCTCACACGACGCCACGTTCGGTGCGTGCCGTTAGTGGGAGACGTGGTGGGTCTGGGGTGAGTTACGGCGTGATCAAGGCCGCGTGTGACCGTGCACTGTTTTGGGCCTGGCCCGACAGGGCTCGGCACCGTGTCTTGACCAGGCCAGAGGCTCTGTCGGTGTACTAGAGTAGGGGTACCCTAGTATCCCGAACTTGTGCACGGGCGATTCTGACACCAGCGGCAAGGCTTGCTGGTCACCGCCAAGATCCTCCGTGGTTCCTTTGGAGCCATTCAAGAACAAAGTATTTAACCAAGAAGACAAAGCCTCGGCAAGAGGAGCTTGCCGGAAGGCCACTCAAAGGCACGCGAAGACAAGACCCGGCAAGAGGAGCTTGCCGGAAGGCTCGAGAGCGACAAGCCTCCGGACACGACAAGATTCAGCCGTGGCAAGGCACTTGCCGCGGCAGTAACCTTCTGCATCTCCGCTCCAGCTCATCCACCAGCGTGTCGCCATGGGACCATTCCATGCGCAGCGTGTCAAGAGGTCAGCAGCCAGCGGGAGCAGCGTAAGCGTCGACAAGCTTGCCATCGTGGCGGCGGTGGCGCTCTGACGATCCACGTTGCCTTTGTTTAGGCGGCAGGACAGGCATTTAATGCTTTTGTCCCTTGCCGTCGTGGTTAGGTAGAATGCTTGTACCTTTGTTCAAGTAGGTGTACCAACTTGTGTTTTTCCATTTGTACCCTCATCTACGTTGCCACCTGCCGGGCCTTTGACCATATAAAAGGAGGCCCATGCGCAGCGTGAGGGGTTCGATCCCATTCCAACGTAACCAGAGAACACTCACGCTAGGTCTTGTAGCTCTCATCGCTCCCTAGCAAGAACACAATACAATCAAACAAGCAGCAGTAGGAGTATTATCTCTCCGGAGAGCTCCGAAGCTGGGTAAAACTGCTCGTGTGCTTCGCCTCGATCCGCTCTTCGTGCGATCTGCGCCCCCCTCCGAACCAAAAGGGACCAGGGACCATAGGTGTTCGTGGGTCCGATCAGCCTCCCCGACATCTTTGGCGCGCCAGGTAGGGGAGTGTCAAGAGTTCATCGCAGAAGAGATCAAGAAACTGGAAGCAGCAGGCCTTGTCAGAGGAGTGCTCCATCCTACGTGGTTGGCCAATCCTGTAGTCGTGCGCAAGGCAAATGGGAAATGGAGACTTTGTATTGACTTCACGGATGTTAATAAAGCTTGTCCCAAAGACCCGTTTCCCTTGCCGCATCGACCAGATTATTGACTCCACGGCTGGATGTGATTTGCTTTCATTTCTTGATGCATACTCGAGGATATCATCGGATCTTCATGGCGTAAGAGGATGAGGAGAAGACCGCATTCATTACTCCGTGTGGCACATCTTTTTTCATACGGATGCCTTTCGGTTTGAAGAATGTTGGTTCAACGTTTGCAAGGGTAGTCCATGGCGGCTTTTGAGCCGCAAATGCACGAAATGTAGAAGCCTACATGGATGACATAGTGGTCAAGAGCAAGGACAAAGCAACTCTGGTTCAAGATTTGGATGAGACCTTTGCAAATCTGCGCCAAGATCAACCTCAAGCTCAACCCCGAGAAGTGCGTGTTTGGAGTCCCTTCCGCAAGCTTCTCGGGTTCTTCGTGTCTCGATGGGGAATTGAAGCCAATCCCGACAAGATCAAGGCCATTGAGCAGATTGAAGCACCAAAGCGCGTCAATGATGTCACGAAGGCTTGCCGGTTGCGTAGCTGCTCTCGGCGGGTTTATCTCTAGATCTGCTAAGCGGCATACCGCCATTTTTCAAGATTTTGAAAAAGGCAGGTCCAATGAAATGGACTCCTGAAGCGGAGGCTGCGCTGCAGGACTTAAAGAGATACCTGTCCTCCACTCCAACACTTGTCGCACCTAAGCCACAAGAGAAGTTGCTGCTATATATAGCGGCGACCAATCAAGTGGTTAGTGTTGCGTTAGTAGCGGAGAGGGAGGTGGATGATGAGCTAGCAACCACGGCGGAACACATCCGGCGACAAGCGAGGGGCTTCGCCATCAAGCTCTGGTCCCGACAAGGACGGATCTGCTTGAACACAAGCGGTCTGCGAAAAAGGATGGTGCAGCGCCCAGTTTACTGTCGGTTCCCTTCTGCGAGGCTAGGTCAAGGTACTCGGGTGTGCAGAAATTGCTTTTCGGCCTCCTCATGGCCTCGAGAAAGCTGCGCCATTACTTTTAGGCACATGAGATAACGATGCGTCACTCGCTTTCCATTGAAGAGGATCTTTGCCAAAATCCGAAGCAGCAGGCGGGATTGTCGGTGGGCCTTTGGGCTGTCAAGCTTTGGCCTCAAGTTTGAAAGCACATCAACTATCCAAAGCAGAGCATTGGCAGAGTTCATAGCGGAATGGACCCCAACGCAAGATGAAGAAATTCCAGAGACGAGCATTCCCGTCAAGGAATTGAAGCGTCGCTTGATGTGTTTGGTTCTTGATACGTCTCCAACGTATCTATAATTTTTTATTGTTCCATGCTATTATATTATCCATCTTGGATGTTTTGTATGCATTTTTATGCTATTTTATATGATTTTTGGGACTAACCTATTAACCTAGAGCCCAGTGCCAGTTTCTGTTTTTTCCTTGTTTTTGAGTTTTACAGAAAAGGAATACCAAACGGAGTCCAATTGACGTGCCAATTTTTGATGATTTTTGTGGACCAAAAGAAGTCCCTGGAGTAAAATAGTTGGCCCAGAAGATTCCCGAGCCGTCCACGAGGGTAGAGGGCGCTCCCTATGATACGTCTCCGTCGTATCTACTTTTCCAAACACTTTTGCCCTTGTTTTGGACTCTAACTTGTATGATTTGAATGGAACTAACCCAGACTGACGCTGTTTTCAGCAGAATTGCCATGATGTTGTTTTATGTGCAGAAAACAAAAGTTCTCTGAATGACCTGAAACTCCACGGAATACCTTACAATAAATAATAAAAAATCCTCGCCAAAGATGAAGACCAGGGGCCCACACCACATCCCACGAGGGTGGGGCGCCCCTAGGCGCGCCCCTACCTCGTGGGCCCCCTGGAGACTTTCCGACGCCAACTCCAACTATATATTTGCTTTCGGAGAGAAAAAAATAGAGGAGAAGAAATCATCATGTTTTACGATACGGAGCCGCCGCCAAGCCCTAAAACCTCTCGGGAGGGCTGATCTGGAGTCCGTTCGAGGCTGCAGAGAGGGGATTAAATGCCCGTCGTCATCATCAACCATCCTCCATCACCAATTTCATGATGCTCACCGCCCGTCGTGAGTAATTCCATCGTAGGCTTGCTGGACGATGATGGGTTGGATGAGATTTATCATGTAATCGAGTTAGTTTTTTAGGGTTTGATCCCTAGTATCCACTATGTTACGAGATTGATGTTGCTATGACTTTGCTATGCTTAATGCTTGTCACTAGGGCCCGAAAGTGCCATGATTTCAGATCTGAACCTATTATGTCTTCATGAATATACGTGAGTTCTTGATCGTATCTTGCAAGTCTCTGATCACCTACTATGTGTTATGATCGCAACCCCAAGTGACAATAATCGGGACCACTCCCGGTGATGACCATAGTTTGAGGAGTTCATGTATTCACTATGTGCTAATGCTTTGTTCTGGTTCTCTGTTAAAAGGAGGCCTTAATATCCCTTAGTTTCCATTAGGACCCCTTTGCCATGGGAGGGTAGGACAAAACATGTCATGCAAGTTCTTTTCCATAAGCACGTATGACTATATTCGGAATACATGCCTACATTACATTGATGAATTGGAGCTAGTTATGTGTCACCCTATGTTATGACTGTTACATGATGAATCGCATCCGGCATAATTATCCACCACTATCCAGTGCCTACGGGCTTTCCATATACTGGTTTACGCTTATTTACTTTCCGTTGCTACTGTTACAATCACTACAAAATGCCAAAAATATTACTTTGCTTTCATTACTCTTTTGTCACCGTTACCACCACTATCATATTACTTTCTACTAAACACTTTGCTGCAGATATTAAGTTTCCAGGTGTGGTTGAATTGACAACTCAGCTGCTAATACTTGAGAATATTCTTTGGCTCCCCTTGTGTCGAATCAATAAATTTGGGTTGAATACTCTACCCTCGAAAACTGTTGCGATCCCCTATACTTGTGGGTTATCAAGACTATTTTACGGGCGCCCGTTGCTTGAGCATATCTCTATTCTTTGAGTCACTTGGGATTTATATCTGCTGGTCACTATGAAGAACTTGAATGACGCTAAGACAACAATTTTATCCCTCAACTACGAGGGGAGGTAAGGAACTGCCATCTAGCTCTGCACTTGATTCACCTTCTGTTTTGAGTAAGCTTGCGACACCGAAACTTATACGCTATTAGATTACGATATATGTCGCATGTTATTGATGATGCCACTTCGCTATGCATGATACTTATGATGAGACTACTTCTATGCTTGATACTCATGCCCTTAGTGAATTTCTTGATGAACAAATTGCTAGGGCTAGAGAGAAAGAAATTATTGAATCTAATTATAATGATGAAAGTGATGATGAAGATAGGCTGTTATTCACGAGGGCTATGTTTTTGATATGGAATCTTACGCGCTATTTTAGCTTGCGAGAGATCGTCATGAACTTAAAAGGCTATTAATTAAATGGAACAAAGAATCACTTAGAGATAAAATGAGGCTGACCCGCTTTTGCTACTTCACCTATCTCATGTTCCGATAAGGATTATGAATTCTCTGTTGATCCTGATATAATTACTTTGGTTGAATCTGATCCTTTTCATGGCTATGAATCTGCAACTGTTGTGGCACATCTTACTAAATTAAATGATATAGCCACCCTATTCACTAATGATGAGAGATCTCGCAACTTTTGTATCCTTAAAATATTTCCGTTCTCATTAAAGGGTGATGCTAAGATATGGTTTAATTCTCTTGATCCTGGTTGTGTGCGTAGTCCCCAGGATATGATTTATTACTTCTCTGCTAAATATTTCCCTGCTCATAAGAAACAAGCTGCTTTAAAGGAAATATATAACTTTGTTCAAAATAAAGAAGAGAGTCTCCCACAAGCTTGGGGGTGGCTTCTAAAGTTACTTAATGCTTTGCCTGATCATCCTCTTAAGAAAAATGAAATACTTGATATCTTTTATAATGGACTAACCGATGCTTCCAGAGATTACCTGGATAGTTGTGCTGGTTCTCTTTTCAGGGAAAGAACACCGGATGAAGCTGAATCTATTAAATAATATGTTGAAAAATGAAAATAATTGGGCATCTCCTGAGCTGACTCCTGAGCCAGCTCCTGGTCCAATTACTAAGCCTATTCCTAAACCAACTCTGAAGAAGAGAGGTGTTATAGTCCTCAGTCCCGAAGATATGCAAGTGGCAAAGAAATCTATGAAAGAAAAGGGTATTAAAGCTGAAGATGTTAAGAATTTACCTCCTATTGAAGAAATACATGGTCTTAATATACCGCCTATTGAGGAAACATATGATCTTAATCCTTTATTTATTGAAGAACCTCCAGATCCCGATAACCCGACACAGGTAGTAAAGGTAAATTCTCTCTATAGATATGATAAAGCTGAAGTCCCTCCTACTAAAATTGCTAGTCAGTGCTTGGATGAGTTTGATAACTTTATGTTTAAGCAAGAAGACTTCAATGCTTATTTTGGTAGACAATTAAAACAGAATGCTTATATGATTAAGCACTTGGGTGATTATATGGCTAATAATAGAGGTGAACTTAAACTTGTTAGCAAACATGCTTCTATGGTTACCACTCAAATGAAACAAGTACTTAAAGCTCAAAAAGAATTGCTCGATGAAATGAATAGTAAGAAAAATGATTATGCTGTTAGAGTGGCTACTAGAACTGGTAGAATGACTCAGGAACCTTTGTATCCTGAAGGCCACCCTAAGAGAATTGAGCAAGATTCTTAGAGAAATAATATTGATGCTCCTAGTTCTTCTAAAAGGAAGAAAAAGAAAAATGATAGAACTGTGCAAACTTCTAGTGAACCTATTGCTGAAACACCTGATAATCCAAATGATATCTCTATATGCGATCTTTGAAACACAATCTGGTAATGAACATGAACCTAATGAAAATGTTAATGATGATGTTCATGATGATGCTCAACCTAGTAATGATAATGATGTAGAAGTTGAACCTGTTGTTGATCTTGATAACCCACAATCAAAGAATCAACGTTATGATAAGAGAGACTTTGTTGCTAGGAAACATGGCAAAGAAAGAGAACCATGGGTTCAGAAACCTATGCCTTTTCCTCCCAAACCATCCAAGAAAAAGGATGATGAGGATTTTGGTAGCTTTCTTTGAAATGATTAGACCTATCTTTTTGCGTATGCAATTGACTGATATGCTCAAAATGAATCCTTATGCTAAATATATGAAAGACATTGTCACAAATAAAAGAAAGATACTGGAAGCTGAAATTTCCACCATGCTTGCTAATTACACTTTTAAGGGTGGAATACCAAAGAAACTTGGAGATCCAGGAGTACCTACTATACCATGCTCCATTAAAAGAAATTATGTTAAAACTGCTTTATGTGATCTTGGAGCCGGTGTTAGTGTTATGCCTCTCTCTTTATATCGTAGACTTGATTTGAATAAGTTGACACCTCTGAAATACCTTTGCAAATGGCTGATAAATCAACTGCTATACCTGTCGGTATTTGTGAGGATGTGCCTGTTGTGGTTGCAAAGCGTTACTATTTTAACGGACTTTGTTATTCTTGATATTCCGAGGATGATAGTATGTCTATTATTCTTGGAAGACCTTTTCTTAATACTGTAGGGGCTGTTATTGATTGCAACAAAGGCAATGTCACTTTTCATGTTAATGGTAATGAGCATACGGTACACTTTCCGAGGAAACAACCTCAAGCCCACATTATCAACTCTATTGGAAAAATTCCATCGATTATATTTGGAGGTTTTGAATTTCCTCTTCCTACTGCCAAAAAGAAATATGATATACTTATTATTGGGGATGTGCATATCCCCGTTGAGGTAACCTAGTGTTATTCGAAATATCTCCGGTTCCATGTTAGTCGGAATGAGTTTGTTAACAAGACTTGATCAACCTTGTTAGTGGATTCCTTTTGGTGAGCATGAGATGGATGAAACTAGAAGCACAACTTTCTGTACCCTCTCTATACTTTCTGTTATTTAGTTGAAATAAAGTAAAAATAGTATTTTCTGTCTGTTTCCTGATTTATCCGTGTAATATAAAAATATCCCGAAAATAAAAGTCCTCAGAATGACATGCCAATTTAATATGATTTTTTCGGGAATATTTGAGGATTTATAGTGCAAAAATCACCGCAGGGGGAGCTGCCACCTGGTCACGAGGGTGGAGGGTGCGCCCTACCCCCCTGGGCTCGCCCCCTGCCTCATGGGCCCACGGTGGCCCTCCTCCACTTATTCCTGCACCCATCCTCTTCTTCTTCCTCACACAAACACGAAAAACCAACTCAAGCACGAGTTCTAGCTCTCTTTGCTGTGATTTTTGATCTCCTTGCTCAAAGCATCTCTCGCAAAACTGCTAGGGGAGATTGTTCCTTGGTATGTGACTCCTCCATTGGTCCAATTAGTTTTTGTTCTAGTGCTTTATTCATTGCAAATTTGTGCTGCATAGGTGACCATGTTCTTGAGCTTGCATGTCAAATTTATATGGTTCCAAGTGGTTCTAATGCTTGATATAGGCTCTAGGCACTTGTAGGAGTAGTTGCTATCAGTTTTATTGAAGTTGGTTCACTTTTGTTTGAAGTTACTAAAAATTTCAGATTATTTCAGAAAATAATGAAGAGACTTTTGAGGGGCTCATCGAGCTGAAGCTCAAAGGAGAAACAAAATGAAGAAGCACAGAGGCCCAAATATTATTTGCCTCGTACCGCGGAGATTCGGCCGTGTGAATGGCCTTCCGATAATTTCTTGAGACGGGCCGGGATTTATGAGGATTTCTATTCATTGATTGAGAATGCTAGCCTCACCGACTTCGTCCGTGACCAACGTCCTCAGTATCTCTTACTCACAAATACTTTTGTGCAAAACTTCTACTTTTTCCCTAAGGACTCACCTCCTTCAGTAGAGTTTCATTTATATGACGTTGTTAAGAAGATGCCATTGTCTGAATTTTGCGAAGTCTGCAACATACCCCCTGAGGGTACCTTAGATGAACCACACCGTAATGAGGTGGAGGCGTTCATTAACACTATCTCTGTGGGAGAAACCAGGAAGGTTTCTGATGCAAGAATCACTAGCATACATTTTCCTGTATTACGCTATTTTGCCTTATTTGCTAGTCGTTGCTTGATTGGTCGCGGGAACTATGGGAACCTTAGTGTTCTTGATATTATTATTTTGTTCCATGGTTTATACCGCGACAACACTGTTAGCATGGGCGGAATTATTGCTAGACGGTTAAGTATGAACCGTACTAAGGGTCCCATCTTTGGAGGCATTTATGCTTCATGCCTCGCTGCACATTTTAACATAGCTATTAGGCTTCATGAGAAAGAAGAAAAATTGCTGCCTAGTGCTTATCTAGATTATAAGAGTATGCTAGCGCATGATTTTATTGTTAAGGGCAGGAATGGAGAGCTCAAATATAAATTATTCTTTCATAAACATCATCCTAAAACTATTACCTTGCCTGCTCCTCCTTTGTTTAATTTTGTAGGACCTTATCTCGTTACGTGGGCTGCCGTCCAAGCTTACAAGAATCCTGCACCAGCCCCGGAACCGGAACCGCAAGAGGAGCCTCCACGACAGTCTGTTTATTCTTGGGATCCAGAGATGGCTGACAGCCAATGGCAGTCAGAGTCTTCTTCATCACAGTACAATCCCAACTATTCTTCGTCGCAGTACGACCCCAACTACACCTACGGGTATCCGCCAGGCTATCCCTGGCAATAGACCAACTTAGGCCAAAAGCCTAAGCTTGGGGGAGTACGTATTTCTCACCGACATTACATTTATGTTCACACACACTCATTGCTAGATGTCGGTGCTCATACTCTTTCACTGTAATATCCATGCTAGTTTATTTTTCTTTTTCTTGCTTTCTTCTTGTGTGTTTGATAAACCTTAAGAAAAACCAAAAAAATTAGTGTAATTTTTAGTTAGTTTACTTTTCTTGCTGTAGTAGTAATAATTAAAAAGAAAACCCAAAAATATTTCTCGTTCTTCTTTTGCTTGTTGGGAGCTTTCCCGTGTAAATAGTTTTATTTCTTTTCTTTTCTTTGGGGTCGATAGGAGAAGACCATAATTAAATTGTTGAAGTGGCTCTTATATGCATTATAGTTGATTTAACCAAGAGCCCATATTGTCTTGTCTTCTCCTGTTTATTGTATGCTCGCAGATTCCAGCTTAGTCCAATGCACTTGCACTCTTATTATTATTCACTTCGTTCGGTCGTGCAAGTGAAAGGCAATTATGACGATATATGATGGAGCGACCAAGATGAGAAAAGCTGGTATGAACTCGACTCTTTTGTTTTTGTAAATATGATTAGTTCATCGTTCCTGATTCAGCCTATTATGAATAAACATGTTTGCAATGACAATTAGAGATCATAGTTGCTCGTGCCATGCTTTATTAGCTATGAGTTATAATGGTTTATCTTGCATGCCAACATGCTATTAAAATGGTTGTGATGTGGTATAGTGGGGTGGTATCCTCCTTTGAATGATTTAAGTGACTTGACTTGGCACATGTTCACACATGTAGTTGAAACAAAATCAACATAGCCTTCACGATATTTATGTTCATGGTGGATTATATCCTACTCATGCTTGCATCCAATGTTAATTAATTTTAATGCATGTTCATGACTGTTGTCGCTCTCTAGTTGGTCGGTTCCCAGTCTTTTGCTAGCCTTCACTTGTACTAAGCGGGAATACTGCTTGTGCATCCAATACTTAAACCCCAAAGTTATTCCATATGAGTCCACTATACCTTCCTATATGCGGTATCTACCTGCCGTTCCAAGTAAATTTGTATGTGCCAAACTCTAAACCTTCAAATAAACATTCTGTTTTGTATGCTCGAATAGCTCATGTATCAACTAGGGATGCCCTTATCTTCCATGTTAGGCGGGTTATTCTCAAGAGGAGTGGACCCCGCTCCTCACTCACGAGAAAATGGCTGGTCACTCGGATGCCCAGTCCCATGCTTTATGCAAACTAAATCAAAATAATTGCAAACAAAACTCCCCTAGGACTGTTGCTAGTTGGAGGCACTTTCGTTGTTTCGAGCAAGCCATGGATTGATGCTTGTTGGTGGAGGGGAGTATAAACTTTACCATTCTGTTTGGGAACCACCTATAATGTGTGTAGCATGGAAGATATCGCCATCTCTTAGTTGTTATGTTGACAATGAAAGTATACCACTCAAAATATTATTTATCTCTATTTCAAAACCGAGCTCTGGCACCTATACAAATCCCTACTTCCCTCTGCGAAGGGCCTATCTATTTACTTTTATGTTGAGTCATCACCCTCTTATTAAAAGCACTAATTTGGAGAACACATGTCATTTGCATTCATTACTGTTAATCTATATTGGGTGTGACTATGATTGGATCTCTTTTACCATGAATTACAATGTCTAGTCAATCCTTGATCTTTAAAGGTGCTCTGCATTTTTGTTTCGCGGTCTCAGAAAGGGCTAGCGAGATACCATCTTGTTATATCATATAATGATTATTTTGAGAAAGTGTTGTCATCCGAGATTTATTATTATGGCTCGCTAGTTGATTATGCTATTGATATGAGTAATTATGAGACCTGAGAATTATTGCAAATGTGGTTAGTTATAATCTTTGCTGAAAACTTGAATGTTGGCTTGACATATTTACAACAACAAGAGCAAAGCGAGTTTGTAAAAGTTTTTCTTTTCTCTTTCAGTTTGTCAACTGAATTGCTTGAGGACAAGCAAGGGTTTAAGCTTGGGGGAGTTGATACGTCTCCGTCGTATCTACTTTTCCAAACACTTTTGCCCTTGTTTTGGACTCTAACTTGTATGATTTGAATGGAAATAACCCGGGCTGACGTTGTTTTCAGCAGAATTGCCATGATGTTGTTTTATGTGCAGAAAACAAAAGCTCTCGGAATGACCTGAAACTCCACGGAATACCTTACTATAAATAATAAAAAATCCTCGCCAAAGATGAAGACCAGGGGGCCCACACCTGTCACGAGGTGGGCGCCCCCTAGGGCGCGCCCCCCTACCTCGTGGGCCCCCTGGAGACTTTCCGACGCCAACTCCAACTCTATATATTTGCTTTCGGAGAGAAAAAAATAGAGGAGAAGAAATCATCGCGTTTTACGATACGGAGCCGCCGCCAAGCCCTAAAACCTCTCGGGAGGGCTGATTTGGAGTCCATTCGGGGCTCCGGAGAGGGGGATTCGTCGCCGTCGTCATCATCAACCATCCTCCATCACCAATTTCATGATGCTCACCGTCGTGCGTGAGTAATTCCATCGTAGGCTTGCTGGACGGTGATGGGTTGGATGAGATTTATCATGTAATCGAGTTAGTTTTGTTAGGGTTTGATCCCTAGTATACACTATGTTATGAGATTGATGTTGCTATGACTTTGCTATGCTTAATGCTTGTCACTAGGGCACGAGTGCCATGATTTCAGATCTGAACCTATTATGTCTTCATGAATATATGTGAGTTCTTGATCCTATCTTGCAAGTTATAGTCACCTACTATGTGTTATGATCCGGCAACCCCGAAGTGACAATAATCGGGACCACTCCCGGTGATGACTATAGTTTGAGGAGTTCATTTATACACTATGTGCTAATGCTTTGATCCGGTTCTCTATTAAAAGGAGGCCTTAATATCCCTTAGTTTCCATTAGGACCCCGCTGCCACGGGAGGGTAGGACAAAAGATGTCATGCAAGTTCTTTTCCATAAGCACGTATGACTATATTCGGAATACATGCCTACATTACATTGATGAATTGGAGCTAGTTCTGTGTCACCCTATGTTATGACTGTTAGATGATGAACCGCATCCGGCATAATTATCCATCACTGATCCGGTGCCTACGGGCTTTCCATATACTGGTTTACGCTTATTTACTTTCCGTTGCTACTGTTACAATCACTACAAAATACCAAAAATATTACTTTGCTTTCATTACTCTTTTGTCACCGTTACCACCACTATCATATTACTTTGCTACTAAACACTTTGCTGCAGATATTAAGTTTCCAGGTGTGGTTGAATTGACAACTCAGCTGCTAATACTTGAGAATATTCTTTGGCTCCCCTTGTGCCGAATCAATAAATTTGGGTTGAATACTCTACCCTCGAAAACTGTTGCGATCCCCTATACTTGTGGGTTATCACCCTACCCCCCTGGGCGCGCCCCCTGCCTCGTGGATGACTCGGAGACCTCCCTGACGTGAGACCGACGCCAAAAATTCCTATAAATACAGAAACCACCGAAAAGAAACCTAGATCGGGAGTTGCGCCGCCGCAAGCCTCTGTAGCCACCAAAAACCAATTGGGACCCTGTTCCGGCGCCCTGCCAGAGGGGGGAATCGTCACCGGTGGCCATCTTCATCATCCCGGCGCTCTCCATGACGAGGAGGGAGTAGTTCACCCTCGGGGCTAAGGGTATGTACCAGTAGCTATGTGTTTGATCTCTCTCTCTCTCTCATGTTCTTGATATGGCACAATCTTGATGTACCGTGAACTTTGCTATTACAGTTGGATCTTATGATGTTTCTCCCCCTCTTTCTCTTGTAATGGATTGAGTTTTCCCTTTGAAGTTATCTTATCGGATTGAGTCTTTTAAAGATTTGAGAACACTTGATGTATGTCTTGCATGTGCTTATCTGTGGTGACAATGGGATATTCACGTGATCCACTTGATGTATGTTTTGGTGATCAACTTGCGAGTTATGTGACCTTGTGAACTTATGCATAGGGAATTGACTGCGTTTTCGTCTTGACTCTCCGGTAGAAACTTTGGGGCACTCTTTGAAGTTCTTTGTGTTGGTTGAATAGATGAATCTGAGATTGTGTGATGCATACCGTATAATCATGTGCGTGGATACTTGAGGTGACATTGGAGTATCTAGGTAACATTAGGGTTTTGGTTGATTTGTGTCTTAAGGTGTTATTTTACTACGAACTCTAGGGTTGTTTGTGACACTTATAGGAATAGCCCAATGGATTGATCGGAAAGAATAACTTTGAGGTGGTTTTGTACCCTACAATAATCTCTTCGTTTGTTCTCCGCTATTAGTGACTTTGGAGTAACTCTTTGTTGCATGTTGAGGGATAGTTATATGATCTAATTATGTTATTATTGTTGAGAGAACTTGCACTAGTGAAAGTATGAACCCTAGGATTTGTTTTGAAGCATTGCAATACCGTTTGTGCTCACTTTTATCATTAGTTACCTTGCTGTTTTTATATTTTCAGATTACAAAAACCTATATCTGTCGTCCATATTGCACTTGTATCACCATCTCTTCGCTGAACTAGTGCACCTATACATTTTACCATTGTATTGGGTGTGTTGGGGACACAAGAGACTCTTTGCTATTTGATTGCAGGGTTGTTTGAGAGAGACCATCTTCATCCTACGCCTCCCATGGATTGATAAACCTTAGGTCATCCACTTGAGGGAAATTTGCTACTGTCCTACAAACCTTTGCACTTGGAGGCCCAGCAACGTCTACAAGAAGAAGGTTGTGTAGTAGACATCAAGCTCTTTTCTGGCACCATTGCCGGGGAGGCTAGGTAAGCGGCACTAACACCCCGTCAACTAAGCTCTTTTCTGGCGCTGTTGCCGGGGAGGTGAGTGCTTGAAGGTATATCTTTAGATCTTGCAATCGAATATTTTTGTTTCTTATTTTATCACTAGTTTAGTCTATGAAAGAAAACTACAAAAAATGGAATTGAGGTTGCCTCATATGCTTCTTTTTAATATCTTTCGTGAAAATGATGGAAAGGAAAATTGTGCTCAAGTGTTAGAAGAAGAATGCATTAAAATGTTTGGCACTAAATATTTGAATGATGAGCATGATTGCAATGTTGTTAGTCTGAATTCCTTGAATATCCATGATGCTAATGATATGCAAAGCCACAAGCTTGGGGATGCTATGTTTGACGAAGCTGATATTTTTTGTCCCCCAAGTTTTGATGAGCAAATTTATTATGATGATAGCATGCCTCCTATTTATGATGATTATATTGATTAAGTGGGTTTGGAAGAGTGTCAAATTTAGAAAGTGGATTTGGAGAGGTCATGACTTTATTTAGTGATGAATCCACTATTTCGGAAGAGGTTCCAATTGATTATGAGAACAAAGTTGCTATCTATGATGATTATTGTGATGACATGTATGCTATAAAGAATAGTGATAACCATGAAACTTGTCATCATGATTTAAATTTTCAATTGGATTTTGCCTCACATGATAGTTATTTTGTTGAGTTTGCTCCCACTACTGTTCATGAGAAGAAATTTGCTTATGTGGAGAGTAATAAAAATTATATGCTTTTAGATCATGAAAAGAATGCTTTATGTAATGGTTATATTATTGAATTCATTCATGATGCCACTGAAAATTATTATGAGGGAGGAATATATGCTTGTAGGAATTGCAATAATATCAAGTTTCCTCTCTGTGTGCTTAAAATCTTGAAGTTATGCTTGTTTTGCTTTCCTATGCTTGTTGATTCTTGTTCCCATAAATTGTTTGCTCACAAAATCCCTATGCATAGGAAGTGGGTCAGACTTAAATGTGCTAGTCATATTCTCCATGATGCTCTCTTTATGTTTCAATTCTTATCTTTTATGTGAGCATCATTGAACTCATCATGCCTAGCTAGGGGAGTTAAACATTAGCGCTTGTTGGGAGGCAACCCAATTTTCATTTTTGTTCTTTGATTTTTTGCTCCTGTTTAGTAATAAATAATTCATCTAGCTTCTGTTTAGATGTGTTTTTATGTTTTAATTAGTGTTTGTGCCAAGTAGAACCAATAGGATCTTCTTGGGTGATAGTTGTTTGAACTTCTTGAAAAAGACAGAAACTTTGTGCTCCCGAAAATAATTGTTAAAATTCCCAGAACGTGATAAAATGCTAATTATTTTTGCAGAAGAACAATATACAAATTAGCCAGGTTGTCCTAGTTTTTCAGAATTTTTAGACTTCCAGAAGTATTCGAACAAATTAGATTGCTACAGACTGTTCTGCTTTGCCAGATTCTGTTTTTCATGTGTTGTTTGCTTATTTTGATGAATCTATGAGTAGTGTCGGAGGGTGAGGGAGTCCTGGACTAAGGGGTCCTCGGGCGTCCGGCCTACTATCTATGGGTCGGACTGATGGGCTGTGAAGATACGAAGGCCGAAGACTATACCCGTTTTCGGATTGGACTTTCCTTGGCATGGAAGGCATGCTAGGCGACCAGCGGTGAAGATTCCTTCTTATGTAACCGACTCCATGTAACCCTAGATATCTCTGGTGTCTATATAAACCAGAGAGCATAGTCCGGATAGGACAGATTCATTACCATATACACATAGGCTAGACTTCTAGGATTTAGCCATTACGATCTCGTGGTAGATCAACTCTTGTAACACTCATATTCATCAAGATCAATCAAGCAGGAAGTAGGGTATTACCTACATAGAGAGGGCCCGAACCTGGGTAAACATCGTGTCCCCCGTCTCCTGTTACCATCGATCCTAGACGCACAGTTCGGGACCCCCTACCCGAGATCCGCCGGTTTTGACACCGACAGAGGGTATGAACCATAGAGAAGTTGGAATACATTAGATATTACACCAATATAAATAAAGAATGAGTTCACAACAGTACCAACAGTGGTGATTTTATTTCCTTATACTAATGGAGCTTACGAGTTTTCTGTTGAGTTTTGTGTTGTGAAGTTTTTAAGTTTTGGGTAAAGATTCGATGGACTATGGAATAAGGAGTGGCAAGAGCCTAAGCTTGGGGATGCCCAAGGCACCCCAAGGTAATATTCAAGGACAACCAAAAGCCTAAGCTTGGGGATGCCCCGGAAGGCATCCCCTCTTTCGTCTTCGTTCATCGGTAACCTTACTTGGAGCTATATTTTTATTCACCACATGATATGTGTTTTGCTTGGAGCGTCATTTTATTTTCTTTTGTTTTGTTTGCTGTTTGAATAAAATACCAAGATCTGAAATTCTTAAATGTTAGAGAGTCTTCACGTAGTTGCATAATTATTCGACTACTCATTGATCTTCACTTATATCTTTTGGAGTAGTTCGTCATTTGCTCTAGTGCTTCACTTATATCTTTTTAGAGCAGTACGGTGGCTTTATTTTGAAGAAATTGATGAACTCTCATGCTTCACTTATATTATTTTGAGAGTCTTAAACAACATGGTAATTTGCTTAGGTTATGAATTTAGTCCTAATATGATAGGCATCCAAGAGGGATATAATAAAAACTTTCATATAAAGTGCATTGAATACTATGTGAGGTTTGATTCCTTATGATTGTTTTGAGATATGAAGATGGTGATATTAGAGTCATGCTAGTGAATAGTTGTGAATTTGAGAAATACTTGTGTTAAGGTTTGTGAGTCCCGTAACATGCACGTATGGTGAACCGTTATGTAACGAAGTTGGAGCATGAGATATTTATTGATTGTCTTCCTTATGAGTGGCGGTCGGGGACGAGCGATGGTCTTTTCCTACCAATCTATCCCCCTAGGAGCATGCATGTAGTACTTTGTTTCGATAGCTAATAGACTTTTGCAATAAGTATGTGAGTTCTTTATGACTAACGTTGAGTCCATGGATTATACGCACTCTCATCCTTCCACCATTGCTAGCCTCTCTAGTACCGCGCAACTTTCGCCGGTATCATAAACCCACCATATACCTTCCTCAAAACGGCCACCATACCTATCTATTATGGCATTTCCATAGCCATTCCGAGATATATTACCATGCAACTTTCCACCGTTCCGTTTATTATGACACGCTTCATCATTGTCATATTGCTTTGCATGATCATGTAGTTGACATCGTATTTGTGGAAAAGCCACGTTCATAATTCTTTCATACATGTCACTCTTGATTCATTGCACATCCTGGTACACCACCGGAGGCACTCATATAGAGTCATATTTTGTTCTAAGTATCGAGTTGTAGTCCTTGAGTTGTAAATAAATAGAAGTGTGATCATCATTATTAGAGCATTGTCCCGTGTGAGGAAAAAAAGAGGCCAAAGAAGCCAATGAAAAATAAAGGGAGGCCAAAGAAGCCAAACAAAAAAATAAAAAAAATGAGAGAAAAAGGGAGAAGGGGCAATGCTACTATCCTTTTTCCACAATTGTGCTTCAAAGTAGCACCATGATCTTCATGATAGAGAGTCTCTTATTTTGTCACTTTCATATACTAGTGGGAATTTTTGTTATAGAACTTCCCTTGTATATTCCAATGATGGGCTTCCTCAAATTGCCCTAGGTCTTCATGAGCAAGCAAGTTGGATGCACACCCACTTAGTTTCTTTTTTATCTTTCATACACTTATAGCTCTAGTGCATCCGTTGCATGTCAATCCCTACTCACTCACATTGATATCTTTTGATGGTCATCTCCATAGCCTGTTGATATGCCTAGTTGATGTGAGACTATCTTCTCCTTTTGTCTTCTCCACAACCACCATTCTATTCCACCTATAGTGCTATGTCCATGGCTCACGCTCATGTATTGCGTGAAGATTGAAAAAGTTTGAGAACATCAAAAGTATAAAACAATTGCTTGGCTTGTCATCTTGATGTGCATGATTTAAATATTTTGTGTGATGAAGATGGAGCATAGCCAGACTATATGATTTTGTAGGGATGGACTTCCTTTGGCCAAGATATTTTGAGAAGAGATGATTACTATGTTAGTATGCTTGAAGTATTATTATTATGTCAATATTAAACTTTTGTTTTGAATCTTATGGATCTGAATATTCTTGCCACAATAGAGAAGATTACATTGATAAATATGTTAGGTAGAATTCCACATCAAAAATTCTGTTTTTATCATTTACCTACTCGAGGACGAGTAGGAATTAAGCTTTTGGGGATGCTTGATACGTCTCCAACGTATCTATAATTTTTTATTGTTCCATGCTATTGTATTATCCATCTTGGATGTTTTATATGCATTTATATGATTTTTGGGACTAACCTATTAACCTAGAGCCCAGTGCCAGTTTCTGTTTTTTCCTTGTTTTTGAGTTTTACAGAAAAGGAATACCAAACGGAGTCCAATTGACGTGCCAATTTTTGATGATTTTTTATGGACCAAAAGAAGCCCCTGGAGTAAAATAGTTGGGCCAGAAGAGTCCCGAGCCGTCCACGAGGGTGGTGGGTGCACCCCCATGCCTCGTTGATGACTCGGAGACCCCTCCTGACGTGAGACCGACGCCAAAAATTCCTATAAATACAGAAACCCCCGAAATGAAACCTAGATCGGGAGTTCCGCCGCCGCAAGCCTCTGTAGCCACCAAAAACCAATCGGGACCTGTTCCTAAGACCGCCAGAGGGGAATCATCACCGGTGGCCATCTTCATCATCCCGGCGCTCTCCATGACAAGGAGGGAGTAGTTCACCCTCGGGGCTGAGGGTATGTACCAGTAGCTATCTGTTTGATCTTTCTCTCTCTCGTGTTCTTGATATGGCACGATCTTGATGTACCGCGAGCTTTGCTATTATAGTTGGATCTTAAGATGTTTCCCCCTCTATCTCTTGTAATGGATTGAGTTTTCCCTTTGAAGTTATCTTATCGGATTGAGTCCTTAACGATTTGAGAACACTAGATGTATGTCTTGCATGTGCTTATTTGTGGTGACAATGGGATATTCATGTGATCCACTTGATGTATGTTTTGGTGATCAACTTGCGAGTTATGTGACATTGTGAACTTATGCATAGGGGTTGGCACACGTTTTCATCTTGACTCTCCGGTAGAAACTTTTGGGCACTCTTTGAAGTTCTTTATGTTGGTTGAATAGATGAATCTGAGATTATGTGATGCATATCGTATAATCATACCCGCGGATACTTGAGGTGACATTGGAGTAACTAGGTGACATTAGGGTTTTGGTTGATTTGTGTCTTAAGGTGTTATTTTACTACGAACTGGCTGTTTGTGAAACTTATAGGAATAGCCCAATGGATTGATCAGAAAGAATAACTTTGAGGTGGTTTCTGTAACATCCCAAATTTTCTAAATTTGGAATGTTAATAGATCATTCATATTTTGATGCATTGTTTTTCTTTTTCTTAATTTTTGGTTGATTATTCAACTCAAGGCAAAATATTGGAGAGGATAACATGACTTATCCCCTGTTAAAAAAAACTGATATTGTTCATAATATTATTTGGGGTTCATAGGATTTATTTTTGTAACTATAGAATCTCAAACTATTTTATATATTGTTGTAATGCTCTTTATATGCTTACATCACATAAAATACTTTTTTAAGTGCATTTGTGTTTTAAACAAATGTTCATGGTATTTAATATTAGTGTTAGTATTTTACTGTGTGTTCTGGTATATTTAGGAAGTTATCTGGTATTTTTGCCAGATATTACTGTTCATTTGGACCGCACTGTGGCAGCCCAAAACCTTCTCTTCGCCCGCGCGCGCAAGATAGTGCAACAGCAGCAGCAGCTGGCAGCCCATTTCGGCGCAGCCGAGCCCACCCCACAAGTTTTTTTTCCTTTCTCTTCCCTTGTGCCGCTGCCAGCCGGGTCCCGCCTGTCACCTTCAACCCCCAGCGTGTTCTTCCTGAACTGCTGCTGTAGCTGAACCCAGGGCGAGTCCAATGATCGATTCCGATCGATCTGTTGCCCTAGCCCAGGCCCGACTCCTTATAAGTAATCCCCACCGCCTTCTCGTCCGTTTTTTCGCAAAACAGAGGTCTCCCGTGCCCTATAGCTCGCGGCCAGATCTCGGCGGAGTCCGCCACCGCAGGAGCACCTCCGCCACTCGATTTCATCGCCACAGAAGGTTCCTAGCTTCTCCTGCTGCCACTATTCTCCTCCCCTTGGTCTCTTCTCTCTCCCTCACCTATTAGTTCTCGCAGGGAAGCACCCACCCGAATGCTTCGACCTCCGCCCCGACGAACACCGCCGTCGCCGCTCCAGCCGAACCTCACCAACGTTAGCACAAGGCCCGGTCGTCCCGGAGGACGTTTTTGAGTTCGACGTGTCCCTCCTCGCCTCGTCCTGTGCTCCCCGAGCTCGGGAGGCCTTTCCAGCGACGCCAGCTTCAAATCCGAGCCGCGCCGCCGCCGTCTCATTCAATTCCGGCCGGCCTACTCTGTTCCTGTCCGGTGAGCCACCCTTAGCCGTCCGATCTCCATCCAACCGCTGGTATTAGATAGCTGTGTTTTTTTTATTTTCGACCGGTATGCGTTATGTAGCGGCTGTTCATCCGTTAACCACAATAGCAGACACCCTACAGCCACTCACACCTTGCCATGTGGCAACGCCACAGCAGCCGCGGCAGTTCTTCCCAGAACGCTATTATGGCATAATTTTTCTTTGCAGATTCCATATCAAATTTTCATTTAGGTATATCTTGAGATCCATATGTCCAAATTCACCGATTCTTTTTCCTGTGTACTCTTAGTGACCAGGAGAATACTGTAGAACCAAAATTTTCACATTTTTTGAACTCATTAAATTTGAATTTGCTCAAATTTAAATTCAAACTTCCGGAGGCAATATCTTTTAAACCGTTGATCCAAATCAGTTGATTCTTTTTGCTTTGTGATCCTATTAGCATGTAGATAATATATACCTACTGATATGTTCGTTAGTTAATTTTTTATTTGCATTCTTTGATGTTTGTTTTATTGTGGGTTATGTGAGTATGGTTTATTTATTGGTGCCTTTGTTATCGTTTAGATTGTCTGGAGTGTGGCGCGGATCAGAATTAAGCGTTAGAGTACTTCAACACCGTTCAAGGCAAGTTTGCACTTTTGATTATGCTCACCCTATATGTCTGCTATGCACTGTTATGATATGTTATATGCTTGGTGTGACTCTTATATTGCTTGCCGCCATGTGCATGTCGTGTTTGCATTTTTTAATTGTATGCTTGGATTTGCTATGGTAGACGTGGGTATGTGTCGAGTGATGCATGGAAGTGGCGAATCTTTATAGCTGTAGGCTCGGGACTTTTTTTCAGGTGAATGCGTCAATGGCTGAGCGCTCTATTGTCCCTAGATAATGCGCGATGGCTGAGCGCACTTGAGTTTTCGGGGCTTTTTCTCACGTGAATGCGTCACTGGCTGGGCGCTCTATTGTCCCTAGAGAATGCGCCAGGGCTGAGCGCACTTGAGACATCTTGAAGATCTATATCATCTGTGTTGTTTGCATCTTGCCTATGTCGTGGAGGTAGGTGAAGGTAGTTTTACGTGAAACCAACTTGAGTGATTCGTCTGTAATATTTTGCAGGTAGACTAGGTTTGCTTTTATCATTATGTGTAATTTGCCAATACATTCAATGTATTGACCCTTTGTGGCTGCAACTTATCATGTTGCAGGATTTTCAGATGATCAGTGAGATACAGTAGGGTCGCGAGTCTTCACTCAGCATTTTCGCCAGTGGGCATTGATGGAACTCATCGTTTGCTTATGCTACATTTCCGCTGTTATTATTGAATAAAGTTAGCTATGTGCTACTCAGTTTGTAATACTTTATGAATTCTGGATCATATGTTGTGGTAAATGATGCACTTGTTATTTGATATTCATATGTACTGTGTGCACTAGCGAGTCGATCCAGGGACTAGCACAGTGAGCACAGAGACACCGAATCTTATCAGGTTCGGGTCGTTATAGTTTCGTACCCTACAATAATCTCTTCGTTTGTTCTCCGCTATTAGTGACTTTGGAGTGACTCTTTGTTGCATGTTGAGGGATAGTTATATGAATTAATTATGTTATTATTGTTGAGAGGACTTGCACTAGTAAAAGTATGAACCCTAGGCATTGTTTTGAAGCATTGCAATACCGTTTGTGCTCACTTTTATCATTAGGTACCTTGCTGTTTTTATATTTTCAGATTACAAAAACCTATATCTACCGTCCATATTGCACTTGTATCACCATCTCTTCGCCGAACTAGTGCACCTATACAATTTACCATTGTATTGGGTGTGTTGGGGACACAAGAGACTCTTTTCTATTTGGTTGCAGGGTTTTTTGAGAGAGACCATCTTCATCCTACGCCTCCCACGGATTGATAAACCTTAGGTCATCCACTTGAGGAAAATTTGCTACTGTCCTACAAACCTCTGCACTTGGAGGCCCAACAACGTCTACAAGAAAAAGGTTGTGTAGTAGACATCAGTTCTCTTGTGAAATCTGGATTCCTTCGCCAAGGTAATTGCTCCAGTATTGTCACAAAAGATTTTCATTGGACCCGATGCACTAGGTATGACACCTAAACCGGATATGAACTCCTTCATCCAGACTCCTTCATTTGCTGCTTCCGAAGCGTACTCCGCTTCACACGTAGATCCCGCCACGACGCTTTGCTTAGATTTGCACCAACTGACAGCTCCACCATTCAATATAAATACATATCCGATTTGTGACTTAGAGTCATCCGGATCAGTGTCAAAGCTTGCGTCGATGTAACTATTTACGACGAGCTCTTTGTCACCTCCATAAATGAGAAACATATCCTTAGTCCTTTTCAGGTATTTCAGGATGTTCTTGACCGTTGTCCAGTGATCCACTCCTGGATTACTTTGGTACCTCCCTGCTAAACTAATAGCAAGGCACACATCAGGTTTGGTACACAGCATTGCATACATGATAGATCTATGGCTGAGGCATAGGGAATGACTTTCATTTTCTCTCTATGTTCTACAGTGGTCGTGCATTGAGTCTGACTCAACTTCACACCTTGTAACACAGGCAAGAACCCTTTCTTTGCCTGATCTATTTTGAACTTCTTCAAAACTTTATCAAGGTATGTGCTTTGTGAAAGTCCAATTAAGCATCTTGATCTATCTCTATAGATCTTGACGCCCAATATATAAGCAGCTTCACCGAGTTCCTTCATTGAAAACTTCTTATTCAAGTATCCTTTTATGCTATCCAGAAATTCAGTATCATTTCCGATCAACAATATGTCATCCACATATAATATTAGAAATGCTACAGAGCTCCCACTCACTTTCTTGTAAATACAGGCTTCTCCAAAAGTATGTATAAAACCATATGCTTTGATCACACTATCAAAGCGTATATTCCAACTCCGAGAAGCTTGCACCAGTCCATAAATGGATCGCTGGAGCTTGCACACTATGTTAGCACCTTCTGGATTGACAAAACCTTCTGGTTGCATCATATACAACTCTTCTTAAAGATATCTATTAAGGAATGCAGTTTTGACATCCATTTGCCAAATTTCATAATCATAAAATGCGGCAATTGCTAACATGATTCGGACAGACTTAAGCATCGCTACGGGTGAGAAGGTATCATCGTAGTCAACTTCTTGAACTTGTCGAAAACCTTTCGCAACAAGTCGAGCTTTGTAGACAGAAAATTTTACCGTCAGTGTCAGTCTTCTTCTTGAATATCCATTAATTCTCTATGGCTTGCCGATCATCGGGCAAATCAATCAAAGTCCACATTTTGTTCTCATACATGGATCCCATCTCAAATTTCATGGCCTCAAGCCATTTCGCAGAATCTGGGCTCATCATCGCTTCCTCATAGTTCGTAGGTTCGTCATGGTCAAGTAACATGACCTCCAGAACATGATTACCGTACCACTCTGGTGCGGATCTTACTTTGGTTGACCTACGAGGTTCGGTAGTAACTTGGTCAAAAGTTTCATGATTATCATCATTAGCTTCCTCACTAATTGGTGTAGGAATCACTGGAACTGATTTCTGTGATGAACTACTTTCCAATAAGGGAGCTGGTACAGTTACCTCATCAAGTTCTACTTTCCTCCCACTCACTTCTTTTGAGAGAAACTCCTTCTCTAGACAGGATCCATTCTTAGCAATAAATATCTTGCCTTCGGATCTGTGATAGAAGGTGTACCCAATAGTTTCCTTGGGTGTCCTATGAAGACACATTTCTATGATTTGGGTTCAAGCTTAACAGGTTGAAGCTTTTTCACATAAGCATCGCAGCCCCAAACTTTAAGAAACGACAACTTGGGTTTCTTGCCAAACCCCAGTTCATATGGTGTCGTCTCAACGGATTTAGATGGTGCCCTATTTAATGTGAATGCAGCCGTCTTTAAAGCATAACCCCAAAATGATAGCGGTAAATCAGTAAGAGACATCATAGATCACACCATATCTAATAAAGTACGATTACGACATTCAGACACACCATTACGCTGCGGTGTTCCAGGTGGCGTAAGCTGTGAAACTATTCCACATTGTTTCAAATGAAGACCAAACTCGTAACTCAAATACTCACCTCCACGATCAGATCATAGAAACTTTATTTTCTTGTTATGATGATTTTCCACTTCACTCTGAAATTCTTGAACTTTTCAAATGTTTCAGACTTATGTTTCATCAAGTAGATACACCCATATCTATTTAAATCATCTGTGAAGGTTAGAGAATAACGATACCCGCGCGAGCCTCAACACTCATCGGACCGCATACATCAGTATGTATTATTTGCAATAAGTCTGTTGCTCGCTCCATTGTTTCGGAGAACGGAGTCTTAATCATCTTGCCCATGAGGCATGGTTCGCAAGCATCAAGTGCTTCCAAAAGTCCATCAGCATGGAGTTTCTTCGTGCGCTTTACACCAATATGACCTAAACGACAGTGCCACAAATAAGTTGCACTATCATTATTAAACTTATATATTTTGGCTTCAATACTATGAATATGTGTATCACTATTATCGAGATTCAACAAAAATATACCACTCATCGAGGGTGCATGACAATAAAAGATATTACTCATCTCTACTACTATTAAACAAGCAAACATATTCTTTCCTCCATGCACCCCAATACATGTACACAGAACAACGAAGATGAATTACCACCACACGATCAGGCCTACTTAATTAGATCTAACCCTCCACATTAAAACCAACCATCACCAAAAAGTACGTCTAGCAACTATCATGGGCGGACGAAACTCTGCCAACGAACGACAAGTTCCGCCCGTCTGCGTCCGGAAAATTCGCGAGGAGGATTCAGCGGGATGATTTCCATACTCCGGGGATTTAGTAGTAGTAGAAGAGAGGAAGATTAAACATGCTGTTCCGTAATTTTAGGACGTGGGACGCCCGGAATGAATCTGGGTGTAGCGGAGTGCGGATCTGATTTCTCACACGAATCCTCTCTACCGTCATGTCCCAACTACCCTCATCGTCTTCCTTGCACGAGCCACCCCATCGGCGCCGCCCAGCAAGCACCTCGACGCCGTGCATACATGCCCGCTGCTGGCCAAGCGCCCCGCCTCCTCACGCACGTGGCACCGGGGGTCAGGCCTGGCCATACACCTCCACACCCGAGCTGCCCACGAACAGCCACGCGTGTGCCCGCGGGACGGCGGCGCGGAGTCCCCTTCCGTTTCGAGATCAGCACTGCCTCCCTCCAGCACCGTATCGCTGCCAGATCCCGGCGCGAGACCCGGCCGCCGCAGATCCCGCCGGCTGCTTCACCACCGCCCGCGGCCCGCCGCCCCTTCATCTTTGCCGCCGGCCGACACCCGGTGAGGGAAGGAGCCGACGCGGGGGCCATCGGCAGCCGTCGATCAGCAGCACAACGGCTGCAGCAGTGCATGTTCGCCCGCAGCTAAGGCACTAAGGTGGGAACGTAGATCAATGGTGGGAAAGCAGATGGATTTCGGCGGTGATGGTCCTCATGGTCAAGGTATTCCAGCCTTCTATGTCTGTCATTCACGCAGTTCAACCTCGCCTTCCTTACTACCTCGCTTATGCTTCTGCGCACCACTACTCCATTTGTGCATTAACATGTTGTACTGCAGCCGTGGTGCTCCAGGGACACCCCTCCGCTGATCAAATGCATAGATGCATGACACTATCTTTATTAGCGCAAACACAAATGTTAAATCCTATATGCACTTTTTTCTACTTGCAGACATCAAGTTCAGTCAAATATGTCATGGTTAGCTGAATGAAAAGGAATTTTTTTAGAGAAGTGGTGCCCAGATCAAGAAGCACTTTTTTTAGTCGAGCCATCAAGTAAATGTCAATAATTGAGATGATTCACTTACGCGTGTTGTAAAAGTTGTGCTAAGTCATGTGCTCAAAGCATGTCTCGCCCTCACATATATGCTCACACAATACTTTTTGATTTTATTTGTCTATTTACATGCTTGGAAATACAATTTCAGTTACCTTCATTCAAATGCTCAAGGCTTTGGGTGAGTTATTGCACAACTCCTTTATAATATTGTACCGATTGAGTTAATTTCAATTGCATGTGCATGTGGCAACATTTTGATGGTTGTTCTATGTGGTACTGACAAATTAGACAGGATATTTTCTTGAAGACAGTGCAGGTTAGTGTTGGTGTTGTATTTTCATCACATGGCAAGATTCATTTTAATGTAATATGAACATTATACCGAGTAACCAGCACTATCATGGAAGCCCTCGGGCTGGTACCGACACAGGTCGTCCGCCAAGAAAAGGCATTAACACTGAAACCTATCCCTATTACAATCATGCATTACACAGCGCCTTGCAGGTGCCAAGTACTTTATCTGAAATTCTAAATACTTGCTTAATATGTGTTTGACCGCTATCATCAAGATTATATTTCCCCTCTTGCAGAATCCATCTACAAAAAAATATATATGAGAAATTTCATTTCTATCTAACATGATACTTGTGCTTCTGGTTTTGCACAGTCCGAAGAGTAAGGCTCAGAGTCGTGCCGGACAAAGAGACGTCAAGTATCCTCAGCGTAAACTAAAGATTGGGTTTGTGGCATTTTTGAGGATCCGTAGTGGCGCTTATCCCCAGCTTGTTGCTTTTGACTGAGTGGCTGCAGGTAGCATTTTCACCGATAAATACAGCACAGAAGTAAGGTCTGGGATTTGGATGACACTCACTTGTTTAGTTAGTTAGATGGAGGGTTCTAGCTGTAGGAACTAACCAAGGGAAAGCTCAGGTTATACCCTGTTATTTTGTCACTGTTTTTAATTGATTATTGGTTGATAGACTTCCTCTTTATTGTTTTATTTTATGGAAGTTCATTACCATACACATGAAAAAATATAGTATGATGGAAACATGGAGGTATGTGGGCAACTGTAATTATTGTACCTTTTCTCCTTTTCAGCTTTTTGTTTGGAATCAACATTCAGTACAAATGCTGCTGAAGTATATGGAGGAACACAACTTCTAAAGCCTTCATCTGTTTTTCGTGCTTTTTTGGATGTTCAGCGAAACGATGACATGCAACTAATGTATCTTGTTGTTAGGGAGATTTTGTATATTTGAATATTACTGTTTTCTTGCAATGAAGATTAGCACTTTTTTTACACACCCTCTAAAGTAAGTTCTCATCTTTGATTAGTTGTTGGAGTACGGTGAGCATGAACTTGACAAAGATAGCGATGATTGATTCAGTTTGTCCATGTGATTTAGTTTGTCTTCCAGCCCAACAAACGCTATTATTGATTCTAAAACTTGTATAATGATGAAAAACATGTAAAATTTGACAATTATTTAGATAACTTTTATATGGTACTTTAGACGTGCGTTGCACGTGCAAACTTACTAGTATAAATAGAACAACCATTATTCTCTGATTTAAATGAATAACCGTCTCGCATCAAACAAGATCCAGATATAATGTTCATGCTTAACGCTGGCACCAAATAAAAATTATTTAGGTCTAAAACTAATCCAGAAGGTAGATGTAGAGGTAGCGTGCCGCCGGTGATCACATCAACTTTTGAACCATTTCCCACGCGCATCGTCACCTCGTCCTTAGCCAATGTTCGCTTAATCCGTAGCCCCTATTTCGAGTTGCAAATATGAGAAACAGAACCAGTATCAAATACGCAGGCGCTACTACGAGCATTAGTAAGGTACACATCAATAACATGTATATCAAATATACCTTTCACTTTGCCATCCTTCTTATCCGCCAAATACTTGGAGCAGTTCTGCTTCAAGTGACCAGTCCCTTTGCAGTAGAAGCACTCAGTCTCAGGCTTAGGTCCAGACTTGGGCTTCTTCACTTGAGCAGCAACTTGCTTGCCATTCTTCTTGAAGTTCCCTTCTTCCCTTTGCCCTTTTTCTTGAAACTAGTGGTCTTGTTAACCATCAACACTTGATGCTCCTTCTTGATTTCTACCTCCGCAGCCTTTAGCATCGTGAAGAGCTCGGGAATTGTCTTATCCATCCCTTGCATATTATAGTTCATCATGAAGCTTTTGTAGCTTGGTGGCAGTGATTGAAGAACTCTGTCAATGACACTATCAACAAGAAGATTAACTCCCAGTTGAGTCAAGTGGTTGTGGTACCCAGACATTCTGAGTATATGTTCGCTGACAGAACTATTCTCCTCCATTTTGCAGCTGTAGAATTTATTGGAGACTTCATATCTCTCAATCCGGGCATTTGCTTGAAATATTAACTTCAACTCACTATTGCAGGTTGCTGCTAACGCGACACTACGATCAGAGACCCTTCGACAAAACTGTGTATGATGCCATATCGCAAACGGTGGTGTAAAAAACCCGTCAAAAAAGGTGCAAAACGTTTGCGTTGGAGGATGCATCAAACACGGTTCAGATTTTAGTTGCGTGTGTGATGCATGGCATACAGTTCAGCTCAATTAACTATTTGGGATAAGGAGGAACAAAAGAAATGGGCAGCCAGATGATGGTGTGTGCGATGTACATCATACGGTTCACTCGGATGAACTGTTTGTGATTAGGCAACACAAAAGAAACGGTCAGCCAGATAAAAGGTGTGTGTGATATATGGCATGTGGTTCACTCGGGTGAATTGTTTGCGTTGAGACATGAGAACAGAAACGGTTCAAACGAACAAGATGTGTGTGATACGAGGCAAACAGGCTGTAATCTGAAACGTGTGCGAAAACCGATAACAACACAAACGATTACTGCTAACAAGCCGTGTGTGTTGTGAGCAAACGATTGCCGTTATACAATTGTGAGTGATTGATGAAAACATCACCGACGGGTTCCATTGTTTAGTCTGTGTGCGATGTGATTTTCTTTGTCCGCACAACATCTACGCTCTGTCTACAGAGCATCAACATATATACTTAAAAAGACAGCATTGCATAACCAAATTAAGCATACAATTACACAAGTGACTACACACATAACATTTCCACACACCAAAGTAAGAAATTACATGCATACTAAAGTAGGAGAAACTAGGATCTAATCATCTACTTATTATTGCGATGACGCTTGCCATTGCTCTGCTTCCGGCTGGATCCCTGGCCGTTTCGGGGAAGGAGGCACTTCCTCATGTCAATGATCCGCCTGTACATGTCGTAGCTTGTGTACGCCTCCTTGGCCGCGTACACGACGTGAGCTTTGTTGATTTTATCCATCCAAGCCGAGTGTCAGGCATGCTTGTCCTTGTTGCATGAATCCTTCATGTCTCTGTAGTAGGGGTCGATGATGGCCTCGGGGAGGTGAACCTGTGAGTCCTTCTCATGCTCCTTGCTGCCTGAGATCTTGTATTGGCCCTGGATGTCAACAAGATTCTGGCAGGCGATGCCTGAATTCTCGAGCGCCTTTACATCGTTGGTGATGTCCACCGTAGCGAACATGTAGTGGTGGCTGTTGACAAACCTGGCAAAATGCTCGCAAGGCCTTGTGGCCAGGCAGTAGTGGTAGACGAGGACGTGGTGGCGCACTGATACGTCTCCAACGTATCTATAATTTATGAAGTATTCATGCTATGATATTATCCTTCTAGGATGTTTTATATGCATTTATACGATATTTTATATAATTTTGGGGACTAACCTATTAACCTAGAGCCCAGTGCCAGTTTCTGTTTTCTCCTTGTTTTAGAGTATCGCAGAAAAGGAAAACTAAACGGAGTCCAATTGACGTGCCACTTGACGGAGATCATTTTTGACCGTAAGAAGCCCACAAAGTACAAGAAGCAGCCAAGAGTCCCGGCTGGAGGGTGGGCGCCCCACCTCGTGGACAGCCCGGAGACCCCCCTGACGTGAAATCAACGCAAAACTCTTCTATGTATACCCAAACTTCCAGAAAAAATCTAGATCGGAAGTTCCGCCGCTGCAAGCCTCTGTAGCCACGAGAAGTCAATCTAGGCCCTCTCCGGCACCCTGCCGGAGGGGCCCATCATCACTGGTGGCCATGGAGGAGTATCTCGGAGGGGCCATCATCACCATGAAGGCCAAGGACCAGAAGGTGGAGGCCATGGAGGAGGAAGCACAAGGGGGAGAACCTCTCCTCCTATTTTCCGGTGGTGCCGGAGTACCATCGGGAGGGGAATCATCGCCACGGTGATCGTCTTTATCAACATCACCATCATCATCACCGTCCTCATCTCTTTTACTCGGTCCACTCTCCCGCACCCCGCTGTAATCCCTACTTGAAAATGGTGCTTTATGCCACATATTATGATCCAATGATGTGTTGCCATCCTATGATGTTTTGAGTAGATATCTTTTGTCTTTGGGTTGATTGATGATCTAGATTGGTATGAGTTGTATGTTTTACTTTGGTGTTGTCCTATGGTGCACTCCGTGTCGCCAAGTAAGCGTGAGGGACTCCCGCTGTAGGGTGTTGCAATACGTTCATGATTCGCTTATAGTGGGTTGGTGGGTGACTGAAACACAAACCCGAGTAAGAGGGATTGTTGCGTATGGGAATAAAGAGGACTTGATGCTTTAATGCTATGGTTGAGTTTTACCTTAATGATCTTTAGTAGTTGCGGATGCTTGCTAGAGTTCCAATCATAAGTGTATATGATCCAAGTAGAGAAAGTATGTTAGCTTATGCCTCTCCCTCATATGAAACTGCAATAGTGATTACCGGTCTTGTTAATAATTGCCTAGGACAATTCCGCACACCGACCCATCATTATTCCACACTCGCTATTTATATTATTTAGTAATATATTCTAACTTCATGATAACAACAGCTACTTTTATATTTTAGCTCTCCGATATCATACAAAGTTATCATCTTCATACCCACAACGTAGTTTTATTTCTCGTTGCTAGTTGGAAGCAAACGTCCGATTACACGTGAAATTAAATGTCGATGGCGGATAGGGCTTGAGAGAATATTGATCTTACCTTTAGCTCCTTGTGGGTTCAACATTCCATACTTATCACTTCCACCTTTGGAAAGTGCTACGATGATTCCCTGCACTTGGGGATTATCAAGCTCTTTTTCTGGCGCCCTGTTCTTAAAGCAATAGCGTGGGGTTGATATTCTCGTGTGTGCTTGTTTTCTTTCTTCACTAAGTAGATTTTGTTTTTCCTTTTTGTTTCTGTTTAGTTGTGGGTGAAACATACAAAATTTTTTAAAAGAATGGAAATACAAAAAATTTACTTGCCTCTCATGCCTAAAAAGTTTTTTCTAAAAGAGAAGCGATTGGAAAATTATGCATTGAAGAAGTGAGGGTCGACCTTGAGCACTTGTGTTCATGCTTAAGGAAACAATGTAGAATTTTTCATGGAAGTTTCTCTGTAAATAATTATCCCCTTGTATATATCCATTGTATTATAAAAATAATGTGCCAAGCTTTGGTTTTAGGATGATTAGATTGCTTGTTTACTATGTGCAGAACAAAACAGAAACTTTGGCTGTAGTGCATGAATTTATTCCATTCTGAGTTATAGTTTATTTTCTATGAATTTTTGAAGATTAAGTCATTTTCTGGAATTTCCTGAATAAGAATAAATCCAGAAAAGGCATTACTGCGTCAGCAGGTCAACTGTGCGGTCCAGGTCAAACCTGACCAGTGGGACCTCCTCAGCAACCTTACCAAGGCTGGGCATTCACATCTGCATGACCATGTGTTGTCTACTACGGCTTTCCCCTGCAAAAAGCACAACAAACGACAAATGAAAATAGCTAAAAAAAAGTACTGCATCCAAATGAATATGCCAAACAGTGGACATCAAAAAAGGTAGCGAGAGTCACTAACCGCGCATCCACACACTATCTCTTGCATGCATTTCGTCGTTTCTACATTTAACCTACTCTTCGCATATCTTATACCAAAATCTTTCTCCCAAGAATATAGGTTGAAGAAATTGTACGCATGTCCTAATAAGTCAAAACTTATTCCTGGGTCAGGCACAACTGCACTCTCCGAAGGATTCTCAGCAAAAACCCCAATAGCTTTCTCAAGAGCCGTCACCCTCGATGGGCATGGTGCTACATGGTCCAACCCTGATCCTGCATGACAAACAGAAATTTTAGCCACACAATGCTCGTCACATTTCTATTGCACAGAAAAACAGTGCCCCAAAACAATACATAATCGAAACAGTAGAGCACTCAACCTGCACATACAAACTTGTAATACACCTCTGATTAGCGCTCACGTGCACACACGCCCTGCTTAAAATTGAACCAGTACACACTTATATTTTTATGCAGTACCCCATGGGTCTCTGAAACATTTGCACGTCATCCACTTGGAGCAAAAAGATTTGGATGCAACCTACCCACTCAATGCCATGCTGAGACAGTGCAAACATTCAGCTATTATCGGTCATTCAGAATTGATTATGAATTCATCTACAATTAAATCCTCAAAAATCATCTGCGGTCATTTATTAGTGGATTATTCCTAAAATGTTGCCAATCATGGTGTGCACTGGAGCAAATCATAGTCACGCACAACCCTGAACCGCAAAAAGAAAAATCTCCGCTTCACCTATTTGTGCTCCAAGAACATTCTGAGCCCAGGATTATATACATCTAAACTTGTAATGCACCTCTGCTTACCGCTCATGTGCAGACATGCCCTGCTTAAAATCGAAAAGTAGACACTAATGTTTTTCTGCAGTGGTCCATGGGTCCCTGAATCATTTGTTCGGCACCTACTTGCAGCAAAAAGATTTGGAGGCATACATACAACTACCTATGTAATTCAGAACAGATCAACAATTCATCTACCTATGTGCCTCAAACATCATCTGTAGTAATTTAACCCAGTGGATTATTCATACAATGTTTGCCAACAATTTGTACACCAGAAACAAATCATAGTCACGTACTAGGCTGAAATGCAAACATATCACTGCTTAAACGATTCTACTAATCTTCAAATTCAAGGTTGAAGGCCTGAACCTCTAACAACAGATGCAGCAGACCAGTGACAATGAACCAAACTCGTAATCCAGGAACAATGCCTCACAGGGACCCCCCACACCACGCCAAATGAAGTTATAAAATAAAGTACGTAAATTGAAGGGATCTCGATTAGTTTTGAACAACAAAACTAGAACCTAGATAAGCAACCAGTAAATATGGTGTCCTGCATTACGAATTGTTGAACTCATAGGCTTGTGGAGAGGAAACAATAAGTAACTGCTTATTTGTACACTTTTGCTAAATTCTTGTCAATGGAAATAATTTGCAATCTCATTTGTTTTTTAAATGCAAAGCTGCACTTACTTGGCTTCCTGTACATAGCATCAAACTAAGTAAAGCGATATCAAGGGATGAATCAGCTACCTGAACAACCAAGAAACATGTGACCAACCGAAGTCGTGCCCAACGGAACTACGAGGCGGCAATGGACACCAAGATCAGTAGCTGTGAAACAGCACGTAAACAATACAACGTCAATCAGGCGAAAATCATCCAAAGAAAAATCAAAGGAAAGGGGAAGAAAAAGAAAGTGGACAGCTAAAATCCAAGGAACACACAACAAAAAGCCAAAATACCCCATGAAGAAGAAGCCAAAGGAGAAATAGGAGATGCAAAAGGAGACAAAACTGAGTGGGATCAGATCCACGGGTGCAGGTGCTCACCTCAACTAAATCCTCACCTGGAAGCCTCCAAACTCACAAACCTCCCGCAACCAGGGGCGGCAGCTGGGACGGTGAGGAGCGCACAACGCTCTTGTAAATATCTGATGGCCCAAGTGCATTGAACCCGCGATCCAACAGCCAGGATCGCACTTTAAATCGGATCTAACGGCCCCATAAGCTCTAGTGATTGTGAGCGCTTGGTTTTATTCCCCTTAACTTTTGGGATGTTCTAGAAGCATCTTTCCTCCATCCCAAGAATCAGATTCTCCAATATAAAAAATAGAACAATCTAATTCTAGAAAGTTGAGCCAAGTGTAATATTAATGGAAGAAAATAAAATTTGAAGAATGCATATTCTCCCTGATGTTACATATTTCATTCATGACGTGCAAAGCACACACAATTTACTAATATTATAGTTATACATGATCAATTAATGACTTGTATCACATGAATATATACTTCATGATGTGCAAAGCACATACAATTTTCTAATATTATAGTTATATATAATACTAATGACTTGAATCACATGAAACGACAGGTACAGTGCACACACTACTGCGGAACCGCTGGATCACGCCCGACGAGAATAGCAACTAGTATCTTGTTCAGAACTCTTGACACAAAGAAAGACCGGTCCTTGGGAATGAATGTACACGAGTCGTAAAGCGGCAAGTGTATGTAGCTCTTCACTCCGTGTACAACGAAGTGTCTGTCACTGTATAATTCAGGACGAGTAATCTTCACGGAGTTCATGTCAACGACTCTGGTGACATCATCAGTGGAAGGCGACCACACAATCGTAGTCACTGATGTGAGACAAAAGCCAAACGCAGCTGTTCTAAGCCTCAAGGATGGGTACGAGGAAAGCTTCGAGACGGGATATGAACCAAGGGCCATTTGCTTGAGCAAAAGAGCACGAAGCGGGCCGCCGGAGCAAGCGGCCTCGAAGGCAGCATCTGGGACGGCGAAGACGGTGACAGGACCATGCCAGATCGCGAGCATTCTCGAGTCCACCGTAACAGGCAGCGCGGACGCCATGCGCTCGTAGCCGAACAGCCGAAGCACCTTGGCTAGATGCTCCAATTTCTCATCCATATCCACGGCCGACAATCCTGTCTTCATGACCTCCTTCAATACAGCAGCCTCGGGCTTGACCTCGCTCTCGGACGACGACTGCGCTATGGGGCCTGGCGGCTCCTGGCGTGGGGAGAAGGATAAGGACGTGATGTGCTGGGGGCCGGAGGAGGAGGGAACGGTGAGCTGCCTGCTAACATGAAGCGCAGCAACGAGGAATGGGAGGATCATAGCAAGAAAAGTGGGGCAATTCGCCATGGCTAGCTGAACGCAGGCGGGGCGGAGGTCGGCGACGACGCGTGCGGGACGAGGTTGAGTATGACACCCGGACGCTGGACGAAGGACAGCGTGGTGGCGCGGCGGATCTCCACGGTGGCAAGGCAGCGAAGAGTGAGGAGGGGTTCGACGGTGGAGAGGCTCACGGGATAGGCGGCGCCAGCGTCAACATGGAGCTGACCGGGGCTCGGTTACCTGGCGGCGGGGAGGTGAGTGGGTGCTGTCCATAGTCCTCCTTAGGGTTTTGACGTTCTTTAAGGCCCAACTTCCTGGACGCCCCTCAGTACCAGCAACTTGGGCCCGGCCCATATACGTGCATTGCTCGCCTTCTGCACCGCGCAAGGAACTGGATGGGCCGGCCCACGATTGCGCAAGGGCAACGCGAAAAAAGACCGCCAAAAATACCTCGCGACCTCGTGCTTCCATACGGAGAGGCTAACCACTAGAGCAGCTTACTGCTTGTGAATATTCACACGCGAAGTACTTAAAGAATAGAAATGTAGACGCGCAATTTATTGCGCATTACACTGTAGCGTTTATATTTTCTAATTGTTTGAAAACATGTTCACATATTACAGATGAAGTTCATGTATTCAAGAAAAAGTTCATGCATTCAAAAAAAAGTTTATGAATTCAAAAGAAATTCATCGATTTTCAAAAAAAGGTCATCGATTTGAAAAAGTTCATCTAAATTGAAAAAAGTTCATTGATTTTGAAAAAAGGTTCATCAATTTTTCAGATTTTGAGAAAAAGGTTTATCATTTTTGAAAAAAAAGTTCATCGATTTTGAGAAAAAGTTCAAAAAATGTAAAAGGCTCATCAAATTTGAAAAATAAGTTCCTCAGTTTTAAAAAAACGTTCATCAATTTGAAAAAAAAGTTCATGAGTTTCGAAAAATTCAGTTAATGGATTTAGAAAAGAATTTTATCTATTTGAAGAAAAAGATTACGAATTTGGAAAAATAAAGTAGAAAAGGGTAGAGAAAATAGGAAAAAGGAAATAGAGGAATGTAGAAATGAATGAAAACATGTATGTTAACGCAGTTGCTGCGGTGGTCGAGTTGGTTACGCGTCTATATGTGATGACCCACGACGCTTGTTCGAATCACAGACCGTGCGCCTTTTTTTGCAGTTTATTTTGTGTGTTTAGAAAACAGAAAAAATGCAATATGGGCCGGCCCGACTAAGACGCGGGGTAGCTGCTGTAGGCGCTGGTTAGCGAAAAACAGTAAAAAACCGGTGCCTGCAGCACAAAATAGGAATTGCCTGGAGCGCAAGAGCAACTAATTAACGAGCGCTCCTTTGGGAGCCTTGCAACGATCAGCGCCACTTGGCGCGCTCTTAGCCATTCGCCACGTGTCGTGCTTTGGGCGCTCCCTTCGGATTTTGTTTTTTTATTTTATTCGCCACGTGTCGCGCTTTGGTTACGCGTCTATATGTGATGACCCGCGACGCTTGTTCGAATCACAGACCGCGCGTCTTTTTTTTGCAGTTTATTTCGTGTGTTTAGGAAACAGAAAAAAATGCAATATGACCGGCCTGACCAACGCAGTTGCTGCGGTGGTCGAGTTGGTTACGCCGTCTATATGTGATGACCCACGACGCTTGTTCGAATCACAGACCGTGCGCCTTTTTGCAGTTTATTTTGTGTGTTTAGAAAACAGAAAAATGCAATATGGGCCGGCCCGACTAAGACGCGGGGTAGCTGCTGTAGGCGCTGGTTAGCGAAAAACAGTAAAAAACCGGTGCCTGCAGCACAAAATAGGAATTGCCTGGAGCGCAAGAGCAACTAATTAACGAGCGCTCCTTTGGGAGCCTTGCAACGATCAGCGCCACTTGGCGCGCTCTTAGCCATTCGCCACGTGTCGTGCTTTGGGCGTTCCCTTCGGATTTTGTTTTTTTATTTTATTCGCCACGTGTCGCGCTTTTGGTTACGCTGCCTATATGTGATGACCCGCGACGCTTGTTCGAATCACAGACCGCGCGTCTTTTTTTTGCAGTTTATTTCGTGTGTTTAGGAAACAGAAAAAAATGCAATATGGCCGGCCTGACCAACGCAGTTGCTGCGGTGGTCGAGTTGGTTACGCGTCTATATGTGATGACCCACGACGCTTGTTCGAATCACAGACCGTGCGCCTTTTTTTGCAGTTTATTTTGTGTGTTTAGAAAACAGAAAAAATGCAATATGGGCCGCCCGACTAAGACGCTGGGTAGCTGCTGTAGGCGCTGGTTAGCGAAAAACAGTAAAAACCGGTGCCTGCAGCACAAAATAGGAATTGCCTGGAGCGCAAGAGCAACTAATTAACGAAGCGCTTTTTGGGGAGCCTTGCAACGATCAGCGCCACTTGGCGCTCTTAGCCATTCGCCACGTGTCGTGCTTTTGGGCGCCCTTCGGATTTTGTTTTTTATTTTATTCGCCACGTGTCGGCGCTTTTGGTTACGCGTCTATATGTGATGACCCGCGACGCTTGTTCGAATCACAGACCGCGCGCCTTTTTTTTGCAGTTTATTTCGTGTGTTTAGGAAACAGAAAAAAATGCAATATGGCCGGCCTGACTAAGATAGCTGCTGTAGGCGCCGGTTAGCGAAAAACAGTAAAAACCGGCGCTTGCAGCATAAAATAGGAATTGCCTGGAGCGCGAGAGCAACTAATTAACGAGCGCTCCTTCGGGAGCCTCGCAACGATCAGCGTCACTTGACGCGCTTTTAGCCATTCGCCACGTGCGCGCCTTTTTTTTGCAGTTTATTTTGTGTGTTTAGGAAATAGAAAAAAATGCAATATAGGCCGGCCCGACTAAGACGAGGGGTAGCTGTTGTAGGCGCCGGTTAGCGAAAAACAGTAAAAACCGGCGTCTGCAGCACAAAATAGGAATTGCCTGGAGCGCGAGAGCAACTAATTAACGAGCGCTCCTTCGGGAGCCTCGCAACGATTAGCGCCACTTGGCGCGTTCTTAGTCATTCGCCACGTGTCGCGCTTTGGGCGCTTCCTCCGGATTTTGTTTTTTTATTTTATTCGCCACGTGTCGCGCTTTGGTTACGCGTCTATATGTGATGACCCGCGACACTTGTTCGAATCACAGACCGCGCGCCTTTTTTTGCAGTTTATTTTGTGTGTTTAGGAAACAGAAAAAAAATGCAATATGGCCGGCCCGACTAAGACGCGGGGTAGCTTCTGTAGGCGCCGGTTAGCGAAAAATAGTAAAAACTGGCGCCTGCAGCACAAAATAGGAATTGCCTGGAGCGCGAGAGCAACTAATTAACGAGCGCTCCTTCGGGAGCCTCGCAACGATCAGCGCCACTTGACGCGCTTTTAGCCATTCGCCACGTGTCGCGCTTTGGACGCTCCCTTCAGATTTTGTTTTTTTATTTTCTCGCAGACGTTGTCGGCTTTTTGAACGGTTTTTTTTCTGGGTTTTTTTTAGTTTCAGTTTTCTACCAGTCTTCCTTAGCTTTTGGGTAAAAAAAGAAATTCAAATTTTTTTATGTGAAAAAACATGTTTTTATTTCTTTCACGTGAGTCACGATTTTGCTTTCGCAAAAGGCACGGTTGTGCTTTCGCGAGAGTCACGGCCGTGCCTTTCAGAAACGGAAAAATAATGTGTTTTCTGTTTTTTCTTTCCTTCCGCGAGAGGCATGGTTGTGCTTTCGTGAGAGTCACGGCCGTGTCTTACGGAAACGAAAAGAAAAACATATTTTCTATTTTTTTCTTCTGCGAGAGGCACGGTTTTGCTTTCGCGAGAGGCACGGTCGTACTTTCCCGAGAGTCAAGGCCGTGCCTTTCAAAAAGGATAAAAAAACGCGTTTTTTGTTTTTTTATTTCGCGAGAGGCACGGTTTTGCTTCCGCGAGAGGCACGGTTGTGCTTTCACGAGAGTCACGGCCACGCCTTTCGAAAAAGAAAAAAAACACGTTTTCTGTTTTTTATTCCTCAAGAGGCACGGTTTTGCTTCCGCGAGAGTCACGGCTGTGCCCCTCGAAAACGAAAAAAACGCGTTTTCTGTTTTTTTCCTTCCGCGAGAGCCACATTTGTGCTTTTGCGAGAGTCACGGCCGTGCCTCTCGAAAACGGAAAAAAGAACGTGTTTGCTTTTTTTTCCTTCCTAGAGAGGCATGGTTGTGCTTTTGCGAGAGGCATGGGTGTGCCTCTTTCGGAAAGGGAAAAAACGCGTGCTCCTGGGTCGGTTTTTTGTTCATTTTTTTCGTTCGGCTTTTTTGTGAAAAAAAAGTTCGTCAAAACCTATCAACATGGGATTTAGTTTTGAAGATCTCGACGCGAGAAATTCAACATGAAAACAGTTCAAGATTTAAACGCACGGTTTAAGAGATAAAACTTTTTGAATAAACAGATTTATCAAAAAGAAAAAACTCCCAGGTTGTAACAAGTGACACGCATGCAGCTGCCACTTGTCGCAACCTAGGGAGGTTTGTAACGAAAGTACTCCTCAACGAGTGATTTCGTGGGAGCGCCCTAGCGGAAGTTTAGAGCCATCCTGCTTCTGGGCTGCTAGTGCTACCGGGCCAGCCGTGGATGAAAACGGAGAAATACGAATTGGCCCAATTGCGCTGTACCAGCCCAGCGCCCTGTCTCCGCTGCTCCTGCCCTGTCCTCACCCCACAAGCTCACCCCGAAGCTGAGCACCGGAAGAGAACGGCGGAGCCGTCCCTAACCCTACCGCACCTCTGTACCGGAGCCGTGAGGAGGCCGGAGCGCCAGCCCGCTGCCCCCGCGCCCTCACGCAAGCCTCGCGCCTCGTCTCGTCCCCGCGTTCTCGGCATTTCGGCAGGCACGACTGCAGCCCGCATCAGGCAGGCAACGCGTACGGCGAGGACTGCGCACGGCGCACGCGGTACGTCCACCGATCACCAAGACTGCGCAGCATGATATCAAGTCGTTGCAGCACCGTGACCCCGTGAGTCTACTGCCTTCAGAATTTTTTTATGCGAAAAAACGTGTTTTTATTTCTTTCACGTGAGTCACGATTTTGCTTTCGCGAAAGGCACGGTTGTGCTTTCGCGAGAGTCACGGTCGTGCCTTTCAGAAACGGAAAAAAATGTGTTTTCTGTTTTTTCTTTCCTTCCGCGAGAGGCATGGTTGTGTTTTCGCGAGAGTTACGGCCGTGCCTTACGGAAACGAAAAAAAACATATTTTCTGTTTTTTTTCTTCTGCGAGAGGCACGGTTTTGCTTTCGCGAGAGGCACGGTTGTACTTTCCCGAGAGTCACGGCCGTGCCTTTCAAAAAGGATAAAAAAACAAGTTTTCTGTTTTTTTATTTCGCGAGAGGTACGGTTTTGCTTCCGCGAGAGGCACGGTTGTGCTTTCACGAGAGTCACGGCCGCGCCTTTCGAAAAAGGAAAAAACACATTTTCTGTTTTTTATTCCGCGAGAGGCACGGTTTTGCTTCCGCGAAAGTCACGGCCGTGCCCCTCGGAAACGAAAAAAACGCGTTTTCTTTTTTTTTTCCTTCCGCGAGAGCCACGTTTGTGCTTTTGCGACAGTTGCGGCCGTGCCTCTCGAAAACGGAAAAAAGAACGCGTTTGCTTTTTTTCCTTCCTAGAGAGGCACAGTTGTGCTTTTGCGAGAGGCATGGGTGTGCTTTCGCGAGAGGCACGGGCATGCTTTCGCGAGAGGCACGGGCGTGCCTCTTTCGGAAAGGGAAAAAACGCGTGCTCCTGGGTCGGTTTTTTTGTTCGATTTTTTTGTTCGGCTTTTTTGTGAAAAAAAAAGTTCGTCAAAACCTATCAACATGGGATTTAGGTTTGAAGATCTCGACGCGAGAAATTCAACGTGAAAACAATTCAAGATTTAAACGCACGGTTTAAGAGATAAAACTTTTTGAATAAACGGATCTATCAAAAAGGAAAAACTCCCAGGTTGTAACAAGTGACGCGCATGCAGCGTGCCACTTGTCGCAACCTAGGGAGGTTTGTAACGAAAGTACTCCTCAACGAGTGATTTCGCGGGAGCGCCCTAGCGGAAGTTTAGAGCCATCCTACTTTTGGGCTGCTAGTGCTACCGGGCCAGCCTTGGACGAAAACGGAGAAATACCAATTGGCCCAATTGCGCTGTACCAGCCCAGCGCCCTGTCTCCGCTGCTCCTGCCCTGTCCTCACCCCACAAGCTCACCCTCAAGCCGAGCACCGGAAGAGAACGGCGGAGCCGCCCCTAACCCTACCGCACCTCAGACCGGAGCCGTGAGGAGGCCGGAGCGCCAGCCCGCTGCCCCAGCGCCCTTACGCAAGCCTCGCGCCTCGTCTGCCCCCGTTCTCGGCATTTCGCAGGCACGGCTGCTGCCCGCATCGAGGCAACGCAGACGGCAAGGATCATGACGGTGCACGTGGTACGCCCAGCGATCACCAAGATCAAGCAAGACGATATCAAGTCGTTGCAGCACCGTGACCCCGTGAGTCTACTGCCTTCTCAATTTCTGCCCCCCTGTTGAGCATAGAGGATGGGCCTTAATGTATGGATTAATTCGTTGTAGCATGAGTACAATTCAACTAGAAGATGATGCACCATTTTTATTCTTCTTCTTCTTCGTGAATTTCATGAATTAGAGCAATAATTTTCAGATGCTAAATGCAGTATTTATAAAATAGATGTAGTGGCAGGACTTATAATCCAACCTAATTATACTACATTGTAAAAGAAGACTTAATTGTACTCTCATCATAATAATACCTTTTAAAAACTAATGACTTAACTGAAGCGGCAATTCAACAATAATGCTAGATGCCTAGATGACATCCTTAGAGGAAAATAATTGCAACTTGTACTGCTACCTGATTTTATTCTTGTCTTGATAAATAACTCTATCAACCCCATTAAAACATAATGTATTGGTGCTCTTTCCAAGCAGCATTGAGTCAAACTTGTGTTCAGAGGCACCTTGGAAAGTAACACAATTCCTCTAGGATCAGTTTTGTACAAGTTCAGCGTACTTTGCGCAGGCAAATGGCTACATAAAAGTTGAGTAAAAGAAAATAGTGAACAACAAATTTTAACAGATATAGAAACTGAGCCGTGCAATCAAGCCTCAAGATCCATGTCATCAAGCTGAAAATCGGCGTCTTAATCATTTGGTGAATCATCATTGTCGTCATCGTTGCTCTCCATGTCTTGATCATATTCTGCCACTTCTAATTCAGCCCTCAACTCTTCATCATGCACAACTAGCCTTGTTCCTGAGTGGTTCCGAGTGTAGGTGATATAAGGGCCTATGGGTCGTGCAATAGACTCGCCAAGATCAGGACGAGCTCTCCTAGGGAAGTTGCGACCTGCTAGAGAAGTCAGCGCACCCATAGCTTCATCAACTTGAGACCAAAGTAGTGGTGTTTCACCGTCCATTACTTGAGCTTGATGTTCATGGACCATTTCAGCATTTGTATCAACCCATTCATTATACCATTGAAATTCTTCTAGGACAAGTGGATTAGATTTCATTGATTTAGAGCCTTGCTCACGCAGATTTTGAAACCTAGCTTCCATTTTCCGGTTGTAGGAGACATATGATAGATTGTTCAATCTCTTGTGCTCTAGACGGTTTCTCCCTTTCGTGTGGATCTGCAAGCACACAAATATGTGAGAAGCTGCTGAAATTAGCCTATTAAACTAGCCAACTAATGGCTACTTACATGAGCAAATACACTCCTATTGCGCTTGCAGCCAGATGCTGAACAACATAGACTAATGATTCACTTTGCAAGAGTTTGGAGGTCAAAAGCAAGGCCACCATAAGCACTCCACCAAAGAACTACAAAATCAGCAAGTCCAACATTAAAGAGAAGGCCAAAATAACCAGCAAGTAATGGAATAATTGAGTTGAAAAAGAAGACACAAGCTGCCATAAAATTTATACTTATGAGGGCTCTTTTTGTCACGGTCTTTAATTGACAATGGCTTCAAGAAACATTCACCTTCCGTCCGCTCATAGTCGTCAGCTTCCCTACTTATAGTTGCTTGTAGGTCATCATCGGGCTCCATCTTCCATAGCACAACATTGAACATTCAACGGAGACGGGTAGCTTGCCTTTGTTGGCCTCCCTAATACAACAATGACAAAGCCTTTAGTCCCAAACAAGTTGGGTTAGACTACAGGTGAAACCCATAAGATCTCGCGACCAACTCATGGTTCTGGCACATGGATAGCAATATTCCACGCACTCCTATTCATGGCTAGTTCTTTGGTGATACTCCAGTCATTCAGATCTCTCTTTAGGGACTCCTCCCATGTCCAGTTTGGACTACCCCGACCTCTCTTGACATTATCAGCACGCTTTAGCCGTCCACATGCGCTGGAGCTTCTGGAGGCCTGCGTTGAATATGCGCAAACCATCTCAAACGGTGTTGGACAAGCTTCTCTTTAATTGGTGCTGCCCCAAGTCTATCTCGTATATCATCATTTCGGACTCCTTCCTTGTGTGGCCACACATCCATCTCAACAAGCGCATCTCCGCCACATCTAACTATTGAACGTGTCGCCTTTTAGTCGGCCAACACTCAGTGCCATACAACGTTGCGGGTCGAATCGTCGTCCTAGAGAATGCCAGAAGCTTGACGCCACTTCATCCATCCGACTTTGATTTGATGGTTCACATCTTCATCCATATCCCCATCGTTCTGCAGCATTGACCCCAAATATCGAAAGGTGTCCTTCTGAGGCACCACCTGCCATCAAGGCTAACCTTCTCCTCCTCGTGCCTAGTAGTACTGAAACCGCATCTCATGTACTCGATTTTAGCTCTACTAAGTCTGAAACCTTTCGATTCCAAGGTTTATCTCCATAGCTCTAACTTCCTATTGGCTCGCGTCCGCATGTCATCGACTAGCATCACATCATCCGCAAAGAGCATACACCATGGGATATCTCGTTGTATATCCCTTGTGACCTCATCCATCACCAAAACTAAAAGATAAGGGCTCAAAGCTGACCCCTGGTGTAGTCCTATTTTAATTGAGAAGTCATCAGTGTCGCCATCACTTATCCGAACACATGTCACAACATTATCGTACATGTCCTTGATGAGGGTAATGTACTTTGCTAGAACTTTGTGTTGGCCCACGACATGACATTTTGCGGTATCTTATCATTGGCTTTCTCCAAGTCAATGAACAACATATGCATGTCCTTCTTTTGCTCCCTATATCTCTCCATAAGTTGTCATACCAAGAAAATGGCCTTCCATGGTCGACCTCCCAGGCATGAAACCAAATTGAATTTTGGTCCCGCTTGTCATTCTTCTTAAGCGGTGCTCAATAACTCTCTCCCATAGCTTCATTGTATGGCTCATCAGCTTAATTCCACGGTAATTAGTACAACTCTGAACATCCCCCTTGTTCTTGAAGATTGGTACTAATATACTCAGTCTCCATTCTTCTGGCATCTTGTTTGCTCGAAAAATGAGATTGAAAAGCTTGGTTAGCCATACTGTCGCTATTCCCCGAGGCCTCTCCACACCTCAATGGGGATACAATCAGGGCACATCGTCTTGCCTCCTTTCATCCTTTTTAAATCCTCGTTGACCTTAGACTCCTGGATTTGCCGCACAAAACGCCTGCTGGTATCATCAAAGGAGTCACTCAGTTCAATGGTAGAGCTCTCATTCTCCCCATTGAACAACTTGTCGAAGTACTCCCGCCATCTATGCTTAGAGGCTGTTTGGGAATGCTCTTCTTCCTAAAATTTAGCTCCGCTTCAGAAAACACAAGCCAAACGGGGTAGCTCCATGATACACCACTCAGCAAAAAACTAGAAGTTGGGGTACAACTCCTAGTTTTGTATGAAGCTCTTTAGGGGGTGCTTCAAAAATTCTAGAAGCTGGAGTTGGGGGGAAATTACCCACCACTGCCACCAGTAAGTGGATACCCCTTCGTTTCCCCCTCTCATCCAATCAAATAGATCCTTTCCACCAAATTTCCTATTCTCGAAGCTAGAGCTAGATGGAAGCCAAACATTCTCTTTTGTAGTGCTACAACTTCTGTATGTAACTGCTCCAATGTGAATTTAGTGGACTGAAACTGATTTTGATGAAGCAGAGCAGTCCCAAACAGACCCGTATTCTCCTTATCCTTCACTAGGAGCTGGTTTGCAACGTCCTTGATGCATTTGACTTGGTCAACATCCCTCGTCTTTCTCTCTCGGATCTTGGCCATCTTATAGATGTCCCTTTCGCCTTCCTTCGTGTTTAACCGCTGGTAGAGGTTCTCATAAGCCCAACCCCTCGCTTCACTCACAACTCTCTTTGCAGCCTTCTTCGCCATCTTGTACTTCTCTATGTTGTCTGCACTCCTATACAAGTATAGGCATCTGAAACAATCTTTCTTCTCCTTAATAGTCTTTTGGACATCATCATTCCACCACTAGGTATCTTTAGCTTCGCTTCTACTTTCCCAGGACACTCCAAACTCCTTTGAGTCCACCTTACGGATGCAAATCGCCATCTTCATCAACATATTGTCTGCATCCCCTCCTTCCTCCCAAGGGCCCTCCTTAATGACCCGCTCCTTGAACGCCTGCGCTACCTCCCCCTTGAGCTTCCACCACTTCGTTCTAGCGACTTTGGCATGCTTATCCCGCTGTACATGAATCCGAAAGCGGAAGTCAACAACCACAAGCTTATGCTGAGGGACAACACTCTCTCCAGGTATCACCTTACAATCTAGGCACGCACGCGTGTCTTCTCTTCTCGAGAGGATGAAATCAATCTGGCTAGAGTGTTGACCACTACTAAAAGTCACTAGATGTGATTCTCTCTTTTTAAAGAGGGTCTTAGTTACGATCATGTAGTAGGCTAGAGCAAAGCTTAAGATATCTTCTCCTTCTTGATTCCTGATGCGATAGCCAAAGCCCCCATGCACCCCTTCAAAACCTGTGTTAGATGTGTACCCACGTGGCCATTGAGGTATTCTCCTATGAAGAGCTTCTCGCCAATCAGTACACTCCTAACCATGTCCTCCAGGCCTTCCCAGAACTTCCTCTTGGTGCTCTCATTATGGCCTACTTGCGGGGCATACACGCTGATAACATTGAGAACTAAGTCCCAACTACCAACTTGACCAGGATAATCCGGTCCACACGTTTCTTGACGTCTACCACTCCATATTTGAGGCTCTTCTTGATCAAGATGCCTACTCCAGTTCTTCGGGTCCACCCCGTCCTCTCTTGACATTATCAGCACGCTTTAGCCATCCGCTATGCACTGGAGCTTCTGGAGGCCTGCGCTGAATATGCCCAAACCATCTCATACGATGTTGGACAAGCTTCTATCCAATTGGTGCTACCACAACTCTATCTCGTATATCATTCCGGACCCCATCCTTCCTTGTGTGGACACACATCCATCTCAACATGCGCATCTCCGCCACACCTAAGTGTTAAACATGTCGCCTTTTAGTCGGCCAACACTCGACGCCATACAACATTGCGGGTCGAATCGCCGTCCTATAGAACCTGCCTTTTAGCTTTTGTGGCAGTCTCTTGTCACGGAAAACGCCAGAAGCTTGTCGCACTTCATCCATCCGACTTTGATTTGATGGTTCACATCTTCATCAATGTCCCCATCCTTCTTCAGAATTGACCCCAAATATCAAAAGGTGTCCTTTTGAGGCACCACCTGCCCATCAAGGATAACCTCCTCCTCATGCCTAGTAGTACTAAAACTGCACCTCATGTACTCGGTTTTACTTCTACTAAGTCTAAAACCTTTCGATTCCAAGGTTTGTCAACATAGCTCTAACTTCCTATTAACCCCCGCCCGACTATCATTGGTTAGCACCACATCATCCACAAAGAGCATGCCCATGAGATATCTCCTTGTATATCCCTTGTGACCTCATCCATCACCAAAGCAAAAAAGATAAGGGCTCAAAGCTGACCCCTTGTCAAGTATTATAATTAATATGCAATATTTGTAGATATTTCTTTTGCAATGAATGAAAAATGAACTGCACCAGGGGTCTGCTCTGCCGATTTTATTCTGTGATAAGTTGGCATAAAAGCAAATAATTCACTGTCTTGCTAAGCCATCGTACAGATTAGAGAGAAGTAGTCATATTTGTCGAAGAAAAAGGTCGATGGATGAAGTATGGAATCTGTCCATGGTTATTGTCATGGTGGGCGCACGACAGATGCCAAGGGATGGCTAAAGAGAGGAGGAGGCTCGAGGGCACTGGTGGGCTCCAGAGGCGAGGTCAGCATGAGCGAGCGCGGGACGCAAGACATACCTAGGTTCGGGCTCTCCAGAGAGATAACACCCTAGTCCTGCCGAGTGTGGTTTATATGTAACAGTACATAGTTGCTCATAGAGCTGTATGGAGGAAGAAGGAAGGCATGCCAAGGCTTAGGCTGCTCCCTCTCCTGGTGGGTAGCTAGTTTAGTTGATCTGGTGTTCGCTACGGTTCTCGTCGTGCATGTGAGTTGCCCGCATGCATGAGGGCTCCTGGGGCGTTTTATAGGCCAACCCCCCTGGGATACAATGGTAATGTTACAAGGCCGTGGGGCCGGGTTGTCGCCAGACGGAAATCAGGGTGCTGGGACCCGCCGGGTGTCAGGGTTCGCTGGGTTCTCCGGGCGCAGGCCCCGCATGCCTAGGGGCACTGTTTGCCGTCTTGTCGATCGTCAGGGAGTGGCCGGGTTGAGTCTGCTACAGTGGCGCTCCGTCAGGTCGCCGCTTGCTGGCGTCAGCAGTGATGACGAGTGCACCGTTGCCATGCTGGCCCTGGTCAGCGGGTAGGTGGGGCACTGTTGCCACACCCCGGCTGACCAGAGGCATGGGCGGGTCACTGTGGCCTTGCTCACCATGATTGGAGGCTCGTCCATCGTACGGCCGGGATAGGACGGGAGCTGACCAGAGGCCGGGTTGAGGAACACGCCAAAGGGGGAGCTGGCTTGTTGGAGAAGTCTTGGTGTGCCGGGTTCGGCCGCCTTGTGCCAGCCGTTGGGGCCGGGTTGAGGAGTCCGGCCGGGTCGAAGAGTTCGGCCGGGTCGAGGTGCTTGGCTGGGTTGAGCAACCCGGCCAAGCGTGAGCCGGATTGAGGGGCGATGCTGGCCCCGTTGTTTTCGAAAAGGATCCGGGTTCTGTTGCCTGCCCGGGGTTCATCCCCCCGACAGTAGTCCCCGAAGCTGTGAAGGTCCACCGTCTTCGGGTGGTTGTGCCTTCGCAGTCCCCCCCCCTTGAGGAGGTGAATTTTGCGACCGCCGGGTCCGGCAACACCCACTGTGTGCCGGCTTCCAGAAGCCGGATCGCGGGAAACCGAGGAGTTCATCGAATCTTGAGGCAATCTTTTGGGCTTTGCGCGGGCGCCACGTGGCGCCTGGAAGCCGGAGGGGCCTGACAGGCCACGCGTGCTGGGGCCCGCCACCATGCACCCTCGGCTCACGCGCGCGGATTTATTGCGGCGTCCGTGAGTCGGTTGCCATTCTCGAGGCAGTTATTGCGTGCGTACGTGCGCACTTATTGCGGGGGAGTGGGAGGGGCGAGCCCAAACGATCCGACTTCCCCACGTTGCGAACCGTGGCTTATAAATTGGGGGGAAGGGGAGCGGCGGAAGTCATTCTCGCTCGCGCTCTCCTGCCTCTTCATCCTCTCTCCGCTCCTTGCGACCGCCGCGCGATAAGACACCCGCCGCTCCGAGCAAAGCTCCGTCGCCACTCTTCTGCATTCCTTTTCTACGTCTTCGCCGATGGCGCTTCCCTCAGGCTTGTGGATGGGCTCGACCGTCACCACGGATGACATCACGTATCTCCGCACCACCAGGCGCTTGCCGTGGGAGACGGAGGTTGCCGTGCGCCTGCCGCAGGGCGAGCGGGAGCCGCGGCCCGAGGGCACCGAGCGCGTGGTGTTCTACCCGCACTTCAAGCGCGGGTTCGGCCTTCCTGCGAGCAGCTTCTTCCGCAACTTCCTGGAGTTCTTCGGGCTCCAGCCCCATCATCTTGGCGCGGGCGCCATCGTGCAGCTCTCTGGCTTCGTCACCCTCTGTGATGGGTACCTAGGGGTCGAGCCCTCAATCAATCTCTGGGTGCGCTTCTTCTCCTTGAAGCAGCAGGGGCCGAAGGCCGGGGAGATATCCGACTGCGGGGCCGCCGTCATCTACAAGCGGTCGGGCGCTGACTGCCCCAAGGTGCCGCTGGAGGACTCTGCCAAGAAGTGGCAGAACTCCTACGTCCGCAACCTCGGCGCGGACCGCATCAACCTGCCGCCCTTGGTCGACGCGCCATCGCGGCGAAACAGAACTGGGGCTATTATCCCCGGCACCCATCGCAGGAGGTGTTCAACCTGTGCCAGCGGGTGTCGGAGATGAGGGAGCGGGAGGGGCTCACTGACACCGACCTCATCACCGCTTTCATCAGGCGTCAGGTGTTGCCGCTGCAGCAGCGCACCCACATCATCGGTCAGATGGCCGAACTCCAAGACCCCAACCGCATGTCGAACTTGCGCCTGGGGGCGGACCAGGTCGCCCGTCGGGTCAACGGCATCTCCAAGGCCGGGCTGCGGGACGACTAGGAGTTCGGGAAGTCTCCGTACAACCAGGCGAACCCGGCGCCCGTGGTGAGTCCCTGGTCTCCATACTTTCCTGCTGCCCATCTTCTTGTTCGTCCCGACATCCGGCATCCATATGACCGGGCGCCGATGCAGGTGTTGCGGGCCGGCTCGGAGGAGCCCACGGCCCACGGCAGGGGGAAGGAGGCGGCCGCCGACGTCAGCGCAGGGCACCGTGCGGGTAAGTTTGTCTTTCGCGTTTCTTGAGTTGCCGGGTGCGAGGCGGCACGGGGGATGCTGACGCGAGTTGTCGGCGTAGTGGCGCTGGGTGGAGGAAGCGGTGGCGCGGCTGGAGCCGGGTCGTCCCGGGGGGGGGGGCGCCGGCGGCGAGCCGGTCGCTTGGGAAGGACAACGTAGCGCCCCGAGCCCGGCCATGAAGCGCGCGGTGGACCCAGCCGCTGGCACGAAACCGCCCGCCAAGAGAAGGTGTGGCGCTCCGCAGGCGAAGCCGGCGAGGCGCCGTTCCAGTGGTGCCTGGGTAAGTTCCCTTCTTGCTGGAATCCGGATGGCCGGGTGGCTCTGCTTGGTTCTTGTGTATTTACTTCGTTCAGCTTTAGGTCGCCGATCTCACTAGCGCTGGCGGCAGCGGATGCCGCGTCCACCGAGGGCACCGTGTTCCGGAGAACCCGGACCAGTGTCGACGATCGGGAGGAGGCGGCGGATCCGGACCTCGGCTTGGACCCGGCCGACACCGAAGGCCTGGCCTGGCGGGACCGGAACAGGGCCGAGGTGGAGCTGGAGGCGGCGTCGGCCCAAGCCTGGGTCAATGCCGCGGCGACGTGGGTGCGAGCCGGCGTGGCCTGAGATGCCGGCAGGGACGGTGCCGGCGGCGACGGTCTTCGTGCCATCGTCGGAGGGGGAGCGCGGCCAAGGAGGCCACGGACGCGATGGACCTCGACCGGGAGGTCGTGGTGGTTGGGGATGACACCCCACCGCGGACTGACGAGGTTGAGCGGGGGGGGGGGGTCGAGGGAGGCGGCGACGACGCCGTCTTGGAGGAGGCGCCGCGGATGGCGTCGGAGGAAGCGCCTCGGGCGCTGCCGGGCGGGGCGCTTCTGGTGGTGGCGCCGCAGGCCACTCCGGCCGTTGCGCCGGCGAGGGTGCCGGAGAGGGCGCCGTAGAAGGCGCCGGCCTCGGAAGAGGCGGTCAATGGAGAGTACGCCCTAGTGCCTAGGCCAGGGGGACGCCGGGCCGCCGGGTCGCAGCCGGCTCGAGGCGGGACCAGCGAGGTCTTCTTTGGGCCCCTGACCCAGGAGGAGGCGGCGGGCCGCCGTGAGCTGGCGCCTGCGGGGCCGGACGGACAGGATCTAGGCCTTCGCCCAGGCCGAGGTGGAGTAGCGGGAGTTGGAGCGCGTCGTGCTCGTAAGTTCTCCCTTGTCCTCTGTTTTTCTTTTTGTTGCTTCTTCTGTGTGGGGGCGCGCTAGCGCACCCACTGGGTGTCGCCCCCGAGATTCGGGCCAACTACGTAGTAGTTGGGTCGAATCTTAAACTGCCGTCTTGCGCTGATCATCGCTTCTTGCAGCAACTGGACTCCTACCGAGTCAGCGTCTTCAACCGGCTCCTGGACAAGCACCGGCAGCTCAAGGAGCAGCTTGCCGCCAAGGAGGAGGAGCTCCGCCTTGCCGCATGTATTTTTCTTTTGTGCTTCTTTTAGTGGGGGCACGCTAGCGTACCCACTGGGTGTAGCCCCCGAGATTCGGGCCAACTGCGTAGTAGTTGGGTCGAATCTTAAAGTGGTCCTTTGTTTCTAAGTATTTCTTTTGCAGCCGAGGAGTTGTCTCGGAAGACCCGACTGTTTCGAGCCGGCTTCCATTACGACCGACTTGTTGCCGATGCCAGCCAGCTTGAGGCCGAGGTGGCGAAGGCGAAGGCGGAGGCAACATCAGCCCGGTAGGCGCTTGATGATGCCAGCCGGCTGCAGGAGCGGCTGGCGGGCGACAACGTCTTGAGGTCGAGGTGGAGCGTCTCAAGGAGGAAGCCGCCAAGGTCGTGGAGGCACAGCGGGCCCTTGCCGAGGCTGATCAGCAACGCGGTAAGCTGGCTGACGACAAGGGCCAACTCCAGGCCGAGGTGGAGCGCCTGAAGGCGTTGGTGGCCGCGGCGGTGGAGGCCCGTCAGGGGGAAACCCGTCGCCGCGAGGAGTCCGAGAAGGCGGCCTAGGCCAAGGACGCCGAGTTGAAGGCGACCCTTGCCAAGGTGGCCGACTTGGAGAAGACGCTCCAGGAGCGTGACCGCACCATTGCCAGGGAGCGGCGCGGTACGTTGCTTGAAGTGCAGCACCTAGAAGAGTCCTTCTCCAGTAAGTGCTTTCCTTGGGTTCTACCGGGCTGGAATCCCGGCTTCTTTTCCTTGGTGATTGTTCTGACTTGCTCTACTTCTTGACAGGGGCCTTCCCGGAGACGCGCCAGCTTGCGGAGGAAGCCGTGCGCTTCCAGCGAGACCCGCAGGGAGTCGTCGGCTCCGAAGACCGACCCGCAGGTGGCTTGGACCTTCCCGGAGATCGTGACCGCCGCCGAGGCTCATCTGCGAGTCTTGGGCGAGCAGATTGGGCGGCTCTCTGAGGCCGGCGCAGCGATGACGGCGGCCCTGTGGCCGGGCTCCGTTGCACCGAACAGCTTCAAGCGGTTGGCGCGGTGGTTGGAGGCGGGCCTGCATCGCTCCACGAGTGGCGTTGCCGCCCGTCGTGCGCCGAGATGGCGCCAGTTTGCGATGTCTTGGCATCCAGACGCCATCGATCGCTACCGATGGGCCAGCGAGCCGGCGCGGAGAACCAGCTATGGGCGGAGGCCGGACGGATCGCTGCCAGGGCCAGCTACATTGCCGGGTTCGCTTTTCATGATGAGTTCCAGCCGGAGCGGGCAGAAGACGGCGGAGTCGTGCCTGCTGACGACTATGGCCTGCTTCTGAATGACCCGGAGGGCAGCTCCGAGGAGACGGGTGTCTAAGGCGACGCGGATGCCGAGGAGGAAGACACTGGCACCTCGGCGAACCCGGAGGCCACCGAGGGGGAGCCGACAGCTGCGCGACCCGGCGCTGGGGGTGCCTGAGGCTGTCCTGTTTAACTTAGTAGAGATTTTTGTTAGGTAGCAGGTCCACCCACCAACTGGGGGTATTCGGGTGTAATGAACTCTGGCCTTGGGTCTGTCTTTTAAATTTGTGATGTATATATTTCGTGGGTTCTTGCGCTTTTGCCTTTTGTCTTTATAGCCGTTTTCTTGCGACTTTCCCCTCTTGGGCTTCCCCCGCGCGAGTCTGACGGCCGAGGCTCCAGTCCGTGACAAGGAGTTCGGCCTTTGAGAGGAGCGTGCGGTACTTAGGCTTTCAAAACATTGAGCGCGAGCGAAACACCCACTGGGCTGGCTGGCGGCAATCCGGCGAAGCCAATTGGCGAGCAGCCGGTCGTGCGACAACTTAAAGTGGTGGGGCCGGGTTGGGCAATTCGGCGGTCCTTGACTTAGTATTCGTGGTGCGCTGGTGCTTTGGCCCGTTGTGCTTGCCAGCCGATAGCCGAAGCCGGTTCTGTGGCCTAGGGCGAAGTGGAGGGCCGCGGCGACCTCAACGCGTCAAGAACCACTAAGGAAGGCGGCGGGTGGCGACCAAGCCGGCCAGCCCCGAGCCCCCGGGTCGAGACCGGTGGTGGGGTAGATTTAAGAGAGAGAAAATGCATAAGTGCGGGAGACACGATAGCTTGGTCGAAAAGGGCAGCCCCCGAGCGTCGTTCGGGCACTCCATGGTTTTCGTACGATTACAAAAGGCAGTGATACATACGTGCACACAGCTAACTGTAAAACAGGCGGAGGAGTTCTGCGTTCCACGGCCGGGTTGTTTCTTCACCGGCAGTGTCTCTCTTGCGCTTGTTTGACTTGCGAGCGTCGATGAGGTAGTAGGCATTGCGGTCGCACAATGCCTTGCGGATGATGAAGGGGCCCTCCCATGGGGGGGGGGCAGCTTGTGCTGGCCGGCTTGTTGCTGGATGAGTCGGAGGATAAGGTCTCCCTCACGGAATGCGAGGGGCTTGATCTTCTTCTTGTGGTAGTGCCTCAGGCCTTGCTGGTAGATGGCTGACCGGCTTAGCGCCAAGAGGCGTGTACATCGCAACGCGCGGCGAGTCGAACTCGACGTCGATCGGGATGACGGCTTCGGCTCCGTAGACGAGGAAGAACAGGGTGAACCCAGTCGACCGGTTTGGCATGGTGCGGAGGCTCCAGAGGATAGCCAACAACTCGTCGAGCCAGCTGTCGGGCGAGCGGATGAGGGGCTCGACGAGCCGTGGCTTGATACCGGATAGGATGAGGCCGTTGGCCCGCTTGACCTGGCTGTTGGACTACGGGTGTGCAATGGAAGCCAGGTCGAGGCGAATGCCGGAGACGAAGCAGTATTGCGCAAGCGCACCCTTCGCGAAGTTGGTGCCGTTGTCCATGATGATGCTGTTCGACATGCCGTAGCATACCGCGATGTCTTTGACGAACCGGACGGCTGTCGACCCGTCCAGCTTCTTGATCGGTCGTACTTTGATCCACTTGGTGAACTTGTCCATCGCTACCAGCGAATGCGTCATGCCGCCGCGGGCTGTCTTGAAGGGCCCCACCATGTCGAGTCCCCAGACCGCAAAAGGCCAGGCGATCGGGATGGTCCGGAGTGCCGAGGCCGGCTGGTGGCTGCGCTTGCTGAAGCGCTGGCATCCCTCGCACTTGAGGACAAGCGACTCGGCGTCTTGGAGGGCCGTGGGCCAGTAGAAACCATCGCGGAAAGCCTTGGCCATCAGGGATCATGAGGCGGCGTGGTGCTCGCAGTCGCCCTGGTGTATGTCGAGGAGGATCTCAATGCCCTGGTCCTACTCGACGCAGCGCTGGAACACGCTAGTGGAGCTGCGCTCGACGAGCTCGTTGTTGATGATGTTGTAGGCGGACGCCCGGCGCTGCACTTGCCGGGCCTCGGTCTCGTCCATGGGAAGAACAGCGTTCTCCAGAAACTCGAGATGGGCAGGGCCCATGATGGAGCCGTCACCACGGCGAAGACGGCCACCATGGCGGGTTCTGGGCCGGCAGCCCCCGGGTTGGGGACGACGGCGGCCGGGTTGAGGATGACATCGGCCGGGTCGACGGCTGCAGCCCCCGGGCCGGGTTCGGCAGCCCCCAGGCCGGGTTGAGGCGCGACCGGGTTGTCCGGAACGAAGATGGACTCGGAGTCCGGAGACGGCTTGACGGATGGCTTGTGCAGGTGCTCGAGAGAGATGCCAGACGGGATGGACTGTCGGGACGAGGCGATCTTGGCGAGCATATCGACGGCTTCGTTTTCCGTGCGCGGGACGTGAAGGAACTCACAGCCTACGAAGAATCCGGACAGCTTCTAGACGAGGAAGCGGTAGCTTGCCATTTTGGGGTCACGGGCGTCCCACTTGCCGGAGCACTGCTGCACCACCAAATCTGAGTCGCTGTAGCACAGGATGTGCCTGATGCTGAGTTCCTTGGCAAGCCGGAGGCCATGCACAAGGGCTTCGTACTCGGCGACGTTGTTGGAGGCGGTGAAGTGGATCTGGAGCGCTGCATCGGCCGGTCGCCTTCGGGAGGACGCCATGATGCCGAATTTCGTGCCGAGGCGCATCTTGAGCCGCTGGCGCATGCGCTTAGTGCATTGAGTCCGGCAGCGGCGTGCATCGGGTCTTGGTCCAGTCGACGAGGAAGTCGGCCAGAGCTTGGGACTTGATCGTTGTGCGAGGCTCGTAGAGGATGGTGTGGCCGGCTAGCTCGAGCGCCCACTTGGCGACTCCGCCAGAGGCGTCCCGGCAACCGATGATCTCGCCGATGGGGGCCGTGCTAACCACGATAACAACGTGCTCTTGTAAGTACTGCTTCAATTTCTTGGCTGTGAAGTACACGCCGTAATACATCTTCTGGTAGTGCGGATAGTTCTGCTTGGAAGCGGAGAGCATCTCGCTCAGGTAGTAGACTGGGCGCTGGACGGCTTGGATCTTTCCCTTCTCTGGTCGCTCGACCACCATCACCGTGCCGACCGACCGCGATGTTGCGGCAATGTAGAGCAACACGGCTCCTTCTCGGCTGGTGCCGCCAGGACGGGTGCGGTGGAGAGCATGCGCTTGAGGTCCCGGAAACCATCGTCCGCCTGGCCGTTCCATTCGAATGGCATCATCTTCTTCATCAGCTGATACAGGGGCAAGGCCCTCTAGTCCAGCCGGCTGAGGAACCGGCTGACCGAGGCCAAGCAGCCGGTGAACTTCTGGACATCCCGCAGCCGAGCCGGCTTGCACATGCACTCGATGGCCTTGATCTTCTCCGAGTTTACCTCAATGCCGCGCTCCGAGATGAGGAAGCTGAGTAGCTTTCCGGCTGGGACGCTGAAAACGCATTTCTCTGGGTTGAGCTTGACTTGGTACTCACGCAAGTTGGCGAAGGTTTCCTTCGGGTCGTTGAGGAGCGTGAGGTCCTGCTTGGTTTTCACCATGATGTCGTCCACGTAGACGTGGATGTTGCGGCCGAGTTGCGGTAGCAAGCATTTCTGCATGCAACGCTGGAAGGTGGCGCCGACGTTTTTCAGGCCGAACGACATGGTGATGTAGTAATATGCCCCAAAGGGCATGATGAAGGACGTCTTCAGGGCATCGGCCGGGTCCAGCTTTATTAGGTGATAGCCGGAGTAAGCATCCAGGAAGGACAGGAGCTCATAGCCGGCGGTGGAGTCGATGACTTGATCAATCCGCGGGAGGGCGAACGGACCCTCGGGGCAGGCCTTGTTCAGGCTGGTGTAGTCAATACACATGCGCCAGGTCTTGGTTCTTCTTCAGGACGAGGACTGGGTTGGCCAACCACTCGGGGTGAAACACTTCCATTATGAAGCCGACCGTCAGAAGCTTGGCGACCTCTTCACCAATGGTTCTTCTCTTCTCCTCCGAGAAACGTCGTAGGGGTTGGCAGACAGGCTTGGCGTCCTTGCGGACGTGGAGTTTGTGCTCGGCGTACTTCCTCAGGATACCCGGCATGTCCTTTGGGGTCCATGCGAAAATATCCCGATTCTTACGGAGGAAGTCGACGAGCTCGCCTTTCTATTTGCTGTCGAGGCAGGTGCCTACGACAACGTACTTGCTGCATCTGGGGTCTTTCGGGTTCAACTTCACCTTCTTGGTTTCCTTGGAGGGCTTGAACGAGGCCTCGTCGGCCGGCTCCTCGGCCGGAATCGGCACGGCCAGCATCTCGCTGGCTAGGGTGACGATTCGGTCGAGGGGGCGCCGCTCCTCGGTTATGACCAGCGACTCGGCCAGTTTAGCGCCATCTCAGGCACACTCCAGGGACTTGCGGTAATCGCCAGCGATGGTGATGAGGCCCTTCGGACCCGGGAGCTTCATCTTTAGTTAAGCGTAGTGGGGGACCGTCATGAACTTGGCGAGCGCGGGCCGGCCCAGCAGTGCATGGTACGCACTGGACAGATCCACCACCTCGAACCAGAGCGGCTCACGTCGGAAGTGGTCGCTGGTGCCAAACAGGACGTCAAGCCGGATCCGGCCGATCTGAGAGCAGAAGAGGCCGGGAACGATGCCGTGGAAGATCGTCCGGGTCGGCTCCACGTCTTTGGCCTCGAGGCCGAGCTTAGTCATGGTGTCGCGGTAGAGGATGTTGATGTTGCTACCGTCGTTGATGAGAACCCAGGAGAACTTGCACGTCCGCTGAGGCGTGACGATGGTGGGGTTGAGGACGAGGGCGTAGCCACCTGGTCTCGGCATGACAGCCGGGTGGTCTTCCCGAGTCCAAGTGACCGGGCACTCCGACCACTGCATGTATTCCGGCTTGGCCGGGATGACGGTGTTCACTTCCTGCCGGAGCAGGCGCTCGCTACGCTTGTCGTCACCGAGGCTGGTGAAGGCGACGTAGGTCGCATTCTGGATAGGGTAGACGTCATCGCGCATCGCGCCGCCAGCCGGGGGCAGTGGAGGAGGCGGAGGCGGCTGCCCTGCTCCCGGAGCCGAGGCCGGAGGAGGCGGGATGTCACCCCTCATGAGGCGCTTGGTGATGGCGCATTGCCGAAGCATGTGCATGGACGACCTTGCGCCGCTGTGATGCTTGCAGGGAGCATCGAGCATCTCCTCGAAACTCATGGCGGGCTGCCACGCCGTCTTGCTGGTCTGCCGACGTTTGGCGGCCGGGTCGGCCGCGGGCTCCTGCTCGGCAGCCGCGACAAGCCGGTTGTCGTAGCGCTGGGCCGGCTGGTCGGCCTTGTGCTTGTTGTTCTGCTGGTTGTGCTGCTGCCGGCTGCCTTCGTCGACCGGATTCGGAAGGGGAACCGGCTTTGCTTTGCCGGCTTCGTCCAGCGCCACCTGGATCTTCATGGCAGAGTCAGCGTTGGCGTACTTGTCCGCTGTCACCATGAGCGCGGCCATGGTGGCCGGCTCGGAGCGTAAGAGCTTGTGCTTGAGAAGGGTACCATCTCGGCACCCATTGACGAAGTACTAGATTGCTTGGACTTCACGGACGCCCTCGCAGCTGTTCTGGAGCTCGGTCCAGCGTGTGAGGTACTCGCGGCCGGTTTCCGTCGGCCCCTGCACGCACACGGTGAGCTGGCTGGGACGGTCGGGTCGCCGGTAGGTCCCGATGAAGTTGCGTATGAAGGCTTGCTCGAAATCGACCCACGCGTTGATGCTGCCCACCGGCAAGCTGTTCAACCATGTGCGGGCCAACCCCTGGAGCATGAGCGGCGCGTAGCGCACGGCGAGCCGGTGGTTGCCGCCCGCGATGCCGATGGCGGTGGTGTAGTTGGTGAGCCAGTCCTCCGGCTTGACGGTGCCGTTGTACTTGGGGGTGTCACGAGGGAGCGTGAACCCTTTGGGAAAGGGCTCGTCCCGGATGCGTGGGCCGAAGCACGCCGGCCCGACAGCGCCGCTCTCCTCCAGCTCCAGGGAGAGGGCGAGCAGGTCGAGGTGGTGGCCGGCATCGGCGTCGTCGATGGCGCGCGGGCCTAGCCGGCCGGTGACCGCGCCACTGGGGGCCGGGTCGAACGAAGTCGGATGTCGGCCGGGTTGTAGGGGAGGGTCACGCCGGCGCCGATCTTCCAAGGCCGGCTCATCACCCAAGCCGCCAGCAGTCATCGGGGCGGGGTTGCGCCGGGTCCGGCTGCGGCCGAAGTGTGCCTCGCCGGGTGGTGAAGACGTCGTGTTCTGCTGGTTGCCGGGACCGTTGGCGCGTGCGGAGCCGGATCCGGCCGGCTTGGCGAGTTGGTTGAGGCGGTCCTATTGCGTGTTGGCCTCGTCGATGAGGTCGTTCACCCGCTTCAGGCGGTCCTTCAACTCTTCGCCCGCGAGCTGATCCAGGCCGACTGCAGCCGCTTAAGCGGCACGCATGTTCTTCACGGGAGTTTTGTAGATGGGGGGGGGTGATAACCCACAAGTATAGGGGATCGCAATAGTTTTCGAGGGTAGATTATTCAACCCAAATTTGTTGATTCGACATAAGGGGAGCCAAAGAATATTCTCAAGTATTAGCAGCTGAGTTGTCAATTCAACCACACCTGGAAGCTTAGTATCTGCAGCAAAGTGTTTAGTAGCAAAGTAATATGATAGTGGTGGTAACGGTAACAAAAGTAAAGACAACAGAAGTAATGTTTTTGGTATTTTTGTAGTGATTGTAACAAGAGTAAAGTAAATGAGCGTAAACCGTATATGGAAAGCTCAGAGGCACCAGATCGCTGATGGATACTTATGCCGGATGCGGTTCGTCATGTAACAGTCATAACATAGGGTGACACAGAACTAGCTCCAGTTCATCAATGTAATGTAGGCATGTATTCCGAATATAGTCATACGTGCTTATGGAAAATAACTTGCATGACATCTTTTGTCCTACCCTCCCGTGGCAACGGGGTCATATTGGAAACTAAGGGATATTAAGGCCTCCTTTTAATAGAGAACCGGAACAAAGCATTAGCACATAGTGAATACATGAACTCCTCAAACTATGGTCATCATCGGGAGTGGTCCCGATTATTGTCACTGGGTTGCCGGATCATAACACATAGTAGGTGACTATAGACTTGCAAGATAGGATCAAGAACACACATATATTCATGAAAACATAATAGGTTTAGATATGAAATCATGGCACTCGGGCCCTAGTGACAAGCATTAAGCATAGCAAAGTCATAGCAACATCAATCTCAGAACATAGTGGATACTAGGGATCAAACCCTAACAAAACTAACTCGATTACATGCTAAATATCATCCAACCCATCACCGTCCAGCAAGCCTATGATGGAATTACTCACACACGGCGGTGATCATCATGAAATTATTGATGGAGGATGGTTGATGATGACGATGGCGACGAATCCCCTCTCCGGAGCCCCGAACGGACTCCAGATCAGCCCTCCCGAGAGAGATTAGGGCTTGGCGGCGGCTCCGTATCGTAAAACGTGATGAAACTTTCTCTCTGGTTTTTTTCTCCCCGAAAGCCAATATATGGAGTTGGAGTTGGCGTCGGAGGGCCACCAGGGGGCCCACGAGGTAGGGCGGCGCGCCTGTGGAGGCGCGCCTCACCTCGTGGACAGGGTGTGGGCCCCCGGTTTTCATATTTACAGGATTTTTATTATTTATTCTAAGATATTCCGTGGAGTTTCGTGTCATTCTGAGAACTTTTGTTTTCTCGCACATAAAACAACACCATGGCAATTCTCATGGAAAACAAATACAACCGAAAGTTAGTTCCATTCAAATCACACAAGTTAGAGTCCAAAACAAGGGCAAAAGTGTTTGGAAAAGTAGATATGACGGATACGTATCAACTCCCCCAAGCTTAAACCCTTGCTTGTCCTCAAGCAATTCAGTTGACAAACCGAAAGAGAAAAGAAAAACTTTTACAAACTCGCTTGCTCTTGTTGTTGTAAACATGAAAAGCCAAAGATTCAAGTTTCAGCAAATATTATGAACTAACCATACTCACAATAACACGTAGGTCTCACAATTACTCATATGAATAATATAATCAGCTAGCGAGCCATAATAATAAAACTCGGATGACAACACTTTCTCAAAATAATCATAACATGATATAAAAAATGGTATCTCGCTAGCCCTTTCTCGAGACCAAGAAACATAAATGCAGAGCACCTTTAAAGATCAAGGACTGACTAAACATTGTAATTCATGGTAAAAGAGATCCAATCAAGTCATACCCAATATAAACCAATTATAATGAATGCAAACAACAAGGTGCTCTCCAAATGGGTGCTTTTTAATAAGAAGGGTGATGAGTCAACATAAAAGTAAATAGATAGGCCCTTCGCAGAGGGAAGCAGGGATTTGTAGAGGTGCCAGAGCTCGATTTTGAAATAGAGATAAATTATATTTTGAGTGACATACTTTCACTGTCAACGCAACAACTATGAGATGGTCAGATCTTCCATACTACATGCATTATAGGCGTTCCCAAACAGAATGGTAAAGGTTTATACTCCCCCTCCTCCACAAGCATCAATCCATGGCTTGCTCGAAACAACGAGTGCCTCCAACATTCAACGGGTCCCAAGGGGAGTTTTGTTTAATTATTTTGATTTGCTATGATCTTTTTGGATCATGGGACCGGGCATCCCGGTTACCGGCCCTTTCTCGTGAATGAGGAGCAGAGTCTACTCCTCTTGAGAATAACCCACCTAGCATGGAAGATATAGGCAGCCCTAGTTGCACATGAGCTGCTCAAGCATACAAAACAGAATTTCATTTGAAGGTTTGGAGTTTGGCACATACAAATTTACTTGGAACGGCAGTAGATACCGCATATAGGAAGGTATAGTGGACTCATATGGAACAACTTTGGGGTTTAAGGAGTTTGGATGCACAAGCAGTATTCCCGCTTAGTACATGTGAAGGCTAGCAAAACACCGGAAGCGACCAAGTGAGAGAGCGACAACAACAGAAACATGCATTAAAATTAATTTACACCGAATATAAGCATGAGTAAGATATAATCCACCATGAACATAAATATCATGAAGGCTATGTTGATTTGATTCAACTACATGCGTGAATATGTGCCAAGTCGAGTCACTCAATTCATTTAAAGGAGGATACCATCCCATCATACCACATCATAATCATTCTAATAGCATGTTGGCACGCAAGGTAAACCATTATAACTCATAGCTAATCAAGCATGACACAAGCAACTATAATCTCTAAATGTCATTGCAAATATGTTTACTTCATAATAGTTGAATCAGGAACGATGAATCATCATATTTACAAAAACAAGAGAGGTCGAGTTCATACCAGCTTTTCTCATCCCAATAAGTCCATCATATATCATCATTATTGCCTTTCACTTGCACGATCGAACGGTGTGTATAATAATAAGAGTGCACGTGCATTGACTAAGCTGGAATCGCAAGCATTCAACTCAAGAGAGAAGACAAGTAATATGGGCTCTAAGTTAAATAAACGATCATGCATAAGAGAGCCACTAAGCATTTTCAATGTGGTCTTCTCGACCCCCAAAGAAAGGAAAAGAAATAAAAACTATTTACAGGGGAAAATTCCCAACAAGCAAAAGAAGAACGGGAAATATTTTTGGGTTTTCTTTTTTAATTATTACTACTACAGCAGGAAGAATAAACTACTACTATTTTTTTTTTTGCTTTTCTAAGGTTTATTAAACACACAAGAAGAAAGCAGGAAAAAGAAAATAAACTAGCATGGATATTACAGTGAAAGAGTATGAGCACCGACATCTAGCAATGAGTGTGTGAACATGAATGTAATGTCGGTGGAAATACGATTTCCCCCAAGCTTAGGCTTTTGGCCTAAGTTGGTCTATTGCCGTGGATAGCCCGGGTGATACCCGTAGGTGTAGCTGGGTCGTATCATGATGCAGCGGCTACCGCCTCGAAAGCAAAGCGTGGCGTCGAGCTGCCTCCGCTCTCCTCTCGTACTCATCTGCCTCCTCTCTGGTAATAATATATTTTCCTCTTGCCTGAAAATCAAAGAAGGTAGGAGCAGGAAGAGCAACACGGACCACATACCGTTTGTTAAAGATTAGTCGATACTGGACAGGTGGTCCAGTCCGCTCAATGAACTGGTGGGAAAACAAAGAATCAAGATCTAAATAAGAAGGGGTAACCCCATATCACCCTCACGAATGTCTACATCAAGAAAATTAGCTAAGCGGGTTGCATAAATTCCTCCAAAGAAATCTCCATTATGCCTATTCTGATGCAACCTACGAGCTACAATGGCTCCCAAATGATAAGATTGGTCCCTAACACAAGACTTCCGAGAATGCCGAGATCGAGAGGCACACATGTGACATGCTTCATCCTTAGCAGTTATGCATCTACCAATGAAGAGGGCAAAATAATGTATAGCAGGAAAGTGAATGCTCCCTATAGTGACCTGCGCTATATCTCTAGATTCCCCCACAGTTATTCTAGCAAGAAAGTCTCTATATTCAGATTTAGGGGGATCCCTGATACTACCCCAAGATGGAAGTTTGCATGCAAGAGTGAAATCCTGCAAGTCCATGGTATAAGATTTGTCATAAAGGTCAAACATGACTAAAGGAGAATTACGTGAAGATGAAAAATCAAACCTCCCCACAAATGAACTTGTGAGGTCACGATACTGGGGGCATTTGTCAGCTTCAAAGTCCTCAAGACCGGCATTACGCAAATATGCGTAGAATTCTTCTTTAATTCCCACTTGATTCATAAAATTTTCCGAAGGCCATTCATGTGGCCTCACGGAGCTGCCTCTTGGTAGTTCCTCGTCACCATCACGCATTGCAAGCCCGACCTTGCTTCCTAGAAGAACCACCTTGGAACATCCTCCTAAGCATATTGTTTCCTCCGAAAAATAATTCTGAAATTTTAGTAACTTCAAATAAAAGTGAACCAACTTCAATAAAACTGATAGCAACTACTCATACAAGTGCCTAGAGCATATATCAAGCATTAGAACTACTTGGAACCATATAAATTTGACATGCAAGCTCAAGAACATGGTCACCTATGCAACACAAATTTGCAAAGAATAAAGCACTAGAACAAAAACTAATTGCACCAATGGAGGAGTCACATACCAAGGAACAATCTCCCCAAGCAGTTTTATGAGAGGTGCTTTGAGCAAGGAGATCGAAAATCATAGCAACAAATGGGCCGAACACGAGCTTGAGTTGGTTTTTCGGGTTTGTGTGAGGCACAGGAAGAAGATGGGTGCAGGATAAGTGGAGGAGGGCCACCGTGGCCCATGAGGCGGGGGTGGGCGCCAGGGGGGTAGGGCGCCCTCCACCCTCGTGGCTGTGGCAGCCCCCGCTGTAATTTTTGCACAAGAATCCTCAAATATTCCCGAAAAATCATATTAAATTGGCATGGCATTCTCGAGGACTTTTATTTTCGGATATTTTTATATTGCACGGATAAGTCGGGAGACGTATGTAAAAATACTATTTTACTTTATTTTACTAAATAATGTAGAATATAAAGAGGGTATGTAGGTTGTGCTTCTAGTTTCATCCATCTCATGCTCATCAAAAGGAATCCACTAACAAGGTTGATCAAGTCTTGTTAACAAACTCATTCCGATTAACATGAAACCGGAGAAATTTCGAATAACACTATGTTACCTCAACGGGCATATGGACATCCCCAACAATAAGTATATCATATTTCTTCTTAATAAAGAGGGAGAGGAAATTCAAAACCTCCAAATATAATCGATGGAATTTTTCCAATAGAGTTGATACTATAAACTTGAGGTTGTTTCCTCGGAAAGTGTACCGTATGCTCATTACCATTAACATGAAAAGTAACATGCCTTTGTTGCAATCTATAACAGCCCCTGCAGTATTAAGGAAAGGTCTTCCAAGAATAATAGACATACTATCATCCTCGGGAATATCAAGAATAACAAAGTCCGTTAAAATAGTAACGTTTGCAACCACAACAGGCACATCCTCACAAATACCGATAGGTATAGCAGTTGATTTATCAGCCATTTGCAAAGATATTTCAGTAGGTGTCAACTTATTCAAGTCAAGTCTACGATATAAAGAGAGAGGCATAACACTAACACCGGCTCCAAGATCACATAAAGCAGTTTTAACATAATTTCTTTTAATGGAGCATGGTATAGTAGGTACTCCCCGGATCTCCAAGTTTCTTTGGTGTTCCACCCTTAAAAGTATAATTAGCAAGCATGGTGGAAATTTTAGCTTCCGGCATCTTTCTTTTATTTGTAATAATATCTTTCATATATTTAGCATAAGGATTTGTTTTGAGCACATCAGTTAATCGCATACGCAAAAATATAGGTCTAATCATTTCAGCAAAGCGCTCAAAATCCTCATCATCCTTTTTCTTGGATGGTTTGGGAGGAAAAGGCATGGGTTTCAACCCATGGTTCTCTTTCTTTACCATGTTTCCTAGCAACGAAGTCTCTTTTATCATAACGTTGATTCTTTGATTGTGGGTTATCAAGATCAACAACAGGTTCAACTTCTACATCATTATCATTACTAGGTTGAGCATCATCATGAACATTAACATTAACATTTCCACTAGGTTCATGTTCATTACCAGATTGTGTTTCAAAGATCGCATATAGAGATATCATTTGGATTATCGTGTGGTTCAAAGAATAGGTTCACTAGAAGTTTGCACAGTTCTATCATTTTTCTTTTTCTTCTTCTTAGAAGAACTAGGTGCATCAATATTATTTCTCTGACAATCTTGCTCGATTCTCTTTGGGTGGCCTTCAGGATACAAAGGTTCCTGAGTCATTCTACTAGCTCTAGTAGCCACTCTAACAGCATAATCATTTTTCTTACTATTCATTTCATTAAGCACTTCTTTTTGAGCTTGAAGTACTTGTTCTACTTGAGTGGTAACCATAGAAGCATGTTTGCTAACAAGTTTAAGTTCACCTCTAATATTAGCCATATAATCACTCAAGCGTTTAAGCATATCGGAATTGTATTTCAACTGTCTATCAAAATAAGCATTAAAATTTTCTTGTTTGACAATAAAATTATCAAACTCATCAAAGCACTGCCTAGCAGACTTATAGTGAGGGATATCACCTTCATCAAATCTATAGAGAGAATTTACCTTTACTACCGTGGTCGGGATATCGGGAGGTTCTTCAAGAATAAGTAATTGAGATCATATACTTCCTCAATAGGCGGTAAATTAAGACCATGTATTTCTTCAATAGGAGGTAAATTCTTAACATCTTCAGTTTTAGTACCTTTTTCTTTCATAGATTTCTTTGCCTCTTGCATATCTTCGGGACTGAGAATAGAACACCTCTCTTCTTCGGAGTTGGTTTAGGGATAGGCTCAGTAATTGGCTCTGGAGCTGGCTCGGGAGTTGGCTCAGGAGGTGCCCAATTATTTTCATTTGTTAATATATTATTTAATAAAATTTCAGCTTCATCCGGTGTTCTTTCCTAAAAGAGAACCAGCACAACTATCCGTAATCTCTCGAAGCATCGGTTAGTCCATTATAAAAGATATCAAGTATTTCAGGTTTCTTAAGAGGATGATCAGCAAAGCATTATAACTTGAGAAGCCTCCCCAAGCTTGTGGGAGACTCTCTTCTTCAATTTGCACAAAATTATATATATCCCTCAAAGCAGCTTGTTTCTTATGAGCAGGGAAATATTTAGCAGAGAAGTAATAACTCATATCCTGGGGACTTTGCACACAACCAGGATCAAGAGAATTAAACCGTTTCTTAGCATCACCCTTTAATGAGAACGGAAATATTTTGAGTAAATAAAGGTAGCGCGATCTCTCATTATTAGTAAACAGGGCAGCTATATCATCTAACTTACAAAGATGTGCCACAATAGTTTCAGATTCATAGCCATAAAAAGGATCAAATTCAACCAAAGTAATTATATCCGGATCAATGTAAAAATCATAATAATCCTGATCAGAACACGTATAGGTGAAGTAGCAAAATCGTGGTCGGGTCTCATCCTACCTCTAAAAGATTCTTTACTCCATTTAACTAGCAACCTCTTACGCTCAAGACTATCACTGCAAGCAAGAATAGCTTCAGAGATTCAGCATTAAAAAGATAACCCTCGTGAATAGCAGGCCTATTTTCATCATCACTAACATCATCGTGTTCGGTTTCCATAATTTCTCTTTCTCTAGACCTAGAAATTTGTTCATCTAGAAATTCACCAAGAGGCACAAAGAAGATCAAGCATATAAGTAGTTTCATCATAAGTATCTTGCATAGCGTAAGTGGCATCATCAATAACATGCGACATATCGTAATTCATAGCAAGAGGTGTTTAGGTGTCGCTAGCTTACTCATAATGTAAGGTGAATCAAGTGCGAGCTAGATGGCGCTTCCTTACCTCCCTCGTAGTTGAGGGATAAATTTTGTCTTAGCGTCTTTCAAGTTCTTCATAGTGTCCAGCAGATATAAATCCCAAGTGACTCAAAGAATAGAGCTATGCTCCCCGGCAATGGCGCCAGAAAAAGGTCTTGATAACCCACAAGTATAGGGGATCGCAACAGTTTTCTACTGAAGCGTTCACCCGCTTCAGGCGGTCCTTCAACTCTTCGCCCGCGAGCTGATCCAGGCCGACTGCAGCCGCTTAGGCGGCACGCATGTTCTTCACGGGAGTTTTGTAGATGGGGGGGGGTGATAACCCACAAGTATAGGGGATCGCAACAGTTTTCGAGGGTAGAGTATTCAACCCAAATTTGTTGATTCGACACAAGGGGAGCCAAATAATATTCTCAAGTATTAGCAGCTGAGTTGTCAATTCAACCACACCTGGAAGCTTAGTATCTGCAGCAAAGTGTTTAGTAGCAAAGTAATATGATAGTGGTGGTAACGGTAACAAAAGTAAAGAAAGTAGAAGTAATGTTTTTGGTATTCTTTTAGTGATTGTAACAGTAGTAACAAAAAAGTAAATAAGCGTAAACCAGTATATGGAAAGCTCGTAGGCACCGGATCAGTGATGGATAATTATGCCGAATGCGGTTCGTCATGTAACAGTCATAACATAGGGTGACATGTAACTAGCTCCAGCTCATCAATGTAATGTAGGCATGTATTCAATATAGTCATACGTGCTTATGGAAAAGAACTTGCATGACATCTTTTGTCCTACCCTCCCGTGGCAGCGGGGTCATATTGGAAACTAAGGGATATTAAGGCCTCCTTTTAATAGAGAACCGGAACAAAGCATTAGCACATAGTGAATACGTGAACTCCTCAAACTATGGTCATCACCTGGAGTGGTCCCGATTATTGTCACTTCGGGGTTGTCGGATCATAGCACATAGTAGGTGACTATAGACTTGCAAGATAGGATCAAGAACACACATATATTCATGAAAACATAATAGGTTCAGATATGAAATCATGGCACTCGGCCCTAGTGACAAGCATTAAGCATAGCAAAGTCATAGCAACATCAATCTCGTAACATAGTGGATACTAGGGATCAAACCCTAACAAAACTAACTCGATTACATGATAAATCTCATCCAACCCATCACCGTCCAGCAAGCCTATGATGGAATTACTCACACACGGCAGTGATCATCATGAAATTAGTGATGGAGGATGGTTGATGATGACGATGGCGACGAATCCCCCTCTCCGGAGCCCCGAACGGACTCCAGATCAGCCCTCCCGAGAGCTTGGCGGCGGCTCTGTATCGTAAAACGCGATGAAACTTTCTCTCTGGTTTTTTCTCCCCGAAAGCCAATATATGGAGTTGGAGTTGGCGTCGGAGGGCCACCAGGGGGCCCACGAGGTAGGGCGGCGCGCCCAGGAGGAGGGGCGCGCCCCCACCCTTGTGGACAGGGTGTGGGCCCCCTGGTTTTCATCTTTGGTGAGGATTTTTTATTATTTATTCTAAGATATTCCATGTAGTTTCAGGTCATTCCGAGAACTTTTGTTTTCTGCATATAAAACAACACCATAGCAATTTTGCTGAAAACAACGTCAGTCCGGGTTAGTTCCATTCAAATCACACAAGTTAGAGTCCAAAACAAGGGCAAACGTGTTTGGAAAGTAGATACGACGGAGACGATTGTGGATGGCGCCAAGGCGCCACCGATCGCTGGGCCGCTTCGGGCTCGCACGTCGATCTGCTTGGCTTTGGCCATGCAAGAAGCGTGAAGTCAGAGGCGGCGTTGGCGCCCACCGAGCGAGTCCTGTGCAACGCCGCATGGCGGCGAGCTGCCTGGCCAGTCCAAAGAAAGCGCCGGGCGGTCCTCCTCGAGCCGAGTACGGGCATCGGCGATGTTGGTGGCGATGGGGATGCGAAGGCTCTGCATCGTGGCACGCAACGGGTTGGGCGAGCCGGCCCGATCCGCTGCGGCCCTGGCTTTGGCGGCCTCCCTCGCAGCGCTGGACGAGTGATACGTCCATTTCGCATCATGCTTTTATATCGATATTTATTGCATTATGGGCTGTTATTACACATTATGTCACAATACTTATGCCTATTCTCTCTTATTTTACAAGGTTTACATAAGGAGGAAGAATGCCGGCAGCTGGAATTCTGGGCTGGAAAAGGAGCAAATATTAGAAACCTACTCTGCACAACTCCAAAAGTCCTGAAACTCCACGAAAGTTATTTTTTGAAATAATAAAAAATATTGAGCGAAAGAAATATCAGAGGGGGCCCACAGCCTAGCCACGAGGGTGGGGGCGCGCCCTACCCCCTGGGCGCGCCCCCCTGCCTCGTGGGCCCCCTGTTGGCCCTCCGGTGCCCATCTTCTGCTATATGAAGTCTTTCGTCCAAAGAAAAATCATAAGCAAGCTTTCGGGACGAGACTCCGCCGGCATGAGGCAGAACCAATCTAGGGCTCCGGCAAAGTTGTTCTGCCGGGGACAATTCCATCCGGGAGGGGGAAATCATCGCCATCGTCATCACCAATGCTCCTCTCATCGGGAGAGGGCAATCTCCATCAACATCTTCACCAGCACCATCTCCTCTCAAACCCTAGTTCATCTCTTGTATCCAATTCTTGTCTCTAAGTCCGGATTGGTACCAGAGGTTGCTAGTAATCTTGTTGATTACTCCTTGTAGTTGATGCTAGTTGGTTTATTTGGTGGAAGATCATATGTTCTGATCCTATATACATATTAATACTCCTCTGATTATGAACATGAATATGCTTTGTGAGTAGTTACGTTTGTTCCTGAGGACATGGGAGAAGTCTTGCTATTAGTAGTCATGTGAATTTGGTATTCGTTCAATATTTTGATGAGATGTATGTTGTCTCTCCTCTAGTGGTGTTATGTGAATGCCGACTACATGACACTTCACCATTATTTGGGCCTAGAGGAAGGCATTGGGAATTAATAAGTAGATGATGGGTTGCTAGAGTGATGTAAGCTTAAACCCTAGTTTATGCGCTGTTTCGTAAGGGCTGATTTGGATCCATATGTTTCATGCTATCGTTAGGTTTACCTTAATACTTATTTTGTAGTTGCGGATGCTTGCAATAGGAGTTAATCATAAGTGGGATGCTTGTCCAAGTAAGGACAGCACCCAAGCGCCAGTCCACCCACATATCAAATTATCAAAGTACCGAACGCGAATCATATGAACGTGATGAAAACTAGCTTGACGATAATTCCCATGTGTCCTTGGGAGCGCTTTTCTCTATATAAGAGTTTGTCCAGGCTTGTCCTTTGCTACAAAAAGGAGTGGGCCACCTTGCTGCACTTTATTTACTTTTGTTACTTGTGCTCGTTACAAATTATCTTATCAGAAAACTATTTGTTACCTATAATTTCAGTGCTTGCAGAGAATACCTTGCTGAAAACCGCTTATTATTTCCTTCGCTTCCTCAAGGTTCGACACTCTTACTTATCTAAAGGACTATGATAGATCCCCTATACTTGTGGGTCATCAAGACTCTTTTTCCGCGCCGTTGCCGGGGAGTGAAGCGCCTTTGGTAGGTGGAATTTGGTAAGGAAAAATTTATATAGTGTGCTGAAATTTACTGTCACTTGTTACTATGGAAAGTAATCCTCTGAGGGGCTTGTTCGGGGTAAAACCAGTAGAGCAAAGAGTTGCTCCTCGACCTACTGAACTTACTGAAAATGAAAATGTCTACTTTGAAATTCCTTCGGGTATGTTATTAAAACTGCTAGCTAATCCTTTTGCAGGAGACGGAACAATGCATCCTGATGAGCACCTAATATATGTGGATGAAGTTTGTGGATTATTTAATCTTGCAGGTGTGCTCGATGATGTTATTAAGAATGTCTTCCCTTTATCTTTGAAGGGAGATGCATTGACATGGTATAGGCTATGTGATGATATGGGATCATAGAACTACAAACGATGGAAATAGGAATTTCATCCGAAGTTTTATCCTATGCATCTTGTTCATCGTGATCGCAATTATATATATAATTTTTGGCCTCGCGAAGGAGAAAACATCGCTCAAACTTGGGGGAGGCTTAAATCAATGTTATATTCATGCCCCAATCATGAGCTCCCAAGAGAAATAATTATTCGAAATTTTTATGCTCGGCTTTCTGATAACAATCGCACCATGCTCGATACTTTTTGTGTTGGCTCTTTTATGATGAAGACTGTTGAATTCAAATGGGATTATTGGAAAGAATTAAACGCAATTCTGAAGATTGGGATCTCGACGAAGGTAAAGAGTTAGGTATGACACCTAAGTTTGATTGTGTTAGATCTTTTATGGACACCGATGTTTTCCGTAAATTTAGCACTAAATATGGACTTGACTCTGAGATAGTAGCTTCTTTCTGTGAATCTTTTGCTGCTCATGTTGATCTCCCTAAGGAGAAGTGGTTTAAATATCATACTCCCATAGAAGTAAAAGTAGCTGCACCTATTAAAGTTGAAGAAAAGACTATCACTTATAATGATTCTATTGTTCCTACTGCTTATGTTGAAAAACCACCTTTCCCTGTTAGGATAAAAGATCATGCTAAAGCTTCAACTGTGGTTCGTAAAAGCAATATTAGAACTTATACACCTCCTGAGCAAGTTAAAGTTGAACCTAATATTGCTATTGTTAAAGATCTCTTGTATGATAATATTGATGGGCATGTTATTCATTTACGTGATGAAACTGCTAGAATTGCTAAACCTTGTGCTAAAGATAAATATAGACCTGTGGTAGGCATGCCTGTTATTTCTGTTAAAATAGAAGATCATTGTTATCATGGCTTATGTGATATGGGTGCCAATGCTAGTGCTATACCTCATGACTTATACAAAGGATTGGGCCACCTTGCTGCACTTTATTTATTTTTGTTACTTGTTGCTCGTTACAAATTATCCTATCACAAAACTATATGTTACCTATAATTTCAGTGCTTGCAGAGAATACCTTGCTGAAAACCGCTTATCATTTCCTTCTGCTCCTCGTTGGGTTCGACACTCTTACTTATCGAAAAGACTACGATAGATCCCCTATACTTGTGGGTCATCAACGAGGAGGAGGCGCCGGTGTCGGTGATGAAGACCTCCACGCAGAGGTCCATTGCCCCGGCAGGAGCGCTGCCGCCGAGGGTAAGGGGGGAGTCGGAGAAGTCAAGTACCTCGCTGGTGTACTCGTCGACCGCGGGCGCATCGGAGATGCGCAGCGTGGCGAAGGAGGCGGCGAGCGCGTCGATGACATCGTCTGCCAAAGATGACGGGCCTGGCTGAATCGGAGGGGAGCCCGTGCCCGAGCATGCTTCCGGCCAGGACCTCGAGCTGCCCCATGGTGGGCGCCAACTGTCGTGGTGGGCGCATGGCAGATGCCAAGGGATGGCTAAAGAGAAGAGGAGGCTCGAGGGCACTGGTGGGCTCCAGAGGCGAGGTCGTCAAGAGCGAGCGCGGGACGCAAGACATACCCAGGTTCGGGGCTCTTCGGAGAGATAACACCCCTAGTCCTGCCGAGTGTGGTTTATTTGTAATAGTACAAAGTTGCTCCTAGAGCTATATGGAGGAAGAAGGAAGGCAGGCCAAGGCTTAGGCTGCTCCCTCTCCTGGTGGGTGGCTAGTTTAGTTGATCTGGTGTTCGCTATGGTTCTCGTCGTGCGTGTGAGTTGGCCGCATGCATGAGGGCTCCTGGGGGTTTTATAGGCCAACCCCCCAGAGATACAATGGTAATGTTACAAGGACGTGGGGCCGGGTTGTCAGTGTCCGGGAAGCCGGTGCTGGGACCCGCCAGGTGTCAGGACTCGCCGGGTTCTCTGGGCGCGGGCCCCACATGCCTAGGGGCACTGTTTGCCGTGTTGTTGATCGTCAGGGAGTGACCGGGTTGAGTCTGCTATGATGGCGCTTCGTCATGTCGCCGCTTGCTGGCGTCAGCAGTGACGACGGATGCACTGTTGCCTTGCTGGCCTTGGTCAGCGGGTAGGTGGGGCTCTGTTGCCACGCCCCGGCTGACTAGAGGCATGGGCGGGTCACTGTGGCCTTGCTCACCCATGAATGGAGACTCGTCCCATCATACGGCCGGGATGGGACGAGAGCTGACCTGAGGCCGGGTTGAGGAACACGCCAAAGAGGGAGTTGGCTTGTTGGAGAAGTCTTGGTGTGCCGGGTTCGTCCGCCTTGTGCTGGCCGTTGTGGCCGGGTTGAGGAGTCCGGCCGGGTCGAAGAGTTCGGTCGGGTCGAGGGCTTGGCCGGGTTGAGCAACCCGGCCAAGCGTGAGCCGGATTGAGTGGCGATGTTGGCCTCATTGTTTTCGAAAAGGATCCGGGTTCCGTTGCCTGCCCCGGGTTCATTCCCGACAGTTATCTTATCAAGCTGCACTGCACATGAACGGCAAGCCGTCTAACCTGCACCTAATTAGGCACACTAAAGAATAACTATCAGAACTCTTTTCACTGGTTGGACAGATTCGGACAGACTCACAAGCGCTCAAACAAACAAACCAAACCAAAACAAATCAAGCTAATTAGGCTACCACGCCATACAACGAGAAACCAATCTGTCCCACCAAACAAAGCCTCAACCTCCCCGCACCTGGCTCTCAATCTCTCAATCATATCAGTATTAATCTCTTCATCTCTCAGCACCCAGCACATATTAGACATGCGTCTGCGCAGCCCCAGCATGCGGGTGCGCAGCTGCAACTCCCGCACGACCACCGTGCCGGTCTTCACACCACCGACCCGCCTCTAACCACGCTCCCACTGGCCACCCTGCCGCCGCCCACAATGCATCACCCCCGGTTGTGGCGCCTCCAACGGAGGCCAAGCTTGCCCCTGCCGCCACATCCCCTCGATTTCTTTGCCTTCGGCTCTCTCGCCCGTGTTTCACACGCACACCTTTCCCCAACTTTTCTTATACAGATATGACTACTTCTCTCTAGACCAGGTATGCACATCACTTGTAATGGGCCATACGTGTTGGTAAGCAAGGATAACAGTGTGGGCCCCATGTTCTCCAAAGCCCACGACGAACCAGGGAGCTTAGAGTTTGTAGGGATTTAAGAATAATATGTAGTTTTGTTGTCGTTATATTTTGAAAGTTATGGTTTGAACCAAGCACTTGTACTCCACCGGGAGGGTTGGGAGTACCAACTAAATCTGGCCACTCATTTTAAGGGGTATCTTAGTCATTTCCCCTCGTTACTAGAAAAGATCTGATCCTTAATCTCGTCTGATCTAATCTAATAACCTAAATTAACATGAACCATTATCGACGTCGTCGTTGTCTCTTCATCATCCGCCCGGCATCGCCGCCATCTGCTCCTGGTCAGAACCAATGGATCTAGCGTGATCGCCTATTCCGTCCGCATGCTCGAACTGACAAAAGAAAATGGCCTAGTTGATCTTCATGGAACACACTGGACGGAATAGGCGACTAGAGGAGGATACATATCTTCGTCATTAGGAACGAACAAACTGTAGATAGATTATGATGCAGCTACGAGACTGCTCGTCATGTATTGTTTGCTGCATCTGTTTGTTGTATACTGTGCAACATTAGTGGATAGATTGATACTTGTGTTTGCATGCCATGGATTACGAGAAAAGAATACACCGATCGTTGGGTGTCTCTCGATCTATATAACCAGTCCAGCCATGTCGCCGCCGCCATAAGACCGGACAAGATGGCTTTGGCAGTGCGAGGACCACGCCACCACCAGTCGCCAACCGCCTGCGCGGCGCCGCCGCCAAGCAAGATACTCGTGTTAATTGGCACATCTAGAGTTACAGTTTTACCCCTCAAGCCATGGTACTCCATGAGTTTTGATGTTAGTACTCCGAATTAAATTACTGGAGTATCAATCCATCTTATCCGTCAGATTAGAAAGAATGGACGGTCCTGTTTAATTTGAGGGTACTGTAAAAGAGCTCCCAAAACAAATGGCAGTGGCCTCAGAATTAATGCAAGATTTCTTTTTCTCTGTGCAGGTCGCTGCCTCTGATGTCCCTCGCTTAACTACATCCTAATAAAGGCCAAAAGAACGATGAACAAGCCTGTGGCTGTTTCCTTGATAATCCTTCTTAGCTTGGGCTCCAACTACGTGCAGGATCGTGCCCGGCTTAACGCCCTGATCCAAAATGTAGGTGGGTTTTTCGGTATCACCCTAAAAAGCTGCATTGTATATGGTCTTCAAGAGATTAGGAAATGGATATGCGGAGCGGAGAGCTCTGGACTTGTGGATGGTTTTCCACTGGATATCAACTTAAATGATGAGAACCCGATAATCTTTGAGGGAAGTGGTATTGGCAACTGGATAGCTCATCTGATAATTAGAAGGATGAAGGACTACCACAAGTTTTGCAAAGAGAATGTACGAGGTGGCTGCTGTTGTGGTAGTAATGGTCGCAATTGTTGTTGTTATTGTTAGATGAGTCCGATTAGATGTCCGAGGCAGAAGGAAATATTATGTGTATTTGGTCCGCATGACAAGTAGATGGAGTATTAGATGAGATTTCGGGCCATCAAGTTATGTACTGTATGGGCAGTGACCCTCCTTGGTGTTTTCCCATTTTGCAACGCATGGCTGATTAATTTGTTCCTGTGATGTGTAAGTTGTTGCCTTACCTCGTCGTAAGGACTTATAATAGTTAAGGCAAGTTCAATGAATCATAACTTTGGTTATAATCAGTTGCATGAGAGCTTTCTGGTAATGGCACTCTTTTGTTATTCCATCTAGGAGGAATCCTGCATATTTTCCATTCTGTCAAACATCTCTTGTTGCCCCTTTTTTATATGATATATATGCACTGAGCAGAATTGTGGCTGGAGGAAATGCTATGCTACCCTTCTTATCTTCTTACATATTAGAAGTGGTATTTCCTTCTTGCATATCTTTTGCTTCGGGACACATAAATCTTAAAAGAAGTTGTACAAGAATGTTGTATCATAGTTCAGTTTTATGTGTTAACTATTCAGCTTTATAAGCGTTCAACACTTCTGCAAACTGATGTTCAGTTTTACACTCAATATTGGCCGCTAATCCCATATGCTTTGGAAATGCCTTTTATATTATTACATATTTTTCTGTTCCATCATTTTTAGCTTGATGCATAACTGAGAAAACTAAAAAGATATCTGGTGGACAACAAATATATACCATTTCAGTGCTAGGTGTTGTATAACTTTGGCAGATTTTTGCATGTAGATTCCATTGATGCGATTTTTTTTTTGTATTTTTGCATAAAAGGTTATAGTAACTGTCTTTAGCTTATAACAATAATAATGTTTTGTCTCTTATCTTTCTATGTGTTCACCAAGGCTAGAATAGTTTTGTCTGGATTAGTATAGTTTTTTTCTTTGTCTTTTTGGGTTTTTGTCAGCAAGAGTTGGGATGTGTGGTTCTTAGAATAATATCTTTTTCAGGGTTTACAAATGTTAATATTTTTTTTCTAGCTTATAGAGCTGGACTTGTGGCGCAATGTCTGAATGACGCCTTAGATGGAACTGAAATGGTTGGCTGTTACTCTTCAAAAGCCTTGCTCAGTTGTTTCATGCTCGGTATTGAAGATGGCAAAGATAAATACCACTCGGGACCTAGGTGTAGATGAATCTAATATGCGAAAAATAATTTAGCAATTCAGGAAAAAGTCAAAAAATCCCGAAACCTGGTATGCGAACATCCATAAACAGTGCACCCTTTTTGCTGCTGCAACTCCAAAAAACTGGAGGCGGGACAGTGTTCTATGTCTGCTCGGTATACAATATTTGCTGATGTCCTGATGTCACACCTTCATAAATCATAACGAAGCTCCATGTAAGAGCGAATCCACACAACACATCACAACGGTGATTTAACGGGTACAGTTACTAAAAGCTCTAAATCTGCACGCATTCGCCGAAGCAAATTAACGCAACCATCAACAAGGTGGCTATTCCAGCTCACGAGGTTGAGCCGAGGCTGCCTGCGACGTCGATGACGAAGCGGTAGCGGACGTCGTTCTTGGCGAGCCGCTCGAGCGCCGTGTTGACGTAGTCCATCTTGATCACCTCCACCTCCGCGGTGATGCCGTGCTTCGCCGCGAACTCCAGCATGGCCTGGCAGTCCCTCATGCCGCCGACGCAGTTCCCGGCGATGCCCTTCCCGCCCGGCACGATGGCGTACGCCGGCAGCTCCAGCGGCTTGGTCGGCCCGCCCACGAACACCATCTGCCCCATCGGCTTCATCAGCGCGAACAGCGGCGAGATCGGGTGCCATGCCGACACCGTGTCGAGGATGCCGTCCATGGTGCCCACCGCCGCCTGCATCTGCTCGGGGTCCCGGCTCACCAGGAACTCGTCCGCGCCCAGCCGCTCCAGCGCCTCCTCGCGCTTCCCGGGCGACGTGCTGATGACGGTGACCCTCATGCCGAACGCCTTGCCGAACTTTACAGCGACGTGGCCGAGGCCCCCGAGGCCGACGACGCCCAGGTGCTTCCCCGGCGCGTTCAGGCCGAAGCGCATCATCGGGCTGTACACCGTGACGCCGGCGCAGAGCAGCGGCGCGGCCTTGTCCAGCGGCAGCCCGTCCGGGACGCGGACCACGTAGTCCTCGTTCACGAGCATGACGTCGGAGAAGCCCCCCTGGGTGACCGCGCCGCCGTGCTCGGGGTCGATGCCGTTGGAGGTGAGCACCATGCCGGAGCAGTAGTTCTCGTAGCCGTTGCCGCAGCACTCGCAGGAGCGGCACGACCCGACGAAGTAGCCCACGCCCACCGTGTCGCCGGCCTTGAACTTGCTGACGCCGCTTCCGACGCTGGTCACCACGCCCAGGATCTCGTGCCTGCCCAGGCCATTATTTCACTCCAGCACCACGTAAAAATTGTGATAGCACTCCATTATGTCGAGGGATTTAATCTAATTACCCGGGAACAACGGGGTACATGGCGGTGCCCCACTCGTTCTTGATGGTGTAGAGGTCAGTGTGGCAGATCCCGCAGTAGAGCACCTTGATCGTCACATCGTCATCTTTTTGAGCCCTGAAATTGTAATTAACCGTCAATGACTCCATCAGCGGCTGAAGTAGACGCAGCAAAGCAGAGTGTGCCGCGCACAGTGCAACATAGACGGCAGATGAACTCGCTGACGGCGAGGACACATACACGCAGTCTGACACGCACCTTCTTGAGAAGTCGAAAGGGGAGAGGACACCGGAGGCGTCCCTGGCGGCCCACCCGAGCGCCGCGCTGCCTTGCGCCGCCTCCTGCGCCCCCACCTCCTTCGCCACCGCCTTCGCCATGTGGGGCCGCGGGGGCGACGCAACAGCGACGCCGACGCTGCTCGCCAGATGCCTGGGCTCAGCAGGCGAGAACCGGGCGCCGAGCTCGCCGGCGAAGGACAGGGGAAGAACCGAGCTGCTTAGGTGAAAATGATGCGACATGACGCTCCAGCCCCGCTGTACGATGACGAGATGTTTAATGACGCCCTGCGATCTTTCGGTACGCGCTTGATACTTTGGGTGGTGAGCAGGAATTTGAGTGAGGCTGATAGTGACCGTGCTGCTGTGGAGCTAGCTGGGCATGTGCTGAGTACTGCGTCGCGTGTACTACTCGCAAGCTTATTGGTCACGTAGGATAAGAGGAATCCGTGGCCGAGGGAGTAGGGCGGGTACTTTCTGTTTAGGGACCGGGAGTAACCAGGAACAAGAGTATCGTACGTGAAGATAGCAAAGGAAAAGCGACGTAAACGAGATCACGTTTCTTCCGTGTCGGCCGTGCCTACACCTACACTGTTTACCATGATTTGATGGTAGTTCAAAGGATTAAAGGATAGCTAGTCAGGGATTGTTAGATCGGAGGGATTTTTTTTTTGAACAGATATATCGAGGAGGAGAAATGCCCACCTGAATATGTTACCACTCAACCAGCAGACACATTGCATGAGAGAATCAAGCTGAGAAGAGAGGTAGAGCTGCCAGGGCCTAGCAACGCCCTTTAACGAAATGTCTCCAAATCAATGAATCCAGAGAGAGAAATCATGCACAATATTCCTAATTGTAATCCTGGAGAGGTGATTAATTATCATCACCGGAAGACAAGTGTATTGCGTGAAACCCAAATTTTTTAAAGGATAGGAAGAGCAACCGGAGGGCAAATATTGGTAATGTGGCCCAAATGATCGCCAAGGAATGAGGAACTACAAAGCCAAGGTGCAACCACGCTTTGAAGGCAGCCAGGCAGAAGAGGGCTATGTGTGCACCGTCCTCGCATGGCGCATGACAATGTGTGCAGGATGAGATGTAGAATTGCACTATCCACTTTATGCAAGTTTTTCACGGGATAAATTGTGGGTTTTATTCCTCGATAGTAGTGTTACAATATGCTAATACAACATCCGAGGCACTATATGGAATACAGCGCAACCAACAAGCAATGCTATCTCCAGAGCAACCAATATTTAGCTAAACTATGAGCAACCCTATCTTGATTACGTTTAACTTTTGATGGAACAAATCCATATAGATCCAGGAGCTTCTTGATCTCCACAATTAGATATCCATGGGAAGAAAGGTCCAATGAATCATCTGTCAAGGCAATAACTGCAATCGAGCTATCGGATTGAATCATAATTGGTAGCTCCGTTCATTGCATGCTCAATGACATGTCTTTCAGTATAGACTAATTTGAGCTTCAAGGGCGTCTTTGTAGTGGAATAAATAACAATATGCCTAAAAGATGACCACTCCTTCCAAGTCTCTCAGAACCATGCATGTACCCGTCGCTTCGGTTTATTTCACATAATAGCCATCAGCAGATAACGCCACCCAACTAGGAGCCGACCTAGGCCAAGCGGCATATTGCTTCTGCATTGGTACATGTTGGGGAACGCAGTAATTTTAAAAATATTCCTACGATCATGCAAGATTTATCTAGGTGATGCATAGCAACGAGAGGGAGAGTGTTGTCTACGTACCCTCGTAGACCGAAAGCGGAAGCGTTAAGTAACACGGTTGATATAGTCGTACGTCTTCACGATCCGACCGATCCTAGCACCGAAGGTACGGCACCTCCGTGATCTGCACACGTTCAGCTCGGTGACGTCCCACGAACTCTAGATCCAGCTGAGGTCGAAGGAGAGTTTCGTCATCACGACGGCGTGATGACGGTGTTGATGAAGTTACCGACACAGGGCTTCGCCTAAGCACTACAACGATATGACTGAGGTTGAAATCTGTGGAGGGGGCACCGCACACGGCTAAACAATCAACTTGTGTGTCTATGGGGTGCCCCCTCCCCCGTATATAAAGGAGTGGAGGAGGGGGAGGGCCGGCCTCCTATGGTGCGCCCAAGGGGGGGGGGAGTCCTACTCCCAGTAGGAGTAGGTTTCCCCCTTTTCCTAGTTGGAGAGGAGAAGAAGGAAGAGGGAGAGGGAGAGAAGGTAAGGGGGACCGGCCCCCCTCCCAATTCGGATTGGGCTTGGGGGGGGGGGGCACCCCCACCTTACCCGCCTCCTCCTCTCTTCCACCATGGCCATTAAGGCCCATTAACTCCCCGGGGGGTTCCGGTAACCTCCCGGTACTCCAAAAAAAATGCCTGAAACACTCGGAACCTTTCCGGTGTTCAAACATAGCCTTCCAATATATCAATCTTTATGTCTCGACCATTTCGAGACTCCTTGTCATGTCCGTGATCACATCCGGGACTCTGAACTACCTTCGGTACATCAAAACACATACACTCATAATACCGATCGTCATCGAACGTTAAGTGTGCGGACCCTACGGGTTCGAGAACTATGTAGACATGACCGAGACTCACTTCGGTCAATAACCAATAGCGGAACCTGGATGCTCATATTGGTTCCTATATATTCTACGAAGATCTTTATCGGTCAAATCGCATAACAACATACGTTGTTCCCTTTGTCATCGGTATGTTACTTGCCCGAGATTCGATCATCGGTATCTGACGAAGCTATGTACCTAGGTAGGGTCATAGACATGTCCAAGATACCCTCCCCAAGGACATCCCTTAAAAAACCAGAAGAATCATCATTCACTCGACCATGAAACTATGTTCCACTCGGCAGTCTTGAAGTCACTCGACCGTGAAGACTGTCACTCGACTACCAGAAGATCTAAAGCCACTCTGTCCTGCAGCGGTCGGGAATTAAGTCATAGCTTTATGGACATTATGTAACTTTATTATCGGGCGTTACAAGAACGCCTCCCTCTTAATGTACACTTAACCTCGCGTAACGGAGGAGAGCTGGTGTCTTTGGCCTCTATATAAGCCACCCCCGTCCTCTGGGACAAGGGTTGGCACCCTCTGTAACTCACACGCATATAATCCAGTCGACCGCCTCCGGGCTCCGAGACGTAGGGCTGTTACTTCCTCCGAGAAAGGCCCAAACTCGTAAAAATTGCGTGTACAACTCCTCCATAGCTGAGATCTTGCCTCTACATTACCTATCCCCTATTCTACTGTCAGACTTAGAACCACGACAGTTGGCGCCCACCTTGGGGCGGGTGTCTTAGCGACTTGTTGGAGAAGTTGCGATTTTTCCGATCCCCATCGACATGGTTTCAGGCGGAGGTTTGGCTGAGGGCTGCGAGATCCGTCTCGACGCGCTCGTGTTCGTCACCGACGACTCCGCTTGGTTCCAAGAGGCTCCACTCTACGTCAAGGCGCTCCCGTCTGCTGGGCAACGACTTTCGCTGCGGCGTCTGGCGTCCTCCCGCGACCGCCGACTCGAAGATCGGGCCACTCTGTGGCATCCTCCTCCTCGTTGCCGCGCAAGCGCCCGGGCTGCTCGAGGCTTCAAATGATGGATGAGGCACGCAGCGGCCCGCCAGTCGGCCGTCCCCCAAGTCGCGGCAATCGAGCCCGACGAAACGCTCTACGGCCTGTTCGATCTGTCGAATGGCTCCGTAGAAACCGCATCCGAGTGCGACATCAGTGATCCCGCGGTGGAAGTCCTGATGGTCGATGGGCCTCGCAGTCCTCCTGGCTTCCCTCGCGTTGACGGTGGAGATGGCGGAGGTGATCTGTCGCGTGTCCATGAGGAGTACCTCCCCAAGCCCCTCTCTTCGCAGCAGAGGGAAGAACTTCGCCGCCGGAACATGGATGCCTTCATACTCCTATCATCGGAGAAACTCCCGAGGCCCGAGCCTTGGAGGAGGCGCGCCTGGCCAACTTGGCTGAGCGCACTCGACTGGAGAATCTCCAGCATGCACTCGACGAGCGTGCTCGGCAACGGGTTCCAACATCCAGTCGACGACAACTTTTTCTGCCTCCAACTCAGGTATATCAAACTCCAATCCAGAATCTCGCAGCCGCAGCCCGAATAGCAGAGTCAATCCAGCCGTCCCATGTAAGTGGCAGAGGTTTGATGCAGATCGTGATTTACTCCGCAGCGGAGAACAGAATACGCTTGTGTCTCGGGCCATGAATAAGATCCATAGCAGATCCGTCAGAAAGCAGACATAAATCGGCCGCCCACAGCCCAAGATCGTCCCCGAGGCATGAAAGACGTGGAGACCGGTGAGATCAGTACAGAAACCGCGAGCAGTATGATCGCCGACTCAATCATGATGATCGTCGTCGAGTGCCCACACCTCCCCCAAGGAGTGGGTCATACGTGCCTCGACAAAGATGATGACAGACGCCCTCACGGTGGTCGAAGAATTCCAATCGACCCTGTGGAACCAGGCTTTGATGCGAGATCAATTCTCGTACAAGGTTTAGTCGACAGAAACAGAGCTCACAGAGAAGTCCATGACAGAGATTTACATACCAACAGCATAGTGAATGTCTCAGGTCCCGGGTGCTTCAGCAGATCCATCAGGGCCCGGTGCTTCCTCCCAACTTCAAAGTTGGCGATCGAGTCGATAAGTTCATCAAGCGAGTCCAAGCCTGACACTTGGCTTGAGGACTACAGAGTAGCTGTTCAGATTGGCGGCGGCAATGATAAAGTGGCTATGAAGCACCTTCCTCTGATGTTGGAAGGCTCGGCCAGAGCATGGTTAAACCAGTTAGTGTTGGAAATATGCCCTAGAGGCAATAATAAAAGGATTATTATTATATTTCCTTGTTCATGATAATTGTCTTTTATTCATGCTATAATTGTATTATCCGGAAATCATAATACACGTGTGAATACATAGACCACAATATGTCCCTAGTGAGCCTCTAGTTGACTAGCTCGTTGATCAATAGATAGTCATGGTTTCCTGACTATGGACATTGGATGTCATTGATAAGGGGATCACATCATTAGGAGAATGATGTGATGGACAAGACCCAATCCTAAGCATAGCACAAGATCGTGTAGTTCGCTTTTGCTAGAGCTTTTCCAATGTCAAGTATCTCTTCCTTAGACCATGAGATCATGTAACTCCCGGATACCGTAGGAGTGCTTTGGGTGTACCAAACGTCACAACGTAATCGGGTGACTATAAAGGTGCACTACGGTATCTCTGAAAGTGTCTATTGGGTTGACACGGATCGAGATCGATTTGTCACTCCGTGTTACGTAGAGGTATCATCGGGCCCACTCGGTAGTGCATCATCATAATGAGCTCAAAGTGACCAAGTGTCCGGTCACGGGATCATGCATTACGGTATGAGTAAAGTGACTTGCGGTAACGAGATTGAACGAGGTATTGGGATACCGACGATCGAATCTCGGCAAGTAACATACCGATTGACAAAGGGAATTGTATACGGATTGTTTGAATCCTCGACATTGTGGTTCATCCGATGAGATCATCGAGGAGCATGTGGGATCCAACATGGGTATCCAGATCCCGCTGTTGGTTATTGCCCGAGAGCCGTCTCGGTCATGTCTCATGTCTCCGAACCCGTAGGGTCTACACACTTAAGGTTCTTGACGCTTAGGGTTGTATGAATATGAGTATGCAGTATACCGAATGTTGTTCGGAGACCGGATGAGATCCCGGACGTCACGAGGAGTTTCGGAATGGTCCGGAGGTAAAGAATTATATATAGGAAGTGGTATTTCGCCACCGGAAAGTTTCGGTCACCTGAGATTGTACCGGACCACCTAAGGGTCCTGGGTCCACCGGTGGGGCCACCCATCTCGGAGGGCCCCATGGGCTGAAGTGGGAGGGAACCAGCCCATAGTGGGCTGGTGCGCCTAGGCCCACCTCGCGCCTAGGGTTGAAACCCTAGGGTGGGGCGGGGCGCACCACATGCCTTGGGGCACTCCACCCCATGGTCGCCGCCCCTTGGGAGATTGGATCTCCAGGCCGGGCGCCTGGGGCCTATATAAAGGAGGGCAAGGGGGAGGGCAGCAGCACCCTGTGCATTGGCGCCTCCCTCCCCCTGCTACACCTCGTCCTCCTCCCGCAGCAGCTTGGCGAAGCCTGCCGAGCTCACGCATCCACCACCACGCCGTCGTCAGCTGGATCATCATCAACCTCTCCTTCCCCTTGCTGGATCAAGAAGGAGGAGACGCCTCCGTCCGTGCGTGTGTTGAACGGGGAGGTGCTGTCCGTTCAGACTTGGTCATCGGTGATCCGAATCACGGCGGGTACGACTCCATCATCACCCTTCCCTTGAACGCTTCCGCACGCGATCTACAAGTGGTATGTAGATGCAAACTCACTCCCTTGACTCGTTGCTTAGATGAACTCATAGATGGATCTTGGTGAAACCGTAGGAAAATTTTAATTTTCTGCAACGTTCCCCAACAGTGGCACCATGAGCTAGGTCTATGCGTAGTTCTCTATTGCACGTGTAGAACACAATTTTGTTGTGGGCGTAGATCTTGTCAACTTGCTTGCCGCTACTAGTCTTATCTTGCTTCAGCGGTATTGTGGGATGAAGCGGCCCGGACCAACCTTACACGACGCTTACGTGAGACCGGTTCCACCGATCGACATGCACTAGTTGCATAAGGTGGTCAAGGGTGTCTGTCTCTCCCACTTTAGTTGGAGCGGATTCGATGAAAAGGGTCCTTATGAAGGGTAAATAGAAGTTGACAAAATCACGTTGTGGTTATTCGTAGGTAAGAAAACGTTCTTGCTAGAACCCAATTGCAGCCACGTAAAGATGCAACAACAATTAGAGGACGCCTAACTTGTTTTTGCGGCAATTGTCATGTGATGTGATATGGCCGTAAGTTGTGATGAATGATGAATGACATATTGTGATGTATGAGATCATGTTCTTGTAATAGGAATCATGACTTGCATGTCGATGAGTATGACAACCGCAGGAGCCATAGGAGTTGTCTTTATTTTTGTATGACCTGCGTGTCATTGAAGAACGCCATGTAAATTACTTTACTTTATTGCTAAACGCGTTAGCCATAGAAGTAGAAGTATTCGTTGGCATGACAACTTCATGAAGACACGATGATGGGGATCATGATGATGGAGATCATGGTGTCATGCCGGTGACAAGATGATCATGGAGCCCCGAAGATGGAGATCAATGGAGCTATATGATATTGGCCATATCATGTCACTACTATATAATTGCATGTGTTGTTTATTATGTTTATGCATCTTGTTTACTTAGAACGACGGTAGTAAATAAGATGATCCCTTACAACAATATCAAGAAGTATTCTCCCCTAACTGTGCACCGTTGCTAAAGTTCGTCGTTTCGAAGCACCACGTGATGATCGGGTGTGATAGATCCTTACGTTCACATACAACGGGTGTAAGACAGTTTTACACATGCAAAACACTTAGGGTTAACTTGACGAGCCTAGCATGTGCAGACATGGCCTCGGAACACGGAGACCGAAAGGCCGAACACGAGTCGTATGGAAGATACGATCAACATGAAGATGTTCACCAACGTTGACTAGTCCGTCTCACGTGATGATCGGACACGGCCTAGTCGACTCGGATCGTGTAACACTTAGATGACTAGAGGGATGTCTAATCTGAGTGGGAGTTCATTAAAATAATTTGATTAGATGAACTTAATTATCATGAACTTAGTCTAAAACCTTTGCAAATATGTCTTGTAGATCAAATGGCCAACGCTCATGTCAACATGAACTTCAACGCGTTCCTAGAGAAAACCAAGTCGAAAGATGATGGCAGCAACTATACGGACCGGGTCCTAACCCGAGATCATCCTCATAGCTGCCAGAAACAATATGTCCTAGAAGAACCGCTAGGTGATGCACCCATCCTGCAGAACCAAGACATTATGAATGCTTGGCAGTCTCGTCTTGATGATTACTCCCTCATACAAAGGCGGCATGCTTTACAGCTTAGAACCGGGCTCCAAAAGCGTTTTGAGCAACACGGAGCATATGAGATGTTCGAGGAGCTGAAACTAGTTTTCCAAGCTCATGCCCGGTCGAGAGATATGAAGTCTCCGACAAGTTCTATAGTTGTAAGATGGAGGAAAACAGTTTTGTCGGTGAGCACATACTTAAAATGTCCGGTTGCACAACCGCTTGTCCCAAATTGGACATAAACCTCCGGACGAGGCGGTCATTGACAGAATCCTTGATCGCTCCCACCAAGCTATAAGAGCTTTGTGATGAACTACAATATGCGTGGGATGGTGAAGACCATTCGAAGTATTCTCAATCTTTGAAGTCAGCAGAGGTTGAAATCAAGAAAGAACATCAAGTATTGATGGTCAATAAGACCACTAAGTTCAAGAAGGGCAAGGGCAAGAAGAACTTCAAGAAAGACGGCAAGGAGGTTGCGGCGCCCGGTAAGCCGATTCGGAAGAAGTCAAAGAATGGACCCAAGCCCGAGACAGAGTGCTTTTATTGCAAAGGGAAGGGCCATCGAAGCGGAACTGCCCCAAATACTTAGTGGACAAGAAGGCCGCAACACTAAAGGTATATTTGATATACATGTAATTGATGTGTACCTTACCGGATTACTGTAGTAACTCCCCGGTATTTGATACCGTGCCGTTGCTCATATTTGTAACTCACAGCAGAGCTGCGGAATAAGCGGAGACCGGCGAAGGGCGAGGTGACGATGCGCGCGTCGGGAATGGTTCCAAGGTCGATGTGATCGCCGTCGGCACGCTACCTCTACATTTACCCACGGGATTAGTTATGAACCTCAATAATTGTTATTTAGTGCCAAGTTTGAGCATGAACATTGTATCGTGATCTCGTTTAATGCGAGATGGCTACTCATTTAAATCCGAGAATAATGGTTGTTCTATTTATATGAGAGATATGTTTTATGGTCATGCTCCGATGGTCAATGGTTTATTCTTAATGAATCTCGAACGTAATATTACACATATTCATAGTGTGAATACCAAAAGATGTAAAGTTGATAACGATAGTCCCACATACTTGTGGCACAGCCGCCTTGGTCACATTGGTGTCAAGCGCATGAAGAAGCTCCATGCTGATGGACTTTTGGAGTCTCTCGATTATGAATCATTTGACACATGCGAACCATGCCTCATGGGCAAGATGACCAAGACTCTGTTCTCCGGGACAATGGAGCGAGCAACCAACTTATTGGAAATCATACATACCGATGTGTGCGGTCCAATGAGCATTGAGGCTCGCGGAGGATATCGTTATGTTCTCACTCTCACAGACGACTTAAGTAGATATGGGTATGTCTACTTGATGAAACACAAGTCTGAGACCTTTGAAAAGTTCAAGGAATTTCAGAATGAGGTAGAGAATCAACGTGACCGAAAAATAAAGTTCTTACGATCAGATCGTGGAGGAGAATATTTAAGTCACGAATTTGGTACACACTTCAGGAAATGTGGAATCGTTTCACAACTCACGCCCGTCTGGAACACCTCGGTAATAACGGTGTGTCCGAACGTCGTAATCGCACTCTATTGGATATGGTGCGATCTATGATGTCTCTTACAGATTTACCGCTATCATTTTGGGGATACGCTCTAGAGACAGCTACATTCACTTTAAATAGGGCACCGTCTAAATCCGTTGAGACGACACCGTATGAATTATGGTTTGGGAAGAAACCTAAGCTGTCGTTTCTAAAAGTTTGGGGATGCGATGCTTATGTCAAGAAACTTAAACCTGAAAAGCTCGAACCCAAGTCGGAAAAATGCGTCTTCATAGGATACCCTAAGGAAACCATTGGGTATACCTTCTACCTTAGATCCGAAGGCAAGATCTTTGTTGCTAAGAACGGATCCTTTCTAGAAAAAGAGTTTCTCTCGAAAGGAGTAAGTGGGAGGAAAGTAGAACTCGATGAAGTACTACCTCTTGAACCGGAAAGTAGTGCAGCTCAGGAAAATGTTCCTGTGGTGCCTACACCAACTGGAGAGGAAATTAATGATGATGATCAAGGTACTTCGGATCAAGTTGCTATTGAACTTCAGAGGTCCACTAGGACACGCCCGCACTGTGAGTGGTACGGCAACCCTGTCTCCGGAAATCATGTTGTTAGACAACAGTGAACCTACGAACTATGAAGAAGCGATGGCGGGCCCAGATTCCAACAAATGGCTTGAAGCCATGCAATCCGAGATAGGATCCATGTATGAAAACAAAGTATGGACTTTGACAAACTTGCCCGATGATCGGCGGCGATAGAAAATAAATGGATCTTTAAGAAGAAGACGGACGCGGATGGTAATGTCACCATCTATAAAGCTCAACTTGTCGCTAAGGGTTATCGGCAAGTTCAAGGGATTGACTACGATGAGACTTTCTCTCCCGTGGCGAAGCTTAAGTCCGTCCGAATCATGTTAGCAATTGCCGCATACTATGATTATGAGATATGGCAGATGGACGTCAAAACAGCGTTCCTTAATGGTTATCTTAAGGAAGAGCTGTATATGATGCAGTCGGAAGGTTTTGTCGACCCTAAGAATGCTAACAAGGTATGCAAGCTCCAGCGATCCATTTATGGGATGGTGCAAGCATCTCGGAGTTGGAACATTCGCTTTGATGAGATGATCAAATCGTTTGGGTTTATGCAGACTTATGGAGAAGCCTGCGTTTACAAGAAAGTGAGTGGGAGCTCAGAGCATTTCTCATATTATATGTAGATGACATACTTTTGATGGGAAATGATATAGAACTCTTGGACAGCATTAAGGCCTACTTGAATACAAGTTTTTCAATGAAGGACCTTGGAGAAGCTGCTTATATATTAGGCATCAAGATCTATAGAGATAGATCGAGACGCCTCATAGGTCTTTCACAAAGCACATACCTTGATAAGATTTTGAAGAAGTTCAAAATGGATCAGTCCAAGAAAGGGTTCTTGCCTCAGATCGCAAGGTGTGAGATTGAGCTCACTCAATGCCCGACCACGACAAAAGATAAAGAAGAGATGAGCGTCATCCCCTATGCCTCAGCCATAGGATCTATTATGTATGCCATGCTGTGTACCGGACTGATGTAAACCTTGCCGTAAGTTTGGTAGGAAGGTACCAAAGTAATCCCGCAAGGAACACCGGATAGCGGTCAAGAATATCCTGAAGTACCGAAAAGGACAAAGGACATGTTTCGTTTATGGAGGTGACGAAGAGCTCGTCAGAAGGGTTACGTCGACGCTTAGCTTCGACACGATCTGAATGACTCTAAGTCACAAACCGGATACGTGTATATGTTGAATGGTGGAGCAATGGAGTCAGTGCAATTGCAAGCGAGCGTCGTGGCGGGATCTACATGTGAAGCGGAGTACATGGCAGCCTCGGAGGCAGCGCATGAAGCAATTTGGGTGAAGGAGTTCATCACCGACCTAGGAGTCATACCCAATGCATCGGGCCGATCAAACTCTTCTCGTGACAACACCGAGCTATTGCACTCGCCAAGGAGCCTGTGTTTCACAAGAAGACCAGCACATCAAGCGTCGCTCAACTCCATCCGTGAAAATGTTCAAGACGGAGACATAGAAATTTGCAAAGTGCATACGGATCCGAATGTCGCAGATCCGTTGACTAAACCTCTTCCATGGGCAAAACATGATCAACACCGTAACTCTATGGGTGTTCGATTCATCACAATGTAACTAGATTATTGACTCTAGTGCAAGTGGGAGACTGTTGGAAATATGCTCTAGAGGCAATAATAAAAGGATTATTATTATATTTCCTTGTTCATGATAATTGTCTTTTATTCATGCTATAATTGTATTATCCGGAAATCGTAATACACGTGTGAATACATAGACCACAATATGTCCCTAGTGAGCCTCTAGTTGACTAGCTCGTTGATCAATAGATAGTCATGGTTTCGACTATGGACATTGGATGTCATTGATATCGGGATCACATCATTAGGAGAATGATGTGATGGACAAGACCCAATCCTAAGCATAGCACAAGATCGTGTAGTTCGCTTTGCTAGAGCTTTTCCAATGTCAAGTATCTCTTCCTTAGACCATGAGATCGTGCAACTCCCGGATACCGTAGGAGTGCTTTGGGTGTACCAAACGTCACAACGAATCGGGTGACTATAAAGGTGCACTACGGTATCTCCGAAAGTGTCATTGGGTTGACACGGATCGAGATCGATTTGTCACTCCGTGTTACGGAGAGGTATCACCGCCCACTCGGTAGTGCATCATCATAATAAGCTCAAAGTGACCAAGTGTCCGTCACGGGATCATGCATTACGGTATGAGTAAAGTGACTTTCCGTGCCAGATTGAACGAGGTATTGGGATACCGACGATCGAATCTCGGCAAGTAACATACCGATTGACGAAGGGAATTGTATACGGGGTTGTTTGAATCCTCGACATCGCGGTTCAACCGATGAGATCATCGAGGAGCATGTGGGAGCCAACATGGGTATCCAGATCCCGCTGTTGGTTATTGCCCGAGAGCCCTCTCGGTCATGTCTGCATGTCTCCCGAACCCGTAGGGTCTACACACTTAAGGTTCGGTGACGCTAGGGTTGTATGAATATGAGTATGCAGTATACCGAATGTTGTTAGGAGTCCCGGATGAGATCCCGGACGTCACGAGGAGTTTTGGAATGGTCCGTAGGTAAAGAATTATATATAGGAAGTGGTATTTCGGCCATCGGGAAAGTTTCGGGGTCACCCGGTATTGTACCGGGACCACCGGAAGGGTCCGGGTCCACCGGTGGGGCCACCCATCCCGGAGGGCCCCATGGGCTGAAGTTTGCGGGGAACCAGCCCATAGTGGGCTGGTGCGCCCCCCTAGGCCCACCCCCTGCGCCTAGGGTTGAAACCCTAGGGTGGGGGCGCACCACATGCCTTGGGGGGCACTCCACCCCCCTGGCCGCCGCCCCCTTGGGAGATTGGATCTCCCCGGGCGGGCGCCTGAGGGCCTATATAAAGGAGGGAAAGGGGAGGGCAGCAGCACTGTGCATTGGCGCCTCCTCCCCTGCTACACCTCGTCCTCCTCCCGCAGCAGCCTTGGCGAAGCCCTGCCGAGTTCTCTGCATCCACCACCACGCCATCGTCTTTGCTGGATCATCATCAACCTCTCCTTCCCCTTGCTGGATCAAGAAGGAGGAGACGTCTCCCGTCTCCGTACGTGTGTTGAACGCGGAGGTGCTGTCCGTTCAAAGACTTGGTCATCGGTGATCTGAATCACGGCGAGTACGACTCCATCATCACCCTTCCCTTGAACGCTTCCGCACGCGATCTACAAGTGGTATGTAGATGCAAACTCACTCCCTTGACTCGTTGCTTAGATGAACTCATAGATGGCTCTTGGTGAAACCGTAGGAAAAATTTTAATTTTCTGCAACGTTCCCCAACAGTTAGCACCCGGCAGTATTTACAGTTGGGAAGATCTTGCCCGAGTGTTTGTCAGAACATTTGAAGGAACATGCAAACGGCCAGCAGGGTTGACAGAGCTGCAATCTTGTGTGCAGAAGCCCAATGAAACTTTGAGGGACTATATCCAGAGATGGATCACGTTGCATCACACGGTGGAAAATGTGTCTGATCACCAAGTAGTTTGTGCCTTCAAGGAAGGCGTCAAATATCGGGAGCTGAATCTGAAGTTTGGTCGGACCGGAGATATGTCTCTGAGTCGGATGATGGAGATTGCCACCAAGTATGCCAATGGTGAAGAGGAGGATCGGCTCCGGAGTGGCAAACGCAAAACAGTCGTCATGCCACATCCACACAAAGAAAGATGAGGTGGGTAATCTCATTTACCCAAAGCATACCACTCGATAGTGTCGGCTCCTAATCCAGCAGTTCCGAGAGAAACAGCCCAAGGAGAAGGAAAAAGAGTCAGAAAAAGTTGAGGACAAAGAGGAAAGTGACGATGATTACCCTCACGTCAACTCCACTCTGATGAATTTTGCTGATGTTAAGAACAAAAGTCGACTGGAAGTCATCAACAGAGAAGTAAACATGGTCGCTCCGGTGATGCCCAATTATTTGAAATGGTCTCAGACTGCCATTACATTCGACCAGTCTGATCACTCGACACATATAGACACCCCTGGGAGGCAAGCATTGGTGATCGACCCAGTCATCGAAGGCACTCGGTTGACTAGAGTTCTAATGGATGGAGGCAGTGGCCTGAATATTCTGTATGCAGAGACGCTGAAAGGAATGGGCATTCCGATGTCCGCACTCGATGAAAGCAACATGAGTTTCCATGGAGTCATCCCCGCAAGAAGGTTGAGTCACTCGCCAGATCGCCCTTGATGTAGTTTTCGGTGATTACAAGAATTACCGCAAAGAAAAGGTGACATTCGAAGTTGTGGATTTCCAGAGTGCTTATCACACTATTCTGGGGAGGCCGGCTTACGCACGTTTTATGGATCGACCATGCTACGTGTATCTCAAGTTGAAGATGCCTGGTCCTAAAGGTGTGATCACTATCACTGGCAATTGGAAGAAGGCATAAGAGTGCTTCCAGAATGGCTCGAAGATCGCCGATGCACAAATGGTAGTAGTGGAATTGCAGGAGTATCAGAAAAATGCAGATCCGAGTGATTTGTTACGAGCTAAGAAGCCCACCACGAATTCAGCATTTCAGTCGTCTGGCGAAACGAAGCCGATTCATATCCACCCGACGGATCACAATGCTGCTCCGACTCACATTTCAACAACACTCGACTCCAAATAGGAAGAAGCGCTCATCCAGTTCCTCCGTGAGAACTAGGACATCTTTGCATGGAAACCTTCCGACATGCCTGGTGTTCCCAGGGAGCTGGCTGAGCATCGTCTGCGAGTCAACCCAAAAGTGAAGCCAGTCAAAGAACATATTCGACGGTCCGCCGTGCAGAAGAGGAAGGCAATCGGTGAAGAAGTGGCTCGGCTCCTGGTAGCTGAGTTTATCCAAGAGATTTACCACTCCGAGTGGCTAGCCAATGTTGTCATGGTCCCTAAGAAGGACGACTCACTTTGCATGTGCATTGACTTTAAGCATATCAATCGGGCCTGCCTGAAAGATCACTTTCCCCTTCCTCGCATCGACCAAATCGTCGAATCAACTGCGGGGTGTGAGCGTTTGTCCTTTTTGGAAGCTTATTCGGGGTATCATCAGATCCGTCTGTATGGACTCGATGAGATAAAAATAGCTTTCATTACTCCATTTGGGTGCTTCTGTTATGTCACCATGCCATTCGGCTTGAAGAACGCTGGAGCCACATTCATGCGGATGATTCAGAAGTGTTTACTCACTCAAATCAGTCGGAATGTGGAAGCATACATGGATGATATTGTGGTTAAGTCACGTAAAGGTTCCGACCTACTAACTAGCCTTGCTGAAACCTTTGCCAACCTTAGAAGGTATGATATCAAGCTTAATCCATCAAAGTGCACATTCGGAGTCCCAGGCGGAAAATTGCTCGGTTTTCTTGTTTCCGAATGAGGGATCGACGCTAACCCAGAGAAAGTGGGGGCCATACACCGAATGAAACGCCCCGTGCGTGTACATGATGTACAGAAGCTTACTGGTTGCTTGGTGCTAACCGACAAGTATAGGGGATCGCAACAGCTTTCGATAAGTAAGAGTGTCGAACCCAACGAGGAGCTAAAGGTAGAACAAATATTCCCTCAAGTTCTATCGACCACCGATACAACTCTCACGCACGCTTGACGCTCGCTTACCTAGAACAAGTATGAAACTAGAAGTACTTTGTAGGTGTTTTTGGATAGGCTTGCAAGAAAGTAAAGAGCATGAAAATAAAACTAGGGGTTGTTTAGATAAAGACACAACTAAAGTAAATATGGCGAGTGTGGAAAAGTGGTGGTAGGAGTTGTGGCATTGTCCCTAGGCAACTGACTATATTACTATACCGATAATCGTTATTGCAATTCTATTTGAGGGAGAGGCATAAGCTAACATACTTTCTCTACTTGGATCATATGCACTTATGATTGGAACTCTAGCAAGCATCCGCAACTACTAAAGATTCATTAAGGTAAAACCCAACCATAGCATTAAAGCATCAAGTCCCCTTTATCCCATACGTAAACAACCTACTTACTCGGGTTTGTGTTTCAGTCACTCACGCAACCCACTATAAGAAAATCATAAACATATTGCAAACCCTACAGCGGGAACCCCTTACGCTTGCGCGACATGGAGGGCACAATAGGACAACACCAATAATAAAACATGCAACTCAAATCTATCATAGCAATTCATCAATCACCGATAGGACAACAAAAATCTACTCAAACATCATAGGATGGCAACACATCATTGGATAATAATATGACGCATAAAGCACCATGTTCAAGTAGAGGGTACAGCGGGTTGCGGGAGAGTGGACCGCTGTAGATAGAGGGGGGAAGGTGATGGAGATGTTGGTGAAGATGACGGTGTTGGTGTAGATCGCGGTGATGATGGTGGCCCCAGCCGGTGTTCCGGCGCCATCGAAGCGAGGGAGAGAGCCCTCCTTCTTCTTCTTCCTTGACCTTCTCCCTAGATGGGAGAAGGGTTTCCTCTGTTCCTTGGCTCCCATGGCTTGGGAGGCGAGAGCCCTCCAAGATTGGATCTATCTCTCTGTTTTTGCGTTACATTACGCTCTGTTTCACCGTTTCGCGTATATATGGAGATCCGTAACTCCGATTGGCCTAAAACCTTCGCCGTGATTTTTTTCCGAATATTAGCTTTCTTGCGGCAAAAGAAGAGCATCAACCGCCTTATGGTGGGCTCACGAGGGTAGGCAGTGCGCCCAGGGGGGAGGCGCGCCCCCCTGCCTCGTGACCACCTCGGGCACCGTCTCGCATGGATTTTTCTTCTGGAATTTTCCATATTTTCCAAAAATAAGCTCCGTCCGTTTTTATCCTGTTTGGATTCCGTTTGATATGGATATTCTGCGAAACATAAAACATGCAATGACGAGGAACTGCACTGGGCACTGGATCAATATGTTAGTCCCAAAAATAATTTATAAAGTTGCCAAAAAGTATATGAAAGTGAATAATATTGGCATGGAACAAATAAAAAATTATAGATAAGACGGAGACGTATCAGCATCCCCAAGCTTAATTCCTGCTCGTCCTCTAGTAGGTAAATGATAAAAAAGAATAATTTTTGATGTGGAATGCTACCTAGAATAATCTTGATCATATGTCTAATCACGGCATGAATATTAAAACACGAGTGATTCAAAGCAATAGTCTATCATTTGACATAAAAACAATAATACTCCGAGCGTACCAATAAAGCAATCATGTCTTTTCAAAACAACAAGGCCAAAGCAAGCTTATCCCTACAAAATCATACAGTTTGGCCATGCTTCATGTTCGTCACACAAAATGCCCCCATCATGCACAACCCCGATGACAAGCCGAGCAATTGGTTCATACTTTTTAACGCGCTTCAGCTTTTTCAACCCTCACGCAATACATGAGCGCAAGCCATGGATATAACACTATAGGTGGAATAGAATATAATGGTGGAGGTTATGTGGAGAAGACAAAAAAAGGAGAAAGTCTCACATCGACGCGGCTAATCAACGGGCTATGGAGATGCCCATGAATGGTGTCAATGCGAGGAGTAGGGATTGCCATGCAACGGATGCACTAAGAGCTATAAGTGTATGAAAGCTCAACAAAAGAAACTAAGTGGGTGTGCATCCAACTTGCTTGCTCATGAAGACCTAGGGCATTTGAGGAAGCCCATCGTTGGAATATACAAGCCAAGTTCTACAATGAAAATTCCCACTAGTATATGGAAGTGACAACATAGGAGACAATCTATATGAAGAACATGGTGCTACTTTGAAGAACAAGTGTGGAAAAAGGATAGTAACATTGCCCCTTCTCTCCTTTTCTCTCATTTTCTTTTTTTTCTTTTATATATATATATATATATATATTATTATTTTTTTGGTGGGCTTCTTTGGCCTCCTTTTTTTATTTGGGCTTCTTTAGCCTCTTTTATTTTTTGTAAAGTACAGAGTCTCATCCCGACTTGTGGGGGAATCATAGTCTCCATCATCCTTTCCTCACTGGGGCAATGCTCTAATAATGATGATCATCACACTTTTTATTTACTTACAACTCAATATTACAACTCGATATCTAGAACAAAGATACGACTCTATATGAATGCCTCCGGCGGTGTACCGGGATGTGCAATGATCTAGCGTAGCAATGACATAAAAAACGGACAAGCCATGAAAACATCATGCTAGCTATCTTACGATCATGCAAAGCAATATGACAATGAATGCTCAAGTCATGTATATGATGATGATGGAAGTTGCATGGCAATATATCTCGTAATGGCTATGGAAATGCCATAATAGGTAGGTATGGTGGCTGTTTTGAGGAAGATATAATGAGGCTTATGTGTGACAGAGCATATCATATCACGGGGTTTGGATGCACCGGCGAAGTTTGCACCAACTCTCGAGGTGAGAAAGGGCAATGCACGATACCGAAGAGGCTAGCAATGATGGAAAGGTAAAAGTGCGTATAATCCATGGACTCACATTAGTCATAAATAACTCATATACTTATTGCAAAAGTTTATTAGCCCTCGAAGCAAAGTACTACTACGCATGCCCCTAGGGGGATAGATTGGTAGGAAAATACCATCGCTCATCCCTGACCGCCACTCATAAGGAAGACAATCAAAGAAACACCCCATGCTTCAAATTTTTCACACAACGGTTACCATACGTGCATGCTACGGGACTTGCAAACCCCAACACAAGTGTCTCTACAATCCACAACCACCCACTAGCATAACTCTAATATCACCATCTTTATATCGCAAAACTATTGCAAGGAATCAAACATATCATATTCAGCGATCTACAAGTTTATGTAGGATTTTATGACTAACCATGTGAATGGCCAGTTCCTGTCATCTCTCTAAATAGATATAAGTGAAGCAAGAGAATTTAATTCTTTCTAAAAAAGATATGCCCGTGCTCTAACAAGTATAAGTGAAGCAAAGGAGCATTCTACAAATGGTGGTTGTCTATGTAAAGAGAAACAGGCAATCCAAACTTCAAATGATATAAGTGAAGCACATCAAGCATTCTATAAAGCCATACTCAAAAGATATAAGTGAAGTGCAATGAGCATTCTATAAATAAACCAAGGACTATCTCATACCAGCATGGTGCATAAAACAGAAATAAAAACCTAATTGCAAAAGATGCTCCAAGACTTGCACATATCGCATGAATGAAACGAATCCGAAAACATATTGATATTTGTTGAAGAAAGAGGGGATGCCTCCCCAGCATCCCCAAGCTTAGACGCTTGAGTCTCCTTGAATATTTACTTGGGGTGCCTCGGGCATCCCCAAGCTTGAGCTCTTCCCTCTCTTCCTTCTTCTCACATCGAGACCTTCTCGGTTAGACACTACATCCACACAAAACTTCAACAGAAAACTCGGTAAGATCCGTTAGTATAATAAAGTAAATCGCCACTCTAAGTACTGTTGAAAACCAATTCATATTTTGTTTTTGCATTGTTTCTACTGTAATATAACTTTTTCATGGCTTAATCCGCTGATATAAATTGATAGTTTCATCAAAACAAGCAAACTATGCATCAAAAACAGAATCTGTCTAAAACAGAACAGTCTGTAGCAATATTAACATCCACCATACTTCTTGTACTTGAAAAATTCTGCCAAAATTAGGAAAAATAAAAAAATTGTACAGAAAGACATTGCAAAAAGAATCAGAACCATTTGACGTTCCAGTAAAAAAATTAAAATTCGCGCACTACAGCCAAAGTTTCTGTCCTGCACCGCACAAACCAACAAGCATTGTAAACAACCTAAAGGCAAACCTTGGCACATTATTTTTATAATACAATGGAATTGTACAAGGGGATAATTATTTTTGTTGAAAAGTTTCTGTAATCAAGATTCACAAAGTTGTTGTGAGCATGAACAAAGTTCAAGGAGCTCTCCCACTTCAACAATGCTTGTCTCTCTTACTTTCACTTTTCTTTTTGAAAAAGTTTTGGGTTCCCCTCTTTATTTTTGTTGTTTTTAAACTATATGAAAGCACTCAACAGAAATAAATGACTCTCTAAAACTTCCGGTTGTCTCCTGGCAGCGCTTTCTTTAAAGCCATTAAGCTAGGCATATAGTGCTCAAGTAATGAATCCACCGGATCCCAAGGTATATCAAAGCCAATTTTAATTAACAATGATTTGTAATTTAGTAGTGAGCACAAAGCAGCATATATCATGTAATGACGAAGTCTAACTCTCGTTCTATGCATCGGCATGTCATAAAAGAACAATTCATGCACACATAGTAAAGGCCAATGCATAGTATAAACAGTTTCTTGCAATTTTATTGTATTGGAAACATAGAGAGGTGGAGATATAGTTCCTCTCTCATAATAATTGCAAGTAGGAGCAGCAAGCACATGCATATTATATCTATCAAAATCATCATGTGCAACGGTAAAAGGCAACCCATCAATATAATCCTTAATAAGTGCAAACTTCTCCGATATAGTGTAGTCGGGAGAGTTTAAAAAGATAATAGGACTATCATGCGTGGGTGCAATAGCAACAATTTCATGTTTAACACAAGGAACTATAGCAAGTTCATATCCATAAGCATAATTCATATTGGCATATTGGCCATAAGCATAGCAAGCATCATCAAAAAGGGATATTTCAAAAGAATCAAAGGGATCATAATAGTCATCATAGCAATCATCCTTCGGTAAGCACGAAGGGGAATTAAACAATGTATGAGTTGAAGAGTTACTCTCATTAGAAGGTGAGCATGGGTAGCTAATACGCTCTTCCTCCTTTTGTTCTTCGCTCTCCTCATCATCTTTTTCATCCAATGAGCTCACAGTTTCATCAATTTCTTCTTCCATAGATTCCTGCAAAATATTAGTCTCTTCTAGGACAGCGGTGACTTTCTTAATAAGTGCATTAATTTCATAATTGTATTTATAATTCTCATAGCAATATTTGAGGATAGCTAAATTTTCAGATCTATAAACAGCATCATCAAAATCCTCAAACTCTTTACACATAGCTTCAATTTCATAAGCACCCATAAAAGCAACAAATTCTTCTATTTGTTCCACATCATAGTAATCATATATACCTCTAGCATAAGAAGCTAAGGTTTCATTATCATTAAATTTGCATGAAAAGGGAAGGTGTGGAGAATTCATCCTAGAGCAACAAGTATAATCATATTCCACGCATAGTTGCCAAGCATACCACTTCAATATATGAATTTGATCCCATAATAGTTTCCCTTTTGGTGTCAAGCGATAACCCCTAAAGTATTCACATTGATCCAACGTTACCCCCATTACATAATTGAATGGGGTTTTCTCAGGATTATTAAAGTAGTACATAATACCTTTCACATAACCAGCATCGAGGGTTTTAGGAGGTTCCCCATCTCCATGAGTGGCAAGTACACCTAATTTTTTGGTATTTCGTGTTCCATATCCATAACTAAAGATAGAGAACAACTAAGAACAGCAAATAAAAATTACTTAGTGATAAAGCAAACAAGCACACACGAGAATATTCACCCCACGCTATGACTCCAAGAACGGGCGCCGTAAAAGGTCTTGATAACCCACAAGTATAGGGGATCGCAACAGTTTTTGATAAGTAAGAGTGTCGAACCCAACGAGGAGCTAAAGGTGTAACAAATATTCCCTCAAGTTCTATCGACCACCGATACAACTCTACGCACGCTTGACGTTCGCTTTACCTAGAACAAGTATGAAACTAGAAGTACTTTGTAGGTGTTTTTGGATAGGCTTGCAAGAAAGTAAAGAGCATGAAAATAAAACTAGGGGTTGTTTAGATAAAGACACAACTAAAGTAAATATGGCGAGTGTGGAAAAGTGGTGGTAGGAGTTGTGGCATTGTCCCTAGGCAATCGACTATATTACTATACCGATAATCGTTATTGCAATTCTATTTGAGGGAGAGGCATAAGCTAACATACTTTCTCTACTTGGATCATATGCACTTATGATTGGAACTCTAGCAAGCATCCGCAACTACTAAAGATTCATTAAGGTAAAACCCAACCATAGCATTAAAGCATCAAGTCCCCTTTATCCCATACGTAAACAACCTACTTACTCGGGTTTGTGTTTCACCACTCACGCAACCCACTATAAGCAAATCATAAACATATTGCAAACCCTACAGCTGAACCCCTCACGCTATGCCGGACACGGAGGGCACAATAGGACAGCACCAATAATAAAACATGCAACTCAAATCAATCATAGCAATTCATCAATCACCGATAGGACAACGAAAATCTACGCAGACATCATAGGATGGCAACACATCATTGGATAATAATATGAAGCATAAAGCACCATGTTCAAGTAGAGGGTACAACGTGTTGAGGGAGAGTGGACCGCTGTAGATAGAGGGGGGAAGGTGATGGAGATGTTGGTGAAGATGACGGCGGTGTTGGTGTAGATCGCGGTGATGATGGTGGCCCCCGGCGGAGTTCCGGCGCCACCGGAAGCGAGGGGGAGAGAGCCCCCCTCCTTCTTCCTCTTCCTTGACCTTCTTCCTAGATGGGAGAAGGGTTTCCCCTCTGTTTCTTGGCTCCCACGGCTTGGGAGGGGCCCTCGCCCCTCCGAGATTGGATCTATCTCTCTGTTTCTGTGTTCTGTTCTGGCTATGTTTCACCGTTTCGCGTATATATGGAGATCCGTAACTCCGATTGGCCTGAAACCTTCGACATGTTTTTTTTCCCGAATATTAGCTTTCTTGCGGCAAAAGAAGAGCATCAACCGCCTTATGGTGGGCTCACGAGGGTAGGCGGCGCGCCCCCCTGCCTCGTGACCACCTCGGGCACCGTCTCGCGTGGATTTTTCTTCCGGAATTTTCCATATTTTCCAAAAATAAGCTCCGTCCGTTTTTATCCCGTTTGGATTCCGTTTGATATGGATATTCCACGAAACATAAAACATGCAATGACAGAACCGCACCGGGCAATCGGATCAATATGTTAGTCCCAAAAATAATATAAAAAGTTGCCAAAAAGTATATGAAAGTGAATAATATTGGCATGGAACAATCAAAATTTATAGATACGACGGAGACGTATCACTTGGCCGCCCTAAGTCGATTCATTTCTCGCTTCGGTGAAAAGGCATTGCCTCTTTACCGACGGATGAAGAAGTCAGATAAGTTCGAGTGGACCCCTGAAGCTGATGCATCATTCGCAGAGCTAAAAGCCCTGCTTTCCACCCAGCCGGTGCTTGCTGCCCCAATCAGCAAAGAGCCTTTGCTGCTTTACATTGCAGCCACTGGACAAGTCGTCAAGATTATACTTACTACGAGCGAGAAGAAGAAGGAAAAACCTATAAAGTTCAAATACCAAAGATATTATGTTTCAAGTTTTGACTCCATCAAAGCAAAGATATCCGCATTATCAGAAACTGGTTTATGGGATTTATATGACCACGAAGAAGGTTGCACATTACTTCTCTGATCATTTAATTACAGTCGTCAGCGACGCTCCATTGTCAGAGATTCTGCACAACAGAGATGCAACTGGTCGAGTGGCAAAGTGGGCGATTGAACTCCTTCCCTTAGATATCAAGTTTGAGGCAAAGAAAGCTATAAAGTCCCAAGCAATAGCAGATTTCCTCGCCGAGTGGATTGAACAGCAACTGCCGACTCAAGTTCACTCGGAGCATTGGACCATGTTTTTTGATGGCTCCAAGATGCTGAACGGTTCTGGTGCTGGGGCGGTACTGGTATCCCCCCGAGGAGACAAGCTCAGATATGTCCTCCAGATTCACTTTGACTCCTCCAACAATGAAGCAGAATATGAGGCACTCCTGTATGGATCATGTATGGCCATTTCACTTGGTGTCCGTCGCCTTATGGTCTATGGCGACTCATATTTGGTAGTCAATCAAGTGATGAAGGAGTGGGACGTCACAAGCCCAGCCATGACTGGTTACTGCAATGCAGTGAGGAAATCGGAAAAGAAGTTTGAGGGGTTAGAGCTCCATCATATACCCCGACTGAAAAATCAAGCTGCCGACGATTTGGCAAAGATAGGTTCCAAGAGAGAAGGCATTCCCAACAATGTGTTTTTGGAACACATTCACACACCGTCAGTTCAAGAAGATCCTTTCACTGAAGAGCCCCCGCAGCCTAAGAGTGCCACAGATCCGACTAAAGTCGAGGTCCCAGCCGTAGTCGACCTGATCATGGAGGTTTTGGTCATCACTCCCGACTGGACAGTACCGTACATTGCATATATTCTTAGGAAGGAACTCCCAGAAGACAAAGAAGAGGCTCAACAGATTGTCCGTCGATCCAAAGCCTTTACTATGATAGGAGGGCAACTGTTCAGGGAAGGAGTGAAAGGAGTCAGTCAGAAATGCATAACGCCAGAAGAAGGTCGAATGATCCTCAACGACATCCACTCGGGGACCTGTGGTCACCATGCGTCCTCTCGGACCATCGCGGCTAAAGCATACCGAGCTGGATTTTACCGCCTCGAGCAAATGAAATGGCGAAAGATATAGTCGACAAATGTGAGGGTTGCCGGTTTTACTCCAACATGCCGCACAAACTCAAGGCCACTCGAAGACCATTCCACTTGTCTGGCCCTTTGCCATTTGGGGATTGGATATGGTCAGACCACTGAGAACCGGTAGGAGCGGCTTCACCCACGTGCTTGTAGCAGTCGACAAGTTTACCAAGTGGATTGAAGCTAAGCCTATCAAGAATCTTGAAGCTAGCACTGCTGTCAGTTTCATCAGAGAATTGACATTCAGATACGGGGTTCCGCACAACATTGATATCCCACAAGTGTAGGGGATCGCAACAGTTTTCGAGGGTAGAGTATTCAACCCAAATTTATTGATTCGACACAAGGGGAGCCAAAGAATATTCTCAAGTATTAGCAGCTGAGTTGTCAATTCAACCACACCTGGAAACTTAGTATCTGCAGCAAGGTGTTCAGTAGCAAAGTAATATGATAGTGGTGGTAACGGTAACAAAGTAAAGATAGCAAAAGTAATGTTTTTGATATTTTGTAGTGATGATAACAGTAGCAACGGAAAAGTAAATAAGTGTAAACCAGTATATGGAAAACTCGTAGGCACCGGATCAGTGATGGATAATTATGCCGGATGCGGTTCGTCATGTAACAAATATAACATAGGGTGACATGTAACTAGCTCCAATTCATCAATGTAATGTAGGCATGTATTCTGTATATAGTCATACGTGCTTATGGAAAAAACTTGCATGACATCTTTTGTCCTACCCTCCCGTGGCAGCGGGGTCCTATTGGAAACTAAGGGATATTAAGGCTTCCTTTTAATAGAGAACCGGAACAAAGCATTAGCGCATAGTGAATACATGAACTCCTCAAACTATGGTCATCACCGAGAGTGGTCCCGATTATTGTCACTTCGGGGTTGCCAGATCATAACACATAGTAGGTGACTATAGACTTGCAAGATAGGATCAAGAAACACACATATATTCATGAAAACATAATAGGTTCAGATCTGAAATCATGGCACTCGGGCCCTAGTGACAAGCATTAAGCATAGCAAAGTCATAGCAACATCAATCTCAGAACATAATGGATACTAGGGATCAAACCCTAACAGAACTAACTCGATTACATGATAAATCTCATCCAACCCATCACCGTCCAGCAAGCCTACGATGCAATTACTCACGCACGGCGGAGAGCATCATGAAATTGGTGATGGAGGATGGTTGATGATGACGACGGCGCTGAATCCCCCTCTGCGAAGCCCCGAACGGACTCCAGATCAGCCCTCCCGAGAGAGATTAGGGCTTGGCGGCGGCTCCATATCGTAAAACGCGATGAAAATTTCTCTCTGATTTTTTCTCCCTGAAAGCCAATATATGGAGTTGGAGTTGGTGCCTGAGGGCCACCGGGGGCCCACGAGGTAGGGGGCGCGCCCAGGGGGAGGGGCGCCCCCCACCCTCGTGATCAGGGTGTGGTCCCCCTGGTCTTCATCTTTGGCGAGGATTTTTTATTATTTATTCTAAGATATTCCGTGGAGTTTCAGGTCATTCCGAGAACTTTTGTTTTCTGCACATAAAACAACACCACGGCAATTCTGAAAACAAAGCGTCGATCCGGGTTAGTTCCATTCAAATCATACAAGTTAGAGTCCAAAACAAGGGCAAAAGTGTTTGGAAAAGTAGATACGACGGAGACGTATCAACTCCCCAAGCTTAAACCCTTGCTTGTCCTCAAGCAATTCAGTTGACAAACTGAAAGAGAAAAAGAAAAACTTTTACAAACTCTGTTTGCTATTGTTGTTGTAAACATGAAAAGCCAGCATTCAAGTTTCAGCAATTATTATGAACTAACCATACTCACAATAACACGTAGGTCTCACAATTACTCATATCAATAATATAATCAGCTAGCGAGCCATAATAATAAAACTCGAATGACAACACTTTCTCAAAATAATCATAACATGATATAACGAAATGGTATCTCGCTAGCCCTTTCTCGAGACCATAAAACATAAATGCAGAGCACCTTTAAAGATCAAGGACTGACTAAACATTGTAATTCATGGTAAAAGAGATCCAAATAAGTCATACCCAATATAAACCAATCATAATGAATGCAAACGACAGTGTGCTCTCTAGCGGGTGCTTTTTAATAAGAAGGGTGATGACTCAACATAAAAGTAAGTAGATAGGCCCTTCGCAGAGGGAAGCAGGGATTTATAGAGGTGCCAGAGCTCGATTTTGAAATAGAGATAAATTATATTTTGAGTGGCATACTTTACTATCAACGCAACAACTATGAGATGGCTGTATCTTCCATACTACATGCATTATAGGCAGTTCCCAAACAGAATGGTAAAGGTTTATACCCCCCCCCCCCCTCCTCCACAAGCATCAATCCATGGCTTGCTCGAAACAACGAGCGCCTCCAACATTCAACGGGTCCCAAGGGGAGTTTTGTTTAATTATTTTGATTTGCTTTGATCTTTTTGGATCATGGGACTGGGCATCCCGGTTACCGGCCCTTTCTCGTGAATGAGGAGCGGAGTCCACTCCTCTTGAGAATAACCCACCTAGCAAGGAAGATATAGGCAGCCCTAGTTGCACATGAGCTGCTCGAGCATACAAAACAAAATTTTTATTTGAAGGTTTGGAGTTTGGCACATACAAATTTACTTGGAACGCGGTGTAGATACCGTGATATAGGAAGGTATAGTGGACTCATATGGAACAACTTTGGTGTTTAAGGAGTTTGGATGCACAAGCAGTATTCCCACTTAGTACGGTGAAGGCTAGCAAAAGACCTGAAGCGACCAACTGAGAGAGCGACAACAGTCGTAATCATGCATTAAAATTAGTTTACACCGAATATAAGCATGCGTAGGATATAATCCAACATGAACATAAATATCATGAAGGCTATGTTGATTTGATTCAACTACATGTGTGAACATGTGCCAAGTCGAGTCACTCAATTCATTCAAAGGAGGATACCATCCCATCATACCATATCATAATCATTCTAATAGCATGTTGGCACGCAAGGTAAACCATTATAACTCATAGCTAATCAAGCATGGCACAAACAACTATAATCTCTAAATGTCATTGCAAATATGTTTACTTCATAATAGCTGAATCAGGAACGATGAATCATCATATTTACAAAAACAAGAGAGGTCGAGTTCATACCAGCTTTTCTCATCCCAATAAGTCCATCATATATCATCATTATTGCCTTTCACTTGCACGACCGAACGGTGTGTATAATAATAATAGTGCACGTGCATTGGACTAAGATGGAATCTACAAGCATTCAACTCAAAAGAGAAGACAAGTAATATGGGCTCTTGGTTAAATCAACAATGATGCATATAAGAGCCACTTCAACAATTTAATCATGGTCTTCTCCTACTGACCCCCAAAGAAAAGAAAGGAAATAAAAACTATTTACACGGGAAAGCTCCCAATAAGCAAAAGAAGAACAAGAAATATTTTTGGGTTTTCTTTTTAATGATTACTACTATAGCAGGAAAAATAAAATACTACTATTTTTTTTGGTTTTTCTAAGGTTTATTAAACACACAAGAAGAAAGCATGAAAAAGAAAATAAACTAGCATGGATATTTGTCACGCCCAATATGCGATACTATCCTAAAGAGACTTGAAGGTCCCACCAAGGATAGAACCGCATATTGAAACGCTTTTGCAAGGTGGATATCATTACATCAACATTACATAATAGATGGGGATACATACATAAGGCATACAATGCCACACCTAATACAACATCACAATACATGAGAACAACATCCGACTACGGATGAAACATAAACAGAAACTCAAACGACATCCACCACTAGCCCAGGCTGCCGACACAGAACCTATCCCCGATCGAAGAAGAAGCGTAAGAAGAACTCCAAAACAAGCAAACATCGCTCTCGCCATGATCATCGCATAACCTGTACCTGCAATCGTTGGTGTAGTAATCTGTGAGCCACGAGGACTCGGCAATCCCATTACCATGGGTATCAAGACTAGCAAAGCTTAAAGGGAAAGGAAGGGGTAAAGTGGTGAGGTTGCAAAGCTGGCTAAGCATATATGGTGGCTAACTTACGCAAATGAGAGCGAGAAGAGAAACAAAGGAACGGTCGTCAACTAGTAATGATCAAGAAGTGATCACGAACTCCTACTTACGCCGACGTAACCCGAAACCGTGTTCACTTCCGGACTCCGAAAAGAGACCATCACGGCTACACACGCCGTTGATACGCTTTAATTCGGATCTGGTGTCAAGTTATCTACAACCGGACATTAACAAATTCCCATCTGCCACATAACCGCTGGCACGGCTTTCGAAAGTTTATACCTGCAGGGTGTCCCAACTTAGCCCATGATAAGCTCTCGCGATCAACAAAGGATATTCCTTCTCCCTGGGAAGACCCGATCAGTCTCGGAATCCCGGCTACAAGACATTTCGACAGCAATAAAACAAGACCAACAAAGCCGCCCGATGTGCCGACAAATATCGATAGGAGCTGCACATATCTCGTTCTCAGGGCACACCAGATAGGTCAGCCTACGAGTTAAACCAGCCCTCGAGTTGCCCCGTGGTGGCCCCGCAGTCTGCCCGTTTCGGACCAACACTCGAAGGAGCACTGGCCCGGGGCTAAAATAAAGATGACCCTTGGGCTCCTAAACCCAAGGGAAAAAAGGGCTAGGTGAGGCAAATGGTAAAACCAAGGTTGGGCCTTGCTGGAGGAGTCTTATTCAAAGCGAACTGTCATGGGGGTCCCATAAATCACCCAACGGCGTTAGGGACGCAAAATCCAGGAACATAATACCGATATGACGGAAACTAGGGTGGCAAGAGTGGAACAAAACACCAGGCATAAGGCCGAGCCTTCCACTCTTTACCAAGTATATAGATGCATTAATAAAATAAGAGATATTGTGATATCCCAACATAATCCTGTTCACCATGGAGCAATCTTCAACTTCACCGCAACTAGCAACGCTATAAGAGGGGCTGAGCAAAGCGGTAACATAGCCAAACAACGGTTTGCTAGGAAGGGTGACAAAGGTTAGAGGTTCATGGCAATTTGGGAGGCTTGAGCAGCAAGTGGTAGGTAACGCAGCATAGCGATAGAACGAAGCAACTAGCATAGCAATGATAGTAATGAGATCCAAGGTGACGATCATCTTGCCTGAAATCCCGCTAGGAAGAAGAACGAGTCCATGAAGAAGATGAACGGGAGTAGTCGAACGAATCCTCACAACTCCGGAATGAAACCGAAGCTAACGAGAGAAGCAACCCGGAAAGAGACAAACAACATGGTAAATGCACAAGCATAAACATGGCATGATGCACAATCAAGTATGATGCATGTCCGGATTAAATGTTGTTAACATGGCAAGAGGTGAAGCATAATAAAACTACCTATCTAGGCAATTTTAAATGAGGCCGAACAACAAACAACAATTCCGGAAAATCCCCACATGCATTTAGCATTTTAATGCAAACACAATTTTAAACATTTTAAATGTTGTTATCATGATGCGAATGACATATGCAAGTTTTAAGCAATTTTATGAAAATGTTGACATGAGCATGATACGAGGCATTTGTCACTATGGCAGAAAGGAAAAGGGTGCCACGGCGACGAATCCGAAAATGATGCCACGGCAACATATCGGTTCCGGTAGCTCATGGAGATACCGGTGCAAAAGGAAGCGTGCGGATGTGCGGAACATGCTAGAGATGGTGGGGTGCTCCCGACTATCGGGTTCCCACGGGTTAGTGGCATGGAAAACGAGTGACAATTCGAACACGATGCAAACGGTGCATCTCATACAACACATGCATTCGGTCCACGGCGGTCGTTCCGGCGGTTATACCTTTGAAGCGTGCTTCGAGGCGGACGGGTTCGAAGTGGAAGTAGTTGTACATGGGTCGCCGTGGGAAGTAGTCGCTCGCGATGATAGTGGAAGTAGGGGTACACGGCGACGGTAGTTGTACACGGATCTTCGGTGATGGTAGTGGTACACAACAGAGAGGAACTTGGCGAATCTGCGTAGTCATACACGTTCAAGAAGAAACTTATGCAGCGTCGTGGAACTTGGCGCATCCAAAGGGTACTTGACGAGTCCGAGGTCTCCTGGCCGTAGTGGTACTTGCTGTTACATGTAGTCGAACTTGAGGTGCTCCTGGCGTCGGACTTGCGGCGTTGGGATGTAACCATGGCGAGGTTCAACAGCTACCCCACGCCCATGACGAAAAACGGCTTCGGGCAGGGAGTCGGGCAGCAAGCGGGCGTGATGCAGAGCGACGGCCGCGACTTGGCGCCAAGGTGAGGCTGGTTCCGAGCGGGACTTGCAGCGACAGCGGCCGGAACTTGACACGGCGGTCTCACGAGGCATGGGGAGGCTCGAGGCGACAGCTGTCGAGGAGGAAGACCGGCGACGCAGCTCTGCGGGCACCGGAGGCGTGGCTCGACGGGCAGTGGTCGGAGACGAGGTGCGTATGGGCGGCGAGGGCTCGGCGACGGGGACGCCTGAAATCTATCGGTGGCGCCGTGGGCTATGGGACGCGGAATCTGAGGTCGAAGGCGAGGCGCGGTGGAGGACCGGCGCGCGGCCGGTGAGAGGTGCAGCAGCTGCTGCCGGGCGGCAGGTCGAGGCGGGTTGGTGGCGACGAGGAGAATCAGGAGGAAGGCCATGGCAGAGGAGGAGCGCGCCGGGTTTGGAGGAGGACGAGCGAGGGATCGAGGGAGAGAAGTGGATCGGGAGAGGGGTTACGCTGCCCTCTCCCCTGCGTGACGGCGCCGAGGGAGGAGATGGGGATCGAGCAGAGGCTCTCCCTCGGTGCTAGGGGTTAGCGAGGGAGAGAGGCTGGGCTGGGCTTAGAGGCCGGCTGGGCTGTGTGCTCTCTTCTCTCCCTCACTAAGAGAGAAAAACAGAGATAAGAAAGAAAATAAAGGAGGTTAGGGGAAGAAGTTGATCGCCATGGATAATTTTCCTGGACTCACAAAAATGAGCGTGATCCAAGAAAATAGGAGTGTTCATGTGTGAGAGGTTAGAATTCAAACTCATTTGAATTTAATTCAAATGGTCTTGCATAGGAAGTAGGTGCTAGGGAGGTCCAAAAATGTTGAGACTTTAAAAGGAGCCTCGATAAAAGAGATAAGATTGTTGGCAAAGTTTGGGGACCAAACTTGAAGTAGAAAAGGCATGGGAATTTTGCAAGTGTGTTATGGTGAATTCCAAATTAATGGAATATTTAATAGTAGCTCCCTAATATGGGAGGATATGTTATAAAGAGAAATCACCATTGTGAATATCCCTCAATTTAAATGGACCGAGGATCCACCCGATTTATTTAGATGAGTTTTAAAAAGGGTTGCATGATGACATGATGCAATGCAAAAGATGCAATGATGAAAGCATGACATGAACAAAAAGCAAAACGAAGACAAAAACCCAACCACGAAGGAAATAATATATCACATCTCCGGAAAAGGCAAGAGTTGGAGTTACGAATATGGAAAGCTGCATCTGGGGCGTTACAACACTCCACCACTACGAGAGGATCTCGTCCCGAGATCTAGGATGGCCCCGGAGAGAAAACGAAAGAGGAAGAGAAGAGGTAAAACAAGTTGCTTCTTCGACCAATGAGTGAAACCAAAGAACCTTGAGAGGTTGAACAAATTGAAAGAAACAAAACAACGGAGATGACCAAGATTGCAAACAATTCGTTGGACAAGAGGAACAAGGAATATGATGAGAACCAAGAGGTTTAGTGATAAGATAGATATTGAAACCACTCCGGTTAAAACTAGATAGAGAAGGAATAAGATTGATATAATTTGGGCAGCACTCCGACTGTAAATGGAAGGAATTGAACATGAACTTGACAAGATGAGAGGATACTTGATGAAATCAACAACACACTGCCTCCGGAATTTAAAAAACTGGCACAAGGGGTAAGAAACATTTCAGACCGCACTCCGGTGGAGAAGGGAGGCAAAACTAGATAAGATGAGAGAACTCGAATGAAAACACGACACTCCGGCTAAACGGATAAGCAAGGAAAATAACATGATCTTGACAAAACGAGGTGATGGGTGAAGAGAGCAATATCACCATGCCTCCGGAAGAAAGAATAGAAGATAGATCATTGAAATAAAAGAATGGAGAAGAAAATGCCAACTTCTGCCACAAATGAGCTTGGAAAGCATCCTTGCAAAGAATAATTGAACGGAGTTGTTGCAAAATCAACAACGAAAAGAATAAGCTTGTAGTGGGCTTATGGAAAACATCTCAAGACTATGAGGTGACAACCGGCCACTAATGGAAACCATTGATTTTATTGAGAGCACCAAAAATATGAAAAACTTCTTCACCGAGATGAGAAGGAGAAAATTGGATCATAGATACGCACCACAAATAGCAACATTCCTTAGGGAAGGCTTTAGGTGAAATATGACACAAGATAACTCCAACAAAGGGATTGATGGATTTGAAATACCTCATTCTTGACAACAATATGAATCATGAAACATGAAGGAAATTGTCAAGAGTGACATGACACCACCTCAAAAGGTAAGGTAGAAAGAATTGCACTTCGAAATGCAAGAAGAAGAATACTAGAACGCCTCAAAACAAAACATGTGTTCAGCACCATGTTTATTTTAGAGTATAGCTTGGCGGGTCATAACTTCGAGTGAAATCTTGAAGAACAATTGAAGAATGAAAAGAATCCTTGACGAACCACCATGTAGAGCCTCCATGAAGAACTCCGGTAATAAAAGGATGATAGAAAGAAAGAGAAGTTGAAAACACAAGGTGAAGCCTTGCAATAATTTAGATGGAGCTTCGCAACAAGATAATGCGGAAAACTTGGAACTCCGGAAAGGAAAAAGATGAACATCTTAGAACCGATAATTTATTCCTCATGAACAAACCCTAAAGGAAAGGATTAATCACTTGGATGAAACAATAATAAGAATTTCATTATGCGTATCCTTCACCAATTTAAATTGATGACAAGCAACGGATTTGGCATACTACTTATTCTCGTAGAAAGGATTAAAAGAGATATAGCGTAAACTTGGAGAAGGTATTGATGGAACCACCGGTTGGATTTGGAAACAACGAATGAATTAATATGATAACGAAGGAAGTGAAATCTTGAACGAACCACCATAAGAATTTAAAATGAATGTAGCAAAGGCACAATTCACCGGGAGGAATTAGAAAATGATGTTGATACTTGAGGGAATTTAGATACAAATGAACGAATAGATCACGAGCTGATTAGAGAATACTTGAATGATGCACGGGTAAGATTTGGAGAATGAGAGCTGAAAGCTGAGAATGAGGAATTATGACATGATGGCCTACGGAGGAAAGAAATGGGAACAACTCATGAAATGCTCCAGATGGGTAAAAAGAATTCCCACAATCGAAAACAATTATGAGAGTATGGCATCAAGCTAGAACCATGAATCTTGAAGTGAATGGAGCAAGATTTAAGAGAAACTCTTCTTCGGTCTTCAAATGCTGAGAATGACGAGGAGAAACACCACCAAATTGTTGAGAAACTCCGAAGGATTAAAAGAGGAAAGGTTGAGCCAGAGATGAAAAGAATTTGAAAGCGGCCTAGGAGAAGGCATGTGACTGATGAAAATTCATTCTTACGTCAAACTTGGAAATGAATTTGCGAATGTCTCCTGGAATAATTACAAGAGTCAGGTAAGATCCTGGGAAAAGACCTGTGGGTTAGGGCCCACTCGAAAGAAACATCGTTGAAGGTTTGCTTGAAATAAAGATTGCACCGGTAGAATTAAATGGCTTGAATGAGATAACAACCTCAAAATAACTTGAACGGATCTGGAATGAAAAGACGAGCCTTCTGAGATATCTTCAACACTCCAGAACAAATGAATAGCGAGAAGGTGAATGATTGAGAGGTGCACCAGCATGAGAAATCATTAGAAACGAGGAAACTAATATGATGAATATCAAAAGCTTGAATTGGATCCACCGGAGAAGAAACAACAATGAAGGATGATGAACTTGAAGCTGTTGAGCATCTCCATGGGAAATCACCGGATAAGAACATTGAAAGAAAAGAATGAAGAGACTTCCCAGAAATAAAAGGATACATGATTAAGAAATCTGAGTCCTTGAAGAAAAGGGTGGAGGGCGGAGAACAAAGGCAACTTGGGGACGGATGAAATGGATACCGTGAGAAAACTTAGAGTTGATCTTATGGATGTTGAAAATGACCGGATCCACTTGAAGAGAAGCACGCCGGTTTGGAAAAGAATTGACATGACAATCTCGATAAACAAGAAGGATTAGCACTCTCATAGAAATATGAGAACACCGCTTGAAAGGTATGGAATCAACACTTGCCATTGAAGCAACTCGAATACCACAACTCAAAACAAAACAAAGGATTTGGCTTGCAGAATAAGCCAGAACAAATACATATGATAGAGATTTACCCACTCTCATATCATGCATCTGTCGGAAAGATATTCTAGGAGCTACTTGAATTCCCACCTATAAACTCCCGAAACTTTCTCGTTATGCAATCTGGTGTTGGGGATACAGGGGACACAAAATATATCACCCAAACTAAAAATACCTAGATCATTCTTTATCCATCCGTCATAAAATAACCATGAAAACTCCGGAAATCGTGTACCTCAACCTTCGAAAAGCATCCGTTATACAAGCTATGGCAATACTCCCGAACTCGCCCCAGTACTGGGTTATCGGGGTTATCTCACCAACAACTGCATAAAAGAGATTTTCGATGTCGGCAAAGCTCAGGTATTCCGTAATCCAGCAACAATAAAATTGTGACGACAACACCTCGGAGCTCAACTCCCCGGGACACTGCCACAACCCCTAAATGTCAGGAGGCACCAAGAACAATGTTCTCGTCACAAGAATATCGGAACGATCCCAAGATACCCGCGTGATCCTAAAAAAAATTTAGTGAAATTTGAGGAGAGGAAGGACAAAACATCTACGTCAGGAGGCCTCACTAGAGCGACGAAGGGACTTAGGAGTAAAAAGAATCCTACTCTCCGATATATATAATCAAAATAGTTTTCTTCAAGACTCAACAACGGCCAACAATCAAGGGGGCTCCTATGGTCGGTCGAGGCTCTGATACCAACTTCTCACGCCCAATATGCGATACTATCCTAAAGAGACTCGAAGGTCCCACCAAGGATAGAACCGCATATTGAAACGCTTTTGCAAGGTGGATATCATTACATCAACATTACATAATAGATGGGGATACATACATAAGGCATACAATGCCACACGAATACAACATCACAATACATGAGAACAACATCTAACTACGGATGAAACATAAATGTAAACTCAAACGACATCCACCACCTTTAGCCCAGGCTGCCGACCTGGAACCTATCCCCTGATTGAAGAAGCAGAAGAAGAACTCCAAAACAAGCAAACATCGCTCTCGCGTCATGATCATCGCATAACCTGTACCTACAACTGTTGGTGTAGTAATCTGTGAGCCACGAGGACTCAGCAATCCCATTACCATGGGTATCAAGACTAGCAAAGCTTAAAGGGAAAGGAAGGGGTAAAGTGGTGAGGTTGCAGCAGCGGCTAAGCATATATGGTGGCTAACTTACGCAAATGAGAGCGAGAAGAGAAACAAAGGAACGGTCGTCAACTAGTAATGATCAAGAAGTGATCCTGAACTCCTACTTACGCCGACATAACCCGTAAACCGTGTTCACTTCCCGGACTACCGAAAAGAGACCATCACGGCTACACACGCCGTTGATGCGTTTTAATTCGGATCTGGTGTCAAGTTATCTACAACCGGACATTAACAAATTCCCATCTGCCACATAACCGCGCACGGCTTTGAAAGTTTATACCTGCAGGGTGTCCCAACTTAGCCCATGATAAGCTCTCGCGATCAACAAAGGATATTCCTTCTCCCGGAAGACCCGATCAGTCTCGGAATCCGGCTACAAGACATTTCGACAAAGAATAAAACAAGACCAGCAAAGCCGCCTGACAAAGCCGACAAATCTCGATAGGAGCTGCACATATCTCGTTCTCGTGGCACACCGGATAGGTCAGCCTACGAGTAAAACCAGCCCTTGAGTTGCCCGTGGTGGCCCCAGATCTGCTTCGTTTCGGACCAACACTCGAAGGAGCACCGCCCGGGGGCTAAAATAAAGATGACCCTTGGGCTCCTAAACCCAAGGGAAAAAAGGGCTAGGTGAGGCAAATGGTAAAACCAAGGTTGGGCCTTCTTTGGAGGAGTCTTATTCAAAGCGAACTGTCAAGGGGTCCCATAAATCACCCAACCGCGTTAGGGACGCAAAATCCGGGAACATAATACCGATATGACGGAAACTAGGGTGGCAAGAGTGGAACAAAACACTGTGCATAAGGCCGAGCCTTCCACTCTTTACCAAGTATATAGATGCATTAATAAAATAAGAGATATTGTGATATCCCAACATAATCCTGTTCACCATGGAGCAATCTTCAACTTCACCGCAACTAGCAACGCTATAAAAGGGGCTGAGCAAAAGCGGTAACATAGCCAAACAACGGTTTGCTAGGAAGGGTGACAAAGGTTAGAGGTTCATGGCAATTTGGGAGGCTTGAGCAGCAAGTGGTAGGTAACGCAACATAGCGATAGAACGAAGCAACTAGCATAGCAATGATAGTAATGAGATCCAAGGTGACGGTCATCTTGCCTGAAATCCCGCTAGGAAGAAGAACGAGTCCATGAAGAAGATGAACGGGAGTAGTCGAACGAATCCTCACAACTCCGGAATGAAACCGAAGCTAACGAGAGAAGCAACCCGGAAAGAGACAAACAACATGGTAAATGCACAAACATAAACATGGCATGATGCACAATCAAGTATGATGCATGTCCGGATTAAATGTTGTTAACATGGCAAGAGGTGAAGCATAATAAAACTACCTATCTAGGCAATTTTAAATGAGGCCGAACAACAAACAACAATTCCGGAAAATCCCCACATGCATTTAGCATTTTAATGCAAACACAATTTTAAACATTTTAAATGTTGTTATCATGATGCGAATGACATATGCAAGTTTTAAGCAATTTTATGAAAATGTTGACATGAGCATGATACGAGGCATTTGTCGCTATGGCAGAAAGGAAAAGGGTGCCACGACGACGAATCCGAAAATGATGCCACGGCAACATATCGGTTCCGTAGCTCATGGAGATACCGTGCAAAAGGAAGCGTCGCGGATGTGCGGAACATGCTAGAGATGGTGGGGTGCTCCCGACTATCGGGTTCCCACGGGTTAGTGGCATGGAAAACGAGTGACACCGAACACGATGCAAATGGTGCATCTCATACAACACATGCATTCGGTCCACGGCGGTCATTTCGGCGGTTATACCTTTGAAGCGTGCGTTTCGAGGCGGACGGGTTCGAAGTGGAAGTAGTTGTACATGGGTCGTCATGGGAAGTAGTCGTTCTCGTGACGATAGTGGAAGTAGGGGTACACGACGATGGTAGTTGTACACGGATCTTCGGTGATGGTAGTGGTACACGGTCGTAGAGGAACTTGGCGAATCTGCATAGTCATACACGTTCAAGAAGAAACTTATGCGGCGTCGTGGAACTTGGCGCATCCAAAGGGTACTTGACGAGTCCGAGGTCTCCTGGCCGTAGTGGTACTTGCTGTTACATGTAGTCGAACTTGAGGTGCTCCTGGCGTCGGACTTGCGGCGTTGGACAGAACCATGGCGAGGTTCAACAGCTACCCCACGTCCATGACGAAAAACGAAGCTCGGGCAGGGAGTCGGGCAGCAAGGTGGGCGTGATGCGTGAGCGACGCACCAAGGGACTTGGCGCGAAGCAGGAGGCTGGTTCCGAGCGGGACTTGCAGCGACAGCGGCGGGAACTTGACACGGCGGTCTCGCGAGGCATGGGGAGGCTCGAGGCGACAGCGTCGAGGAGGAAGACCGGCGACGCAGCTGCAAGCACCGGGAGGCGTGGCTCCGACGGGCAGGGCCGGAGACGAGGTGCAGAAGGGAGGCGAGGGGCTCGGCGATGGGGACGCCTGAAACTGCTACTGGTGGCGCTCGTGGCCATGGGACGCGGAATCTGAGGTCGAAGGCGAGGCGCGGTGGAGGACCGGGCGCGTCGGTGAGAGGGTGCAGCAGCTGCTCAAGGCGAGGTCGAGGCGGGTTGGTGGCGACGAGGAGAATCAGGAGGAAGGCCATGGCAGAGGAGGAGCAGCGCCGGGGTTTGGAGGAGGACGAGCGAGGGGATCGAGGGAGAGAAGTGGATCGGGAGAGGGGTTAGCGCTGCCCTCTCCTGCGTGACGGGCCGGGAGGGAGATGGGGATCGAGCAGGAGGCTCTCCCCTGGCGCTAGGGTTAGCGAGGGAGAGAGGCTGGGCTGGGCTTAGAGGCCGGCTGGGCTGCAGGCTCTCTTCTCTCCCTCACTAAGAGAGAAAAAAACAGAGATAAGAAAGAAAATAAAGGAGGTTAGGGGAAGAAGTTGGACGCGCGGATAATTTTCCTGGACTCACAAAAATGAGCGCGATCCAAGAAAATAGGAGTGTGCATGTGTGAGAGGTTAGAATTCAAACTCATTTGAATTTAATTCAAATGGTCTTGCATAGGAAGTAGGTGCTAGGGAGGTCCAAAAATGTTGAGACTTTAAAAGGAGCCTCGATAAAAGAGATAAAATTGTTGGCAAAGTTTGGGGACCAAACTTGAAGTAGAAAAGGCATGGGAATTTTGCAAGTGTGTTATGGTGAATTCCAAATTAATGGAATATTTAATAATAGCTCCCTAATATGGAAGGATATGTTATAAAGAGAAATCACCATTGTGAATATCCCTCAATTTAAATGGACCGAGGATCCACCCGATTTATTTAGATGAGTTTTAAAAAGGGTTGCATGATGACATGATGCAATGCAAAAGATGCAATGATGAAAGCATGACATGAACAAAAAGCAAAACGAAGACAAAAACCCAACCACGAAGGAAATAATATATCACATCTCCGGAAAAGGCAAGAGTTGGAGTTACGAATATGGAAAGCTAAATCCGGGGCGTTACAATATTACAGTGAAAGAGTATGAGCACCGACATCTAGCAATGAGTGTGTGTGAGCATAAATGTAATGTCGGTGATAAATACGTACACCCCCAAGCTTAGGCTTTTGGCCTTAGTTGGTCTATTGCCAGGGATAGCCTGGCAGATACCCGTAGGTGTAGCTGGGGTCGTACTGCGATGAAGAATAGTTGGGGTCATAATGTGATGAAGAGGACTTTGATCGCCACCGATCGGCAACCGCCTCAGATCCTCGAATAAATGTATATTCGTGGAGGCTCATCTTGTGGCTCCGGTTCCGGCTGGTGCAGGATTCCGATAGGCTTGAACAGCCGCCCACGGAACAATGTAAGGACCTGTAGACAAGTTAAACAAAGAGGGAGCAGGCAAAGTAATAGTCTCGTGGTGATGTTTATCAAAGTACAATTTATATTTGAGCTCCCCTTCATGACTCTTAACAAGAAAATCATGCGCTAGCATACTCTTATAATCTAAATAAGCACGGGGCAGCGTTGTTTCTTCTTTCTCCTCATGCCTAATAGGTATCTCAAAATATTCAGCTAGGCGTGAAGCATAAATGCCTCCAAAGATGGGGCCTTTAGTACGGTTCAGACTTAACCGCCTAGCAACAATTCCACCCATACTAACAGAGTTATTGCGGTATAAACCATGGAACAAAATTATAATATCAGGAATGCTAAGGTTTCCACAATTCCCGCGACCAATCAAACAACGACTAGCAAAGAAGGCAAAGTAGCGCAAAACAGGAAAATGTATGCTAGTAATTCTTGCATCAGAAACCTTCCTGGTTTCTCCCACAGTGATAGTGTTAATAAAAGCTTCCACTTCATTACGGTGTGGTTCATCTAAGGTGCCCTCAAAGGGTATTTTGCAAACCTCGCAAAATTCAGCTAATGGCATTCTGAGGACTTATTTTCGGGATATTTTTATATTGCACGGATAAGTCGGGAGACAAACAGAAAAATACTATTTTACTTTATTTCTACTAAGTAACAGAAAATATAAAGAGGGCATGTAAGGTTGTGCTTCTAGTTTCATCCGTCTCATGCTCATCAAAAAGAATCCACTAACAAGGTTGATCAAGTCTTGTTAACAAACTCATTCCGATAATCATGGAACCGGAGAAATTTCGAATAACACTATGTTACCTCAACGGGGATATGGACATCCCCAAAAATAAGTATATCATATTTCTTCTTGACAGTAGGGAGAGGATATTCAAAACCTCCAAATATAATCGATGGAATTTTTCCAATAGAGTTGATACTATAAACTTGAGGTTGTTTCCTCGGAAAGTGTACCGTATGCTCATTACCATTAACATGAAAAGTGACATTGCCTTTGTTGCAGTCTATAACATCCCCTGCAGTATTAAGGAAAGGTCTTCCAAGAATAATATACATACTATCATCCTCGGGAATATCAAGAATAACAAAGTCCGTTAAAATAGTAACGTTTGCAACCACAACAGGCACATCCTCACAAATACCGAGAGGTATAGCAGTTGATTTATCAGCCATTTGCAAAGATATTTCAGTAGGTGTCAACTTATTCAAGTCAAGTCTACGATATAAAGAGAGAGGCATAACACTAACACCGGCTCCAAGATCACATAAAGTAGTTTTAACATAATTTCTTTTAATGGAGCATGGTATAGTAGGTACTCTGGATCTCCAAGTTTCTTTGGTATTCCACCCTTAAAAGTATAATTAGCAAGCATGGTGGAGATTTCAGCTTCGGTATCTTTCTCTTATTTGTAACAATATCTTTCATATATTTAGCATAAGGATTCATTTTGAGCATATCACCAATCGCATACGCAAAAAGATGGGTCTAATCATTTCAAAGAAACCGCTCAAAATCCTCATCATCCTTTTTCTTGGATGGTTTGGGAGGAAAAGGCATGGGTTTCTGAACCCATGGTTCTCTTTCTTTACCATGTTTCCTAGCAACGAAGTCTCTTTTATCATAACGTTGATTCTTTGATTGTGGGTTATCAAGATCAACAGCAGGTTCAACTTCTACATCATTATCATTACTAGGTTGAGCATCATCATGAACATCATCATTAACATTTCCACTAGGTTCATGTTCATTACCAGATTGTGTCTCAAAGATCGGACATAGAGATATCGGTTGGATTATCGTGTGGTTCAAAGAATAGGTTCACTAGAAGTTTGCACAGTTCTATCATTTTTCTTTTTCTTCATTTTAGAAGAACTAGGCATATCAATATTATTTCTCTGAGAATATTGCTCGATTCTCTTAGGGTGGCCTTCAGGATACAAAGGTTCCTGAGTCATTCTACCAGTTCTAGTAGCCACTCTAACAAAGATAATCATTTTTCTTACTATTCATTTCATTAAGCACTTCTTTTTTGAGCTTTAAGTACTTGTTCTACTTGAGTGGTAACCATAGTAGCATGTTTGCTAACAAGTTTAAGTTCTCCTCTAATATTAGCCATATAATCTCTCAATCGTTTAATCATATAGGTATTCTGTTTTAATTGTCTATAAATATAAGCATTAAAGTCATCTTGCTTAAACATAAAGTTATCAAACTCATCCAAGCAATCGACTAGCAATTTTAGTAGGAGGGACTTCAGCTTTATCATACCTATAGAGAGAATTTACCTTTACTACCGTGTCGGGATATCGTGAGGTTCTTCAGTAAATAAGTAATTGAGATCATATACTTCTTCAATAGGCGGTAAATTAAGACCATGTATTTCTTCAATAGGAGGTAAATTCTTAACATCTTCAGCTTTAATACCTTTTTCTTTCATAGATTTCTTTCCTCTTGCATATCTTCAGGACTTAGAAATAGAACACCTCTCTTCTTCGGAGTTGGTTTAGGAATAGGCTCGAATTGGCCTGTGAGCTGGCTCGAGTTGGCTCAGGAGGTGCCCAATTATTTTCATTTGTCAACATATTATTCAATAGAATTTCAGCTTCATCCGTGTTCTTTTCCCCGAAAAAGAGAACCATCACAACTATCCGTAATCTCTGGAAGCATCGGTTAGTCCATTATAAAAGATATCAAGTATTTCAGGTTTCTTAAGAGGATGATCGTGCAAAGCATTAAGTAACTTGAGAAGCCTCCCCAAGCTTGTGGGAGACTCTCTTCTTCAATTTGCACAAAATTATATATATCCCTAAAAGCAGCTTGTTTCTTATGAGCAGGGAAATATTTAGCGGAGAAGTAATAAATCATATCACAGGGACTTTGCACACAACCAGGATCAAGAGAATTAAACCATTTCTTAGCATCACCCTTTAATGAGAACGGAAATATTTTGAGTAAATAAAGGTAGCGCGATCTCTCATTATTAGTAAACAGGGCAGCTATATCGTTTAACTTACGAAGATGTGCCACAACAGTTTGATTCATAGCCATAAAAAGGATCAGATTCAACCAAAGTAATTATATCTGGATCAACAGAAAAATCATAATAATCCTGATCGGGAACACAGATAGGTGAAGTAGCAAAAGCAGGGTCGGGTCTCATCATATCTCTAAAAGATTATTTACTCCATTTAAATAGGAACCTCTTAAGTTCAAGTCTATCCTGGCAAGCAAGAATGGCTGCTGTAGATTCAGCATCGAAAAGATAGCCCTCAGGAATAGCAGGCATATTATCATCATTACTAACATCATCGTGTTCAGTTTCAATAATTTCTCTTTCTCTAGACCTAGAAATTTGTTCATCTAGAAATTCACCAAGGGGCATAGTAGTATCAAGCATAGAAGTAGTTTCATCATAAGTATCATGCATAGCGTATGGCATCATCAATAACATGCGACATATCGGAACGAATAGCGTAAGCAGGTTTAGGTGTCACTAGCTTACTCATAATGTAAGGTGAATCAAGTGCGTAGCTAGATGGCAGTTCCTTACCTCCCCTCGTAGTTGAGGGATAAATTTTTGTCTTAGCGTCTTTCAAGTTCTTCATAGTGTCCAGCAGATATAAATCCCAAGTAACTCAAAGAATAGAGCTATGCTCCCCGGCAACAGCGCCAGAAAAAGGTCTTGATAACCCACAAGTATAGGGCATCGCAACAGTTTTCGAGGGTAGAGTATTCAACCCAAATTTATTGATTCGACACAAGGGGAGCCAAAGAATATTCTCAAGTATTAGCAGCTGAGTTGTCAATTCAACCACACCTGGAAACTTAGTATCTGCCGTAAGCTGTTTAGTAGCAAAGTAATATGATAGTGGTGGTAACGGTAACAAAGTAAAGACACCAAAAGTAATGTTTTTGGTATTTTTAGTGATGATAACAAGAGTAAATGTAAAAGTAAATAAGCGTAAACCAAAGATATGGAAAACTCGTAGGCACCGGATCAGTGATGGATAATTATGCCGGATGCGGTTCATCATGTAACACTCATAACATAGGGTGACACAGAACTAGCTCCAATTCATCAATGTAATGTAGGCATGTATTCCGTATATAGTCATACATGCTTATGGAAAAGAACTTGCATGACATCTTTTGTCCTACCCTCCCGTGGCAGCGGGGTCCTATTGGAAACTAAGGGATATTAAGGCTTCCTTTTAATAGAGAACCAGAACAAAGCATTAGCACATAGTGACTACATGAACTCCTCAAACTATGGTCATCACCGGGAGTGTTCCCGATTATTGTCACTTGGGTTGCGGATCATAACACATAGTAGGTGACTATAGACTTGCTAGATAGGATCAAGAACACACATATATTCATGAAAACATAATAGGTTCAGATCTGAAATCATGGCACTCGGGCCCTAGTGAGAAGCATTAAGCATAGCAAAGTCATAGCAACATCAATCTCAGAACATAATGGATACTAGGGATCAAACCCTAACAGAACTAACTCGATTACATGATAAATCTCATCCAACCCATCACCGTCCAGCAAGCCTACGATGCAATTACTCACGCACGGCGGTGAGCATCATGAAATTGGTGATGGAGGATGGTTGATGATGACGATGGCGACGAATCCCTCTCCTGAGCCCCGAACGGACTCCAGATCAGCCCTCCCGAGAGAGATTAGGGCTTGGCGGCGGCTCCGTATCGTAAAACGCGATGAAACTTTCTCTCTGATTTTTTTCTCCCCGAAAGCCAATATATGGAGTTAGCGTCGGAGGGCCACCAGGGGGCCCACGAGGTAGGGCGGCGCGCCCAGGGGGAGGGGCGCGCCCCCCACCCTCGTGGACAGGGTGTGGGTGTTGGGGACCGTAGTAATTTCAAAAAATTTCCTACGCACACGCAAGATCATGGTGATGCATAGCAACGAGAGGGGAGAGTGTATGTCCACGCACTCGTGAGACCGTGGCGAAGCGTTATAACAACGCTGTTGATGTAGTCAGACGTCTTCACGATCCGACCGATCCAAGTACCGAACGACGGCACCTCCGAAGTTCTGCACATCGCTCAGCTCGATGACGATCCCGGACTCCGATCCAAAGAAAGTGTCGGGATGAGTTCCACAAGACGACGGCGTGCAGGACGATGATGATGCTCCACCGACGCAGGGCTTCGCCTAAGCTCCGCTGACGATATGACTTCATCGGCGCAGGGCTTCGCCTAAGCTCCGCGACGATATGACTTCACCGGTAGCAGGCTTCGCCTAAGCTCCGCGACGATATGACCAAGTGGAATATGGTGGAGGGGCACCGCACACGGCTAAGGAACGATCCGTAGATCAACTTGTGTGTTCTAGGGTGCCCCCTGCCTCAGAGATATAAAGGAGCAAGGGAGGGGTGGCCGCCCAGGAGGAGGCGCACCAAGGGGGAGTCCTACTCCCACCGGAGTAGGATTCCCCTTTCCTAGTCCAACTAGGAAACCTTCCATGTAGTAGGAGTAGGAGAGAAGGAAAGGGAAGGAAAAGGAGAAGGAAGGAAGAGGCGCCTTCCCTAGTCCAATTCGGACCAGACCAAGGGAAGGTGCGGCCACCCTTGAGGCCCTTTTCCTTCTTTCCCGTATGGCCCAATAAGGCCCAATACGTATTCCCGTAACTCTCCCAGATTCAAAAATACCGAATCACTCGGAACCTTTCCGAACTCCGAATATAGTCGTCCAATATATCGATTTTTACGTCTCGACCATTTCGAGACTCCTCGTCATGTCCCTGATCTCATCCGGGACTCCGAACTCCTTCGGTACATCAAAACTCATAAACTCATAATATAACCGCTATCGAAACCTTGTTGCAAGGGACCCTACGGGTTCGAGAACTATGTAGACATGACCGAGAACTATTCTTGGTCAATAACCAATAGCGGAACCTGGATGCCCATATTGGTTCCTACATATTCTACGAAGATCTTTATCGGTCAAACCGCATAACAACATACGTTGTTCCCTTTGTCATCGGTATGTTACTTGCCCGAGATTCGATCGTCGGTATCCAATACCTAGTTCAATCTCGTTACCGGCAAGTCTCTTTACTCGTTCCGTAATGCATCATTCCGTAACTAACTCATTAGCTACATTGCTTGCAAGGCTTATAGTGATGTGCATTACCGAGAGGGCCCAGAGATACCTCTCCGACAATCGGAGTGACAAAACCTAATCTCGAAATACGCCAACCCAACATGTACCTTTGGAGACACCTGTAGTACTCCTTTATAATCACCCGATTACGTTGTGACGCTTTGGTAGCACCCAAAGTGTTCCTCCGGTAAACGGAGTTGCATAATCTCATAGTTACAGGAACATGTATAAGTCATGAAGAAAGCAATAGCAACATACTAAACGATCGGGTGCTAGGCTAACGGAATGGGTCATGTCAATCACATCATTCTCCTAATGATGTGATCCCGTTAATCAAATGACAACTCATGTCTATGGTTAGGAAACATAACCATCTTCGATTAACGAGCTAGTCAAGTAGAGGCATACTAGTGACACTGCTTGTCTATGTATTCACACATGTATTATGTTCCCGGTTAATACAATTCTAGCATGAATAATAAACATTTATCATGATATAAGGAAATAAATAATAACTTTATTATTGCCTCTAGGGCATATTTCCTTCAGTCTCCCACTTGCACTAGAGTCAATAATCTAGATCACATCACCATGTGATTAACATCGATAGTTCACATCATCATGTGATTAACATCCATAGTTCACATCGCCATGTGACCAACACCCAAAGGGTTTACTAGATTCAGTAATCTAGTTCACATCGCTATGTGATTAACACCCAAAGAGTACTAAGGTGTGATCATGTTTTGCTTGTGAGAGAATCTTAGTCAACGGGTCTTTCATATTCAGATCCGTTATGTATTTTGCAATTTTTCTATGTCTACAATGCTCGCACGGAGCTACTCTAGCTAATTGCTCCCACTTTCAATATGTATCTAGATCGAGACTTAGAGTCATCCAGATCGGTGTCAAAACTTGCATCGACGTAACCCTTTACTTACCTAACCTTTTGTCACTTCCATAATCGAGAAACATATCCTTATTTTACTAAGGATAATTTTGACCGCTGTCCGTTGATCTACTCCTAGATCACTATTGTACTCCTTGCCAAACTCAAAGGTAGGGTATACAATAGATCTGGTACACAGCATGGCATACTTTATAGAATCTACGGCCAAGGCATAGGGAATGACTTTCATTCTCTTTCTATCTTCTGCCGTGGTCGGGTTTTGAGTCTTACTCAATTTCACACCTTGTAACACGTGCAAGAACTCTTTCTTTGACTGTTCCATTTTGAACTATTTCAAAATCTTGTCAAGGTATGTACTCATTGAAAAACTTATCAAGCGTCTTGATCTATCTCTATAGATCTTGATGCTCAATATGTAAGCAGCTTCACCGAGGTCTTTCTTTGAAAAAACTCCTTTCAAACACTCCTTTATGCTTTGCGTAATAATTCTACATTATTTCCGATCTACAATATGTCATTTACATATACTTATCGTAAATGCAGTAGTGCTCCCACTCACTTTCTAGTAATTACAGGCTTCACCGCAAGTCTCAGATAAAACTATATGCTATGATCAACTTATCAAAGCATGTATTCCAACTCTGAGATGCTTGCACCAGTCCATAGATGGATCATCGAGCTTGCATATTTTGTTAGCACCTTTAGGATTGACAAAACCTTCTGGTTGCATCATATACAACTCTTCTTTAATAAATCCATTAAAGAATGTAGTTTTGACATCCATTTGCCAGATTTCATAAAATGTGGCAATTGCTAACATGATTCGGACAGACTTAAGCATCGCTACTGCTTGAGAAAATCTCATTGTAGTCAACACACCTTGAACTTGTCGAAAACCTTTTGTGACAAGTCGAGCTTTGTAGATAGTAACACTACTATCGCTGTCCGCCTTCCTCTTGAAGATCCATTTATTTTCTATGGCTTGCCGATCATCGGGCAAGTCAACCAAAGTCCATACTTTGTTCTCATACATGGATCCCATCTCGCATTTCATGGCCTCAAGCCATTTTATGGAATCTGGGCTCATCGTCGCTTCCTCATAGTTCGTAGGTTCATCATGGTCTAGTAACATGACTTCCGTAACATGATTACCGTACTACTCAAGTGCGGATCTTACTCTGGAAGACCTACGAGGTTTGGTAGCAACTTGATCTGAAGTTTCATGATCATCATCATTAACTTCCTCACTAATTGGTGTAGGAATCACCGGAACTGATTTACGTGATGAACTACTTTCCAATAAGGGAGAAGGTATAATTACCTCATCAAGTTCTACTTTCCTCCCACTCACTTCTTTCGAGAGAAACTTCTTCTCTAGAAAGGATCCATTTTAGCAACGAAACACTTGCCTTCGGATCTGTGATAGAAGGTGTACCCAACAGTTACATTTGGGTATTCTATGAAGACGCACTTCTCCGATTTGGGTTTGAGCTTATCAGGTGAAAACTTTTTCACATAAGCATCACAACTCCAAACTTTTAAGAAACGACAGCTTAGGGTTTACCGTTAAACCATAGTTCATATGGTGTCGCCTCAACGGATTTAGATGGTGCCCTATTAAACGTGAATGCAGCTGTCTCTAATGCATAACCCCAAAATGATAGTGGTAAACCGATAAGAGACATCATAGATCGCACCATATCAAATAAAGTGCGGTTACGACGTTCGGACACACCATAACATTGTGGTGTTCTGTATGGCGTGAGCTGTGAAACTATTCCACATTATTTTAATTGAAGACCAAACTCAGAACTCAATTATTCGTCTTTGCGATTAGATCGCAGAAACTTTATTTTCTTGTTACGATGATTTTTCCACTTCACTCTGAAATTCTTTGAACCTTTCAACTATTTCAGACTTATGTTTCATCAAGTAGATATACCCATATCTGCTCAAATCATCTTGTGGAAGTCGAAAATAACGATACTTGCCATTTAGCATCAACACTCATTGGATCGCATACATCGGTATGTATTATTTCCAATAAGTCAAGAGCTTGTTCCATTGTTCCGAGAACGGAGTTTTAGTCATCTTGCCCAAACGGCACGGTTCGCTAGCATAAAATGATTCATAATCATGTTATTACATAATTCCATCATGATTGAGTTTTCTTCATGCGCTTTACACCAATATGACCTAAACGGCAGTGCCACAAATAAGTTGCACTATCATTATTAACTTTGCATCTTTTGGTTTTAATATTATGAATATGTGTATTACTATGATCGAGATCCAATGAATCATTTTCATTGGGTGTGAAACCATATAAGGTTTTATTCATGTAAACAGAACAACAATTTATTCTCTTACTTAAATGAATAACCTTATTGCAATAAACATGATCAAATCATATTTATGCTCAACACCAAATAACACTTATTTAGGTTCCACACTAATCCCGAAAGTATAGGGAGTGTGCGATGATGATCATATCAATCTTGGAACTACTTCCAACACTCATCGTCACTTCCCCTTCAACTAGTTTATGTTCATTCTGCAACTCCCGTTTCAAGTTACTATTCTTAGTAACTGAACCAGTATCAAATACCGAGGGGTTGCTGCGAACACTAGTAAATACACATCAATAATCTGTATATCAAATATACCTTTGTTCACTTTGCCATCCTTCTTATCCGCCAAATACTTGGGGTAGTTCCGCTTCTAGTGACCAGTTCCATTGCAGCAAAAGCACTTAGTCTTAGGCTTAGGTCCAGACTTGGGCTTCTTCACTCGAGCAAAGCAACTTGCTTGCCGCTCTTCTTGAAGTTCCCCTTCTTCCCTTTGCCCTTTTCCTTGAGACTATTGGTCTTGTCAATCATCAACACTTGATGCTCTTTCTTGATTTCTACCTTCGTCGATTTCAACATCACGAAGAGCTCGGGAATCGTTTTCGTCATCCCTTGCATACTATAGTTCATCACGAAGTTCTAGTAACTTAGTGTTGGTGACTAGAGAATTCTGTCAATCACTATCTTATCTCGAAGATTAACTCCCACTTGATTCAAGCGATTGAAGTACCTGCATAATCTGAGAACATGCTCACTAGTTGAGCGATTCTCTTCCATCTTTTAGCTATAGAACTTGTTGGAGATTTCATATCTCTCAACTCGGTATTTGCTTGAAATATTAACTTCAATTCCTGGAACATCTCATATGGTCCATGACGCTCAAAACGCCTTTGAAGTCCCGATTCTAAGCTGTTAAGTATGGTGCACTAAACTATCAAGTAGTCATCATATTGAGCTAGCCAAACGCTCATAACGCCTACATTTGCTCCTGCAATAGGTCCGTCACCTAGCGGTGCATTAAGGACATAATTCTTCAGGCAGCAATGAGGATAAACCTCAGATCACGGATCCAATCCGCATCATTGCTACTAACATTTTTCAATACAATTTTCTCTAGGAACACATATAAAAACATAGGTAAGCAACAACGCGAGCTATTGATCTACAACATAATTTGCAAAATACTACCTGGACTAAGTTCATGATAAATTAAAGTTCAATTAATCATATTACTTAAGAACTCCCACTTAGATAGACATCTCTCTAGTCATCTAAGTGATCACGTGATCCAAATCAACTAAACCATAACCGATCATCACGTGAGATGGAGTAGTTTTCAATGGTGAACATCACTATGTTGATCATATCTACTATATGATTCACGCTCGACCTTTCGGTCTCCGTGTTCCGAGGCCATATCTGCATATGCTAGGCTCGTCAAGTATAACTTGAGTATTCTGCGTGCAAAACTGGCTTGCACCCGTTGTAGATGGACGTGGAGCTTATCACACCCGATCATCACGTGGTGTCTCGGCACGATTTAACTTTGGCAACGGTGCATACTGTGGAGAACACTACTTGATAATTTTAGTGAGAGATCATCTTAAAATGCTACCGTCAATCAAAGCAAAATAAGATGCATAAAGGATAAACATCACATGCAATCAATATAAGTGATATGATATGGCCATCATCATCTTGTGCTTGTGATCTCCATCTCCGAAGCACCGTCGTGATCACCATCGTCACCGGCGCGACACCTTGATCTCCATCGTAGCATCGTTGTCGTTTCGCCATCTATTGCTTCTACGACTATCGCTACCGCTTAGTGATAAAGTAAAGCAATTACAGGCGTTGCATTTCATACAATAAGCGACAACCATATGGCTCCAGCCGATTGCCGATAACTTCGGTTACAAAACATGATCATCTCATACAATAAAATATAGCATCACGTCTTGACCATATCACATCACAACATGCCCTGCAAAAACAAGTTAGACGTCCTCTACTTTGTTGTTGCAAGTTTTACGTGGCTGCTACGGGCTGAGCAAGAACCGTTCTTACCTACGCATTAAAACCACAACGATACTTCGTCAAATAGACTCCGCTTTAACCTTCTCAAGGACCGGGCGTAGCCACACTCGGTTCAACTAAAGTGAGAGACAGACACCCGCCAGCCACCTTTAAGCACGAGTGCTCGTAATGGTGAAACCAGTCTCGCGTAAGCGTCTGGCGTAATGTCGGTCCGGGCCGCTTCATCTCACAATACCGCTGAACCAAAGTATGACATTCTGGTAGGCAGTATGACTTGTATCGCCCACAACTCACTTGTGTTCTACTCGTGCAAAACATCAAACCATAAAAACCGAGGCTCGGATGCCACTTTGTTGGGGAACGTAGTAATTTCAAAAAATTCCTACGCACACGCAAGATCATGGTGATGCATAGCAACGAGAGGGGAGAGTGTATGTCCACGTACCCTCGTGAGACCGTGGCGGAAGCGTCATAACAACGCAGTTGATGTAGTCGCACGTCTTCACGATCCGACCGATCCAAGTACCGAACGTCACGGCACCTCCGAGTTACGCACACGCTCAGCTCGATGACGATCCCGGACTCCGATCCAAAGCAAAGTGTCGGGATGAGTTCCGTCAAGACGACGGCGTGGTGACGATGATGATGCTCCACCGGACGCAGGGCTTCGCCTAAGCTCCGCGACGATATGACTTCACGGCGCAGGCTTCGCCTAAGCTCCGCGACGATATGACTTCACGGCGCGCAGGCTTCGCCTAAGCTCCGCGACGATATGACCGAAGTGGAATATGGTGGAGGGGGGCACCGACACGGCTAAGGAAACGATCCGTAGATCAACTTGTGTGTTCTAGGGTGCCCCCCCCTTATATAAAGGAGCAAGGGAGGGGTGGCCGCCTAGGAGGAGGCGCACCAGGGGAGTCCTACTCCCACCGGAGTAGGATTCCCCTTTCCTAGTCCAACTAGGAAACCTTCCATGTAGTAGGAGTAGGAGAGAAGGAAAGGGAAGGGAAAGGAGAAGGAAGGAAGGGGCGCCTTCCCTAGTCCAATTCGGACCAGACCAAGGGAAGGGTGCGGCCACCCTTGAGGCCCTTTTCCTTCTTTCCCGTATGGCCCAATAAGGCCCAATACGTATTCCCGTAACTCTCCGGTACTCCGAAAAATACCCGAATCACTCGGAACCTTTCCGCACTCCGAATATAGTCGTCCAATATATCGATCTTTACGTCTCGACCATTTCGAGACTCCTCGTCGTGTCCCTGATCTCATCCGGGACTCCGAACTCCTTCGGTACATCAAAACTCATAAACTCATAATATAACCGCTATCGCCGAAACCTTAAGCGTGCGGACCCTACGGGTTCGAGAACTATGTAGACATGACCGAGAACTATTCTTGGTCAATAACCAATAGCGGAACCTGGATGCCCATATTGGTTCCTACATATTCTACGAAGATCTTTATCGGTCAAACCGCATAACAACATACGTTGTTCCCTTTGTCATCGGTATGTTACTTGCCCGAGATTCGATCGTCGGTATCCAATACCTAGTTCAATCTCATTACCGGCAAGTCTCTTTACTCGTTCCGTAATGCATCATTCCGTAACTAACTCATTAGCTACATTGCTTGCAAGGCTTATAGTGATGTGCATTACCGAGAGGGCCCAGAGATACCTCTCCGACAATCGGAGTGACAAAACCTAATCTCGAAATCGCCAACCCAACATGTACCTTTGGAGACACCTGTAGTACTCCTTTATAATCACCCAGATTACGTTGTGACGTTTGGTAGCACCAAAATGTTCCTCCGTAAACGGGAGTTGCATAATCTCATAGTTACGGTGAACATGTATAAGTCATGAAGAAAGCAATAGCAACATACTAAACGATCGGGTGCTAGGCTAACGGAATGGGTCATGTCAATCACATCATTCTCCTAATGATGTGATCCCGTTAATCAAATGACAACTCATGTCTATGGTTAGGAAACATAACCATCTTCGATTAACGAGCTAGTCAAGTAGAGGCATACTAGTGACACTGCTTGTCTATGTATTCACACATGTATTATGTTCCCGGTTAATACAATTCTAGCATGAATAATAAACATTTATCATGATATAAGGAAATAAATAATAACTTTATTATTGCCTCTAGGGCATATTTCCTTCAAGGGCCCCCTGGTCTTCATCTTTGGCGAGGATTTTTATTATTTATTCTAAGATATTCCGTGGAGTTTCGTGTCATTACGAGAACTTTTGTTTTCTGCACATAAAACAACACCATGGCAATTCTGCTGAAAACAGCGTCAGTCCGGGTTAGTTCCATTCAAATCATACATGTTAGAGTCCAAAACAAGGGCAAAAGTGTTTGGAAAAGTAGATACGACGGAGACGTATCAAGCATCATCACTGACAACGGGTCGAACTTCGCTGCGGATCCGTTTCGCCTAAGTTCAAAAAATCCTACCGAGTGATGAGCAAGCCTCTCACTCGGGGGCTTAGCTGCGAATCCGTTTCGCCTAAGTTTAAAAAAAATCCTACCGAGTGGTGAGCAATCCTCTCACTCGGGGGCTTAGCTTCAGTCCAGAACTCGCCTAAGTTTAAAAAATCCTACCAAGTGATGAGAAATCCTCCCACTCGGAGGCTTAGCTGCAGTCCAGTACTCGCCTAAGTTTAAAAAAATCCTACCGAGTGGTGAGCAATCCTCCCACTCGGAGGTTTAGCTACAGTCCAGTACTCGCCTAAGTTTAAAAAATCCTACCGAGTGGTGAGCTATCCTCCCACTCGGGGGCTTAGCTGCAGTCCAGAACTCGCCGAAGTTTAAAAAATCCTACCGAGTGGTGAGCAATCCTCCCACTCGGGGGCTTAGCTGCAGTCCAGTGCTCGCCTAAGTTTAAAAAAATCCTACCAAGTGGTGAGCAATCCTCCCACTCGGAGGCTTAGCTGCAGTCCAGTACTCGCCTAAGTTTAAAAAATCCTACTGAGTGGTGAGCAATCCTCCCACTCGGGGGCTTAGCTGCAGTCCAAGACTACTTAAGTTTAAAGTCCTACCGAGTGGTGAGCAATCCTCCCACTCGGGGGCTTAGCTACACTCCAGTACTCACCTAAGTTTAAAAAATCCTACCGAGTGGTGAGAAATCCTCCCACTTGGGGGCTTAGCTGCAGTCCAGTACTCGCCTAAGTTTAAAAAATCCTACCGTGTGGTGAGCAATCCTCCCACTCCGGGGCTTAGATGCAGTCCAAGACTACTTAAGTTTTAAAAATCCTACCGAGTGGTGAGCAATCCTCCCACTCGGGGGCTTAGCTGCTGTCCAGTACTCGCCTAAGTTTAAAAAATCCTACCGAGTGGTGAGCAATCCTCCCACTTGGGGCTTAGCTGCAGTCCACTACTCGCTTAAGTTCAAAACATATCCCTATCCGCAAGGACGACGAGGTGCAGGTCGATTGCAACCTTCTCCTTCGGAGCTATGCCACGAATACAATGTGCACTCCATCCCTATCCGCAAGGACGATGAGGTACAGGTCGACTGCAACCTTCTCCTTCGGAGCTACGCCACAAATACAACGTGCACTCCATCCTTGTCTGCAAGGACGACGAGGCGCGGGTCGATTGAAGTTTCCACTTTAGAGCTGCATCTCAAACACAAGGGTCATTCCAAGTGTAGAACAAATTACAAAAGCAATCGCAAGCATATCCAGAGATAAATCAAGTCCAGACGAACCCTAAAAGTTCAAGACCGCAGAAGTACTCGGGCACTCAGCCCAGAAGAGTTTAACGGCTACAAAAACCACTCGGCATCCCGAGGCAAATTTAAGGTGGGGCATAAAAGTTTGTTCACTCCGCAGGAGGAGGGCTGGCAGGCTCGACGAATTCATCCAGGTCAATGCCATCGGCAATCCGAGTGGCTGCGGCAATGAATGTCTCCATGAAGGATTGGAAGTCATGCTTCTTGGTATTGGCGACCTTGATAGCCACCAGCTTCTCTTCTCGCGCCTCCTTGCAATGAACGCGGACCAAAGATAGAGCCACATCAGCACCGCACCGGGCAGAAGACTTTTTCCACTCCTGCACTCGACCTGGGATTTCGTTAAGTCGAGTCATCAGAGACTCGAGGTCATTCGAGAGCGTTTCCCCTGGCTAGAGTGCTGTGTCGATCCTAGACATTGCGACCTTCAGTCGAGCAAGATAGTCAACAGCACCGTCGATGCGGGATTCCAGTCGGAGCAAGTTCATAGCAGCTTCATCTTTCACAGGGGAATTGATGAGGTCCAAGCTTGGTTCAATTCGCCAAATTTCCTCCTCGAAATCTCGGTAAAACTCTGCATGCACAATCCGAGGATGAGTCAATAGTCATATGCCGAGTCGATAAAGATAAACTAGTCGGAATAGAATATATAACTTCAAGCTTGATGAACAGCTTCTTGGCAAGGCTCCTCAGATAGCTTTCCAGATCGTCCCTCCTGCGAGCAATGCCTTCCATCCTCTCGTTCAGATTGACCTTGTCCTTCTTCAAGCGGGTTACTTCCTTGTTGGCTTCGTCCAGGGCAGATTTTATCTTGGCATTTTCTTCCTCCAGTTTGCTGACTGAAGCCAGCTTTTGTTCAACCAGAGCAGTTTTGTCGTCGGCCTTCTTCTGTGCGGCAGCCAGATCTTGATCCTTTTTGGCTAGATCCTGGTTCAGTTTCTCTGAAAAGAAAGAATGCTTGATTCAGAAAGAGCAGAATGAAATCCAGTCGACAAACCAGATCGAAGACAATCCAGAGCGGAATTTCTTACCATTGGCGTCATCCTTGGCTTTCTGCAGTTCTGTCTTGGCCAACTCCAGGTCAAGGTTGAGTTGAATCTGCTGTTTCTCCAAGTCAGCAAAGCGAGCTCCAAGATCACAAGATTTCTGCAAACAAGGAATGAGTCAGTCGACTAGTTAAAATATTGGTTATTCCAGAGAGATAAAAGGATAAAGCCAACAAATTCTAAGACTACTGCCGAATCAAACTTCCAACAGTAGTCTCGGGGACTACACCCAGTGGGTGCACTTAGCGTGCCCCCACATATTCAGTTTACACTCGGCAAGGCCTTCCTTCAGCGCGAGTGCAAAAAAAAGAAGAGAAAAGAGAGATAACAACAAACAGATTCTCCAGACCATAGTCGATTGCCAACAGTCGACCACGGTCTCGGGGACTACACCCAGTGGGTGCACTCAGCGTGCCCCCACTAGTTCAAAAAATCCACTCGACTTGATCCGCTCAGACCGAGTGAAGAAGTTCAAAATTCAAGACTACTGATCGGCCCATGATCCACCATAGTCTCGGGGTCTACACCCAGTGGGTGCACTCAGCGTGCCCCCACTAATCCAAAAAATTCAATCGACCACAACATCAGATTCAGCTCCAAGTCAAGAAGCGAAGATCCTTGGAAAGAGAGTTTTCAGGTACCATATCCTAACAGAACAAGTCAAGAGAGGCAGTCGACTAGCTGCGAACCTGAACATTGCTCTGGAGAGCGGAGCTGGCATCATAAGCAGCCTGGCTAGCATCCCGCACCATCTTCATCTTCTCCATCATGATGCCTGCTTGGCGTATAGCTTCTTTGGCAGCATCCACTTCGTCTTCTGGGACGTGATGTGTAGCAAAAACTGAAGGTGGATCGGCAGAAGGTCGAGCACTCGACAGCGGTATGGCGAGAGAAGCGAAAGTCCGATTGGCGTCACCAGCGTCCTGAACTACCGGTTCCACCACTGGCGTCGACTGAGTTGTCTTGCCAGCGGACGCTTTCCTGTTTCTCCTCCCCAAGGGCCTCTGCGGCTCGTCATCATCGTCGAGGAGGTCAATAATGTTGGGAGCTACAAAAGTTTCAGTCGCCAACATTTTATCACCCGATCGAATATATCATAGTTCAGTCGACAGAAGGACAATAGAATAACAAAGATTGTACCCGGGATGGAGGTGACCGCGTCTTCCATTTCCTCATCCTTGTTTCTATAAGCTGAAGTCCCAGAAGTAGCGGCACTGCCAATTTCAAGGTTCATTCAATTAAACCAAAGGAAAGATAAACAGCGCAGGGCATCGAGTAAAAGCAAAGAAGTACACTCACGCAGATGCAACATGAATGTCAATCTTGATTTTTAGCAGCGCCTTCCGAGTCTTCTGCACGACGACCTTGGTCTGCTTTGGAGCCTTTTCAGTCGGTGCTGGAGAAGATGTCCGAGGACGCTTTGACGATTGCCCAGTTGGAACGGTCGCCTTGTCACGGGCGCTCGTTGGATCTTGAGCAAGCTTGGATCGCCTTTCCCTGCGGGGAGGAGAGCCGACCTCTTCTTCATCACTCGAGTCGTCACTCTCCCCCTCTCCCTCTCCGTCAGAATGCCATTCGCCGCTTTCGCCTCCGCTTGCCTCACCCTCCGCATCTTGCTCCTGCTCTCCGTTGGGCATCGAGTACATTTCGGTAAGAGTCTGGAAGAAAGCAAGCAGGACAAAGTCAGTCGGTAAAGCATAAAAAATTGTACGAATAAATCAAGATTGCAGTCGGAAATTCATAATTGGACCTTGTATGGTTCATAAGATTGGTCGAGTGGAGGAATTCTCCTGGCTCCCCTGGGGTTGTCTTTGTTTCCTGTGATACTCATCAGCCACCCCTCCAACGTAGTCTCGTCGAGTTCCTCCGGATGAGTCCGAGTGGTGTCATCAATGCCTGAATACATCCACATCGGATGGTCACGAGCTTGAAGCAGTAGGATGCGTCGCCGAATGAAAACCTCCAGCAAATCCATACCAGTCACCCCATCACGGACAAGTTGAACTACTTGATAGACCAGCACCTTGACTTGTGCCTTTTCCTCCGGGATCACCTTCAAAGGGGAGGGTTTCGCCACTCGGGCCAAAGAAAAAGGGGGAAGTCCAGTCGACTGCCTTGGGGTCGGCTGGTCTTTGCTGTAGAACCAGGTCGACTGCCGATACGTCTCCAACGTATCTATAATTTTTTATTGCTCCATGCTACTTTATCTACTGTTTTGGACTATATTGGGCTCTATTTTCCACTTTTATATTATTTTTGGGACTAACCTATTAACCGGAGGCCCATCCCAGAATTGTTGTTTTTTTGCCTATTTCAGTGTTTCGAAGAAACGGAATATCAAACGGAGTCCAAACAGAATGAAACCTTCGGGAACGTGACTTTCTCACCGAACGTGATCCAGGAGACTTGGACCCTACTCCAAGGAACAAAAGAGGCGGTCACGAGGGTGGGGGCGCCCCCCCTAGGGCGCGCCCCCTGCCTCGTGGGCCCCCTGTTGCTCCACCGACGTACTCCTTCCTCCTATATATACCTACATACCCCCAAACGATCAGAACAGGAGCCAAAAACCTAATTCCACCGCCGCAACTTCCTGTATCCATGAGATCCCATCTTGGGGCCTGTTAGGAGCTCACGCGGGGGCATCTACCACGGAGGGCTTCTACATCATCATCATAGCATCTCCGATGAAGTGTGAGTAGTTTACTTCAGACCTTCGGGTCCATAGCTAGTAGCTAGATGGCTTCTTCTCTCTTTTTGGATCTCAATACAATGTTCTCCCCCTCTCTCGTGGAGATCTATTCGATGTAATCTTATTTTTGCGGTGTGTTTGTTGAGATCGATGAATTGTGGGTTTATGATCCAGATTATCTATGAACAATATTTGAATCTTCTCCGAATTCTTTTATGTATGATTGGTTATCTTTGCAAGTCTCTTCGAATTATCCATTTGGTTTGGCCAACTAGATTGGTAGTTCTTGCAATGGGAGAAGTGCTTAGCTCTGGGTTCAATCTTGTGGTGTCCTTACCCAAAGGATGTAAAGGGTTGCAAGGCACGTATTGTATTGTTGCCATCGAGGATAACAAGATGGGGTTTTTATCATATTGCATGAATTTATCCCTCTACATCATGTCATCTTGCTTAAGGCGTTACTCTGTTTTTAACTTAATACTCTAGATGCATCTTTGGATAGCGGTCGATGAGTGGAGTAATAGTAGTAGATGCAGCAGAGTCGGTCTACTTGTCTCGGACGTGATGCCTATATACATGATCATACCTAGATATTCTCATAACTATGCTCAATTCTGTCAATTGCAAGCGGTAATTTGTTCACCCACCGTAGAATACTTATGCTCTTGAGAGAAGCCACTAGTGAAACCTATGGCCCCGGGTCTATTTTCATCATATCAATCTCCATCACTTTAATACTTGCTTTGTTTTTACTTTGCCTTTTACTTTACACTTTGCAACTCTATATCAAAATACCAAAAATATTATTTATCATCTCTATCGGATCTCACTCTCGTAAGTGACCGTGAAGGGATTGACAACCCCTAATCGCGTTGGTTGCGAGGAGCTATTGTTTTGTGCAGGTACGAGGGACTTGTGTGTAGCCTCCTACTGGATTGATACCTTGGTTCTCAAAAACTGAGGGAAATACTTACGCTACTTTGTTGCATCATCCTCTCCTCTTCAGGGAAATCCAACGCAGTGCTCAAGGCGTAGCAAGAAGAATTTCTGGCGCCGTTGCCGGGGAGGTCTTCGCTCAAGTCAAGGCATACCAAGTACCCATCACAATCCCTATCTCCCGAATTACATTATTTGCCATTTGCCTCTCGTTTTCCTCTCCCCCACTTCACCCTTGCCGTTTTATTCGCCCTCTCTTTCCCAACCTCCTCCTCTTTTTCCCGTTTGCCTTTTTCTCGCTTGCCTTTTGTTTGCTCGTGTGTTAGTTTGCTTGTTTGTCGCGATGGCTCAAGATACTACCAAATTGTGTGACTTCACCAATACCAATAATAATGATTTCCTTAGCGCTCCGATTGCTCCTCTTGCCAATACTGAATCTTGTGAAATCAATACTGCTTTGTTGAATCTTGTTATGAAAGATCAATTCGCCGGCCTTCCTAGTGAAGATGCGCTACTCATGTGAATAGCTTCGTTGATTTATGTGATATGCAAAAGAAAAAAAGATGTCGATAATGATGTCGTTAAGTTGAAGCTATTTCCTTTTTCGCTTAGAGATCGTGCTAAAGTGTGGTTTTCATCTCTGCCTAAAAATAGTATTGATTCTTGGAACAAGTGCAAAGATGCTTTTATCCCTAAGTATTTTCCTCCCGCTAAGATCATCTCTCTTAGGAACGATATTGTGAATTTTAAGCAACTTGATCATGAACATGTTGCACAAGCTTGGGAGAGAATGAAATTAATGATACGTAATTGTCCTACTCATGGTTTGAACTTGTGGATGATTATACAAAACTTTTATGCCGGATTGAATTTTGCTTCTAGAAATCTTTTAGATTCGGCCGCGGGAGGCACTTTTATGGAAATCACCTTAGGAGATGCTACTAAATTCCTAGATAATATTATGGTTAATTATTCTCAATGGCATACTAAAAGATCTACTAATAAAAAAGTGCATGCGATAGAAGAAATTAATGTTTTGAGTGGAAAAATGGATGAACTTATGAAATTATTTGCTAATAAGATTGTTTCTTCTGATCCTAATGATATGCCTTTGTCCACTTTGATTGAGAATAATAATGAATCTATGGATGTGAATTTTGTTGGTAGGAATAATTTTGGTAACAACGCGTATAGAGGGAATTTTAATCCTAGGCCTTATCCTAGTAATCCTTCTAATAATTATGGAAATTCCTACAACAACTCTTATGGAAATTTTAATAAGATGCCCTCTGAATTTGAGAGTACTGTTAAAGAGTTTATGAATTCACAAAAGAATTTTAATGCTTTGCTTGAGGAGAAATTGCTTAAAGTTGATGATTTGGCTAGGAACGTTGATAGAATTTCTCTTGAAATTGATTCTTTAAAGCTTAGATCTATTCCTCCTAAGCATGATATCAATGAGTCTCTCAAAGCTATGAGAATTTCCATTGATGAGTGCAAAGAAAGAACCGCTAGGACGCGTGCTTCCAAAGATGCCTTTATTAAAGCGTGTTCTTCCAATTCCTATGAAAATCAAGATGAAGATCTAAAAGTTATTGATGTGTCCCCCATTAAATCTTTGTTTTGCAATATGAATCTTGATGAAACTGGATATAATCTTCCTTTACCTAGAAGGTGTTCCAAAAAATCGGAGTATTTAGATCTTGATTATGAAATTGATGATTGTGGGATTGAAAGAAATAAAAACCTAGATGTCGCTAAACCCACTATATTGGATTTCAAGGAATTTAATTATGAAAGTTGCTCTTTAATTGATTGTATTTCCTTGTTGTAATCCGTGCTAAATTCTCCTCATGCTTATAGTCAAAACAAAGCCTTTACTGAACATATTGTTGATGCCTTGATGCAATCTTATGAAGAAAAACTTGAGTTGAAAGTTTCTATCCCTAGAAAACTCTATGATGAGTGGGAACCAACTATTAAAATTAAAATTAAAAATCGTGAGTTTTATGCTTTGTGTGATTTGGGTGCTAGTGTCTCCACTATCCCCAAAACTTTGTGTGATTTGCTAGATTTCCGTGACTTTGATGATTGCTCTCTAAACTTGCATCTTGCGGATTCCACTATTAAAAAACCTATGGGAAGAATTAATGATGTTCTTATTATTGCAAATAGGAATTATGTGCCCGTATATTTTATCGTGCTTGATATAGATTGCAATCCTTCATGTCCTATTATTCTTGGTAAACCTTTTCTTAGAACGATTGATGCAATTATTGATATGAAGGAAGGGAATATTAGATTCCAATTTCCCTTAAAGAAGGGCATGGAACACTTTCCTAGAAATAAAATAAAATTACCATATTAATCTATCATGAGAGACACTTATGGATTTCCTACCAAAGACGACAATACTTAAATATATCCTTGCTTTTATGCCTAGCTAGGGGCGTTAAACGATAGCGCTTGTTGGGAGGCAACCCAATTTTATTTTTAGTTTTTTGCTTTTGCTTCTGTTTAGGAATAAATAATCCATCTAGCCTATGTTTAGATGTGGTTTTATGTTTTAATTAGTGTTTGTGCCAAGCTAGACCTATTGGATCTTCTTGGATGATAGTTATTTGATCTTGCTGTAATTTCCAGAAACTTTGCGCTCAGCGCCCGAATTATTAAAAATCACCAGAACAAGATAAAATACTGATTCCAATTGCTGCTGATCAATAAACAAATTGTCTAGGTCTTCTAATTTTGGTATATGTTTTTGAGTTCTGGAAGTTTGCGTTAGTTACATATTACTACAGACTGTTCTGTTTTTGACAGATTCTGTTTTTCGTGTGTTGTTTGCTTATTTTGATGAATCTATGGCTAGTAAAATAGTTTATAATCCATAGAGAAGTTGGAATACAGTAGGTTTAACACCAATATAAATAAATAATGAGTTCATTACATTACCTTAAAGTAGTCTTTTGTTTTCTTTCTCTAACGGAGCTCACGAGATTTCTATTGAGTTTTGTGTTGTGAAGTTTTCAAGTTTTGGGTGAATTCTTTTGATGGATTATGGAACAAGGAGTGGCAAGAGCCTAAGCTTGGGGATGATCATGGCACCCCAAGATAATCCAAGGACACCAAAAGTCAAAGCTTGGGGATGCCCGGAAGGCATCCCCTCTTTCGTCTACTTCCATCGGTAATTTACTTGGAGCTATATTTTTATTCACCACATGATAAGTGTTTTGCTTGGAGCGTCTTGTATTATTTGCGTCTTTGTCTGTTAGTTTACCACAATCATACTTTCTGTACACACCTTTTTAGAGAGCCATACATGAATTGGAATTTGATAGAATACTCTATGTGCTTCACTTATATCTTTTGAGCTTGATAGTTTTGCTCATAGTGCTTCACTTATATCTTTTGAGCGTGATAATTTTTGCTCTAGTGCTTCACTTAAATCTTTTAGAGCACGGTGGTGGATTTGTTTTAAAGAAACTATTGATCTCTCATGCTTCACTTAGATTATTTTGAGAGTCGTTAATAGCATGGTAATTTGCTTAATATTAATATACTTGGTATTCAATATATGTGAGACTTTCTTTTGAGTGCGTTGAATACTAAGAAAGGTTTGATGCTTGATAATTGTTTTGAGATATGAAGATGGTGATATGAGAGTCATGCTAGTTGAGTAGTTGTGAATTTAAAGAATACTTGTGTTGAAGTTTGTGATTCCCGTAGCATGCACGTATGGTGAACCGTTATGTGATGAACTCGAGCATGATTTATTTATTGATTTTCTTCCTTATGAGTGGCGGTCGGGGACGGCGATGGTTTTTCCTACCAATCTATCCCCTAGGATCATGCGTGTAATACTTTGCTTTGATAACTTCTAGATTTTTGCAATAAGTATATGAGTTCTTTATGACTAATGTTGAGTCCATGGATTATACGCACTTTTCCCCATCCTTCCACCATTGCTAGCCTCTCTAATACCGCGCACTTTTCGCCGGTATCATACACCCATCATATATCTTCCTCAAAATAGCCACCATACCTACCTATCATGGCATTTCCATAGCCATTCCAAGATATATTGCCATGCAACTTTCCACCGTTCCATTTGTTATGACACGCTCCATTATTGTCATATTGCTAGCATGATCATGTAGTTGACATCGTATTTGTGGCAAATCCACCGTTCATAATTCTTTCATACATGTCACTCATGGTTCATTGCATATCCCGGTACACTGCCGGGGGCATTCATATAGAGTCATACTTTGTTCTAAGAATCGAGTTGTAATTGTTGAGTTGTAAGTAAATAAAAGTGTGATGATCATCATTATTAGAGCATTGTCCCAAGTGAGGAAAGGATGATGGAGACCATGATTCCCCCACAAGTCGGGATGAGACTCCGGACAAAAAAGAAAAAAAAGAAAAAAAAAGAGGCCAAAAAAAAGAGAAAAGGCCCAAATAAAAATAAAAAAAGGAAATGAGAGAAAAAGAGAGAAGTGACAATGCTACTATCCTTTTACCACACTTGTGCTTCAAAGTAGCACCAAGATCTTCATGATAGAGAGTCTCTCATTTTGTCACTTTCATATACTAGTGGGAATTTTTCATTATAGAACTTGGCTTGTATATTCCAATGATGGGCTTCCTCAAATGCCCTAGGTCTTTGTGAGCAAGCGAGTTGGATGCACACCCACTTAGTTTCTTTTGTTGAGCTTTCATATACTTATAGATCTAGTGCATTCGTTGCATGGCAATCCCTACTCACTCACATTGATATCTATTGATGGGCATCTCCATAGCCCGTTGATACGCCTAGTTGATGTGAGACTATCTTCTCCTTTTTGTCTTCTCCACAACCACCATTCTATTCCACATATAGTGCTATATCCATGGCTCACGCTCATGTATTGTGTGAAGATTGAAAAAGTTTTGAAAATGTTAAAGTATGAAACAATTGCTTGGCTTGTCATCGGGGTTGTGCATGATTTAAATATTTTGTGTGGGGAAGATGGAGCATAGCCAGACTATATGATTTTGTAGGGATAACTTTCTTTGGCCATGTTATTTTGAGAAGACATAATTGCTTAGTTAGTATGCTTGAAGTATTATTATTTTTATGTCAATATGAACTTTTGTCTTAAATCTTTCAGATCTGAATATTCATACCACAATTAAGAAGATTTACATTGAAATTATGCCAAAGTATCACTCCGCATCAAAAATTCTCTTTTTATCATTTACCTACTCAAGGACGAGCAGGAATTAAGCTTGGGGATGCCTCGATACATCTCCAACGTATCTATAATTTTTGATTGCTCCATGCTACTTTATCTACTGTTTTGGACTATATTGGGCTTTATTTTCCACTTTTATATTATTTTTGGGACTAACCTATTAACCGGAGGCCCAGCCTAGAATTGCTGTTTTTGCCTATTTCAAGTGTTTCGAAGAAACAGAATATCAAACGGAGTCCAAACGGAATGAAACCTTCGGGAACGTGATTTTCTCACCGAACGTGATCCAGGAGACTTGGACCCTACTCCAAGGAATAAAACAGGCGGTCACGAGGGTGGGGGGCGTGCTCCCTGCCTCGTGGGCCCCCTGTTGCTCCGCCGACGTACTCCTTCCTCCTATATATACCTACGTACCCCCAAACAATCAGAACAGGAGCCAAAAACTTAATTCCACCGCCGCAACTTCATGTATCCACGAGATCCCATCTTGGGGCCTGTTCCGGAGCTCCGCCGGAGGGGGCATCCACCATGGAGGGCTTCTACATCATCATCATAGCCTCTCCGATTAAGTGTGAGTAGTTTACTTGCACCTTCGGGTCCATAGCTAGTAGCTAGATGGCTTCTTCTCTCTTTTTGGATCTCAATACAATGTTCTCCCCCTCTCTCGTGGAGATCTATTCGATGTAATCTTATTTTTGCGGTGTGTTTGTTGAGATTGATGAATTGTGGATTTATGATCCAGATTATCTATGAACAATATTTGAATCTTCTCTGAATTCTTTTATGTATGATTGGTTATCTTTGCAAGTCTCTTCGAATTATCCGTTTGGTTTGGCCAACTAGATTGGTAGTTCTTGCAATGGGAGAAGTGCTTAGCTTTGGGTTCAATCTTGCGGTGTCCTTACCAAAGGATGTAAAGGGTTGCAAGGCACGTATTGTATTGTTGCCATCGAGGATAACAAGATGGTTTTTTATCATATTGCATGAATTTATCCCTCTACATCATGTCATCTTGCTTAAGGCGTTACTCTGTTTTTAACTTAATACTCTAGATGCATGCTGGATAGCGGTTGATGAGTGGAGTAATAGTAGTAGATGCAGGCAGGAGTCGGTCTACTTGTCTCGGACGTGATGCCTATATACATGATCATACCTAGATATTCTCGTAACTATGCTCAATTCTTTCAATTGCTCAACAGTAATTTGTTCACCCACCATAGAATACTTATGCTCTTGAGAGAAGCCACTAGTGAAACCTATGGCCCCCGGGTCTATTTTCATCATATCAATCTCCATCACTTTAATACTTGCTTTGTTTTTACTTTGCCTTTTACTTTAACTTTGCAACTCTATATCAAAAATACCAAAAATATTATTTATCATCTCTATCAGATCTCACTCTCGTAAGTGACCGTGAAGGGATTGACAACCCCTAATCGCGTTGGTTGCGGGGAGCTATTGTTTTGTGCAGGTACGAGGGACTTGTGCGTAGCCTCCTACTGGATTGATACCTTGGTTCTCAAAAACTGAGGGAAATACTTACGCTACTTTGCTGCATCATCCTCTCCTCTTCGGGGAAATCCAACGCAGTGCTCAAGAGGTAGCAACTGTCACCCACGGACCGAGTCGGGAAGAATCATGGCTGGAAAAGAACTTTTACCCCTCATCTGAATCCCGAGGCCCCCGCACATTTGGATCACATGCGTTCTTTCATCACTCGGATTTGCCTTTTTGACCGACTGGGAGCGCCATGTGAAGATGTGTTTGAAGAGGCCCCAGTGGGGTCGGCAGCCCAGGAAATTCTCACACAAAGACACGAAGGCAGCAAGGTACACAATGGTGTTTGGGGTGAAATGATGGAGTTGCTTGAAAAAATTCAAGAAACCTCGAAAGAAAGGGTGAGGAGGCAAGGAGAACCCGCGGTCAATGTGAGTGGCAAGGAGGACGCACTCACCCTCTCGCGGCTGCGGCTCGGTCTCATTCCCCGGAAGCCGCGCTGATTCGTGGGGAATCAGTCCCCCTTAAACCAGGTCGTCGATGTCGTCCTGGCTGATCGCCGAGCGAATCCAGTCGTCCTGGATCCATCCCGGCGGCAGGCCAGACCTCGAGGAAGATCCACCCCGGCTGGACTTCCTCCCCTTCGCCTTCGTCGTCGCCTTCTTCGCACGCTCGAGAGCCACCGTCTTCTCCTTCCCCATCGCCGCAAGTGGATCTCGAACGGAACGGCGGCACTAGGGCGGAAGCAAGCGCGGCGGAGAACTCTGAAGAAGAGGAGGAAAAATGAGAGCACACTGTTCAAAAACCCTGGTCCGGCACCTTATATGAGGTTACTTCCGAGTGGCTGACGTGTAGGCCCGGGCAATCTTATCCAATTCCGCAACAGTCACGCGCGCGATATGTGGCAAAAAAAGGCGGCGCTGAAATCGAGGCGGCCCTGCCTAATCCTGCCCGATTAATGTGGCCTCCTCCGCCCCGCGCGCTTCCCAAAATTCGAATCCCGCGAAATCCGCGGACAGCAGAACAATTCGTCAGATGGAAGATCTCCTCCACATCATCAATCGGAGCTCTTCCAGTAAAAGTTCACTCGACAAGAAATTAGGAATGGATCAAGGCGACTGAAGAAGAAGTTGGTATCATCACCTCGGTTCATTGATATAGAACAAGATATACTCGTAGCACGGAAAACAAGTCGGAAGTGTCCTCAACTCCTTCCCCACTCAAACCCTGATCCATTCGGGGGCTAATGACGAAGCTATGTACCTAGGGAAGGTCATGGACCTGTCCAGGATACCCTCCCCAAGGACATCCCTTAAAAAACCAGAAGAATCATCATTCACTCGACCATGAAGCTATGTTCCACTCGGCAGTCTTGAAGTCACTCGACCGTGAAGACTGTCACTCAACTACCAGAAGATCTAAAGCCACTCTGTCCTGCAACGGTCGGGAATTAAGTCATAGCTTTATGGACATTATGTAACTTTATTACTGGCGTTACCAGTAACTCCTCCCTCTTATTGTACACTTAACCCTGCGTAACGGAGGAGAGCTAGGTGTCAAGCACTCTATATAAGCCACCCCTCCTTCGGGACAAGGGTTGGCACCCTCATAACTCACACGCATATAATCCAAATCGACCGCCTCCGGGCTCCGAGACGTAGGGTTGTTACTTCCTCCGAGAAGGGCCTGAACTCGTAAAACTTGCGTGTACAACTCCTCCATAGCTGAGATCTTGCCTCTAAATTACCTACCCCCTATTCTACTGTCGGACTTAGAACCACGACAGTATCCTCATACCTAGTTCAATCTCGTTACCGGCAAGTCTCTTTACTCGTTCCGTAATGCATCATCCCGTGACTAACTCATTAGTTACATTGCTTGCAAGGCTTACAGTGATGTGCATTACCGAGAGGGCCCAGAGATACCTCTCCGAAACACGGAGTGACAAATCCTAATCTCGATCTATGCCAACCCAGCAAACACCATCGGAGACACCTGTAGAGCATCTTTATAATCACCCAGTTATGTTGTGACGTTTGATAGCACACTAAGTGTTCCTCCGGTATTTGGGAGTTGCATAATCTCATAGTCATAGGAACATGTATAAGTCATGAAGAAAGCAATAGCAATAAACTAAACAATCACAGTGCTAAGCTAACGGATGGGTCTTGTCCATCACATCATTTGATGTGATCCCGATCATCAAATGACAATACATGTCTATGGCTAGGAAACTTAACCATCTTTGATTAACGAGCTAGTCAAGTAGAGGCATACTAGGGACACTTTGTTTTGTCTATATATTCACACATGTATCAAGTTTCCGGTTAATACAATTCTAGCATGAATAATAAACATTTATCATGGTATAAGGAAATATAAATAACAACTTTATTATTGCCTCTAGGGCATATTTCCTTCACTCTCCCACTTGCACTAGAGTCAATAATCTAGTTCACATCACCCTGTGATTTAACACCAATAGTTCACATCATCATGTGATTAGTTCACATCGCCATGTGACTAATACCCAAAGGGTTTTACTAGAGTCAGTAATCTAGTTCACATTGCTATGTGATTAACACCCAAAGAGTACTAAGGTGTGATCATGTTTTGCTTGTGAGAGAAGCTTAGTCAATGGGCCTGTCACATTCAGAGCCGTATGTATTTTGCAAATTTCTATGTCTACAATGCTCTGCACAGAGCTACTCTAGCTAATTGCTCCCACTTTCAATATGTATCCAGATTGAGAGTTAGAGTCATCCGGATCAGTGTCAAAGCTTGCATCGGCGTAACTCTTTACGACGAACTCTTTATCACCTCCATAACCGCGAAATATCTCCTTATTCCCCTAAGGATAATTTTGACCGTTGTCCAGTGATCCACTCCTGGATCACTATTGTACCCTCTTGACAAACTCATGGTGAGGTTCACAATAGGTCTGGTACACAACATAGCATACTTCATAGAACCTATGACTGAGGCATAGGGAATGAATTTTCATTCTCTTTCTATTTTCTGCCGTGGTCGGGTTTTGAGTCTTTACTCAACTTCACACCTTGTAACAAAGGCAAGAACTCCTTCTTTGACTGTTCCATTTTGAACTACTTCAAAATCTTGTCAAGGTATGTACTCATTGAAAAACTTATCAAGCGTCTTGTTCTATCTCTATAGATCTTGATGCTCAATATGTAAGCAGCTTCATCGAGGTCTTTCTTTGAAAAACTCCTTTCAAACTTATGCTTTCCAGAAAAATTATACGTCATTTCCGATCAACAATATGTCATTCACATATACTTATCAGAAATGTTGTAGTGCTCCCACTCACTTTCTTGTAAATACAGGCTTCTCAAAAATTCTGTATAAAACCATATGCTTTGATCACACTATCAAAGCGTATATTCCAACTCCGAGATGCTTGCACCAGTCCATAGATGGATCGCTGGAGCTTGCACACTTTGTTAGCACCTTTAGGATTGACAAAACCTTCTTATTGCATCATATACAACTCTTCTTTAAGAAATCCATTAAGGAATGCAGTTTTGACATCCATTTTCCAGATTTTATAAAATGTGGCAATTGCTAACATGATTCGGACAAACTTAAGCATCGCTACGAGTGAGAAAATCTCATTGTAGTCAATACCTTGAACTTGTCGAAAACCTTTTGCGACAATTCGAGCTTTGTAGATAGTAACACTACTATCAGCGTCCGTCTTCCTCTTGAAGATCCATTTATTCTCCATGGCTTGCTGATCATCGGGCTAGTCAAACAAAGTCCATACTTTGTTCTCATACATGGATCCCATCTTAGATTTTATGGCCTCGAGCCATTTCACGGAATGTGGGCTCATCATCGCTTCCTCATAGTTCGTAGGTTCATCATGTTCTATTAACATGACTTCCAGAACAGGATTACCGTACCACTCTGGTGCGGATCGTACTCTGGTTGACCTACGAGGTTTGGTAGTAACTTGATCTGAAGTTTCATGATCATCATCATTAGCTTCCTCACTAATTGGTGTAGGAATCACTGGAACTGTTTTTACGTGATGAACTACTTTCCAATTCGGGAGAAGGTACAATTACCTCATCAAGTTCTACATTCCTCCCACTCACTTCTTTTGAGAGAAACTTCTTCTCTAGAAAGGATCCATTCTTAGCAACAAAGATCTTTCCTTCGGATCTGTGACAGAAGGTGTACCCAACAGTTTCTTTTGGGTATCCTATGAAGACACACTTCTCCGATTTGGGTTTGAGCTTATCAGGCTGAAACTTTTTCACATAAGCATCGCAACCCCAAACTTTAGGAAACGCCAGCTTAGGTTTCTTGCTAAACTACAGTTCATACGGTGTCGCCTCAATGGATTTAGATGGTGCCCTATTTAACATGAATGCAACTGTCTCTAATGCATAACCCCAAAATAATAATGGTAAATCGGTAAGAGACATCATAGATCGCACCACATCCAATAAAGTACGGTTACGATGTTCGGACACACCATTATGCTGTGGTGTTCCAGGTGGCGTGAGTTGTGAAACTATTCCACATTGTTTCAAATGAACACCAAACTCATAACTCAAATATTCACCTCCACGATTAGATCGTAGAAACTTTATTTTCTTGTTATGATGATTTTCCACTTCACTCTGAAATTCTTTGAACTTTTTCAAATGTTTCAGACTTATGTTTCATCAAGCAGATATACCCATATCTGCTCAAATCATGTGTGAAGGTCAGAAAATAACTATACCCGCCGTGAGCCTCAACACTCATCCGACCGCATACATCGGTATGTATTATTTCCAATAAGTCTGTAGCTCACTCCATTATTCCGGAGAACGGAGTCTTAGTCATCTTGCCCATGAGGCATGGTTCGCGAGCATCAAGTGATTCATAATCAAGTGATTCCAAAAGCCCATCAGCATGGAGTTTCTTCATGCCCTTTACACCAATATGACCTAAACGGCAGTGCCACAAATAAGTTGCACTATCATTATTAAATTTGCATATTTTGGCTACAATATTATGAATATGTGTATCACTGCGATCGAGATCCAATAAACTATTTTCATTGGGTGTATGACCATTGAAGGTTTTATTCATGTAAACAGAACAACAATTATTCTCTGATTTTAAATGAATAACCTTATTGCAATAAACATGATCAAATCATATTCATGCTCAACGCAAACACCAAATAACATTTATTTAGGTTTCAACACTAATCCCGAAAGTACAGGAAGTGTGCGATGATGATCATATCAATCTTGGAACTACTTCCAACACACATCGTCACTTCACCCTTAACTAGTCTTAGTTCATTCTGCAACTCCTGTTTCGAGTTACTAATCTTAGCAACTGAACTGGTATCAAATACCCAGGGGTTGCTACAAACACTAGTAAAGTACACATCAATAATCTGTATATCAAATATACCTTTGTTCACTTTGCCATCCTTCTTATCCGCCAAATATTTGGGGTAGTTCTGCTTCTAGTGACCATTCCCTTTGCAGTAGAAGCACTCCGTTTCATGCTTAGGTTCAGACTTGGGCTTCTTCACTTGAGAAGCAACTTGCTTGCCGTTCTTCTTGAAATTCCCTTTCCTTTTTTTTTGCCCTTTTCTTGAAACTAGTGGTCTTGTTAACCATCAACAATTGATGCTTTTTCTTGATTTCTACCTTCGCTGATTTCAGCATCACGAAGAGCTCGGGGATCGTTTTTCGTCATCCCTCGCATATTATAGTTCATCCCGAAGTTCTAGTAACTTGGTGATAGTGACTAGAGAACTCCGTCAATCACTATCTTATCTAGAATATTAACTCCCACTTGATTTAAGCGATTGTAGTACTCAGACATTCTGAGCACATGCTCACTAGCTGAGCTATTCTCCTCCATCTTGTAGACAAAGTACTTTGTCAGAGGTCTCATACCTCTTAACACAGGCATGAGTCTGAAATACCAATTTCAGCTCTTGGAACATCTCATATGCTCTGTGGCGTTCAAAACGTTTTTGAAGTCCCGGTTCTAAGCCGTAAAGCATGGTGCACTAAACTATCAAGTAGTCATCTTACCGAGCTTGTCAAAACGTTCACAACGTCTGTATCTGCTCCTACAATAGGTCTGTCACCTAGCGGTGCATCAAGGACATAATTCTTCTGTGCAGCAATGAGGAAAATTCTCAGATCACGGAGCAAGTCCGCATCATTGCTACTACCATCTTTCAACTTATATTTCTCTATGAACATATGAAAAATAAACGGGGAGCTACATCGCGAGCTATTGCATAGATATGCTAATACTACCAGGACTAAGTTCATGATAAATTAAAGTTCAATTAATCATATTACTTAAGAACTCCCACTTAGATAGACATCTCTCTTATCATCTAAGTGATCACGTGATCCAAATCAACAAAACCATGTCCAATCATCACGTGAGATGGAGTAGTTTTCAATGGTGAACATCACTATGTTGATCATATCTACTATATGATTCACGCTCGACCTTTCGGTCTCAGTGTTCCGAGGCCATATCTGCATATGCTAGGCTCGTCAAGTTTAACCCGAGTATTCTGCGTGTGCAAAACTGGCTTGCACCCGTTGTATGTGAACGTGGAGCTTATCACACCCGATCATCATGTGGTGTCTCGGCACGACGAACTGTAGCAACGGTGCATACTCAGGGATAACACTTGTACCTTTAAATTTAGCGAGAGATCATCTCATAATGCTACCGTTGTTATAAGAAAAATAAGATGCATAAAGGATAAACATCACATGCAATCAATATAAGTGATATAATATGGCCATCATCATCTTGTGCCTTTGATCTCCATCTCCAAAGCACCGTCATGATCACCATCGTCACCGGATTGACACCTTGATCTCCATCGAAGCATCATTGTCGCCTCGCCAACTATTGCTACTACGACTATCGCTACCGCTTAGTGATAAAGTAAAGCAATTACAGGGCGATTGCATTGCATACAATAAAGCGACAACCATATGGCACCTGCCATTGTCGATAATCGTGTTACAAAACATGATCATCTCATACAACAATTTATATAATCATGTCTTGACCATATCACATCACATCATGCCCTGCAAAAACAAGTTAGACGTCCTCTACTTTGTTGTTGCAAGTTTTATGTGGCTGCTACGGGCTTAGCAAGAACCATTCTTACCTACGCATCAAAACCACAACGATTTTTCGTCAAGTTTGTTGTTTTAACCTTCAACAAGGACCGGGCGTACTCACACTCGATTCAACTAAAGTTGAAGAAACAGACACCCACTAGCCACCTGTGTGCGAAGAACGACGGTAGAACCAGTCTCATGAACGCGGTCATGTAATGTCGGTCTAGGCCGCTTCATCCAACAATACCGCCGAATCAAAGTATGACATGCTGGTAAGCAGTATGACTATTATCACCCACAACTCTTTGTGTTCTACTCATGCATATAACATCTACGCGTAGACCTGGCTCTGATACCACTGTTGGGGAACGCAGTAATTTCAAAAAAAATCCTACGATCACGCAATATCTATCTAGGTGATGCATAGCAACAAGAGGGAGAGTGTTGTCTACGTACCCTCGTAGACCGAAAGCAGAAGCGTTAAGTAATGCGGTTGATGTAGTCGTACGTATTCACGATTCGACCGATCCTAGCACCGAAGGTACGGCACCTCCGTGATCTGCACACGTTCAGCTCGGTGACGTCCCACGAACTCTAGATCCAGCTGAGGTCGATGGAGAGTTTCGTCAGCACGATGGCGTGATGACGGTGTTGATGAATTTACCGATGCAGGGCTTCGCCTAAGCACTACAACAATATGACCGAGGTGGAAATCTGTGGAGGGGGGCACCGCACACGGCTAAACAATTAACTTGTGTGTCTATGGGGTGCCCCCTCCCCGTATATAAAGGATTGGAGGAGGGGGAGGGCCGGCCTCCTATGGCGCGCCCAAGGGGGGGAGTCCTACTCCCAGTAGGAGTAGGTTTCCCCCTTTCCCTAGTTGGAGTAGGAGAAGTAGGAAGAGGGAGAGGGAGAGAAGGAAAGGAGGGCCGGCCCCCCTCCCAATTCGGATTGGGCTTGGGGGGGGGGCGCCCCCACCTTACCCGCCTCCTCCTCTCTTCCACCATGGCCCATTAAGGCCCATTAACTCCCCGGGTGGTTCCGGTAACCTCCGAGTACTCCGGAAAAATGCCCGAACCACTCGAAACCTTTCCGGTATCCAAACATAGCCTTCCAATACATCAATCTTTATGTCTCGACCATTTCAAGACTCCTCGTCATGTCCGTGATCACATCCGGGACTCCGAACTACCTTCGGTACATCAAAACACATAAACTCATAATACCGATCGTCATCGAACGATAAGCATGCGGACCCTACAGGTTCGGGAACTATGTAGACATGACCGAGACTCACTTCCGGTCAATAACCACTAGAGGAACCTGGATGCTCATATTGGGTCCTACATATTCTACGAAGATCTTTATCGGTCAAACCGCATAACAACATACGTTGTTCCCTTTGTCATCGGTATGTTACTTGCCCGAGATTCGATCGTCGGTATCCTCATACCTAGTTCAATCTCGTTATCGGCACGTCTCTTTACTCGTTCCGTAATGCATCATCCCGTGACTAACTCATTAGTCACATTGCTTGCAAGGCTTATAGTGATGTGCATTATCGAGAGGGCCCAGAGGTACCTCTCCGAAACACGGAGTGACAAATCCTAATCTCGATCTATGCCAACCCAACAAACACCATCGGAGACACCTGTAGAGCATCTTTATAATCAACCAGTTACGTTGTGACGTTTGATAGCACATTAAGTGTTCCTACGGTATTCGGGAGTTGCATAATCTCATAGTCACAGGAACATGTATAAGTCATGAAGAAAGCAATAGCGATAAACTAAACTATCATAGTGCTAAGCTAACGGATGAGTCTTGTCCATCACATCATTCTCTAATGATGTGATTCCGTTCATCAAATGACAACACATGTTTGTGGCTAGGAAACTTAACCATCTTTAATTAACGAGCTAGTCAAGTAGAGGCATACTAGGGACACTTTGTTTTGTCTATGTATTCACATATGTATCAAGTTTCCGGTTAATACAATTTTGTCATGAATAATAAACATTTATCATGATATAAGGAAATATAAATAACAACTTTATTATTGCCTCTAGGGCATATTTCCTTCAGTACCGGCAGCGGCGAATCTATAGAGAAAATGGAGGGTGGGCTGGGTTACCTATGTCATGCGAATATATGTTGTATTGGGCTGACAAATGGTTGGATTGGGCCTTTAAACTAGTAGAAAAAACTAGTTCCACAAAGCTGGAGGGGGGGGCTTAAGCCAGTTGAAGCCCCCCTACTAGATTCTCCACTGGGTACCGGTGCGACAAGGAGATCTTCTAGCGGTAATTTACCCTTAATAATGCCAGCCAATTTAAGAAAATGCATCTTCTGTTTGGTGAAAAGTGCAACCTCGCATTTCTTAGTCAACTGAGACGTAGGCTAGTCCATAATTCTCATTCCGAACTTTTTGTGGGGCAGCAAGAAAGGGGAAAGGAGAACGACATGGGTCTTGTGGGATTCTATGACCAAGCCAAAATACATGGGAGGTCTAGGCTTCCGGTACATCGAAATATTTAATCTCTGCTTGCTAGCCAATAAGGCACATGGTGGCTCTTGCAGGAACTGGACTCTTCGAGTCCACACATTATAAAGGCAAGTTATTACCCTAATGATTCATTCTTGACAGATAGCTTGGAATCTCACCCTCGCAAGTACATAGGGTTATCTACGAAGGCCGGGGTGTTCTTCGTCAAGGTTTAATCAGGCGAATTGGAAATGGAGCATCTACCCGCATTATGCAAGATAATTGGTTCCTTCGTTATCATCTTCTCATACTAGCATGCATGTGATCACTGAGTCCTCTGGATCTAGTATCAGAATTAACTGTGTCATCCATCCGAAGTTGGAATGTTGAGAAGTTGCATGGACATTTCTTGCTGACGGATGTGGAGGCTATTCAGTGCATCCCAATCAGTCAAGTGCATTCAAATGATTTCTGGGCGTGGCACTTCGAGTAGAACGACATATTTTCTGTTCGGTCGGCCTATAGGAAGGTGATGGAAACAAAAAGAAGAGAAGCATGATTGGTAAAACACCATAGTCATCGAACACAGCTGGATAATGGTCGAGTTAAGCCCCCTTCAAAGACGCGGATGTTTGCATGGTGACTAGCTATACCATCTATACCACCCAAGGGGGGGAGACATCATCGGCACATGGCGACGGCGGCGGCATGTTCTTTCTGTGGGGTGACACATGATACCTAGATGCATTCACTGATGAAGTGCAATATGGCATGTTGTGTCTGGGCCATCTTGGACCACAAGATTTATGTGGCAGTTCCGTACGATGAAACACAAAATTGTGGTTGTTTGAATTAAACAAGAAGTTCAGTGGGAAAAATATGCAAGAATATTTGTGATTTTATGGGCCATATGCTGGGCAAGGAGACGTGCGGTACATTATAGTGAATTCTAGCCTCCTGTATCCACCCATGCGTTTATAACAAAGGTTCATGGCAGATATTTCTGATGCAGATCATAAAACTACGAGTGTAGAATTGAAGGACAAACGCTAAGCATATCATCAAGAGGAAGTTGGACTCCCCCTGATTTGGGTATGTTCAAAATCCATGTAGACGCGGGAGTAGCAAAAAATGGGAGATGTGGTGGCGCCCGTCGAGCGTGGGAGCTACCGGGGTGCCTCAACCTTGGTTATCGAAGCTACGACAATATGCGAGGCTTTGTCTTCGGCGGACCTACTACCTGTTACGAGGTTGATGATAGCCTTCGACTGCCTTGATGTGATCAACAATCTGAACGCCCGCCACATGCTTACTAGCTATCGCCCCCATTCTAAAAAAATGATATGAGGAAGGAATAATTCCAGTTGGTCATCTTCGACCATGAGCACAAAGAGTTAAATAGGGATGCATACGCTTTCACAAAATTCTAATCCTCGCTACGTGGAGGTGGACATATTTGGTTATTGGCACCTCCGAATCCCTCTTGTATCCATATATGAACAGTACTGGGCAATAAAACTCTCTCGTTCTGTGGAGCTCATTATGGAATGTGTATCAACGGTGACTTACAGAGTCAGGTTTAATAATACTGAAACTGAGGAGTTTTCTCCCTCCAGAGGACTGAGACAGGGTGATCCAATATCACCTTATTTGTTTTTATTGTGTCCAGAGGGCCTCTCAAGTATGCTTGCTCATGAACAAGAAATTGGTGGACTAGATGGGGTGCGGGTTTCTAGGAATGCCCCCCCAATCTCACATTTGTTATTTGCAGATGACTCTTTGATTCTTATGAAGGCTGATAACAATAATGCATCTACCCTAAAAAAGAGTCCTGGAAACATATTGTTCTAGTTCGGGGCAGCAAATCAGTACTGCTAAATCCAGTATATACTTCAGTCCTAATACTAGTGTTCAAACCAGGGAGGACATTCGCAGAGAGTTGAATATTGTGACAGAAGCTCTATCTGATACATATTTGGGTTTACCCACTATGGTGGGTATGGACAGAAGTGACTGCTTTCAACACTTGATAGATAGAGTATGCCAGAGAATGAAGGGGTGGAAGGAGAAGACACTCTCAATGCAAGGTAAAGAGATTTTGGTGAAATCGATTGCTCAAGCGATTCCTTCCTATGCCATGTCAGTTTTTAAACTTCCAAAAGGTATTTGCAAATCGAGTACTGATGAAATTGCTGGTTTTTGGTGGGGAGATGATGAAGAGAAAAAGAAAATGCATTGGTTTGCCTGGTGGCGGTTGTGCATACCAAAGAATGAGGGGGGATTGGGGTTTAGGGACTTGCACAGTTTTAATCTTGCTTTATTAGCAAAACAGTGCTGGCGACTAATCTAGAACCCGGAGTCTTTGTGTGCTCAAGTTTTGAAGGCAAAATATTATCCAGATGGGACATTCTTAAGGCTGGCCCCAAGAAGGGCTCTTCTTACACTTGGCAAAGTATTGTTGCAGGTATCCAAACGTTCAAGAGGGGCTGTATTTGGCGAGTTGGAACTGGATCTAATATCAGCATTTGGAATGATCCTTGGATACCAAATGAGTGCCACTAGAAAACTGATCACAAATAGAGGTGCAACAATGCTATCAAAGGTTGATGAGTTGATAGACCCGCATACGGACAAATGGGATGAGGAGCTAATCCGGGACATCTTTTCCCCGGTTGATGTTAACAGGATTCTACAGATCCCTTTGAATGCTCATTTAGTGGAAGATTTTGTGGCGTGGAACTTCACACGGTCAGGCAATTTTACTGTGCATTCAGCTTACCATAAGGAGTTCGAACACCAGTATGGTATGAGGTGGAGGCGAGCAGATGGGCAAGGTTCAGAAAATATTAATCCAATGTGGAAGGATATGTGGAAACTAAAGATTCCTGGAAAGATAAAACACTTTGGTTGGAAAGTTCTGCATGGTTCACTTCCTTGCTTGGGCGTTTTGGCAAATAGACATATTCCATGCTCAGGCCTTTGTCCGGTTTGCAAGACTGCAGCAGAGGATATACAACACTGTCTATTTTTGTGTCCGCGAGCCGCATCAATATGGAGACAGCTGGGTCTTGAGAGTTTTGTAAAAGAAGCGGTGGCAGAAGACAGGTCAGGCTCCATTACCATTGAAATCCTGTCTAAATTACAGGGAGATGATCATGATCTGCCAAGAGCAGAATTGTCGCTGGTTACAGCGTGGTATATATGGTGGCAGCGATGGCAGATCGTTAAGGGAATAGCTGTCCAAGATCCTATGAAAACAGCCTTAGCGATTAGAGTTCTGACGACGAACTACTTGAGATCGATGGCCTCTAAGTGTCCAACAAGGACGAGTGATCATATGTGGAAGAAGCCAGGTTTTGGAATACTGAAGATTAATGTTGATGCTTCTTTCCATTATGACACACTCTCGGGTGCAAGTGGTGCAGTGGCTCGTGATGACCGGGGTGATTTTGTAGCAGCAGCAAATTGGTATATCCCTATAGTAACCGGGGTTGACTCTGCAGAGTTAATGGCTATCGAACGGTCTATACCTTGCGAGCAATATTGGGTGTAACAAGATTGTCTTGGAATCAGATTCTTCCTTTGTGGTGGACTTGATGAACCAGATTCATGAATATTTGGGGCCGGAAGTAGCCATCATCACGGAGTGCAAGCAACTCATGTTGGACTTTGGATCAGTATCTTTCAACCATTGCTATAAAGAAACAAACCAGGTGGCGGATGAACTAGCGAAGAACTCCTATATGAACAAAGCTTCTGGGGTTTGGGATGAGATCCCTGACTTTATTTCCAATCATCTTGTAAACAATATGTCTATTTTTGAGAAATAGTCTTACTAATGGTCAAAAAAAAAACTGCTAGTCGCGCGGTTTCCTTTCAGCCGGTGGGGTATTTCTGGCGGTTTTTCTTTTCCCATGTTGGTTTTTCGGCATCTTGTGGTTTAATTTTTTGACATGTTTTCTCGGTTTTCTTTTTTAGTTTTTCCTTTATTTGGTATTTCCCTTTTCTAGTGTTTCTTCAGGTTTTGGACCGGTTTTTTAGTTCATTTATCATTGTTTTTTAAATACAAAAATAATTTTTAAAATTCACATTTTTAGAACTCCTTAGAATTTTTAAAATTTCCCATATTTTTAAAATTGAAAAGAAATCATGATTGTTTCAAAATTCATGAATATTTTAAAATTTACAAATGTTTCAAAAATCCATAAACATTTTTAAAAATTCATGATCATTTTTTAATTCAGGAAATATTTAAATACACGAAGATTTTGAACAGTTTAGATCTGCAAATATTTTTTAGAAATTCATGCATGTTTTGAAGTTCATGATTGTTTTTCTATAAATTGTGAATAATTTTCATCCATGATTTTTTTCCCAAAATCCACAAAAGTTTTTTAAAATTATGATTTTTTTTCAAATATGTAAAATGGATACTCCGGTTTTTTGAGTTGTATGTATTGGTTTCTTTTAACATTAGAGCGACCGGATAAAAGCTACACCAAGCGGGCTAGCTGACGGGCAAGTCGAGTAAGCCGACGGGCGAGGGAACTGTAAAGGCGCGGAATATGAGCTCTGCAATTCTCTTTACTCTTTCGGTTTCCAACTTAGGGCCTCTTTGGTTCACAGAAATTTCAAAATGGAGCAACATGAAAAGATATAGGGTTGAAGTGACATGCCCTCTTGAATCCTACATGAACGTATTGATGCCATAGAAAAACAAAGGCAATGTAAAAAATAGGTTGGAGTGGATGCTAGATTTTCAATGAAATGCAGTACAAATGATTTCTTATAAAAAAATCTATATGATCTAATCCTACGAATCACCAATGTGAAAAAAACCTAAGGGTTCTAATTCTCCGAAAATCCTATGAAATTTCTTTGAATTAAAGGAGTCCTTATACGTTAACAAGCTAGAAGAATCTTACTCCATGGAAAGATGAGTCTCGTTCTGTTCTAAGGGCATCTGCAATGCAGTGCCCTATAGCGCCCACAAACGTCTGGATCATCGCGCCCAGACTTTTTTGCCATCCTACGTTGTCCCGCAAATTTCCACCTATCGGAATTCTCGCAAAACCAAATGCAAATCCAGAGGATGTTTCCAAGAGTCTGGACCTCCACCACATAGGACTCTGACAATGTTGCAGATGCCCTATAGTGCCCGCAAACGTTCGAACCATCACGATTGAACTTTTTTGCCATCCAACGTTGTCCTGCATTTTCGCGTATCTAAATTCTCGCAAATCGGTTGCAAAGCTAGGGGAGGTTTCGAAGAGTCCTAGCCTCCACCACGTAGGACTCCTACAACTCCAGCCCACACAAACCTCACCAGAGCGCGCATCTTTCTCACTTCGTCTCTCTCACTGCTCTGTATCTGCTCCCTTCCAGGCCGTCGCCGCCGCTCTACCAACTCGGTCTCCTGTCTAGACCTTACCGGACCTCCACCGCTCCACCCAGGTAGCATGCTCTCTTTGTCAATGTTGTTGTCCCCCCCCCCCCTCGTCCATCCGCCGCCTAGGTACCCCCTGCCCCTGCGGCTGCCATCCATGGCGGACAACACGCTCGTCAAGTGTTTGCCCAAATATCATAGACAAATTATTGACATTTTTTCCTTATTTTGAAGCAAGCACGATGAATTCGAACGGCTAGTACTTGTACAATATCTCATGGAGTCATCCTCATAGGATGTGGAGGACGAATATGAGAATGAAACAACAATGATGTAGGAGATCCTAGAAGATGCAGAGCTTGCGAAAGAGCATGTCTTGAATTTCAAAGAATCAATTAAGGGACATCGAGTGTTGAATCGAAGAGGGCACATGGCATTTACAGCTGGTGGGTGGCTAGCTACTTCGCCCCCGGTGCCCTATTCACCGACATTTTTTGTCGACGCTTTCAGATGTTGAGAAATGTTTTTGATCACCTCTAAGATGTTGTTCGGGCCTATGATGTCCACTTCATCTTGAAGAAGGATTTTGTTGGAAAAATTGGCTACCAAAAGTGCATGACTACATTGATGAAGGTTGCCTATAACACAACTGCGAAATTCGTGGGACAAGTACCTCCAAATGTCTGAAAGCACATGCGCAGCTGCCATGGTGGGGTTTTCTACTGAGGTAGTCAAGGTGTTTGGACGACAATACTTGAGAGAACCAACTGCCGCTGACACCGAAAGGCTCATGGCAATGTCCGAAGCAAGAGGGTGGTCAGGTACGCTTGGATCCCTTGATTGCATGCACTGAGATGGAAGAACCGCATGTATGCTCTACAGGGCAATAACAGAACCATGTTAATAAGCCCACCATTATTCTGGAAGCGGTTGCATCACATGACCTATAGATTTGGGACGCTTTCTTTGGAAATGCCTTGGTATCACAATGGCATCAACGTGCTGCAGCGGTCTCCATTGTTGGCTAGGTTGACTGAAGACAAACTCCTCTGCGCAACTATGGTCAATGCGTATGACTACAACATGGGCTACTATCTGGTTGATGGTATCTATAAGCTGTAGACGTCTTCGTCAATCGTCAAGACCATCTCTGAGCCAGTTGGTCAGGAAATAGCTCACTTTTGCCAAAGACAAGGAGCTAGAAATGGTGTTGAGAGGGCATTTGGAGTTCTTCAAGCCCGCTTTGCAGTTGTTCGAGGACCTACAAAAATATGGGATCCAGAGAGCTTGTAGTAGATAATGACAGTTTGTGTCATAATGCACAACATGATTGTAGAGGATGAGGGTGAAGGAGTTGTTGGAGGTCTGGAATTTGAGAACATGTGTGATCCTATCCAACTTCTAGCTCCGAATCCTACCACATTTGAGGAGTTTATCCAAATGGATCAACAGATTTAACATCAAGCAACTTAAGAATGATCCTACTCCCTCCATTCCAATGAATTAGGCATGCACACTTCCCAAAATCCAACTTTGACCGCAAATGTAACACCCCGGATGTAACTTTCCATATTTGTATCTCCAACTCTTGCCATTTTCGGCATTGTGATATGATATTCCCTCCGTGGTTGGGTTTTTGTCTTTTGTTTTGCATTTTGTCCATGTCATGCATTTCATATCATGTCATCATGTGCATCTCTTTTGCATACGTGTTCGTCTCATGCATCCGAGCTTTTTCCCCGTTGTCCGCTTTTGCAATCCGCACTCCTATGTCCCCGGCGTCCCCTTCTACATTTTTTTCGTGAGCGGGTACTAAACTTTCTCGGAATGGACCGAGGTTTGTCAAGTGGCCTTGGTACACCACCGGTAGAACCCACTGTCAAGTTTCGGGTCATTTGGAGCTCGTTTGGTACTCCAACGGTTAACCGCACTCTCATGAAAGGCCTCTTTTAAGTTGCAGCCCAACACCCCTCCAAAACAGCCCAATAACCCATCTAAGTCACTTCCATGTCCATCGTCGTTCGATCACGATCGTGTGGGCGAAAACTACACCTCATTTGGACCTTCCTAGCTCCTTCTACCTATAAAAACACCCCCTCCCCCGAAATCCCGGATCATTCCACCCCTAACCCTAGCCCGCCTCTCCCGCCGCGGCGTGTCCGATTTGGGCGGACAAATCCGCGCCGCGCCCGACCAACGGGCGCGCCACGTGGCGCCGACCACCAGCGCCCAGCCGCTGGCCGTCGCGAGGCCCTCCGGCCCGTCGCCGCCCGCCGTCATGACCCGCTCCGCCTCGCCGCCGCCCGCCTCCGCCCACCGAACCTCGCCGCCCGCCTCGATCGGCCGCCACCGCCACTCGCGCCCGGCGCCCTTGATCCCCAGCGGAACCGCCGCCGCCACGTCCCGCCCGGCGTCGCCGCCCGCCTCGGCCCCAGCGCCCGTCGCCGGCCCGGACCTCGTCCCCTCCGGCCTCTCCTCCCGCCCGCTCCGGCTCGCCGCCGGCCTCGCCTCGGCTTCCGCGCCGGATCCGATCTAGATCAAAAAACGAGAGGGTTGACTTTCTCGTCCCCCGATTCCCTCTGTCAGTATTTTGTTGCATATTCATCGTGCCATAACTTCGCACTCGTTTCCCCGTTTTGGGCGTATAGCATACCGTATTGTTCGCCTCGAAGAGTTAATCATTTCATTCCATTGCATCATTTTCATTTGAGCTCATATTGATGCACGAAATGCTGTTAGAAGAGGGCTATGTGATGTTAGTTTCTGTTTCTTAACAGAACATGCACTTTTGTCATTTTTTCCATGATTGATGTATGCACCCTATGATCTTGAGTCCTATATGTGTTTTGTAATATGCCATGTCATCTTTACAGGGGTGTATGTGATCTCTGTGGTGACTAGAACAAGCATGCAAACTAGGCTTCATGATGTTCTTGATTTCATTTTGTTTTCTTGATATTTTTATGCCATGTTAACTTGATGCTACCGAGAGATCCATGCATATTTCGAGATACTTCAGTAAGGATGATTTGAACATATGGTTATTCTCTATCCATCCATGCCCTTGTTTGCAATTATGGAGTGTTATAGCTTAAGTCAATCAAGTTCTACTTTTGCTATAAAATGTTTCCTGGCAGATTGTTTACATGTTCAATTTTGCCAAGGTTGTTGTAGTTGATCCGTGTATGCTATGATGTTGTTCTTGCCATGTATATCTTCTATGCCATGTCTTCTTGATGTATGTATGCTTAATTTATCATGAAATGCTTTGTGGTGAGTGCATTGAGCTCTTAAACATGCCTACTTGTTATCTTTTTTTGTCATGCCCTGTTGCTGAATCTGTTAACGAAACTTGCTATGTTTACATGGGCGCTATTGTATTTTCTGATCCCTTTTGGATCATGGTCAGTAAGGGACTTTTGTTTTATGCTTTGAGTAGATTCATTAAATGCCTTGTTTTGCTATTATTAGTTCCTGTAGCATGTTGTTTGCTTGCTCTGAACCTTGCTTCCTGATGCCATGTTCAGTATTTTCACTGTCTGTGAAGCTGATATGTTTTGCACTTTTGCCATGCTCGTTTGGACCTGTTATGGTGTGATTTAGCCGTAGCTCAGTGTTCATATTTTGTCAAGCATCTTGAGTAGATCACTGCCATATGCTTTTCTGGTACGTTTGGATGCAGTAGCTTAATTTCTTGTTGCTTGCTATGTGGTATCATGCTGTTAATGGCAGATTTGTGCCATTCTTGTTTTACTTGTCATTTGCAAACTGTGCATCCGATTCCGGTGATCTTTATATCGATTTCAACCGAAATCGTCTCACCTTTCCAGCGGCATACTTGGTTTGCCAAGTTGATGCCTGGTTCATCTTTTTCCTTCCGAGCACGCACGCATTGCATATCACATCTCGCATATCATGTCATGTTTTGCATCATGTTGCTTGTGCATTGCACCGTGATTTATTGTGGTTCCATTGTTTGTGTTCTTGCTTTGGGTAGAGCCGGGAGACGAGTACGTGAACGAGGAACCTTTTGAGAACGCTTAGGAGGATCAAGCTTTCGACAACTCTGAGAACCTTGCAGGCAAGATGACCATACCCTCGAAATCACTTATATCTTTGCTTGCTAGATGCTCACTCTTTTGCTATGCCTATGCTACGATGCCTACCACTTGCTATATCATGCCACCCATATTGCCATGTCAAACCTCTAACCATCCTTTCCTAGCAAACCGTTGTTTGGCTATGTTACCGCTTTACTTTCGGCCCTCTTATAGCGTTGCTAGTTGCAGGTGAAGATGAAGTTTGTTCCTTGTTGGAACATGGAGACGTTGTTCCTTGTTGGAACCTGTTTACTTGTTGGGGATATCACAATATATCTGCTATAATTAATGCATCTATATATTTGGTAAAGGGTGGAAGACTCGGCCTTATGCCTGGTGTTTTGTTCCACTCTTGCCGCCCTAGTTTCCGTCATACCGTGTTATGTTCCTTGATTTCGCGTTCCTTACATGGTTGGGTGATTTATGGGACCCCTTGACAGTTCGCTTTGAATAAGACTCCTCCAAAGAAGGCCCAACTTTGGTTTTACCATTTGCCACCTAAGCCTTTTTCCCCGGTTTTCGCGAGCCCGAGGGTCATCTTTATTTTAACCCCCCGGACGGTGCTCCTTCGAAAGTCTTTGGCCCGAATCGAGCTACTGGGGCCACCACGGGAAACTTGAGGCTTGGTTTTACTCGTAGCTAGTCTCATCCGGATGTGCCCAAAACGAGATATGTGCAGCTCCTATCGGGATTTGTCGGCACAATCGGGCGGCTTTGCTGGTCTTGTTTTATTGCCGTCGAAATGTCTTGTAGTCCGGGATTCCGAGATCGATCGGGTCTTCGGTAGAAGGAATATCCTTCGTTGACCGTGAGAGCTTATTATGGGCTAAGTTGGGACACCCCTGCAGGGTATTATCTTTCCAAAGCCGTGCCCGCGGTTATGAGGCAGATGGGAATTTGTTAATGTCCGGTTGTAGAAAACCCGAAGTTGACCTTAATTAATACACATCAACCACGTGTGTAACCGTGATGGTCTCTTCTCGGCGGAGTCCGAGAAGTGAACACGGTGTTGGAGTTATGTTTGACGTAAGTAGTTCAGGATCACTTCTTGATCGCTACTAGCTTCACGACCGTGCTTTGCTTCTCTTCTCGCTCTCTTTTGCGAATGTAGCCACCATATATGCTAGTCGCTTGCTGCAGCTCCACCTCACAACTATGTCCTTCCTATGAGCTTAAATAGTCTTGATCTCGCGGGTGTGAGATTGCTGAGTCCCCGTGACTCATGATTCTACCAAAACAGTTGCAGTGCCGACGATGCCGGTGCAGTGTGACGAACCGAGCTCAAGTGGGAGTTCGACGAGGAACGTGGTCGTTACTATGTGTCTTTTCCTGATGATCAGTAGTGGAGCCAGTTGGGACGATCGGGGATCATGTAGCATTTGGGGTATCTTCTTTATTTTGGTTCCGTAGTCGGACCTTGAGTGTAATCTGAATGATGGATGTTTATTTATGTACTGTGTGAAGTGGCAACTGTAAGCCAACTATGTATCTCTTTCCTTATGTATTACATGGGTTGTGTGAAGATTACCTCGCTTGCGACATTGCTTTCAATGCGGTTATGCCTCTAAGTCGTGCTTCGACACGTGGGAGATATAGCCGCATCGAGGGCGTTACAAGTTGGTAATCAGAGCCATCCCCAACTTAGGAGCCCCCTGCTTGATTGTTTGCTGGCGTTGTTGAGTCTAGAACAAATATGTTTTGAGTCTTAGGATTATATATATCGGAGAGTAGGATTCCTTTTACTCCCCAGTCCCTTCGTCGCTCTGGTGAGGTCTCCTGACGTAGAAGTTTTGACTCTCCTCTCCTCAAATTTCACTAAAAAAAATTTAGGATCACGCGGGTATCTTGGGATCGTTCCGATGGTTTTGTGACGAGAACATTGTTCTTGGTGCCTCGACATTTAGGGGTTGTGGCGGTGTCCCGGGAGTTGAGCTCCGAGGTGTTGTCGTCACAATTTTATCGTTCTTGATTCTGGAATACACGAGTTTTCTTGACATCGAAAATCTCTTTTGTGCGCTTGTTGGTGAGATAACCCGATAACCCGATCTTTGGGAGAGCTCGGGAGTATTGCCATGACTTCGTATAACGGATGCTTTTCAAGGTCGAGGTACCACGATTTACGAAGGTTTCTTGGTTATGTGTTGACGGATGGATACAAATTTGGATCTAGGTATTGTTAGTTTGGGTGATATATTTTGTGTCCCTGTATCCCCAACACCAGTTGCATAACCGTAAAGTTTCGGGAGTTTATAGGTGGGATTCAAGTAGCTCCTATCATTTCTTCCCGCAGATATTTGGTTTGTGATTGGGTAATCCTTACCACTTATTTGTTCGATCGTACCTTGTTATTTTTTCATCAACCCTTTATCAAGTGGCTTCTCACCTTAATGGACGTGTGATGTTAGCTTTTGGAATTCATTCGTTCATCCTTGTTCGAATGTTTATTGTGAAGACTATATGTTGCAATTTCTATCCGTTGATTCAACTTGTCTATCTGTCTATCAAAGTGCTAACGGATGTCACCCTCTTCAGGATGGCTCCGCCAACGCGTCTGAATCCGGATCGCAATGATGAGAGTCAGTCAAACCCTCCACCTCCACCTCCGCCGCCGGAGGCATGGAAAGCTATCATGGCAGCCACCAATGCCAATGCTCAGATCATTTTGCAACTCTTGCAAGAGCGTACCCAAGGGCAAGGCAATCAAGGCCAAGGCAACAACCAGCCGCACTTTGCTACCCTCAATCAGTTCCTCGCTAATCAGCCGAAGTCTTTCAGTTTCTGTGTTGAGGCCACAGACGCCGACGATTGGCTTGTGGACATCTGCAAACATTTTGAATGTAGCAATGTCGGACACGAGGACTTTGTCAAGTTTGCTTCGTTTCAACTCAAGGACCAAGCTGCAGAGTGGTTCCAAAGAATACAAAGATTCCAGAGGAGGTCGTGTCATTACAGGATGAGTTCCACCGAGACTTCAAAGCTCACCACATTCGAAAAGTGTTGTTGAGAGCAAGCGTGAGGAGTTCCGCAATCTCAAGCAAGGCAACATGTCTGTGTATCAATACAATATCCAGTTCCAGAAACTCGCTCGCTTCGCTAAGCAAGACGTCCTGATGAAAAGAGTATGATCTATCAATTCAGAGGTGGTCTCAGAGAAGATCTGCAATTAGCTCTCGTGCTTTTTGAGCCGTAAAAGTATGATGAATTCTACAACATGGCATCAAGCAAGAAGCTGCCCAGCTCAAATGTGAGGCTTCTAAGAAGAGAATCGGGGATGCAGTCGATCTTCTTCTTCCTCTCAAGTGGCAGCTAAGCAGCAGAAGTTCTATCTTCCTCCTCCTCCGTTCCGGCCAGCCTTATCGCCAGAAGAACTCAGGTGGTCGTGGATCTTCCCACCCACCCAGCCTGTGCTATCGAACAAGTCTAATTCTCAAGCTCCAAGGTCAAATGCTCCTTATCATCGTCCGCTCTCAGAGGTGACTTGCAACAAATGTCAGCAGAAAGGTCACTATGCGAACAAGTGCTTCAACCAAAGGCGCCTTCCGCCTCCTCCTCCTGTGAAATCTTCCAGCAATGCAGTGGTCAAGCATAATCCAAATCTGCAAAGGTGAACATGATGAATGCAGCTCAAGCGGAGGAATCTACTGATGTGATAATGGGTAATCTTCCAGTTAATGATATTCCTGCAAAAGTCTTATTTGATACTGGTGCATCGCATTCTTTCATGTCATATCCTTTTGCATCGAAGCACAATTTTGATACAGAGGCATTACCTAAAGCTATGCAAGTTATTTCTCCGGCTAAGCGTTTGAGCTCTAGCATGATGGTTCCAAATGTCGGTATCAAGATGGGCGACTATAAATTTCTGGCTAAACCAATTGTCCTTGGTGACTCGGATATTGATCTTATTCTTGGGATGGACTGGCTTTCTCAGCACAAAGCTCAGCTTGATTGTGCTTTGCCGGGGAAATTCAATTGACTCACTCTTCTAATGATGTGATCATCTATGCCGCTTCGTGATGAAACCATTCGGTTGTTTTCTCTCAATGAGAAGGGCGAATTGGATGCTATATCTCGATTCCGGTCGTTTGTGAGTACCAAGATGTCTTTCCGTAAGAGCTTCCGGGAATGCCTCCTCACCGCCGATTGAATTCGTTATCGATCTTGAGCACAGCATCGAACCCGTTTGCAAGCGTCCATACAAGCTTGGACCTAATGAGCTGAAGGAATTGAAGAAGCAGCTCGATGAACAAGAGCGTCTGGGTTTGATCGGACCGAGTTCATCTCCTTGGGGTTGTGGTGTTCTTTTGTCCAGAAGAAGGATGGCACGGACCGACTTTGCGTCGATTACCGTCCATTGAATAAGAAGACAATCAAGAACAAGTATCCACTTCCCAACATCAATGAGCTTTTCGAGCAAATCAAAGGTGCTAAAGTGTTCTCCAAGCTTGACCTTCATTATGTGTTATCATCAGATTCGCACTTTTCGTGAACAAGATATTCCCAAGACGGATTCAACAAGCTTTGGTTCTTATGAATATACTGTCATGTCTTTCGCCTTGCCAATGCTCCTCCAACATTCTCTCGAATGATGAACTTCATCTTCAACCCCTACACCAATGAATTCGTCTTGGTCTATCTTGATGATATTTTGGTCTTCTCCAAGAATAAGAAGGATCATGCCAAACATTTGCGATTGGTGCTCGACAAGCTCGTAGAGCATCAATTCTATCTGAAGTTTTCCAAATGTGAATTTTGGCTTGATGAAGTTCTTTACCTTGGTCATATCATCTCCGCCAAGGGCATCGGCTGTTAATCCCGAGAAGGTGTCTGCGGTTGTGAATTGGGAACCTCCTCGGAATGTCAAGCAGCTTGAGTTTTCTTGGTCTTGCAAGCTATTGCCAAAGATTCGTTGAGAACTTCTCTAAGATTGCAAAGCCTCTTTCCAACCTCCTCCGTAAGCATGTGAAGTATGTCCGTCTCCGAGTGTGACGTTGCTTTCAATACTCTCAAAGAGAAACTCGTCACAGCTCTGTCTTGACTCCTCTGATGAATCCAAGCCATTCAAGTTTTCTGTGATGCTTCTCTTCAAGGTCTCGGTGCTTTGTGTTAATGCAAGAGAAGAGAGTTGTGGCCTATACCTCTCGTCAATTGAAGCCCAACGAGAAGAACTACCCCACTCACGATCTTGAGTTGGCGGCGATTGTCCATGCATTGATAACATGGAGACATCTCTTGTTGGGAAGGAAAGTGGACATATTCACCGATCACAAGAGTCTCAAGTATATCTTCACTCAACCCAACCTCAACCTCGTGCAAACTCGATGGGTCGAAATGATTCAAGAGTACAACCCAAGTATTGAATATACTCCGGCAAGGCCAATGTGATTGCACATGCTTTGAGCAGGAAGGCTTATTGCAGCAAATTAATTCTCAAGCCTTTCCAACCGGATCTCTGTGAAGCTTTCCGCAAGCTGAATCTTCAAGTTGTTCCTCAAGGCTTTCTTGCCAACCTCATAGTCTCTCCTACTTTGGAAGGCCAGATTCGTGAGGCTCAACTCCTGGATACCATGGTGAAAAAGGTGAAACGTGGTATCGACAAGGGCATTTCCAAATACAAGTGCTTCCACATGGATGACAAAGATACTCTTTTCTTCGAGGACCGGATTGTGGTTCCAAAGGGTGATCTACTTAAAGTCATTATGAATGAGGCGCACAATTCCCTTCTATCCATTCATCCTGGAAGTACGAAGATGTACCATGACCTCAAGCAGTCATATTGGTGGACTCGAATGAAGCGAGAAATTGCTCAATTCGTGAATGAGTGTGATGTCTGCAGAAGAGTGAAAGCGAACACCAAAGACCAGCTGGTCTCCTCCAACCTCTTGCTATTCCGTAATGGAAGTTTGATCATATTGAAATGGACTTCGTGGACTGGATTTCCAAAGTCCAAGCGTGGAAATGATGCTATCTTCGTTGTCATTGACAAGCTTACTAAAGTGGCTCATTTTCTTCCTATCAAAGAGTCTATCACAAAGCAGCTCGGTTGGCGAGCTATACACCTCGTAATTGTCTCCTTGCACGGCATTCCACAAGTGATCTCTTCAGACCGTGGCAGCATCTTTACCTCCAATTTTTGGGATTCTTTTCGTAAGGCCATGGGCACCAACATTCGTTTCAAAGCATAGCTTTCCATCCTCAAACAAGTGGCCAAGTCGAGCGAGTCAATCAAATCCTTGAAGATATGCTCGGGGCTTGTGTCATTTCCTTCGGTATGAAGTGGGAAGATTGTCTTCCATATGTCGAGTTCTCCTACAACAACAGCTTTCCAAGCGAGTTGAGGCAAGGCCCCATTCGAAATTCTCTATGGCGAGAAAGTGTCGTACTCCTCTCAATTGGTCCGAGACAGGTGAACGCCAACTTCTTGGCAACGACTTGATCCACGAAGCGAAGATATGTGCAAAGTCATTCGTGAGAATCTCAAAGCCGCAATCGCGCCAGAAGAGCTATTATGATGACAAGCACCGTGATGTGGCTTTTGAAATCGGAGACCATGTCTACCTCGCGTCTCTCAATGAAAGGCACTTTCGTCGCCCGGTATCAAAGGGAAGCTTGCCCCTAGATACGTGGGTCCTTTCAAGATCATTGGCAAAGCGGCGATCTCGCCTATCAACTTGAGCTCCCGTCCAACTTCGCGAACGTGCACGATGTGTTTCACGTGTCACAGCTTCGCAAGTGCTTCAAGACTCTGGCGCACTATCAACTTCAAGAAATTGACCTCCAAGAAGATCTCTCTTATCATGAGCACCCCATTGCTATTCTTGAAGAAACCGAGCGCAAGACTCGCAACAAGTCAATCAAATTCCTGAAAGTGAAGTGGTCACACCATTCAATTCCGAGAAGCCACACAGGGAGCGCGAGGATCACCTCCGTTCCGAATATCCGGAGTTCTTTCAGTCCTAGATCTCGGGACGAGATCCTCTTGTAGTGGTGGAGTGTTGTAACACCCCGGATGTAACTTTCCATATTTGTATCTCCAACTCTTGCCATTTTCGGCATTGTGATATGATATTCCCTCCGTGGTTGGGTTTTTGTCTTTCGTTTTGCATTTTGTCCATGTCATGCATTTCATATCATGTCATCATGTGCATCTCTTTTGCATACGTGTTCGTCTCATGCATCCGAGCTTTTTCCCCGTTGTCCGATTTGCAATCCGGCACTCCTATGTCCCCCGACGTCCCCTTCTGCATTTTTCCGTGAGCGGTTACTAAACTTTCTCGGAATGGACCGAGGTTTGTCAAGTGGCCTTGGTACACCACCGGTAGACCACTTGTCAAGTTTCGGGTCATTTGGAGCTCGTTTGGTACTCCAACGGTTAACCGCACTCTCGCAAAGGCCTCTTTTAAGTTGCAGCCCAACACCCCTCCAAAACAGCCCAATAACCCATCTAAGTCACTTCCATGTCCATCGCCGTTCGATCACGATCGTGTGGGCGAAAACTACACCTCATTTGGAGCTTCCTAGCTCCTTCTACCTATAAAAACACTCCCTCCCCCGAAATCCCGGATCATTCCACTAACCCTAGCCCGCGCCTCTACACGCCACGGACGTGTCCGATTTGGGCGGACACGTCCGCCGCGCCCGACCAGCAAAGCGCCCACGTGGCGCCTTGCCACCAACGCCGTCGCCGGCCCGCTGGCGTCTGAGGCCCTCCCGGCCGCCCGCCCGCCCGCCATGACCAGCGCTCCGCCGCCTCGGCCGCCCGCCTCGCGCCCGCCCTCGCCGTCGTCGCCGTCGGCGTCGCCTCGGCCCCGCGCCCGTCGCCGGCCCCGGCCTCGTCCCCTCCGGCCTCTCCTCCCGCCGCTCCGGCGAGCCGCCGCCGGCCTCGCCTCGGCTTCCGCGCCGGATCCGATCTAGATCCAAAAACAAGAGGGTTGACTTTCTCCTCCCCCGATTCCCTCGTCATATTTCTGTCAGTATTTTGTTGCATATTCATCGTGCCATAACTTAGCACTCGTGTCTCTGTATTGGGCGTATAGCATACCGAATTGTTCGCCTCGAAGAGTAGATTACTTCATTCCATTGCATCATTTTCATTTGAGCTCATATTGATGCCCGAAATGCTGTTAGAAGAGGGCTATGTGATGTTAGTTTCTGTTTCTTAACAGAACATGCACTTTTGTCATTTTTGCCATGATTGATGTGTGCACCCTATGATCTTGAGCCCTACATGTGTTTTGTAATATGCCATACAATCTTTATAGGGGTGCATGCCATGTATTTTTGTGATCTCTGTGGTGACTAGAACAAGCATGCAAACTAGGCTTCATAATGTTGCTGATTTCAGCCCCTGTTTTGCTGATATTTTTATGTCATGTTAACTTGATGCTACCGAGAGATCCATGCATATTTCGAGATACTTCAGTAAGGATGATTTGAACATATGGTTATTCTCTATCCATCCATGCTCTTGTTTGCAATTATGGAGTGCCATAGCTTGAGTCAATCAAGTTCTACTTTTGCTATAAAATGTTTCCTGGCAGATTGTTTACATGTTGTTCAATTTTGCCAAGGTTGTTGTAGTTGATCCGTGTATGCTATGATGTTGTTCTTGCCATGTATATCTTCTATGCCATGTCTTCTTGATGTATGTATGCTTAATTTATCATGAAATGCTCTGTAGTGAGTGCATTGAGCTTTTAACCATGCCTACTTGTTATCTGTTTTTGTCATGCCCTGTTGCTGAATCTGTTAACGAAACTTGTTATGTTTACATGGGTGCTATTGTATTTTCTGATCCCTTTTGGATCATGGTAAGTAAGGGAATTTTGTTCTATGCTTTCAGTAGATTCATGCCATGCCTTGTTTTGCTATTATAAGTTCCTGTAGCATGTTGTTTGCTTGCTCTGAACATTGCTTCCTGATGCTGATTCTGCCATGTTCAATATTTTCACTAAGTCTGTGAAGCTGATATGTTTTGCACTTTTACCATACTCGTTTGGACCTGTTATGGTGTGATTTAGCCGTAGCTCAGTGTTCATCGTTTGTCAAGCATCTTGAGTAGATCACTGCCATATGCTTTTCTGGTACGTTTGGGTGCATTAGCTTAATTTCTTGTTGCTTGCTATGTGGTATCATGCTGTTAATGACAGATTTATGCCATTCTTGTTTTGCTTGTCATTTGCAAACCGTGCATCCGATTCCGGTGATCTTTATATCGATTTCAACCGAAATCGTCTCACCTTTCCAGCAGCATACTTGGTTTGCCAAGTTGATGCCTGGTTCATCTTTTTCCTTCCGGAGCACGCATACGCATTGCATATCACATCTCGCATATCATGCCATGTTTTGCATCATGTTGCTTGTGCATTGCACCGTGATTTATTGTGGTTCCATTGTTTGTGTTCTTGCTTTGGGTAGAGCCGGGAGACGAGTACGTGAACGAGGAACCTTTTGAGAACGCTTACGAGGATCAAGCTTTCGACAACTCTGAGAACCTTGCAGGCAAGATGACCATACCCTCGAAATCACTTATATCTTTGTTTGCTAGATGTTCGCTCTTTTGCTATGCCTATGCTATGATGCCTACCACTTGCTATATCATGCCACCCATATTGCCATGTCAAACCTCTAACCATCCTTTCCTAGCAAACCGTTGTTTGGCTATGTTACCGCTTTGCTCAGCCCCTCTTACAGCGTTGCTAGTTGCAGGTGAAGATGAAGTTTGTTCCTTGTTGGAACATGGAGACGTTGTTCCTTGTTGGAACCTGTTTACTTGTTGGGGATATCACAATATATCTGCTATAATTAATGCATCTATATATTTGGTAAAGGGTGGAAGACTCGGCCTTATGACTGGTGTTTTGTTCCACTCTTGCCGCCCTAGTTTCCGTCATACCGGTGTTATGTTCCTTGATTTCGCGTTCCTTACATGGTTGGGTGATTTATGGGACCCCCTTGACAGTTCGCTTTGAATAAGACTCCTCCAAAGAAGGCCCAACTTTGGTTTTACCATTTGCCACCTAAGCCTTTTTTCCCCGGTTTTCGCGAGCCCGAGGGTCATCTTTATTTTAACCCCCCGGACCGGTGCTCCTTCGAGTGTTGGCCCGAATCGAGCTGACCAAGGGCCACCACGGGAAACTTCGAGGCTTGGTTTTACTCGTAGCTAGTCTCATCCGGATGTGCCACGAGAACGAGATATGTGCAGCTCCTATCGGGATTTGTCGGCACAATCGGGCGGCTTTGCTGGTCTTGTTTTATTGTTGTCGAAATGTCTTGTAGTCCGGGATTACGAGATCGATCGGGTCTTCCGGTAGAAGGAATATCCTTCGTTGACCGTGAGAGCTTATTATGGGCTAAGTTGGGACATCCTGCAGGTATTATCTTTCAAAGCCGTGCCCGCGGTTATGAGGCAGATGGGAATTTGTTAATGTCCGGTTGTAGAAAACCCGAAGTTGACCTTAATTAATACACATCAATCAAGCGTGTGTAACCGTGATGGTCTCTTCTCGGCGGAGTCCGAGAAGTGAACACGGTGTTGGAGTTATGTTTGACGTAAGTAGTTCAGGACCACTTCTTGATCGCTACTAGCTTCACGACCGCGCTTTGCTTCTCTTCTCGCTCTCTTTTGCGAATGTAGCCACCATATATGCTAGTCGCTTGCTGCAGCTCCACCTCACAACTCTGTCCTTCCTATGAGCTTAAATAGTCTTTATCTCGCGGGTGTGAGATTGTTGAGTCCCCGTGACTCATGATTCTACCAAAACAGTTGCAGTGCCGACGATGCCGGTCAGGTGGCTTAAACCGAGCTCAAGTGGGAGTTCGACGAGGAACGTGGTCGTTACTATGTGTCTTTTTCGATGATCGATGGTGGAGCCCAGTTGGGACGATCGGGGATCTGTGTAGCATTTGGGGTATCTTCTTTATTTTGGTTCCGTAGTCGGACCTTGAGTGTAATCTGAATGATGGATGTTTATTTATGTATTGTGTGAAGTGGCGACTGTAAGCCAACTATGTATCTCTTTCCCTTATGTATTACATGGGTTGTGTGAAGATTACCTCACTTGCGACATTGCTTTCAATGCGGTTATGCCTCTAAGTCGTGCTTCGACACGTGGGAGATATAGCCGCATCGAGGGCGTTACAGCAAATTACATCAATAATATATATTTTGTGACTTCAAAATTATACCATCGAAAAGTTCTTTCCAATTTGAATAGAATGGAATTATTTTTATTACATATAATCCTCATTTGGTTAGTCTAATTTATGGTCAAAGTTAATTTTTGGGATGCATGTTTATTCATTGAAATGAAGGGAATACTGAGTATCTGTAGGCGGTCAAAGGGCCAACTAGAACATATGTTGAATTCAAGTTTGACTATTTTATTTGAAAGCTTAATGTTTGGATTAAACAATTTAAATTTGAAATCGTGTCGTATTTGAATTTTTTTGTACTCGAAGAATTATGCTCATCTAGAATTATTTGGAGTGTTGTGGACATAAAAAAAGAAGCCATAGCTGGAGAGGGGCGTATGTTTGATGAATAGAATTAGATGGCGGACTCCTCTATCCGTGGAGTCCAATTTAGAGGGACGGCCTTGGAGAATAGAGATGACCTAACTGTCTTTATTTCCCCAAAAAGCTCTAGTGAGCTTGAGCTCACATGCGCCTTTGTTACAGTAAAATCTTAAAAAGGTACTTTAAAAAATAAAAAATCTGATTTTATTATTAGGAACAAGCGTTGATTATTATGCTTCATATGCATGAAAATTTTTGTGACAGAATGAATTCATGGAGGTCTTCGCAAAAAGAAAAGTCGATGCTTCAAAAACTTGTTTTTTCTTTCAAACCTCCACAGATGTCATTCCAATGGGACGCTCGTGAAAACACACATCAATGTTTGTTGCTAAAAAAATTCAGATTCTTTGAATTCTTTTTTTATTTTACTGTTGTAAAGGATGTATGTGAGCTCGAGCTCACAAACTCCATGTCTGGGAACCCTTCTCCGTGGAAATCACGAAAACCAGATTCCGACTATGAAACGAAACCTGGCGTATCAAAATTTGTATGCCGGTCGTTCGATAGCATCAAAACGCCTAGATTAGCGGTAGCAGTGACGTAATGGTAAAACTTTTCGTTGCTCAGACCGTTCAAAGCTCCCTGCGCTGTGCAACTACAACGGAGGTCAACTGAACTTTCTCATGCTATATATGCATCGAATCTCCGTTGATCTAGACAGCATCGGTCAGAGAGAATTGTTCAGCGTTCAGAATTCACTCCATTCGTCAGACAACTAAATATGATGGTCTTGTCAGCGCCGCCATTCCTCACATTTCTCACGAGCCGCCTCTCCTTGCCTGCTGAGGCTGTTATTGCCGTCTTCTCTTTCTCGTTTGCCGGCCAGAACAGCGACAGTCTTTACCAGGTCAGAGAGTAGAAGCGTTCAACTTGTTGGTACGCATACGCTGACGCTGCTGGAATAAAACGCCCATCCTGAAATGGACTCGCCGACTGTCGACTGACCGACCGCTTCAATCTCGGCGACTGGCTGAAACAGTCTCCATTTGGCACCTTGCAGATCAAAATTGTTGGGAGTTGGGTGCTTGGGGGGAAACTTAATGATTTTTAACTGTGATGAAACTAGTTGGGTCGGTAAACGATGAACAAATTGTTGTATATTGACTCTATAGTGCACTTGAATTCATCCAGGAATTCGCACGAAAACAATGAAGTAAACAGATTCTATGAACATGTTGAGGAATGCTATGGAAAACAGTTTTGCACAATTTGCAGCGGGAGACTGAAAAACAGCTATGGAAATGAATGAACCATCGCGGCGGAGGCTACGGCTACGCGGAATGGTCGGCGGACACGCTGTGGAACTCGTCCGAGTCCGTCTTCCGCTGCGCGCTGCCGACGATGTCCTCTATCCTGGCGGCGACCTCGGCCATCGCGGGCCGCCGGTCGGGCCGCCGCTCGGTGCACTCCGTGCCCAGCTGCAGCAGCCGCACCATCTCCTCCTCCACGAGCGCCTCGTTGGCGATGCTGGCGTCGAACACCTCGCCCGTCCACTCCTCCTGCACCACCGTGCCCACCCACTGCGGCAGGTCCGCGGCGCCGTCGCTCCCCGGCACCGAGTTCGCGGGGGCCTTCCCTGTCAGCAGCTCCAGGAGCAGCACGCCGAAGCTGTACACGTCGGCCTCCTGCGACGCCCTGCGCGGGTCCGTCACCTCCGGGGCGCGGTACCCCGTCACGCGCTTCAGCGGCACGCTGGCGCCGACGAGCTGGACGAGGCCGTAGTCGGCCACGTAGGCCCCGTCGCGCGCGTCGTTGACGAGGATGTTGGACGACTTGATGTTGCCGTGGGACGAGCCGGCGCCGGCGCCGTGGATGAAGGCGATGCCGCGCGCCGACGCCAGCGCAATGCGCGCTCGCGTGGTGAAGTCGAGGCGCTCGCTGCCCGCGCCGTGGAGAAGGGAGGAGAGGCCTTTGGCGCTGACAAAGTCGTAGACGATGAGCTTCTCCTCCTTGCTGTAGAAGTAGGAGCGCAGCGGCACCAGGCTTTCGTGCCGGAGCGCGCCGAGCGCGGCCACCGTGCCGCGGAACTCCTTCTCGGGGATGGGCACCTCCCTCAGCCTCTTGACGGTCACGACGGCGACGCCGCCCTCCAGCGTGGCGCGGTACGTCGTGCCGAGCCAGCCCTTCCCGAGCACCTCGGCGGACGCGTGCAGCAGCGATTCCAGTTCGTAGGCCACGTCCGGCTCACCTCCCACGAACACCAGCTTCTTGGCGTCGCTGGCCGTCGCCTTCGAGGAGCGCGACGGCTTCACGCCGCTCTTCTCCGCCCTCGCCACAGACACCGTCTCCGGTGACGCGTCCTCGTCGCCGTAGGCCGCCGTCTCGGTGGAAGTGTCGGCCTTATTTGTCTTGCGACGACGGAAACAGAGCAGGAAGAAGATCACGACGAGCACCACCAAGAGCGCCGCGACGGCGCCCGCAGCAATACCGGCGATCGCGGCAGTGGAGAGCTTGCTTCTCTTGCTGTCCTCAGGAGAGGCCGGAGGAGGCAATGGCAATGGCGACGGCGGTGGTGGCGGCGGAGCAGTGTTCGCGCACGGGCTTAGAGGGCCGCCGCATAGCGCTGTCCCACTAAAGGCGCTGGCCGGTCTTCCGGCGAGCGACGCTGGCACAGGGCCGTTGAGCTGGTTGTCGGACACGTTGAACAGCTGAAGATTAGGGAGATCAAGGTCGGCAGGGAGTGTGCCATTAAGGACGTTGTTCTCCAAGTACAGAGTGGCCAGCCGGCGGAGCTTGTTGAACTCCGGCGACACACGGCCAGTGAACCGGTTATTCGAGAGGACGAGCCGCTGCAGCAAGCCGAGCGAGAAGAACCCCTCCGGTATCTCGCCGGCGAGCTTGTTGTCCTGGAGGTAGAGGTACCGGAGCTCCCCGCAGTTGCCGATGTCCGCGGGGATCCCGCCGGAGAGCGCGTTGGAGCGGAGCGACAGCGCCCTGAGAGCGGTGAGGTTGCCCACGGTCCCCAGCGGCAGCTGACCGATCAGGCCGGCGCCGGGGAGCTGCAGCGCGACGACGCGCCCGCCTCCGGTGCCGTTGTCGCACCCAACGCCGCGCCACCCGCACGGCGACGCCGCCGACGCGTCCCACGGGAGCCCCGGGCCGACCGCGGCCCGGAGCGCGAGCAGCGCCGCGCGGTCCGCCGCGAGGTCCGGCGCGGCGCACCGGAGCGCGGAGCACCACAGCGCGACGACGAGAAGGAGCAGGCCGCGCCCCCGCCCACGCAGCGGCATTACCGGTCGACGAGAGCTGACGCGCGGCGCAGAGCCCGTAACGATGGAGTTGGTCTCGTCTCGTCACCCGATGATCGTTCCGCAGACGTAAAGGATGATATGAAAATGCAGAGCCGCGCCTACGTACGTACTACTCCTTTAGTTAAGTACTACTCCACTAGAAACTAGTAGGAGTAGTAATCTTAATCTAGTGCTAGCCCTGGGTGGAACGGGTGTGCGGCTATATTAGGAAGAAGTCAAACTGATCTACACGCCAAAGATGGTGCAGCAGCTAGCGCTTCACGCATCGACCGGAGCCATGGAATAGTCGTCCGTGTCTCGGTGAGAGCGATAGGGATGTGTGGAATGGAAGCTAGCGGTTCGCATTTTGCAGGAAAGGGGGCGATACGCTGCACGAATCGATTCGATTGATGTGTGCTACAGCTCGACCGGGATAGCTGTTGGCCGGAGCAAGCACGGCCATGGCCTTCCATTTGGAGCGTTTCCTTCGGACGTAGCACGTCTAGACCGCGTCCCTTGTGCGTACGAGACAGCCGTTTCTATCTGATCAGCTTAACCCGTCTCCTCGATCGTTCGCTGATTGCGTGCCGTGCCGTACGCTTAACGTGTGCGGGCGTGGGAGCCGGTGAATCGCATCACATGGGGGCATGGGGCGTGGCTGGATAGTGGTGGTAGACTAGCGAGGCGCGTGCGCCGGGCCGGGGGTTAAATTACAAACTGCGTCGGGATCGGCGTCCCGGCGGGGGCGCGCGCGCGCGAAAACAATGGACGGTTGAGGAGGCGTACGTGCGCGAGCGTGCGGGCCTGAGAGGCCTAGAAATACCAGTACAATATAACAACAGTTTTGCTAGAACTCATCTAGATGAGATATAATTTGATACCTATTCACTTTTTATACCATCGGATGTGATCTTTATAAGATTTACGTCTTTGGCGTGGGTTTGTATCTGTTTTTGTTTTTAAAATGAATGAGACCAAATTATATCTCATCTAGATGAGTTTTAGATACTCCCATATAACAATTATTACTAACTATTTCGAGGGTAAATATCTACTCTCTCCATCCCATAATTTACTACTCCCTTCGTAAAAAAAATATAAGACCGTTTAGATCAATAAAATAGTGACATAAATGATGTTATATCTCTGTAAGTAGTGACCTAAATGGTCTTATATTTCTTTACAGATGGAATAGCGTGTGGGAGGGAAGAAACATGGTGGCGAGGAGGGTAGCAGCGATCATGGAGGACTGGAAGGAAGTCCGGGGCCAAAAGGAGACCTCAACACCTCCTACCCAACGCGCTAGATGGGAACCACCGGCATCAGGCTGGCTCAAGGCCAACGTAGATGGCGCTCTGTCGCGGACGGGGCAAGGTGGAGGTGGCGGAGTGGTGTTCGAGAGATGAGGAGGGTGCCTTCAGAGGTGCGGATGCGATTTTCACCCGGATATCACATCGGCAGAGTTGGCGGAGCTGTTGGCATGTAGGAGGCGGTCGAACTAAGCGCAAAGAGATGTGCCCAAGCTCCACTTGGAGACCGGCGCCTTAATGTCGCTAGGATGCTAAATGAGCAAGATCGAAATCTGGCTTGGTGGGTATTTTGGTGGAAGAAATCAAATTGATGGCCACAAACTTGGGGGAGTTCAGAGCTACTTGGGTGAGAAGGGAGGCAAATACAGCGGCTCATGAGATTGCCCGTTTCGGTTTCTGTAATAATGTTTCGGTTTCGTGGGAGATGTCCCCCCCAGATTGTATTTTAAGCATTGTTTCTGATGAACTTCCTAATTTAGTTTAATAAAGTGGAGGAGTGAATTTCAAAAAAAAAAGAATAGCATTTTATATTATGGGCCAAAGTACAATGTTGTAGTACCTATTTTAATATCACCTTTGGCCCGAATTAGTTGCCCATTAGTGTTACATATATTTGTATCTTGACAAAACTAAAATAACAAATTTGGGAGGGAGGAAGTATAAAATTAGGGCTCCTATATCTCGCCTTCAGCGAATCTAGGTTCTGACTCGCTGAAGGGTGGGAGCGAGATGGACCAGCCCACGGGCGCGGGAGGCCACAAGCTCTTTTTCAGGTTCTTTTTACTTTTTTGTTTTTTTGTACTTTTCTTTATACTTTATATAGTTACCCCACATCTCATATGCTACCATGTGATAATATATACTCCCTCCGTCTGGAAATACTTGTCTTAAGAATGGTTATATTTAGACTTATTTTAGTTATAGATACATCCATTTTCAATCATTTCTAAGACAAGTATTTCCGGACGGAGGGAGTATGTTATACAAAAAACACTTGGAAAATGAAGCATTCGGAAAATGTTGAGAAAGTATTTGAAAAATGTTAATCAAGCATTCTTAAAAATGTAGAACTAGTATTTGAAAAATATTAAACAATTATTTGAAAAAATGGGTATCAAGCATTCGGAAAAATATTGAAAAAGTATTTGAAAAATGTCAATCAAGCATTTTCAAAATGTTGACCGTGTATAAAAAATTGTTGATCATGTACTAAAAATATGATATAAAAACATGTTAATCAAGAATTTTGAAAAATATTAATCAAGTATTTGAGAAATGTTAAAATGAGTATAGAAAAAATGTTGACCATGTATTAAAAAATAATGAAAATTTTGGTCATGAATATAAAAATGTTAATCAAGAATTTCAGAAAAAGTTGAAAATATTTGAATAATATTAATCAAGCATTTAAAAAATGTTAAATGTGTATAGAAAAAAGTTGCGAGTGTATTATTAATTTTAATATTTTAATATTGAAACTGTTCTCGATCATTTAAAAATGTATAGAAAAAATGTTGACCATGTATGAAAAAATGTTAATTTTTTATATCAAAAATGTTAATCAAGCATTTGAATAATGTTTAAAAATGTGTATTGAAACTATGTTGGCCATATATTAAACAAATGTTAAGTTTGTATTGGCAAAATGTTAAATGTGTATTAGAACAATGTTGTTGACATATACAATAAACGTAGAATGAAAACCAGATAGAAACATAGAAAACCAAAAAATAAACAAAAGAAAGAAGAAAAAAACCAAGAGCCTAATGAAAAAGGAATGAAAAAGAATAAAAAAACGTAGGAGAAAAAGGGGAAAAAACAAAAGTAAACAAAAAAGAAGAAGAAGAAAACATGGGAAAAATGAATAAAAAAACGGTGGAGAAAATCGGCTCTTTTACCTTGAACGAGGTCACGCCCTACAGTTCATCATGGACTAGACGCAGTGGTTCGAACCCCAGTTTCACTCGCTTTTTCCTGCAACTTCTTTTTTATTAAGTGGGGCTCAGTTGCTCCAAGAAACAGAAAAATCCTTCAACAAGAGCTGCTACCGTCTCAGTTAATGCGAGATATAGCTCTCGCACATTAAGTAATGGATCGGCCTGTTAGCACACCTTTTTAATGGTAAAAAGGAAAAAAAAGGAGGTATCAGGATTCGAACCTAGGTATCCTCGAAAGTGTGTAACGCAGCTAGCCACTAGGCATGCATTGTGAATTCGTGCAATAATAGGGCGCAACCTCTACCATAGGGCGAAAACTTATACCATGGCGCAACCACCGGGCAAACAACCGGGTTTTCATTGTTTTTTTTTCAGGTTTTTTGTTTTTCATCGGTTTTTCTTCGTTTCTTTCTTCAATTTTATTCTTTTTTCTTTTCTTTCTCAATTTCATCTATTTTATTCGGTTTTCTTTGGTTTCGTTTTCTCTTGTTTCTTTTCTTTTTCCTTCTTCGTTTTATTTTCATTCTTCTTGCATTTGTCTCTCTGTTCTTTATTTTTATTTTCTTTTTCCTTTGGTTTATTTTGTTTTCTTTGCTTATTTATTTTGTATTTCTACATTTTTATATATCAACAATATTTTTCTATACATATTTAACATTTTCGTCAATACAAATTTAGCATTTATAATACATAGTCAAGATTTTTTCTATTCAGATTTTTAACATTTAAAAATTCTTCATTAACACTTGTAAAACAAGAGATTAACATATTCTGAATACATAGCCAATATTTTTCCTATACACACTTTAAGTTTTTTTAAATGCTTGATTAACAATTTTCAAATATAAGATTTAAAAAATTTCTAGTGCATGGTCAGCTTTTTTCTATTTACTTTTATCACTTTTCAAATGCTTGATTAATATATATTAAATGCAATATTAACATTTTGACACATGGTCAGCATTTTTCTAAACACATTATATACTTTTCAAATGCTTGATTAATTTTTTAAATACTTTTTCAACATTTGTTTTCAAATTCTTGATTAACATTTTAATATACATCATCAAAATATTCATCATTTTTTTAATACATGGTCAATATTTTTTCTATACATATTTAACATTTTAAAAATGCTTACATTTTAAAAATGCTTGATTAACATTTTAAATACTTTTTCAATATTTTTTAAATGCTTGATTATCATTCTTACATACATTATAAAAAATGTTAAATTTTTATTACATGGTCACCATTTTCTATACATATTTAACATTTCCCAAATGCTTGAGTAATATTTTTCAAGCACTTGTTCAACATTTTTGAAATGCTCGATTAACACTTTTCAAATACATGATCTAATTGTGTCATAGACATATTTTTATACATTTTTCATATATGTGACTAACATTTCTCTACACACGTTTAATATTTTTTAGTTCTTTATGTAAAGTCATATATATATATATATATAATATTATGAAATATAAGAAAAAATAAAAAATGAAAAAAATGCAAGTCAAAAAGTGGGAAAACGAAAAGAAAAAACATTGAATGCCTGCGGTCTCCATTGGGCCGGCCGATTATGCACGGTGCTTGAGGCGAGTGCTCGCTTCATCCTAACGCGGGAGCCTCCCTCTGTCTTGCTTGTAGTGAGACATAGGGGTGCCCGTAAAATTCAGGTCTCGCCGGCATTTTCCCGTATTGTGGGCTGGAAAGTGCGGTCCGAGCCTAACCCGGGCGCGGGCTTCGATCCAGGCTTACGAGGCTGGGTATCCATGCCCAGGTTTAATTCTAGTACATTCGTGGTACTAGGGGAGAGAGAAAGAGAGAGAGAGAGAGAGAGAGAGAGAGAGGGGGCGGGGTGGGGTTACGAAAGAATACTCCCTAATTTTCGATTTATTGGGCTCATCTCATTTCCTTATAAGTCTCATTTTCACTTCTTTCCACCACATATTCACATTCCAAGGTGAATTAAATTGATGCATGCAAGGACTAAAAGAAATCTACCAATGCATGTAACCATTCCTACTCATTTAGTAGTCATCCATGCATACATTGATTAATGCAGATTAAAGTTTGAGTAATTTTATAAGCTACGAGATACATTTCTCCACTCACCATCTCTACTCCTAATGTCTCATTCCCTACGTCGTTTCGTTCGCTCGTACCCTCCCCTCCCATCGAACGAGAGGCCACCCCTCGATCCCATCCCACTTCCACCGATTTTTTTGATTATTAACCGAGACAATCCCCAAATAAACCCCACAAAGGCCAAACAATATTAACCGATGTCATCCTTTCCAAACAATATTATCCTTTCCAAATAATACTTTCCATACACAACATGAATCAAATATTAACCTATGGCATCCTTTCCAAACAATATTATCCTTTCCAAATAGTACTTTTCATACACAACAGGAAACAAATCGCCCGAATTTCAAAAAAAGGAAACAAATCGCCCGAGCACGATTCGCCCGTTCACGTCCTTGGCGAAGCTGCTCAGGAGATCGCTCGACTGCACCACGACGCCGCCTTCATGTGCCTGCTGCTCCACCTTCCGGACAAGCTCGGACACCTTGTCGCGCACGTCGCAGTAGGCGTGCACCCTGGCGGGGCTCGGCAGGTGGGGCACGACGATCGTGCACACACCGCGCCAGTAGGCGCCGTGGGGAGCGAAGGCGATGTCCGTGCAGCCGTAGAGGAGCAGCCGCGGGATGGCGAGCGCGGGCCGGTTGGCGAAGGCGTGGTCCTGCAGCTGCAGCACCTCGCACGCCACGTTCGTGGACGAGACGACCAGGGTGGGCAAGGGGCCGAGGCGGAGCAGCATGACGGGCCTGTGTGCCGTGGCGAGCGTGTGCAGGGCATGGTGCGGGAGCGCGCTGGGCTGGTGGAGGTTGCCGACGATCGGGAGACCCCGCGGGGACGGTGGGAGGCGGTACACGGGATGTTTTCTGGTTCGCATTATGCTACGCACTAGCAGCAGTAGAATGCATGAGACGGCCAGGAGGACTAGCGTGGGCACGGTGAGTTCCGGGCAACCATGCATGGTATTTGTATTTTTGGACTGTGCATGGTATTCGTATTTTTGGCCTGGTTATACATGCATCTAAGTTTTGAGGGTTTATACAAACCATAGATGATCTAACGTGTTGTGATATTTATTTTTTGAGGAGTGTTGTGATTTCTAAATAATGCACTTTTGGGAGTTCTACATTCTGATATGCATATTAACTTTCAGTCATGTGAGGCTGCCCAACGGAAAGATGTGTGTTGCTTCTCATGCTCCTATTTTTCTACATTTTTTGGGGTCTTCTTGATAGATATATGTTTCAGAGAAATGTTAGGGTCACAATAATAGCAAACGAGTTCATCTTGCCTGGGTTGTAGCTGATAAGTAAGAAGATAGATCTTCAGGTGAGGCATATTGTCCCTAGGAATTTGTTGGCCTCGAGGATTGTTCCAGGAAGCACTTCTGATGGCAACATGATGTTGGGCCTCGGGAACATGGTAAGATACTTATATCACCATTTTCATCCATGCAGACTTGTTTTTGTGATTCCTGTACTACCACTGATCCAGATGTGATTTCTTATACTCATCCTTTAATCCTTCTTAAATTATAGTACTAAGGTGATTGTACTTTAAAAGGTGTCAAACTTGTGCAGATAACCTACAGAAATATATTGAAGCACATTGCTATCATCATCCACTCAGAGCCCACCGGGCGACGCCTCTAAACAATGGTGCATGCTGCCGGCACCATATGATAGCTATGGTAATCGACGATGGGAAAGACGCAGGGGTGGCGGGATCATCACCGGTGGGGTCGTCAAGGAGAAGATGGATGCAGATAAGAAAGGAACGGCTCGGCCGGGTGTGAAAAGGAGAACGAGAGAGAAAGCAATGATGTGGTGCCGCTGCCGCTCTCCTCTTGCTAGCTGAATTTTGATATTGTTTCTGCTATCTGAATTTCGCATATGCACGGCGAGGTGTTTGATGCTGGCCAACGTCATGCCAGTTGCGAGGGGGATTTCATCGTTTGGGAATCTCCTGGGAGAGGTGCTGCCCTGCGAGGTAAGAGGCATCCCTCTCCATGTGCTCGACGGTCTGTGCCCGGAAAGAATTTCATTGTGCAAATAATTATTAATTTTCTCCAAGAAAGTTACAACAATCTTTGTCCAGAAAGAATTTCATTCTGCAAATAATTCACACACTGTAGCATATACATCATTAAGGAATTATCTGCCATATAAACCAACACTACCTGTTTCATGTCACTTCACAAGTGAGTAAACTAGATCTTGGGACTGCGGTAACACTGTATATCTGAGTGTGTATCCTAAATGATGTCTAGGCCATATGATAGAAAGACAATAGTTGCATGATGCAAGGATTAAAATCCTAGAAAACTTTCATTCTGCTTTGCTAACTTTTTAGCACTTATGTGGAATTCCGAAATGTAGCATTATTTTCTTGCAGTGTAACCAACGTCTATGGACCCGTCACAGGGTCATGCTGCGTGTGGTTATGGCTGCATTGCGTGGAAGCTGCGAATGGAGAGCTGAAAGCAGAAGCACACGAGATAATGCACAATACGAGGAATGATGGTAAAGGCTGGAGGTGTGATGAAGGTGATGCCCGATCTGACCATTACTATATTCTCATCAAGGCTACCTGTAATTTCTACTCTGATATAGATTTTTTATTGTGAGGGGTGTTTGTCATGAAAAATGTGATCTCTGCATGATACAATGTTGCTAGAGTGAAGATTCTATGCAAAGAATGACATTTAAGAATGATGTAGTTAAAGGTAAACCTTGATCGAATATTTTAACTTTTCATGAGGATCTTTTCATGTAGAGAGACATATAAGAACGTTTGTGGCAAGGAACCACAAACGTGGCTACACGGGACACCATTTTACGTGGAGGTCGCCTCGGCACGAGAAATCGGCCTGGGATGGCTAGGTCAATGACGCGGCTCACCTGAGATAGAAATCGGCATGGAGGTCACCCTCAACACCGGAAATCGTCCTTGAATGGCCACGGTCGGATCATGCTGCTCATCGAATTCTTCTGGAAAAGATAACCGTACCCGGGAATGGAGGGGGCGGGCAACATAGCGGTGGAGGGAATGGGAGGCGGAGTTGAGCATGGAGGGGAGGTGACAAGGACATGCCATGGCCGGGAGATATTGCGGCCGCGACCCGTGCGGGAAGAATGAGATGTGTGAGTGAGGACTTGCCGTGGGGTGAGAGAGTAAGAGGGGTGAAATAGTTAAGGCTTTGTAGGAAAAGGTGTAGTTTTTTTATAGGTAAAAGTTTGGAGCCGGTGCGCAGGCCGAACTTTCCGCCGGCTCGCACGCCACACTGGCTCACACGACACGGAAACAACCACCCCCGCGCGAGACGCGTGTATATGGTGGGTCCCGCGTGTCTTTTCCTCCTTTTCTTCCATATCCATCCCATCACGGCTCTGCTCCTCCACAGCCCCCCCCCCCACGCTACTCGCAACCTCCATAAGCTCTCTCACCGGCGGCGAGTGCTCGCGTGCGACGGCGCCCAACGCCGCCTCTCCTTCATGGCTGGTGAGCCCCTCTCCATCCTCCTCCTCAATTCGTATCCCCGCTAGGTCCCCGCGGCCATGGCCGTCTGCAACCCTCGGGTCTCAGCCACGGCCTCTGTCCAACTACGACTTTGAGTCACCGCCGGCAAATCTACGTGAACCGTCTATCAGGGCACAGCAGCCAGAGCTGCAAGCCTGCAACCATGGGCACACGCTGGACGGCAAGGACGGGGCGGCGCTGGTCCTAGAAAAAAACTAATGTCACAGTTTTTTGCTACATGCTTCAACCGGCATAACATTTTGCTACAACCGGCATATCATTTGCTACAACCGGCGTCACGTTTTGCTAGAACACACAACTGGCATCGCGGCTTTGCTACAACTAGCGTCGCTTTTTGTTATAGTCGGCATCACGTTTTGCTACATCCATCACAACCGAGCTGCGACCCCGCGAGGGCGATGACGACTTTTTTGCTGCAAGTGTCGTAGGTTTTTGCTACATCCGGTATAGAATTTTGGTACATCCATTCTATTCTAGATGCAATGGCTGCTACCTGCAACCGCGAGCTACAACCGACGACGATGGTGACTGACTTTTTTGTTGCAACCGTTGTCTCCGTTCGCTACAGCCGTGCAATAGAAAGCGGCAACAGGCGGCCATGGTGAAAGGATCGATATAGTTGACTAGAGGGGGGTGAATAGGCAACTAACAATTTTTAGCTTTTCTTTAACAAATGAAACTTTGCAACAAAGTAAGTTGTCTAGATATGCAACTAGGCGGACAACCTATATGATGCAATTAACACAAGCACCACGAGCAAGCAAAGATAGAAACACAAATAAGCTTGCACAAGTAAAGGGATAGGATAACCAAGAGTGGAGCCGGTGGAGACGAGGATGTGTTACCAAGATCCTTCCTTTTGAGGGAAATGCGTCTCCGTTAGAGCGGTGTGGAGGCACAATGCTCCCCAAGAAGCCACTAGGGCCACTGTAATCTCCTCACGCCCTCGCACAATGCAAGATGCCGTGATTCCACTATTGGTGCCCTTGAAGGCGGCAACCGAACCTTTACAAACAAGGTTGGGGCAATCTCCACAACTTAATTGGAGGCTCCCAACGACACCACGAAGCTTCACCACAATGGAATATGGCTCCGCGGTGACCTCAACCGTCTAGGGTGCTCAAATACCCAAGAGTAACAAGATCCGGAAGGGATAAGTGGGGGAATCAAATGTCTCTTGGTGGAAGTGTAGATCGGGCCCTTGTCATCCAATCCCGAGCAAATCAACAAGTTTGATTGGCTAGGGAAAGAGATCGGGCCAAAATGGAGCTTGGAGCAACAATGGAGCTTAGAGATGGAAGAGGTGGTCAACTAGAGGTAGGAGACACACCTTTTATAGTCGTGGAAAAGATCCAACCATTATCCTCAAGTTCAGCCCGCGACACGCGGTACTACCGCTCCAGAAGCGCGGTACTACCGCGCGGCCATGCGGTACTACCGTGGAGGACCACGGTACTACCGTGGCAGCAGCAGAGGCCAGGACTAGCCTGACTGAGCGCAGTACTACCGCTCGCGTGGTACTACCGCTCCCCCTTGCAGTACTACCGCAAGGCAGGTAAGCCACAGCCTACGAAGAGCGCGGATGAAATAAACTACATCCGTGCCTACTTCCGCTGAAAAAGAAACAGTGCAAAAATCCGACGCGGTACTACCGCGCACGAGGTGCGGTACTACCGTTGAGGCGCGGATGTAAAGATTACATCCGCTCCTACTACCACGGGCATAGCGGTATCGGGTATGAGGGCCCGCGGTACTACGGCTCCAGGAGAGCGGTATCGCCGTACACCATGATACTACCGCGCGCATGACGTCTTGGTACTACCGTGTGGCGCGGATGTAAAAATTACATCTGCTCCTACTACCGCATCAAGCGACACTAGACACAGGAGTTGCGGTACTAAGGCTCCAGGAGCGGTATTAACGTGACTCCCCGGTACCTATTATCAAGGTGCTTACACTACCGCTCCCTAGAGCAAGATTACCGCAAGTACAATAGTAGCCGTCGATTATGCACAACTAGGATAACGGAAAGACGGCTCCAAAGTGCAAGGAAAGGTAGGACAAGTGTGCGTGTTGATTCCACCCAAACCTTTCCGGCGGACCCCTCTTAATAGTACGGCTTTCCTACGACTCAAATCCACCAAAGAGAAACGTAGAACAACGCCGTCTTCAATAGTCTCCGAGGGGCACCGAATCGTCTCGTGCCTAGTGATGAAGCATCTGAGAAACTCAAGGCACACGATTAGTCCGCAAAAGCATTGTCATCAATCACCAAAACACCTAAGGGATAAATATGCCCTTACAATCTCCCCTTTTGGTGGATTGATGACAATCTGGATTTGCACATAGATAAGATAATATTGAGCAACGGCAAACCCCTCCTCTCCAAAATATAGACGGGCTCCCCCCAGATGTGTGCACCCTGGATGAATGCTTTGGACTGCATAGCACACACACTAGGATCACCACTCCCCCTATATTTTAGAGACAAAGGCACGATAATTAACATCTAAGCAAATCATAGCACAATATAACACAAGCTCGCTAAGATAGATAGAGTGCATATGTCTTACACCATATGAAGGAAAAGCAACTGAAACGAGGTTCAAACGAAGTTCAACCGAGAAAGCAACAAACACACCAAACACGAACACGACACACGACTCAAGAATCCCTACACTCTCTCCCCTTTGGCATCGAGGCGCCAAAAGGCGTAGAGGACACCTACACACAAGTGGTGGCTCAAGCAGCGGGGAACTCATCCCAACCCTCTCCGTCGGACTCCTCGGCAGGAATGGACTCCTCGACGTCCTCCTCGTAATCAGTCCACCAGAACCTTGCTTCTCCATCCACTCGGCCTCTGGGTGATGCGCTCCTCGCACCCATGACACATCCTCACCATAGAGCTGCAAGATCTTCTTGTCCCGGCGACGACTCTCCTTGGGCGCCACGTGAGTCTTGTCTTGCCCCTTGGCTTGCATGCATAAAAGAGTCTTCATCTTGTCCTTGACTTCTTGGCCCATGAAGGCATAGAGGAGCTCTGGGAAGGCCTAGCAAAGACGGCCCTCAGCAACATTCTGGCGCTTGACATCCTCCTCATCAACAAGCAGCCCTAGCAGCAGACGCCTCGGCACGAGTAGTAGTGTTGGCCCAGTTGGGTTTGACACGCAGCAGATGGGATCATGGCGAATCCGATTCGAGGCAAGGAACTCCTCACCGGGGAACATCTTCTCCCAAGTCTTGAGATCGTGCGAAGCAGATAGGGCCCATAGATAGGCACTGCGGTTGAACACCAAGAAACCGAAGCTCACACCACATGATGTGTGAGACATCAAGTGGTGAGTCTCGAGACAAAGCGAGCCTCCTCGCGAGATGAGCATCATATCCACCATATAGGCATGAACCTTGTCCTTGTCACCAATGCGAGGGAACAAGGAGTTGCGGAAGATGCGATACATGATATCCAGAAAAGAGTTGAGCACCAACCCTATCTTGCCACTTGGGAGCCGTCTTCTCAACATAGTATGGTGTAAGCTTGTCCTTGTTGGCGTAATCAGAGTTGGCATGGGGGCGAACACCCACGGGAGTGTCGAGCCCGTAATCGTGCACTGGAGCAAATCCATGAACTCCTTCCGGTAGCGATCGACTTCTGACCATTGGACATCCAGTCATCCACCGCTCCTCATCGTGAGTGAAAGTATCTTTGAGGCAAAGAAGCGACAGATAAGCTCAAGGTCATAGTCAAGGTGAAAGGATATCACATGCTCAATACCAAACTGCTTCCACCAAGTCCGTAGCCTCTCCAAAGTAGGCACGGAACTTGTCCTTCCTCATGTGATGCATGTCAATCCATTTCACATCCACGTAGGTATTACGCTTGTTCTTGATGACATCCGGATAGATGTTGGCCTGTTGCTTGTTCCAAAACAGCTCACAACCTCGGCGGAGGAACGAGGGGTCACGTCTGGTGAAAGGCTGCAGACGGACGTACTTTCAGTTGTGGTATCTCATCCATGCCCTTGGCGAGCTCCTTGTACTTGCTAGGCGATGTCTTGACATTGCGCAGAAGCGGAAGGAGCCCTCTGGTGCTTCACCTGGGTTGCGCAGACGCTTGGAGCCAGTGTCACGACTGGGATTGGAACGGCGAGAGCAACCTGTTGGGGAACGTAGTAATTTCAAAAAATTTCCTACGCACACGCAAGATCATGGTGATGTATAGCAACGAGAGGGGAGTGTATCTTCATACCCTTGAAGATCGCTAAGCGGAAGCGTTATGACAACGCGGTTGATGTAGTAAATGCGTCTTCACGATCCAACCAATCCAAGTACCGAGCGTGCGGCACCTCCGAGTTCAAAGACACGTTCAGCTCGATGGCGATCCCGGACTCCGATCCAGCAAAGTGTCGGGATGAGTTCCGTCGACCTGACGGCGTGGTAGCGATGATGATGTTCTACCGGCGAGGCTTCACCTAAACTCCATGACGATATGGCGAGGTGGAATATGGTGGAGGGGGCACCGCACGGCTAAGGAACGATCACGAAGATCAACTTGTGTGTTCTAGGGTGCCCCTGCCCCGTATATAATGGAGGGAGGGGGAAGTGCGGCCGGCCCCTAGGGGTGCGCCTGGAGGTGTCCTACTCCCACCGAAAGTAGGACTCTCCCCTCTTGCCTTGTTGGAGAAGGAAAGGGAAAGGGGGAAAGAGGAAAGAGGCGCCGCCCCCTTCCTTGTCCTATTAGGACTAGGGGGAGGCGCGCGGCCTGCCTGGCCGCCCTCCTCTTCTCCCTCATGGCCCATTAAGGCCCATTAACTCCCGGGAGGGTTCCGGTAACCCCCCGGTGTTCCGGTAAAATCCCGATTTCACCCGGAACCATTCCGATATCCAAATATAGGCTTACAATATATCAATCTTTATGTCTCGACCATTTCTAGACTCCTCGTCATGTCCGTGATCACATCCGGGACTCCGAACAATCTTCGGTACATCAAAACTTATAAACTCATAATAAAACTGTCATCGTAGCGTTAAGCGTGCGGACCCTCTGGGTTTGAGAACTATGTAGACATGACCTAGAACTATTCTCGGTCAATAACCAATAGCGGAACCCGGATGCTCATATTGGCTCCTACATATTCTACGAAGATCTTTATCGGTCAAACCGCATAACAACATACGTTGTTCCCTTTGTCATCGGTATGTTACTTGCCCGAGATTCAATTGTCGGTATCCAATACCTAGTTCAATCTCGTTACTGGCAAGTCTCTTTACTCGTTACGCAATGCATCATTCCGTAACTAACTCATTAGCTACATTGCTTGCAAGGCTTATAGTGATGTGCATTACCGAGAGGGCCGGAGATACCTCTCCGACAATCGGAGTGACAAAACCTAATCTCGAAATCGCCAACCCAACATGTACCTTTGGAGACACCGTAGTACTCCTTTATAATCACCCGATTACGTTGTGACGTTTGGTAGCACCTAAAGTGTTCCTCCGATGGCAGAGTTGCATAATCTCATAGTTACAGGAACATGTATAAGTCATGAAGAAAGCAATAGCAATATACTAAGCGATCAAGTGCTAGGCTAACGGAATGGGTCATGTCAATCACATCATTCTCCTAATGATGTGATCCCATTAATCAAATAACAACACATGTCTATGGTTAGGAAACATAACCATCTTTGATTAATGAGCTAGTCAAGTAGAGGCATACTAGTGACTATATGTTTGTCTATGTATTCACACATGTATCATGTTTCGGTTAATACAATTCTAGCATGAATAATAAAAATTTATCATGATATGAGGAAATAAATAATAACTTTATTATTGCCTCTAGGGCATATTTCCTTCAGTCTCCCACTTGCACTAGAGTCAATGATCTAGATTACACAAAGAATGATTCTAACACCCATGGAGTCTTGGTGCTGATCATGTTTTGCTCGTGGAAGAGGCTTAGTCAGCGGTGCGCAACATTCGGATCCGTATGTATCTTGCAAATCTCGTCTCCCACGGACTTGGTCCCGGATGGAATTGAAGGCGTCTCTTGATGTGCTTGGTCCTCTTGTGAAATCTGGATTCCTTTGCCAAGGCAATTGCACCGATATTGTCACAGAAGATCTTCATTGGTCCCGATGCACTAGGTATGACACCTAGATCGGAAATGAACTCTTTCATCCAGACTCCTTCATTTGCTGCTTCTGAAGCAGCTATGTACTCCGCTTCACATGTAGATCCCGCCACGACGCTTTGTTTATAACTGCACCAACTTACAGCTCCACCGTTTAATAAAAATACGTATCCGGTTTGCTATTTAGAATCGTCCGGATCAGTGTCAAAGCTTGCATCGACGTAACCATTTACGACTAGCTCTTTGTCACCTCCATATACGAGAAACATATCCTTAGTCCTGTTTAGGTATTTCAGGATGTTCTTGACCGCTGTCCGATGATCCACTCTGGATTACTTTGGTACCTTCCTGCCAAGCTTATTGCTAAGCATACGTCAGTGCGGTACATGCATTGCATACATGATAGAGCCTATGGCTAAAGCATAGGGAACATCTTTCATTTTCTCTCTATCTTCTGCCGTGGTCGGGCATTGAGTCCGACTCAATTTCACACCTTGTAATACATGTAAGAATCCTTTCTTAGCACGATCCATTTTGAACTTTTCAAAACTTTATCAAGGTATGTGCTTTGTGAATGTCCAATCAAGCGTCTTGATCTATCTCTATAGATCTTGATGCCCAATATGTAAGCAGCTTCACCGAGGTCTTTCATTGAAAAACTTTTATTCAAGTATCCTTTTATGCTATCCAGAAATTCTATATCATTTCCAATCAATAATATGTCATCTACATATAATATCGTAAATGCTACTGAGCTCCCACTCACTTTCTTGTAAATACGCTTCTCCAAAAGTACAGATAAAACCATATGCTTTGATCACACTATCAAAGCGTTTATTCCAACTCCAAGATGCTTGCACCAGTCCATAAATGGATCGCTGGAGCTTGCACACTTTGTTAGCACCTTTTGGATCAACAAAACCTTTTGGTTGCATCATATACAACTCTTCTTCTAAAAATCCATTCAAGAATGCAGTTTTGACATCCATTTGCCAAATTTCATAATCATAAAATGCAGCAATTGCTAACATGATTCGGACAGACTTAAGCATCGCTTCTGGTGAGAAAGTCTCATCGTAGTCAACCCCTTGAACTTGTCGAAAACCTTTCGCAACAAGTCGAGCTTTATAAACGATTACATTACCATCGACATCGGTCTTCTTAAAAATCCATTTATTCTCAATGGCTTGCCGATCATCGAACAAGTCAACCAAAGTCCATACTTTGTTCTCATACATGGATCCCATCTCAGATTTCATGGCTTCTAGCCATTTTGCGGAATCTGGGCTCACCATCGCTTCTTCATAGTTCGTAGGTTCGCCATGGTCAAGTAACATGACTTCGAATAGGATTACCGTACCACTGCAGTGCGGATCTTACTCTGGTTGACCTCTGAGTTCAGAGAAACTTGATCTGAAGTTTCATGATCAATATCATTAGCTTCCTCACTAATTGGTGTAGTTGTCACAGGAACCGGTTCTTGTGATGAACTACTTTCCAATAAGGGAGCAGGCACAATTATCTCATCAAGTTCTACTTTCCTCCCACTCACTTCTTCCGAGAGAAACTCTTTCTCTAGAAAAGATCCGAATTTAGCAACGAAAATCTTGCCTTAAGATCTGTGATAGAAGGTGTACCCAACAGTCTCCTTTGGGTATCCTATGAAGAAACATTTATCCGATTTGGGGTCGAGCTTATCTGGTTGAAGTTTCTTCACATAAGCATCGCAGCCCCAAACTTTAAGAAACGACAACTTTGGTTTCTTGCCAAACCACAGTTCATGAGGCGTCGTCTCAACGGATTTTGATGGTGCCCTATTTAACGTGAATGCGGCCGTCTCTAAAGCATAACCCCAAAACGATAGCGGTAAATCAGTAAGAGACATCATAGATCGCACCATATCTAGTAAAGTACGATTACGACGTTCGGACACACCATTTCGTTGTGGTGTTTTGGGTGGCGTGAGTTGCGGAACTATTCCGCATTGTTTCAAATGTAAACCAAACTCGTAACTCAAATATTCTCCTCCACGATCAGATCGTAGATATTTTATTTTCTTGTTACGATGATTTTCCACTTCACTCTGAAATTCTTTGAACTTTTCAAATGTTTCAGATTTGTGTTTCATTAAGTAGATATACCCATATCTGCTCAAATCATCTGTGAAGGTGAGAAAATAACGATACCCGCCGCGAGCCTCAACATTCATTGGACCAAAAACATCAGTATGTATGATTTCGAACAAATCAGTTGCTCGCTCCATAGTTCCGGAGAACGGCGTTTTAGTCATCTTGCCCATGAGGCACGGTTCGCATGTACCAAGTGATTCATAATCAAGTGATTCCAAAATCCCATCAGTATGGAGTTTCTTCATGCGCTTTACACCGATATGACCTAAACGGCAGTGCCACAAATAAGTTGCACTATCATTATCAACTCCGCATCTTTTGGTTTCAACACTATGAATATGTGTATTACTACTATCGAGATTCAATAAAAATAGACCTCTTCAAGGGTGCATGACCATAAAAGATATTATTCATATAAATAGAACAACCATTATTCTCTGACTTAAATGAATAACCGTCTCGCATCAAACAAGATCCAGATATAATGTTCATGCTTAACGCGGCACCAAATAACAATTATTTAGGTCTAAAACTAATCCCGATGGTAGATGTAGAGGTAGCGTGCCGACCGCGATCACATCGACTCTGGAACCATTTCCCACGCGCATCGTCACCTCGTCCTTAGCCAATCTTCGCTTAATCCGTAGTCCCTGTTTCGAGTTGCAAATATTAGCAATGTAACCGATTATCAAATACCTGTGTACTACTGCGAGCATTAGTAAGGTACACATCTATAACATGTATATCACATATAACTTTGTTCACTTTGCCATCCTTCTTATCCGCCAAATACTTGGGGCAGTTCCGCTTCTAGTGTCCAGTCTGCTTGCAGTAGAAGCACTCAATCTCAGGCTTAGGTCCAGACTTGGGTTTCTTCTCTTGAACAACAACTTGTTTGCTGTTCTTTTTGAAGTTCCCCTTCTTCTTCCCTTTGCCCTTTTTCTTGAAACTGGTGGTCTTGTTGACCATCAACACTTGATGCTCCTTTTTGATTTCTACCTCCGGCTTTTAGCATTGCGAAGAGCTCGGGAATAGTCTTGTCCATCCCTTGCATATTATAGTTCATCACCAAGCTCTTGTAGCTTGGTGGCGATGATTGAAGAATTACATCAATGACACTATCATCGTGAAGATTAACTCCCAGCTTGAATCAAGTGATTATTATACCCACATTTTGAGTATGTGTTCACCGACGTAACTATTCTCCTCCATCTTGTAGCTATATAACTTATTGGAGACTTCATATCTCTCAATCCGGGCATTTGCTTGAAATATTAACTTCAACTCCTGGAACATCTCATATGCTCCATGACGCTCAAAACGTCGTTGAAGGCCCGGTTCTAAGCAAGAAAGCATGGCACACCGAACTATCGAGTAGTCATCGCCTTTGCTCTCTGCGAGGCGTTCTTAACGCCGTCGGTTACATCGGCGAGCAGTTCGCACCCAGCGGTGCTTCCAGGGCGTAATTCTTACGTGCAGCAATGAGGATAATCCTCAGGTTACGGACCCAGTCCGTGTAATTGCTACCATCATCTTTCAACTTTGCTTTCTCAAGGAACGCATTAAAATTCAACGGAACAACAACATGAGCCATCTACCTACAGTAAACATAGACAAGCAAAAATACTATCAGGTACTAAGTTCATGATAAATTTAAGTTCAATTAATCATATTACTTAAGAAATCCCACTTAGATAGACATCCCTCTAATCTTCTAAGTGATTACGTGATCCATATTAACTACACCATGTCCGATCGTCACGTGAGATGGAGTAGTTTCAACGGTGAACATCAATATGTTGATCATATCTACTATATGATTCACGCTCGACCTTTCGGTCTCCGTGTTCCGAGGCCATATCTGTTATATGCTAGGCTCGTCAAGTTTAACTTTGAGTATTCGGCGTGTGCAGCTGTTTTGCACCCATTGTATTTGAGCGTAGAGCCTATCACACCCGATCATCACGTGGTGTCTCGGCACGAAGAACTTTCATAGCAGTGCATACTCGGTGGAGAACACTTCTTGATAATTTTAGTGAGAGATCATCTTAAAATGCTACCGTCAATCAAAGCAAGATAAGATGCATAAAGGATAAACATCACATGCAATCAATATAAGTGATATGATATGGCCATCATCATCTTGTGCTTGTGATCTCCATCTCCAAGGCACCGTCGTGATCACCATCGTCACCGGCGCGACACCTTGATCTCCATCGTAGCATCATTGTCGTTACGCCATCTATTGCTTCTACGACTATCGCTACCGCTTAGTGATAAAGTAAAGCAATTACAGGGCGTTTGCATTTCATACAATAAAGCGACAACCATATGGCTCTCGCCGATTGCCGATAACTTCGGTTACAAAACATGATCATCTCATACAATAAAATATAGCATCACGTCTTGACCATATCACATCACAACATGCCCTGCAAAAACAAGTTAGACGTCCTCTACTTTGTTGTTGCAAATTTTACGTGGTTGCTACGGGCTGAGCAAGTTGGTGCTGTTTTAACCTTCGCAAGGACCGGGCGTAGCCACACTCGATTCAGCTAAAGTGAGAGAGACAGACACCCGCCAGTCACCTTTAAGCACGAATGCTCGTAACGGTGAAACCAGTCTCGCGTAAGCGTACGTGTAATGTCGGTCCGGGCCGCTTCATCTCACAATACCGCTGAGCCAAAGTATGACATGCTAGTAAGCAGTATGACTTATATCGCCCACAACTCACTTGTGTTCTACTCGTGCATATGACATCTACGCATAAAACCAGGCTCGGATGCCACTGTTGGGGAACGTAGTAATTTCAAAAAAAATTCCTACGCACACGCAAGACCATGGTGATGTATAGCAACGAGAGGGGAGTGTATCTTCACACCCTTGAAGATTGCTAAGCGGAAGCGTTATGACAACGCGGTTTATGTAGTCGTACGTCTTCACGATCCGACTGATCCAAGTACCGAACGTACGGCACCTCCGAGTTCAGCACACGTTCAGCTCGATGACGATCCCCGGACTCCGATCCAGCAAAGTGTCGGGGATGAGTTCCGTCCGCACGACGGCGTGGTGACGATGATGATGTTCTATCGGCGTGAGGGCTTCGCCTAAACTCCGCGACGATATGACTGAGGTGGAATATGGTGGAGGGGGCACCGCACACGACTAAGGAACGATCACGAAGATCAACTTGTGTGTTCTAGGGTGCCCCCCTGCCCCCGTATATAAAGGAGGGAGGGGGGAGGTGCGGCCGGCCCCCTAGGGGTGCGCCTGGAGGAGTCCTACTCCCACCGGAGTAGGACTCCCCTCTTGCCTTGGTGGAGAAGGAAAGGGGAAGGGAAAGAGGAGAGGCGCCGCCCCCCTTCCTTGTCCTATTCGGACTAGGGGAGGCGCGGCCTGCCTGGCCGGCCCTCCTCTTCTCCCTCATGGCCCATTAAGGCCCATTAACCCCGGGAGGGTTCCGGTAACCCCCCGGTGTTCCGGTCAAATCCCGATTTCACCTGGAACCATTCCGATATCCAAATATAGGCTTACAATATATCAATCTGTATGTCTCGACCATGTCGAGACTCCTCGTCATGTCCGTGATCACATCCGGACTCGAACAATCTTCGGTACATCAAAACGTATAAACTCATAATAAAACTGTCATCGTAACGTTAAGCGTGCGGACCCTACGGGTTCGAGAACTATGTAGACATGACCTAGAACTATTCTCGGTCAATAACCAATAGCGGAACCTAGATGGTCATATTGGCTCCCTTTGTCATCGGTATGTTACTTGCCCGAGATTCGATCGTCGGTATCCAATACCTAGTTCAATCTCGTTACTGGCAAGTCTCTTTACTCGTTACGTAATGCATCATTCCGTAACTAACTCATTAGCTACATTGCTTGCAAGGCTTATAGTGATGTGCATTACCGAGAGGGCCCAGAGATACCTCTCCAGGCAATCGGAGTGACAAAACCTAATCTCGAAATCGCCAACCCAACATGTACCTTTGGAGACACCTGTAGTACTCCTTTATAATCACCCGATTACGTTGTGACGTTTGGTAGCACCAAAGTGTTCCTCCGGTAAACGGTAGTTGCATAATCTCATAGTTACAGGAACATGTATAAGTCATGAAGAAAGCAATAGCAATATACTAAACAATCAAGTGCTAGGCTGACGGAATGGGTCATGTCAATCACATCATTCTCCTAATGATGTGATCCCATTAATCAAATAACAACACTTGTCTATGGTTAGGAAACATAACCATCTTTGATTAATGAGCTAGTCAAGTAGAGGCATACTAGTGACTATATGTTTATCTATGTATTCACACATGTATCATGTTTCCGGTTAATACAATTCTACCATGAATAATAAACATTTATCATGATATGAGGAAATAAATAATAACTTTATTATTGCCTCTAGGGCATATTTCCTTCACCACCACCTGAGACACACACGCAAAATACCAACGAACGCGAAGAGGATCAATGCAAAGACCACGCAAAGCACAAGACACATAGGAAATATACGTGAAAGTTGGCAAGCGATAGATGTGAGCCACGATAGTATCTGCCGATTACTGCGGTACTAAAATATTAGTATCGCTCCAAGTCGCGGTAGTACCGTGCGAGGTCACGCAGTAATGCGTGGTTGGAGCGGTAGTAAAATTTTAGTGCAGCGATGAGCGCCGGTAGTACTGCCGCCGAGGGGCGGTAGTAATACGCCGACGGGCGGTAGTAATCAAGATCGCCGTCGAGATCCAAACGTCAGTTCGAATCTGAAAAGAACCGCGAAACAACGGCAGTGCTACGGTGATCAAATATATCGCAAGACAACAATACAAGTATAATCCCTACGCAAAGCTACTCTCTTTCATCCTATTCTTGCAAAGAAAAAGCCTATGAATCTCTTAGAACACACAAGTCTCCCCCAACAACCTAGAGGCAAAGAACTCAATAAAACAAGGAAAGATTGGGGAAAAACCTGGGTCCATAGCAAGAGCACGCGGTGGGGAAGGATCCCACCGGACGGAATCACGGGAGGGCAGCCGGAGGAGGAGATCCGGCGACGAACGCCGGCTCCGATCTTGAGCGTGGGAGAGAGAGAGACGACGTGGGGAAAACTGCGAATGGGTATGGGGGAGTTAGAACTCCCCCTGCCCGTCCTTATCCCCACACGCCCAAGTCCGCGGTAGTACCGCATGTCATCATGATAGTACCGCTCGGTGAAAATCAAGACCGAAGCGGTAGTACCGCTCACCAGCGGCGATAAAAATTACTGCGGCGTGAAAGATAATACCGTGCTCCAAGACCTTGTGTAGTACCGTGGTTGGCCGCGGTAGTACTGTAACTGGCAGCAGTAGTACCGTGAGCTCAAGACACCGCCGGTTTCAACACAAGAAGAAGGTCTTTGCACTAAACTTTTCACACAAAAGAAACCACAAGAACACGCACAAACCAGAGGCAGAAAGACAACAAGAGAACACCAAGCGACACAACCTCTCAAAAGGAGAGGGCGGTGGCCGAAGCCACCTATGTTTGAGTTAGATGGTATGGCACCGCGAAGAGTTGTCCTTGGGCCCATGACCAAAACTCGTCTTTGAAGCACAAGTACCATCAAAAATGGCTAATGTGAAAGAGTTGATCTATTTATGCATGATGGGGGAGGGAGAGTTCATCGAGAGAACAACACTCCCCCTATGTCCATGCCTACACCTAAACTAGACAACAAGTTGAGTGTGGTGGGGGGTGCACGGGTTCAAGTCACACCGCTCAAATTAATGATATTTAGCTCATGCCTTAACTCATGAAATCTTGCTTCATCCAAGGGCTTCGTGAAAATATCTGCAAGGTTATCATGAGTGTTGACATACTTGAGCTCGATCTCCCCTCGCCTAATGTGATCCCGGATGAAGTGATACCGAATCTCAATGTGCTTCGTCTTGAAGTGTTGCACCGGGTTGAGAGAAATCTTGATGGCACTTTCATTATCACACCAAAGATGCACTTTGTCACAAATGCCACCGTACTCCTTTAAAGTTTGCCTCATCCATATGAGTTGAGCACAACAACTACCGGCCGCCACATATTCCGCTTCGGTGGACGAGAGAGACACACAACTTTGCTTCTTGGAAGACCAACTTACCAAAGAGCAACTGAGGGAGTCCTGGACTAGGGGTGTCCGGATAGCCGAACTATCATCGCGGCCGGACTCCAAGACTATGAAGATACAAGATTGAAGACTTCGTCCCGTGTACGGATGGGACTTTCCTTGGCGTGGAAGGCAAGCTTGGCGATATGGATATGTAGATCTCCTACTATTGTAACCGACTCTGTGTAACCCTAACCTATCCGGTGTCTATATAAACCGGAGGGTTTTAGTCCGTAGGACGAACAACAATCATACCATAGGCTAGCTTCTAGGGTTTAGCCTCCTTGATCTCGTGGTAGATCTACTCTTGTACTACCCATATCATCAATATTGATCAAGCGGGGTAGGGTATTACCTCCATCGAGAGGGCACGAACACAGGTAAAAACATCGTGTCCCTTGTCTCCTGTTACCATCCGCCTAGACGCACAGTTCGGGACCCCCTACCCGAGATCCGCCGGTTTTGACACCGACATTGGTGCTTTCATTGAGAGTTCCTCGTATGCGTCACCTATAGGCCCGATGGCTCCTTCGATCATCAACAACGATGCGGTCCAGGGTGAGACTTTTCTCCCGGACAGATCTTCGTATTCGGCGGCTTTGCACTGTGGGCCAATTCACTTGGCCATGTGGAGCAGATTGAAAGCTACGCCCCTGGCCATCAGGTCCGATTTGGAAGCTTGACTTATACGGCCGACATCCGTGGAGACTTGATCTTCGACGGATTCGAGCCACACCAAGCGCCGCCGCACCGTCTCGATGGGCATGATCTAACTCTGTCAGCGAGCAGTGTCCTCGAGGTCAAGCACTAGTGTCCGCTCCGAACATTGATTCGAGCCGATCTTGCCGATCGAGGACGGTTGGTTGGACACCACCTCGGAGGCTGAAATCTCTCTGGCGATTGAGCCGAACACAATCCCTGTCGCTTTGCGAAGACCGTGACTCCCGGTGCGGACTCCTCTCCGGACTCGAACCCTCCGCTACCGCTAATCGAATCCGATTGGGCGCCGGTCATGGAGTTCACTGTCGCAGACATCTTCAAAGACTCGCCCTTTGGCGACATCCTGAATTCACTAAAGTCTCTCTCTTTATCCGGAGAGCCTGGCGGACTACGGTCGGGAAGGTTGAGATGCGGACGGCGAAGAAATTCAACGCCCACCCACCACCCACTTCAGAGCTAACGCCGAAAGCTTACACGACGTGCTCGATTTCAACTCCGAAGACATCGACGGTATGGACGACGGCGTAGGAGACAACCATGAACCAGCGCCTATAGGACGCTGGACAACCACCTCATCCCATGATGTATACATGGTGGATACACCTAAAGGAAGTGACGACGAGGAACAACGGGACGCTACGAAGGATAAATCCCTCAAAGCAGTCAAAACGGCAACGTAAACGCCGCACCAAGTCCCCTCAACAAAGACCCAGCCATAGAGCAGGGCGAACCGGTGAACGCAGCGAACATGCTATCGAGCAACCGTCCGAACAGGACAACTTGGATAAACAACCCATCCCGGCGAAGATAACGATCCGGACGACCTCACGCCGGACAAATTGTTGGAGCAGAATAACCTCCACAAAAGGCTCGCCACTGCGCGTAGCCTGAAAAAGCAGAAGCGGAAGCTCAAAACAGCGGAAGATGCACTCGGAATCAGATGGAACAAAGTATTCAACACCGCAGATAAATACGGCGACAGTCGCTGAACATAGAGCTACCCGAAGAGAAAGCTACTGCCCGAATCAGATGGACGACCCCACGGCAAAAAGAGAGCGGCAAATGGCGCCGCACACAAGCCGGTATGCGATCCACATAAGGATTCACATCAAAAGGATCGCCCAGTTAGGTCCATCTATGGGCCGAGAAAGCAAGCTCTTCAAAGCAATGCAACATGCCAAATATCCGAACATCACGACACACCGAAATACAGGGGCGCCGCACATCCCCTATGTTTCACCGACGAGTCTTTGGATCATGAATTTCGGCGGATTCAAACCCGTAAACATAGAGGCATCTGACGGAATAATGACCACAGAGTGCGGATTGAGGATTACATCCTCCACATACACATGGCTAGAGGAGATGATCTCCACGCCATAAAATAGTTACCCCTCAAACTCAAAGGGCCAGCTCGGCATTGGCTTAAAAGCCTCCCCGAAAATACCATTGGAAGCTAGGAAGAGCTCGAGGATGCGTTTCGGGCAAATCTTCAGGGGACCTATGTCCGCCCTCCGGATGTAGACGATCTAAGTCACATAACTCAACAGCCCGGAGAGTCAGCCCGAAAATTCTGGAACAGGTTCCTTACTAAAAAGAACCAAATAGTCGACTGTCCGGACGCCGAAGCCTTAGTAGCTTTGAAACACAACGTCCGAGACAAATGGCTACTTGAACACCTCGGCCAAGAAAAGCCGAGAACAATGGCCGCATTAACAAGCCTCATGACCCGCTTTTTGCGGAGAGGATAGTCGGCTAGCAAGATGCAGCACCAATGACCCAAGTACATCCGAAGTCAGGGATGGAAATGGGAAACCACGATGCAAAAAGGACCAGCGCCGGATTAAAGGGAACGGTCCAAAGAGCGCGGCAGTCAACGCTGGATTCAAAAGCTCACGGCAGAACAATAAAAAGCTGCCCCTTAAGGACAATAGCGATGAGCTATCCAACTTAAACAAAATCTTGGACAAGATATGTCAAATCCACGCATACTCACAGGAGCACGCAAACCATACCCACAAAGATTGTTGGGTCTTCAAACAGTCCGTGAGACTCAACACTTGAACACAAGGGCTTGACACGCCAAGTGAGGATGATGACGAACCCTCAAGCGAGCAATCGAAAACAAAAGAATTTCCCACAAGAGGTTAAAACAGTAAACTCACTTCACGTGATAAAAGGAAAAAACAGAGTGGCGCCCACTAAAATGCGCGCCGCACATACTACCCTAGCGGAGTACCAACACTGGTTGTAAAAACCAATCACCTTCGAATATCAGGACTACTCCAAAAGTATCCGGAACGCAGGATGGACTGCCTTGATATTGGATCCCATAATCAATGGATTCCAATTTACACAAGTCCTCATGGGTGGCAGCGATGACATAAACCTCGATATATCGAGGACACAATCCATGAGGATGGGGATAGACCCAACCAAAATTCGCCATAGCAACACCTCCTTTAAAGGGGTAATGCCAGCCCATATGCCCATTATGCGGGCTCGCTCATCGCTAGAAGTTGTGTTTGGCTCATCCGACAACTTCCGTCGCGAAAAGTTAGTCTTCCATGTCGCCCCATTTAAAAGTAGCCATCAAGCACTATTGGGACGCGAAGCTTTCGCCCGCTTTAACGCAATACCGCATTACGCATCTCTTACACTTAAAATGCCCGGTCCATGAGGCATCATCTCATTAAAAGGGAGTATTAAGTGTTGATCAAGCACGAAAGAACGTGAGACTGCCTTGACAGCCTCACACCAATCCGGATCCGCTAATCAAAGCACCTGAATAGGTCATTCAAACCCCGGACACGGCTAGACGAGTCCGGCGCCTACTAGCGGCATACCCCCATACAAGGGGCTGCACGCATGTACAACAAGAGACAACAAAGCTCAATTTTATTCACTTCTTCGAATCGTACTCTGTTTATTTAATATAAAGTACATTTTTCGCATGATCTTTTTTCTTTTAAACTAAGTTCCTCTCTTTTACAGATGAACAACGTGCTACACCCGGCCCGTGATACGGCTGACAACGGAGACACAGCGCAGAGCGTCTTTGTAGGGACCTGTTAAGGATTCTTTTCAGATTAAGACCTGCGTAAACCTTTTTCTTGTCTCTTGTTGATATACATCCCCTGGTTTCTTACTATAACCGAGGAGGAGGCTGGCGTTTTGGCATTGGCCGCACCAGAATTTTTTGCGTGCACGGACACCGGGGCTTAGGGCATTATTCTGCCCGTTTTATAAAGACCGAATACCTTAGGGAGTGTTCGCGTCTCGAAAGTTAGGACTTATATGCATCAGCTCCGAATCATGTCTTTGGTCAAATGTTGGGTTTGCCCGGCTCACGTGTTTTGCTGCCTTACGTTCCGTTCTATATCGGCTAACGCGGCACCGGAGAACTCTGCGATTGTGCCCGATTCCGGGCGAGCACCGAGTAGAGAAAGCCGAAAACCGACCGTCATGATATAGCGAGAGACCGGTCAACCACTCGATGACTCACCGAAATGTTTAGAATTCCTACGCATTAACGAAGGACCGTTTTTGATCGAGCACATACGCACCCAATTCGGGAGAGTGCGGTGCCCAGTGGGCTATATAGTAGCCCCACCCTCGAACTCCTATGGCTAAGTGAAAGTGATAAAGCATTATAGTCCGGTTGCCTAGTTTGCTACGCTACCACCTCCTTAATAGGACCAAGACGTTGGATTAAGTGTGAAACAAGCGCCTTCTTTGCAAACACCCCGCACTATGTGCGTGGGGGCTGAAGCCAAGGACTGCCATCTTTCAGGTTATATATACATATACATCAACGGCCGCACAGGGAGTAGTTTACTACTTGAGCGCACAAGTATAAAAAGCTCTTATATTATATTGAAACATTGTTTTCACAAATCATACATGTCATTTAAACATAATATCCTTCGAGCACTGCGTCTCTATTAAGCAGCGCCTGCAGACTTCCTCAAAATAGTGCTCGGCGGTACTAAACCTGTGCGAATCTTGGGATGCAACGTCGGTGGCCTTCATCTCTGCCCGGTATGTCTTAACATGGGCGAGCCATCCGCGCACCCTCAATACACGCCGACCGCTTCATTGCGTCGTCTGGCAGTACCGCACCAAGGAACTGCTACACTAAACCAAAATAACTCTTGGTGAGGTCCGCTGGCCACAAATGAGTCATGACATGCTTCATGGAAAGTCCGTAGTCGATTCAGCTCGGCCCATTCGGCCAACCGATCGGTCAACGGAAGAGGACGCTCCGGACTATGGAATTGCGACCAATATAGCTCTTCCCTTTTGTGCCCCTTCTGGCCTCGGAAGTGCTCAATCGCGTCCGCAGCGCTCGCCGCTAAGTCCAGATAAGCATCCTCCGAACTCCACAACTTGTCCAACTGAGCACACTTCGGATCCGTATATTTCCTCCGCAGCGAAAGCGGTTTTCCAGCCACAAGAACCCGGCCCGACTCAGCTCCTCCTTGGCAGCTCTCAAAGCGGAGCAGGCATCCTTGGATTCGGCGGTGGCCTTTTTCAGGTCCTCTTGCTCCGCTTGACGTTCTTTTTCAAGAACCTCGCAGCGGTCAGTAGTATTCTTCAACTTTATGGCCATATCGGCCATTTTCTCTTTGCTTCGGCAGTGAGCAGCCCGTTCGGCTTTTAGCTCTTCGGCGCCCTTAAAGCGGCCGCATTACTACTTCTAGCTTGCTCTTTAGCTCGGGCGAGTTCCGCCCGCAGCTCCTCCACTAACAGCGCCACCACCTGCATTAAGCATACAAGCGATGAGGCATGGGCGTCAAGCTACCTTACCGGTGTCGCGGAGAAGTCACATACCTTGTGACTCGTCAAACCGTTTATTGACCGGTAGCGATGTCCGCATCCGCCTCGTCAAGTTGTCGCTTTAGTTCGGCAAATTCATCATCCGGCTGGCCCGGATGCCCCGCCACCTATTTAGGAAGCGGCGCGCAATGTTATAATCGAGATTATGATCCTCGACGCCGTCAATTTTGACAACATACCGAGTCTTAGGGCTACTATCTATACAGGCGCATTCTATATGCATAAGCGCCGAAGGTACATCATTTTTGCGTACCTCAAACCCCGTCAGTAAACTTCTGGCGGCTTCATGCAATCCGCTCTCAGTGGATGAAATTCTTTCAATCACCGTACCCATTAGAGCACGGTGATCTTCTGAGATAGTTGCTCGCCCGAGCAGATCCTTCAGCTCCTCCGACCGCACGCCCGATTAAATGCGGACCTTCCGCCCGCCGGACTCGGGAAACCCTCGCGATGACACCTCGGGCGTTCGCCTCACATGAAGGTGCGACAGTGGGCGTTTGGCTCTCCATCATCTCCGGAAGAAGATCCCCGAAGACGAGCTCTGCTGAGAAATTTGAGATCTGAACTACAAGGTACAATTTCGGTCATCTTCGTAAATAAACACAGGATGTTCCTTATTTACAAGACCCTTCTTTTTTACTTACGGCTCATTGAGGGCCGATCCCTTGGGGAAATAGTGCGGCTGGGTTACTTCCCGGCCGGACTCTCTCGACGAAGATTCCTTTCCCTCTTTGAGGCCTTGACCTCCGGATCTTCAAGCGGTCCTCTTCTCTCCTCGGAAGATGGGACTTTTAATCCCTCCTTCCTTGATAGCCTCCTTCGTAGGCGCTTGCTTCCCGCTCCCCCTTCGCCTTCTTCAAAAGGCGCGTCCTTCAACATCTTGGTCAAGATGGGATCCGGCGTGGTCTCTGCGGGAGCCGGACACCTTATCAACTTTGCCTTGGCTATCCACTCCTGTTCAAGAAACGGCTCCTTTAAAGGGCATATATATGATAAATGAATGAACAGCTTGTCCGGTTACAGGAATACTTACTTGAGTATCTGGGCGAGTGCAGCTTAGCCCTGCGTCCTCAGTCAGGTCCGGACACTTCTCTTGTGATCCGAAGAACAGTTTATACATCTCCACGGGTGTCATACCCACAAAATGATGGAGAGCTCGTGGCCCCTCCGGATTGAATTCCCATAGATGGAGGGGGCGACGTTTGCAGGGCAGAAGGCGCCGAATCAACATAACTTGCGCCACTGCGACCAGATTGATCTCTCTTTCTTGGAGGTCTCGAATACGGCCCTACAACAGAGGAACGTCCTTGGATGGCCCCCAGTCGAGCCCCTTGTTGACCCATGACGCCAGCCGCTGTGGTGGACCTGAGCGGAAGGCAGGAAGCGCCACCCATTTGGTGCCCCGGGGAGTGGTAATATAAAACCCCGTTGCCACAAACCAAGCTCCTCTTGAAAAGAGCCCTCGGCCACGGAGCATCAAGACACTTGCTTATGACCGCCCTCCGCACTCTGCTTGTTGCCCTCGATCATCTTTGGCTCCATGAGGGAGTCTGGACTAGGGGTGTCCTGGATAGCCGAACTATCATCACGGCGGACTCCAAGACTATGAAGATACAAGATTGAAGACTTCGTCCCGTGTTCGGATGGGACTTTCCTTGGCGTGGAAGGCAAGCTTGGCGATACGGATATGTAGATCTCTTACCATTGTAACCGACTCTGTGTAATCCTAACCTATCCGGTGTCTATATAAACCGGAGGGTTTTAGTCCGTAGGACGAACAACAAGCATACCATAGGCTAGCTTCTAGGGTTTAGCCTCTCTGATCTCGTGGTAAATCTACTCTTGTACTACCCATATTATCAATATTAATCAAGCAGGAGTAGGGTATTACCTCCATCGAGAGGGCCCGAACACAGGTAAAAACATCGTGTCCCTTGTCTCCTGTTACCATCCGCCTAGGCCTTGCAGTTCGGGACCCCCTACCCGAGATCCGCCGGTTTTGACACCGACATTGGTGCTTTCATTGAGAGTTCCTCTGTATGCGTCACCTATAGGCCCGATGGCTCCTTCGATCATCAACAACGACGCGGTCCAGTGGTGAGACTTTTCTCCCGAACAGATCTTCGTATTCGGCGGCTTTGCATGCGGGCCAATTCACTTTCGGCCATCTGGAGCAGATCAGCTACGCCCACAGCCATCGTGTCAGATTTGGAAGCTTGAATTATACGGCGGACATCCACGGAGACTTGATCTTCGACGAATTGAGCCACAGCCAAGTGCGCCCGCCTTTGTCTCGATGGGCATGATCTAACTCGCCGAGCGATTGTCACGGAGGTCAAGATTAGTGTCCGCTCCGAGCGTTGATTCGAGCCGATCTCGCCGATCGAGGATGGTTGGTTGGACACCACCTCGGGGCTGAAATCTCTCTGGCGATTAAGCCGAACACAATCCCTCGCCCTTTGCGAAGACCGTGATTCCCGGTGTCGGACTCCTCTCCGGACTCGAACCCTCCGCACCCCCCTTGTCGAATCCGATCGGGCGCCGGTCATGGAGTTCATCGCGGACATCTTTCAAAGACTCGCCCTTTGGTGACATCATGAATTCACTAAAGTCTCTCTCTTTATCCGGAGAGCCATGGCCGGACTACGGTCAGGAAGGTTGGGATGCGGACGACGAAGAAATTCAACGCCCACCCACCACCCACTTCATAGCCACTGTCGAAAGCTTACACGACGTGCTCGATTTCGACTCCGAAGACATCGGCGGTATGGACGACGATGTAGGAGACAACCATGAACCAGCGCCTATAGGATGCTGGACAACCACCTCATCCCATGATGTATACATGGTGGATACACCTAAAGGAAATGAAGACGAGGAACAACGGGACGCTACGAAGGATAAATCCCTCGGCAGTCAAAAGCGGCAACGTAAACGCCGAACCAAGTCCCGCCTCAACAAAGACCCAGCCATAGAGCAGGGCGAACCGGCGGACGACGAACATGCTATCGAGCAATTGTCCGAACAAGACAAATTGGATAAACAACCCGTCCCCGGAGAAGATAACAGTCCAGACGATCTCACGCCGGACAAATTGTTGGAGAATAAACTCCACAAAAGGCTAAATCGCCACTACGCCGTAACTGAAAAAGCAAAAGCGGAAGCTCAAAACAGCGGAAGATCCACTCGAGAATCAGATGGAGCAAAGTATTCAACACCGCAGACAAATCTGGCGGACAACATTTGAACAAAGAGCTACCCAAAGAGAAAGCTATCGCCCGAATTTGATGAGGAGGCCATAGAGCCCCCACAATCAAAAAGTAAGAAGGCCACCCGGTCGGATGGACGACCCCACGGCAAAAATAGAGCGGCAAATGGCGCCGCACACAAGCCGGTACGCGATCCACATAAGGACTCACATCAAAAGGATGGCCCAGTTAGGTCCATCTATGGGCCGAGAAAGCAAGCTCTTCAAAGCAATGCAACACGCCAAATATCCGAACATCACGGCACACCCAAATATAGGGGCGCCGCACACCCCCTGTGTTTCACCGATGAGGTGCTGGATCACGAATTCTCAGCGGGATTCAAACCCGTAAACATAGAGGCATACGACGGAACAACAGACCACAGTCCTGGATTGAGGACTATATCCTCCACATACACATGGCTAGAGGAGATGATATCCACGCCATAAAATACTTACCCCTCAAGCTCAAAGGGCCAGCCCAGCATTGGCTCAAAGGCCTCCCCGAAAATACCATTGGAAGTTGGGAAGAGCTCGAAGATGCTTTTCGGGCAAATTTTCAAGGGACTTATGTCCGTCCTCCGGATGCAGACGATTTAAGTCATATAACTCAACATCCCGGAGAGTCAGCCCGCAAATTCTGGAACAGGTTCCTCACCAAAAATAACCAAATAGTCGACTGTCCGGACGCCGAAGCCTTAGCAGCTTTCAAACACAACGTCCGAGACGAATGGCTCGCCAGACACCTCGGCCAAGAGAAGCCGAGAACTATGGCCTCATTAACAAGCCTCATGACCCGCTTTTGCGCGGGAGAGGATAGCTGTCTAGCAAGATGCAGCACCAGCGACCCAAGTACATCCGAAGTCAGGGATGGAAATGGGAAACCACGGCGCAACAAGGACCAGCGCCGTATTAAGGAACGGTCCAAAGAGCGCGGATCAACGCCGGATTCAAAAGCTCATGACAGAACAAAAAACTGCCCTTAAGGACAATAGCGATGAGCTATCCAACTTAAACAAAATCTTGGACAAGATATGTCAAATCCACAGTACTCCCGGGAGGCCTGCAAACCATACCCACAGAGATTGTTGGGTCTTCAAACAGTCCGGCAGACTCAACGCCGAACACAAGGGGCTCGACACACCAAGTGAAGATGATGACGAGCACCACAAGCAAAGCCCCGGAAAACAAAAGAATTTCCCACAAGAGGTTAAAACAGTAAACTCACTTCACGTGATCAAAGGGAAAAGCAGAGCGGCGCCCACTAAAATGTGCGCCGCACAAACTACCCTAGCGGAGTACCAACACTGGTTGTCAAAACCAATCACCTTCGACCATCAGGACTATTCCGAAAGTATCCGGAACGCAGGATGGACTGCCTTGATATTGGATCCTATAATCGACGGATTCCAATTTACACAAGTCCTCATGGATGGTGGCAGTGACATAAACCTGATATATCAGGACACAATCCGCAGGATGGGGATAGACCCAACCAAAATTCGCCGTAGCAACACCTCCTTCAAAGGGGTAATGCCCGGCCCGTATGCCCATGGTACGGGCTCCCTTCTACTAGAAGTTGTGTTCGGCTCATCCGACAACTTCCGCCGCGAAAAGTTAACCTTCCACATCGCCCCATTCGACAGTAGCTATCAAGCACTACTGGGGCGTGAATCTTTCGTCCGCTTTAACGCATAATCTTGCATTATGCATCTCTTACACTTAAAATGCCCGGTCCACGCGGCATCATCTCATTAAAAGGGAGTATTAAGTGTTACTCGAGCACGGAAGAACGTGAGACTGCCTTGACAGCCCCACACCTATCCGGCTCTGCTAGTCAAAGAACCTGAATAGATCATTCAAACCCCGGACACGGCTAGACGAGTCCGGCGCCTACTAGCGGCATACCCCCATACAAGGGGCTGCGTGCATGTACAACAAGAGAACAATAAAGCTCAATTTTATTCACTTCTTCTAATCATACTCTGTTTATTTAATATAAAGTACATCTTTCGCACGATCTTTTTTCTTTTAAACTAAGTTCCTCTCTTTTACAGATGAACAACATGCTACACCCGTCCAGGATACGGCTGCGCGGAGACACAAAGACACGTGCGATGAGGGACCCGTTGCAAGGATTCTTTTTGATTAAGACCTGCGTAAACCTTTTTACTGTCTCTTGTTGATATACATCCCCGGTTTCTTACTATAACCGAGGAGGAGGCTGGCGTTTTGGCATTGGCCGCACCAGAATTTTTTGCGTGCACTGGACACCGGGGCTTAGGGCATTATTACGCCCGTTTTTATAAAGACCGAATACCTTAGGGCGTGTTCGGCGTCTCGAAAGTTAGGCCTTATATGCATCAGCTCGAATCATGTCTTTGGTCAAATGTTGGGTTTGCCCGGCTCCTGTTTTGCTGCCTTACGCTCATTTTATCGGCTAACGCGGCACCAGGAGAACTACTGCGATTTTGCCCTGGTTCGGCCGGGCGAGCACCTCAGTAGAGAGAGCCGAAAACTGACTGTCATGATATAGCGAGAGACTGGTCAACCACTCAATGACTCACCGGAATGTTTAGAATTCCTCCGCATTAACGAAGGACCTTTTTCGGTCAGGCACATACCCACCCCGAATTCGGGAGAGTGCGGTGCCCCCAGGGGCTATATAGTAGCCCCACCCTCGAACTCCTATGGCTAAGTGAAAGTGATAAAGCATTATAGTCCGGTTGCCTAGTTTGCTACGCTACCACCTCCTTAACAGGACCAAGACGTTGGATTAAGTGTGAAAAAGCGCCTTCTTTGCAAACACCCCCGCACTATGTGCGTGGGGGCTGAAGCCAAGGACTGTCATCTTTCAGGTTATATATACATATACATAAACGGCCGCACATGGAGTAGTTTACTACTTGAACGCACAAGTATAAAAAGCTCTTATATTATATTGAAATATTGTTTTCACAAATCATACATGTCATTTAAACATAATATCCTTCGAGCACTGCGTCTCTCTTAAACGAGCGCCCTGCAGACTTCCTCAAAATAGTGCTCGGCGGTACTAAACCTGTCTGAATCTTGGGATGCAACGCGTCGGTGGCCTTTATCTCCGCCCGATATGTCTTGACACGGGCGAGCCATCCGCGCTCCCTCAATACACGCCGACCGCTTCATTGCGTCGTCTGGCGATACCGCACCAAGGAACTGCTGCACTAAACCAAAATAACTCTTGGTGAGTACGCCCGGCCACAAATGAGTCATGACATGCTTCATGGCAAGTCTGGATAATTGATTCAGCTCGGCCCATTCGGCCAACCGATCGGTCAACGGAAGAGGACGCTCCGGACTATGGAATTGCGACCAATATAGCTCTTCCCTTCTGTGCCCCTTTTGGCTTCGGAAGTGCTCAATCGCGTCCGCAGCGCTCGCCGCTAAGTCCAGATAAGCATCCAACTGAGCATTCTTCGGATCCGTATATTTCCTCCGCAGCAGAAACGGTTTTCCAGCCGCAATAGCCCCGGCCTGACTCAGCTCCTCCTTGGCAGCTCTCAAAGCCGAACGGGCATCCTTGGATTCGGCGGCGGCCTTTTTCAGGCCCTCTTGCTCCGCTTGACATTCTTTTTCAAGAACCTCGCAGCGATCGGTAGTATTCTTCAACTTTCTGGCCATATCGGCCATTTCCTCTTTGCTTCGGCAGTGAGCAGCCCGTTCGGCTTCTAGCTCTTCGGCCGCCCTTAAAGCGGCCGCATTACTATTTCTGGCTTGCTCTTTCGCTCGGCCGAGTTCCGCCATAGCTCCTCCACAAAGAAGCGGCACCATCTGCATTAAGCGTACAAGTAGTAAGGCATGGGCGTCAAGCTCCCTTACCGGTGTCCGCGTAGAAGTCGCATACCTTGTGACTCGTCAAACCGTTTATTGACCCGGTAGCGATGTCCGCATCCGCCTCGTCAAGTTGCCGCTTTAGTTCGGCATATTCATCGATCCGGCTGGCCACCGGACGCCCGCCTATTTAGGAGCGGCGATATGTTATAATCGAGATTTTGATCCTCGGCATGCTGTCAATTTTGACAACATACCGAGTCTCGAAACTACTATCTATACAGGGCGCATTCTATATGCATAACTGTCAGAAGGTACATCATTTTTGCGTACCTCGAACCCCATCAGTAAGCTTCTGACGGCTTCATGCAATCCGCTCTCCGCGGATGCAATTCTTTCAATCACCGTACCCGTTAGCACACGGTGATTCTCTGAGATAGCCGCTCGCCCAAGCAGATCCTTCAGCTCCTCCGACCGCACACCACTTGGCGCCGGACCTTCGGGCCCCGCCGGACTTGGGGGAACCCTCATGACGACACCTCGTGGTCGTCCGCCTCGCATGAGGGTGCGACAGTGGAGGCGTTTCGCTCTCCATCATCTCCAAGAAGATCCCCGAAGACGAGCTCTGCTGAGAAGGGCTGAGATCCGAACTACAAGGTACAATTTCGGTTATCTTCGTAAATAAATACAGGATGTTCCTTACTTACAAAACCCTTCTTTTTTACTTACGGCTCATTTGGAGGGCTGATCCCCTTGGGGAAAGCAGTCTTGGCTGGGGTACTTCCAGTAGCCCGGACTCTCTGACGAAGATTTCTTTCCCCTCTTGAGGCCTTGACCTCGAGATCTTCCGAAGCGGTCCTCTTCTCTCCTTGGAGGTGGGACTTTTGATCCCTCCTCCTCAAAGGCCTCCTTCGTGGAGGCGGTTGCTTCCCGCTCCCTCGCCTTCTTTAAAAGGCGCGGCCTTCAACATCTTGGCCAGCATGGGATCCGGCGTGTTCTCTGGGAGGAGCCGGACACCTTATTAACTTTGCCTTGGCTATCCACTCCTGTTCAAGAAGCGGCTCCTTTAAAGGGCATGTATATGATAAATGAATGAACAGCCTATCCGTTACATGACTACTTACTTGAGTATCTGGCGATTGCGGCTTAGTCCTGCGTCCTCGGTCGAGTTCGGACACTTCTCTTGTGATCCGAAGAACAGTTTATACATCTCCACAGGCGTCGTACCCATAAAATTTTGGAGAGCTCGTGGTCCCTCGGATTAAATTCCCACAGTGGAGGCGGCGTTTGTAGGCGAAGGCGCCGAATCAACATAACCTGCGCCACTGCAGCAGATTGATCTCTCTTTCTTGGAGGTCTCGAATACGCCCTGCAACAAAGGAACGTCCTTGGGCGGACCCAGTCGAGCCCCTTGTTGACCCATGACGCCACTACTGTGGTGGACTGGCGGAAGGCGGAAGCGCCACCCATTTGGTGCCCCTAGGAGCAGTGATATAAAACCACTCCCGTTGCCACAAACCAAGCTCCTCTTGAAAAGAGCCCTCGGGCCACGGAGCATCAAGACATTTGCTTATGACCGCCCCTCCGACTTTCGCTTGCTGCCCCTCGATCATCTTTGGCTCCACCTTGAAGGTCTTGAGCCACAATCCAAAGTGAGGGGTAATATGGAGGAAGGCCTCACATACGACAATGAATGACGAGATATGGAGGATGGACTCCGGATTCAAGTCATGGAAATCCAGCCCATAATAAAACATGAGCCCCCGCACAAAGGGATCCGTCGGGAAGCCTAAACCCCGAAGGAAGTGTGACGCGAACACCATGCTCTCGCCAGGCTGGGGAGTGGGAATGACCTGCCCTGGAGCAGGCAGCCTATGCGTAATCTCGCCGGTCAGATACCTGGCGTCTCGCAGCTTTAGCACATCTTCTTCTGTGACGGAAGAAGACATCCATCGACCATCTTGATCGAGCCGGGACATCGTCGAAGGTCCGGCGCATAAATCTGAAGCTTTGAGTGTTAAAACTCAAGCGAGGCGAACTCGATGGAGGGTGTAAAAGAAGAGGGCCTTGGTCTCATTATAAAGAGGTTGAATACCAAGAGCCCTCCCCGTGGTCGATTAGGACTCGCCGATAGAGGAGGTGCGCTAACGGGCACGTTTGGGTTACCCACGCCCGTATTGATGGGAATCCGGAATAAGGGGGCACGATCTATGCTTTGATAAGACGTGCCAAGGAAACCGCCTCGCTAAACGCTACCGAGGTGGAGCAGTAAAAATGATTCATATAAAGGCTTGGCGGGGTGTGATGTCACGCCGCGGAATACGTCAGCAGATCTGTGCAAAAATTATTCTCTCTACGATGGTATGTGGAACTTGTTTTGCAGAGCCGGACACTATCCTTGTGTTCAAAACCTTCTATGAAGTATTTGGACGAGGAACCCGCCTTGCAATGCCGAAGACAATATGCGCGCCGGACTACGTCATTGAAGCCTGGTTCAAGGGCTACCGAGGAGTCTGGACTAGGGGGTGTCCGGATAGCCGAACTATCATCACGGCCGGACTCCAAGACTATGAAGATACAAGATTGAAGACTTCGTCCCGTGTCCGGATGGGACTTTCCTTGGCGTGGAGGCAAGCTTGGCGATACGGATATGTAGATCTCTTACCATTGTAACTGCCTCAGGTAACCCTAACCTATCCGGTGTCTATATAAACCGGAGGGTTTTAGTCCGTGGATCGAACAACAATCATACCATAGGCTAGCTTCTAGGGTTTAGCCTCTCGATCTCGTGGTAGATCTACTCTTGTACTACCCATATTATCAATATTAATCAAGCGAGAGTAGGGTATTACCTCCATCGAGAGGGCCCGAACACAGGTAAAAACATCGTGTCCCTTGTCTCCTGTTACCATCCGCCTAGACGCACAGTTCGGGACCCCCTACCCGAGATCCGCCGGTTTTGACACCGACACTCCACCTTGAAGGTCTTGAGCCACAATCCAAAGTGAGGGGTAATATGGAGGAAGGCCTCACATACGACAATGAATGACGAGATATGGAGGATGGACTTCGGATTCAAGTCATGGAAATCCAGCCCATAAGAAAACATGAGCCCCCGCACAAAGGGATCAGTCGGGAAGCCTAAACCCCGAAGGAAGTGAGACACGAACACCACGTTCTCGCCGGCTCGGAGTGGGAATGACCTGCCCGAGCAGCAGCCTATGCGAAATCTCGCGGTTAGATACCGGGCGTCTCGCAGCTTTAGCACATGTTCTTCTCAGGACGGAAGAAGACATCCGTCGGCCCGTCTTGGTCGGAGCCGGACATCGTCAAGGTCCGGCGCCTAAATCTGAAGCTTTGGGTGTTAGAACTCAAGCACGAGGCGAACTTCGATGGAGGGTGTAAAAAAGAAGAGGGCCTTGGTCTCATTATATAGAGGTTGAATACCAAGAGCCCTCCCCGTGGTCGATTAGGACTCGCCTTCGGTAGAGGAGGCGTGCCAACGGGCACGGTTGGGTTACCCACGTCCGTATTTGATGAGAATCCCGGAATAAGGGGGCGCGATCTACGCTTAAAGACATGCCAAGGAAACCACCTCGCTAAACGCGCTAAGGTGGAACAGTAAAAAAACAATTCGTATAAAGGCTTGGCCGTGGTGTGATGTCACGCCACGGAATACGTCAGCAGATCTGTGCAAGAATTATTCTCTCTACGGTGGTATGTGGAACTTGTTTTGTAGAGCCGGACACTATCCTGGTGTTCAAAACCTTCTATGAAGTATTCGAAAGAGGAACCCGCCTTGCAATGTCGAAGACAATATGCGTGCCAGACTCGTCGTCATTGAAGCCTGGTTCGGGGCTCTTGAGGAGTCTGGACTAGGGGTGTCCGGATAGCGAACTATCATCGCGCCGGACTCCAAGACTATGAAGATACAAGATTGAAGACTTCGTCCCGTGTCCGGATGGGACTTTCCTTGGCGTGGAAGGCAAGCTTGGCAATACGGATATGTAGATCTCCTACTATTGTAATCGACTCATGTAACCCTAACCTATCCGGTGTCTATATAAACCGGAGGGTTTTAGTCCAGAGGACGAACAACAATCATACCATAGGCTAGCTTCTAGGGTTTAGCCTCCTTGATCTCGTGGTAGATCTACTCTTGTACTACCCATATCATCAATATTAATCAAGCAGAGTAGGGTATTACCTCCATCGAGAGGGCCCGAACCTGGGTAAAAACATCGTGTCCCTTGTCTCCTGTTACCATCCGCCTAGACGCACAGTTCGGGACCCCCTACCCGAGATCCGCCGGTTTTGACATCGACAGCAACCAAGAAATTGGCACCCTCCGGAGGTGGACTTCCTATCCACTTTGTCTCCCGCCCAATCGGAATCCATAAATCCTTCAAGCTTGAAGTTTGCCCCTCTTGGGTACCATAAGCCAAAGTTTGGGGTATGAGCCAAATATCGAAGATTCGCTTGACCGCCACATAGTGTCTTTTCCTTCGTGCGGCTTGAAACCGTGCACACATTCCCACACTCAACATGATATCCGGTCTAGATGCACAAAGGTAAAGCAAGGAGCCAATCATGGAGCGGTATACCTTTTGATCCACCGCTTTACCATTGGGATCAATGTCAAGTTGGCACTTGGTAGGCATTGGTGTAGTAGCCGACTTGACATCACTTATCTTGAATCTTTTGAGCATGTCTTGAGTGTATTTGGCTTGGTTGATGAAGGTTCCTTCTCTTCTTTGTTTGATATCAAAACCAAGGAAGAACTTCAACTCTCCCATAGAAGACATCTTGAACTTGGAGGTCATGAGTGCGGCAAATTCCTCATTGAAAGCTTTGTTAGGGGAACCAAAGATAATATCATCAACATATAGTTGGCATACAAACAACTCCCCATTGACCTTCTTAGTAAAAAGAGTGGGATCGATTTGCCCCACCTCAAATCCACGATCTTGTAACAACTCGGTAAGGTGGTCATACCACGAACATGGGGCTTGTTTAAGGCCATAGAGTGCCTTATCGAGTTGATACACATGACCCGGGAAGTAGGGGTCCTCGAACCCGGGGGGTTGCTTGACATAGACCAACTCATTAATAGGACCATTAAGAAAAGCACTTTTCACATCCATTTGTTGCAACTTAAAGTTGTGATGGGCAGCATAAGCAATCAACAAACGAATGGATTCAAGGCGAGCAACGGGAGCAAAGGTTTTACCGTAGTCGATACCCTCGACTTGGGAGTAGCCTTGTGCTACCAATCTTGCCTTGTTGCGAATGATGTTCCCATGAGCATCTTGCTTGTTCTTGAATATCCACTTGGTTCCAATGACATTGTGGTTCCCCGATGGCCTTGGCACCAATCTCCACACCTTGTTGTACTCGAAATTGTTGAGTTCTTCATGCATGGCATTGAGCCAATCCAAGTCTTCGAGCGCCTCATAGACCTTTTGGGGTTCAACACAAGAGACAAACGCGTGATGTTCACAATAGTTTGCCAATTGTCTCACGAAGTGCTTACCCCTTTTCTTAGGCTTCCAACCACATTCTCCATGAGATGGCCTTTGGTGGTAAGTTTGGATGCAATCTTGGCGGCCACGCTCTAATTCTTCCTCGAAGGTGAGATGAGGAGGGGTCACTTGATCATCTTGAGCGCCGTCTTGAGCATGTTCTTGATCTTGAGCATGCTCGGGGAAGATAACTTGACCTTGGGCATCGTTTGGTGTGTCACCATCGTCTTGAGCATGATCTTGCCCTTGGTCTTGTTCATGAGGTTGAGGGCCTTCACTTTGTTCTTCTAAGCGTGTGGGCCTTGAGTTGGTGATGGCTCCACTTGAGTGGAGCATTGTCCTTCTCCTTCGCCACAAGGGGTTCCTCAACGGGTAGGATAAAACCAACACCCATTCTTCTTATGGCTTGAGGAGGAATTTCATCACCTACATCACAAGTGCCACTTTGCTCCACTTGGGAGCCGTTATTCTCATCAAACTCCACGTTACACGTCTCCTCAATAAGTCCCGTGGATTTATTGAGGACACGGTAAGCATGAGAGTTTGTAGCATAACCAACAAATATGCCCTCATGAGCTCTAGCTTCAAATTTAGACAAATGAACACCTTTCTTGAGAATGAAACACTTACACCCGAACACCCTAAGTACTTGAGATTGGGCTTGTTGCGGTGAGTATCTCATAAGGAGTCTTGTTCAAGCCTTTGCGGAGATAGAGCCGATTGGATGCATGACATGCGGTGTTGATGGCTTCGCCCAAAAGTTGTATGGAGACTTGAACTCCGCCATCATGGTCCTTGCCGCATCCATCAACGTCCGGTTCTTCCTCTCTCGCAACACCATTTTGTTGAGGGGTATATGGTGCAGAATATTGATGCTTGATCCCCTCATCACTAAGAAACTCATCCAAGGTGTAGTTCTTGAACTCGGTGCCGTTGTCATTTCTTATTGTCAAGATCTTTGCATTATGTTGACGTTGAGCTACATTTGCAAAGTCGATGACAGTTTGTTGAGTCTCACTCTTCCTCCTGAAGAAGTATACCCAAGTGTATCTTGAATAACCATCCACAATCACCAAGCAATACTTTCTACCCCCAAGACTATCAAAGGATGGAGGTCCAAAGAGGTCCATGTGCAGGAGCTCCAAGGGTCTCTTCGAGTAGATGATAGTCGTGGGAGGGTGAGCCGTTCATGAAGCTTTCCTTTGATACAAGCAATCGCAAGAACGATCTTTGGCAAAACTAACATTTGTTAGTCCACGGACATGGTCCCCTTGAGAAGACTTTGCAAAGATCTCATATTTACGTGGGCTAAACGGCGATGCCAAAGCCATCCCACGTCAACTTTAGCCATTAGGCATGTCGCGGTCTTAGTGGGTCGCTCCGAAAAGTTTATCACATAAAGACCGTTCTTGACATGCCCAACAAAGGCTACTTTAAGAGTCTTGCTCCACAAGAGGGCCACAGTATCAATGTCAAAGAAGGTGGCAAAGCCCATGAGTGCAAGTTGACGAACGGAAAGCAAATTGTATGCAAGGGACTCAACAAGCATGACTTTCTCGATCGTTAGATCATGAGAAACGACAACCTTGCCAAGACCCAATACCTTAGAATGTGAGGCATCACCCCACTCGACATTGGTGGGCATAGATGGGATCTTTTGCACGTCCACCACCAAGTCCTTGCTCCCGGTCATATGATTTGTTGCTCCACTATCGAGCAACCATGATCCCCCACCGGAAGCAAACACCTACAAGAGATCAATGCTTGGTTTTAGGTACCCATTTAGTAATGGGTCCTTTGATGTTAGTAACGAGGGTCTTAGGAACCCAAATAGACCATTCAATGTACTCATAAGAAGAACCAACAAATTTAGCATAGACATGCCCATCACTAGCACAGCACAACACATAAGAGGGGTTAAAGTCGCCGGCTATGTTCGGAGGGGTGGCGTTGGCCTTCTTGGCATTGCCACCCTTTGCATGGTTCTTCTTCTCCTTGGAAGCACCCTCTCCCTCCCTCACAAAAGTTTGCTTGAGAGGAGGAGGTTGCTTGGTCTTGTCATTCTTCTTCTTGTTCTTGGGCTTGGGCGAACCCAATCCCTCCTTGGTTACAACTTCCTTTTGATTACTCAAAAGGTCGTTAAGGTTCTTCTCACCTTGTATGCATGTGACAAGGCCTTTTTCAAGTTGCTCCTTCAACTTAGCATTCTCCTCAACAAGATGCACATGCTCACAACAAGGGTTAGTAGCATTTGCATTATCAATCAATACCATATAAGGAAAGGTGGCTTTCTCCTTGGTTAGCTTCACTTGGAGTTGATCATGAGACTCTTTGAGACTAGCATGAGCACCCTTCAAGACTTTGTGAGCCTTGTCGAGAATGTCAAACTCCTCATTGAGTCTAGCAAGATCAACTCCAAGCTTTGCCTTCTCGGAGCTTAGCACACGAGACACAACAAGAGCATGATCAAGATCCTTTTTTAATTTAGCATGATCATCGTTGTATGACTCCTCAAGAGCCAAACGAAGACCACGCTCTTCCTCAAGAGCATTGGAAAGATCCGAAATCTCATCGGCATAGTCACGACTATGCCCTTCCATCTTAGAGATGGTTTCTTCGTGAGCCTCGATCATGTCATTGGCTTCACCAAGTTGTTCCAAGAGAGCAACGAAGTGCTTCTTGGATTTGCCCTTGAGTTTACCCATAAAGGTCTCAAACTCATTCTCCTCCACATTAGTCCCCTCATGTTCATCAATGCAATCCATCAAAGAAGAATGATTGATAATGGTAGTTTTGATGTTGGGGGTTACCTTGTTGGTGGCTTTAGCCATGAGGCACTTGGCGGTGATGCTTTCATTGGGTGAATCGTAGAGAGACACCCGAGGAGTCATCGCAATGGCAACGGAGGCCATGGCAACCGACTCACCATCTTCATCATCATCATCATCCTCATTGTACTCTTCTTGAACCACCAAAGCTTTGTGAGGAGCCTTCTTGGTGAAGTTGCTCTTGTTGGGGGAAGACTTGGCCTTGTACTTACAGATGAGCTTGCCACCATTGTCTTCCCTCTTCTCATATGGGCACTCCGCAACAAAGTGACTTACATTGCCACAATTGAAGCAAGTCCTCACTCGTTGCTTGCCCTTTGTGCCACTAGAGTTGCTCTTGTTGAAGTTGGGCCTTGAGTTCTTCTTGCTCCAAAATTGCCTTGAAGCAAGGGCCATGTGTTCATGATAGTCATATCAGATCTTCGAGGTTGCTCTCTTCTTCTTCCTCCTCTCCATCTTCTTCGACACAAACCTTGGCCTTCAAAGCGAGGTTGGGCTTCCTTGCTCTTTGGGAGCGAAGCACCGCATTGTCGGCGGTCTTGTCCAATATGCTCATAGCCACAAACTCATCCAACACATCACTTGAGGACAGGGTGTGGAAGTCCGCCTTTGACGGATGACGGAGGACATGGCTTTGTGGTAGGGCATCATTGCCTTGAGGAATTTGCGCTTGATCCAGCTTGTCATCCGTGTCCTTACTTCCATGATCCCGAGGGAGACCATGAGCTTGGTGACTCTCCGATAGAGCTCACGAGGTTCTTCATCTTCTTTCATTGCAAACTCATCGGCTTCATCTTGCACCACTTCATAGTTGGAACGTTGAATGCTTGTGCTTCCTCGATAAAGGGAAACCACCTTGTGCCAAGCATCTTTGGTAAGGGAGTAGGGCCGGAGATGAGGGAGGTCTTCGGGAAGGATTGCTTCTTGGATGATGAAGAGAGCATTCTCATTGAATTGATGGTCCACGACTTCTCTAGGAGAGAAGTTGCTCGGTCATCTTGGATAGAAACCTTCTTCACCGATTCACCAAAGGTTAGTGTACACATGATTTAAATGACGCTTAAAACGATAGACCCTAGAAACAAACTCCTCCATTTTATCAATCTTAGGAGGTGGACCGACATGATTCAAATGAGTGGAAGGAATCGGTCCACCATAAACGGGAGGAGGTTGCACATGGGCGAAGATGCCGGTGCCATTCTTACCACTAGAAGATGGGGCTTTCTCACTAGTAGCTTCCCCCTTATCGGAGTTAGCATCCGTTCCCGTGTTGGCGGGATCACCCACCTTCACGGGTGCGGTGGAAAGTTTAAGCCCTTCTAGGAATTCCTTAAACATGTCCTTGACCTCGGTCGTCATGGAGTTTTCAATGTGTCCAACGCCACATTGAATTCCTCACGAGAGATCGAGTTACCCCCATCTCCAGTAGATGATATCGGATTTGCACCAGAGTGCTCTCCCACATCATCTACGACGTCAACCATACTCTTCGGACGGTGAAGTCCTTTAAAAGAGACGAGGCTCTGATACCAATTGAAAGGATCGATATAGTTGACTAGAGGGGGGGGTGAATAGGCAACTAACAATTTTTAGCTTTTCTTTAACAAATTAAACTTTGCAACAAAGTAAGTTGTCTAGATATGCAACTAGGCGGACAACCTATATGATGCAATTAACACAAGCACACGAGCAAGCAAAGATAGAAACACAAATAAGCTTGCACAAGTAAAGGGATAGGATAACCAAGAGTGGAGCCGGTGGAGACGAGGATGTGTTACCGAAGTTTCTTCCTTTTGAGGGGAAGTACGTCTCCGTTAGAGCGGTGTGGAGGCACAATGCTCCCCAAGAAGCCACTAGGGCCACCGTAATCTCCTCACGCCCTCGCACAATGGAAGATGCCGTGATTCCACTATTGGTGCCCTTGAAGGCGGCAACCGAACCTTTACAAACAAGGTTGGGGCAATCTCCACAACTTAATTGGAGGCTCCCAACGACACCACGAAGCTTCACCACAATGGAATATGGCTCATGGTGACCTCAACCGTCTAGGGTGCTCAAACACCCAAGAGTAACAAGATCCGCAAGGGATAAGTGGGGGGAATCAAATATCTCTTGGTGGAAGTGTAGATCGGGCCCTTGTCATCCAGTCCCGAGCAAATCAACAAGTTTGATTGGCTAGGGAAAGAGATCGGGCCAAAATGGAGCTTGGAGCAACAATGGATCTTAGAGATGGAAGAGGTGGTCAACTAGAGGTAGGAGACACACCTTTTATAGTCGTGGAAAAGATCCAACCGTTATCCTCAAGTTCAGCCCGCGACACGCGGTACTACCGCTCCAGAAGCGTGGTACTACCGCGCGGCCACGCGGTACTACCGTGGAGGACCACGGTACTACCTGGCAAAGCAGCAGAGGTCGGGACTAGCTGTTGGCCTTGATTACTACCGCTCGCGCGGTACTACCGATCCCCCTTGCGGTACTACCGCAAGACAGGTAAGCCACATCCTACGAAGAGCGCGGATGAAATAAACTACATCCGTGCCTACTTCCGCTGAAAAAGAAACAGTGCAAAAACCCGACGCGGTACTACCACAAGACGAGGTCTTGATACTACCGTTGAGGCGCGGATGTAAAGATTATATCCGCTCCTACTACCGCGGCGCAACGGTACTGGGTATGAGGGCCACGGTACTATGGCTCCAGGAGAGCGGTACTACCGTGGCCACCCGCGGTACTACCACGCATGACGTGCGGTACTACCGTGTGGGCGCGGATGTAAAAACTTACACCCGCTCCTACTACCGTACCGGAGCAGCACTAGGCCTGGGAGTTGCGGTACTAAGGCTCCAGGGGAGCGGTACTACCGTGACCCCCAGCGGTACTACCGCAGGTGCTTGTGGTACTACCGCTCCCTAGAGCAGTACTACCGCAAGTACAACAGTAGCCGTCTGATTATGCACAACTAGGATAATGGAAAGACGCTCCAAAGTGCAAGGAAAGGTAGGACAAGTGTACGTGTTTATTCCACCCAAACCTTTCCTACGCGGACCCCCTCTTAATAGTACGGCTTTCCTACGACTCAAATCCACCAAAGAGAAACGTAGAACAACGCCGTCTTCAATAGTCTCCGAAGGGCACCGAATCGTCTCGTGCCTAGTGATGAAGCATCTGAGAAACTCAAGGCACACGATTAGTCCACAAAAGCATCGTCATCAATCACCAAAACACCTAAGGGATAAATATGCCCTTACACATGGGAGCTGCATGCCAGCAACGACGGCTGACGTCGAGCTGCAGTTGACGGCAGCAAGACATGCATCCACTATCTGAATTTCGCATATGCACGGCGAGGTGTTTGATGCTGGCCAACGTCATGCCAGTTGCGAGGGGGATTTCATCGTTTGGGAATCTCCTGGGAGAGGTGCTGCCCTGCGAGGTAAGAGGCATCCCTCTCCATGTGCTCGACGGTCTGTGCCCGGAAAGAATTTCATTGTGCAAATAATTATTAATTTTCTCCATGAAAGTTACAACAATCTTTGTCCAGAAAGAATTTCATTCTGCAAATAATTCACACACTGTAGCATAATACATCATTAAGGAATTATCTGCCATATAAACCAACACTACGTGTTTCATGTCACTTCACAAGTGAGTAAACTAGATCTTGGGACTGCGATAACATTGTATATCTGAGTGTGTATCCTAAATGTTGTCTAGGTCATATGATAGAAAGACAATAGTTGCATGATGCAAGGATTAAAATCCTAGAAAACTTTCATTCTGCTTTGCTAACTTTTTAGCACTTATGTGGAATCCCGAAATGTAGCATTATTTTCTTGCAGTGTAACCAACGTCTATGGACCCGTCACAGGGTCATGCTGCGTGTGGTTATGGCTGCATTGCATGGAAGGTGCGAATGGAGAGCTGAAAGCAGAAGCACACGAGATAATGCACAATACGAGGAATGATGGTAAAGGCTGGAAGTGTGATGAAGGTGATGCCCGATCTGACCATTACTATATTCTCATCAAGGCTACCTGTAATTTCTACTCTGATATAGATTTTTTATCATGAGGGGTGTTTGTCATGAAAAATGTGATCTCTGCATGATACAATGTTGCTAGAGTGAAGATTCTATGCAAAGAATGACATTTAAGAAGGATGTAGTTAAAGGTAAACCTTGATCGAATATTTTAACTTTTCATGAGGATCTTTTCATGTAGAGAGACATATAAGAACGTTTGTGGCAAGGAACCACAAACGTGGCTACACGGGACACCATTTTACGTGGAGGTCGCCTCGGCACGAGAAACCGGCCTGGGATGACTAGGTCAACGACGCGGCTCACCTGAGATAGAAATCGGCATGGAGGTCGCCCTCAACACCGGAAATCGTCCTTGAATGGCCACGGTCGGATCCTGCTGCTCACCGAATTCTTCTGGAAAAGATAACTGTACCCGGGAATGGAGGGGCGGGCAACATAGCGGTGGAGGGAATGGGAGGCGGAGTTGAGCATGGAGGGGAGGTGACAAGGACATGCCATGGCTGGGAGATATTGCGGCCGCGACCCGTGCGGGAAGAATGAGATGTGTGAGTGAGGACTTGCCGTGGGGTGAGAGAGTAAGAGGGGTGAAATAGTTAAGGCTTTGTAGGAAAAAGGTGTAGTTTTTTTATAGGTAAAAGTTTGGAGCCGGTCTTGTGGTCAAACTTTCACGGCTCATGAGCCACACGCCGCTCACGCGACACGGAAACAACCACCCCCGCGCGAGACGCGTGTATATGGTGGGCCCCGCGTGTCTTTTCCTCCTTTTCTTCCATCTCCATCCCATCACGGCTCTGCTCCTCCACAGCCCCCCCCCCCACGCTACTCGCAGCCTCCATAAGCTCTCTCACCGGTGGCGAGTGCTCGCGTGCGACGGCGCCCAACGCCGCCTCTCCTTCATGGCTGGTGAGCCCCTCTCCCATCCTCCTCCTCAATTCGTATCCCCGCTAGCTCCCGCGGCCATGGCCGTCTGCAACCCTCGGGTCTCAGCCACGGCCTCTGTCCAACTACGGCTTTGAGTCACCGCCGGCAAATCTACGTGAACCGTCTATCGTATGCGCAGCTGACAGTGCAAGCACGCAACCATGGGCACACGCCGGGCGACAAGGGCAGGCGGTCTTTGGTCCTAGAAAAAAACTAATGTCACAGTTTTTTGCTACATGCTTCAACCGGCATAACATTTTGCTACAACCGGCATATCATTTGCTACAACCGGCGTCACGTTTTGCTAGAACACACAACTGGCATCGCGGCTTTGCTACAACTAGCGTCGCTTTTTGTTATAGTCGGCATCACGCTTTGCTACATCCATCACAACCGAGCTGCGACCGACGGGCGCATTTAACGACTTTTTGCTGCAAGTGTCGTAGGTTTTTGCTACATCCGGTAATGAATTTTGGTACATCCATTCTATTCTAGATGCAATGGCTGCTACCGCAATCATGACTTACAACCGACGATGACGGTGACTGACTTTTTTGTTGCAACCGTTGTCTCCGTTCGCTACAGCCGTGCAATAGAAAGCGGCAACAGGCGGCCATGGGAGCTGCATGCCAGCAACGACGGCTGACGTTGAGCTGCAATCAACGGCAGCAAGAGATGCATCCAGCGAGGGGGGTCTGCAACCCACGGACGAAGTTTTGTTGCATGCGTGGATCCGGCGAGAAACATGAGAGAAGACATCGGCGACCGACGGCGAGTGCGGCATCCAAGCGGTCAAGGGGAGCGGAGAGGGGGTACAGTGAGGCGGTTCTTTGGCGGCCCAGAGGATGTCCATGCCATCGAGCAGGCGCCACGGAGAGGAAGAAGGAGAGGTGGAAGTCAACGCGCGGATCGGATGGTTGCTCATTGGATCGGGACAATGGGCTCGACCGGCCGAACCGTTTGGGCCGGCGCGCTGGCGCCTAGCGTTGCCCTATTTATATATAGAAGGGAAACGCAGCCGTTGGCTTTTTTCATATATATAGGAAAATTTTGTGAACATTGGAGATGCCTTGTTTATGAAACAATGAGTTGAAATGCCCTATAAATATGATATGTTCTTGGACGACAATGTAAGACCAATTGCTTTAACTTTGTACTTAATAATATAAAACATAATATTTATATATTAAAATATGGAATATAGGTGATAAATGCTTACATATATTGTATGCATGCTCGAGATTATCTATGAGACAAAGCAGGTGAAAAGGTACGTATTGTTAGCACGATCGTCAAATATTAAAACTCCAAGGCATTTAGTGAAATTACTGATTTGCTAAGGAATTCAACAATGCACTCAAAATAGCGCAATCCGGTAGAATTTCGATATATCTAGATGGCAACGCATATTTCCAATTGGTATTCCAATGAGTACGGACTGGTTTTCCAATATATATTTAGGAGGCAGGCAAGGAGAATGAAGATGATGTCATGCCTTTTTATGGTAGTGTCTAATGAGTAAATAGAAAGGAAAAGAGATAAGAAAGATTATCCTGTCTTCCCACAATTTTGGTATGTATATAAAAGAACATTAGGTGTATATAGAAAAGCCGAGGGACTGCCTTTTCTTGGAGAAGATAAAAGATGACCACAACTTATGCCCTTGTGTTCATCTATGTTTCTCTTGCGTGCGCGCCCGTAGCAACGCACGGCATTCTACTAGTCTATCTTGGTTGATGAGATTTCAGATTTAAGCCCTATAAACCGGAAAGGAGGGAGTGGTAAGAAAAGAACCCATACATGGAAGAGGTTGTACATGAGAAAAAAATCTTGAAGGAGTGGGATGTCCGCCAGAACTATGTCTTGTCCGTACCAATTCCTAATAGGAATCGATTACGGGCGGACGACTAGGTGTTGAACCATTAGTTGCATCGCTCGATGGCTTTGCTCAAACAATGTCCGACAGCTGACTCGATTGATTTTGTCTGTTTTTTTCACGTTTTTTGTTGTTTTTTGTATTATTTTTTTGTGTGTTTTCTTCGATTTTTTTCTTTATTATGTTTTTGTAATGGTTTTCTTTGGTTTTTTTCTTTATACTTTGGTTTTATTTATTTCTTTGTTGATTTTTTTATGTTTCATTGTCGGTTTTCTGTTTTTTATCCAACACATGTCTAGTTTTCCATACATATCGTACATTTTCTCTATACATGTAAAACATTATTATACTCGTTTAAAAAAATAAATACATGTTTAACATTTTTACCATAATATGTTTTGAATATATTTTCCAAATATGAGTTAAAAAATTCAATACATGCTTACACATTTTTTGAATGATAAAAAATATTATTTTGACCTGTGTAAACATTTTTGTACATTGTAAAAACATTTTTTGAAAATATCACGAATACATTTTTGAAACTTATGATTTTTTTAAATGTGACGTATATCTTTTTTATTGTACAAAACATTTCTTTTGTACTACAAAAATGTTTTTTACATTGTATAATCATTCTGTAAATGTCACGTAGACTTTTTTCAAAGGCGTGGCATTTCTTTATTGCCAAAAACATTTTTGATACACATGATTAAAAAATTTTGTACACATGATTAACATTTGTACTTTTTTCCTTCATGATATACTTTTTCGTATGCACCAAAAATATTTTTCTTTACATGTTTAATATTTTTCAAATACTATATTAAATTTTTCAAAATTTATGTACAAATTAATTAAAAACGAAAATAATACTGTGAAGGAAAAACAAAAAAATCATGCATGACATCGGTGTGATGCGGCTTGTGGTTACCGGGCTGGCCCAATTCAGGCTCCCTGCTGGCGAACCGTGCCTAGTCTTTTTGACAGAGAATATAATAATGCATATGCGTAGCAACGAGATATAAGTATTATACTATATGTTACTCTCTTTGTTTTAAAATAGATAACCGAATTTTGTACAAACTTTGTACAAAGTTGGGTTATCTATTTTAAAACAGAGAGAGTAGTTTCTAATTTAGATGATCATAATATATGGCTGTGTAAATAAATGTTGGTGTGGCTGTCGTTGCATCGTAAAAGACCAAATTGTTCGCGGTGGTGTCTTCAACAGCTACTTCCACAAAGAAAAGTGCTAACGTGACTACCTTTAATTTCTCTAATGTGGCTTCAAATTAGCGGTGCTTTAGGAGCGAGGTGGAACGTTCTTGTCCAAGCATTTTTCTTTTGCAGGGTGAAAAGAAATCTTCATTAAGCTCACGGGGGCTTTTCAGCCGCAACCAGGTTTACAACAAAGTTCATACCAGTAGTGAGCCATATTGCTGTACGCAGGGTGCTACGGCCATAGGCGGCCAGCTCATGACTAACAATGTTTTGAGAACGGTTACAGTGAATAAAAGAGATCTCCCTAGTAGCGAGACTAGCCATGCTGCAAATCTCCTCTATTAGTGCACGATGAACCGATCTATCCCGCTAACGTCCTGTAAGCATGGCCACAGCCTCCGTTCTTGTCCAAGCATTTGATGCTAGCAGCAAAGCAAAGGTTCGGTTGGAGAGGTTAACATCCTAAACCAAAGTTGCCGCTGGTAGTTTGATCTCAACGTCATGAACAACAAAGTCAAATTATACAGGTCTTGTGTGTAAAGTTACTGTCTATTTTATGGGACCTTGTGGTCTGTTGGATATCAACCTTGCCAGCTTGGGCTTCGCTCGATCGTCAAACAATTTTCCTTTCGTTCGTGCCACTTGTCGTCTTAGTTTTACAGATTTGTGAAACCGAAGAGGATCACCAATAGGTACTAGTAGATAAGTTTGTGGATAAAAATACACATGTCATCAACCAACAACTTATCATATACTACTCTAATATGGTTTATCGTTTCCAATATCATGTGAGAGATAGTGGTGGACCTAAGGGCACCAAGGCTAACCCGCAAACCGGACACCTCATCCATCCGTAGACCAGGGGCCAGTCTACGGACACTGATGTGAGAGCTGACCCTCCAACCATAGCCGTAAATGTCTATCACTGTTAAATTTAAATCGCCAAATAACTACTAATTCCCTTCGAAAAACTGTGGTTAGTAGTTTTTGTTTGGCGGAAGGCTATTAATCCATGTGTTAGGAGGATTACGTAGGCACAGCTTTCCAAACGATTCCCTTGAATATTTAGTTCAGACGTGCGTTAGTTGATGAGCGCTGGGATGCCTGGATGCACTTAGTTCGGAGATTGATCGATGTTCAACTCTTCGACCAACCGGATTCGACGCAATGGAAATTAACTAAAAATGGGTCATTCACGGTGAAATCTTTTTATGTGGACTTGATTAATTCTGGCCCAATCTCAAGATCGTTGCATATTTGGAAGATTAAGGTTCCTTGCGTATTAAGATTTTTATGTGGTTTGTCCACAAGCAAGTAATACTCACCAAGGACAACTTAATCAAGAGGCGATGGGTAGGTAGTTCATGTTGTTGTTTTTGTGATCATGATAAAACAATACAATATATATTCCTTGAATGCCCACTCGCCAAATTGCTTTGGAGAACGATTCATATAGCTTTCAACATTAATCCTCCAGTTGACATTCAGTCGTTGTTTGTAACGTGGTTAGCTGGGGTTGAACATACTACTGCGGCTCGTATTCGGATTGGAATATGTGCGCTTTTGTGGGCTATATGAAACTGTATGAATGATTTGATTTTTAATAGACAACATACTTTAACTTTCTTGCAGGTCATCTTCAGAGCTACCACATGGATCCGTACGTGATCCTTACTCACTCCTATGGACTCCAGGGAGCCTTTGGTTACTGGGTGCAACCAATGGGAGATGGTAGCACGGGCTATATTCAACCGGTTCGGATGGCGGTCGCATAACAAGATAGGAGTCTAGTAAGCTTATCCTTCATATTGCCGTACCGGTTGTGATTGTCAGCATGTATCTTTATTTAGTTTCTTTTGCTTCGCTCCGCTTGCGAGCTCTAATACTTCTATGACTATGTGCTACTTCGAGACTATTTAATAAGATAGCTGCATGCATCATTATGATGCAGAGGCCGAGGCACGCCTCCATTTCAAAAAAAGTGTAGCTCCTGCCAAAGCTAGCACTTTGCTTAGCTTCCGCCATCGAACTAGCTTCCTTCCACCAAAGCTAGCCTAGTTTCTGCCAAACGAAATGAAGCATTTGAACTAGCTAGCACTTGCTTCCGCTTAAAACTAAGCATTTGAAGGAATCAAATGAAGGAAAAATAATAATGAAACAAAATGATTAAGTGGTTCCGCCAAACTGCAAACATGCTATTCGCCAACGCAAAGCATGCTAATCCTTCAACCAAATCGAATTAGTAGCACAACAACGGCCTTCCGCCTGTTGAGGAACGTAGCAGAAATTCAAAATTTTCTACGCAACACCAAGATCAATCTATGGAGATTCTAGCAACAAGAGAGGGAGAGGATGAGCATCTTCATACCATTGAAGATCGCTAAGCGGAAGCGTTACAAGAACAGCGGATGAAGGAGTCGTACTTTCGCGGCGATTCGGATCGCGGTTGATTCCGATCTAAGCACCGAACAACGGTGCCTCCGCGTTCAACACATGTACAACCCGGGGACGTCTCCTCCTTCTTGATCCAAAGGGAGAGGAGAAGTTGAGGGAGAACTCCAACAACACGACGAAATTTTGGTGAAGGAGCTCGTGTTTCACCGGCAGGGATTCGCCAAGCACTACGGAGGATGAGGAGCTGTTGGAGGAGGGAGAGGGCAGCGCCGGGGAAGGGTCGGCTGCCTCTCTCTCTCACTATATATAGGGGAAGGGAGGAGGAGGCGCCCTAGGGTTCCCTAGGGGAGGCGGCCATAGGAAACCCTAGATGGGTTTTGGCGCCCACCCCTAGGAAACTTGCCCCTGCCGGGAGGCGGCTGCCCTAGGGGTGGCGCCCCACCTCTCGAGTTACGTGAGATGGGGTGGGAGGCGCTCAGCCCTTAGTGGGCTGATGTGCCCTCTCCCTTGGCCCATAAGGCCCCCAAAGCTTGCCGGGCCTCAGAAACCCCTTTCGGACATCACTGGTCATCACACAGTACCCCGGAACAATTCCAGACTCCAATACCCTTCGTCCAATATACCGATCTTCACCTCCGGACCATTCCGGAGCTCCTCGTCATGTCCGGATCTCACCCGGGACTCGAACAACCTTCGTTAACCAAATACTATTTCCAATAACAACTCTAGCGTCACCGAACCTTAAGTGTGTAGACCCTACGGGTTCGGGAACCATGCAGACATGACCGAGACGTTCTCCGGTCAATAGCCAACATTGGGATCTGGATACCCATGTTGGCTCCCACATGTTCCACGATGATCTCATCGGATGAACCACGATGTCAAGGATTCAAGCAATCCCGTATTCATTTCCCTTTGTCTAGCGGTATTGTACTTGCCCGAGATTCGATCGTCGGTATCCCGATACCTTGTTCAATCTCGTTACCGGCAAGTCTCTTTACTCGTTCCGTAACACATCATCCCGTGATCAATCCCTTGGTCACATTGTGCATATTATGATGAGGTCCTACCGAGTGGGCCCAGAGATACCTCTCCGTCACACGGAGTGACAAATCCCAGTCTCGATTCGTGCCAACCCAAACAGACACTTTCGGAGATACCCGTAGTGCACCTTTATAGCCACCCGATTCGTTGTGGCGTTTGGTACACCCAAAGCATTCCTATGGTGTCCGGGAGTTGCGCAATCTCATGGTCTAAGGAAATGATAATTAACATTAGAAAAGCTTTAGCATACGAACTACACGATCTTTGTGCTAGGCTTAGGATTGGGTCTTGTCCATCACATTATTCTCCTAATGATGTGATCCCGTTATCAACGACATCCAATGTCCATGGTCAGGAAACCGTAACCATCTATTGATCAACGAGCTAGTCAACTAGAGGCTTACTAGGGACATGGTGTTGTCTATGTACCCACACATGTATCTGAGTTTCCTATCAATACAATTATAGCATGGATAATAAACGATTATCATGAACAAGGAAATATAATAATAATAACTAATTTATTATTGCCTCTAGGGCATATTTCCAACACCGCCATCCGGACAAAGAAGAGAGGGGTATGCACTGGCTTTTGATTCGCCGGGTGATGTCTAGACTCTGGAAAAGCCCTCCTGGTTTGTCTCCAATTTGCGGGAAACGGATGTCCGGACCACTCCGCGGACTGACAGGGTACCGTATTGAATGGCAAAATGTGTTCGGACCGTTCGCTTGGTCCGGACGGTTGCGGGCAGTTTGAGAGTCCGCTTTGGAGATCCCCTAAGATCTTGGTATCGTGGTGTCATAGTTTAAATATACAATGTATAGACAACTTAATTTCAATTTAGCTAAAATTTTGTGAAAATTATAGTGTCGATAGGATAGCTTAGTTTCATACTTCTAACCAATGTTCATGAAATAGCATTAAACTTTTAGACAATTAGTGTTAATGTATGAAATATTTTGAATCTTTAGAGCCCATGGCATCCCTAGGCCTTGCCTCGAGAGAATATGCGAAGTTTTGCACTCTTAATTCACCTTGGCGCTTGTGAAAAGTTATTGATTCATGAATATACAAATGTTGCTTTCTCTCGGTTAAAAAACTTACTCTCTCTCTACTCATTTATTACCGATAGACTATCAAAAGAAATAGGTACAAATTTTACTACTAGTCGTCGTACAACCATTCAAGATACCCTAAGATAACACTAAAATCACAATCGATTTCTTAACCGTGAGATTTTTCGTTATGATCCATGCTCACTGAGCCAAAGGCGATGATGTTGAGTGGAGGTGGCCTTTTAGATTGATGATCTTTGGCGAGCCGGTTAAACTAGAGGCAACGATGACTCAAAGCAAAGGTGGTTGACGAGTGAGCAGGCGGAGAAAAAACCGGTGATGATGGTGATTGCACGACGATAAGATGGTGATGTAACATAGTAGTGGGATTGGCCACAAGAGAGGTAAATAACTAGTTGGGATGGGTAGAAAGGCGGATCACTATAGGTTGTTGGGAGGAGGCGTCTTCTCATTTTAGATGGGCGACAAACAAAATCGAGTGCGGTTTAGTGAAAACACATACTCTTATTTATATGTCTTGCGCATATGTACATTCATTTATACAACTATTCGCAAGACTAAACTAAGAGCATAGATACAACTTATGAAGAGACGAGAGGATATATATGTAATATTCACGGGAACGAAATGGTCCAGATCATCTGACTTTGGGTCATTGACAAATGGGACACGTGTCAGTGACTACCAAGTATCCAAACTTGAGTTAGAGAATCTCAAGGTGGGAACGAAAGGAAACATCCGTTTTGTTAAGGTCATTTGTAAATAATCTATAAGGCTGGCCATAGTGAGAGTAACTTACCTAGTAATAGAATGCACCGCAATGCAAATTTGGTTATGTGGCTAATAGTTAATGATGAGAGATGTTTGTGGTACCGCCATTGCGGTTGCTATGACACTATTCACTACTCCTTCGTCGCATAATATAAGATGTCATTACATTCATACGTAATAATGTCTTATATTATGGACGAAGGGAGTATGATACTTAGATTGGTGTCATGTGAGTTTTTTTTGCTGGGTGGTGTCATGTGAGTTAACTAGTTTAATTTCCTTCCCATTATGATAAGCCTAACAAATCTAAAGAAATCTACAAAAAATGTTTTCGGCAGAATCTGCAAATATCAGATGATGTTTCGACAGATTTTAAGTGGTGTTTGGTTCTCTAGTCCTAAGACTTTTTTTAGTTCCTAGAACTTTTTGAAAAGACTCTTAAGGAGGTGCTTTTAAGGATTTTTAGCAAAAAGTCCCAAAAAAACCCCTGTTTAGTTTGCTAAGGATTTTTTTTAGTCCCAACACAAAAAGTCCCTGAAACCAGATATCTTCAAAATCACCAGGAAATGTGGGTTTTGGTTCAGGAGCACTTCACTTCGATTATTGTTCTTGTTTTAGCTCCAGGTTGTTTGAGACGGCACGCGTTAATCGTGGATTGAGTTGATCAGTAACCCAATCAGATAGCGCTCGACCAGATAATCCAGAAATAAGAGACGAGTGGATGCCGGAGGCTCCTCAGCGATTTGAGCCTCCTGGCCGTCCGATCGTTTTCTTGATTGCGTTTTGGCCGTTGGATCTCGGGCTCGGTCGTTGTGGGCCGTCGAATATTTACCGGATCGTTGTGAGCCGTTAGATACAATTCAGTGCACCCCGGTCGTGCCACCGCGCGTAATTCCAGCGCCCCCACGAGGGCATTTTCGTCATTTCGCGTCCTGCGGTATAAAAAGGGCCGCTCCTGTGGAGAGGAAACCTAGCCGTCGCTCCTCCCGCACAGCCGCACTCGCGCCGTCCCCTTCCTCTTCCTCCCGCCTCACCTCTCTCTCCTTCCAAACCCTAGGCCCGCCGCCGCTGCTCTGCCCGAGCCCGCCGCCGCTGCTTCCTCCTTCCCCGCTGGGGCCCGGCCTCCTCCCCTCACGTCCTCCTCCTTCTACCCCCTCCCGCCCCGGCCCCGGCTCCCGCAGAGGGAAGCAGGAATGGCGAGGCGAGGCAAAGGCGGCGTAGGGGACACGGCGTGGCGCAGGTGGGTCAGCGCGGCCGCGGCTTCTCTTCTTATCTCCCGGGAGTGGGCCGCAGCCATGGAGAGCGGCCAGAGGAGCAAGGACGGCCAACCCCTGCCTCCTCTCCAGCACGTGTTGGGGATTGCGGGCAACGATTGAATCTGCAGGTACGAGTCTCTTTTTTTGCCGTTCTTGCTCGTTGGTCGCTGCTCATCAATGAAATTGATTCGTTTTTCTGCAGATTGGTTCGCTCAAGGATGACGAGGAGATGGCCGGCTCCAGGGAGCAGCAGAAGGAGGAGGGGCACGCAGCGCCGGCCGGGCTGATGTGGAGGGGGCTGCGAGCTCGACGTGAGAGCAGCGGCAGGGACGAGCTCAGCAGGCTCTTCTACTGCGCCTGCTAGACCTCGAGGTCCATCTGCCCTCCCCCTCTCCCTCCCTAGCGATTTGGTTTGGTGTTCATGGTGTTCCGCCCAACAAATCACCAAAAGAAATTATATACATATGCAGCACATTTTTAGTAGCGACAGATTATTCCTAGGATCATGTAAAAAAAATTATTGCTAGGGTCAGCGGTGGGTTCGGCAGCCGCGGTCGGTGCTGCCGTCCTGTCCAGTGAGCTCCTTTGACCAGCGCCATGAGAGCAACTGCGCCGGTGCCTCTCGTGGACAGCGCGTGCATCAGCAACCTTCTAAAGTCCTTCACAAATCGCATCGCATCGCCCGGCCAGTGACGGCCATCCGGCTGTTCCCCTTTGCGGTGTGCTACGCCGTGTCCGCTGAAGCTGCAATATCTTCGGACGCCCGTGTTGTTGAGCGGAGGTTCCTCATCCAGTAGCAGCATCGGCGACTCTTATCCATATACCAAACAGAGTAGTATCTATGCACATTTTCCCCTTTACCCTACGTTTCTACGAACAGGTGCATACCCCCCAATTGCCTTACCATCTCCTCTATTTGATTCCAGTCAAAAATTGATTCATGGTCGCTCACACATGATAGTGCTAGATGGAATTCCCTATGGATTGCCAATGCAGATTACTATATGATCCACTGTAATTTTAGTGGTCGTTGGTTTCCATACAAAATTGGTTTATTGCATGCAAGATTTCAGACTTAAGCACAAGTCAATGAATCATGTACAGCCTCATGTGGCTGCTTCTACTTCGGGTAATTTGCCCAAGCAAGGTTAATCTATAAAGCTATGCTTTTCCTCAAAAAAGTAGAAGAATTGGATTGTCAGGATTACACCAAACAGTTACTCTTGATTAATAGAGATAATGACTTTACTAAGACAAATGTACGTGTTCACATTTATTAAAAACAATCTTAAACAACGATGTCCATATTAAGTAGAAATCTGGTGCTCGTGTCTATCGTACTACATCCTAAATGATTGGATGTCCGCTAATCAACGACTTCAAGTCCTTGATACACCAGACTTCTGAATGTCTTTTTTTCAGCGATTCTTTATCAACACAACTACTCCTTGTCCTAGGCCTTGAATCATTGTGCTCCTGGGTACCTTACTTTTCCAATTCATCCTCATGCTGAATGTTTACTGGTTTGTTATCAACACCAGTGCATTTTATGATTATGACACGAAATGGCCGTAGAGTTAGCTCATGCATTAGTTAGTTACTTCACTAGCTGTGCATGGTGGGCGTGGCGTGAGCTTAAGATTAGTTGGTAGTGGAGATACTCTTGTAATGGCTATCTGCTATTGGCTTTCTTAACCATCATCCTACGCCTTCATGTTTGTTAGGGACCTATCTACTATGATACCATATACATGCTTATGGAAGGCACTCAACAGCATATTCTAGAAAAAATAAAGGTTTATTACCCAGGTATATTTATCTACTATTGTACTTGAGACCTGACATTCAAAAGGAAAATTTCAATATTAATAGCTGATAAAGAAACGCTCCACAGTTAGTCGATACACATGTACCAATCTGGAGTTAGTATACATGCTTGAGATATGGTCCTATTGTTAGTTTGGTTTGCTATTGAGTACATTTGGTTATAATTAGAATTGCAATAGTTTCGTTATAGGATCTAAGGGACATTTAGAAGTTTGGCAAAAGACGTCATCTACTCATGAATAATCTCATCATCTGAAAATGGATTCAGAGTTAGGCCACTTACACATCATGGTAAACCTCCTGGTTCCCATTTTGTCTGTATTTTTAAAGGGGTGCTAAAATCCTGGATGGTCATTGGATAGTGGATTAGCATAAGTGCTTAACTAAGTCCCTGGAAATTTGGATAAGCAGTTTTTCTTTGAAGTGTATATGGTGCTAGACTTTCTTTTTGTGGTAAAGGAAGAATCTTGGATGATCATTGGACAGTGGATTAGCGTTAGTGCTTAAATAAGTCCCTAGAAATCTGGATGAACAATTTTTTTTAAATGTATATGGTTCTACTGGTAATCATTAATCTGTAACCTTGTGCTTGCTTGTGACCAGTAAGGTTGTGACGGGTTGTCATCCCATGGTTTTTCTGCAGCACCGTCACTGCCGTCCTTAACATACAGAAGAAGTTCGTCCCAAGCTTCAAGACTCTAGGGTCAATTCCATAGAAGGTAATTTCCTTTGATATTGGTATTGTTGACATTTGGTTTTTCCGGCTTCTGGTTGCTGTTATACTTTGTTTATTCATGCTTTTGTTTGTATTTAAATTTGCCTAAAGATATGTTCAAGTTCATACCTGCAGTTCAATAGCTATTGCCTGAAATCTGCTTTCTACCTGTGCTTTTTAAGTATATATGCCTATAAAGTGTCCTCTATTGCTTTCTTAAATTCTGGAGTCTGCTATGTAATGATGGCATCGGCAGATTTTGTTGCAGGCAGTACTGAAAAGTAAATATATTGAACAGATCAAATTGCAAGATTAGTTAGCTTTCCTCCTGATTACATTTTCTCTTACATTTTCAATGCTTTGTCTACCATGCTTTCTCATGTCCCTGGTGCCTTTTTTGTTTGATATGAAGTAAATTTGCACACTGGATGGGGCGACCAGGTTGTAGCAACTTGGCGGCATGGCTAATGAATAAAGAAAATAGCAATAACTGATTGATTTTAGATCTCATGTGCCTGCAAATCTTCTGTTCTTGCCGTTTATGTGCTGGATCTGTTGTTGCATTAAATCGATCTGTTGTTGGTTCTTAATTTAGTCTGGTAAAGAGTAAGTTGCACTTTGTTGGTCCATTTGGGTTATGGATTTTTTTATTATGATGGCGAGACACACCTATGGTGAGATTCTATTTCGATGATGATGTGCACTCTTCACACCTCGCTCTGAATTGGCACGAGAAGATCGTTCTAGATTGGAATCCATATAACTTTGAGAATGTCAGCTTTGGACCTTATTTGATTGCTCATTTCCTCTGTTCCTCAGAATGGCATATGATATTTACTGTCTACTCTGTACTATTGCAGGTCAATGTCTGTTGTCTTTCTCTCTCTGACTGCCTCTCCTCCCATTGACTTGGCATGCTGGTCACCGCCGTGTCTCCTGCTGGCTTGCCCCTCGCCCTCGTCGGGAGGGTTGTGTGGGCAAATCCTACATTTTAATCCACATAACTTTGAAAAGGTCAGCTTTGGTCCTTATTCGATTATTCATTTTTCTCTCATAATTCTATTGTTCTTGTAATACATATGCAAACTGTGGATTAATATATATGCTTATTCTTTGGTTGGTTGGCAACTTGGCATACTTCAGATTACATTGGTCGGAGGATCCCATGTGTGTAGGTCTGGCTATCATTAGCCCAGGGCCATCAGACACTACTGTCGAGAGCATATATGCAACAAACATGTAGGCTAGAGGTCGTCGGGTGGCACCAGCAGCCTCGCCGGCTCTGCCCTGTCTGTATGTAGCAGAAGATTTACTTATGGTCAAGTTTTCTTTTAGTAGTTGTTTGGGTGAAAGAGTATGATGGATTGCTACATTAATAGCTTGCTTTCGGGCTGCATTCCTTCGATATGTGTGTGGTGCATTTCGCCTGAATGTACTTTTGGTCAGATTTATGTTGTCAAAATCACATTAATGTTGTGACTGATTGTGCAATAGAATCTTGAGTTTGATTTATATAGTTTTGTATTTATATTATGCTTAATGCTCAAATCTTTCGCCTGAAAATATTATTATTCAATCAGATTAATTTAAGCTTAGTTCTTGATGATTATTTTGTTGGACTAGGAAATGGAGCTTTTTATCCACCAATTTCATTGGAAAGCCTCTCTCTCTTGACTGCTCCTCTTTACATTGTCTTGATTTCCAGGTCGCCTCTGGAGCCGGACAAAGTCATGGCTTACCTTCTGCCGAGGTGCTGCCTAGGAAGAGCGCAGGCCGCCACCACCACTTACCAGACCGTGCCTTTGAGAATGTCATCGTACTTACCGCTGATGACCTATAGGTCCATCTCTCTCTCTCTCTCTCTCTCTCTAAAATGTCAAGCTCGATTCCCTTTTATTTTGCAGAATGGAAGTGGCCTGAAACCACTTGTGTCTTGTGATATGCCAATGCCATGATAATTAGCTGGATAGAAATGATACTTCTTAGTTCCATGTAGATGAGGCCACGATTGTGGCGCCCCGCCAATTTGCTATGTTGATATACTTGTTCTTGCTAGCTTTACTACTGGTTAGTGATTGGAAAATATTTTACTTTAAGAAATTTTCTCCAATTACAGGAGAAGAGCAAAGATGGACTCACTGACCACCGCACATGACCGAAGAACTGACTAAAGGAACGCTTCATGGTATATAGCAGCTAATTATTTAGCATATTTTCTATGCTGCCCAGGATAAGGATGAATAAAAGATGATAGTATGCATATCATAATAGTTATATTATTTCTACTTCATTGGTCATAGGAACATATTCATTGAATTAGGCACCTGAAGATGCCCTGAATTAGAGTGCACTTCTCCTAAATCTTAGGTGAACAATCTTGAAAAATAGTATTTGATTCTTGAACAGACACTTGGATTTCTTCATGGTTCTAAGAAACATATGGATTTCTTAGGTGATCATGGTTCTGTTTTTTTTTACTCTTTCTTCACATTCGAATATGACTGACCATGCTAACAACCAGTTCATGTGATGATACATTAATCATTTTATTGAAAGTGCATTTTATAAATAAACGATTGTATGGTTAGAAGATACATGTGTTGCTTGCTATACAACATATTTGCATAATACCATGATGAATCAATTCCACCAATTTGATCTGGTGTGAATCTGAATGTGTTTGAAAACTACATGTACTTTCTATTGTTTCTCTTCTTCAATAACAACATCTGTTTGAGAGTCAAATACTAAAATATAATGCATTAATTTTTTTTGTACTTTTGTGAGGACCACTTTTCTCAACCTTCTTCTTTTTCATGATTGCTTTCATTTTCAGTGGACTGACCAAATGCAAGGTACGATTGAACTGAAAGGAGAAGGGCATTTTCATCAAAGGCCTGCTATTTGCAAAGTTTGTTGGCTTTGGTCTGCAACTACAACTTGCACAGTAAGTACAATCGGACGAATGACACAACTTGCACAGTAGTTGCTTGATATGAGCTTATGGAGAAGCTTGAGGAAACACGAAGGTCAATAGGCTGCATTTCAGTAGAGCTTGGTCGTGCAGATTTTCTTGAATTAAAGCCTACTGATAAAGCTAAGCTTTCTATGGTTGAAAGGGATTATACCAGTTTACAAGATCCAAAGTGGCGGAAGATTCTGCAGCTGTGGAAGCCATCAGGTACATGTAGAACGCTACAGAACAATACCTTCTAAGATGAACCTGTACCTTAGGAGTTAGAGAGCACAACTGAAATTACTTTCAGTTAGGATTATCAAGTTTATTAGATACACAACAGCAGAATGAGTGAGCGAGTACATGTAAAATTACTTTGAACAGTGGGTGAGTCCTCTACCAGTTTCAATACTGTATAGATTATGTGTACTTATATTTACTGATCGGATTACTTAATAAATTTTGAAGCCAAATTTAAGACGATTCGTTGAAGAAAAAAATAGAAAACTGAAACAGTGTCATGTCATGTGTTAAGCTTAGACGATGCCTTTCTTACACAGAGGTCTTACGGTGTATTTCTATTAGTCATTCTAATAAATAAGCATACCTTCCTTACACAGGTGGCTCATGAGTGATGATCAATCAATTCGAAGAACCACTTGCTTCGGCACTGTTATTGCCCAACTATGTATATACCACTAGCCACAAAGCCGTTTCAGTGAATTTCTCTTCGACCATTCACCTTTTGTAGGAATGCTTTGCTCTGAATATTATGTTGCATCAAAATTGCTGGATGCTCTCTCAGACAACCTTGACTACTTTGTATAAATATACTGTACTTAAAAGTATTCTGTGTTAGCCCTGTCTGTGCTTGCTAATTGTGTTGTTTGCTCAATACTGATCTCACTGCCATTGGCTGCTTCTGCTACTCTTTAGCACTGGACTCCCTATTGCTCTTTTACAAACTAAATACTTGTGCTTCCCTTAGAAAAACTATATACTTTTGCATTATCATGGTCCTGTTAATTGTGTTTGCCCCACAATTACAGTATACCTGGCACAAGCGTTAGGTCCCGGTACCGGCGCGCCGGGTGGCGCGCTACAGTTCTAGTAGATAGAGAATGTGACCGCCGCGCATAGGTGATCAGCCTCTCTTTGTGTCCCTGACATTTGTCCACCACCATATCCGTTCGCCGAGTCAGTGACCACTCCACACGTTTTCTTTTCTTTTCTTTTCCTCTCCCAGCAGAAGGAGGCTGGCGAACGAAAGCAAAATGGCGCGCACGATTAATCCATGTGTCGAAACAAAAGGAGCAGCCGTGGCGTGCCTTTCCAAAACAGTTGAAACGGCGACCGCTCCGGTCGGAAGCCACCCCACGTCTCGTCTCCGGCCCGCCGCCGTCGCTCTCCCGCGAAAATCGACCCGCAAGCAAACCCAGACCCGACAACCACCTTCTCCATACCTACCGCTATATAAATCGCGGTCGCCACGCCAAGAGACCGCGGGCTTCACCGATCACCAATACGTCCGGTGCAGGTGCAGCAGATTAACAATTCAGCTCGTGCGTGCGTGCGTGCTCCATGGTGAGATCGCTTCCGTCTGTTTCAATGGAGGGGAGGAGGCTGGAGGAGGAGGAGCAGGAGCAGCGGGAGGTGCTGCTCATCCACAGCCAGGTGCGGAGGATCAAGCGGGAGGACGAGGAGACCCGGAGGCACCTCCTGAAGCTGCAGCTGCTGGAGACGAGGCCGGCCGCCGGGCACGGGCACGGGCAGGAGGCCTCGCCGCCGGCCTCCCGCTCGCTGTCGCCTCTGCGGCGCGCCGGGAGCGCGATCCCGGTCGGCGACTGGGCCTAGTCACCTCGCCTGGCCGGCCCGCCGGTGTAGATACATAGGAGAGCGAGCGAGCTATATATTTGAGAGCCTTAGTACGGTCGATCGATGCCTGTCCATGCTCTCTGGGTGCATGGAACCAAAGCTTAGTTGATCGATCGATCTAGCTGCTTTACTCTGTTTCAGTCGACTTTTCTTCTTCTGTTGTAAATATACCGAAGTTCACCTCGTGCTTCTACGTACTGCATCCAAGTTCTTCCACGCTAGTTCCTTCAGAATTGTTTCCATTCTTCGTGAGACTCGGCATGGAAATCCGCAGAAAACACCGGCAAATCGGGCATGTCATTGCCAGACCCGGAGGACGCGCCTCGGGCAAGGCAACGGCCAGCGGATGAGACGGGAGGCACAGATCGACTGAGGAAGCCAACGTTGACTCGGAAGTAGCATAGCATAGGTCGCAACCCGGCATCCGCATGTGTATCTTCTGAGAACGAAGACGAGATCCGCATCTGTCACGTAGGCTAGGCTGTTTTGTGCACGTGGTTGAACGCCGGAGCGCGGCCTTGACACGCAGGAGGAGCACTAGAACAGCAATAATTCAACGCAGTTTCCATGGTTTTTCCAACAATTTTTCACGGAAAATACTCAGATCATTTTTACTAACCTGCGTTGCTGACACGGCGTGCAGCCAGGAGAAGCATCCATCGGCTTCGCCTCGACTCCACGTCGCGGTAGTGAGCGGGCTGGCGTGTCCACGTCCAAGATAATAATGGAGGGAGGCACTTGCACGGCGTCTGACGTCTGACGATTCACCATTAGTTAGGTTTTGCATCGTCGTTCGGCGGTCGGATCCGCCGCAGCCTCGCGGAAAGTAGGATGCACGGCTGCGCCCGATCCAACAAACCGGCCCCCCAGATTGAGGACGGCGGGGGCCATCCGCTGTCAACGTCCCACCGAACGAGCTGAGTGTATTGCGTGACGGATTGAGTGAACCTGGAACCGCTCCTTGGCGGCCGGTCACCGGCGACACGAATCTCGCGGTGACGGCCAGGGGGCAGGGGAGAAGCGGCGGGGATGTCCGACCCATCGACCGCGGTCAGCCGGGTCTTTCATCCTGCTTCCATTTTTTTAGGGTCATCCTGCTTCCGAGGCCTTTTCTTAGGGTCCGTTTGGTATAGAGAAAATTAGCACGAACAAAGTTCGGTTTTTATAGGAACTAGTAGGGTGTCCGTGCGTTGCCACATGCTCTTGAAAAAGTTTACAAGAGTTACATATTAAATTTCACATGCACAGACAATATAACGCAAACACAATTACTGAATAATTGAAGTCCATTTTGCAATGAAAATTGATAACAAAAAGAAAGACTAACGACATGTCCATATAACAAACTGAGCGATGTTCCAGCTAAACATCTATTACAAAATTATCAATATCTAGATGATGCGCTTAAGAAATTATTTAATAATATCAGAAAAATGTCTTTAGCTTTGTTGCCATGGTGTCTTAGCAGGTATAATAAAAATTGATTTCTCAACTCATACCCATCCTGCACAAACAATATATGTAGTTAGTATGCAAATTTCACGCCGAAGGTCTTAAAACATATAGCGGACAATACTCACCGCGTAAACCGGCTTGATCAATTCTGTACCGTTCCACCAGAGCATAAAATGAAAACAAAATAGCCAGACACATTCCTGCAATATTTTAAATTAATAATGTAAAGAATATAGTGATAACAAAAATAATTTTTTATTTTATTATAAATTCATTACCCGTCTATACTCGTTGGAATACCAAATGAAAATAAACGTTGCCATTTACAAATATCGGAATTCCAATCAGGCAGCTTTATTTCGAGTGCTTCTTTGAAATCCCTTACAGAAGTTTTTAATTTCAGTGCATGCCTCAAATTTTTACCCTCTGACGATTGTGATGTTTAAATAGGGTCCATAATATATATCCGACGTGCCTCTTTGTCGATCACGTATAAGATGTATCGGCCGATGGATGCATATGGAAGATAAATCTACAAGTGAAGCTATTAGAAACACCAATAAACCATGATAACAATAAACAATTACTTTACTTACCATGTTGCACGATGAGATGTTGTTGTCCATCCCAGGCCAACTATTAAATAATGTTGCCAACGTCTGGATAGTTTCCTTCTCGCAAAACTTCTGACCTCTTATTGACTCTAGCATCATGGACTAAGTAAAAAACTAAATATTGCTTCAGCATGTTAATACTAATGCCACATAGAATGCAGAGTTACAATAACTTACACAAAATCTTAGATCCATGTAGTGTATAGGAGGGTCTGTGAACAATACTTCCTCGTCACATGCCAGTATACGCACAGCGGTGTTGAAGTAATCATTGTTCATAGCCTACTCGGTGAATTTACGGTCCCTTTCAGCAACTTCGCATCGGAACCCTCAATGGATTCTTTTTGTGCATCTCCAAAGTCCATATCCATATCTCATTCTGAAAAAAAATATACAAAATATATACCTTCCGTATTTTCATGTATAATATATATACAGATGAAGGTTAGCTATATGCATCTCTTCTCGTGGTGTTTCAGTGCAGTCTGTCATCGTTACATCACTGCATATATTGGAACCCATTACTTTGCATCTACGATGAAATATATATGATGAAATATAAGTGATACTTTCTACTGCATAATATAATCATATATAATATCTGAAAAAAAAGTGAAACTAACACAACTATTTTCTCTATAAAAAACATATTTGACATTATTAGGAAAATACGTTGATTAAATAATTGTACTAACACAAAATTCAGGGAAAACAACAAATTGTAATGTTCATATGTAAGTAAATAGTCATATGAAAATTATTTAAATTATTCATATAGGCTATGGAAAATTGTTCAACTAAAGAAAAAAAAAAACATGCAAACAAACCTTCTTCAACCAAGTATATTTGTTTTTCCTCTCAATTTTATTGTGATACCCTTAGTATATGAAAGGTAAGTATAAAAAATATTTATTTTTATGAACCATATTTAATATATATATATATATATATATATATATACACTTTTATTGTTTCTGTGAGGTATGTATACTTTTAATATCTATGTTTTTTTATCATAAATTCCTACACATGCGAGTCTAGCATTTCTATCGTTGAGAAAAATTTGCACACAAGGCCCAAATTAGCTATCCACCACAGCCCAAATTAGCTATCCACCACGGCCCAATCAGCACCCAAACTTAGCCCCCTAAAAAAATAACTATAAAAGAAATTACCTTATCCACAATATTTTTTTTTGAGGGATTACGGTATACCTGGACAAATGGGCCGGCCCGACACGACACGGCTCGGCCAGGATTACACGGGCCAGGCACGACACTTCCCGGGACACTTCCCGGCCAGGCACGCGTGCTGGCCTCCCTGGCCCAGGCACGACAAAGATGCCTCACGGGCCGGCTCGACGGCCCACCTGGCACGCTGGCCTCTGGGCTCACTGGCCACCCTTCGCCTCCCCCCCGCTGCATCCCAACCCTAACCCCACTCACTCACCACTCTCCCCTCCACTCACTCACTTCCTCTCACACTTTCCCCTCCCCCGCTGCATCGCTGCGTGCCTCGACGAGCCGGTGCCCGCGCGACTCCGCCCGCCGACCGCCGAATTGAAGGAAATATGCCCTAGAGGCAATAATAAAGTTGTTATTTATATTTTCTTATATCATGATAAATGTTTATTATTCATGCTAGAATTGTACTCCCTCCGTCCGGTGAAGTGTACAGCTAGAAATTTTAGGACAAATTATGAAGTTGAGTAAAGAATGCATTGGAAAGGTGCAAGCCACCATCTCTCTCTTCTTTAATTACCCAACCCCCAATGAGCTAAGTGCATGTAGAAATTAAGAAGACCATGTGTAGATTGCTATTGGTCTTGATTACCATGTGATGAGAGAGAAGTATTTTTTCCCACTTTAAAGTGCATTGGGAAGATAGAAGTACACTCTTTTGTGGACAAATTTTGAAGTTAGATGTATACTCTTCACCGGACGGAGGGAGTATTAACCAGAAACTTAGTACATGTGTGAATACATAGACAAACAGAGTGTCACTAGTATGCCTCTACTTGACTAGCTCGTTAATCAAAGATGGTTAAGTTTCCTAGTCATGGACAAAGAGTTGTCATTTGATAAGCGGGATCACATCATTAGAGAATGATGTGATTGACTTGACCCATCCGTTAGCTTAGCACGATGATCGTTTAGTTTGTTGCTATTGCTTTCTTCATAACTTATACATGTTCCTATGACTATGAGATTATGCAACTTCCGAATACCTGAGGAACACTTAGTGTGCTATCAAAGCGTCACAACGTGAATCGGGTGATTATAAACATGCTCTCTGTGTGTCTCCGATGGTGTTTGTTGAGTTGGCATAAATCGAGATTATGATTTGTCACTCCGAGTATCGGAGAGGTATCTCTGGGCCCTCTCGGTAATGCACATCACTATAAGCCTTGCAAGCATTTTGACTAATGAGTTAGTTACGGGATGTTACGTTACGGAACGAGTAAAGATACTTGCCGGTAACGAGATTGAACTAGGTATTAAGATACCGACGATCGAATCTCGGGCAAGTAACATACCGATGACAAAGGGAACAATGTATGCTGTTATGCGGTTTGACCGAGAAAGATCTTCGCAAAATATGTAGGAACCAATATGAGATCCAGGTTCCGCTATTGGTTATTGACCGGAGATGAGTCTCGGTCATGTCTACATAGTTCTCGAACCCGTAGGGTCCGCACGCTTAACGTTCGGTGACGATCGGTATTATGAGTTTATGTGTTTTGATGAACCGAAGGTTGTTCGGAGTCTCGAATATGATCACGGGCATGACGAGGAGTCTCGAAATGGTCGAGACATAAATATCGATATATTGAAAGCCTATGTTTGGACATCGGAATGGTTCGGTGAGTTCGAGCATTTAACGGAGTATCGGGGGTTACCGGAACCCCCCGGGGAGTACATGGGCCTTAATGGGCCTTAGTGGGAGAGAGAAGGAGGCGGCCTAGGAGGGGCGCCCCCCAAGCCCAATCCGAATTGGGAGGGGGGCGGCCCCCCTTTCCTTCCTCCCTCTCTTTCCTCCTTCTTTCCTCTCCTACTCCCACTTGGAAGAGGGGGAATCCTACTCTCGATGGGAGTAGGACTCCCCTAGGACGCGCCATAGAGAGGGCCAGCCCTCCCCCTCCTCCACTCCTTTATATACGGGGGAGGGGCACCCCATAGACACACAAGTTGATCATTTTCTTAGCCGTGTGCGGTGCCCCCCTCCACCATAATCCACCTCGTTCATATCGCCGTAGTGCTTAGGCGAAGCCCTGCGCCGGTAGCTTCATCATCACCGTCATCACGCCGTCGTGCTGATGAAGCTCTCCCTCGACACTCAGCTGGATCGAGAGTTCATGGGACGTCACCAAGCTGAACGTGTGCAGATCACGGAGGTGCCTTACTTTCGTTACTAGGATCGGTCGGACCGTGAAGACGTACGACTACATCAACCGCATTGTCATAACGCTTCCATTTACGGTCTACGAGGGTACATGGACTACACTCTCCCCTCTCGTTGCTATGCATCACCATGATAGATCTTGTGTGTGCGTAGGAATTTTTTTGAAATTACTGCGTTCCCCAACAGTGGCATCCGAGCCAGGTCTATGCGTAGATGTTATATGCACGATTAGAACACAAAGAATTGTGGGCGATAATAGTCATACTGCTTACCAGCATGTCATACTTTGATTCGGTGGTATTATTGGATGAAGTGGCTCAGACTGACATACGCGTACGCTTACGCAAGACTGGTTCTACCGACGTGCTTCGCACACAGGTTGCTAGTGGGTGTCAGTTTCTACATCTTTAGTTGGATCGAGTGTGACTACGCCCGATCCTTGTTGAAGGTTAAAACAGCACACTTGACAAAAAATCGTTGTGGTTTTTGATGCGTAGGTAAGAACGGTTCTTGCTCAGCCCGTAGCAGCCACGTAAAACTTGCAACAACAAAGTAGAGGACGTCTAACTTGTTTTTGCAGGGCATGTTGTGATGTGATATATATGGTCAAGACATGATGCTGAATTTTATTGTATGAGATGATCATGTTTTGTAACAGAGTTACCGACAACTGGCAGGAGCCATATGGTTGTCGCTTTATTGTATGAAATGCAATCGCCATGTGATTGCTTTACTTTATCACTAAGCGGTAGCGATAGTCGTAGTAGCAATAGTTGGCGAGACGACAATGATGCTTCGATGGAGATCAAGGTGTCAAGCCGGTGACGATGGTGATCATGACGGTGCTTTGGAGATGGAGATCAAAGGCACAAGATGATGATGGCCATATCATATCACTTATATTGATTGCATGTGATGTTTATCCTTTATGCATCTTATTTTGCTTAGTTCAGCGGTAGCATTATAAGATGATCCCTCAAGGTACAAGTGTTCTCCCTGAGTATGCATCGTTGCTACAGTTCGTCGTGCCGAGACACCACGTGATGATTGAGTGTGATAAGCTCTACGTTCACATACAACGGGTGCAAGCTAGTTTTGCACATGCAGAATACTCGGGTCAAACTTGACGAGCCTAGCATATGCAGATATGGCCTCGAAACACTGAGACCGAAAGGTCGAGCGTGAATTATATAGTAGATATGATCAACATAGTGATGTTCACCATTGAAAACTACTCCATCTCACGTGATGATCGGACATGGTTTAGTTGATATGGATCACGTGATCACTTAGATGATTAGAGAAATGTCTATCTAAGTGGGAGTTCTTATGTAATATGATTAATTGAACTTTAATTTATCATGAACTTAGTAGCTGATAGTATTTTACATGTCTATGTTGTTGTGATAAATGGCCCGTGCTGTTGTTCCGTTGAATTTTAATGCATTCCTAGACAAAGCTAAGTTGAAAGATGATGGTAGCAATTACACGGACTGGGTCCGTAACTTGAGGATTATCCTCATTGCTGCACAGAAGAATTACGTCCTGGAAGCACCGCTAGGTGACAAATCCGTTGCAGGAGCAACGCCAGATGTTATGAATGTCTGGCAGAGCAAAGCTGATGACTACTCGATAGTTCAGTGTGCCATGCTTTACGGCTTAGAACCGGGACATCAACGATGTTTTGAACGTCATGGAGCATATGATATGTTCCAGGAGTTGAAGTTAATATTTCAAGCAAATGCCCAGATTGAGAGATATGAAGTCACCAATAAGTTCTACAACTACAAAATGGAGGAGAATAGTTCTGTCAGTGAACACATATTCAGAATGTCTGGGTACCACAACCACTAGACTCAATTGGGAGTTAATCTTCCTGATGATAGTTTCATTGACAGAGTTCTTCAATCACTACCACCAAGCTACAAGAGCTTCGTGATGAACTATAATATGCAAGGGATGGACAAGACAATTCCCGAGCTCTTCACAATGCTAAAGGCTGCGGAGGTAGAAATCAAGAAGGAGCATCAAGTGTTGATGGTCAACAAGACCACCAGTTTCAAGAAAAAGGGTAAAGGGAAGAAGGGGGACTTCAAGAAGAACAACAAGCAAGTTGCTGCTCAAGTGAAGAAGCCCATGTCTGGACGTAAGCCTGAGATTGAGTGCTTGTACTGCAAAGGAACTGGTCACTGGAAGCGGAACTGCCCCAAGTATTTGGCGGAGAAGAAGGATGACAAAGTGAAAGGTATATTTAATATACATGTCATTGATGTGTACCTTACTAATGCTCGCAGTAGCGCCTTGGTATTTGATACTGGTTCTGTTGCTAATATTTGCAACTTGAAACAGGGGCTACGGATCAAGTGAAGATTGGCTAAGAACGAGGTGACGATGCGCGTGGGAAATGGTTCCAAAGTCAATGTGATCGCCGTCGGCACGCTACCTCTACATCTACCTTCGGGATTAGTTTTAGACCTAAATAATTGTTATTTGGTGCCAGCGTTGAGCATGAACATTATATCTGAATCTTGTTTGATGCGAGACGATTATTCATTTAAATCAGAGAATAATGGTTGTTCTATTTATATGAGTAATATCTTTTATTCATGCACCCTTGATGAGTGGTCTATTTTTACTAAATCTTGATAGTAGTGATACACATGTTCATAGTATTGAAGCCAAAAGATTTAAGTTTAATAATGATAGTGCAACTTATTTGTGGCACTACCGTTTAGGTCATATTGGTGTAAAGCGCATGAAGAAACTCCATGCCGATGGGCTTTTGGAATCACTTGATGCTTGCGAACCATGCCTCATGGGCAAGATGACTAAGACTCCGTTCTCCGGAACAATGGAGCGAGCAACACACTTGTTGGAAATAATAGATACTGATGTATGTGGTCCGATGAGTGTTGATGCTCGCGGCGGGTATCGTTATTTTCTTACCTTCACAGATGATTTGAGCAGATATGGGTACATCTACTTGATGAAACATAAGTCTGAAACATTTGAAAAGTTCAAAGAATTTCAGAATGAAGTGGAAAATCATCGTAACAAGAAAATAAAGTTTCTACGATCTGATCGTGGAGGAGAATATTTGAGTTACGAGTTTGGTCTTCATTTGAAACAATGCGGAATAGTTTCGCAACTCACGCCACCTGGAACACCACATCGTAATGGTGTGTCCGAACGTCGTAATCGTACTTTACTTGATATGGCGCGATCTATGATGTCTCTCACTGATTTACCGCTATTGTTTTGGGGTTATGCTTTAGAGACGGCTGCATTCACGTTAAATAGGGCACCATCTAAATCCTTGAGACGACACCTTATGAACTGTGGTTTGGCAAGAAACTCAAGTTGTCGTTTCTTAAAGTTTGGGGCTGCGATGCTTATGTAAAAAAGTTTCAACCTGATAAGCTCGAACCCAAATCGGATAAATGTGTCTTCATAGGATACCCAAAGGAGACTGTTGGGTACACCTTCTATCACAGATCCGAAGGCAAGATATTCGTTGCTAAGAATGGATCCTTTCTAGAGAAGGAGTTTCTCTCTAAAGAAGTGAGTGGGAGGAAAGTAGAACTTGATGAGGTAATTGTATCTGCTCCCGAATTGGAAAGTAGTTCATCACAGAAATCAGTTCCAATGATTCCTAGACCAATTAGTGAGGAAGCTAATGATGATGATCATGAAACTTCAGATCAAGTTACTGCTGAACCTCGTAGGTCAACCAGAGTAAGATCCGCACTAGAGTGGTACGGTAATCCTGTTCTGGAAGTCATGTTACTTGACCATGACGAACCTACGAACTATGAGGAAGCGATGATGAGCCCAGATACCGCAAAATGGTTTGAGGCCATGAAATCTGAGATGGGATCCATGTATGAGAACAAAGTATGGACTTTGGTTGACTTGCCCGATGATTGGCAAGCCATAGAAAATAAATGGATCTTCAAGAAAAAGACTGACGCTGACGGTAATGTTACTGCCTACAAAGCTCGACTTGTTGCGAAAGGTTTTCGACAAGTTCAAGGAGTTGACTACAATGAGACCTTCTCACCGTAGCAATGCTTAAGTCCGTCCGAATCATGTTAGAAATTGCCGCATTTTATGATTATGAAATTTGGCAAATGGATGTCAAAACTGCATTCCTTAATGGATATCTTAAAGAAGAGTTGTATATGATGCACCAGAAGGTTTTGTCAATCCAAAAGGTGCTAACAAAGTGTGCAAGCTCCAGCTATCCATTTATGGACTGGTGCTAGCCTCTCGGAGTTGGAATATACACTTTGATAGTGTGATCAAAGCATATGGATTTATACAGACTTTTGGAGAAGCCTGTATTTACAAGAAAGTGAGTGGGAGCTCTGTAGCATTTCCGATATTATATGTGGATGACATATTATTGATCGGAAATGATACTGAATTTCTGAATAGCATAAAAGGATACTTGAATAAGAATTTTTTCCTCGGTGAAGCTGCTTATATATTGGTCATCAAGATCTATAGAGATAGATCAAGACGCTTAACTGAACTTTCACAAAGCATATACCTTGACAAAGTTTTGAAGAAGTTCAAAATGGATCAAGCAAATAAAGGGTTCTTGCCTGTGTTACAAGGTGTGAAGTTGAGTAAGACTCAATGCCCAACCACTGCAGAAGATAGAGAGAAAATGGAAGTCATTCCTGTCGGATGTGGGGTTCCAGCAAACCCTTAAGGTTCGAACATTGGGGTGCGCGCGAAGTCTTTCCCTCCTACCGATCTATGCTCTAGCTCGCTAGCATCTTGCGGACGAACTCGACGAACTCACAACACAGAGAGACACAGGGTTTATACTGGTTCGGGCCACCGATGTGGTGTAATACCCTACTCTAGTGTGGTGGTGGTGGATTGCCTCTTGGGCTGTTGATGAACAGTACAAGGGAAGAACAGCCTCCTGAGGTCGAGGTGTTCTTGTGTGTATGAACTTGTGGCGTGAGGGTTCGATCTCTCTGTTCTCGATCCCGCTAGGTTAAGATCTGATGCCCCTACTGTGGTGGCTAGCTCTACTTATATAGGCCCTGGTCCTCTTCCCAAATATCGAGCGGGAAGGGAGCCAACAACGGCGGGCAAATTTGAAGGGGGACAACTAGTACAAGCTATCCTGACAAAAGCGGTCTTCGCCTGCGAAAAGCTCTGGGGTGACGCCGTCTTGGGCTCCACGATGACCTCCGCCTTACCGTCCTCTTGGTCTTGGTCTCGTTGCACCAATATGGCAACCTTTGCCTGATGCCTCGGTACTCTTCGCCTGCGCTGGCCTCCTTAGCACCAAAGAGGAAATGGGGACGCTGCGCGCACTGGCGCCCGCCTGGCACCCGTCTAGCACCCGCCTGGCACCGTTCGTCATGGCTCACGTCACGAGAGTCTCGTGAGGTTTGCCCCGCCTTGATATCTCCGCTCCTCGTGAGCCTGCTGCTAGGCCACCTGCAGGAGGTCTTGCGTCGTCCGCCTCGCGAGGCTTGGACCCTCGCGAGGGTCTTGGGTGCCTTGTTGATGAAGATGGGCCGTACGGCCTGCTGCTTAGCCATGTTGTGGGCCGCAGGCAGGCAAGTATGGGGACCCCCTTTCCCAGAACACCGACAGTAGCCCCCGGGCCCAAGGTGCGCTCTGGCTTGGCTTCGCGGCAAAGCCAAGGGTCAAGTTCGGAGCACCGCGGGCCCCAAAAGCCAGCGGCCTCGGTCGACGCATGGCGGTTGATTGGACGTGGGCGTCTCCGCTCCTCTGTCCGCCGTCGTCGACCTTGCGGTTGGTGGTGAAGACAAAGCCGATCACGAGTGAGCGCCTTCCGCAGGCATTGGCAACGTCTAGAGGTGACCCGCGGCCATTCTTCCCGTTCCGTTCCTGCGACATGTAACAGGCCTCGTGGAGGCGTTTAGACTTTTATTTGGTATTGTGAGGACAATATGCTTGTAATATTTGCTTCGAGATTTTGCGATTTCCTTCCTATTTGCTTTGCATTCTGTGTCGGCAGAGCCCGGACCCGCGCATACCTCAACCGCCATTGGGCCGACCGGAGACCAGGACGGACCAAGGAGTGAGGGGCTACGTGACCAGTTAGTCTCCTGAGTCGCGATGCTCAGGAGTCCCCCTTGACGCGCATACAACATATAGCGAGAGTTCGCGGGGATAGATTATTGCTCTACGTCGGCAGAGCCCGGCCCCGTGCATACCTCAACCGCCATTCGGCCGACCGGAGACCAGGACAGACCAAGGAGTGAGGGGCTATGTGACCAGTTAGGCTCCTGAGTCGCGATGCTCAGGAGTCCCCCTTGATGTGCAAGCAATCCCGTACCTGCCCTCGCCGAGGCCTCGGGAGGGGCGCGCGATGCCCAAGTCTAGGGGACCTGGTTGGGTGGCGTGCGCTTGGGCGTGACCCGTGCACAACCCCGTGCCCAGCCCCCATGCGCAGCTTTCCCGAGGGAAGGCATTGCGGTAAGGTTGGACGCTGAGCTCTGGGCTCCCTGAGGTTGGCACGACAGTGGGGTCGCCCTCAGTTGTTTATCACCAGCACGGAGCATAGTGCTTCTGCTTGTGCACGGGCATAGCCGCTCCTCCGCATGATGTCGTTAGCGGTAGCGGAGCATGGTGCTTCCACTTGGGCGTGGGATGGGGGCCCCCTCCGGAGGAGCCTCGGCGTGTACAACCCATACGACACATGGCTTGCACGATAGGGCTGCGAGGTGTATCTGGGCACTCGTGAGCGGTCAAGGGACTCACGAGGCCCTACCTCAAGGCGGGTTGCTTTGGTCTTGAGTCTTAGCGATCGTATGTTCCTGCAAAGGCGGTTAGATGCAAGCAATCTCGTCCTCAGGTCCCGGCCCTCGAGCGAGCTCAGCCGCCGCTGGTATGCCAGTTCACGATGCCGTGGTCAAGGCCAGGGGGTGAGGGCTGGAGAGCCAGTAAGAGCTCCTGAGTCGCGATGCTCAGGAGCCCCCCTTTTAACGTGCAAGCGGATTGCATAGGGTGAACAGGCCCGCGGCGGGCGGCAATCGAGCAGGCGATAGCCGTTTGCAGGTTAAGCATAAAGAGCAGACCGTCTTGGATAAATGCAGGAAGATACATGCCACTGGGTCTGGCCCGAGCGGCTTGGGGATGATGCAGCCCAAGGGGTGCCCCCAGCAAGGTAAGCTAAAGACTTAAACAAAAGGGATACATGCCACATGGACGAACCCGTGTGGCCTGGGAATAATGCAGCCCGAGGGGCGCTCCCAGCTTAAACGAACTTGGAAGATGTCACCTGGTTCTGTAGACGAAGTAGAGTTGGTCCAGCTAAATCCACGCGTTGAAGGAATGGCTCTTCATGAGCCACCAGGACCCTGAGCCTCGGGAAGCTCTGGGGGCTCAGGAGGTTCCCGGAAGACTGTCTCCATCTCCTCTAGAACAACGTGGAACCTGGCCTCTTGAGACGCCAGGACTTGCCGCATGCTGCGCTGCTAGGCTGGCGCCGCGCTCGGCAAGCCGAAGGGCATGCGAACGTAGCTGTGTGGTGGGCCCTCACAGTGGCCCACACGCGATAGCCAGAAGCGCTCCTGAGATGCGGCCCTGTTGAGCCCTGGGACATCGACGCAGACGCGCAGCCCGACATCCTCGCCTGTATGGGGAGTTGCGTGTTGTGAGCGGCTGTGGCCGCGCATGGCTCTTGCTTCTTGCAGTTCCTTAGTGGTCTTGGTGATGAACTCCTGGGTGTTGGGCACTCCTCGCCCTATGCTCTCCTGATGAAGGTGTGCCGTGAAGCACGCCTCCAAGTGGTGCCCTAGCGCCTCCCTCGTGAGGTTGGCAAGGTCTGAGGCTCTCCAGGAGAGAGCCCCCGAGCCCTGCCTGAGGAGGGCGCCCGGTGCGATTTCCTATGTGGTGGAAGGAGGCGCCCCTGGAGCGGGCGCTGATCCTGACGAGGCTCCTGACGCGATGCCATCTCCTTGGGGTCCTGCACGGTGCGGCAGCTTCTTCTTGGGGATGGTCTCCGGAGGGCCTTCACTTCTGCTGTCGGGGTCGTTGATTGCTGCGACTTGGAAGGCGTGCTCAAGGAGCACACCGCATCCCTCTCTTCACATGGGACCGTGATGATTCCCCCGCTTCCTGACATCTTGAGAATGTTGTAGCCGTGGTGAGTGACTGCCATGAACTTGGCCAGGGCTGGGTACCCGAGGATGGCATTGTACTGGCGGCGGGTGTGCATAGCGTCAAGTCGATGAGCTCGGTGCGGTAGTTCTTGCGCTCCCCGAAGGTGACAGGTAAGCGGACTTGCCTTATCGGTGTGGTGGAACCGTCAGTCACTCCTGAGAAAGGCTTGGTTGGCTGGAGCTACTCATAGGGCACTTGGAGGTTGTCGAACGTGTCGACAGATAGGACGTTGAGCCCTGCGCCGCCGTCAATGAAAGTCTTGGTGACTTGCACATTCTTGATGGTAGGGGAGCACTGACATAGGGAAGCGCCCGGTGATGGCTGCGCCAGAGCTGGTCTTCGAGTTGAAGGTGATTGCGCATTGGGACCACTGGCGGTAGCGTGGCCTCGAGCTTGGGGAGCACCGCGTTCACCTCGCAGTTTAACTGTTTGAAGATCTTGTTGAGAGGCTGGGGCCTGCGCGCCGCCCAAGATGCAAGCGACCGCACGCGGCTCTTGGAAGCCCCCAGCCCCCTCGTCCCGGTGGTGGTCGTCGTTCCTTCTTGGTGGCGGCAACGGAGGAAGGCCGGCGTTGCCCTGGGGGCGATTGATACGTCTCCGTCGTATCTACTTTTCCAAACACTTTTGCCCTTGTTTTTGGACTCTAACTTGTATGATTTGAATGGAACTAACCGGATGTGGCTGTTTTCAGCAGAATTGCCATGATGTTGTTTTATGTGCGAGAAAACAAAAGTTCTCGGAATGACACGAAACTCCACGGGATGTCTTATAAAAATAATAAAAATCCTCACCAAAGATGAAGACCGGGGGCCCACACCCTGTCCACGAGGGTGGGGCGCCTACCTCGTGGGCCCCCTGAGACCCTTCACGCCAACTCCAACTCCACATATTGGCTTTGGGGAGAAAAAAATCAGAGAGAAGAAATCATCGCGTTTTACGATACGGAGCCGCCGCCAAGCCCTAATCTCTCTCGGGAGGGATGATCTGGAGTCCGTTCGGGGCTCCGGAGAGGGGGATTCGTCGCCGTCGTCATCATCAACCATCCTCCATCCCCAATTTCATGATGCTCACCGCCGTGCGTGAGTAATTCCATCTAGGCTTGCTGGATGGTGATGGGTTGGATGAGATTTATCATGTAATCGAGTTAGCTTTGTTAGGGTTTGATCCCTAGTATCCACTATGTTCGAGATTGATGTTGCTATCACTTTGCTATGCTTAATGCTTGTCACTAGGGCCCGAGTGCCATGATTTCAGATCTGAACCTATTATGTTCTCATGAATATATGTGTGTTCTTGATCCTATCTTGCAAGTCTATAGTCACCTATTATGTGTTATGATCCGACAACCCCAAGTGACAATAATCGGGATACTTCTCGGTGATGACCATAGTTTGAGGAGTTCATGTATTCACTATGTGCTAATGCTTTGTTTCGGTTCTCTATTAAAAGGAGGCCTTAATATCCCTTAGTTTCCAATAGGACCCCTTGCCACGGGAGGGTAGGACAAAAGATGTCATGCAAGTTCTTTTCCATAAGCACGTATGACTATATTCGAATACATGCCTACATTATATTGATGAATTGGAGCTAGTTACATGTCACCCTATGTTATGACTGTTACATGACGAACCGCATCCGCATAATTATCCATCACCGATCCTGTGCCTCTGAGCTTTCCATATCTTTGGTTTACGCTTATTTACTTTTCTGCTCTTTGCTACAATCACTACAAAATACCAAAAACATTACTTTTCTTTGTGTTTACTTTTGTTACCGTTACCACCACTATCATATTACTTTGCTACTAAATGCTTTGCTGCGGATACTAAGTTTCGGTGTGGTTGAATTGACAACTCAGCTGCTAATACTTGAGAATATTCTTTGGCTCCCCTTGTGTCGAATCAATAAATTTGGGTTGAATACTCTACCCTTGAAAACTGTTGCGATCCCCTATACTTGTGGGTTATCAAGACCTTTTTCTGGCGCCGTTGCCAGGGAGCATAGCTCTATTCTTTGAGTCACTTGGGATTTATATCTGCTGGACACTATGAAGAACTTGAAAGACGCTAAGACAACAATTTATCCCTCAACTACGAGGGGAGGTAAGGAACTGCCATCTAGCTCTGCACTTGATTCACCTTCTATTATGAGTAAGCTAGCGACACCTAAACCTGCTTCTGCTATTCGTTCCGATATGTCGCATGTTATTGATGATGCCACTTCTGCTATGCATGATACTTATGATGAAACTACTTCTATGCTTGATACTACTGTGCCCTTGGTGAATTTCAAGATGAACAAATTTCTAGGTCTAGATAAAGAGAAATTATTGAAATTGAATACAATGATGAAAGTTATGATGAAAATATGCTTGCTATTCCTGAGGGTTATCTTTTTGATGCGGAATCTTCTGCAGCTATTTTTGCCTGCCAGGATAGATATGAACTTAAGAGGCTGCTAGTTAAATGGAGTAAAGAATCTCTTAGAGATAGGATGAGACCTGACCCAGCTTTTGCTACTTCACCTATCTGTGTTCTGATAAGGATTATGAATTCTCTGTTGATCTGATATAATTACTTTGGTTGAATCTGATCCTTTTTATGGCTATGAATCAAACTGTTGTGGCACATCTTACTAAGTTAAACGATATAGCTGCCCTGTTTACTAATGATGAGAGATCGCGCTACTTTTATATACTCAAAATATTTCCGTTCTCATTAAAGGGTGATGCTAAGGTATGGTTTAATTCTCTTGATCCTGGTTGTGTGCGTAGTCCCCAGGATATGATTTATTACTTCTCTGCTAAATATTTCCCTGCTCATAAGAAACAAGCTGCTTTGAGGGATATATATAATTTTGTGCAAATTGAAGAAGAGAGTCTCCCACAAGCTTGGGGAGGCTTCTCAAGTTACTTAATGCTTTGCCTGATCATCCTCTTAAGAAACACGAAATACTTGATATCTTTTATAATGGACTAACCGATGCTTCTAGAGATTACGGATAGTTGTGTTGGTTCTCTTTTAGGGAAAGAACACGGATGAAGCTGAAATTCTATTGAATAATATGTTGACAAATGAAAATTATTGGGCACCTCTGAGCCAACTCCGAGCCAGCTCCTGAGCCACCATTCGAGCCTATTCCTAAACCAACTCCGAAGAAGAGAGGTGTTCTATTTCTCGATCTGAATATATACAAGAGGCAAAGAAATCTATGAAAGAAAAAGGTATTAAAGCTGAAGATGTTAAGAATTTACCTCCTATTGAAGAAATACATGGTCTTAATTTACCGCCTGTTGAAGAAGTATATGATCTCAATTCTTTATTCACTGAAGAACCTCCTGATCCCGATATCCTGACACAGGTAGTAAAGGTAAATTCTCTCTATAGATTTGATGAAGGTGATATTCCTCATTATAAGTCTGCTAGTCAGTGCTTGGATGAGTTTAATAATTTTATGTTTAAGCAAGATGACTTTAATGCTTATTTTGGTAGACAATTAAAACATAATACCTTTATGATTAAACGCTTGAGTGATTATATGACTAATATTAGAGGTGAACTTAAACTTGTTAGCAAACATGCTTCTATGGTTGCCACTCAAGTAGAACAAGTACTTAAAGCTCAGAAAGAAGTGCTTGATGAAATGAATAGTAAGAAAAATGATTATGCTGTTAGAGTGGCTACTAGAATTGGTAGAATGACTCAGGAACCTTTGTATCCTGAAGGCCACCCTAAGAGAATCGAGCAAGATTCTCAGAGAAATAATATTGATATTCCTAGTTCTTCTAAAAGGAAGAAAAAGAAAAATGATAGAACTGTGCAAACTTCTAGTGAAACTATTGCTGAACCACCTGATAATCCAAATGATATCTCTATTTCTGATGCTGAAACACAATCTGGTAATGAACATGAACCTAGTGAAAATGTTAATGATGATGTTCATGATGATGCTCAACCTAGTAATGATAATGAAGTAGAAGTTGAACCTGCTGTTGATCTTGATAACCCACAATCAAAGAATCAACGTTATGATAAAAGAGACTTCATTGCTAGGAAACATGGTAAAGAAAGGGAACCATGGGTTCAGAAACCCATGCCCTTTCCTCCCAAACCATCCAAGAAAAAGTATGATGAGGATTTTGAGCGCGTTGCTGAAATGATTAGACCCATCTTTTTGCGTATAGATTGGTGATATGCTCAAAATGAATCCTTATGCTAAATATATGAAAGATATTGTTACAAATAAAAGAAAGATACCGAAGCTGAAATTTCCACCATGCTTGCTAATTATACTTTTAAGGGTGGAATACCAAAGAAACTTGGCGATCCAGAGTACCTACTATACCATGCTCCATTAAGAGAAATTATGTTAAAACTGCTTTATGTGATCTTGGAGCCGGTGTTAGTGTTATGCCTCTCTCTTTATATCGTAGACTTGACTTGAATAAGTTGACACCTACTAAAATATCTTTGCAAATGGCTGATAAATTGACTGCTATACCTGTTGGTATTTGTGAGGATGTGCCTGTTGTGGTTGCAAACGTTACTATTTTAACGGACTTTGTTATTCTTGATATTCCCGAGGATGATAGTATGTCTATTATTCTTGGAAGACCTTTCCTTAATACTGTAGGGGCTGTTATTGATTGCAACAAAGGCAATGTCACTATTCATGTTAATGGTAATGAGCACACGGTACACTTTCCAAGGAAACAACCTCAAGTTCATAGTATCAACTCTATTGGAAAAATTCCGTCGATTATATTTGGAGGTTTTGAATTTCCTCTCCCTACTGTCAAGAAGAAATATGATAAACATATTATTGGGAATGTCCATATCCCCGTTGAGGTAACATAGTGTTATTCGAAATTTCTCCGGTTCAATGTTAATTGGAATGAGTTTGTTAACAAGACTTGATCAACCTTGTTAGTGGATTCTTTTTGATGAGCATGAGACGGATGAAACTAGAAGCACAACCTTCTGTACCCTCTTTATATTATCTGTTATTTAGTAGAAATAAAGTAAAAATAGTATTTTTACATACATCTCCTGATTTATCCGTGCAATATAAAAATATCCGAAAATAAAAGTCCTCGTAATGCCATGCCAATTTAACATGATTTTTTCGAATATTTGAGGATTTTAGTGCAAAAGTTACTCGGGAGGCTGCCACACAGCCACGAGGGTGGAGGGCGCCCTACCCCCTGGCGCGCGCCTGCCTCGTGGGCCCACGGTGGCCCTCCTCCACTTATCCCTGCACCCATCTTCTTCTTACGCCTCACACAAACCCAAAAATCCAACTCCAGATCGTGTTCCTGCCACTTTTGCTGTGATTTTCGATCTCCTTGCTCAAAGCACCTCTCGCAAAACTGCTTGGGGAGATTGTTCCTTGGTATGTGACTCCTCCATTGGTCCAATTAGTTTTTGTTCTAGTGCTTTGTTCTTTGCAAATTTGTGCTGCATAGGTGACCATGTTCTTGAGCTTGCATGCCAAATTTATATGGTTCCAAGTAGTTCTAATGCTTGATATATGCTCTAGGCACTTGTATGAGTAGTTGCTATCAGCTTTATTGAAGTTAATTCACTTTTGTTTGAAGTTACTAAAAATTTCAGAATTATTTTTCAGAGAAAACAATATGTTTAGGAAGATGTCCCAAGGTGGTTCTTCAAAGAAGCAAGGTCCCAGGCTTGCAATGCGTGATGCTGACGAGGAACCACCAAGAGACGCTCTTGTGAGGCCACATGAATGGCCTTGGAAAATTTTATGGATTAAGCGGGAATCAAAGAAGAATTTAACGATATTTGCGTAATGCCGGTCTTGAGGATTTTGAAGGCGACAAATGCCCCAGATCTGGTGATCTCACAAGTTCATTTGTGAGGAGGTTTGAGTTTTCATCTTGGCGTAATTCTCCTTCACCATGTTTGACCTTTATGACAAATCTTATACCATGGACTTAGAGGATTTCACTTTTGCTTGCAAACTTCCATCTTGGGGTAGTGTCGGGGATCCCCCTAAATCTGCATATAGAGACTTTCTTGCTAGAATAACCGTGGGGAATCTAGAGATATAACACAAGCCACTATAGGGAGCATTCACTTTCCTGCTATACATTATTTTGCTCTCTTCATAGGTAGATGCATAAATGCTAAGGATGAAGCATGTCACATGTGTGCCTGATCTCGGCATTCTCGGAAGTCTTTGTGTTAGGGGACCAATCTTATCATACGGGAGCTATTGTAGCTCGTAGGTTGCATCATAATAGACATAACGGAGATTTCTTTGGAGGAATTTATGCTACCCGCTTAGCTAATTTTCTTGAGATAGACATTCGTGAGGGTGATATGGAGTTACCCCCTACTTATTTAGATTTTGATTCTATGGTTTCCCACCAGTTTGTTGAGAGGACTGAACCACCTCTCCAGTATCGACTAATCTTTAACAAACGGCATGTTGTCCATATTGCTCTTCCTGCTCCTGCCTTCTTTGATTTTCAGACAAAAGGGAGATATATTATTACTAGAGAGGAGGCTGATGAGTACGAGAGGAGAGCGGAGGCGGCTCGACGCCACGCTGCAGCTCAGGAGGCAATAGACGCTGCATCACAGTACGACCCCATCTACACCTACGGGTATCACCCAGGCTATCCCTGGCAATAGACCAACTTAGGCCAAAAGCCTAAGCTTGGGGGAGTATGTATTTCCCACCGACATTACATTCATGTTCACACACACTCATTGCTAGATGTCGTTGCTCATACTCTTTCACTGTATTATCCATGCTAGTTTATTTTCTTTTTCCTACTTTCTTCTTGTGTGTTTAATAAACCTTAAGAAAAACCAAAAAAATTAGTAGTAGTTTATTTTTCCTGCTGTAGTAGTAATAATTAAAAAGAAAACCCAAAAAAATATTTCCTGTTCTTCTTTTGCTTGTTGGGAGCTTTCCGTGTAAATAGTTTTATTTCTTTTCTTTTCTTTGGGGAATTCGATGGGAGAAGACCATGATTAAATTGTTGAAGTGGCTCTTATATGCCTTATTGTTGATTTAACCAAGAGCCCATATTGCCTTGTCTTCTCCTGTTTATTTAATGCTCGCAGATTCCAGCTTAGTCCAATGCACATGCACTCTTATTATTATTCACATCGTTCGGTCGTGCAAGTGAAAGTCAGTTATGATGATATATGATGGACTGACTGAGATGGGAAAAGCTGGTATGAACTCGACCTCTTTTGTTTTTGTAAATATGATGAGTCCATCGTTCCTAATTCAGATGATTATGAATGAACATGTTTGCAATGACAATTAGAGATCATAGTTGCTTGTGCCATGGTCGATTAGCTATGAGTTATAATGGTTTACCTTGCATGCCAACATGCTATTGAAATGATTATGATGTGGTATGATGGGGTGGTATCCTCCTTTGAATGATTTAAGTGACTTGACTTGGCACATGTTCACGCATGTAGTTGAAACAAATCAACATAGCCTTCACGATATTTATGTTGATGGTGGATTATATCCTACTCATGCTTGTATTCAATGTTTATTAATTTTAATGCATGTTCATGACTGTTGTCGCTCTCTAGTGGGTCGCTTCCCAGTCTTTTGCTAGCCTTCACTTGTACTAAGCGGGAATACTGCTTGTGCATCCAATCCCTTAAACCCCAAAGTTATTCCATATGAGTCCACTATACCTTCCTATATGCGGTATCTACCTGCCGTTCCAAGTAAATTTGTATGTGCCAAACTCTAAACCTTCAAATAAACATTCTGTTTTGCATGCTCAAATAGCTCATATATCAACTAGGGCTGCCCTTATCTTCCGTGTTAGGCGGGTTATTCTCAAGAGGAGTGGACTCCGCTCCTCACTCCCGAGAAAATGGCTGGTCACCGGGATGCCCAGTCCCATGCTTTATGCAAACTAAATCAAAATAATTACAAACAAAACTCCCCACAGGACCCGTTGAATGTTGGAGGCACTTTCGTTGTTTGAAGCGAGCCATGGATTGATGCTTGTGGAGGAGGGGAGTATAAACTTTACCATTCTGTTTGGGAACCGCCTATAATTTGTTTAGCATGGAAGATATCGTCATCTCTTAGTTGTTATGTTGACAATGAAAGTATGCCGCTCAAAATATTATTTATCTCTATTTCAAAACAGAGCTCTGGCACCTCTACAAATCCCTGCTTCCCTCTGCGAAGGTCCTATCTATTTACTTTTATGTTGAGTCATCACCCTCTTATTAAAAAGCACTAGCTGGAGAGCACAGCTGTCATTTGCATTCATTATTGTTAATTTATATCGGGTAGGACTATGATTGGATCTCTTTTACCATGAATTACAATGTCTAGTCAATCCTTGATCTTTGAAGGTGCTCTGCATTTATGTTTCTTGGTCTCAGAAAGGGCTAGCGAGATACCATCTTGTTATATCATATTGTGATTATTTTGAGAAAGTGTTGTCATCCGAGATTTATTATTATTGCTTGCTAGCTGATTATGTTATGGATATGAGTAAACATGAGACCTGAGAATTATTGCAAATGTGGTTAGTTATGATCTTTCTTTGAAAACCTGAATCTTTGGCTTGACATAGGTACAACAACAAGAGCAAAGCGAGTTTGTAAAAGTTTTTCTTTTTCTCTTTCAGTTTGTCAACTGAATTGCTTGAGGACAAGCAAGGGTTTAAGCTTGGGGAAGTTGATACGTCTCCGTCGTATCTACTTTTCCAAACTGTTTTGGACTCTAACTTGTATGATTTGAATGGAACTAACCCAGACTGACGCCGTTTTCAGCAGAATTGCCATGATGTTGTTTTATGTGCAGAAAACAAAAGTTCTCAGAATGACCTGAAACTCCACGGGATGTCTTATAAAAAATAATAAAAAATCCTCGCCAAAGATGAAGACCAAGGGGCCCACACCCTGTCCACGAGGGTGGCCCCCCTCCTGGGCGCGCCCCCTACCTCGTGGGCCCCTGGAGACCCTCCGACGCCAACTCCAACTCCATATATTCGCTTTCGGGGAGAAAAAAATCAGAGAGAAGAAATCATCACGTTTTACGATCTGAAGCCGCGCCAAACCCTAATCTCTCTCGGGAGGCTGATCTGGAGTCCGTTCGGGGCTCCGGAGAGGGGATTCGTCGCCGTCGTCATCATCAACCATCCTCCATCACCAATTTCATGATGCTCACCGCCGTCGTGAGTAATTCCATCGTGAGGCTTGCTGGACGGTGATGGGTTGGATGAGATTTATCATGTAATCGAGTTAGCTTTGTTAGGGTTTGATCCCTAGTATCCACTATGTTACGAGATTGATGTTGCTATGACTTTGCTATGGCTTAATGCTTGTCACTAGGGCCCGAGTGCCATGATTTCAGATCTGAACCTATTATGTTTTCATGAATATATGTGTGTTCTTGATCCTATCTTGCAAGTCTATAGTCACCTATTATGTGTTATGATCCGACAACCCCGAAGTGACAATAATCGGGATACTTCTCGGTGATGACCATAGTTTGAGGAGTTCATGTATTCACTATGTGCTAATGCTTTGTTCCGGTTCTCTATTAAAAGGAGGCCTTAATATCCCTTAGTTTCCAATAGGACCCCCCTTTGCTACGGAGAGTAGGACAAAGATGTCATGCAAGTTCTTTTCCATAAGCACGTATGACTATATTTGGAATACATGCCTACATTATATTGATGAATTGGAGCTAGTTACATGTCACCCTATGTTATGACTGTTACATGACGAACCGCATCCGGCATAATTATCCATCAGCGATCCGGTGCCTCTGAGCTTTCCATATCTTTGGTTTACGCTTGTTTACTTTTCCGTTGCTACTGCTACAATCACTACAAAATACCAAAAACATTACTTTCGCTGTCTTTACTTTTGTTACCGTTACCACCACTATCATATTACTTTGCTACTAAATACTTTGCTGCAGATACTAAGTTTCCAGGTGTGGTTGAATTGACAACTCAGCTGCTAATACTCGAGAATATTCTTTGGCTCCCCTTGTGTCGAATCAATAAATTTGGGTTGAATACTCTACCCTCGAAAACTGTTGCGATCCCCTATACTTGTGGGTTATCAGCGATCCTCACGAGGCGGGTCTCTCCAGACGCCCTTGCGAGGTTGGTTCTGCTAGCGGAACTCACGAGGCCGGTCGCGCCACTCCTGGCGCGGGCCACGGTCTTCCCAGCGTCCGCCTCCGCGTCCTCCTCCGCGGCCGTAGCCCCGGTCGTTGCGCTTGGGGCGTCGACCGTAGCTTCCTTCTCGTATGGCTCTGAGATCTTGGCAGTCGCTAGTGTTGTGGGTGTTCAGGTTGTGGAAGGCGCAGAACGGTCGGCCGTTCTTGGACGACTCAGGCTAATCTCTGCCTCGCTTGGTGTCGGGCTGCGCTGCGAGCACTACGGCTTATTTGCGCTTCACGTCCTTGGCCTTGGCCTTCTTCTCCTCCGCTCCCGCAGCTGGCAGCTCAAGGAGAGAGAGGCGCCCCTCCTCAGCTCTTGCGCACTTGGTCGCCAGGTTGAACAGCTCCTGAGATGTGCAAAGCTCCTTGTGGATAGCGAGCTCTTCCTTCATCTTGACGTCACGGACGCCGTCTGAGAACGCGGAGATGATGGCTTCGTCCATGACCTTGGGGATCTTGAGGCAGGTGTTGTTGAAGCGCTAGATGTACTTCTGGAGGGTTTCTCCTGGCTGTTGCTTGATGCGGCGCAGGTCGCCCACGGCTGGTGGGCGGTCGCGAGTGCCCTGGAAGTTGGCGACGAAGCGGTCGCGCATCTCGTCGAGAGGAGATCGAGCCGTCTTGCAGGTGTTCGAGAGCCGAGGCGGGCCCCATCCTTGAGAGCCATGGGAAACCAGTTCGCCATGACTTTTTCATCGCCGTTGGCCGCTTCGATGCTCAGCTCATAGAGCTGCAGAAACTCCGCGGGGTCGGCGGTGCCGTCGTAGCGAGGAGGCAGGTCTGGCTTGAACTTGCCTAGCCAGGCGACGCTACGCAGCTCGGGGGTGAAGGCGAGGCAGCCAGCCGTGGTCGCCGGGGCCCGCTTCTGAGGCGGAGCTTGATCTTGGCGAGGTGCATGCTGCGCCACCGCAGGCGGCACGCGGTCTTGATGAGGCGGCACGGGGAGCACCGGTGAAGCTTCTCGCGGCCGCGGGATTTCTTGGCAGCTTCTTTCTTCACGCACGGGCGCTGGGCACGGTGGATCACGCCGCGGAGGCGCGTGCCTTGGTGCCAAGGCACCATCTTGGGGTTGAGGCGGTGGAGGCATGCCATGAGCCCCGTCGCCCGCGGCCGGTTGAGGGGGAGGCAGAGAGTGGGACGGCACCGGAGAGCCCCCTGCAGCGCGGATGAGCCGGCGACGCGGTCGAGCCACTCCTGTAGAGGTCGTCGACGGGGCGGTAACGCAGGAGCTTGTTCGCCGCGAGAAGCACAGCCCGTGCCTCCATGGGAGCGCGGTGCGCGTGAGATGACGAACCAGCAGGGGTGAGTGATGGAGTAGCGGTGCGGCCGTCCTGCCGCACAGAAGGATGCAGCGAGGACGCCTGCTGCTCGTTCCCCGCCGGGCCGGTGGCAGCGTTGGCGATGGGAGACGGAGAACGGCGAGGTGGCCCGCCTACGGGAGCCGTCCTGGCGACGCAGCGGAAGAGGACAACCGGCTCAGATCGAGCACGGCGAGCGTCTGCCATGGAAACGACGGAGCGATGGAGCAACGAACTGATGGAAGGGAAAACTACGGTGCACCCCTACCTGGCGCGCCAAATGTCGGATGTGGGGTTCCGACAAACCCTTAAGTTTCGAACACTGGGGTGCGCGCGAAGTCTTTCCCTCCTACCGATCTATGCTCTAGCTCGCTAGGATCTTGCGGACGAACTCGACGGACTCACAACACAGAGAGACATAGGGTTTATACTGGTTCGGGCCACCGATGTGGTGTAATACTCTACTCCAGCATGGTGGTGGTGGATTGCCTCTAGGGCTGTTGATGAACAGTACAAGGGAAGAACAACCTCCTAAGGTTGAGGTGTTCTTGTGCGTATGAACTTGTGGCGTGAGGGTTTGATCTCTCTATTCTCGATCCCGCTAGGTTAAGATCTGATGCCCCTACTATGGTGGCTAGCTCTACTTATATAGGCTCTGGTCCTCTTCCCAAATATCGAGCAGGAAGGGAGCCAACAACGGCGGGCAAATTTGAAGGGGGACAACTAGTACAAGCTATCCTGACAAAGCGGTCTTCGCTGCGAAAGCTACGGGTGACGCCGTCTTGGGCTCCACGATGACCTCCGCCTTGCCGTCCTCTCGGTCTTGGTCTCGTTGCACCAATATGGCAACCTTTGCCTGATGCCTCGTTACTCTTCGCCTGCGCTGGCCTCCTTAGCATCAAAGAGGAAATGGGGACCGTCGGTGTCAAAACCGGCGGATCTCGGGTAGGGGGTCCTGAACTGTGCGTCTAGGCGGATGGTAACATGAGACAAGGGACACGATGTTTTTACCCAGGTTCGGGCCCTCTCGATGGAGGTAAAACCCTCGCCGCTTGATTAATATTGATGATATGGGTAGTACAAGAGTGGATCTACCATGAGATGAGAGAGGCTAAACCCTAGAAGCTAGCCTATGGTATGATTGTTGTTCGTCCTACGGACTAAAACCCTCCGGTTTATATAGACACCGGATAGGGTTAGGGTTACACAGAGTCGGTTACAATGGTAGGAGATCTATATATCCGTATCGCCAAGCTTGCCTTCCACGCCAAGGAAAGTCCCATCCGGACACGGGACGAAGTCTTCAATCTTGTATCTTCATAGTCCAGAGTTCGCCAACGGTGATAGTTCGGCTATCCGGACACCCCTAATCCAGGACTCCTCAAGAGTCTCTGAACCAGGCTTCAATGACGACGAGTCCGGCGCGCATATTGTCTTGACATTGCAAGGCGGGTTCCTCCTTGAATACTTCATAGAAGATTTTGAACACAAGGATAGTGTCCGCTCTGGAAAACAAGTTCCACATACCACCGTAGAGAATAACTTTTGCAAAGATCTGGCCGACGTGATTCTCGCGGCGTGACACCACACCACGGCCAGGCCTTTATACGAATCGTTTTTACTGTTCCACCTTAGCGCGTTTAGCGAGGCGGTTTCCTTGGCACGTCTTATCAAAGCGGAGATCGTGCCCCTTATTCCGGGATTCCCATCAATACGGACGTGGGTAACCCAATCGTGCCATTGATTACGGCACTTGGGAGATAAGCGAGTTTTACCAGGCTGGCGGGGGGCGCATAGCTTCGTCCGCCCATATAAGGGGATAAGGATCCACCTTTTAACCTACGCCCTCTTCCTCCTTTGCTCATCCATTTCCGCTTTTCGAGCTCGGCGCCCAAGTCCGCACATCCCTCCTCAACCTTCTCCAGCCATGTCCGGAGCGGGAGGCAAGTGGATGGTCTCCTCCGTCACGGAGGGACAAGTCAAAAAAGCTGCGGAAGGCCGGATACTTGTCCAGCGACATCGCGCACCGGCTCCCGGACGTGGGGCAGCTCATTCCCACCCCCAGGCCCCATGAGAGGGTGGTGTTCCTCACCCACTTCCTCCGTGGACTAGGTTTTCCACTTCACCCATTTGTCCGGGGCTCATGTTCTACTACGGCCTGAACTTCCACTATCTGGCCCCGAATTTCATCCTCAACATCTCGGCGTTTATCGTCGTGTGTGAGGCCTTTCTCTGCATCCAGCCCCACGTCGGCTTATGGCTGAAGACCTTCAATGTCAAGCCGAAGGTAGTGGGTGGCCGCCATGGCCAGTGCTTGGAGGTGCCATGGTTGGCAAGATGGCCAAAGTCCTATGGCTCGAGGGCTCCTTTGTGGAGACCATAAAGGGGTGGCAATCGGGGTAGTTCTACATCACCGAGCCGCGCGACTCTCAATGGGCGGCGGCCCCCCAATTCCGATCTAGCTCCCCCACACGGCTCACATCATGGAAAGAGACATGCCTGACGTGGGGTGATTCGGAAGAGCTATCCGGACTCCAAACCTGCGTCTGAAACCTGGCGGACAAGAATCTCAAGCTTGTCAATGTAATCTAGGTGATGCTCATCCGCCGGATTCTCCATGCCAGCAACGGGCCTCCAATTTGTGGGAGTTTGATCCGGCACAGCACCGAACCTTGAGCCGGCTCTTCGACACTACGCACGAAGATGCCTGGAAGGTGCTGTTCAAGGGTGCCGAAGCTCCCGCATCCACTACCGAAGATCGCGAATTCAGCTCGCAGCGTCAAGCCAGCGAGGTAAGTTATTTTACCCTTTATGGGACTCTTTTTTCATAGTTTGACTCTATGCGGGATCTAAAACTCCCTAACCTTTGACAGGACTGGCTGAAGACGTCCGGACAGATTAACTGTCCAGCCCCCTTGCCGGAAGACCCAGCGGACGCCCGATTGGCAGGGCTGCTGGCTCCGGCACCTCACGTGGTGCCGGAGAAGAAGGCCAAGAATAAGGCCACGGGAACTGAAGGAGCTCCGGCGCCAGTGTTGTCGGACTCATCGTCCGATGACTCTGGCGGAATCCTCCTCCGAGGGCGAGGAGGAGGAAAAAGCCTCTCCCAGTGGGAAGAGAAGAAAGGAAGGCTGCCCTGGTGGGAGGCCGGCGGGTCCAAGAAAGGAAGGACCCTTCCTCTGGACTTCTCCACCAACGCCGACAACGACGAGGAGGAGTGGCCACCAAGGGCCAAGCCCCTGGCGAGATCGTTAGTGTCCGGACTCCGGAATAGCTCATGACTTTTAATTGTCGCATAGTGTCTTCTAACGCCGAATATAACCATGTAGCCCGCCCAAGGGCGAGCTCGCCGCTTCGTCGAGCGGCTCCCTGGATTCGTCGGATGTGAATAGCACTTCACTTCCGACCGCCTCCTCTCCTCGTGATGCAGACGACACCGCGGTGGAGTCCCAAAAGGGGCCCAACCAGGAGGAGGTGGTCCTGGAGGCGCCGCAAGGCGACCTCCGAGTCCGGGTGCAAAGGCGAAACCCGGAGGGCTCTAAGTCCGGCCACTGTGCCGACTCCGTGCGGAACCTTCAGTGGTTCCGAGGTCCGACAAGCGGCCCCTTCGTAAGAAGGGCAAGACTGCGACACCGGTGACCTCCGTCCATCCGGAGGCACCGGATAGCTTGCTGGAGGCGCTTAACTGCGCCTCCATCAACGAGGAGCAGTCCGCCAAGAGCGGGCTGACTGAAGCCTGTACCAGCCTTCTAACAGGCTTTGAGGTAAGTTTAGAATATGTAAAAATATTACTGCATAGACAGTAGCCCCTGATGCTTAGTTCGGTGTTCGGAAAGAAAAGCCGGATGAGGATCTAAAAGATATCTGTGAGGAGTCTAACATAAGTATGTCAATATGGGAATGCAGGCTGCGCTTGACCTCTGCCCGACCTTGATCATGGAGGTCAATGCATTGAGGCAGATCCTCGGCGGTCCGAGAACGAGCTCGGCCTTGCCAAGAAGCAGCTCGAGGACAAGGAAGGTAAGTAATACCTTATTAAAGTAATACCTTATAGAAAGGATTTGGTTGCAAAATGACAGGACTAACATGGGTATTGTAGGGGCCCACGAGCAGGTGGCGACCACGAAGGAAGCGGTGTCCACGGCCGAAAGCAAAGCGGCGTGAGCGCACCGAGCGAGAGAAGCAGGAGGCGCGGGTGGCGGAGGTGCGGCAAGAGCTCCGGGCTCTCGTGGAAAAACACGAGAGTTTGGAGCGTGACTCGAAGACTCGAGAGTCCGAGCTCGCCTCGGCTCTTGAGAGTGCCAAAGCCGCTAAGGCCGAAGCCCAAAAAGCCCTCCAGAAATTGAATCATTAAAGAAGATAGCGGCGGGTAAGGCATTCTTTATGCAAAGCAAGCATGTGAAAGTGAACTATCTATTACTTACCCGAATCCGGAGCTCTCCAGAGGCGTTCGCGAGATCTGCCCGTGGTGTAATACGATGCTTTGCCGCGTTCTACCGCGCCAAGGAGGGAGCTCGGCGGAAAAGGTATTCTGGTCTCGATATCTTTGAGGCGGACATCCGGTGCCCCTGAGCGACCAGCTGAAGCAGCTGGTCGAGCTCCACAAGGTCGCCGAACAGGCCATGAAGGGCCTCATGACGAGGACATGTATTAGGGGTAGGGTAACAGGCCTGACCTAAAGGCCCTACCCATGGACACCGTATACTTTGTACTGGGCCCCTGGGCCAGATAGCCGTCTAGATGTACCGCAACTTGAAAGTCACTCGGACGGTGACAACCACTCGGAGCACGGCACTTCATTCCACTCGACCATGTAACTCACTCGGATATGCAAAGACCAATAGTCAAGATAGCGGTTTTGTTGTGGGCAGGCATTATGGCATTGATGCTCCACCGTGTAACATAAGGGGTGAGGGGGTGGCGCACTCTATATAAGCCACCCCCACCACTAGACTCGGGGGGTCTCTTCTCCCACCTCTCTCTCTTTTCACCATTAGTCTCAGGACTTAGCTCAGGCATGGGGATCCGTTCCTCTCTCTCACACACATATTGTAATCTCCGGATATATACTCAGATAAAACAAAGCCTCTCCGGAGCACGAGACGTAGGGTTGTTATCTCCACCGTGAGAGGCCCGAACTCGCTAAAACCACCGTGTCACCCATATGCATCTCGATAGATCATGCTCCGTTATCCTACCCCTCTCTTACTGTCAGACTTAGAACCACGACAGTTGGCGCCCACCTTGGGGCCTGGCGTCTATCAAGCCATGATGCAAATGGTTTTACTTCTTCGATCTTCGTCCGTCGATCAACAATCATCAATGGAGGGTTTGATCCAGGATGTTCTGGACATCACTCCATTTACAGGAGGATAAAATACTCCTAATCATGCGAAAGGATCAGGGAGTTGCTCATCTCACCTTTTCCTCTTCTATAATCAATCATTGATCTAACGATTGCTTGTTCTTCTTACGTATGCACACGAGCTCATACAAAAGATGCCTCCCTTTGCTCCAATTGAGGACCCGGTTCTCCGGATGATGAAAGGTCGCTGTCCGCCCGACGTCATCTGCGATGCCGTCGCCGAGCGGCCATGCCGCACAACCGCTTCTTCGGACGGTCCCTCGACTGGCGGAGCACGACGACCGGCGGGCGAACCTGCTCCTCGGGTGACAAGGCTCGGCTACTGGCACTTGGCCTAGCTCCACGGGCGTCGAAGCGCGACTCCGACCAGTGCAGAGCTTCGGCAGCCGAGGTGTGAAACGCGGGCAGCAGTGCTCGCGTCGACCTCACCCTCTGCTGCGCCGGCCCGCGTGTCCGGTCTTTGGAGCTCTGACCAGCCGCTGGTCCTCTTCGTCGCCACCTCTAGCTGCCGACCGATTTCGGCCAGACCGGCAGTTCCACTGCAGCAGAGCTCTCCGGACTCCAACCTGCATCCATGACTCTCCTTCTAACCCTTAATTCCTGTCCATTTATTCCCTTAAATTCCCTCCCATTTATTTCCTGCATGCAGGGGGTAAATGGCCGTGGGAAAAGGAAACTTCCCTTACATGCATGAACGGTTTAACTCTTCCTTACCAATTAACGTTAACACCATCTGCATGCAGATTAATTCGGCGTTGGACGTGGGTCACTCCGCCTACAAGCTTTGGATCAGGCCCGTTCAACACTTGTGCGCTCGTGGGCACATCCACGTCGGACATCACCAGCGCCTCCGAGCCCGGCCCTCCACGTCGGCCTTGCTTAGCCAGCTCCACAACGACTGGATCCCAGCCTAGCTGCGATTCACTCGGACGGGCGGGAGCACTCGGACGAGGCGTCCGCTTGATTAGGGCCCACTCGGCCGTGAGCGAACACACTCGTGGATTCATCTCCCTTGATGAACGCGCGGCAGTCGTGGCGACCCTCGATCGCGATAATCGCTTCCTCTGGCTCAACCTTCTCATGGAGTTTCACTCGACCACCACGTGCTTCATCGCCGGTTGAACATGTCTACATCACCCGGAATTCCCGTGCGCATCGCCACTCCATCGGACACGTCTCCTTCACTCGGACGCCTCGCGCATCGCCACTTCATGGGACGCGTCTACTTCACCCGGACGCCCCGCGCATCGTCACTCCGCGACACGCGTCACTACTTCACCCGGACGCCCCGCGCATCGTCACTCCGCGGCACGCGTCTCTACTTCACCCGGACGCCCCGCGTGTTGCCACTCCGCGAACGCGTCTACTTCACTCGGACGCCCCGCGCATCGCCACTCCACCGGACGCGTCTAATTCACCCGGGCACCCCGCGCATCGTCACTCCGCAGCACGCGTCTCTACTTCACCCGGACGCCCCGCGCATCGTCACTCCGTGGCACTCTTCTACATCACCCGGATGCCCCGCGCGTCGCCACTCCGCGGAACACATCTACTCATCTCGGCCGCCCCGTGCGTCGCCACTCGGTTGGTCACCTCATAACCACTCAGCCGCCCCGTGCGTCGCCACTCGGTTGGTCACCTCATAACCACTCGGCCGCCCCGCGCGTCACCACTCGGTTGGTCACCTCATAACCACTCGGCCGCCCCGAGCTTCGCCATCGGTTGGTCACCATAACAACACTCGGCCGCCCCGAGCGTCGCCACTCGGTTGGTCACCTCCATAACCACTTTCGGCCGCCCAGCGTCGCCCACTCGGTTGGTCACCTCATAACCACTCGGCCGCCCGCGTCGCCACTCGGTTGGTCACCTCATAACCACTTTCGGCCGCCCAGCGCGTCGCCACTCGGTTGGTCACCTCATAACCACTCGGCCGCCCTTGTCGCCACTCGGTTGGTCAACTCCATAACCACTCGGCCGCCCGCTGCGTCGCCACTCGGTTGGTCACCTCATAACCACTTTCGGCCGCCCAGCGTCGCCACTCGGTTGGTCACCTCATAACCACTTTCGGCCGCCCAGCGTCGCCACTCGGTTGGTCACCTCATAACCACTTTCGGCCGCCCCGCGTCGCCACTCGGTTGGTCACCTCATAACCACTGGCGGCCGCCCCTTGTCGCCACTCGGTTGGTCACCTCATAACCACTTTCGGCCGCCCAGCGTCGCCACTCGGTTGGTCACCTCGCATAACCACTCGGCCGCCCAGCATCGCCACTTTCGGTTGGTCACCTCATAACCACTTTCGGCCGCCCAGCGTCGCCACTCGGTTGGTCACCTCATAACCACTCGGCCGCCCAGCGTCGCCACTCGGTTGGTCACCTCATAACCACTCGGCCGCCTGCAGGCGTCGCCATCGCCAAAATCCCCGGTGGGTGACTTAGCTGCAGTCCGATTACTGCGCCTAAGTTTGAAAAAATCCTACCGTGGAGAGCAAACCTCCCACTCGGAGGCTTAGCTGCGATCGAGACTACCTAAGTTTGAAAAATCCTACCGAGTGGAGAGCAAACCTCCCACTCGGGGGCTTAGCTGCAGTCCAGTACTCGCCTAAGTTTAAAAAAATCCTACCGAGTGGAGAGCAAACCTCCCACTCGGGGGCTTAGCTGCAGTCCAGTACTCGCCTAAGTTTAAAAAAATCCTACCGAGTGGAGAGCAACCCTCCCACTCAGAGGCTTAGCTGCAGTCCAAGACTAGCCTAAGTTTGAAAAAGTCCTACCGAGTGGAGAGCAAACCTCCCACTCGGGGGCTTAGCTGCAGTCCAAGAACTAGCCTAAGTGTTTGAAATCCTACCGAGTGGAGAGCAAGCCCCCACTCGGAGGCTTAGCTGCAGTCCAAGGACTCGCCTAAGTAGCCAAAATCCGACCGAGACAAGAGCAAACCTCTAATTCAGGAGCTGCATCACAAGTATAATGTGCGCTCCACCCTATCCGCAAGGACACGAGACGAAGGTCGATTGTCACCATCGCCAGCGTCACCACTTTCGGCCGCCCAGCCGTCGCCGCTCGGTTGGTCGCCTCATCACCACTCGGCCACTCGCGCGCCTTCAAACAGCTAAGTCATTCTACATTCTGTTATTTCTATCTTCCCGAGTATCCCGTAATTCACACATCACGTTCACTCGGAGGCCACACCATCGAGTGTACCTCTACGCTCGGCTGTTTATTTTCACATACTTGCTTAGTACTAGTTATCTAACTCCCGAGTCCAACTTCCATTTTTTCGCACACATCATTCACGAACACCATGTGTCGTTCTTCATTCCGAGTTTGCATCGGTCCTCCGGGGATGCAACTCAGTCGAAACTCTACACTTCCATTTTATTTTAGCCAGTATTCCAACGAGTTCAGTAGGATCTCTCGCTTCGACAAGTTCGAACGAATCCTTCGCTCTTTTAGACTCTTGCTGGTTAACCAGCAAGCCCCTTGCACTCCCAGCGGGTGTCTATGGGTGTTATTCACACAAATCATTTCAACACACATCAAATTTCCTCAAGAAATTATGTTGTTGACTTGTGCCATTTTTACACAAGTTACGCAATCACTCGACGACCCTACGCGCCAACTTCATCGCTGCTTGGACTCGGTCACCATACTGGTCCTAGCGCACCACAACTCTGACCTTGTCGCTCTGTTGGCTTCAAACACATCCGGCCAACCCCTCTGTGGAATCCTCTTCATCGATAATATAGACCTCGTCAGGCATGAGACAGATAAGTCCCTTTTATAATTAAACTTCACACGTCACTCTTTTTGCGAGTTTGCCTCTTTCGAGCATCACTCGGAAAATTCTCCTCATCCTTACCCGAGTCCGACTTGATGGATTGCAAATTATCCATTCAACACTATATTTCCCGTATTCCGACATGTCCGTTGTTGAAGCACAGCAAATGCAGCTAAGGGAGCTATGCCGCACTCGGGGGCTGCAACTCATTTGGAATGACACTCTCCTAAGTGGTCGAGTGCTTCATCACCAGTTAGATCCTTCACTTCAACAAGTGCATTTGACCCACCACTTTGACAAGTTTTATAATCACCCAGACGCTCTGCGCGCCATCTTCATTCCTACTCAGACTCAGTTGTCACGCCGGTCTTGTTGCGTCGCAACCACACTACATCAACCTCGTCGCTACATTAACTTCGAAAGCATCTGGCTAAATCCTTCGAAGACAATTTCATCCACTCGGCCACCTCACGTTTCTTCACTCGGCCGTCCCGCACGTCGCCACTTTCGGTTGCAGCGTCTTCACCGCTTAATCGCTCGGGCGTCGCCTCTCGGTTGTGCATGCCTTCACCACACACAGCCGCCCAGCGCGTCACCCGTTGGCTGGACACTTAATCCTTCACTCGGCCACCTCGTGCATCCTCACTCGGCCATCCCGCACATCGCCACTCGGTTGTGCACGTCTTCACCACTTGGCCGCTCCGCGCGTCGCCTCTCGATTGTACATGCCTTCGCCACTCGGCCGCCCCGCATGTTGCCACTCGGTTGTGCATGTCTTCACAGCTCGACCGCCCCGCGCGTCGTCACTCGGTTGTACACATCATCGCCCCTTAATCACCTCGCGCGTCACCATCAGTTGGACATGTCTTTACCTCTACACCCCCAACACGGGAACGACTAAGTTACTCATATGATCAAACCTCATATCACATTTTTTAGCAAGCTTGCCTCTTTTGAGCATCACTCGGGGGCTACGCACAGCCGTCGGCCATGCCACCCTCAGGGGTTACGCCCATTCAATCAACCCATCGATCACATCAAGAATATCTTTCTGACCTTGCCCGGTCTGCCGAAAATCTATAAGGGTAGTATTGTCCACTCGGACGATCGCCCAAATCATTACCTAAAGTCATCTTCAAGACTACAAAAGGGTGAAAACAACGCTCCTCTACGGATAACTTAGCCCTATCCTAGGTTCCAAGGCGTCGATTTCACAAACTTGGACTCGAGAGATGGCACGCGTCTTTGGTGTTCCCCGGGATAATGAGTGGCCTCTCCACGGAGAGTCAGCCTACACACTAACCGTCACACGGGTTTCATGGCACGTCCATGTCAGACCACTAGTCTATCTCCTCCGGGAGACATACAAGTGCCACTAAGTTCTTCCTTGCAGTCAACATACCTCGATCAGTCGGGAAGCACGTCCACTCGGACAAATACCCCTTTCATATAAAAGGGTGAAAATGAAGCTCCTCTGTGGATGCAATGTACTCTTACAAATACCCCTTTCATGCAAAATCTAACGGTATAAGTACTAATGGAAAGATTACTCCCTGGAGTGTCCAACTTTTTTCTACAGTCAGCAGTTTCAAAGCTGAATTCATTCACCGTGCCGAGAGCACGAAGATTCACCTGCTTGACCGAGTTCCAGGCTGAATTTATTCCGTGTCGAGTGCACGAAGATCATTCCAACCGACTCAGCTCCAGGCTGAGCTTATTTACCATGTCAAGCACCTGAAGATGCATCCGATTGACTCAATTTCAGACTAAAAGACATTTACCGTGTTGACTGTGTGGAGGTTTACCAGGAGACTTAAACCCTCTGCCGACTCATCTAGTCCGACAGAGGCTCGGGGACTACACCCAGCGGGTGCACTCAGCATGCCCCCACTGGAAGAGAACTCAAAAAGAAACATTTTGCTCGATGCAAAACCAGCTCCAGAATTACTCGACCTCCGAGTCATAGAAGAACAAGTTCGATCAGTACCATCTAAGAAGAGTTTTAGTTCTCTCAGACCCCCGCCGACTGCCCGCAGTCGACGGTGGTCTCGGGGACTACACCTAGTCGGTGCACTCAGCGTGCCCCCACTGGAGTAATCTCCACTCGGTATGGCCTGACCAGTCCGAGTGATGAACACAACAACAAAAAGACAGGCTCTAAGACTCCCGCCGACTGCCCGATCGGCGGTGATCTCTGGGACTACACCCGATTGGGTGCACTCAGCGTGCCCCCACTGGAATGGTATCCACTCAGAATGGTCCGCCCGATCCGAGTGACGGCCAAACAACAAAAAAAGACACGTTCCAGGCGTGAAGAAATTCTGAGTAATCAGTTACTCAATGCAGGACCAGCTCCAACTCACTCCAAAAAATTGTTATAAAGGTGAGTTTAACGCTCCTCCAGCGGACCCGTTTGAGCTCATTTCACTTGGACACCATACGATGCAGAATCCGTCAAGGCAACATGCGGAGATAAGGTCGCCGGGTGACCAGAGGGAGTTCATAAGGGCCTCCGCAGCACTCGACTCATCTGTGAATTCACCTCGACTCGACCCGCTCAACCTCGACCGATTCGGGGGCTAATGACGAGGACATATATTAGGGGTAGGGTAACAGGCCTGACCTAAAGGCCCTACCCATGGACACCGTATACTTTGTACTGGGCCCCTGGGCCAGATAGCCGTCTAGATGTACCGTAACTTGAAAGTCACTCGGACGGTGACAACCACTCGGAGCACGACACTTCATTCCACTCGACCATGTAACTCACTCGGATATGCAAAGACCAATAGTCAGCATGACGGTTTTGTAGTGGGCAGGCATTATGGCATTGATGCTCCACCGTGTAACATAAGGGGTGAGGGGGTGGCGCACTCTATATAAGCCACCCCCACCACTAGACTCGGGGGGGTCTCTTCTCCCACCTCTCTCTCTTTTCACCATTAGTCTCAGGACTTAGCTCAGGCATGGGGATCCGTTCCTCTCTCTCACACACATATTGTAATCTCCGGATATATACTCGAGATAAAACAAAGCCTCTCCTGAGCACGAGGCGTAGGGTTGTTATCTCCACCGTGAGAGGCCCGAACTCGCTAAAACCACCATGTCACCCATATGCATCTCGATAGATCATGCTCCGTTATCCTACCCCTCTCTTACTGTCAGACTTAGAACCACGACACCTCATAATTCGGCTGTGGCCATTGGAAGCCATGCCTGGGAGCTACTTCGGCTAGTCTGGCGGTGGTGGGCCTTTGTCCATGGATTGAAGTCATCAAGTGCTCCGTCTGCATTGAAGGTGCCCGTCGGGCCCTTGCCCGTGCTAAAGTGCAATGGGGCAAGTTGGATGCGGAGAAGCTTGTGACGGACGGGCCACCGAAGGGCAAGGAGCATCGCGAGCCCGAAATGTACTATGAGGGCGTCCTGAAGGGTGCCCGCCTTATACCGGGTGAGTGCTCCAAAGATGTAATTTTTGAATAGACTCGCATTTGTTATCCTGTACGCTGAAAACTTGTTCATATGCGCTAAGCAACGCTTGTGAATTTAAAATATTACCTTACATGCGGCCGTTTATCAAATTTGAGAGATGGCAAGTCGTTGGCTTCAGCCCCCATGCCACGAGTCTTTGGGGTGTTGGGTTAAACTTGAGCGCTCTTGTTCCCATTCTTGGGTCCTTGAGGGAGGCGCTCAACAACGAACAAGGCAACCGGACTTATAGTGCTTGAACACTCTCACTTAGCCATAGAATTCTATAATTTTAAATTTCGGCGAAGCCCCTAGTATTCGGAAGACCGAGTTCGGGGCGCTATCCACGCCTTGGTCGGACAATGCCGACTCCTCGCTCTAAGCGGCATAAGTCTTTAGGGACCCGAGAAAACCTCTCGAACAGCGACCGGCTCTCGCCCTATCATGACGGACAGTTTTAGCTTTCTCCACTGAGGTGCTCAACCCAGCTCAACCGGGGCACAATCACAGTGGTTCTCCGAGCGCTACCTTAGCCGATATAACGGAACGTAAGGTACCAAAACATGGGAGCCGGGCAAATCCAACTATTGACCCAAGACATGATTCGGAGCCGATGCATATAATGCTATAAGTTCGGGATGCCGCACTTGTGAAAGTGTTAGGACTTATCACACCATACTTTTGGGGTACTTAAGCCCCTGGTGTATTGGCTGTACCAAAGTGTACGGGTGCAACATGTCATGAATGAACATATATATATATAAAGATAGGAGTGCAATAATAGGCAAAAGCTATGTATTGTTTATTCAAAAAGGTACTGCAATGAAAGCAGAACGATACAAATAGTGCGATAAGCAAGGGATGGGACTATTTAACATGTCCGCCTCCAGGGGTAAGCTACGGGATGGTATGTAAAACAGGTATAATGCTCGTAGTAGAGACCACCGACACTCGGCGTAACTTTACGCATCCTCGGCTGTTGCATCGTAAGTTCGGCAATTCTAGTGCCGGACAGGACTTCTGAAAACGGAGTCCCGAAAGTAAGAGAAAAGAAGAAAGAAAAGAATGACAAAATCGGGGCCCACAGTGCGGTTGAGCCGCGTGCAGGCGTGTCGTGGTCGTGCCCTCCCTTATGCCCATGGTATCTCCGGGCGTAGTTATGTCTGGCGTAATCTTGGCTTCGCAATTTCGCGAGGGATGGGGTTGGGGCGGATAGCTCTGGCGATGCTTTCGGATCGTGCGAGCGGCCTTGTTGTAGGTTACTCGGGCGCTGCAGCGATGTCCGGACGTTTAATAGCCGGACTCGAGAATTGTTGTGAAAAGCTGCTTTGCACCTCCGCCGCGAGGGCCGCCGTGTGCTCCTCTGTTCGGAGAGAGCGTTCGATGTTTCCAATGACCGTGATTACTCCTCGAGGGCCTGGCATCTTGAGCTTGAGGTGCAGCGTAGTGCGGCACCGCATTGAATTTTGCAAATGCGGTTCGTCCAAGCGATCGCGTGATAGCCGCCGCGGGCGGGACTATGTCGAAGATTAACTCTTCGCTTCGGAAGTTATCCGGGGATCCGAAAACCACTTCGAGTGTAACTGAGCCTGTATAATTGGCCTCTACACCTGGTATGACACCTTTAAAGGTCGTCTTTGTGGGTTTAATCCTTGAGGGGTTTATGCCCATTTTGCGCACTGTATCCTGATAGAGCAGGTTCAGGCTGCTACCGCCGTCCATCAGGACTCTAGTGAGGTGGAATCCGTCGATGATTGGGTCAAGAACCAATGCGGCGAATCCGCCGTGGCGGATGCTAGTGGGGTGGTCCCTTCGATCAAAGGTGATCGGGCAGGAGGACCATGGGTTGAACTTTAGGCGGTGGCTCCATCGCATATATCGTCCCTTAGTGCGCTTCCGCTCCCTTTTGGGTATGTGGGTTGCATATATCATGTTCACCGTCCGCACTTGTGGGGGAAGCCCTTCATCCTCTATTGTTCGTGACGGGCTCCTCCTCGTCATCACTATGCAGCCCCTTGTCATTGAGTTCAGCATTTAACTTGCACCTTTGTTTGAAGACCCAACAATCCATGTTGGTGTGGTTGGCTGGTTTTTGGGTGCCATGTATTTGACACGGCGATCGAGTATTCGGTCCAGATTAGACGGGCCACAGTATTTATTTTGAACGGATTTTTCCGCTGACCGGGTTTAGAGCCTCTGAATCCGGCATTGACTGCCGTATCTTCAGCATTATCGCTGTTAATGCGGCGCTTGTGCTTGTTGCGACGCGACCTGCCATTGTTGTCCTTGGTATCCTAACTACCAGGGTCTTGGTCAAGTTGTTACTACGAGCTAGCTACTGTCCTCTCCAGCATAAGCGGGTCATGAGCGTTGTGAGGGCTGCCATGGATTTCGGCTTTTCCTGTCCTAGGTGCCGGGCAAGCCACTCGTCGCGGATGTTATGTTTGAAGGCTGCAAGGGCCTCTGCATCCGGACAATCAACGATTTGATTTTTCTTGTTTAGGAACCATGTCCAGAATTGTCTGGGCGATTCTTCTGGCTGCTGAATTATGTGGCTGAGGTCATCGGGCCGGTGGTCGCCGTATGTGCCTGGAAGTTATCAAGGAATGCGGCTTCCGGGTCCTCCCAACAACTAATTGATTCTGCGGCAAGCTGTTAAGCCAATGCCGAGCTGGTCCTTTAAGCTTGAGTGGGAGGTATTTGATGGCGTGTAGATCATCGCCGCGCGGGCCATGTGGATAGGGAGGAGGTAGTCCTCGATCCAAACCGCAGGATCTGTTGTGCCATCGTTTGATTCGATGTTTACGGGTTTGAAACCCTCGGGGATTTGATGATCCATTACTTCGTCTGTGAAGCATAGTGGGTGTGCGGCGCCTATGTATTGAGCTATATCACGTCGTAGCTGAAATGAGCTTTGTCTCGTGTTCGGCCCGGCGAAATTGATGTATCCGGCGTGGCGGTTATCATCACGTGTCGTGGGGCGCCCACGCGATCCGTAGATCGATCTTGTTTGCCTTGCCTTGTCCTCCAATATGTCTCGCAGGTCTGGCGCGTTTCCCCGTGCCTTGGTACTTTTCGAGCGACGCCGGAGTGCGGCTTGAATGCGCAAGATAAGCGTGATTGCTATGGATGGCGTTCTCGTAGGGAGACGGGAGCGGATCCATAGTGGTGTATTGATATGGTGAATATGTGGACTCGTGTGCGCCACCTCAAAGGAGTTACTTGCAGTCATAGTTTAGGATAGCCACCGAGTCAAAGCTGGCATGCTTCAGTCAAACTCCACCACCCCTTTGTTGATAATGATGCATATGTAGTTAGTTACGATGTAAGTCTTCTTGCTGAGTACATTTGTACTCATGTTTGCTTATTTTATGTTTTGCAGAGAGACTTCAGTCTCGCTAGTAATTCCGCGTGGACTTCGACGTTTAGCTTTTTACCTCAGCTATGATCTTGTGCCCTCGGCAGGATCTGGTGGATAGTCAGGCTTCCTAGCCTTTTTCATTTGTAGATGTCTATACTCAGACATGTTAAGCTTCCGCGTGTGCTTTGACTTGTATGCTTTGAATGTTGGGTCATGAGACCCATGTTTGTAATATCTCGCTCCTCGAAGCCTAATGAATAAATACCTTGAGTCGTAGAGTTATGTTGTGATGCCATGTTGTGTTTACACATATCGAGCATATTGTGTGTATGTTTGAAATGCTTGGCATGTGTGGGATCCGACAATCTAGTTGTTTATCCTTGGCAGCCTCTCTTATGGGGAAATGTAGTCTAGGGCTTCCTTGAGCAATAGTAGTCCGCTTCTGACCCGGTTCACGGAGTCCTGCTAGCCCAACACTACCGCTCGGGACACTTGATCGGCCGGCATGTGTTTCACTTCGTTCTGTGTCTTTCCCTTCGGGAAATGTCTCGCTGTGACATCCGGAGTCCTGCATAGCCTGCTACAGCCCGGGTTCCCGGAGTCCTGTTAGCCCAGTGCTACAGCCCGGATTCGCACGCTGCCGACCGACATGCTCGAAATTGATTCATGTATGCCTGTCCCCATGGGTTAGTGCCACTTTGGGTTCACGACTAGCCATGTCGGCCCGGGTTCTCTATCATATGGATGCTAGCGACACTATCATATACGTGAGCCAAAAGGCGCAAACGGTCCCGGGCCATGGTAAGGCGACACCCGTGGGAATACCGTGCGTGAGGCCCCAAAGTGATATGAGGTGTTACCGGCTAGATCGATGTGACTTGGAATCAGGGTCCTGACAGAGACTTTAGTAAATTCACGATGTCGCCAAAGGGCGAGTGCTGAAGGATGTCCACGGCAGTGAACTCCATGACCGGTGCCCAATCGGATTCGATTGGCCGGGGCGCAGGAGGTTCGGAGTCCAGAGAGGAGTCCGGCACCTTGGAGTCACGGGATTCGCAAAGGACAGGGATGTTGTTCGGCTCAATCGCCGTAGAGATCGTAGCCCCCGAGGTGGTGTCCAACCACTCGTCCTCGATCAGCGGAGTCGGCTCCGAGCTAAAGGTCGGAGCGGACGCTGGTGCGGCCTCCGAGGCACCTTTGGGCGGCGAGCTAGATCATGCCCATCGAGACAACGCGGCGCTTGGCTGTGGCTCGAATCCGTCGAAGATCAAGTCTCCACGGATGTCGGCCGTGTAGTTCAAACTCCCAAATCTGACACGATGGCGGGCGTAGCTTTCGATCTGCTCCGGATGGCCAAGTGAATTGGCCCGCGATTGCAAAGCCGCCGAATCTGAAGATCTGTTCGGGAGAAAAGTCACACCCTGGACCGCGTCGTTGTTGATGATCGAAGGAGCCATCGGGCCTAAGGATGACGACACAGAGGAACTCTCAATGAAAGCACCAATGTCGGTGTCAAAACCGGCGGATCTCGGGTAGGGGGTCCCGAACTGTGCGCCTAGGCGGATGGTAACATGATACAAGGGACACGATGTTTTTACCCAGGTTCGGGCCCTCTTGATGGAGGTAAAACCCTACTCCTGCTTGATTAATATTGATGATATGGGTAGTACAAGAGTGGATCTACCACGAGATCAGAGAGGCTAAACCCTAGAAGCTAGCCTATGGTATGGTTGTTGTTCGTCCTACGGACTAAAACCCTCCGGTTTATATAGACATCGGATAGGGTTAGGGTTACACGGAGTCGGTTACAATGGTAGGAGACCTATATATCCGTATCGCCAAGCTTGCCTTCCACGCCAAGGAAAGTCCCATCCGGACACGGGACGAAGTCTTCAATCTTGTATCTTCATAGTCCAGGAGTCCGGCCAACGGTGATAGTTCGGCTATCCGGACACCCCCTAATCCAGGACTCCCTCAGGGACGCTACGCGCACTGGCGCCCGCCTGGCACCATTCGTCATGGCTCACGTCACGAGAGTCTCGTGAGGTTTGCCCCGCCTTGATATCTCCGCTCCTCGTGAGCCTGCCAGGCTAGGCCACTCCAGATGAGGTCTTGCGTCGTCCGCCTCGCGAGGCTTGGACCCTCGCGAGGGTCTTGGGTGCCTTGTTGATGAAGATGGGTCAGACGTCTGACTGCTTAGCTACGCCTGTGGGCCGCAGTAGGCAAGTCTGGGACCCCCTGAAGGATCGATATGGTTGACTAGAGGGGGGTGAATAGGCAACTAACAATTTTAAGCTTTTCTTTACCAATTTAAACTTTGCAATAATAAAGGTTGTCTAGATGTGCAACTAGGTGGACAACCTATATGATGCAACACCACACGCACACGAGCAAGCAAGGATAGGAACACAAATAAGCTTGCACAAGTAAAGGGATAAGATAACCAAGAGTGAAGCCGGTGGAGACGAGGATGTGTTACCGAAGTTCCTTCCTTTTGAGGGAAATGCGTCTCCGTTAGAGCGGTGTGGAGGCACAATGCTCCCAAGAAGCCACTAGGGCCACCGTAATCTCCTCACGCCCTCGCACAATGCAAGAGCCGTGATTCCACTATTGGTGCCCTTGAAGGTGGCGACGAACCTTTACAAACAAGGTTGGGGCAATCTCCACAACTTAATTGGAGGCTCCCAACAACACCACGAAGCTTCACCACAATGGAATATGGCTCCACGGTGACCTCAACCGTCTAGGATGCTCAAACACCCAAGAGTAACAAGATCCGCAAGGGATAAGTGGGGAATCAAATATCTTGTGGTGGAAGTGTAGATCGGGCCCTTGTCACTCAATCCCGAGCAAATCAACAAGTTTGATTGGCTAGGGAGAGAGATCGGGCCAAAATGGAGCTTGGAGCAACAATGGAGCTTAGAGAGAGAAGAGGTAGTCAACTAGAGGTTGAAGAAGCCCCTTATATAGTCGTGGAAAAAACCAACCGTTATCCACTTAGTCAGCTCGCGAAGCGCGGTACTACCGCTCCAGGGGCGCGGTACTACCGCTTCAAGACGGCAGATACTACCGTGGTGGACCGCAGTACTACCGCAGCAGCACAGGCCGGAACTAGCGACTAGGGGCGATACTACCGCTCATGGCGGTACTACCGCTCCCCTTACGGTACTACCGCAAGGCGAAGTCACGACACGAGAAGGCGCGGACGAAATAAATTACATCCGTGCCAACTTCCGCTGAAACTGCGGTAGTGCGAAAATCCGACGGTACTACCGCTCCTCGGGAAGCGGTACTACCGTGTAGCGTGCCTACTACCGTGATTCTACGGTACTTGGTAGGGCGCCACGCGGTACTACGGCTCGAGGGAGCAGTACTACCGTGGGCCCCAGCGGTACTACACGGACGAGCGGTACTACCGTGGCGGTAGCGGATGTAAAATTACATCCGCCCCTACTACCGCACCGAGCGGCACTAGGCACAGGGAGCGGTACTACCGCTCCTAGGGAGCGGTACTACTGCGGCACCTCAGCGGTACTACAGCGTGTACCTGCGGTACTACCGCAAGTCTGATGGCAAATGTCGATTTCAGCGCAACCAAGATAACGAAGGGAAGCTCCAAAGTGCAGGGAAATGAGGGACAAGTGTATGTGTTGATTCCGCCCTAACCTTTCCGGACGGACCCCTCTTAATAGTACGGCTCTCCTCGACTCAAATCCACCAAAAGGAAAGCGTGGGGCGGCGCCGTCTTCAATAGTCTCCGAGGGCACCGAATCGTCTCGAGCCTAGAGATGAACCATCCGAGGAACTCAAAGCATATGATTAGTCCGCAAAAGTATCGTCATCAATCACCAAAACACTTACGGGATAAATATGCCCTTACAATCTCCCCCTTTTTGGTGGATTGATGACAATACGGGATTTGCACAAGGATACAATAATATAGAGCAAGAGCAAAACCCTCCTCTCCAAAATATAGACGGGCTCCCCCTAGATGTGCGCGCTCCGGATGAATGCTTTGGACTGCATAGCACACGATCTAGGATCACCACTCCCCCTATATTTTAGAGACAAAGGTCCGAAGAATAACATCTAACAACATATAGCACGATATAACATAAGCTTGCTAAGATAGATAGAGGGCATATGTCTTACACCATAAGAAGGAAAAGCAACTAAAACGAGGTTCAAACAAGGTTCAACCGAGAACGCAATAAACACACCAAACGAACGCGAACACGACACAAGACTCGCAAATCCCTACGCTCTCTCCCCTTTGGCATCGAGACGCCAAAAAGGCAGAGAGGACACCTACACACAAGCGGTGGCTCAAGCAGCAGGGAACTCGTCCCAACCCTCGTCGTCAGACTCCTCACCAGCAGGGATGGACTCCTCGACGTCCTCCTCAGAATCGGTCCACTTGTAGCCTTGCTTCGCCATCCACTCGGCCTCTGGGGTGATGTGCTCCTCAGATCCTCCAGACACATCCTCACCATAGAGCTTCAAGATCTTCCTGTCCCGGCGACGACTCTCCTTGGATGCCACATGAGTCATGTACTGCCCCTTGGCTTGCATGCAGAAAAAAGTCTTCATCTTGTCCTTCAGCTTCGTGGCCCAAGAAGGCATAGAGGAGCTCTGGGAAGGCCTAGCATCATGGCCTTCATCAACATGCTCGGCGCCAGCATCCTCCTCTCCAACAGCAGCCCTAGCTGCAGACGCCTCAGCACGAGTAGTAGTGTTGGACCAGTTGGGTTTGACACGCAGACAGATGGGGTCATGGCGAATCCAGTCGAGGGCAAGGAACTCCTCACCGGGGAACATCTTGTCCCAAGTCCTCGAGATCAGCGAGAAGCAGATATGGACCGTATATAGGCACCTTGCGGTTGAACACGGCAAACCGAAGCTCATACCACATGATGTGTGAGATATCAAGTGGCTGAGTCTGAGACACACGAGCCTCCTCGCAGATGAGAATCATATCCACCATATAGGCATGAACCTTGTCCTTGTCACCAATGCGGGGAACAAGGAGTTGCGGAAGATGCGGTACATGATATCCAAAAGGAGTTGAGCACCAAACCTATCTTGCCACTTGGAAGCGTCTTCTCAACATAGAACGGTGCAAGCCTGTCCTTGTTGGCGTAGTCGGGGTTGGCATGGGGACGAACACCCTACGGGAGTCAAGCCCGTCATCGAGGAACTTGGAGCAGATCCATGAACTCCTTCCGTGTAGCGATCAGCTTCTGGCCATTTGTCATCAGGTCATTCTCCTTTCCTCATTGGGGTGAAAGTAGATGTAAGCAAAGAACTGACCAATGAGCTCGGGATCATAGTCAAGGTGAAAGGAGATGATATGCTCAATGCCAAACTGCTCCACCAAGTCCAGAGCCTCTCCAAAGTAGGCACGGAACTTCTCCTTCCTCAAGTGATGCATGTCAATCCACTTCACATCCACATAGGTATTCTCGCTTGTTCTTAATGACGTCCAGATAGATGTTGGTTTGATGCTTGTTCTAGAACAGCTCACAGCCCCTGACTGAGGAACGAGGGGTCACGTACGGATCCATGTTCCGGAGGCGGACGTAGTCAGAATGGGGCATCTCATCCATGCTCCTGGAGGGCTCCTTGACCTTGGTGGCAGTTGTCTTGACATGGCGCTTGGGGGCGTAAGAGGAGCCCTACAGTGCGTCACCGGGTTCTTGCAGACGCTTGGAGCCGGTGTCACGGCTGGGATTGGACCGGCGAGAGCCACCACCAACCACACACGCAAAGCACCAAAAACGCAAGAAGATCAATGCAAAGGCCACGAAAAAGCACCACGAAAAACATAGGAGACATATGAGAAAGTTGGCATGCGATAGGTGTGAGGCACGGTGGGGCGGCCACCGTCATGCGGTACTAAAGCGATATCTTGCTCGCACGCAGTAATCCGTCTTGGGGTCACGGTAGTACCGTGGCTGGAGCGGAAAGTAAAGCTGTAGTGCCGCAGTATGCGTGATAGTACCGCACCCAGGGGCGGTAGTACTGCGTCTTGATAGTACCGCGCCGTAGGGGCGGTAGTACCGCGCCGCAGCGGATCCAACTGTCGATTTGAATCTGAAAAGAACCGCGAAACAATGGCGGTGCTACAGTGATCAGATCTAGCGCATGACAGCAATACACATATAAATCCTATGCAATACTACACTCCTTCATCCGATTCTTGCATAGATTAGTACTATCAATCTCAAGAAAACACAAGCATCCCCAAAACCTAGAAAAGCCAAACACCAACAACAAGGAGAGGGAATTGGGGAAAAACACAGGTCCATAGCAAGAGCACGCGGTGGAGAACGATCCCACGGTCGGAATCACGGGAGGGCAGCCGGTGAAGGAGATCCGGCGAGAGACGCCGGCTCCGTTCTTGAGCAAGGGAGAGAAGGAGGCGATGTGGGGAGAAGGTAACGAATGGGTATGGGGGAGTTAGAACTCCCCCTGCCCGTCCTTAACCCCTCGCCCGCGAACCGTCGCGGTAGTACCGCGTCTCATCGCGGTAGTACCGCTTGGGCGGAAGTTCCGCACCGAGGCGGTAGTACCGCTCGACGGGCGGCGATAAAAAATTACTGTCGTGAGGTTGCGGTAGTACCGATGCTCCCAAGCGGTAGTACCGTGGCTGGCTGCGGTAGTACCGCAGCTGGCATGATAGTACCGTGAATCTCAAGTCACCGCATGATTCAAAAACGAAAAAGGCCTTTGCAATGAATTTTTTTTTTGTTCACACACAAGAAACCACAAACTCAACCGCAAACTAGAGGCAAAAGACAACAAGAAACCATCAAACGACAAGACCTCTCAAGGAGAGAGGGCGGTGGCCTAAGCCACCTATGTTTGAGTAGGATGGTATGGCACCGCAAAGAATTATCCTTGGGCCCATGACCAAAACTCGTCTTTGGAACACAAGTACCATCAAAAATGGCTAATGTGAAAGAGGTGATCGATTTACGCATAATGGGGGGAGGGAGAGTTCATTGAGAGAACAATACTCCCCTATGTCCATGCCTACACCTAAACTAGACAACAAGTTGAGTGTGGTGGGAGTGCACGGGCTCAAGTCACATTGCTCAAATCAATGATATTTAGCTCATGCCTTAACTCGTGAAATCTTGCTTCATCTAAGGGCTTCGTGAATATATCTGCAAGGTTATCCTGAGTGTTGACATACTTGAGCTCGATCTCTCCTCGCCTAGTGTGATCCCGGATGAAGTGATACCGAATCTCGATGTGCTTCGTCTTGAAGTGTTGCACCGGTTGAGAGAAATCTTGATGGCACTTTCATTATCACACCAAAGAGGCACTTTGTCACAAATGACACCGTACTCCTTTAAAGTTTGCCTCATCCATAGGAGTTGAGCACAACAACTACCGGCCGCCACATATTCCGCTTGATTGGGACGAGAGACACACAACTTTGCTTCTTGGAAGACCAACTTACCAAGGAGCAACCAAGAAATTGGCACCCTCCGAAGTGGACTTCCTATCCACTTTGTCTCCCGCCCAATCGGAATCAGTAAATCCTTCAAGCTTGAAGTTTGCTCCTTTTGGGTACCATAAGCCAAAGTTTGGGGTATGAGCCAAATATCGAAAGATTCGCTGACCGCCACAAAATGACTTTCCTTCGTGCGGCTTGAAACCGTGCACACATTCCCACACTCAACATGATATCCGGTCTAGATGCACAAAGGTAAAGCAAGGATCCAATCATGGAGCGATATACCTTTGATCCACCGCTTTACCATTGGGATCAATGTCAAGTTGGCACTTGGTGGGCATTGGTGTAGTAGCCGCTTGACATCACTTAGCTTGAATCTTTTGAGCATGTCTTGAGTGTATTTGGCTTGGTTGATGAAGGTTCCTTCTCTTCTTTGTTTGATATCGAAACCAAGAAAGAACTTCAACTCTCCCATCGAAGACATCTTGAACTTGGAGGTCATGAGAGCGGCAAATTCCTCATTGAAAGCTTTGTTAGGAGAACCAAAGATAATATCATCAACATATAGTTGGCATACAAACAACTCCCCATTGATCTTCTTAGTAAAAAGAGTGGGATCGATTTGCCCCACTTCAAAACCACGATATTGTAACAACTCAGTAAGGTGGTCATACCAAGCACGTGGGGCTTGTTTAAGTCCATAGAGTGCCTTATCGAGTTGATATACATGATCCGGGAAGTAGGGGTCCTCGAACCCGGGGGGTTGCTTGACATAGACCAACTCATTAATGGGACCGTTAAGAAAAGCACTTTTTACATCCATTTGTTGCAACTTAAAGTTGTGATGGGAAGCATAAGCAATCAACAAACGAATGGATTCAAGGCGAACAACGGAGCAAAGGTTTCACCGTAGTCGATACCCTCGACTTGGGAGTAGCCTTGTGCTACCAATCTTGCCTTGTTGCGTAATGATGTTCCCATGAGCATCTTGCTTGTTCTTGAAAATCCACTTGGTTCCAATGACGTTGTGGTTCTCCGATGGCCTTGGCACAAATCTCCACACCTTGTTGTACTCAAAGTTGTTGAGTTCTTCATGCATGGCATTTAGCCAATCCGAGTCTTCTAACGCCTCATAGACCTTTTGAGGTTCAATACAAGAGACAAACGCGTGATGTTCACAATAGTTTGCCAATTGTCTATGAGTGCTTACCCCTTTTCTTAGGCTTCCAACCACATTCTCCATGAGATGGCCTTTGGTAGTGAGTTTGGAAGCAATCTTGGCGACGACGCTCTAAATCCTCCTCGGAAGTGCGATGAGGAGAGGTCACTTGATCATCTTGAGCGCCGTCTTGAGCATGACCTTCATCTTGAGCATGCTCGGGGAAGAGAACTCGACCTTGGGCATCATTTAAGGTGATATCATCATCTTGAGCACGATCTTGCCCTTGGTCTTGTTCGTGAGGTTGAGGGCCTTCACTTTGTTCTTGAAGCGTGTGGGCTTTGGGTTGGTGATGGCTCCACTTGAGTGGAGCATTGTCCTTCTCCTTCGACCACAAGGGGTTCCTCAATGGGTAGGATAAAGCCAACTCCCATTCTTCTTATGGCTTGGGGAGGAATTTCATCACCTACATCACAAGTGCCACTTTGCTCCACTTGGGAGCCGTTATTCTCATCAAACTCCACGTTACACGTCTCCTCAATAAGTCCCGTGGATTTATTGAGGACACGGTAAGCATGAGAGTTTGTAGCATAACCAACAAATATGCCCTCATGAGCTCTAGCTTCAAATTTAGACAAACAAACACCTTTCTTGAGAATGAAACACTTACACCCGAACACCCGGAAGTACTTGAGGTTGGGCTTGTTGCCGGTGAGTATCTCATAAGGAGTCGTGTTCAAGCCTTTGCGGAGATAAAGCCGATTGGATGCATGACAAGTGGTGTTGATGGCTTCGGCCCAAAAGTTGTATGGAGACTTGAACTCCGCCATCATGGTCCTTGCCGCATCCATCAACGTCCGGTTCTTTCTCTCCGCCACACCATTTTGTTGAGGGGTATATGGTGCCGAATATTGATGCTTGATTCCCTCATCACTAAGAAACTCATCCAAGGTGTAGTTCTTGAACTCGGTACCGTTGTCACTTCTTATAGTCAAGATCTTTGCATTATGTTGACGTTGAGCTTCATTTGCAAAGTCGATGACGGTTTGTTGGGTCTCACTCTTCCTCTTGAAGAAATATACCCAAGTGTATCTCGAATAGTCATCCACGATCACCAAGCAATACTTTCTTCCTCCAAGACTATCAAATGATGGTGGCGAAGAGATCCATGTGAAGGAGCTCCAAGGGTCTCTTTGAGTATATGATAGTCGTGGGAGGGTGAGCCTTCTCATGAAGCTTTCCTTCAATAGAAGCACTGCAAGCACGATCTTTGGCAAAACTAACATTTGTTAGTCCACGGACATGGTCCCTCTTGAGAAGACTTTGCAAAGATCTCATATTGACATGGGCTAAACGGCGATGCCAAAGCCATCCCACGTCAACTTTAGCCATTAGGCATGTCGCGGTCTTAGTGGGTCGCTCCGAAAAGTTAATCACATAGAGACCGTTTTCGACATGCCCAACAAAGGCTACTTTAAGAGTCTTGCTCCACAAGAGGGCCACGGTGTCAAATAAAGTAGCATAACCCATGACTGCAAGTTGACGAACGGAAAGCAAATTGTATGCAAGGGACTCAACAAGCATGACTTTCTCGATCGTAAGATCATGAGAAATGACAACCTTACCGAGACCCAATACCTTAGAATGTGATGCATCACCCCACTCGACATCGGTGGGCATAGATGGAATCTCTTGCACGTCCACCACCATGTCCTTGCTCCCGGTCATATGATTTGTTGCTCCACTATCGAGCAACCATGATCCCCACCGAAGCAAACCCCTACAAGAGATCAATGCTTGGTTTTAGGTACCCATTTGGTAATGGGTCCTTTGATGTTAGTAACGAGGGTCTTAGGAACCCAAATAGACCATTCAATGTACTCATAAGAAGAACCAACAAATTTAGCATAAACATGCCCATCACTAGCACGGCACAACACATAAGAGGGGTTAAAGTCGCCGGCTATGTTCATGGGGATGACGTTGTCCTTCTTGACATTGCCACCCTTTGCACGGTTCTTCTTCTTCTTGGAAGCACCCTCTCCCTCCCTCACAAAAGTTTGCTTGAGAGGGGGAGGTTCCTTGGTCTTGTCATTCTTCTTCTTGCTCTTGGGCTTGGCGCGAACCCAATCCCCTCCTTGGCCACAACTTCCTTTTGATTACTCAAAAGGTCGTTAAGGTTCTTCTCACCTTGAATGCATGTGACAAGGCCCTTTTCAAGTTGCTCCTTCAACTTAACATTCTCCTCAACAAGATGCACATGCTCACAACAAGGGTTAGTAGCATTTGCATTATCAATCAATATCATATGAGGAAAGGTGGCTTTCTCCATGGTTAGCTTCACTTGGAGTTGATCATGAGACTCTTTGATACTAGCATGAGCACCCTTCAAGACTTTGTGAGCCTTGTCGAGAGTGTCAAAGTCCTCGTTGAGTCTAGCAAGATCAACTCCAAGCTTTGCCTTCTCGGAACTAAGCACACGAGACACAACAAGAGCATGATCAAAGTATTTCTTTAATTTAGTGTGATCATCGTTGTGTGACTCCTCAAGAGCCAAACGAAGACCACGCTCTTCCTCAAGAGCATTGGAAAGATCCGAAATCTCATCGGCATAGTCACGACTATGCCCTTCCATCTTAGAAATGGTTTCTTCATGAGTCTCGATCATGACATTGGCTTCACCAAGTTGTTCCAAGAGAGCAACGAAGTGCATCTTGGATTTCCTTTGAGTTTACTCATAAAGATCTCAAATTCATTTTCCCTACACTAGTCCCCTCATGTTCATCAATGCAATCCGTCAAAGAAGAATGATTGATGATGGTAGTTTTGATGTTGGGGTTACCTTATTGGTGGCTTTAGCCATGAGGCACTTGGCGGTGATGCTTTCATTGGGTGAACCAAGAGAGACACCCGAGGAGTCATTGCAATGGCCACGGAGGCCATGGCAACGGTTCACCATCCTCCTCATCATCATCATCCTCATTGTACTCTTCTTGAACCACCAAAGCTTTGTGAGGAGTCTTCTTTGGGAAGTTGCTCTTGTTGGGAAAAAGACTTGGCCTTGTCCTTACGGATGAGCTTGCCACCATTGTCTTCCCTCTTCTCATATGGACACTCCGCAACAAAGTGACTCACATTTCCACAATTGAAACACGTCCTCACTCGTTGCTTGCCCTTAGAGCCACTTGAATTGCTCTTGTTGAAGTTGGGCCTTGAGTTCTTCTTGCTCCAAAATTGTCTTGAAGCAAGGGCCATGTGTTCATGATAATCATACTTAGTATCTTCGAGGTTGCTCTCTTCTTCTTCCTCCTCTCCATCTTCTTCGACACAAATCTTGGCCTTCAAAGCGAGGTTGGGCTTCTTTGCTCTTTGAGAGCGAAGCACCGCATTGTCGGCGGTCTTGTCCAATATGCTCATCGCCACAAACTCATCCAACACATCACTTGAGGACAAGGTGTGGAAGTCCGGTCGTTGACGGATGACGGAGGACATGGCTATGTGGTAGGGCATCATTGCCTTGAGAAATTTGCGCTTGATCCAGTTGTCATCTGTGTCCTTACTTCCATGATCCCGAAGGGAGACGGCAAGCATGGTTACTCTCCGATAGAGCTCACGAGGTTCTTCTTCTTCCTTCATTGCAAACTCATCGGCTTCATCTTGGACCACTTCATAATTGGAACGTTGAATGCTTGCGCTTCCTCGATACATGGAAACCACCTTGAGCCAAGCATCTTTTGGCACGGGTGTAAGGCCGGAGATGAGGGAGGTCTTCGGGAAGGATTGCTTCTTGGATGATGAAGAGAGCATTCTCATTGAATTGATGGTCCACGACCTCTCTAGGAGAGAAATTGCTCGGATCATGCGGATAGAAACCTTCTTCAATGATTCTCCAAAGGTTAGTGTTCACATGATTTAAATGACGCTTAAAACGATAAACCCAAGAATCAAAATCCTCCTTTTTATCAATCTTAGGTGGTGGACCGGCATGATTCAAATGAGTGGAGGGAATCGGTCCACCATAAACGGGAGGTTGCACATGGGCGAAGATGCGGTGCCATTCTTACCACTAGACGAGGGGCTTTCTCACTAGTAGCTTCCCCTTATCGGAGTTAGCATCCGCTCCCGTGTTGGCGGGATCACCCACTTTCACGGGTGCGATGGAAAGTTTAAGCCCTTCTAGGAATTCCTTAAACATGTCCTTGACCTCGCCGTCATGGAATTTTTCAATGTGTCCAACGCCACATTGAATTCCTCACGAGATCGAGGTACTCCCATCTCCGTAGATGATGTCGGATTCAAGACGGAGTGCTCCCCACATCATCTACGACGTCAACCATACTCTACGGACGGTGAAGTCCTTAAAAAGAGACGAGGCTCTGATACCAATTGAAAGGATCGATATGGTTGACTAGAGAGGGGGTGAATAGGCAACTAACAATTTTAAGCTTTTCTTTACCAATTTAAACTTTGCAATAATAAAGGTTGTCTAGATGTGCAACTAGGTGGACAACCTATATGATGCAACAACACACGCATTACGAGCAAGCAAGGATAGGAACACAAATAAGCTTGCACAAGTAAAGGGATAAGATAACCAAGAGTGAAGCCGGTGGAGACGAGGATGTGTTACCAAGTTCCTTCCTTTTGAGGGAAATGCGTCTCCGTTAGAGCGGTGTGGAGGCACAATGCTCCCCAAGAAGCCACTAGGGCCACCGTAATCTCCTCACGCCCTCGCACAATGCAAGAGCCGTGATTCCACTATTGGTGCCCTTGAAGGTGGCGACCGAACCTTTACAAACAAGGTTGGGGCAATCTCCACAACTTAATTGGAGGCTCCCAACAACACCACGAAGCTTCACCACAATGGAATATGGCTCCACGGTGACCTCAACCGTCTAGGATGCTCAAACACCCAAGAGTAACAAGATCCGCAAGGGATAAGTGGGGGAAATCAAATATCTTGTGGTGGAAGTGTAGATCGGGCCCTTGTCACTCAATCCCGAGCAAATCAACAAGTTTGATTGGCTAGGGAGAGAGATCGGGCCAAAATGGAGCTTGGAGCAACAATGGATCTTAGAGAGAGAAGAGGTAGTCAACTAGAGGTTGAAGAAGCCCCTTATATAGTCGTGGAAAAAACCAACCGTTATCCACTTAGTCAGCTCGCGAAGCACGGTACTACCGCTCCAGGGGCGCGGTACTACCGCGAAGCCGCACGGTACTACCGTGGTGGACCACGGTACTACCGCGAAAGACACAGGCCGAACTAGCTCGACTAGGGGCGATACTACCGCTCGCGGTACTACCGCTCCCCTTACGGTACTACCGCAAGGCGAAGTCACGACACGAGAAGGGCGCGGACGAAATAAATTACATCCGTGCCAACTTCCTGAAACTGCGGTAGTGCGAAAATCCGACGCGGTACTACCGCTCCTCAGGAGCGGTACTACCGTAGCGCGTGCCTACTACCGTGATTCTACGGTACTTGGTAGGAGCGCCACGGTACTACGGCTCAGGGGAGCAGTACTACCGTGGGCCCCCGCGGTACTACCGCGCCGGACGAGCGGTACTACCGTGGCGGGCGCGGATGTAAAAAATTACATCCGCCCCTACTACCGCACCGGAGCGGCACTAGGCCTGGGAGCCGCGGTACTACCGCTCCTGGGGAGCGGTACTACCGTGGCACCCCGCGGTACTACCGCGTGTACCTGCGGTACTACCGCAAGTACAGTGGCAAATGTCAGATTTCCGCACAATCAAGATAACGAAGGGAAGCTCCAAAGTGCAGGGAAAGGAGGGACAAGTGTACGTGTTGATTTTGCCCTAACCTTTTCGACGCGGACCCCCTCTTAATAGTACGGCTCTCCTACGACTTAAATCCACCAAAAGGAAACGTAGGAACTCAAAGCATACGATTAGTCCGCAAAAGTATCGTCATCAATCACCAAAACACTTACGGGATAAATATGCCCTTACACCCCCGTTCCCAGAACACCGACAATTCCCTATGCTTCAGCCATAGGTTCTATCATGTATACAATGCTGTGTACCAGACCTGATGTGTGCCTTGCTATTAGTTTAGCAGGGAGGTACCAAAGTAATCCAGGAGTGGATCACTGGACATCGGTCAAGAATATCCTGAAATACCTAAAAAGGACTAAGGATATGTTTCTCGTTTATGGAGGTGACAAAGAGCTCGTCGTAAGTGGTTACGTCGATGCAAGCTTTGACACTGATCCGGATGACTCTAAGTCACAAACCGGATACGTATTTTTATAGAATGGTGGAGCTGTCAGTTGGTGCAGTTCCAAGCAGAGTGTCGTGGCGGGATCTACGTGTGAAGCGGAGTACATAGCTGCTTCGAAAGCAGCGAATGAAGGAGTCTGGATGAAGGAGTTCATATCCGATCTAGGTGTCATACCTAGTGCATCGGGTCCAATGAAAATCTTTTGTGACAATACTGGTGCAATTGCCTTGGCAAAGGAATCCAAATTTCACAAGAGAACCAAGCACATCAAGAGACGCTTCAATTCCATCCGTGAACAAGTCAAGGAGGAAGACATAGAGATTTGCAAGATACATACGGATCTGAATGTTGCAGACCCGTTGACTAAGCCTCTCTCACGAGCAAAACATGATCAACACCAAGACTCCGTGGGTATTAGAATCATTATGATATAATCTAGATTATTGACTCTAGTGCAAGTGGGAGACTGAAGGAAATATGCCCTAGAGGCAATAATAAAGTTGTTATTTATATTTCCTTATATCATGATACATGTTTATTATTCATGCTAGAATTGTATTAACCGGAAACTTAGTACATGTGTGAATACATAGACAAACAGAGTGTCACTAGTATGCCTCTACTTGACTAGCTAGTTAATCAAAGATGGTTAAGTTTCCTAGCCATGAACAAAGAGTTGTCATTTGATAAGCGGGATCACATCATTACAGAATGATGTGATTGACTTGACCCATCCGTTAGCTTAGCACGATGATCGTTTAGTTTTTTGCTATTGCTTTCTTCATAACTTATACATGTTCCTATGACTATGAGATTATGCAACTCCCGAATACCGGAGGAACACTTAGTGTGCTATCAAACATCACAACGTAACTGGGTGATTATAAAGATGCTCTACATGTGTCTCCGATGGTGTTTGTTGAGTTGGCATCAATCGAGATTAGGATTTGTCACTCTGAGTATCTGAGAGGTATCTCTGGGCCCTCTCGGTAATGCACATCACTATAAGCCTTGCAAGCATTTTAACTAATGAGTTAGTTACCGGATGTTGCATTACGGAACAAGTAAAGAGACTTGCCGGTAACGAGATTGATCTAGGTATTAAGATACCGATGATCGAATCTCAGGCAAGTAACATACCGATGACAAAGGGAACAACGTATGCTATTATGCGGTTTGACCGATAAAGATCTTCATAGAATATGTAGGAACCAATATGAGCATCCAGGTTCCTCTATTGGTTATTGACCGGAGATGAGTCTCGGTCATGCCTACATAGTTCTCGAACCCGTAGGGTCCGCACGCTTAACGTTTGGTGACAATCGGTATTATGAGTTTATGTGTTTTGATGAACCGAAGGTTGTTCGGAGTCCCAGATATGATCACGGGCATGATGAGGAGTCTCGAAATGGTCGAGACATAAAGATCTATATACTGGAAGCCTATGTTTGTACATTAGAATGGTTCCGGATGAGTTCGGGCATTTACAGGAGTACCGGGGGGTTACCGAAACCCCCCGGGGAGTACATGGGCCTTAATGGGCCTTAGTGGGAGAGAGGAGGAGGCGGCCTAGGAGGGGGCGCCCCCCCACCAAGCCCAATCCGAATTGGGAGGGGGCCCGGCCACCCTTTCCTTCCTCCCTCTCTCCTCATTCCTTCCTCTCCTACTCCTACTTGGAAGAGGGGGAATCCTACTCCCGGTGGGAGTAGGACTCCCCTAGGGCGCGCCATAGAGAGGGCCGGCCCTCCCCCTCCTCCACTCCTTTATATACAGGGGAGGGGGCACCCCATAGACACACAAGTTGATCATTGTCTTAGTCTTGTGCGGTGCCCCCCTCCACCATAATCCACCTCGGTCATATCGTCGTAGTGCTTAGGCGAAGCCCTGCGCCGGTAGCTTCATCATCACCGTCATCACGCCGTTGTGCTGACGAAGCTCTCCCTCGACACTCAGCTGGATCGAGAGTTCATGGGACGTCACCGAGCTGAACGTGTGCAGATCGTGGAGGTGCCATACTTTCGATACTAGGATCGGTTGGATCGTGAAGACGTACGACTACATCAACCGCGTTGTCATAACGCTTCCGTTTATGGTCTACGAGGGTACATGGACTACACTCTCCACTCTCGTTGCTATGCATCACCATGATAGATCTTGCGTGTGCGTAGGAATTTTTTTGAAATTACTGCGTTCCCCAACACGGATCTGTCCCATGCCGCGGCAGATCTTGGGGCTCACTCACCAGTCCTCTCCACTCACCCTCCACCTCTCGCCCTCTCCCCTCCCCCTGCCGCATCACCGCGCGAGTCGCCGAGCCCGCAACCACGGGACTCCGCCCGCCGACCACCACATCAGTCCATGCCGCGGCCGGTCTTGTGGCTCATTCACCTCTCTTCCCCACTCACTCCAACATCTCGGTCATCACCCCTCCCCCGCTGCATCGCCGCGCGCATCGACCGTGCGACTCCACCCACCGACCACCGCAGCGGCGTGGCTAGGGGCTCCGACGAGCTGTGTGCGGCGCGGCCAATGGGGACAGACGCAGTGAGCTTACTGACATGGGCGCGGGTGCTCGGTCCGGTCCCATTCCGCTCGCACCTGCAGCGGTGTTCATCTCCGGCGAGGTGGTAGGTGGATCCAAAGCGCGGCGGCTCGATCTGCATCGCCCGGCCAGCTCGATGCGCCGCTCCCCTTCTTGATCCACCCCCTCTCCTCCTCTTCTAATTTAACTTGATCCGCCCCCTCTCCTCCTCTTCTTCTTCCTTTAATTTCCTGCCTGATGCGGTTTCCTCTTCCCTGAGGAGCTGCGGCGCCGTGACCCGTCCCCACAGCCACGGCCAGGAGCGACGATTTCTCCCCAACTCTGCGGCATGGCGTGCGCTGATCGTTCGTCCCCAAGTCCCCAACGCTGCCACCGGCCGGACACACGACGGTGCTCTCGTCCGGCTCAAAGCACGCGCCGTCGTGGCCCGCCTCCCGCTGCAGCAGCTGGCAAAGAAAGCGGAACGCCTGCGCCCGGCGACATCGGCATCTCCATCGACCGTCTCAAAGAATCGCTACCTTGATCGGTGATGGTAAGCTGAGCTAGCTGGGTTATCTCGATTCAACATGTGTGGTCAATATTTATTTAAATGGTTGACCCATGAATATGTACATACAATCAGACGTACATACCATGCATGTTAAGATGAAACATAAAACAATCTTACTTGATATACTAAGGGGACACAGATCAATTTTCCTGTGATGATCATCTCGTGTGGGTTCGTTTATACGCTTGACTTGTGTTACGACCGGTATCATTGAATTGTACCACCAGTTCCTTTTATGTATTTTTCTTAGTCTGAGAAGACATATGCATCCCGTCGCTTAAAGCATCACAACCTAAAATTAACAGATCAACAAACATGCCATACGCTATACACCAACATGAACAACCGTATGCATAAATTATGTCATATGAAAATGCGGATTGGTCTATACCATATGAATCTTCTGGTACATAAGTGCCATAATCCAGTGTTACATTACTCGGAGCCGACAAGGGAGCATCATGATGGTCTCCTGCCCATAGCAATCTTGATCCATCTGTAAAGTTGTAACCAATAGGAATACAAGACCAATGAAAAACCGTTGAGCAAGTATGGAGGTAACATTCTCAGCATGATTCACACAGCCTTATACCTGGATGCGTTGTGTAACTATCATCAACATTTTCAGCTACGGTGTGATGCTTGCATAACATTCTTCAACATTTGTCGCACCGTCAGTAATGGACAACTCGCATGCGCCGAAATTTCAGATAGTGTGAATTATACATGTAGGTAAGTCCTCGTCTGGTTGATGTTCACTTGCCTTGCCTTTTGAATTCCCCATAAGCACATATGTAATGGCAGCTCCCTGTGAAGAAGATAACATTGCTTGATGTGAATGGTTATCATATATTAATTGCCTTACTTCAAGTTTTACCTTGTGCAAAAACATTTAGCAGCATGTTCTTTATAGTTCTTTGTTTTTCATTTATACAAATCACCTCAGGTTATGTTTATTCAGGTTATCTTTACAAATCACATAGATCAGATTGATACAACATCTAGGAAATCAATACTGCGAACTTTGCACATTAAGGAGTAATCTATAGTCAGGTTACTATAACAAATACTTCGTATACTATATGTTTTCCAATAAATCTGCTTGAGCTAATTTGTTGTTTGGTTTTGTATATTATATTGATCTTATTATCAGGGCCTTCATGATTTCCTTCTTGGAATTGCTTGCTTCTAATTTCTTTGAAAGATACCATGATGCAATTTTGTTTTTCTATCTTGTGTATTATGCTGTTGATTCTTTCTTGCAGTATGGGTTATTGTGTGACCGGTTACAGTATGATAACAAATTTTGTATTTGTGATTTGTCCCCTACCCAAGGAAGCTTCTATATAAAAGATCTCAAAATGCAGGTGTTGGGGAACGTAGTAATTTCAAAAAAATTCCTACGCACACTCAAGATCATGGTGATGCATAGCAACGAGAGGGGAGAGTGTTGTCCACATACCCTCGTAGACCGAAAGCGGAAGCGTTAGATCAATGCGGTTGATGTAGTCGTACGTCTTCATGATCCGACCGATCCAAGTACCGAACGTACGGCACCTCCGAGTTCAGCACACGTTCAGCTCGATGACGATCCCCGGACTCCGATCCAGCAGGGTGTCGGGGATGAGTTCCGTCGACGACGGCGTGGTAGCGATGATGATGTTCTACCGGCGGGGCTTCGCCTAAGCACCGCTATGATATGAACGAGGTGGAATATGGCGGAGGGGGGCACCGCACACGGCTAAGGAACGATCACGAAGATCAACTTGTGTGTCATGGGGTGCCCCCTCCTCCGTATATAAAGGGGGGGAGGAGGAGGGGGCCGGCCAAGGGGGTGGCGCGCCCTAGGAGGGGGAAACCTACTCCAAGTAGGTTTGCCCCTCCCTTTCCTAGTCCAAGAAGGAGGGGGAAGGAAGGAGTGGGAGAGGGGAAAGGCAAGGGGGCGCCCCCCTCTTCCTTGTCCTATTCGGACTCAAGGGGAGGGGGCGCGCCTCTTGCCCTGGCCGGCCCCTCTCTCTCCACTAGGGCCCAACAAGGCCCATTAGTTCCCCCCCGGGGGGGGGGGGGGGTTCCGGTAACCCCCGGTACTCCGATATATATCCGATAACCCCCCGGAACTATTCCGGTATCCGAATATAGTCGTCCAATATATCAATCTTTATGTCTCGACCATTTCAAGACTCTTCGTCATGTCCGTGATCACATCCGGGACTCCAAACAATCTTCGGTACATCAAAACTCATAAACTCATAATATAACTGTCATCGTAACGTTAAGCGTGCGGACCCTACGGGTTCGAGAACTATGTAGACATGACCTAGAACTGTTTCCGTTCAATAACCAATAGTGGAACCTGGATGCTCATGTTGGCTCCTACATATTCTACGAAGATCTTTATCGGTCAAACTGCATAACAATATATGTTGTTCCCTTTGTCATCGGTATGTTACTTGCCCGAGATTCGATCGTCGGTATCTCAATACCTAGTTCAATCTCGTTACCGGCAAGTCTCTTTACTCGTTACGTAATGCATCATTCCGTAACTAACTCATTAGCTACATTGCTTGCAAGGCTTATAGTGATGTGCATTACCGAGAGGGCCCAGAGATACCTCTCCGACAATCGGAGTGACAAATCCTAATCTCGAAATACGCCAACTCAACAAGTACCTTTGGAGACACCTGTAGAGCACCTTTATAATCACCCAGTTACGTTGTGACGTTTGGTAGCACACAAAGTGTTCCTTCGGTAAACGGGAGTTACATAATCTCATAGTCATAGGAACATGTATAGGTCATGAAGAAAGCAATAGCAACATATTAAACGATCAAGTGCTAAGCTAACGGAATGGGTCAGGTCAATCACATCATTCTCCTAATGATGTGATCCCGTTAATCAAATGACAACTCATGTCTATGGTTAGGAAACTTAACCATCTTTGATTTACGAGCTAGTCAAGTAGAGGCATACTAGTGACACTATGTTTGTCTATGTATTCACACATGTATTATGTTTCCGGGTAATACAATTCTAGCATGAATAATAAACATTTATCATGATATGAGGAAATAAATAATAACTTTACTATTGCCTCTAGGGTATATTTCCTTCAGTCTCCCACTTGCACTAGAGTCAATAATCTAGATTACACAGTAATGATTCTAACACCCATGGAGTCTTGGTGCTGATCATGTTTTGCTCGTGGAAGAGGCTTAGTCAATGGGTCTGCAACATTCAGATCCGTATGTATCTTGCAAATCTCTATGTCTCCCAGCTGGACTTGGTCCTAGATGGATTTGAAGCGTCTCTTGATGTGCTTGGTCCTCTTGTGAAATCTGAATTCCTTTGCCAAGGAAATTGCACCAGTATTGTCACAGAAGATCTTCATTGGTCCCGATGCACTAGGTATGACACCTAGATCAGAAATGAACTCCTTCATCCAGACTCCTTCATTTGCTGCTTCCGAAGCAGCTTTGTACTCTTCTTCGAATGTAGATCCCGCTACGACGCTTTGTTTAGAACTGCACCAACTTACAGCTCCACCGTTTAATAAAAACACGTATCCGGTTTGCGATTTAGAATCGTCTGGATCAATGTCAAAGCTTGCATCGATATAACCATTTACGACTAGCTCTTTGTCACCTCCATAAACGAGAAACATATCCTTAGTCCTTTTCAGGTATTTCAGGATGTTCTTGACCGCTGTCCAGTGATCCACTCCTAGATTACTTTGGTACCTCCCTGCTAAACTAATAGCAAGGCACACATCAGGTCTGGTACACAACATTGCATACATGATAGGGGCTATGGCTGAAGCATAGGGAACTCCTTTCATTTTCTCTCTATCTTCTACAGTGGTCGGGCATTGAGTCTGACTCAACTTCACACCTTGTAATACAGGCAAGAATCCTTTCTTTGCCTGATCCATTTTGAACTTTTTCAAAACTTTATCAAGGTATGTGCTTTGTGAAAGTCCAATCAAGCGTCTTGATCTATCTCTATAGATCTTGATGCCCAATATGTAAGCAGCTTCACCGAGGTCTTTCATTGAAAAACTTTTATTCAAGTATCCCTTTATGCTATCCAGAAATTCTATATCATTTCCAATCAACAATATGTCATCTACATATAATATCAGAAATGCTACAGAGCTCCCACTCACTTTCTTGTAAATACAAAGCTTCTCCAAAAGTCTCATAAAACCATATGCTTTGATCACACTATCAAAACGTTTATTCCAACTCCGAGATGCTTGCACCAGTCCATAGATGGATCATTTGGAGCTTGCACACTTTGTCGACACCTTTTGGATCGACAAAACCTTCCGGCTGCATCATATACAACTCTTCTTCCGTAAATCCATTCAGAATGCAGTTTTACATCCATTTGCTAAATTTCATAATCATAAAATGCGGCAATTGCTAACATGATTCGGACAGACTTAAGCATCGCTACGGGTGAGAAAGTCTCATCGTAGTCAACCCCTTGAACTTGTCGAAAACCTTTCGCAACAAGTCGAGCTTTGTAGAAAGTAATATTACCATCAGCGTCAGTCTTCTTCTTAAAAATCCATTTATTCTCGATGGCTTCCCGATCATCGGGCAAGTCAACCAAAGTCCACACTTTGTGGCTTCAAGCCATTTTGCGGAATCTGGGCTCATCATCGCTTCCTCATAGTTCGTAGGTTCGCCATGGTCAAGTAACATGACCTCCAAAATAGGATTACCGTACCACTCTGGTGCGCATCTTACTCTGGTTGACCTACGAGGTTCTGTAGTAACTTGTTCTGAAGTTTCATGATCATCATCATTAGTTCTCACTTATTGGTGTAGTTGTCACAGGAACTGGTTTCTGTGATGAACTATGTTCCAATAAAGGAGCAGGTATAGTTACCTCATCAAGTTCTACTTTCCTCCCACTCACTTCTTTCGAGAGAAACTTCTTCTCTAGAAAGGATCCATTCTTTGCAACAAATGTCTTGCCTTCGGATCTGTGATAGAAGGTGTACCCAACAGTTTCCTTTGGGTATCCTATGAAGACACATTTCTCCGATTTGGGTTCGAGCTTATTAGGTTGAAGCTTTTTCACATAAGCATCGCAGCCCCAAACTTTAAGAAACGAGAACTTTGGTTTCTTGCCAAACCATAGTTCATAAGGCGTCGTCTCAACGGATTTTGATGGTGCCCTATTTAACGTGAATGCGGCCGTCTCTAAAGCGTAACCCCAAAATGATAGCGGTAATCAGTAAGAGACATCATAGATCGCACCATATCTAGTCAAGTATGATTACAACGTTCGGACACACCATTACGCTGTGGTGTTCCGGGTGGCGTGAGTTGCGAAACTATTCTGCATTGCTTCAAATGTAAACCAAACTCGTAACTCAAATATTCTCCTCCACGATCAGATCGTAGAAACTTTATTTTCTTGTTACGATGATTTTCAACTTCGCTCTGAAATTCTTTGAACTTTTCAAATGTTTCAGACTTATGTTTCATTAAGTAGATATACCCATATCTGCTCAAATCATCTATGAAGGTGAGAAAATAACGATATCCGCCACGAGCCTCAACATTCATTGGACCACATACATCAGTATGTATGATTTCCAACAAATCAGTTGCTCTCTCCATAGTACCGGAGAATGGTGTTTTAGTCATCTTGCCCATGAGGCATGGTTCGCAAGTACCAAGTGATTCATAATCAAGTGATTCCAAAAGTCCATCAGTATGGAGTTTCTTCATGCGCTTTACACCAATATGACCTAAACGGCAGTGCCACAAATAAGTTGCACTATCATTATCAACTCTGCATCTTTTGGTTTCAACATTATGAATATGTGTATCACTACTATCGAGATTCATAAAAAATAGACCACTCTTTAAAGGTGCATGACCATAAAAGATATTACTCATAAAATAGAACAACCATTATTCTCGGATTTAAATGAATAACCGTCTCGCATCAAACAAGATCCAGATATAATGTTCATGCTCAACGCTGGCACCAAATAACAATTATTTAGGTCTAAAACTAATCCCGAAGGTAGATGTAGAGGTAGCGTGCCGACGGCGATCACATCGACTTTGGAACCATTTCCCACGCGCATCGTCACCTCGTCCTTAGCCAGTGTCCGCTTAATCTATAGTCCCTGTTTCGAGTTGCAAATATTAGCAACAGAACCGATTATCAAATACCAGTGCTACTGCGAGCTCTCGTAAGGTACACATCAATAACATGTATATCACATATACCTTTGTTCACCTTGCCATCCTTCTTATCCGCCAAATACTTGGGGCAGTTCCGCTTCCAGTGACGGTCTACTTGCAAGAGAAGCACTCGATCTCGTGCTTAGGTCTAGACTTGGGTTTCTTCTCCTGAGCAGCAACTTGTTTGTTGTTCTTCTTGAAGTTCCCCTTCTTTTTCCCTTTGCCCTTTTTCTTGAAACTGGTGTCTTATTGACCATCAAGACTTGATGCTCCTTCTTGATTTCTACCTCCGCAGCTTTTAGCATTGCGATGAGCTCGGGAATTGTCTATTCCATCCCTTGCATATTATAGTTCATCATGAAGCTCTTGTAGCTTGGTGGCAGTGATTGAAGAATTCTGTCAATGACGCTATCATCCGGAAGATTAACTCCCAGTTGAATCAAGTGATTGTTATACCCAGACATTCTGAGTATATGCTCACTGACAAGACTATTCTCCTCCATCTTGCAGCTATAGAACTTATTGGAGACTTCATATCTCTCAATCCGGGCATTTGCTTGAAATATTAACTTCAACTCCTGGAACATCTCATATGCTCCATGACGTTCAAAACGTCGTTGAAGTCCCGGTTCTAAGCCGTAAAGCATGGCACACTGAACTATCGAGTAGTCATCAGCTTTGCTCTGCCAGACGTTCACAACATCTGGTGTTGCTCCTGCAGCAGGTTTGGCACCCAGCGGTGCTTCCAGGACGTAATTCTTCTGTGCAGCAATGAGGATAATCCTCAAGTTACGGACCCAGTCCGTGTAATTGCTACCATCATCTTTCAACTTTGCTTTCTCAAGGAACGCATTAAAATTCAACGGAACAACAGCACGAGCCATCTATCTACAACAAACATATACAAGCAAAATACTATCAGGTACTAAGTTCATGATAAATTTAAGTTCAATTAATCATATTACTTAAGAACTCCCACTTAGATAGACATCTCTCTAATCATCTAAGTGATCACGTGATCCAAATCAACTAAACCATAACCGATCATCACGTGAAATGGAGTAGTTTTCAATGGTGAACATCACTATGTTGATCATATCTACTATATGATTCACGCTCGACCTTTCGGTCTCAGTGTTCCGAGGCCATATCTGCATATGCTAGGCTCGTCAAGTTTAACTGAGTATTCTGCATGTGCAAAACTGGCTTGCACCCGTTGTAGATGGACGTAGAGCTTATCACACCCGATCATCACGTGGTGTCTGGGCACGACGAACTTTGGCAACGGTGCATACTCAGGGAGAACACTTTTATCTTGAAATTTAGTGAGAGATCATCTTATAATGCTACCGTCAATCAAAGCAAGATAAGATGCATAAAGGATAAACATCACATGCAATCAAATATAAGTGATATGATATGGCCATCATCATCTTGTGCTTGTGATCTCCATCTCCGAAGCACCGTCATGATCACCATCGTCACCGGCACGACACCTTGATCTCCATCGCAGCATGGTTGTCGTCTCTCCAACTATTGCTTCTACGACTATCGCTACCGCTTAGTGATAAAGTAAAGCAATTACAGGGCGATTGCATTTCATACAATAAAGCGACAAACATATGGCTCCTGCCAGTTGCCGATAACTCGGTTACAAAACATGATCATCTCATACAATAAAATATAGCATCACGTCTTTACCATATCACATCACAACATGCCCTGCAAAAACAAGTTAGATGTCCTCTACTTTGTTGTTGCAAATTTTACGTGGCTGCTACGGGCTGAGCAAGAACCGTTCTTACCTACGCATCAAAACCACAACGATAGTTCGTCAAGTTAGTTTTGTTTTAACCTTCGCAAGGACCGGGCGTAGCCACACTCGGTTCAACTAAAGTTGGAGAAACAGACACCCGCTAGTCACCTGTGTGCAAAGCACAGCGGTAAAACCAGTCTCGCGTAAGCGTACGCGTAATGTCGGTCCGGACCGCTTCATCCAACAATACCGCTGAACCAAAGTATGACATGCTGGTAAGCAGTATGACTTGTATCGCCCACAACTCACTTGTGTTCTACTCGTGCATATAACATCAACGCATAAAACCTGGCTCTGATGCCATTGTTAGGGAACGTAGTAATTTCAAAAAATTCCCTCGCACACGCCAAGATCATGGTGATGCATAGCAACGAGAGGAGAGTGTTGTCCACGTACCCTCGTGAGACCGAAAGCGGAGCGTTAGAACAACGCGGTTGATGTAGTCAAATGCGTCTTCACGATCCGACCGATCCAAGTACCGAACGTCGGCACCTCGAAGTTCAGCACACGTTCAGCTCGATGGCGATCCCGGACTCCGATCCAGCAGGGTGTCGGGGATGAGTTCCGTCAGCACGACGGCATGGTGACGGTGATAATGTTCTACCGACGTAGGGCTTCGCCTAAGCACCGCTACGATATGACCGAGGTGGAATATGGTGGAGGGGGGCACCGCACACGGCTAAGGAACGATCACGAAGATCAACTTGTGTGTCATGGGGTGCCCCTCCTTCAGATATAAAGGGGAGGAGGAGGGGCTGGCCAAGGGGTGTACGCCCTAGGAGGGGAAACCTACTCCAAGTAGGTTTGCCCTCCCTTTCCTAGTCCAAGAAGGAGGGGAAGGAAGGAGTGGGAGAGGGAAAGGCAAGGGCGCCCCTTCCTTGTCCTATTCGGACGCAAGGGGAGGGGGCGCGCCTCTTGCCCTGGCCGGCCCTCTCTCTCTCCACTAGGGCCCAACAAGGCCCATTAGTTCCGGGGGGGGGGGGGGTTCCGTTAACCTCTGGTACTCTGATATATATCCGATAACCCCCCGGAACTATTCCGGTGTCCGAATATAGTCGTCCAATATATCAATCTTTATGTCTCGACCATTTCGAGACTCCTCGTCATGTCCGTGATCACATCCGGGACTCCGAACAATCTTAGGTACATCAAAACTCATAAACTCGTAATATAACTGTCATCGTAACGTTAAGCGTGCGGACCCTACGGGTTCGAGAACTATGTAGACATGACCTAGAACTGTTTCCGGTCAATAACCAATAGCGGAACCTGGATGCTCATATTGTCTCCTACATATTCTACGAAGATCTTTATCGGTCAAACCGCATAACAACATACGTTGTTCCCTTTGTCATCGGTATGTTACTTGCCCGAGATTCGATCGTCGGTATCTCAATACCTAGTTCAATCTCGTTACTGGCAAGTCTCTTTACTCGTTATGTAATGCATCATTCCGTAACTAACTCATTAGCTACATTGCTTGCAAGGCTTATAGTGATGTGCATTACCGAGAGGGACCAGAGATACCTCTCCGACAATCGAAGTGACAAATCTTAATCTCGAAATACGTTAACTCAACAAGTACCTTTGGAGATACCTGTAGAGCACCTTTATGATCACCCAGTTACGTTGTGACGTTTGGTAGCACACAAAGTGTTCCTCCAGTAAACGGAAGTTACATAATCTCATAGTCATAGGAACATGTATAAGTCATGAAGAAAGCAATAGCAACATATTAAACGATCAAGTGCTAAGCTAACGGAATGGGTAAGGTCAATCACATCATTCTCCTAATGATGTGATCCGTTAATCAAATGACAACTCATGTCTATGGTTAGGAAACTTAACCATCTTTGATTTACGAGCTAGTCAAGTAGAGGCATACTAGTGACACTATGTTTGTCTATGTATTCACACATGTATTATGTTTCCGGTTAATACAATTCTAGCATGAATAATAAACATTTATCATGATATGAGGAAATAAATAATAACTTTATTATTGCCTCTAGGGCATATTTCCTTCAGCAGGAGCCTAAGAAAATGCTACATAAAAGATGTAAACTTCTATATCAGCTATCTAAAAGATATCACATGTGCCTGAAAGTATTATCAGCTTCTTCATCAAGTATCAATTAATTGCAGCTGGGCTTAACCATTGTTTTTTATTTTCTTTGTCGACAGAGAGGCAAGTTCGAGATTCAATTGGATGGACCTTCATGTTGTTTATTGAGTTTCTCATCAGCCATGGTCTTTCTTAAGTGATTATAATGTCAAAGTAGTACATTGCAAACATGTGTATCAATCAGTATAATAACAAGACGCGAACACGGACGCGTTAGGTTGCTGATCCCGGAAGCGGTCAGCAGCGGGTCCTATAGGCGATGCAGCGGCGGAACCTTGAAGTGATCGTGGCGGCGGATCCTGTAGGCGATGTGGCGGATCCTAGAAGTGGTCGGCGGTGGATCCTGGAAGTGATCCGTGGCAGATCCTGAAAGTGATCGGCGGCGGATCTAGGAAGGGATCGTCGTGCGACTCCACAAGTAGATCGTCGCCGGTTCGTGAAGCAAAGCGGTGGCGGCTTTGAACTGGGAGGGCACAGGCGAAGGATGTAGCGGCGGGGCGAAGTGCTGAGCGGCGGCGTAGGGACGGATGACAGCGGCGTACTTCTCATGTGTGCGAGTGATTCGAGGGCAGGAGGAATCGCTCATACCTACCCTCGTAGGTTTTTTTTCATTGGTTAGTTTTCGTAGGTTAATTTTCGTAGATTTTTTTACATCCGTTTTTCTATCAATTGACCGGAGGTTTGCACCCTAGGGGCATCGCAATCTCAGGCTTTTTTGCCGCTCGTCGGTTCGGGAGGGAGGACGAAAAAAAAACATGGTAGGTGGGACGAAAATTAACCGTGGAACGGAGACTACCAACTGAGACATTAGGGGTAGAGATTCTTGCCCGCAGTGCGTTCGGTTCAGAGGAATCTCGATGGTCCCTTCAATTGAAAAGTTTCCCGAGCCTGTATTTTTCACAGGAAATCTAAAATCTGGTAGAACCTCGTGTGTTTTTTCCTGCGTTTTCTCTTCCTCCATACCGAACGGAGCCTTAAGCGAAGGGCCGAATCCAATGGGCCTTGGCTTGTGATGCAGAATATCTATACCTGTTAATAAAGAAATAGGTATTCTTAGTCTGTTTTGCTATTTTATAGAAAACCCTCTAATGTTTCTGACATTAAACCCGCAGTACATATCAAATATTTTTTTCTATACCTACTATTAAAAGAAATAGATATTCTTAGTCCGTTTTGCTATTTTATAAAAAATCCCCTAATATTTCTGACATTAAACCCGCAGTACATATCAAATATTTTTTTAAGTACTCATATCTTCTAAATCGTAACTCCAAATTGAACATGTTATATATGGAATTTGATTAGAAGAAAATGTAGAATCCGAATATGATGTTATTTTATCTGTTAACAATTAAAAAAACTATATCTAGGCTGCAATTTTAATCAACAATGCATTATTCATGTCTTTTTTTTTCATACCGGTGCTGATTCAGCTTGGGGATGAATACCTCAACAAAATCAGGATTGGACATAAAATTGAAGATAAATTTGCTAGAGACACCCAATAAATAAGGACATGCATGAAAAGAAATAAAAAAGGACCCAATAAAGATGGGATGTCTGCTATAAAAGAAATAAAAGATAAAATGCTGAGGAGATCCGATAAAGATGAGATGTTGCGCTATTCTCCTATTTGTAAGAAGAAGAAAAAAAGGACATGCATGAAAAAAAGTAAAAAGGAGGCATGCATGACAAAAAAGACAAGTTTCATAAGACACAAAACACATATTTGACCTGAGGACGAAAAAAATTTACAATCTGAACTCCTTTCGAAAAAATTTCACCGAGCTGACCTTCTCGAGTGGCGCCCGACAGAAAGGCGCCACACTATACTACGCAGCGCCTGGAGCTTAGGCGCTACACGCCGGTCCAGCGTGGTGTTGGAAATATGCCCTAGAGGCAATAATAAAAGCATTATTATTATATTTCCTTATTCATGATAATTGTCTTTATTCGTGCTATAATTGTGTTAACCGGAAATCGTAATACATGTGTGAATAACAGACAACAACATGTCCCTAGTGAGCCTCTAGTTGACTAGCTCGTTGATCGACGAGATAGTCATGGTTTCTGACTATGGACATTGGATGTCATCGATAACGGGATCACATCATTAGGAGAATGATGTGATGGACAAGACCCAATCCTAAACATAGCATAAGATCGCATAGTTCGTTTGCTAGAGTTTTCCAATGTCAAGTATCCTTTCCTTAGACCATGAGATCGTGTAACTCCCGGATACCGTAGGAGTGCTTTTGGGTGTGCCAAACGTCACAACGTAATCGGGTGACTATAAAGGTATGCTACGGTATCTCCGAAAGTGTCTGCATTGGGTTGACATGGATCGAGATCGATTTGTCACTCCGCTTGGCCGGAGAGGTATCACCGGCCCTCTCGGTAATGCATCATCACAATGAGCTCAATGTGATCGAAGTGTTTGATCACGGGATCATGCATTACGGTAACGAGAAAAGTGACTTGCGATAACGAGATTGAGCGAGGTATTGGTATACCGACGATCGAATCTCGGCAAGTAAAATACCGATTAACAAAGGGAATCGTATACGGGATTAATTGAATCCTTGACATCGTGGTTCATCCGATGAGATCATCGTGGAACATGTGGGAGCCAACATGGGTATCCAGATCCGCTGTTGGTTATTGCCCGAGAGCCGTCTCGGTCATATGCTTGTCTCCCGAACCCGTAGGGTCTACACATAAGGTTGATAACGCTTAGGGTTGTAGGAATATGTATGTGCAGTAACCCGAATGTTGTTCGAGTCCCGGATGAGATCCCGGACGTCACGAGGAGCTCCGGAATGGTCCGGAGGTAAAGAATTATATATAGGAAGTGCTGTTTGACCATCGGGACAAGTTTGGTGATATCGGTATTGTACTGGGACCACCGGAGGGGTCCTGGTCCACCAAGTGGGGCCACCAGCCCCAAGGGGCCACATGGGCCCTAGGTGGTGCGCCCTAGGCCCACATGGGCCAGGGAACCAGCCCCAAAGGGCCCATGCGCCTAGGGTGGAAAAGGGAGAGTCCATGAGGGGAAGGCACCTCCGAGGTGCCTTGGGGAGGTGGACACCTCCCCTCTCTTGGCCGCACCCTCCCTTGGAGGAGGGGCAAGGCTGCGCCCTCCCCTCCTTGGCACCTATATAAAAGGGGGGAGGGAGGGCAGCAGCACCTTGCCCTGGGCGCCTCCTCTCCCTCTCCAACACATCCTCCTCCTCCGTGAGTGCACGGCGAAGCCCTGCCGAGTATCTTGCAAGTTCCACCATCACCACACCGTCGTGCTGCTGCTGGAGCCATCTTCCTCAACCTCTCCTTCACCTTGCTGGATCAAGAAGAAGGAGACGTTACGCTGACCGTCACGTGTGTTGAACGCCGGAGGTGCCGTCCGTTCGGCACTAGATCATCGGTGAATTGGATCGCGGCAAATCGACTACCTCATCCACGTTCACTCCGGCGCTTCCGTTGCGATCTACAAAGTGGTATGTAGATGCTAACCAATCTGAATACTCGTTGCTAGATGAACTCATAGATGGATCTTGGTGAAACCGTAGGAAAAATTTTAATTTTCTCGCAACGTTCCCCAACAAAGGGCATCATGAGCTAGGTCTATGCGTAGTTCTTCTTCTTGTGAGTAGAACACAATTTGTTGTGGGCGTAGATGTTGTCAATTCTTCTTGCCGTTACTAGTCAATCTTGATTCAGCGGTATTGTGGGATGAAGCGGCCCGGACCAACCTTACACGTGACGCTTACGTGAGACCGGTTCCACCGACTAACATGCACTAGATGCATAAGGTGGCTGGCGGTGTCTCATCTCTCCTACTTTAGTTGGATCGGATTCGATGAACAGGGTCCTTATGAAGGGTAAATAGAGATTGACAAATCACGTTGTGGTTTGAACGTAGGTAAGAAAAGCGTTCTTGCTAGAACCCTAATTCAGCCACGTAAAATTTGCAACAACAATTAGAGGACGTCTAACTTGTTTTTGCAGCAAGTGCTTTGTGATATGATATGGCCGAAGTTGTGATGAATGATGAATGATCTATATGTGATGTATGAGATGTTCATGCTATTGTAATAGGAATCACGACTTGCATGTCGATGAGTATGACAACGGCGAGAGCCATAGGAGTTGTCTTTATTTTTTGTATGACCTGCGTGTCATTGAAGAACGCCATGTAAACTACTTTACTTTATTGCTAAACACGTTAGTCATAGAAGTAGAAGTAGTCGTTGGCGTGACAACTTCATGAAGACACGATGATGGAGATCATGATGATGGAGATCATGGTGTCATGCGGTGACAAGATGATCATGGAGCCCGAAGATGAAGATCAAAGGAGCTATATGATATTGGCCATATCATGTCACTACTTTATATAATTGCATGTGATGTTTATTATGTTTTATGCATCTTGTTTACTTAGAGAACGACGGTAGTAAATAAGATGATCCCTCATAATAATTTCAAGAAGTGTTCACCCTAAGCTGTGCACCGTTGCTAAGGTTAAATCGTTCAAGCACCACGTGATGATCGGGTGTGATAGGTCCTTACGTTCGCATACAACGGGTGTAAGACAGATTTACACACGCAAAACACTTAGGTTGACTTGACGAGCCTAGCATGTACGGACATGGCCTCGGAACACGTAAGACCGAAAGGTCGAGCATGAGTCGTATAGAAGATACGATCAACATGAAGATGTTCACCGATGTTGACTAGCCCGTCTCACGTGATGATCGGACACGGCCTAGTTGACTCGGATCATGTAATACTTAGATGACTAGTAGAGGGATGTCTATCTAAGTGGGAGTTCATTAAATTTGATTAAATGAACTTTATTATCATGAACTTAGTCTAAATATTTACAATATGTCTTGTAGATCAAATGGCCAACGTAGTCCTCAACTTCAACGCGTTCCTAGAGAAAACCAAGCTGAAAGACGATGGTAGCAACTATACGGACTGGGTCCGAACACGAGATTATCCTCATAGCTGCCAAGAAAGATTATGTCCTACAAGCACCGCTAGGTGAAGCACCTGTTCTCCCTGCAGAACAAGACGTTATGAACGCTTGGCAGACACGTTCCGATGATTACTCCCTCGTTCAATGTGGCATGCTTTACAGATTAGAGCCGGGGCTCCAAAAGCGTTTGAGAGACATGGAGCATATGAGATGTTCAAGAGCTGAAAATGGTTTTCCAAGCTCATGCCGGGTCGAGATATGAAGTCTCCGATAAATTCTTTAGCTGTAAGATGGAGGAAAATGGCTCACGGTGAACACATACTCAAAATGTCTGGGTTGCACAACCGCTTGACTCAAGCTGGAAGTTAATCTCCCGGATGAAGCGGTCATTGATGAATCCTCCATCGCTTCCACCTAGCTACAAGAGCTTTGTGATGAACTACAATATGCAGGGGATGGTAAAGACCATTCTGAAGTATATGCTAGGCTGAAATCAGCAGAGGTAGAAATCAAGAAGGAGCATCAAGTGTTGATGGTGAATAAAACCACTAAGTTCAAGAAGGGCAAGGGTAAAAAGAACTTCAAGAAAGACGGCAAGGAAGTTGCCGCGCCCGGTAAGCAAGTTTCCGGGAAGAAGCCAAAGAATGGACCCAAGCCCGAAACTGAGTGCTTTTATTGCAAGGGAAGTGGTCCTTTGGAAGCGGAACTGCCCCAAATACTTAGCGGACAAGAAGGCCGGCAAAACCAAAGGTATATGTGATATACATGTAATTGATGTGTACCTTACCAGTACTGTAGTAGCTCTTGGGTATTTGATACGGTGCGATTGCTCATATTTGTAACTCAAAGCAGAGCTGCGGAATAAGCGGAGGCTGGCGAAGGGCGAGGTGACGATGCAGCGTCGGGAATGGTTCCAAGGTCGATGTGATCGCCGTCGGCACGCTGCCTCTACATTTACCTACGGGATTAGTTTTAAACCTCAATAATTGTTATTTAGTGCCAAGTTTGAGCATGAACATTGTATCTGGATCTCGTTTAATTCGAGATGGCTACTCATTTAAATCCGAGAATAATGGTTGTTCTAGAGATATGTTTTATGGTCATGCTCCGATGGTTAATGGTTTATTCTTGATGAATCTCGTACGTGATGATACACATATTCATAATGTGAGTACCAAAAGAGTTAAAGTTGATAACAATAGTCCCACATATTTGTGTACTTTGCCGCCTTGGTCACATAGGTGTCAAACGCATGAAGAAGCTCCATGCGGATGGACTTTTAGAGTCTCTTGATTATGAATCATTTGACACGCGTCACGAACCATGCCTCATGGGTAAAATGACCAAGACTCCATTCTCGGGAACAATGGAGCGAGCAACCAACTTATTGGAAATCATACATACCGATGTGTGCGGTCCAATGAGTGTTGAGGCTCATGGTGGCTATCGTTATGTTCTCACCCTCACCGATGACTTGAGTAGATATGGGTATGTCTACTTAATGAAACACAAGTCCTGAGACCTTTGAAAAGTTCAAGGAATTTCAGAGTGAGGTTGAAAATCAACGTGATAGAAAGATCAAGTTTCTCTGATCGATCGTGGAGGAGAATCTTGGAGTCACGAATTTGGCACACACTTAAGAAAATGTGGAATAGTTTCACAACTCACGCCGCTGGAACACCTCGGTGATAATGGTGTGTCCGAACGTCGTGTCGCACTCTATTAGATATGGTGCGATCTATGATGTCTCTTACCGATTTACCGCTATCTTTTTGGGGCTATGCTTTAGAGACTGCCGCATTCACTTTAAATAGGGCTCCGTCGAAATCCGTTGAGACGACACCGTATGAATTATGGTTTGGGAAGAAACCTAAGCTGTCGTTTCTAAAAGTTTGGGGATGCGATGCTTATGTCAAGAAACTTCAACCCGAGAAGCTCGAACCCAAGTCGGAAAAATGCGTCTTCATAGGATACCCGAAAGAAACTGTTGGGTATACCTTCTACCTCGAATCGAAGGCAAGATCTTTGTTGCCAAGAATGGATTCTTTTCGGAGAAAGAGTTTCTCTCGAAAGAAGTAAGTGGGAGGAAAGTAGAACTTGATGAAGTGTTACCTCTTGAACCGGAAAATGGCGAAACTCAAGAAATCGTTCACGAGGTGCCTGCACCAACTAGAGAGGAAATTAATGATTATGATCAAGATACTTGATCAAGCTCCTACTAAAATTCGAAGGTCCACAAGGGCACGTTCCGCACTGTGAGTGGTACGGAACCCTGTCTTGGAAATCATGTTGTTAGACAACGGTGAACCTTGAACTATGAGGAAGCAATGGCGGGCCGGATTCCGACAAATGGCTGGAAGCCATGAAATCCGAGATAGGATCCATGTATGAAAATGAAGTATGGACTTTGGTGACTTGCCCGTTGAGCGGCGAGCCATAGAAAATAAATGGATCTTTAAGAAGAAGATGACGCGGATGGTAATGTGACCATCTATAAAGCTCGGCTTGTCGCTAAGGGTTATCGACAAGTTCAAGGGGTTGACTACGATGAGACTTTCTCACGGTAGCGAAGCTGAAGTCCGTCCGAATCATGTTAGCAATTGCCGCATACTATGATTATGAGATATGGCAAATGGACGTCAAAAGCGGCATTCCTTAATGGTTTCCTTAAGGAAGAATTGTATATGATGCAGCCGGAAGGTTTTGTCGATCTTAAGAATCTTTGACAAGGTGTGCAAGCTCCAACGCCGATTTATGGGCTGGTGCAAGCATCTCGGAGTTGGAACATTCGCTTTGATGAGATGATCAAAGCGTTTGGGTTTCTACAGACTTATGGAGAAGCCTGTGTTTACAAGAAAGTGAGTGGGAGCTCTGTAGCATTTCTCATATTATATGTAGACGACATACTTTTGATGGGAAATGATATAGAACTCTTGGACAGCATTAAGGCCTATCTGAATAAAAGTTTTTCAATGAAGGACCTTGGAGAAGCTGCTTATATATTAGGCATCAAGATCTATAGAGATAGATCGAGACGCCTCATAGGTCTTTCACAAAGCACATACCTTGATAAGATATTGAAGAAGTTCAATATGGATCAATCTAAGAAGGGGTTCTTACCTGTGTTACAAGGTGTGAAATTGAGCTCAGCTCAATGTCCGACCACGGCGGAAGATATAGAAGAGATGAGTGTCATCCCCTATGCCTCAGCCATAGGTTCTATTATGTATGCCATGCTGTGTACCAGACCTGATGTAAACCTTGCCGTAAGTTTGGTAGGAAGGTACCAAAGTAATCCCGGCAAGGAACAACTGGACAGCGGTCAAGAATATCCTGAAGTACGAAAAGGACTAAGGAAATGTTTCTCGTTTATGGAGGTGACGAAGAGCTCGTCAGTAAAGGTTACGTCGACGCTTAGCTTGACACAGATCTGAATGACTCTAAGTCACAAACCGGATCGTGTATATTTTGAATGGTGGGGCGATGGTAGTGCGATTTGCAAGCAAAGCGTCGTGGCGGGATCTACATGTGAAGCGGAGTACATGGCAGCCTCGGAGGCAGCACATGAGGCAATTTGGGTGAAGGAGTTCATCACCGACCTCGAGTCATACCCAATGCGTCGGGGCCAATCAAGCTCTTCTGTGACAACACCGGAGCTATTGCACTTGCAAAGGAGCCCAGGTTTCACAAGAAGACTAGGCACATCAAGCGTCGCTTCAACTCCATTCGTGAAAATGTTCAAGATGGAGACATAGAAATTTGTAAAGTGCACACGGATCTGAATGTCGCAGATCCGTTGACTAAACCTCTCCCTAAGGCAAAACATGATCAGCACCGTAACTCTATGGGTGTTCGATTCATCACAATGTAACTAGATTATTGACTCTAGTGCAAGTGGGAGACTGTTGGAAATATGCCCTAGAGGCAATAATAAAAGCATTATTATTATATTTCCTTATTCATGATAATTGTCTTTATTCGTGCTATAATTGTGTTAACCGGAAATCGTAATACATGTGTGAATAATGACAACAACATGTCCCTAGTGAGCCTCTAGTTGACTAGCTCATTGATCGACTGATAGTCATGGTTTCCTGACTATGGACATTGGATGTCATCGATAACGGGATCACATCATTAGGAGAATGATGTGATGGACAAGACCCAATCCTAAACATAGCATAAGATCGCATAGTTCGTTTGCTAGAGTTTTCCAATGTCAAGTATCCTTTCCTTAGACCATGAGATCGTGTAACTCCCGGATACCGTAGGAGTGCTTTGGGTGTGCCAAACGTCACAACGTAATTGGGTGACTATAAAGGTATGCTACGGGTATCTCTGAAAGTGTCTGTTGGGTTGACATGGATCGAGGCGGGATTTGTCACTCCGCTTGACGGAGAGGTATCACCGGGCCCTCTCGGTAATGCATCATCACAATGAGCTCAATGTGATCGAAGTGTTTGATCACGGGATCATGCATTACGGTAACGAGAAAAGTGACTTGCCGGTAACGAGATTGAACGAGGTATTGGTATACCGACGATCGAATCTCGGGCAAGTAAAATACCGATTAACAAAGGGAATCGTATACGGGATTAATTGAATCCTTGACATCGTGGTTCATCCGATGAGATCATCGTGGAACATGTGGGAGCCAACATGGGTATCCAGATCCCATTGTTGGTTATTGCCCGAGAGCCGTCTCGGTCATGTTCGCTTGTCTCCCGAACCCGTAGGGTCTACACACTTAAGGTTGATAACGCTAGGGTTGTAGGAATATGTATGTGCAGTAACCCGAATGTTGTTCGAGTCCCGGATGAGATCCCGGACGTCACGAGGAGCTCGAAATGGTCCGGAGGTAAAGAATTATATATAGGAAGTGCTGTTTGACCATCGGGACAAGTTTTGGTGATATCGGTATTGTCTGGGACCACCGGAGGGGTCCCGGGGGTCCACCAAGTGGGGCCACCAGCCCCAAGGGGCCACATGGGCCCTAGGTGGTGCGCCTAGGCCCACATGGGCCAAGGGGAACCAGCCCCAAGGGGCCCATGCGCCTAGGGTGGAAAAAGGAGAGTCCATGAGGGGAAGGCACCTCCAGGGGTGCCTTGGGAGGGTGGACACCTCCCCTCTCTTGGCCGCACCCTCCCTTGGAGGGAGGGGCAAGGCTGCGCCCTCCCCTCCTTGGCACCTATATAAAGGGGGAGGGAGGGGCAGCAGCACCTTTGCCCTGGACGCCTCCCTCTCCCTCTCCAACACATCCTCCTCCTCCGTAGTGCACGGCGAGAAGCCCTGCCGAGTATCTTGCAAGTTCCACCATCACCACACCGTCGTCTTTGCTGCTGGAGCCATCTTCCTCAACCTCTCCTTCACCTTGCTGGATCAAGAAGAAGGAGGCGTTACGCTGACCGTCACGTGTGTTGAACGCGGAGGTGCCGTCCGTTCGGCACTAGATCATCGGTGAATTGGATCGCGGCAAGTACGACTACCTCATCCACGTTCACTCCGGCGCTTAGTTGCGATCTACAAAGTGGTATGTAGATGCTAACCAATCTGAATACTCGTTGCTAGATGAACTCATAGATGGATCTTGGTGAAACCGTAGGAAAAATTTTAATTTTCTGCAACGTTCCCCAACACGTGGCAGCCCGGGCCCCACTCCTGGTTGTGCAGCGCCTAGCTGAAAGGAGTTGCACAGTGTAGTGCAGCGCCTAACCGAAAGGAGTTGCACTACCTTTTATTAAACCTGTTGTAACTTTTAATCCGTGCATCCGATGAAAATGTGCCTTATATGAAAGTTGTACATTTTTCCGTTTTCTACGCAATGTTGGCATCTTCATCTATGTTAGGATCAATTTGCTTGATGAAAACCCTGTTGCAAAAGTGCATCATGATATAACCGGAGAATCTGTTAAAATTTACAAACTTGGCATGATGATAGCCATTCACCTATAGCTCTTACGCGTTTTCAACCTACATGAGTTTTGCACTGCATAATGTGTACTTTCACGCCATGCCTATGCTTCCCATGTTAATCATCCTTAACATGTTCATTTCTTGGATCTAAGTGACTAACATGATATAAGTGAACTTACATGTAATGTTACATTTTGTAAGATCCATAGTAATTAATCCTGACATCATATGAATATGATCTAACTATGAAAGTTGGAAATTTTTTTGTCTACTTAAGTCTATGTCATTTTCATACCCACTAAATATTTGCATCACTATGTTTTGAGACACTAAAGTACCTAAGGCAATGTTCTGCCAGATTGACACGTTAATTTCACCAAGACACTGGATATCACCAAGCCACGACCCTGCTGATAAAATGCAAAGTTCTGCCACTTGGGTTCAACTTGTCAACCGCCTTTTGTGCGGTCAGTCCACTTCTGACAATCTTTGTTGATTGTCGACCACCGGGAGCGAAGATATCGGTCGGATCGGTCAATTCCACTCTTGTTGTGTAGATCAAAGTGCTCCTTCATCCTGTTCCAATAAGCATCTCTACTTTGATCACCTCCAACGGATGGATCCCTCGACCCTTGCAACCAAGTATTGCATAGTAAGACGTCTTCTTCGTTGGTGTAGTTGCCTCCTCTTCCTTTCTCGCGTCGACAATGCCCTCACCATCCTCGTCCACCTCGAACTCATGGTCATCGAAATGCATGTCATTGATTTGAGACCAATGCGAGTTGTTGGAGCCAACACCCATAGTTGACATATATGCCTCATCGTTGAAGCTACAAAGTATATAAAATGAAGCAAATAAGCTATCTATATGTGTGCATTCAAAAAATAACAACAACAAAAAGTTGGCGAATTTTATACTTTTGGGGCATTTCCTCAAACACCTTGTGCGCGTCGGCCGCCGGCTCAACAAGTGAGCTCGTCGGCGCTTCGGTAGCCGCCGCACCCGCGCACACCCTGCAAGCTTCTTCCTCGACGGCTTCGAAGAGCCGGAGCCGTCCGTCGCCTTGTTCTTCTTCGCGGATGCCTTGCACTTCTTCAGCCGCGCCGCATTTGGTAGCTTCAAGAGGGGGTCACGTGGCTTCATGGCGGGTTAGATCATATTCATATGATGTCATGATTAATTACTATGGATCTTACAAAATGTAACATTCTGTGATGAAGTTCACTTATATCATGTTAGTCACTTAGATCCAAGAAATGAACATGTTAAGGATGATTAACATGGCAAGCATAGGCATGGCGTGAAAGTACACATTATGCAGTGCAAAACTCATGTAGGTTGAAAACGCGTAAGAGCTATAGGTGAATGGCTATCATCATGCCAAGTTTGTAAATTTTAACAGATTATGTCAGTTATATCATGATGCACTTTTGCAACAGGGTTTTCATCAAGCAAATTGATCCTAACATAGATGAAGATGCCACCATTGCGTAGAACACGGAAAAATATACAACTTTCATATAAGACACGTTTTCATCGAATGCACGGATTAAAAGTTACAACAGTTTTAATATAAGGTAGTGCAACTCCTTTCGGTTAGGCGCTGCACTACACTGTGCAACTCCTTTCAGCTAGGCGCTGCACAACCAGAAGTGGGGCCCGGGCTGCCACGCTGGACGGCGTGTAGCGCCTAAGCTCAGCGCTACACGGTATAGTGTGGCGCCTTTACATCGGCGCCACTCGAAACGGTCAGCTCGGTGAAATTTTTTCAAAATGAGTTCAGGTTGTGAATTCTTTTCGTCCTCAGGTCAAATATGTGTTTTTTGCCGTTTCATAAGATATAAATAGTGATGACACAGGGACCTACACCTATGACATGTATGGCAAGAAATAGTGATGAAATAGGGGCGTAAGTATCTGCGTCCACAGGAGATCATACAAAAATGTTCTTTTCTAGACAAAAAAAATCTCTTTATAATTAAAAAATCATGCATCTTTTTAACAACCTTTTTAACAACTCTTCATGTATTTAAGAAATATGCATGTGAAAGAAAAAGTGTTCAAGAGTTACCCTAAGTTGGTGATTCTTCAACTGAAAATTGATACTGATGCACACATGTCTCCATAGTGTGCTAACGTGTCATCATTTGTTTTTGTCATTTTTCTTTACTCGCCTGTAACAATACCCCATTCTAAATATGACATGAATAAATGCATGATCACTTACCCGTTTCTTTGTACGGATCAAATCTACATGCAAGCCATGTTGAAATAGAATATCTGTAGAATCTTAAACTGCACTTTTATAGGTTAAGACCATCTTTGTTTGAGCCGTAGTTACAAATTCTCAGATTATAGACCATTTTTTGCAAATTAAAAATGTGTGATATTTTTTTCCCGTTGTAATGCACGGACCTTTTTGCTAGTAATTTAGACGGTCGATAGGCTTGAACACCGTGGTTGGACCACCTACGGTCTTTGTCCTCTATGTTTACGCATCCTCCTTTGCCACTACCGCTTCTCTGTAAGGGTGTGATACGGCGTGGTTGCTTGCCTCCGTCTTCATGATGTCAAGTCCATGCTTGGAGGAGGGCGACAAGCGTCAAACATTTGTGGTCTAGGATCGCTAAAGCCATGACCTCCACCTTGATGCTAGTCTCTTGGGGATTATTAAAGACCGTAAAGCTAGGGTCTTCTGCGGCTCGCCCCTACGGCCATTCTGCGCAATATTAAGGAAGAAGTTAGTTTGTGGGTGAACATGGGCGCTAAGCAATTGGGTAATGTAATGTAATGTCGTAAGAGTGATGATCTTTTATTTTGAACCCTCTGTTGGGTCCCCTGTTTCGAACCTCTTTCTTTAGTTAATGAAAATGACAAATCTTTTATCTTCTTTAAAAAAACTAGAAAATACCTCGCGCGTTGCTGCGTGGATCGATTGCAATGTATTTTAGTGATTTGATTGTATGAATCTTTCATCATTGAATTACTAATATATATATGAACTAAAGCTAAAAATAAATATTATATATTGTATTTGATTATTGTGTAGTCAGAAAATATTTTGAATATAGGTGATACAGCGTAATAGAAAAAAAAATTATGCATGTTGAGTGGACTTCTGATGAGGTGGCATGTGTGGTGAGTTGAAAGGTGTGTATGAGGTCAATTGATAATGATTTTTTTCTCTCATGTACGTAGTTGTGGGTCTTTGATAATGTGGCATGTGTACATGTTAAGATAAATAGGATAATGGGGGTATATAGGATAACTGCAATGGGCTATTTATTTATTCTTGAGAGAAAAACAATGGGCTATATATGGTGTCGGCGCGGGGCAACCAAGGACCTCCTCGTCAGCGCATCTAGCACCGACGGGACGCGGATGGGTTGTGGGTCACGACACGTTGGCTCGCTCGACTGTTCATGCTTGTTATTTCCAGGAAAAATATTTTTCTGTATAATGAAAAAAATCATATATTCATCAAAGGGTAAGGGAAAAATAATTTATATTTAGTTACATAGTTAATTGTTTTTGGTGCAGAAAAAATGTAACTAACATAATTCAAATTATAGTAATTAAATTAACTAAACATTATGGAGGTTGATAATTTATTTCTTGCAGAAGAGTCAATCCTTCTTTTCTCACTTCAAGATTTATTATCTCCAGCCACCCATTGAGGATGGAAATTTATTATCCTTCCCATATTAACTACTGCTCAGACAAATATATGTAGCCGTATTTCAGTGTTAAATACCTGAGTTGGAGTGACAGTTAATATGGGAAGAAGGGAGTAATAAATAAGTTAAGCAAACTTGTTTAGTCGTCTTCTTTGAACTATGTCTCCATTCATATGATAGAAAAATCATATATTGCCATAAATACTTAATTTCCTTTATCCATATTTCTCCATAGATAGCAAGTTTTAATTAGTATAAAAAACTAAACCAATGACCATTCATGATTCCATCCATATTTGATCAATTCTCTTTAGCACTTCGCAATGAAAAGAGGAATTCCACAGCTGTATAAACAATTATGAATTCAAAAAAATCATAAATTATGAAAAAAGTTCAAGAAATTAAAAAAGACACAAATTTGAAAAATGTAAGTGAAATAACAATGCTTTGATTTTGATCTTTACTTCTTTCTTGGATGTCTAAAGTTTGTGTTCGCATTTCATCAAAGGAAAAGTGGGGTGTACCCACATGAAGAAAAGAGTTGCTCGAAATAAAAAATATTAGTGAATTAGAAAATGTTCATGAGTTCAAAAAATGTTTGAGCATTAGAAGCCACTAATTGGAAAATTCATAGATTTTTAAAAATGTTTGCAATTTTTAAGAAAATCTTCAAGACTTTTTGTAAAGTAGTTCAAAAACGAATCATGAATTAAGAAAATGATAAAAAAAGCAACGCTCATGGATTTGAGATAAGCTAACAAATTTGAAAAAACTTCACATATTAGGAAAAGATAAAAGAAAAGGAAGAATCATAAAACGAAGAAAAAAGCAGAGGAAAAAAAGAAAAGAAAAGACTAAAAACCCCATCACTAAGGTTCTGAAAGCGGCCCCAAAAAAATAGGAAAAGTGGGTTGACCCAGAAACACACAAGGGATAAGCTAGAGTGTGCGCCCCATACAGACAGACCTCTATTGGCATCTTGTTTTCTCAAAAGAAAAAAAAAACTCTATTGGCATCTTAAGGATTTGCCTGTGACCAAAGCGGACACCACCATGCAGTTTCGGCCGTCCCAGTGCAGGGGCTCAGGGCACCTTGTTTCCTTCTTTTCATTTTTTTACTTTTCATTGTTTACTGAAATTGAAAATTTATTCAAGACTTCGAAAAATGCTAATAAATTTTAAGGATGCTCATAAATTAATTAAATGTTCATGAATTTTAATAAGATTCTCAAATATTTAAAAAGTGCATGAATATTAAAAGTGCTCGAAAATTTTCAAAATATTATAGGATTAAAAATTTTCTTCAAATTCAGAAAAACTTTTGCTTATTTAAAAAATTGAAAAAATTGTTCGCAGCAGTCAAAAAACATATTCACAAATTCGAATTTCTATTCACTAATTTTCAAAAATGTCCACGTATCCAACAAATGTTCACCAATTCAAAAGGATGTTGAAAATTCCAAAAATGTTCGCGAATTTCAAATGTGTTCATGAATTTTAATATTTTTCATATGTTCTCTTAAGAAGAACGAAAAACAAATTAAAACAAGGTCAAAGCCAGAAAAAAAACCAACAAAAAGCAAAGGAAAGGGAAAAGCTCGATTGGGAAGGTTCTAGAAGCTTTTTGAAACAGGTAGGAAAAGTGGACCGGACCACTCACACACCGATAGTCCTACATGCACGGTAAGTAACATATGGTCTACAGGGTTCACTCACACTAATTATCTAACCCCCTGAATTTCAGGTTTGTGGGCCCCCTTTTCCTCTCTAATCCAACCAGAAATAGCTAACTAACATCAATCCATAGAATTCTTAGAACCTCGTCACACACGTAGGGTAAACTGAGTTGTGCACCCCGTACGAACTTTTCTTTGTTCGGCTCTTAAGGATTTCCTCACGACCAAACGCGAACACCCTGTAGGGTCTCGGCCAGCCCAGTGCAGGGAACCTTTTTGGTTTGTCTTCGTTTTTTCTGTATTTAATTTGTCTTTTATTTTACACCAAAATTAAAGAAATTCAAGGTGAATTTAAGAAATGCACATCGATTTTTAGTTTTTTAACGAATTTTAAAAAATATTTCTTTAAAATTTCATGAATTTTTCTGATTTAAAAAAATCTTAGATTCAAAATTGTTCCAGAAATTAAAACAAATACTCATGAATTCAGAAAATACTATCAGATTTCAAAAGTAGTAACCAAATTTAGAAAATATTTTGCTAAATTTCAAAAGGTCATCTCAGATTTCGAAAAAGATGCTCCCGATTTTTTTCTAAATTGTGAAAACAACTCCTGATTTCATAGATGTTCAATTGGACAAAATAGGAATTTAAAAAATATATAAAAATAATAATAGCAGAAAAAGAAAAAAAATGCAAAAGCGAATAAACACTTCCAGGAAAGCTTTGATAATCTTCCTAAAATCAGTGGGAGCAAACAGCCTATGAAGCCCAACGTGGGCTGGCTGAATGTGCTAGCGGTTCGCATTTGATTAGTACACCCGCCCTACGCGCGCCATGTTCTACCTAACTATTTTTTGAGGGGTTACCCTATTTGGTGCGCGCGCGGGACGCTAGTAGCGACCCCCCAACCCCGCCACAAATCATTTCGGCCGGCCCATCTTGCTCGTTTCCCGTTTTTTGCAGGTTCTAGAACCTCCCCAAACCATTTTTTTTGTGTGTGTTGTTCTTTCCGTTTTTTTTCTTTTTTCAAATCTCTTTTAGTTTTCTTTTTTATTTCCCTCTTAATTTCATTTTCGTTTCTTGATTCATTGGTTTTACCAAATTTACAACCATTTTTAAAAATTTGAACAATTTTTAAAATCAGTGATTTTTTGGCAAATTTTTCATGGAATTCAAAATTTTCATTGAAATAAAAAATATTTTTTTTTCAAAAACTGCATAAATTATACACAAATGTGCGTAAAATAATGAAAAAATGGTCGTCAAATTCAAAATATGTTCTCCAAAGAAAAATTAGTTCGTCAAAATAAAAATGGTTTCGTCCAAAATTTGTTTTCATCATATTCAAATATTTATAAAGTTATTAAAATGTTCAGCGACTTCAAAAATGTCTTTGAACTCAAAATTTGTTCGCCAAATTCAGAAAAAATACATTAAATTTAATTTTGTTCATACCGAAATATTCATCAATATTCAAACAATGTTCATAAAAATCATTGAAATACAATTTTTTTCATCAAAATTATGAAAATGTTCATTTTTTAGAAATTGGAAGAGTATTCTGAATTCGTGAACATTGTTTTAAATTTGTGAATAGTTTTTCATTAGTGAACAGTTTTTTGCAATTCAAAACTTGTGGGCTGCATGCTCGCTTCTTTCCCAACGTGCAGGTCGCTATATAGGAGATCCCCTGCGCAATAGGGATTATTGTATTGGATGCCCCTATGAAGATTCTATACGCCTGTGGGCCTGCGTGCTACAACATCCAAAATAGAGGGATCTCCGTTTGGATAGGGCTTGTGAATGACAATGTTAATGGGCCAGGCACTGTGGGGCCTATTAATGTATATGTTTTTAGTTTGACAAAATTAACCTAAAAATATGTAATAATTTTTTAATATTATTGTCTTTTTAGTAAGAAGGAAACTATATATATAATTAGAAATTAATGTACCTATAAACAAATGTTCATATATACAAAAAAATCATCTTATATTTCATGAAAGTTTACTATAAATTACAACATAAAATTTAATTGAAAATTCAACGCAATTAATTTAGAAAATCTAAATGTGCGTTAGAATATATATTCGCATAAATTTTAAAAAATGTACCTATTTTCTCTACAAATTATAATTCGACAAAAGTCAGGAAAAAAATTATAGTGAATAAAACAGGAAGAAGAACACAAAAGAGAAAAGGAAAAACAGTAATAACAGAAAGCACAAAAAGGAAATAAAAACATAAAGGGGAAGAAGAAGGAAAAAATGTGTCGCACCTACCGGGTGGCATATAGAAATTCTGCTGAATCCAAGCAAACCTTTGTGTTGCGTAAGGTTCCTCTCCCTAATGGCAGCTCACCATATAGGAATTGGGGAATTGCATACAATCTCAGATATGTAATTTGAATCTGGAAGTGAGAGAGAGAGAGAGAGAGAGAGAGAGAGAGAGAGAGAGAGAGAGAGAGAGAGAGAGAGGGGAAAACATGAGAGTAGGTGAGTTTACACCCTCAAAATTCGACAACCCTCAAGAACATGCCTCAACGCACTTTACGTGAATCGAGTAACTGGACGGGGGAATCATATACGGCGCGTACCGCGCGCCCTAGCAAGGTAGCGCGCACCCCCTTCCGCGCTGGGCGTTCTCATGGGCTGGCCCAATTTTCAATTTTTTCTTTTTTTCCTTTCCTTTTCTGTTTTTCTTTTTCTTCCCTTTTTATCTTTAATTTTTCACCCTTTTGCGAATTTTATTTCCAAATTCACAAACATTTTTTCATCGAACTAAAAAATATTTATCGATGTAAAAAAATGTACATCGAATTCAACTTTTTGTTCATCGGATTTAGAAAATGTTCATCAAAATTCAAAAAAAAAAATCACCAACCTAATTTTTTTTCATTAAATTCCAATTTCTTTATCATTTTATTTTTTTCATCAAATTCAAAAAATAACATTGAATTCAAAATTTGTTCATTCATTTTTTTAAACAGTTCTTGAATACAAATTTTGTTCATCAAGTTCAAAAATGTTCACTAAATTCAAAATCTGTTCTTCAAGTTTTAAAATTGTTGATCATTAGTGAAGAATGCTCATAATTTTTTAAATATATATATAGAAATGTTCATCCAAATTCGAAAAATGTTTATTTTTGTAAATCATAGACATTTTTTAATTCAAGAACTGTTTTTGACAATTCAAAACTCACAATATTTTGAAATATTAGAACCTTTTTGTAATCCCGAATTATTTTAACATATAATAAAACAAAAACAGAAAATAAAAACAAACAAAAAAACAGGGAGCGTTCATCCCCGCACATGGGCCGGCCCAACAGGGAGCGCATGGGGCTGGGGGTGCGCGCTTCCCCAACTGCGAGAGCAACTAGTTGACAAGTGCTCCTTCGAGAGCCTCACAACTAGCACTTGCGGGTGGGCTAAGAGCGCGCAGACGCCACCACGTGTCGCGCTCTGGGCGCTCCCTTCGAATTCTTTTTATTTTTCAGCATGCGTTTTTGGCTTTTTAAACAGTTTTTTGTTTCTGGTTTTTTTCGACCTTTTGGTTTTTCACTGGTTTTCCTTAGCTTTTGGACCAAAAAAGATTTCAAATTCTTTTTTACGCGAAAAATGCGTTATTTTACACATAAATATAGTATCTGGGGTTACAAGCACAATGAGCACACATCCGGTCTCTGCATATTTAGGATGACATAGCAACACAAATGCACACAGGTAAAACATCATACCGACAAATCACAAAGTCATATAAGAACGAAACTATGCCTAGGCGGAGAGAGAGAAAAGAAAAGAAAAAAGAGCAATCAAAATAGTGATTGACCATATACAACAACGACCATCCACACCAACCATTTCTTGACAACATGAGGACTACGAGAAATGTTCTCCAAAAGGAACAACCTCATGAAGTGAACGACACGCAAGCGCCGCCGCCGCTGGATCCAACAATTGAAGGGTAGATCATGTGTTTTCACCTTGAATGTTGAGTCTGAGTGAATTCCAAGCAACATCTTCAACAAGTAATGACGTAAACTAGGGTTAGACCTAGGGTTTTCACTATAGATCTCAAGACAAGGTGCTATGCACAAAATCATGACATGATATGCCATGCGACAGATGACCACTGCCTGCATGAGTAGATAGTGGAGTCGTGACAAGTGTCGCTTGCCACAACATGATGTATGATACGTCCATTTTGCATCATGCTTTTATATCGATATTTATTACATTATGGGGTGTTATTACACATTATGTCACAATACTTATGCCTATTCTCTCTTGTTTTACAAGGTTTACATAAAGAGGGAGAATGCCATTTGGAATTACAGAAATTTGGAAAAGGAGCAATTATTAGAGACCTATTCTGCACAACTCCAAAAGTCCTGAAACTCCACGGAAGTTATTTTTGGAAATAATAAAAATACTAAGGGAAGAAAATACCAGAGGGGACCCACACCCTGGCCACGAGGGTGGGGGCGCCCCCTGCCTCGTGGGCCCCCTGGTGGCCCTCCGGTGCCCGTATTCTACTATATGAAGTCTTTCGTCCGAGAAAAAAATCATAAGCAAGCTTTCGGGAAGAGACTCCGCCGCCACGAGGCGGAACCTTGGCGGAACCAATCTAGGGCTCTGGCGAAGCTGTTCTACCGGGGAAACTTCCCTCCGGGAGGGGGAGATCATCGCCATCGTCATCACCAACGCTCCTCTCATCGGGAGGGGGCCAATCTCCATCAACATCTTCACCAGCACCATCTCCTCTCAAACCCTAGTTCATCTCTTGTATCCAATTCTTGTCTCTAAGTCCGAGATTGGTACCAGAGGTTGCTAGTAGTGTTGATTACTCCTTGTAGTTGATGCTAGTTGGTTTATTTGGTGGAAGATCATATGTTCAGATCCATTACGCATATTAATACTCCTCTGATTATGAACATGAATATGCTTTGTGAGTAGTTACGTTTGTTCCTGAGGACATGGGAGAAGTCTTTCTATTAGTAGTCATGTGAATTTGGTATTTGTTTGATATTTTGATGAGATGTATGTTGTCTCTCCTCTAGTGGTGTCATGTGAACGTCGACTACATGACACTTCACCATTATTTGGGTCTAGATGAAGGCTTTGGGAAGTAATAAGTAGATGATGGGTTGCTAGAGTGACAGAAACTTAAACCCTAGTTTATGCGTTTAGCCGTAAGGGCTGATTTGGATCCATATGTTTCATGCTATGGTTAGGTTTACGTTAATACTTCTTTTGTAGTTGCGGATGCTTGCAATAGGAGTTAATCATAAGTGGGATGTTTGTCCAAGTAAGGGCAGCACCCAAGCACCGTTCCACCCACATATCAAATTATCAAAGTACCGAACGTGAATCATATGAACGTGATGAAAACTAGCTTGACGATAATTCCCATGTGTCCTCGGGAGCGTTTTCCTTCATATAAGAAATTGTCCAGGCTTGTCCTTTGCTACAGAAAGGATTGGGCCATCTTGCTGCACTTTATTTATACTTGTTACCCGTTACAATTTATCTTATCACAAAACTATCTGTTACCGACAATTTCAGTGCTTGCAGAGAATACCTTACTGAAAACCGCTTATCATTTCCTTCTGCTCCTCGTTGGGTTTGACACTCTCACTTATCGAAAGGACTACTATAGATCCCTTATACTTGTGGGTCATCAAGACTCTTTTAAAGCGCCGTTGCGGGTGAAGCGCCTTTGGTAGGTGGAATTTGGTAAGGAAAAATATATATAGTGTGCTGAAATTTCATCACTTGTTACTATGGAAAGCAATCCTTTGAGGGGCTTGTTCGGGTATCTTCACCCCGACCGATGAAACAAATAGTTGCTCCTCAACCTCTTGAACCTACTGAAAATGTTTACTTTGAAATTCCTTCGGGTATGATACAAAAGCTGCTAGCTAATCCTTTTGCAGGAGATGGAACATTGCATCCCGATTTACACTTAATCTATGTGGATGAAGTATGTGGATTATTTAAGCTTGCAGGTATGCCCGATGATGTTATCAAGAAGAGGGTCTTTCCTTTATCTTTGAAGGGAGATGCATTGACATGGTATAGTCTATGTGATTATATGGGATCATGGGACTACAAGAGATTGAAATTGGAATTTCATCAGAAGTTTTATCCTATGCATCTTGTTCATCGTGATCGTAATTATATATATAATTTTTGGCCTCACGAAGGAGAAAGCATCGCTCAAGCTCGGGGGAGGCTTAAGTCAATGTTATATTCATGCCCCAATCATGGGCTCTCAAGAGAGATGTTTATTCAAAAAATTTATGCTTGGCTTTCTGACAACAATCGCTCCATGCTCGATACTTCTTGTACTGGTTCCTTTATGATGAAGACTATTGAATTCAAATGGAATTTATTGAAAAGAATTAAACGCAACTCTGAAGATTGGGATCTCGACGAAGGTAAGGAGTCAGGTATAACACCTACGTTTGATTGTGTTAAATCTTTTATGGATACCGACGTTTTCCGTAAATTTAGCACTAAATATGGACTTGACTCTGAGATAGTATCTTCTTTCTGTGAATCCTTTGCTACTCATGTTGATCTCCCTAAGGAGAAGTGGTTTAAATATAATCCTCCCGTTGAAGTAAAAGTAGTTGCACCTATTAAAGTTGAAGAAAAGACTGTCACTTATAATGATCTTGTTGTTCCCTCGCTTATGTTGAGAAACCACCTTTCCCTGTTAGGTTAAAAGATCATGCTAAAGTTTCAACTGTAGTCAACAAAAGTAATATTAGGACACACAAACCTCCTGAGCAAGTTAAAGTTGAACCTAATATTGCTATGGTTAAAGATCTCTTGGCTGATAATATTGATGGGCATGTTATTTACTTCTGTGATGAGACCGCTAGAATTGCTAAACCTGGTGCCAAAGATAAACATAGACCTGTTGTAGGCATGCCGGTTATTTCTGTTAAAATAGGAGATCATTGTTATCATGGCTTGTGTGATATGGGTGCTAGTGCTAGTGCAATACCTATTTCCTTATATCAAGAAATTATGCATGGTACTGCACCCACCGAGTTAGAAGAAATTGATGTTACCATTAAGCTTGCTAATAGAGATACTATTTCACCAATTGAGATTGTTAGAGATGTTGAAGTCTTGTGTGGGAAAGCTAAATACCCTGCTGATTTTCTTGTTCTTGGTTCCCCACAAGATAGCTTTTGTCCCATCATATTTGGTAGACCCTTCTTGAACACTGTTAATGCTAGGATAGACTGCAAAAAGGACGTTGTTACTATTGGTTTGGATGATATGTCTCATGAGTTTAATTTCTCTAAATTTCGTAGACAATCTCATGATGAGGAATTGCCTAGTAAAGATGAAATTATTGGTCTTGCTTCTATTGCCGTACCCCCTAATGATCCTTTAGAACAACATTTGCTAGACCATGAAAATGATATGTTTATGAATGAAAGAAGGGAAATAGATGAAGTATTCTTTAAGCGAGGACCTATTACGAAACACAACTTGCCTGTTGAAATCCTAGGGGATCCTCCTCCACCCAAGGGTGACCCCGTGTTTGAGCTTAAACCATTACCTGATACTCTTAAATATGCTTATCTTGATGAAAAGAAGATATATCCTGTTATTATTAGTGCTAAACTTTCAGAGCATGAAGAAGGGAAATTATTGAAAACTCCGAAGAAGCACTGTGCTGCTATTGGATATACTCTCGATGATCTTAAGGGCATTAGTCCCACTCTATGCCAACACAAAATAAATTTGGAGAAAGATGCCAAACCAGTTATTGATCACCAACGACGACTAAATCCGAAGATGAAGGAAGTGGTAAGAAAGGAAATACTAAAGCTCCTTGAGGCAGGTATAATTTATCTCGTTGCTGATAGTCAGTGGGTAAGTCCTGTCCATTTTGTCCCTAAGAAGGGAGGTATTACTGTCGTTCCTAATGATAAAGATGAATTGATTCCGCAAAGAATTATTACAGGTTATAGGATGGTAATTGATTTCCGCAAATTAAATAAAGCTACTAAAAAAGATCATTACCCTTTGCCTTTCATTGATCAAATGCTAGAAAGACTATCCAAACATACACATTTTTGCTTTCTAGATGGTTACTCTGGCTTCTCTCAAATACCAGTGTCAGCTGATGATCAAGCAAATACCACTTTTACTTGTCCTTTCGGTACCTTTGCTTATAGACGTATGCCTTTTGGTTTATGTAATGCACCTGCTACCTTTCAAAGATGTATGATGGCTATATTCTCAGATTTTTGTGAAAAGATTTGTGAGGTTTTCATGGATGAATTCTCTGTTTATGGATCCTCTTTTGATGATTGCTTGAGCAACCTTGATCGAGTTTTGTAGAGATGTGAAGACACTAACCTTGTCTTGAACTGGGAGAAGTGCCACTTTATGGTTAATGAAGGTATTGTCTTGGGGCATAAAATTTCTGAAAGAGGTATTGAAGTTGATAAAGCTAAAGTTGATGCTATTGAAAAGATGCCATGTCCCAAGGACATCAAAGGTATAAGGAGTTTCCTTGGTCATGCCGGTTTTTATAGGAGGTTCATTAAGGACTTCTCAAAAATTTATCGGCCTCTGACTAATCTATTACAAAAAGATATTCTTTTTGTCTTTGCTGATGATTGTGTAGAAGCATTTGAAATACTTAAGAAAGCATTAATCTCTGCACCTATCGTTCAGCCACCCGATTGGAATTTACCCTTTGAAATTATGTGTGATGCTAGTGATTACGCTATAGGTGCTGTTCTAGGGAAAAGAGTTGATAAGAAATTAAATGTCATTCAATATGCTAGTAAAACTCTAGACAGTGCCCAGAGAAATTATGCCACTACTGAAAAAGAATTCTTAGCAGTTGTATTTGCTTGTGATAAGTTCAGACCTTATATTGTTGATTCTAAAGTAACTATTCACACTGATCATGCTGCTATTAAATATCTTATGGAAAAGAAAGATGCTAAACCTAGACTTATTTGATGGGTTCTCTTGCTACAAGAATTTGATTTGCATATTATTGATAGAAAGGGAGCCGAGAACCCCGTTCTTGGAACAACTTGTCTAGGTTAGAAAATGTTCTTGATGACCCACTACCTATTGATGATATCTTTCCTGATGAACAATTGAATGTCATAAATGCTTCTCGTACTGCTCCATGGTATGCTGATTATGCTACTTACATTGTTGCTAAATTTATACCACCTAGTTTCACATACCAGCAAAAGAAAAAGTTTTTCTATGATTTAAGACATTACTTCTGGGATGACCCACATCTTTATAAAGGAGTAGATGGTGTTATTAGACGTTATATACCTGAGCATGAACAGGAACAGATCCTACGCAAGTGTCACTCCGAGGCTTATGGAGGACACCACTGAGATAGAAGCGCACACAAGGTATTGCAATCTGGTTTTTATTGGCCTACTCTCTTCAAGGATGCTCGTAAGTTTGTCCTGTCTTGTGATGAATGTCAAAGAATTGGTAATATTAGTAGACGTCAGGAAATGCCTGTGAATTATTCACTTGTTATTGAACCATTTGATGTTTGGGGCTTTGATTATATGGGACAGTTTCTGCCTCTAATGGATATACACATATTTTAGTTGCTGTTGATTACGTTACTAAGTGGGTAGAAGCTATTCCAACTAGTAGTGCTGATCATAACACTTATATTAAGATGCTTAAAGAAATTATTTTTCCGAGGTTTGGAGTCCCTAGATATTTAATGACTTATGGTGGTTCACATTTTATTCATGGTGCTTTTCATAAAATGCTTGCTAAGTATGATGTTAATCATAGAACTGCATCCCCTTATCACCCATAGTTTAGTGGTCAAGTAGAATTGAGTAACAGAGAGCTCAAATTAATTTTGCAAACGACTGTTAATAGATCTAGAAAGAACTGGTCCAAGAAACTTGATGATGCATCATGTGTTGGGGAACGTAGCAGAAATTCAAAATTTTCCTCGTGTCACCAAGATCTATCTATGAAGAAACCAGCAACGAGGGAAGGAGAGTGCATCTACATACCCTTGTAGATCGCTAAGCGGAAGCGTTCAAGAGAACGGGGTTGAAGGAGTCGTACTCGTCGTGATCCAAATCACGGAGATCCTAGTGCCGAGCAGACGGCACCTCCGCGTTCAACACACGTGCAGCCCGGTGGCGTCTCCCACGCCTTGATCCAGCAAGGAGAGAGGGAGAGGTTGAGGAAGACTCCATCAATCAGCAGCACAACGGCGTGGTGGTGGTGGAGTAGCGTGGCAATCCTGCAGGGCTTCGCCAAGCACCGCGGGAGAGGAGAAGGGAGAGAGGTAGGGCTGCACCAAGGAGAGGTCAAACTCTTGTGTTGGGAGCCCCAAAACCCTCAAGTATATATAGGGGAGAGGGAGGGGGGTGCGCCCCCTCTAGGGTTTCCACCCCAAGGGGTGCGGCTGCCCCCAATCCCATCTAAGGGTGGCGGCCAAGGGGGGAGAGGGGGGAAACTTGCCCCCCAAGTTAGGTGGAAGCACCCCCTCCCCAAACCCTAGGCGCCTTGGGCCCTTGTGGGGGGGCGCACCAGCCCACCTAGGGCTGGTCCCCTCCCACTTGGCCCATGCAGCCCTCCGGGGCGGTGGCCCCACTTGGTGGACCCCCGGGACCCTCCCGGTGGTCCCGGTACGTTACCGATAAAACCCGAAACTTTTCCGGTGACCAAAACAGGACTTCCCATATATAAATCTTTACCTCCGGACCATTCCAGAACTCCTCGTGACGTCCGGGATCTCATCCGGGACTCCGAACAACATTCGGTAACCACATACAAACTTCCTTTATAACCCTAAGCGTCGCCATCGAACCTTAAGTGTGTAGACCCTACGGGTTCGGGAACCATCTTGAGACATGACCGAGGCGTTCTCCGGTCAATAACCAACAGCGGGATCTGGATACCCATGTTGGCTCCCACATGTTCCACGATGATCTCATCGGATGAACCACGATGTCAAGGACTCAATCAATCCCGTATTCAATTCCCTTTGTCTAGCGGTATTGTACTTGCCCGAGATTCGATCGTCGGTATCCCGATACCTTGTTCAATCTTGTTTCCGGCAAGTCTCTTTACTCGTTCCGTAACACATCATCCCGTGATCAACCCCTTGGTCACATTGTGCACATTATGATGATGTCCTACCGAGTGGGCCCAGAGATACCTCTCCGTTTACACGGAGTGACAAATCCGATCTCGATTCGTGCCAACCCAATGAGACACTTTCGTGAGATACATAGTGCACCTTTATAGTCACCCAATTACGTTGTGACGTTTGATACACCCAAAGCATTCCTACGGTATCCGGGAGTTGCACAATCTCATGGTCTAAGTAAATGATACTTTACATTAGAAAAGCTTTAGCATACGAACTACGATCTTTGTGCTATGCTTAGGATTGGGTCTTGTCCATCACATCATTCTCCTAATGATGTGATCCCGTTATCAATGACATCCAATGTCCATGGTCAGGAAGCCGTAACCATCTATTGATCAACGAGCTAGTCAACTAGAGGCTTACTAGGGACATGGTGTTGTCTATGTACCCACACATGTATCTGAGTTTCCTATCAATACAATTATAGCATGGATAATAAACGATTATCGTGAACAAGGAAATATAATAATAACTAATTTATTATTGCCTCTAAGGCATATTTCCAACAGTCTCCCACTTGCACTAGAGTCAATAATCTAGTTCACATCGCCATGTGATCAACATCGATAGGTCACATCGCCATGTGACCAACATCCAAAGAGTCTACTAGTGTCTTAAACTAGTTCACATCACCATGTGATTAAGTCTCAATGAGTTCTAGGGTTTGATCATGTTTTGCTTGTAAGAGAAGTTTTAGTCAGCGGGTCTGCAGATTCAGATCCGTATGTACTCGCAATTCTCTATGTCATATTGTAAATGCTGCTTCCACGTTCCACTTGAAGCTATTCCAAATGGTTGCTCCACTATATGTATCCGGTTTGCTACTCGAGTCATTCGGATAGGTGTTAAAGCTTGCATCGACGTAACCCTTTACGCCGAACTCTTTATCACCTCCATAATCGAGAAATGTTTCCTTATTCTTCTAAGGATAATTTTTGACATTGTCCAATGATCCGTTCTGGATCATTCTTGTACCTTAGTGACTCATGGCAAGGCACACTTCGGTGCGGTACACAGCATAGCATACTATAGAGCCTACGTGCTGAAGCGTGAGGGGACGGCCTTCGTCCTTGTCTCTCTTACGCCATGGTCGAGCTTTTAACTCTTAACTTCATACCTTACAACTCAGGCAAGAACTCCTTCTTTGGTGATCCATCTTGAACACCTTCAAGATCATGTCAAGGTATGTGCTCATTTGAAAGTATTATTAAGAATTTTGATCTATCTTATAGATCTTGATGCTTATTGTTCAAGTAGCCTAATCCAGGTTTTCTATTGAAAATCATCTTTCAAATAACCCTATTTGCTTTCCAGAAATTCTACATCATTTCTGATCATCAATATGTCAACAACATATACTCATCGTAAATTCTATAGTGCTCCCACTCACTTCTTTGGAAATACAAGTTTCTCATAAACTTTGTATAAACCCAAAATCTTTGATCATCTCATCAAAGCGCACATTCCAACTCCGAGATGCTTACTCCGGTCCTTAGAAGGATCACCGAGCCAAAGACACCTTTTAGCATCCTTAGGATCGACAAAAAACTTTCTGATTGTATCACATAGAACCTTTCCTTACGAAAACTGGTGAGGAAACTCATTTTGACATCCATCTGCCAGATTTCATAAATGCAGCTTATGCTAACATGATTCCGACGGACTTGAGCATCGTTACGGATGATAAAATCTCATCGTAGTCAACTCCTTGAACTTGTGAAAAAACTCTTCGCCACAAGTCGAGCTTCCTAGACGATGATATTACCGTCCACGTCCGTCTTCTTCTTAAAGATCCATTCATCTCAATGGCTTGCCGATCATCGGGCAAGTCCACCAAAGTCCATGCTTTGTTATGATACATGGATCCTATCTCGGATTTTATGGCTTCTAACCATTTGTCGGAATTTGGGCCCACCATCGCTTCTCCATAGCTCGTGGGTTCATTGTTGTCTAGCAACATGACCTTCAAGACATGATCACCGTACCACTCTGAAGCGATGCATCCTTGTCACCCTCGAGGTGCGGTAGTGACTTGATCCAAAACTTCATGATCACTATCATAAGCTTCGACTTCAATTGGTGTAGGTGCCACAGAACAACTTCACGTGCCCTTGCTACACACTTGTTGAAGTGACGGTTCGATAACCTCATCAAGTCTCCACCATCCTCCCACTCAACTCTCCGAGACAAACCTTTCCTCGAGAAAGGACCCGATTCAAGAAACAATCCCTATTGCTTTCGGATCTGAATTAGGAGGTATACCCAACTGTTTTGGGTGTCCTATGAAGATGCATTTTATCCGCTTTGGGTTCGAGCTTATCAACCTGAAACTTTTTCACACAAGCGTCGCAGCCCCAAACTTTCAAGAAACGACAACTTAGGTTTCTCCAAACGGTGTCGTCTCAACGGTGGTGCCCCATTAAAGTGAGTGCGGTTGTCTCTAATGCCTAACCCATGAACGATAGTGGTAATTCGATAAGAGATATCATGGTACGCACCATATCCAATAGAGTGCAACTATGATGTTCGGACACACCATCACACTATGGTGTTCCAGCGGTATTAATTGTGAAACAATTTGCACAATGTCTTAATTGTATGCCAAAACTTCGTAACTCAGATATTCATCTCTATGATCATATCATAGACATTCTATTCTCTTGTCACGAAGATCTTAAACTTCACTCTGAAATTACTTGAACCATTCAATAATTCAGACTTGTGTTTCATCAAGTAAATATACTCAACATCTACTCGAATCATCTGTGAAGTAAGAACATAACGATATTCATTTGCATGCCTCAAAGACTCATTGGACTGCACACATCAAAATGTGTTACTTCCAACAAGTTGCTATCTAGTTCCATCTTCTTTGAAACCGAGGCTTTTAGGTCATCTTGTCCATGTGGTATGATTTGCATATCTCAAGTGATTCAAAATCAAGTGAGTCTAAACGATCCATCTGCATGGAGTTTCTTCATGCTTATACACCAATAGACATGGTTCGCATGTCTCAAACTTTTCAAAAACGAGTGAGTCCAAAGATCCATCAACATGGAGCTTCTTCATGCGTTTTACACCAATATGACTTACATGGCAGTGCCACAAGCAAGTGGTACTATTATTACTAACTTATATCTTTTGGCATGAAAACGTGTATCACTACGATCGAGATTCAATAAACCATTCCTTTAGATGCAAGACCATTGAAGGTATTATTCAAATAAATAGAGTAACCATTATTCTCCTTAAATGAATAACCATATTGCGATAGACATAATCCAATCATGTCTATGCTCAACATAAATACCAAATGACAATTATTATGGTTTAATACTAATCTTGATGGTAGAGGGAGCGCGAGCGATGTTTGATCACATCAAACTTGGAAACACTTCCAACACATATCGTCAGCTCACCTTTAGCTAGTCTCCGTTTATTCCGTAGCTCTTTTATTTCGAGTTACTAGCACTTAGCAACCGAACCGGTATCTTAATACCCTGGTGCTACTAGGAGTACTAGTAAAGTACACATTAACATAATGTATATCCAATATACTTCTATCGACCTTGCCAGCCATCTCATCTACCAAGTATCTAGGGTAATTCTGCTCCGATGGCTGTTCCCCTTATTACGTAAGCACTTAGTCTCGGGTTTGGGTTCAACCTTGGGTTTCTTCACTAGAGCAGCAGCTGATTTGCCGTTTCATGAAGTATCCCTTCTTGCCCTTGCCCTTCTTGAAACTAGTGGTTTCACCAACCATCAACAATTGATGCTCCTTCTAGATTCCTACTTTCGCGGTGTCAAACATCGCGAATATCTCAAAGATCATCATATTTATCCCTGATTTGTTATAGTTCATCACGAAGCTCTAGCAGCTTGGTGGCAATGACTTTGGAGAAACATCACTATCTCTAGAAGATCAACTCCCACTCGATTCAAGTGATTGTTGCACTCAGACAATCTGAGCACAAGCTCAACAATTGAGCTTTTCTCCCTTAGTTTGCAGGCTAAGAAAATCGTCGGAGGTCTTATACCTCTTAACGTGGGCACGAGCCTGAAATCCCAATTTCAGCCCTCGAAACATCTCATATGTTCCATGACGTTTCGAAAACGTCTTTGGTGCCTCAACTCTAAACCGTTTAACCGAACTATCACGTAGTTATCAAAGCGTGTATGTCCGATGTTCGTAACATCCACAAACGACGTTTGGGGTTCAAAGACACTGAGCGGTGCATTAAGGACATAAGCTTTCTCTGTCCGCATAATCGCTCTTGTCAACTTTCAACTATATTTTTCTAGGAACATATCTAAACAGAGGAACTAAAGCGCGAGCTTACGACATAATTTGCAAAAGGTCTTTTGACTATGTTCAGGATAATTAAGTTCATCTTATGAACTCCCACTCAGATAGACATCCCTCTAGTCATCTAAGTGATTACATGATCCGAGTCAACTAGGCCGTGTCCGATCATCACGTGAGACGGACTAGTCATCATCGGTGAACATCTTCATGTTGATCGTATCTACTATACGACTCATGCTCGACCTTTCGGTCTCTGTGTTCCGAGGCCATGTCTGTACATGCTAGGCTCGTAAAGTTAACCCTAAGTGTTTTGCATGTGTAAATCTGTCTTACACCAGTTGTATGTGAACGTAAGAATCCATCACACCCGATCATCACGTGGTGCTTAGAAGCGACGAACTTTAGCAACGGTGCACGCTTAGGGAGAACACTTCTTGAAATTGTTGTAAGGGATCATCTTATTTACTACCGTCGTTCTAAGTAAACAAGATGCATAAACATAATAAACATCACATGCAATTATATATAGTAGTGACATGATATGGCCAATATCATATAGCTCCATTGATCTCCATCTTCGGGCTCCATGATCATCATCGTCACCGGCATGACACCATGATCTCCATCATCATGATCTCCATCATCGTGTCTTCATGAAGTTGTCTCGCCAACTATTACTTCTACTACTATGGCTACCGGTTAGCAATAAAGTAAAGTAATTACATGGCGTTGTTTAATGACACGCAGGTCATACAATAAATAAAGACAACTCCTATGGCTCCTGCCGGTTGTCATACTCATCGACATGCAAGTCGTGAATCCTATTACAAGAACATGATCAATCTCATACATCACATCACATTCTTCTTGGCCATATCACATCACATAGCATACCCTGCAAAAACAAGTTAGACGTCCTCTAATTGTTGTTTGCATGTTTTACGTGGCTGCTATGGGTTTCTAGCAAGAACGTTTCTTACCTCGCAAAACCACCACGTGATATGCCAATTGCTATTTACCCTTCATAAGGACCCTTTTCATCGAATCCGTTCCGACTAAAGTGGGAGAGACTGGCACCCGCTAGCCACCTTATGCACCAAGTGCATGTCAGTCGGTGGAACTGTCTCACGTAAGAGTACGTGTAAGGTCGGTCCGGGCCGCTTCATCCCACAATACCGTCGAAACAAGATTGGACTAGTAACGGTAAGCATATTGAACATCATCAACGCCCACAACTACTTTGCATTCTACTCGTGCAAGGAATCTACGCAATAGACCTAGCTCATGATGCCCTTTGTTGGGGAGCGTGGCGAGAAATTCAAAATTTTCCCTCGTGTCACCAAGATCTATCTATGGAGAAACCAGCAACGAGGGAAGGAGAGTGCATCTACATACCCTTGTAGATCGCTAAGCGGAAGCGTTCAAGAGAACGGGGTTGAAGGAGTGCATTACTCGTCGTGATCCAAATCACCGGAGATCCTAGTGCCGAACGGACGGCACCTCCGCGTTCAACACACGTGCAACCCGGTGACGTCTCCCACGCCTTGATCCAGCAAGGAGAGAGGGAGAGGTTGAGGAAGACTCCATCCAGCAGCAGCACAACGGCGTGGTGGTGGTGGAGGAGCGTGGCAATCCTGCAGGGCTTCGCCAAGCACCGCGGGAGAGGAGAAGGGAGAGAGGTAGGGCTGCGCCAAGGAGAGGTCAAACTCTTGTGTTGGGAGCCCCAAAACCCTCAAGTATATATAGGGGAGAGGGAGGGGGGTGCGCCCCCTCTAGGGTTTCCACCCCAAGTGGTGCGGCTGCCCCCAATCCCATCTAAGGGTGGCGGCCAAGGGGGGAGAGGGGGAAACTTGCCCCCCAAGATAGGTGGAAGCACCTCCCCAAACCCTAGGCGCCTTGGGCCCTTGTGGGGCGCACCAGCCCACCCGGGCTGGTCCCTCCCACACTTGGCCCTCAGCCCTCCGGGGCAGTGGCCCCACTTGAGTGGAACCCAGGACCCTCCCGGTGGTCCCAGATGCGTTACCGATAAAACCCAAACTTTTCCGGTGACCAAAACAGGACTTCCCATATATAAATCTTTACCTCCGGACCATTCCGAACTCCTCGTGACGTCCGGGATCTCATCCGGACTCCGAACAACATTCGGTAACCACATACAAACTTCCTTTATAACCCTAAGCGTCATCGAACCTTATGTGTAGACCCTACGGGTTCGGGAACCATGCTGCACATGACCGAGGCGTTCTCGGTCAATAACCAACAGCGGGATCTGGATACCCATGTTGGCTCCCACATGTTCCACGATGATCTCATCGGATGAACCACGATGTCAAGGACTCAATCAATCCCGTATTCAATTCCCTTTGTCTAGCGGTATTGTACTTGCCCGAGATTCGATCGTCGGTATCCCGATACCTTGTTCAATCTTGTTTCCGCAAGTCTCTTTACTCGTTCCGTAACACATCATCCCGTGATCAACCCCTTGGTCACATTGTGCACATTATGATGATGTCCTACCGAGTGGGCCCAGAGATACCTCTCCGTTTACACGGAGTGACAAATCCGATCTCGATTCGTGCCAACCCAATGTACACTTTCGAGATACCGTAGTCCACCTTTATAGTCACCCGATTCGTTGTGACGTTTGATACACCCAAAGCATTCCTACGGTATCCGGAGTTGCACAATCTCATGGTCTAAGGAAATGATACTTGACATTAGAAAAGCTTTAGCATACGAACTACGATCTTTGTGCTATGCTTAGGATTGGGTCTTGTCCATTACATCATTCTCCTAATGATGTGATCCCGTTATCAATGACATCCAATGTCCATGGTCGTGAAACCGTAACCATCTATTGATCAACGAGCTAGTCAACTAGAGGCTTACTAGGGACATGGTGTTGTCTATGTACCCACACATGTATCTGAGTTTCCTATCAATACAATTATAGCATGGATAATAAACGATTATCGTGAACAAGGAAATATAATAATAACTAATTTATTATTGCCTCTAGGGCATATTTCCAACATCATGGGCCTATAGAACTGCATATAAAAATCCTATGGGAATGTCTCTGTATAAAATGGTTTATGGAAAAGCATGTCATTTACCTCTCGAATTAGAACATAAGGCATATTGGGCTATTAAAGAGCTCAATTATGATTTCAAACTTGCCGGTGAGAAGAGGCTATTTGACATTAGCTCACTTGATGAATGGAGAACACAAGCCTATGAGAATGCCAAACTGTTTAAAGAAAAAGTTAAAAGATGGCATGACAAAAGGATACAAAAGCGTGAGTTTAATGTAGGTGATTATGTGTTACTATTCAACTCTCGTTTAAGATCTTTTGCAGGAAAACTTCTCTCTAAATGGGAAGGTCCTTACGTTATCAAGGAGGTCTATCGTTCCGGTGCCATAAAAATCAACAACTTCGAAGGCACAAATCCGAAGGTGGTGAACGGTCAAAGAATCAAACATTATATCTTAGGTAATCCTATAAATGTTGAAACTAATATTATTGAAACCGTAACACCGGAGGAATACATAAGGGACACTTTCCAGAACGTTTCAGACTCCGAAAAGGAATAGGTATGTGGTACGGTAAGTAAACCGACTCCAAAACAGTTCTAATGTCATTTTTTCTCCGTTTTGGAATATCTAAGAAAATAGGAAAATAAGAAGTAGTATGGGAAGGACACGAGGCTTCCACGAGGGTGGGAGGCGCGCCCTACCCCCTGGGCGCGTCCCCCTGCCTCGTGGGCACCTCGTGTGCTCTCCGGACTTCGTTTTCTTGCACAATACTTCTTTTGGTCGGTAAAAATTCATTATATAATCTCCCAAAGGTTTTGACTCTTGTACCACGCAAATATACTCTGTTGTTGTTTCGAGCTGTTTCTGCCGCAGATTAGAGCAAGATGTCATCTCAGGATTCTGACGGAGAGAGCTATGTCTCACACCTCACCGCTGACCCCAAGACCTATGGAGATCTATCTCCTTGTGGTCGAACTACGGATGAGGAGGAGGATGCTCATTTGATGAAGATCAAAGATTCAAGTTCGGAGGAGGAAGATGTCGCTCTACCTCAACCTTGGGATATGCACGTGAAGTTTAAGAAGTCTAGTCTCCCTAAGAGGGCTAAACTGTCTAACAACCGATCTATTCCTTCTCATTTTCGGCAGAAAAGCAAAGGAGATTTATGCGACAAGATCTTGAAGCTAGAATCGGAGGTCGATGATTTAAAGGAGGAAATTGCTCTTCTCAATTACAACATGAAGAAGCTGAAAGCACAATTGTCATCATCACCACCATCCTCTTCACCAGCAAAAGAGATATAATCACATGGGTATGGGCACTCCCCTTGGCAACTGCCAAGCTTGGGGAGAGGTGCCCCGGTATCGTATCACCATCACACTCCTATCTTTACAGTTTTTCTTAGTTCGATCCTTTTGGTAATGCCTTGATCTAGTAGAATAAAGTTTTAGTATGATTTAGCTTTGAGTTTTGAGTTTTGCCTTATGATCCTTCTATGTAATCGAGTCCGTGAGCTATATAATAAAGATTAGTGTTGAGTCAAGGGCTTGATTATTGTGCTATGATCTTGAGGGAATAAAAGAAAAAAGAAGAAATAAAAAGAAATAAAAGAGAACATATTGATCTTATGGAGAGTAATGACTTCACATATAAAGAGTATGATGATTTAAAGTTGTTGAGATTTGACAAACATAGTTCTGGTCATCGTTGCAATTAATAGGAAGTAATAAAGAAAGAGAGGTTTCACATATAAATATACTATCTTGGACATCTTTTATGATTGTGAGCACTCATTAAAGTATGACATGCTAAAGAGTTAATGTTGGACAAGGAAGACAACGCAATGGGTTATGTTTTCTTATATCTGAAATAAAGTATATTGTCATGGATCACCCAACATGTTGAGCTTGCCTTTCTCCCTCATGCTAGCCAAATTCTTTGCACCAAGTAGAGATACTACCTGTGCTTCCAAATACCCTTAAACCCAGTTTTGCCATGAGAGTCCACCATATCTACCTATGGATTGAGTAAGATCCTTCAAGTAAGTTGTCATCGGTGCAAGTAATAAAAATTGCTCTCTAAATATGTACGACTTATTAGTGTGGGGGAAAATAAGCGTTATACGATCTTGTGATGTGGAAGAAATAAAAGCGACGGACTGCATAATAAAGGTCCATATCACAAGTGGCAATAAAAGTGACGTTCTTTTGCATTAAGATTTCGTGCATCCAACCATAAAAGCGCATGACAACCTCTGCTTCCCTCTGCGAAGGGCCTATCTTTTACTTTTACCTTCTACTTTATGCAAGAGTCATGGTAATCTTCACCTTTCCTTTTTACATTTTATCCTTTGGCAAGCACAGTATGTTGGAAAGATCCTAATATATATATATATATATATATATATATATATATAAAATTGGATGTAAGTTAGCATGAGCTATTATTGTTGACATTACCCTTGAGGTAAAAGGTTGGGAGGCAACACTATAAGCCCCTATCTTTCTCTGTGTTCAATTAAAACTCCGTAACCACAAGTATTGCGTGAGTGTTAGGAATTGTGAAAGACTAAATGATAGTTGAGTATGTGGACTTGCTGAAAAGCTCTTACATAGACTCTTTCTGATGTTATAATAAATTACGATTGCCTCAATGACTGAGACTATAGTTTGTTAGTTCTCAATGAAGTTTCTGATTCATACTTTACATTGTGAATAGATTGTTACTTTAGCATAAGAAATAATATGACAATATCCATATATGTTGCTGTTATAAGAATGATCATGATGCCCTCATGTCCGTATTTTATTTTATTTTATCGACACCTCTACCTCTAAACATGTGGACATATTTATCGTTTATCGGCTTCCGCTTGAGGACAAGCGAGGTCTAAGCTTGGGGGAGTTGATACGTCCATTTTGCATCGTTCTTTTATATTGATATTTATTGCATTATGGGCTGTTATTACACATTATGTCACAATACTTATGCCTATTCTCTCTTATTTTATAAGGTTTACATAAAGAGGGAGAATGCCTAATTTGGAATTCTGGGCTGGAAAAGGAGCAATTATTAGAGACCTATTCTGCACAACTCCAAAAGTCCTGAAACTCCACGGAAGTTATTTTTGGAAATAATAAAAAATACTGAGCGAAGAAAATACCAGAGGGGACCCACACCCTGGCCATGAGGGTGGGGGCCACGCCCTACCCCCCTGGGCGCGCCCCTGCCTCGTGGGCCCCCTGGTGGCCCTCCGATGACCATCTTCTGCTATATGAAGTCTTTCGTCCGAGAAAAAATCATAAGCAAGCTTTGAAGAGACTCACGCCACGAGGCGGAACCTTGGCGGAACCAATCTAGGGCTCCGTGAAGGCTTCTGCTGGGAAACTTCCCTCCGAGAGGAGAAATCATCGCCATCGTCATCACCAACGCTCCTCTCATCTGGAGGGGGCCAATCTCCATCAACATCTTCACCAGCACCATCTCCTCTCAAACCCTAGTTCATCTCTTGTATCCAATTCTTGTCTCTAAGTCTGAGATTGGTACCTGTAGGTTGGTAGTAGTGTTGATTACTCCTTGTAGTTGATGCTAGTTGGTTTATTTGGTGGAAGATCATATGTTCAGATCCATTATGCATATTAATACTTCTCTGATTATGAACATGAATATGCTTTGTGAGTAGTTACGTTTGTTCCTGAGGACATGGAAGAAGTCTTTCTATTAGTAGTCATGTGAATTTGGTATTCGTTCGATATTTTGATGAGATGTATGTTGTCTCTCCTCTAGTGGTGTCATGTGAACGTCGACTACATGACACTTCACCATTATTTGGGCCTAGAGGTAGGCATTGGGAAGTAATAAGTAGATGATGGGTTGCTAGAGTGACAGAAGCTTAAACCCTAGTTTATGCGTTACTTCGTAAGGGGATGATTTGGATCCATATGTTTCATGCTATGGTTAGGTTTACCTTAATACTTCTTTTGTAGTTGTGGATGCTTGCAATAGGAATTAATCATAAGTGAGATGCTTTTCCAAGTAAGGGCAGCACCCAAGCACCGGTCCACCCACATATCAAATTATCAAAGTACCGAACGCGAATCATATGAACGTGATGAAAACTAGCTTGACGATGATTCCCATGTGTCCTCGGGAGCGTCTTCCTTCATATAAGAAATTGTCTAGGTTTGTCCTTTGCTACAAAAAGGATTGGGCCATCTTGCTGCACTTTATTTATACTTGTTACTTGTGACCTGTTACAATTTATCTTATCACAAAACTATCTGTTACCGACAATTTCAGTGCTTGCAAAGAAAACCTTACTGAAAACCGCTTATCATTTCCTTCTGCTCCTCGTTGGTTTCGATACTCTTACTTATCAAAAGGACTACGATAGATCCCCTATACTTGTGGGTCATCAATGTAGACTTTGACAAGGGAGGAAGGTCACCGACACCGTCAAAATCCCGAGGCTAGGACGCTTCGACGACCCCGCATCGTCCTCACGCGTGGAAGCCGATGACTGATCTGCATCCAAAGACAACACCACATGCTGCCACTACCTTCATCGTCTTGCTTGTGGCAGCAGCTAACACTGAGGTGGAGGATACGACCACCATCATGCATTGCCACTAACGATGCAGATCGTGAACCCGATCGGATCTGAAGGTCCAAGCCTCTCTGGCGACCATTGTCCGATGATGTCGCCTTCAACGGGGCAGCGCAAGCCAGCCGAACACCACCGACACCGCCCAACAGTGGGCATGCCAGGCCATTGTATGGCCACCGCCACACTGCTCCATGACCACTATCTCATCCCGCCATGCCCCGACGTCAAAGATATCGCCATAGGAACAACGCCGACCCTGGCTCGATGAGTGGGATCTCTCAATTTGCGGAGATGGCGGTGCCGGCTCCTTCTGTGTCTCTTGGGCTCCCACTGCATAGGGAAAGGCGTGCTGCCACCCCTGCTACACATTTCTGCCTTCACTGCGTCAAAGTGTCATTGTACATCATCACTCGTACGTGGTCCTTACTCACTCCGATGGAGGCCAGGGAGCGTTTGGTTACTGGATCTGTCCGGTGGGAGACGGTAGCGCGGGATATCTTCAACCGGTTTGGATGACGATCATGTAATAGGATAGGCATTTAGTTTACCTATCTGTTTTTATGCCACCCGGTTGTGGCTTTTCTGGTTTTGCTATGCGATTGACGCTCTATGTGAGCTAGATGCTGCTTTTGTTTCATTCTTGTAAGACCTTGTTGAGACCTTGGTTACTTTTTAATAATAGAGGCGTGTCGTCGATCGATCCGACGCAGGCGAATCCCTTTTCAAAAAAAAAAAACTCGCGCCCCAATAGCAGTAGGAACGGAGCCCCGTCGCCGCCTTCGGCTATGTGGACAAGCCCGGCAGCAGCGAGGGGAAAACACGCTGGGAAAGGATCGCCTGGAAAACTGGATCGACAACCACCCGTGTCGCCCATCCGTACGAAGCGTGCAGTTTTCTTCCGATATTGCATATGGAGTATGTATCGAGAGAAAAAAAGAGTGTAACTACAAGAACAAATTCTCTACAAAATCAAAAGGAAAAGTTACTTGCTCATTTTTAATTGGGGAGTACTTTTTCTTAATGAAGTTAACAACAAAGCATGGAAAGATAAATCCAAAGTATTTGGATTGTAGTTTGAAGTGCACAGTAATTTCTCATCATGTGCTGAGTAATCGACATATTGACCCTTTTTTTGTAGGAACTTTTCCCATTTCCCTTGTCTGCAAAATTCCTGCAAATGAATGTGGCCCCAAATTTTGTTATGTTCAAGTTTATTATTTGTTTTCAGGTCGACAAGATCATCAAGTGGTCGTTTTCAACGAACCTGTCTTTTGTTATCAATGATATTTGTGTGCAAAAATGCGAAGCCTGTGTTTAAATTTTCAAACCTCATGGATTATATATTGTAGGTTCCTTCGTTGACACAATGATTGTCCCTTATATCTTGAGTACAAATGGTCCGCTTCTATCTCAAGTCGAAACGGTCAATAGTGGGCTAACTTTTGGGCATAGTTATTTTGTTTGCAACATGTTGCTTTACAAAAATGGGTTGCGAACTTGAAGTGCTTATTTTACAGCGTGGCCTGGTAGGGAATGCCGAAAAAGGCTTTCGTCCCGCTTTATAAATAAAGCAATGACCAACAACATCCAGGAACAGACGCACACCACCACAACACACGCACACACTCAAGGCGGGATACATAGGCGCTGAGCGCAGCAACACGCGACCCTAGCACTACTCGAGCATCCGGGACTCCACCGGTGAACACGCCACCACGAAAAGATGCAGCCGCATCTGACGAACCGTGGGCTCCAAGACGATGCCTTCGGGAAAGTGCACGCGAAGCGTCGCCATCGCCTGATCCGAGGATCAAGGTTTCCCCCGGAGCCACACGACAGACAATGAGAGCCGCGACGACGCCTTCAAGAAGGGAACGAGCTACGCCGCCGCCGGTCTGTCCGAAGAAAGAACAGGTTTTCACCCCGGCCAATACTCACTGCCATCGAACGCCATACCCCGACAACCACGCCGCCCACACGGCCATGACCACCGGGCAGCACCAAGCGACGGGCTCTGCTCGTGAGCACCGCGCAACCACCACCAGGGCCGCCGCCCCGAAATCCAAGACCTAGGAACCACCACAACCGACACCCGCCGCTACCCCAACGGAAGAGACAGACGGATCCCGGGGCACACAAGTCCATCGATTCGTCCTACAGCTCCGGGCGCGAGACTAGCGTGGTCCTGCTGCCGGGCGCGAGATGAGCTCGGTCCTGCTGCCGGGTGAGAGACGGGCTCGGTCCTGCTGCCGGGCGCGAGACGAGGAGGTCCTGCTGCCGGGCGCAAGACAAGCACAGTCCTGCAGCCCAAGCACGGGACTAGCGATGGGTCGCAGCAGGGAGAGGGTCATCCCACCGACGAAGATTGCGCCCGAGCATCGAGAAGAGGGGTCGAAGCTCTTCACAGGCCGCTCACCAACGGGCCGACGCCGAAGAAGTCCTGCCGCCGCCGTGAGACGATCCTGACCACCGCCATGAGACACCACCACGCTGTGGTAGCCCACATCCCCTGCACAGCCAGCGGCACACCGCCATCGCCCGGATCGGCCGGGGCAGCAGGTCCACCACCACCGAGGAGCGCTGCGGCAGGGCAGCCACGGGCGAGCCACCACTGCGGCAAGCCGGGGCCCCGCCACCACAAGGGCCCAGAGCACTGAGCCGCCGCGACGGATCTGGCCGAGCCCACATGCCGCCGCCGGGATCGAGGCATGCCCCACCGACCCAACCACCCACGCCGCCGCCAAGAAGCCACGCCCCGTCGGGCCGCCGTCATTGCCGCGCCGCCTGGGCCAGCGCCGCGCCGCCTAACAAGGATGGCCGCGCCATCCAGCGCCTGGAGGAAGAGGCCCCGCCGCCCGATCTGGCGGACTTTGCCCGGCATCTTTGCGGCGGCGAGGAGGAGAAACGAGGAGGGCGGCCGCCGCTGGTTAGGGTTTCCCCGGCGGTGCGGGAGCGCTGCGAGGGACGGGAGGGGAGTGTTTGTTTACCTTTCGCCTGGTAGGGAATACGGACCTCACAAGTTCCCCGAGGAAGTCATATCTGGCAGAGCTTAATCGAAAGAAGATGGAACTGGAGAAAACACACACCACAACAGTATCCCCTCGCGGTCGACACCATCCTTCGACTCGTTGACGTCCCTCCAAGTAAGACAATTAACATGCAAAAAGCCGAGGAACAATTATTCCCATCGTGGCGAAGCCCTAACTTCACCGGTGACGAAGAACTCGAGAATCCTATGGGACACGGACCAAACACATGGCGTGTTCCCACCCTCGTGCCCATATACAACTTACCGCTGTAGCAGCTGGCGGAGGGTAGAGGAACCCATGGCGGTGCTAGCAGGTCGATGGGAAAAGCCGGGCTCGCCTCATATATCTTACAAGTGCTCGTGATAAGGTTTACAACTTACAAGTGCCGTTATTTGTTGGTATAGAAATAAGTTCCTCCAAGAAAAGAAAAATCAAAACTATGGTTACTATGCATGTGGAATATCCATGGAAGAAAAAGTTTTCCTTGCTCATTTTAAATTAGATTGGGCAGTACTTTTTCGTAATGAAGTGGGCAACTAAGAATGAAAAAATATTCCGGTGTAGAATATTCGTATTGTAGTTTGAAGTGCAAATTAATTTATCATCATGCGCTGTATAAGTCGGACATGTGAGGCTTATGCTTAGAATTTGAACCCTCATGAATCAATTGCTGTTGGTTCCTTGACACAATGATTGTCCCTTATGTATCTTGATGAGTAGAAATGGTCCCTTTTATCACGAGTAGAAACGGTCAAAGGCGATTAGCTTACTCCGGAGTAACTTTCATGCGGTATAGTTGCTTTGGTTGCATCATGTTGGCTTACAAAAATGGGCTGGGAACACGAAGAGCTTATTTTACAGCGTGGACTGGTAGCTAGGAGAGCAATACAACCAATATTTTTCATTTTTCTGATTTTGTCTTCCGACGATCGTTTCAAGATTTCAAGACCCTTGAACGTTTCGCCTGACAGGTCCAGCGACTTTGACCTGAGACATGCCATTATTCAAATGCCAAACGGAAGTCTGGCGAACCTGCTCGGTGCTTGTTGGCCGTTGCTGTTTGGATAGCACTACAGAGGGACAGGAATGCCCGCTGACCTGAGCACGTAGGCCTGTTAGTTATTATGCTGTGCTGAAATGCGAAAAACCGAGCATCTCCGTCGACTCGGAGTCGGACCAGAGTGTATTTTCAGACGTGGAATGGGACGCAGACTTTATGGACTTGCAGTCCTTTGTCGAAAAAATGGACTTCAAGTCGGCAGTTCCATTGCAAGGCGCAGAGCGCAGTCGTCGCCGTCAGACCGACCCGCCGACGAGACTCCATGAAAGGCACTCAGGATGAAGCCAAAGCTCTGGCGATCGGTCGGTCTCGTGAAAGGAATCAATCTTTATTTACTGACGATGGAGATGTTGCAAAAGAGAGCACATTATTATTCTGAAGAGCCGCGGTACGGGATTCCTCGTTACATACTCCTAAAGAAGATGTCACACTGGAGTGGAGAGCCATCTTAAAGGAGGTGTGAACGTGTCATGCGTGATAGGAAACACTTTGTGAGACAGTGAAGGCAGCCCGGTCATGTCCCCACGGGAGAGGAAACCACGGCTGCTCCTCGTCCTAACTGAAGTACATGTACATCACCCTTCCATTAGTGGATTCCAAGGCAAGTAGTGAAGGCTTGTCCCAACTCCCAAACGTGTGCCCTTGCCATGGAGTGAAGGGTACGTACTCATGAACTGTCCATACATAACTAACGGCAGTTCCACACTCCACTGGGCTAGACAAATGATCACCCATGGTGTAAACCGTAAGATCGATCATGCCGTTCGCATGGACGCCGGTCTAGCGCAGCGAGGCCCGGGGACACGCGGAATACAGTTTCAGTACATGGGTGTGGTGTAGAGATGAGCAAAAGCAGCACCGGCGGTAGTCAAAGGGTTGCCTTCTTGCATGCATGCATGCTGTTGGGTTCGTTCAGGGACACGATCTTTGGACCACCCCGCATTGCTGCTGCTCGTCGCGTTCTCACTTTCTTTACGTGGAAGTAGCTAGCCAGATGCATGGTTGCACAAGCCTCATGAGTCATGACAGACAAGTGCTAACCACACCCTGGTTACTTATCTTTTTTATGTTTCATTCATGCATGGTGCCATTGGTGTTGGTGTAGAGATATTCAGAAGAAGACCAGATTAAATTGGAATGACCAACTGCAACTGTCCACGTGTGCCCGCAAATTTCCTTTTGGAAGTCCTAATAACAGGCGACTTTGGACTGGTGCATGCTAATTGTAAGGTTAAAGAAACCTTGTGCACTGACTAGTAACACATTACGCATCGTGCTTTAATTCTACTGTGATTACTATACGTATAGTCTGACCGAAACCATGCCAGCTTATAACTGAAGGCTCTACGTACGTACCCATCTGAAAGCGCTCTACACACGGGGTTGAGACTTCAGACTGATGAGTTGAATCAAAACTGATTTAGTAGTAAATACTTCTGGGAGGGAAGAATGGACAAGACCGGCGAGTAGAGTAGACCAATGTACACACAACCGACCTAGAGAATCGGATGCAAGCATGTAGCATGTCTTGCTCGTGAAGTCAGTCAACGGACAAACTGATCATTCTGAAGTCCTGGCTCGGCATTGTATATGCTGGCTGTACCGTTTGTTGGATGCTTGCCTGACACATGGTCAGAGTTTCCGAATATCAAACAAGTAGCTTCTTTGCTCAGTATATACCGATGTCATTGTTACCTCCGGAGCGTGCTGTAGACTCGATAGAGCGCGTATCCATTCTCCGTAGAACGCGGTCTTGCTACGAACACCGTATTTTGTTGACAAAATGTTCCACCATCTCTATGGGAAGTGGATATACGATCATCATTATTAGTTTATGGCCCTAGTGAAACGCGCACTGTCCGGAATGTCAGCAAAAGACACTTGTGACTGAAACTTGTTCTTTGTTCCGACCTTCGTTTGCGCTGCTGGCAGCGAGCGCCATTGTCAACCCCCAACGCTCTCCTGCGGCATCGATCGATCGGCGTCGGTCAAGGTCGCCAGCCTACCAAAATGCGGTCCGGAGAAGATCGAGAAGACTGCGGCTTCAGACCTCCGAATTATTGACCGCTGTTGCTTATTTGTTTCTACCCTACTCGTGTTAATTAGCAATATCCCGTTTGCAGGTGACACCTGAATCTCTAAAGTAACAAATGCACTCAACCTTTTATTTTTTGGCGAAATATATGGACTGAACTCTTCAAAGGTCAAGTTCACAACAAACCGCGTTTCCCCCGCTGAAGAAGAGGATGAAGCTGCTAATTAATTAGATCGAGAAATGGTCATAATGTAGGATTGGTCACGAGCTTGATAAAATATTTGTTCGAGTATGGTGGCGTTGTTCAACTCTACCTAGTTAATTTTGGTCGTGTCCAAACTGTAAGCTTAGAGATCTTTTAATATCTGTCGCTCTCTGATCTCTCTCTCCCTCTCTTTGGGGGAGTTATCAATTGTTAACTAGAATCTCGTTACTTGGCAGTATAGTTTGGGGAATTGGCAACAAGACTATAGGGGAATTGTTAGTTAGGTTTGGGCACCACATAAGTAGCACGGTAATTTTTTTAATGATGGACGATATTATTCTGGCAAAAAGACATAAAGGATGCACACAATCAATTATTACTCCCTCCGATCCAAAATAAGTGTCACAGTTTTGAACTAAGGTTAGAAAATAGGAAGAAAAAAACAATGACACAAGAACCTTTCAATAGTATGGAGTAGCAATCATCAACATCAGCCACCATCTTCGGGAACATAAGAAGTCTCAAAATGTTCTCCACAATCAACACTTCCAAAAACAAAATGATGTGCATGTGTCACCATTGCCCGTTCCAACCTCTAAAGCCGTGTGTTTTCTCCCCGAAGTGCGGGCCCAAGAAATCTATGGACAATGATTCAACTAGAGAACAACCTATATACACACCACCACCACCATCATTTCCATCTATAAGCAACGGTGACTAGATCTAGAGTTTGCACCTTGAAGATAAAGATCTAGTTTCGCGAGAACCACCAAACCGAAATCACATTGGGCTACCGCCCTACTTGTCGAGCTAAGACCGTCATACTTCATACCTTTACAAACATCATTTGAACATGAACACAAAGCGCAACACTCGACAACCATAAAGCCACAGGCCTCGTGCAGGAAATCTGTGCCACATGTCTGAATTAGGACTTCAGAGATTGTTAATCTAAAAATTCATAGGATATATTATGGAAGTATCAATTAGAACATGAGAATTGTTTATTCTTTGTAAGATGAAATTGTAACATACACCCTCTGTTCCTAAATATAAAATGTTTTTTCAGTGCAGACTACATACAGATTGAAATGGGTGAAGATAGGCATTAAAACGGGTCTAGATACATGCGAATCAGAAAAATGCTAAAACATCTTATATTTAGCAACAAAAGGAGTATATAATAATATAAATCTAAGCCAAGTCCCAAACCCGAAGTTGTACAGCAAATACTTGTCTTGTATCTCTCAGTCCATGTATCCTTATCTATTGTTACCTTTTGAAGTTGCATGGAAGCATTTCCTTAGTAGATTTTCTAATTACCAGCATGCTAGTGATTAAATCATAGCAACTACAAAATGCAACCACCATATTATTTTAAAAATCTTGAAAAATAAATGATGGGATATAACTGGTGCTATAGCATTTTTCACGAAATTTTGCTATAGCTAAGTGATATCAACCGCTATCGCACCTATGACCGTCAAAGGGCCGCTAACTTGCTTAATTGCATAGTAGTCAGAGGAACTTAGCGCCGCTATTTCAAATGGGTAATGTTTGTATCCGGTCGACCGGCTGAGACTGCACCGGTCGCGCTCTATCCACGCGTCCTATTGGTCCCACGCGCTGCCCTCTTTCCTTTCCCTTATCCCCTTCCTCTTTCCAAGTCTTCTCGACCATTCGTTCGTCCCCATCCCGTGGAACGAACTGGCGTTCGTTCCCGCAGCTCCTCTGTTCTGTGCCCCTCCAATCCTTCTTTCCCTTCACCACAAACGCCTGCTCCGCTAGAGTGTCGTCGCGTGCTGCTGTTGGTGCCCGCCGCGACCATGCACCCATGCGCTCGTCTACTGTCGCCCTTGAGATGGGGCGGCCATCATGTGTTGCATGCGGCTCCTGCACTTACCGGGACTGCAAGGACCGCAAGCTGCGATGCGGCCGACCATGTCAGTTATGAGCACCGGCTGAATGCATCCACGAGGGATTTTTGCTACCACCGATGCGACAGGGAAGTCTGCTAGAACCAGCGGCGGCATGCTTGCGAAGCTAAATTACGAGGCAAAGATGCTAACGACCGGCGCGCCAAAATGCTTGGACCAACATTTTTTTTGCTGGAACCAGAGAGCGTCCGGTGCGAGAGTCGACGCGGCGGAGCTGCAAACCACGGCAAAAAATGTTACGATCGGCATACAAAAATGCTAGGTCCGGCATATTTTTTTGCTGGAACCAGTCGAGCGTCGGCAACGACGGCGAGACGGAGCTGCATCCACAACAAAATTTGCTACGACCGGCACCATTTTTGCTGGAACCAGTCGAGCGTCATGGCGAGGCGGAGCTTCATCCACAACAAAATTTGCTATGACCGGCATCTATTTTTGCTGGAACCACTCGAGCGTCGGCGACGACGGCGAGGCGGAGCTGCATCCTCAACAAAATTTGCTATGACCGGCATCTATTTTTGCTGGAACCACTCGAGCGTCGGCGACAACGGCGAGGCGGAGCTGCATCCATAATAAATTTTGCTACGACCGGCATCTATTTTTACTGGAACCACTCGAGCGTCGGCGACGAGGGCGAGGCAGAAATAAATTTTGCTACAACGGGCATATGGTTTCGTTGAAACCAGCATGCGTGTCAACGGCTACAGTGTGCCTCCCAGAGTTGCTACCACGGGCTGCTCAGGTCTCAGGATGCTACAAACTGGCCACCGAGGTTGCCATGCCCATGCCCGGTGACACTACGATGGCCACATGATGACGGGGACGGCGACGACTCTCTGGTTCGTGCTGCATCGAACACAGCCAGGTTTGATAGCGATGGTGACGCTCTTGTTGGACGAGCGCGAATAGCCGAGGAGCGCGTGCGGCCGAAGCAGACCGGGAGACAAGCACGAGTGTCACCGATGGCCGGAAAGCGCAGGCGGCAGTGAGCGCAGTCTCCGCCATGGCCACGAGCTATTGGTCAACGGGGACGCGAGAGGATGGAGGGCGTGAGGACGAAGCGTTTTCTGCGTAAAGGAACGTGAGGATATAGATCTAACGGGTATTATACGACGAATCCAACGGACGCGCGGTGACCGGCGGAACTTTCGGCCGGTCCGCCGGCGCCTATCGTCCGCCATTTCAAATTGCCTTTCAATGGAGCAGAAAAGAAGCTTGTACCACTTATCATCATGCGGCGGCCCAAAACCTAACCATAAAGCAGGCACATAGAAACCCCAGGCCTAGCCATTCCCGTCACTCGTCCTCCAAAAATCTACTGCGTCTGAGGTGGCTGCAAACTGCTACTCCCTCCTTACCTAAAACCACACCGGGACAAGAATCATGGAGCGGAGGGATTACCATTTAGCCTGGTATTTAAAAAAAAACTACAAAATGAAGGACCTTGATACAACGGAAGCCAATACAATTAGTAGCATGTTTAGAAGCTAAACAAATGATAATGACTGGATGGAATGGACACATTACATGCCGCAAAATTAATACCATTGAAAACCCTTGATTGAGCAACAAACGAGGATCCAAATAAAAGCTTGAAAGCTTAGCAGGCCAGCACTTGCAACGCAAGCAAAAGGGACCCATGAGCAGCAGCCCGGCAATGTCGGCGTCGCGGCTTTTTTTCCCTGAAAAAAAAGTGGTGACGCCGACGCCAGGGACCCACGTGCCAGCCTCCGCGGCGCCACGACATGTCATCCTTGGCTAGCCCCAATACTGGTCCAAAGTCCATCTTCCGCGCGCACACGCGCTAGCCGCACTGCGATTCTATTTTTTTTTCTACTTCTAGTTAGTCGCCAGTTGATGGTGCCTCGGCTAAGCTTTAGCCACCGGTGCCTTTGTCTTCTTCTCCCTCCCCCTCCTTTATAAAGGAAGGTGGCAATGGCGTCTCACCATGTAGCTAAAGCTAAAGCGCCATTTGCTAGTTAGCTATTGTGCACCCGTGCCACCAAAACAGAGCTAAAAAATATAAAGAAAAAGTTCGCAGCTGTTTGCTACGAGCTTGGTTAGTTGGCTCGACGTTGCTTGGTGATTTTTCCTTGCGAGTGAAGTGATCTTTGTGTGTGCGAACGAAGCTCGTGGCAATGGGGAGGCAGCCGTGCTGCGACAAGGTGGGGCTGAAGAAAGGCCCGTGGACGGCGGAGGAGGACCAGAAGCTCGTCAGCTTCCTCCTCGGCAACGGCCAATGCTGCTGGAGAGCCGTCCCCAAGCTTGCCGGTGGGTCACTCACTCCCTTCACATGCGCCTGGCTAGCTAGCTACTTCGCCGGCCGGCTAGCCAGCCGGTTAGCTTGACTAATACATACATGCATGTCACGGCCCACAGCTGGTGACCTTTCTTTGATTGACCAATGTTTTGACGTGTTGTGACTTGCGTCTGTGTGAACAGGGTTGCTCCGGTGCGGGAAGAGCTGCCGGCTGCGGTGGACCAACTACCTCCGGCCGGACCTCAAGCGCGGGCTGCTCTCCGACGAGGAGGAGAAGACGGTGATCGACCTGCACGAGCAGCTCGGCAACAGGTGGTCCAAGATCGCCTCCCACCTGCCCGGCCGGACCGACAACGAGATCAAGAACCACTGGAACACGCACATCAAGAAGAAGCTGAGGAAGATGGGCATCGACCCCGCCACCCACAAGCCCCTCCAGCCTGCTGCTGCTCCCCATCAACAGCCGCAACGGCCTACCGGCGGTGACTCGCCGGAGCAGAAGGTGCCGCCGGCGGCGGCGGCCACGGGAAGTCAGTCAGGTGCCGAAGAGGACATGTTCTGCCCCGACGAGGTGCCGACCATGATGCAACTTCTGGACAACATCATCTTGCCATGCGACGTCGTCGAACCGGCGCCGCTCGACAGCAGCTGCGGCACGGCTTCGTCACCAGCCGAGTCGTCCTCGTCCTCGTCGTCCGCCTCGGCGGCGTCGAGCGGCGGCGGCTTCGAGGACGACTGGCTGCCGAAGATCATGGAGTGGCCGGTGGAGCCGATGTTCATGATGGGGCTGGACGTCGACGTGGTCACCGGGCCGACGTCGGCATGGGAGTTCGAGGACGCCTTCAACGCGTACCAGAGGATCGCGCTGTTCGATCACCAGGAGGCATGGGCTTGAACGAAGCGGCTCGTCGTCGTTGATCCCAATATCATATTCTTTATTATAACGAATGAGTAGTTGCCTCGCCGTATGCGATTGAGTGCTTATATGTTAATTACTGCTCAGTAAACGTTCATCGGCGGTCCACCTAGTTGGTCATACTAGAACAATTAGAGGGAGAGGTAGTAAGAAAATAAGTGAAGACAAGCATAACTACCCTGAATTCATTTCTTTTTTCATTTGTCGTTCATTTTTCGTCCTACTATCTTTGGACAAGTATAGATTTGATCTCTCAACTTTTCCAAATGGCGTATGCAATGGTGCGGCATGCACGCATGCATGCAAATGAGATGAAAGGAATCTGGATAATGAAATAAAGGAAAACGGTGATATCTTATATATATATATATATACTCCGAAATGAAATGCAGTATAATGAAATGGAGTAGAAGATTGGGTTATACACACCGTTTTCTGTTATGGTTCATATTGTCTTTACTCCGCCTAGTTACACGTTGAGCATTTCTCCTCCCTTTTTCGGGTTTGACATAGAGCATTTCTAAGATGATGAAAGCCATTATAACTTTATTATCGCCCACACAGAGATCACAACATCTTGAGCATGGTTGGTTTGACTGGGTAACAAAATGCTAGTACTGGTATTAATAACATTCTGCGTCCATTTCACAGTATTAACTGCTGCTCGAAAATAAAAATTGAGAAGTTACATGATCTATCAGCAGAGCAGAAAGGTCTTCTCAAATTCACCCTCCTTTTTTTTGGAAAGTGCCAATAAGAACTCAGACGACTGCACTAGCACGTCCTAGTCAACGCTGCTTTGTAATAATATTCTCGTGCTGCCTTTCTCTGTGTAAGTGTCGCTGTAGCTTTTCCCTTTTTTGATTGAGGTGGAACGCAAGGAAATGCTGGGTGCGCAGGCGATCTAGCTAGCTATTTAACGGAAAATGTACTAGGATTTTCTCTGCCCTTCCTTTGGCTTGACTTGTTAGCAAGATAAGGTGGCCATTTCCCCTCCCTTGTCCACACTTCTCCAGAAATTTGGTCACAACTTACAAGTACTACATATGTTTCTAAATGTAAGACGCGTTGACAGTTTAAATTGAACTGAAAACGTCTTATATTTAGAAACAGAGGGTGTAGTATATTATATGTTTGCTGCTTCGCTAGTTGTTTGCGTTTGATGACAGTAAGATCCCTCCAACAATTTGTGGTGCGGTCTTCAACCCCACGATTCCAAAACTTTATTACCACAGGGACACACATTGCTTTGGTACATACCTCCCGCCATCAGAAATGTTCGTAGATTTTGATGCAGATTAAAGGTGGAGATTAGAAGGTACTAGCTTCATCTGGGTTTATTAGTCCCCTTGTATTTTGGATCAAGCCTTGACATTTTGTTTTTGTGGGGAATCAAACTTTAACAGTTGACTTAACTACCAAAAAGTAAGTTATATACCACAAAAATAGTGTCATTAAAAACCTCTTTCGAATATAAATCCAACAATACAAGTTTTGTGATGTACAACTTATATCTAGTTAGTTGAATCTACAGTCAAAATTAGGCACAAAATACGAAGGAGGCTCAATAAAACTGGATGAAGGTACTACCCCTTCAACGAAAAAGGATAATATAATATTTTGTATTCAAATCAATCTATTCAATATGTTTGATCTGCAGGCTAAGATGGTAGTAGCCTTTTTAAGTAACTTTAAGATTAAAGCGAACTTTTAAAGGGGTGTCCCGAAGCAAAACTCACACAGGATTGCTCGTGTAGTTCCGTGGGATTTTTCAGCTGATTACCCGAAACAATGCCAAGTTTTTCTGGCAATGTTCTGTTCGTTTTTACTCAGTACATGCAACAACCTTTAATATAGTTGCACTGCTTGGAGCCAAGTCCTCTTGTTGTATCATCTTTTTTGGAACCATGCAAGAGGGATGCGTGTGTATTAATAGATAGAAGAAGAGTACACGGCCGAAACCAAGTCTCTCCCACAACCGTGAACAAGTGAAATAGAACAGAAAATACAGTGAGGTACACTTAAAGGAAAAATAAACAGGCTAATCGGCAACTAGGGCTAGTGTATCATCATCATAAGCAGTCCTTTAATTAAGTAGTCCTTCAAGGGGTATTTGTAGTGCTTTAGTTGCATGATGTTGGCGTAGGTATACGCTGACAATTACACATGTCTATGTATAGTAAGAACTAAGAAACGAAGGTTACGTACGCACAAGCCAAGTTAATTAGATTCGACATTAGTCACGCAAGTCGTGGCCTGAGTTACAACTCACAAATATCAGCACAGAGCTGTCTAAGAGACAAGTGCTTCACAGAAAAATAAGTTAGGGTCCGGTGATGCAGAGGCCGGGTACTCCCCTTTTCGAAAAACAATGCGCTTCGTAGTAGACAAATAAAAGCGACAAGTGAACTAACTATATATTTCCATGAAGCATTGAGGCTCAATAATCAGTGCGACAAAGTCACGCACTCACCTATCAGTCGACCTTTGGGTTAGCACCGGCCTTAGGTAAGCACCGTATGTAATGTTGACGCATGCTCACGATGCATGTGTCATGTGTGAACCTACGTATTTGGATTTGGCACATGTGTTCCTGCGAGGAGTGCTTCGGCCATGTCCAGATCCTAGTGGACGATCGCGCTGAGTTTCTATTTGTCGCAGCGCAGGGGTAGACAAAAGTCCATTCTGACATTAAACTACACGTACGTCTGCTTTCCTCGGCGCTGCCCAGCCACGATCGCGCTCCGCGTATGCAAAGACATGATCGACCAGCTACCGGAAAACTACGGCCCTGCGTAGCCTCCTAGCAAGCTGTACTAGCTTAAACCCCGTCCCACGTGGCGCTGATCACCTACTGCTGAAACATAATTATGGTCCCGCCTTGCATAGAGAACACCTCGCTGTCTAAGGGCATCTTCAACACGGACTCTCAAACCGCTCGCAACTGTTCGGACCAAACGGTCCGGACATAGTTTGGCATCCAATACGATATCCCATCGGCCTGTGAAATGGTCTGTGCGTCTGATTTTCTGCAAACCGGAAGGCTTTGCGGGCATCTGGATCGCTGTCACATACGCGTCCGCCACCCTGGTCCCACTCGAAAACCCTTCCGAACGAAAAATCCTCTAAACGTGAAGCGGCTGTCGTGCATTCATGCCGGTCAACACCGCTCCAGAATGGACGTGACCCCACGACATTGATGTCGGTTAGACTGAAGCGGCTGGACAAGTGGGCGGCGCCGCTTCAATGCTGACGCGGGGACTGAGAAGCCTACTACGGCCACTGGACGTGGTAGGATGCCTAGATTAGTAATAAACCATTTTGTGTAAAGTTCCCTAGGATTTATAATGTTAATACCACTCTGAATATTATTGTAGATAAGGTTTTGGGAAATGGTTGGAACAATATAAAGTTTAGGGAAATTTAAGAGGAGATCCGGAGTTGGCTTGGTAACAATTTCATGAGTCGTGTGTTGATGTGGTGCTTTCAGATGAGAAGGATAAATGTATCTTGATCCTTAATTTTCTCGGATAAATTTACAGAAAAAACAATGTACTTGATGCTGAAAGCATTAAAAGTCAATTTCCTTTTCGGAGACTGTGGTTTATTAAAATTCTTTAGAAAATTATAGTATTTCTTTGGTTAATATTTAAGAACAACATTTTTAACTAAGGATAACTACTTAAACATGGTTGGACTAGTAATGAAAAGTGCAGGTTATGTGTTGCTAGTGAAAGCATTGATCATTTTATTCATTGCCCGCTGGCGGGATATGCCTAGGGGTGATTAATTGCACCTTTGGCATTAATATAAACTTGGGATCTGTTTATGAATTGTGTGTATGGATTATGAATTTTCCTGGTAAAATGAGAGGTTTATAGTTGTAGGGGTTACAACGGTGATTTAGGCGATTGGGAAATGTCAGAATAACGCATGTTTTAGGAGTAATTTTCCCTATGATCCAAGAAGTGTGATAGCTTAGGCGGCTCACATTTTTGGACTGGATTACAGAGCCGAGCACTTTGCGAGCTGCAGGTTAGAGGAGCAAAGCTACTATTGCAGGTGGTGTCTGCGATCTTCGGTAGGAGGAAGGGCTGGGCATCACTAGTGTTGAAGATCGCTGGCTGAAGAAGATGCATATATTTTTTTGGCGAGTTAACTTGGAGGAACCCCTTTGTTCCCAGTCGGATGGGTTTCTACCATGTTTCTTTATATTCGTTGATGAAGGCTTATTTCTAGTTACCTGTTGTTAATGTGTGGTTTGGGTGCTTTACTAGTTGATGGATGATGTGGTGGATGTAAGTGGTAATGTTCTTTTTGCTATCTGAGTTTGAGTAGTTGGTGGTGTGGTTGTAAGCCTAGGGTCATTGATAAGTTTATAATGTTTTTAACCATTTTTAGATGTTGTTGGTTGAAGAGTTTGGACCGAATCGACTGCATATGTTGTTTATCAGTTTCATTCTAGCAATAAATTGGGACCGGAAGTTCCTTAATTAAAACAACAACATTATTTGTCCACACCACAACAATTATTGGAGTTTTGATTGGGCTGGCATTATTTTCTTCGTTTGTGCTTCACGTCATTCATGATTTCTTTTTTTATTAATAGTAGGCAGTTGAACCACCGCTACAGATTGACCCCGTGCGGAACCAATACACTAACACATGTATTTTTTTCATGTCATTGGAGTTGAGCACCATTGACGGGCATCTTTGTTGCACTTTGATGCGTACTATATAGTTCTATTCCTGTAGACGTTGGTTGGGTCTTCATATGTCCAAAACACATTTACTTTTTGATCAATTTGCTTATGGTTTCTCCTCATATCCCACCCTATTGAATAATAATTACCACTACCGAAGCCACGTTCGACGGAATTACAAAGTGGTGTTTTATGTGCATAATTAAATTCATTGAGGAGGGGTGGGGCTCATACAAACATAGATTTGCAGTAAAAGACCAGATGATATAGCCCACCACCAGGCATGTGGAGCCCACATGCGCCTAGCTTCCTCCTTACGATTATATACCCCTCCTGACCTTAAAGGCTTAGGAGATTATTCGCAAAATAATTCATGACCCGCAGAGCTACTACCTTCACCACTTCGTTTCAGTGAGTTTTTTGGAGTCTGGTTCCATCTCCGGATGGAGGATTACACTACTAGGGAAAAGCCTAGCAGTAGCGCGTGTTTTAGGCCTATCAGTAGCGCGAGCAGAAGCGCTACTGGTACGGTGCTACAGCTAAAGGTTAGCAGTAGCGTGGGTTAACCCACGCTACTGCTATATCGACTTAGTAGTAGCGCTTTCTTCAAAGAGTGCTACTGGTAATTACTAGTAGCGCTTCTCCCAGCCTGCGCTAGTACTATTATTTCATATTTTATTTCTTTTTTATTTCATGTTGTATTCATACACCTTTATACAAGTTTTCATACAACAACAATTTAGAGATTGTTTTTACATCATAATGAGTTATTACATCACTACCGTGGACTAGTTCTTTCACCCAATGATATAATAAATATCATCATCATCATCATCATCATAATACATCATTGTCATATAACACCTCCTCATGATCATCGTTTTCATCAATGAGACATCACATAGCAAGTTGGTTACTAGTCATAATCACAACTACTCCTCATCATCAACTCTAACACATTGTACCACATAATAAACATTATACCTCATAGGACCTACCACATTCTCTTAGGACCTACTATATTCTCTTAGATAAAATAGCATAAAACAAGATAGCCCTTGACTCTTCATTATGGAGAATGGAGATTATCCTGTCTCCAATTCTTGCCTTTCGCACAATGTTGCTTTCAAGAACCTCCTTACGACTGTCCATATATTTTTTTCATTCTTTGATTACCATGTGTTCACCGGTTTTAGAAATCCGATATGGACATGTGAGATTCATAGGATGACCTGGCTGTATGTTCAAAACATCAAGGCGACCATTCTGATACATCAGATGAGGCACACAATCCTTTGGGATTTTCTGTTAAGAAACATAGTAATAACTTCATAGTTAGCAATGTAGTTCAGTTTTAGAAGTATGCAAAAGATGCACGGATGTCGTAATAGTAAAAAACCTTACCATGGCATATTCATGGATGTTACTGTGGTTCAACACGTGCACTAGTGGCACGTATCGACCATAATGTGGAGGAGTTTGATAATAGATATTGTAATTCTCAAGTTCAGTACAAAATGCGATCAAATGATTTTTCTCCTAATAAGTTAATTCGGAGCCATCGGTGTAGTAGGTTCTGTCTACCATCTTCCGCATATTGTTTGAAGAATGAAAATAAGCTGTCAATGGAAATAAGCTGTCAACTATTTTGAAATAAACAATACAAATTAGTTAATAACTATGTTTGAGAAACTCACATAGCGGTAGAATTGGAAGCGTATCAACAAGGACCCAAATGTCCATATTGTCTTGCTCGATGTCAGGATCACCAAGATCCATGGTGAGAAGCATATCCTCATAAAAACAGTACATCTTGCAAAGTGCTTCTCAATTTGTGCAACCAAAATGGGTTACGCTCTGAGAATTGTACAGATTTACTTCAAAATTCATACCATGATGGGTCCTTAGGTGAATTTTCTTTGTTTCGAAACTTTCATGGTCTTCAAAACCCATCCTCTCCAAGACATAGCGTCTTGCATGGCATGGGATAAGCTAGTCGAATTGTAAAAGATGAAAAATACACGTTGAAATAGTTGAAGTTGTGCTTAATTACGAGAAAAACACTTGTCGTCATTGCGCATCGTTTCAAAGCATCGAAGGTCTCCTCGAGTGTAATGCTGAAGCGCCGATCTTCATCCAGGTAAGGCCTGTCGCACAGACCTCGGTCGTCGTGGCACCAGTCACACTCCCCCGGGAGACTTTCGTCGGCCGAGTACGACATTTCCTATGTTCATAATTCAAAGATTAAACTTGTACAATTAAATATATGTACTACAAAAATTAAATTAGATCATTATTATTCATCACGGGTTGACTATCGGTCTGCCGAGTCTTTTCTTGAAAACTCTCAGCTCATGTGGTGTATACATTCAACCGTTGGTGATAATCGCTCCTCCTTTCGTCCCCGAGTGCATTACACCAAAATGTCTAGCACACGGGAATGAAGGAGAAGCGACCCCCACGACAACAGTCGGGATTCTTCGTCCTCTCATATATGGTGGAGACTCTCCCTCAGTAATTCCTCTCTGACATTTGCGACCGTCGATGATGGTCGTTACTCCTCCTTCCCCTAGTGCATAACAAAGGTCTAGCACAAGGAGAAGAAGGAGAAACGACCCCCACGACAACAGTCGGGATTCTTCGTCCTCTCATATATGGTGGAGCCTCGACATACTAAAAGTTAACCCGAAATATCGTTTAATTATCTTTCTAGAAAATCCAGGCCACTAGATATTTCCTAAATATTCTAGCACAAGTCATGCCAAAATTCATGGAAAAATCCGGCATGACCTTTGAGGGAGTCCTGGATTAAGGGGTCCTCGGGCGTCCGGCCTATGTGACGTGGGCCGGACTGATGGGCCGTGAAGATACAAGACAAAAGACTCTCTCCCGTGTTCGGATAGGACTCTCCTTTGCGTGGACGGTAAGCTTGGCGTTCGGATATGTAGATTCCTTTCTCTATAACCGACTTTGTACAGCCCTAGTTGAAGGAAATTTCCCCTAGAGGCAATAATAAAGTTGTTATTTATATTTCCTTATATCATGATAAATGTTTATTATTCACGCTAGAATTTTATTAACCGGAAACTTAGTACATGTTTGAATATATAGACAAACAGAGTGTCACTAGTATGCCTCTACTTGACTAGCTCGTTGAATCAAAGATGGTTAAGTTTCCTAGCCATAGACATGAGTTGTTATTTGATTAACGGGATCACATCATTAGAGAATGATGTGATTTACTTGACCCATTCCGTTAGCTTAGCACTTGATCGTTTAGTATATTGTTATTGCTTTCTTCATGCCTTATACATGTTCCTATGACTATGAGATTATGCAACTCCCGAATACCAGAGGAACACTTTGTGTGCTACCAAACGTCACAACGGAACTAGGTGATTACAAAGGTGCTCCACAGGTGTCTCCGATGGTACTTGTTGAGTTGGCATAGATCAAGATTAGGATTTGTCACTCCGATTGTCGGAGAGGTATCTCTAGGCCCTCTCGGTAATGCACATCACTATAAGCCTTGCAAGCAATGTGACTAATGAGTTAGTTGCGGGATGATGCATTACGGAATGAGTAAAGAGACTTGCCGGTAATAAGATTGAACTAGGTATTGAGATACTGACGATCGAATCTCGGGCAAGTAACATACCGATGACAAAGGGAACAATGTATGTTGTTATGCGGTTTGACTGATAAAGATCTTCGTAGAATATGTGGGAGCCAATATGAGCATCCAGGTTCCGCTTTTGGTTATTGACCGGAGACGTGTCTCGGTCATGTCTACATAGTTCTCGAACCCGTATGGTCCGCACGCTTAACGTTCGGTGACGATCGGTATTATGAATTTACGTGTTTTGATGTACCGAAGGTAGTTCAGAGTCCCGGATATGATCACGGACATGACAAGGAGTCTCGAATGGTCGAGGCATAAAGATCGATATATTGGATGAATATGTTTGGACTTCAAAAAGGTTTGGAGAGAGTTCGGGCATATACCGGAGTACCGGGGGGTTACCGGAACCCCCCGGGGAGTCAATGGGCCTTAATGGGCCATAGTGGAAAGGAGGAGGAGGCGGCCAAGGAGGGGGCGCCCCCCCCCCCCAAGTGATGGGGAACGTTGCAGAAAATTGAAAATTTTCCTACGGTTTCACCAAGATCCATCTATGAGTTCATCTAAGCAACGAGTCAAGGGAGTGAGTTTGCATCTACATACCACTTGTAGATCGAGTGCGGAAGCGTTCAAGGGGATGGTGATGATGGAGTCGTACTCGCCGTGATTGAGATCACCGATGACCAAGTGCTGAACGGACAACACCTCCGCGTTCAACACACGTACGGTACGGACAACGTCTCCTCCTTCTTGATCCAGCAAGGGGGAAGGAGAGGTTGAGGAAGATGGCTCGAGCAGCAGCACGACGGTGTGATGATGGTGGAGTGATGTTCTCCCAAGGGCTTCGCCAAGCACACGCGGAGGAGGAGAGGTGTTGGGGAGGGGAGGGGCTGCGCCTTCAAGTGTATTGCAGCCCTCCCCTCACCCCTCTATTTATAGGGGGAAGGGACAAGGGGGCCGGCCCCACTAGATGGCATCTAGACGGGGGGCGGCGGCCAAGGGGACGGGGACTTGCCCACCAATCAAGGGGGCGCCTCTAGGGTTCCCAAACCCTAGGCGCATGGGCCCAAGGGGGGGGGGGGGCGCCCAGCCCACCCGGGGCTGGCTCCTGCCCCACGCAGCCCATGTGGCCCTCCGGGAGGTGGCCTCCCGGTGGACCCTCGAACCCTTCCGTGGCCCCAGACAATACCGATATGCCCTGAAACTTTCCGGTGTCCGCTTGACAACTTCCCATATATAAATCTTTACCTCCGACCCTTCCGAACTCCTCGTGACGTCCGGGATCTCATCCGGACTCAACAACATTCGTAATCACATACAAGTCTTCCTAATAACCCTAGCGTCCACCGAACCTTAAGTGTGTAGACCCTACGGGTTCGGGAGACACGCAGACATGACCGAGACGGCTCTGGTCAATAACCAACATAGGGATCTGGATACCCATGTTGGCTCCCACATGCTCCTCGATGATGTCATCGGATGAACCACGATGTCGAGGATTCAAGCAACCCCGTATACTATTCCCTTTGTCAATCGGTACGTTACATGCCCGAGACTCGATCGTCGGTATCCCAATACCTTGTTCAGTCTCTTACCGGCAAGTCACTTTACTCGTACCGTAATGCATGATCCCGTGACCAAACACTTGGTCACTTTGAGCTCATTATGATGATGCATTACCGAGTGGGCCCAGAGATACCTCTCCGTCATACGGAGTGACAAATCCAGCCTCGATCCGTGTCAACCCAACAGACACTTTCGGAGATACCTGTAGTGCACCTTTATAGTCACCCAATTACGTTGTGATGTTTGGTACACCCAAAGCACTCCTACGGTATCTGGGAGTTACACGATCTCATGGTCTAAGGAAGAGATACTTGACATTGAAAAAGCTCTAGCAAAACGAACTACACGATCTTGTGCTATGCTTAGGATTGGGTCTTGTCCATCTCGTCATTCTCCTAATGACGTGATCCCGTTGTCAATGACATCCGATGGCCATAGTCAGGAAACCATGACTATCAGTTGACCAACGAGCTAGTCAACTAGAGGCTTACTAGGGACGTATTGTGGTCTATGTATTCACACGTGTATTACGATTTCCGAATAATACAATTATAGCATGAATAAAAGACAATTATCATAAACAAGGAAATATAATAATAATGCTTTTATTATTGCCTCTAGGCATATTTCCAACAGTCTCCCACTTGCACTAGAGTCAATAATCTAGTTACATTGTGATGAATCGAACACCCATAGAGTTACGGTGTTGATCATGTTTTGCTTTCATGAGAGAGGTTTAGTCAAGGGATCTGCGACATTCAGATCCGTATGCACTTTACAAATTTCTATGTCTCCATCTTGAACATTTTCACGGATGGAGTTGAAGCGGCAACTTGATGTGCCTGGTCTTCTTGTGAAACCTGGGCTCCTTGGCAAGTGCAATAGCTCCGGTGTTGTCACGTAAGAGTTTGATCGGCCCGACGCATCGGGTATGACTCCTAGGTCGCTGATGAACTCCTTCACCCAAATTGCTTCATGCGCTGCCTCCGAGGCTGCCATGTACTCCGCTTCACATGTGGATCCCGCCACGACGCTCGCTTGCGGCTGCACCAGCTCTCGCTCCACCATTCAACATATACACGTATCCGGGTTTGTGACTTAGAGTCATCCAGATCTGTGTCGAAGCTAAGCGTCGACGTAACCCTTCTGACGAGCTCTTCGTCACCTCCATAAACGAGAAACATGTCCTTTGTCCTTTTCGTGTACTTTAGGATATTCTTGACGCTGTCCGGTGTTCCTTGCCGGGATTACTTTGGTACCTTCCTACCAAACTTACGGCAAGGTTTACATCAGGTCTGGTACACAAAGATGGCATACATAATAGACCCTATGGGTCGAGGCATAGGGATGACGCCATCATCTCTTCTTTATCTTTTGCCGTGGTCGGGCATTGAGCTGAGCTCAATCTCACACCTTGCAAAGACAGGCAAGAACCCTTTCTTGGACTGATCCATTTTAAACTTCTTCAAAATCTTATCAAGGTATGTGCTTTGTGAAAGACCTATGAGGCGTCTTGATCTATCTCTATAGATCTTGATGCCTAATATATAAGCAGCTTCTCCAAGGTCCTTCATTGAAAAACACTTATTCAAGTAGGCCTTAATGTTGTCCAAGAATTCTATATCATTTCCCATCAAAAGTATGTCATCTACATATAATATGAGAAATGCTACTGAGCTCCCACTCACTTTCTTGTAAACGCAGGCTTCTCCATAAGTCTGCATAAACCCAAACGCTTTGATCATCTCATCAAAGCGAATGTTCCAACTCCGAGATGCTTGCACCAGCCCATAAATGGATCGCTGGAGCTTGCATACTTTGTTAGCATTCTTAGGATCGACAAAACCTTCCGGCTGCATCATATACAACTCTTCCTTAAGATAACCGTTAAGGAACGCTGTTTTGACGTCCATCTACCATATCTCATAATCATAGTATGCGGCAATTGCTAACATGATTCGGACGGACTTAAGCTTCGCTACGGGAGAGAAAGTCTCATCATAGTCAATCCCTTGAACTTGCCGATAACCCTTAGCGACAAGTCGAGCTTTATAGATGGTGACATTACCATCCGCGTCCGTCTTCTTCTTAAAGATCCATTTGTTTTCTATCGCTGCCGATCATCGGGCAAGTCACCAAAGTCCATAATTTGTTTTCATACATGGATTCTATCTCGGATTTCATGGCTTCTAGCCATTTGTTGGAATCTGGGCCGCCATCGCTTCTTCATAGTTCAAGGTTCACCGTTGTCTAACAACATGATTTCCGGGACGGGGTTGCCGTACCACTCAGTGCGTAGCGTGTCCTTGTGGACCCTCTGAAGTTCAGTAGCAACTTGATCCAAAGTACCTTGATCATCATCATTGTTTTCCTCTTCAGGTGTAGGCATCACAGGAACATTTTCCCGAGCTGCACTACTTTCCCGTTCAAGAGGTAGTACTTCATCGAGTTCTACTTTCCTCCCACTTACTTCTTTCGAGAGAAACTCTTTTTCCAGAAAGGATCCGTTCTTGGCAACAAAGATCTTGCCCTCGGATCTTAAGTAGAAGGTATACCCAATGGTTTCTTTAGGGTATCCTATGAAGACGCATTTTTCCGACTTGGGTTCGAGCTTTTCAGGTTGAAGTTTCTTGACATAAGCATCGCATCCCCAAACTTTTAGAAACGACAGCTTAGGTTTCTTCCCAAACCATAATTCATACGGTGTCGTCTCAACGGATTTAGACGGTGCCCTATTTAAAGTGAATGTAGCTGTCTCTAGAGCGTATCCCCAAAATGATAGCGGTAAATCGGTAAGAGACATCATGGATCGCACCATATCCAATAGAGTGCGATTACGACATTCGGGCACACCGTTACGCTGAGGTGTTCTAGGCGGCGTGAGTTGTGAAACGATTCCACATTTTCTTAAGTGTGTACCAAATTCGTGACTTAAATATTCTCCTCCACGATCTGATCGTAAGAACTTTATTTTTCACCACGTTGATTCTCTACCTCATTCTGAAATTCCTTGAACTTTTCAAAGGTCTCAGACTTGTGTTTCATTAAGTAGACATATCCATATCTACTCAAGTCATCGGTGAGAGTGAGAACATAACGATATCCTCCATGAGCCTCAACGCTCATTGGACCGCACACATCGGTATGTATGATTTCCAATAAGTTGGTTGCTCGCTCCATTGTCCCGGAGAACGGAGTCTTGGTCATCTTGCCCATGAGGCATGGTTCGCATGTGTCAAATGATTCATAATCGAGAGACTCCAAAAGTCCATCAACATGGAGCTTCTTCATGCGCTTGACACCAATGTGACCAAGGCGGCAGTGCCACAAGTATGTGGGACTATCGTTATCAACTTTACATCTTTTGATATTCACACTATGAATATGTGTAATATTACGTTCGAGATTCATTAAGAATAAACCATTGACCATTGGAGCATGACCATAAAACATATCTCTCATATAAATAGAACAACCATTATTCTCGGATTTAAATGAGTAGCCATCTCGCATTAAACAAGATCCAGATACAATGTTCATGCTCAAACTTGGCACTAAATAACAATTATTGGGGTTCATAACTAATCCCGTGGGTAAATGTAGAGGTAGCGTGCCGACGGCGATCACATCGACTTTGGAACCATTCCCGACGCGCATCGTCACCTCGTCCTTCGCCAGTCTCCGCTTATTCCGCAGCTCCTGCATGAGTTACAAATATGAGCAACGGCACCGTATCAAATACCAAGGAGTTACTACGAGTCTTGGTAAGGTACACATCAATTACATGTATATCAAATATACCTTTGGTGTTGCCGGCCTTCTTATCCGCTAAGTATTTGGGGCAGTTCCGCTTCCAGTGACCCTTCCCCTTGCAATAAAAGCACTCAGTCTCAGGCTTGGGTCCATTCTTTGACTTCTTCTCGGCAACTTGCTTACCGGGCGCGGCAACCTCCTTGCCGTCCTTCTTGAAGTTCTTCTTGCCCTTGCCCTTCTTGAACTTAGTGGTTTTATTGACCATCAACACTTGATGTTCTTTCTTGATTTCAACCTCTCACGACTTCAAAGATTGAGAATACTTCGGGAATGGTTTTCACCATCCCCACGCATATTGTAGTTCATCACAAAGCTCTTGTAGCTTGGTGGGAAGCGATCAAGGATTCTGTCAATGACCGCCTCGTCCGGAGGTTTATGTCCACTGACAAAGCGGTTGTGCAACCCAGACATTTTGAGTATGTGCTCCTTGTAACTGTTTTCCTCCATCTTACAACTATAGAACTTGTCGGAGACTTCATATCTCTCGACCGGGCATGAGCTTGGAAAACTAGTTTCAGCTCTTGAACATCTCATATGCTCCGTGTTGCTCAAAACGCTTTTGGAGCCCCGGTTCTAAGTCAGAAGCATGCCGCATCGAACGAGGGAGTAATCATCGCGACGAGTCTGCCAAGCATTCATAATGTCTTGGTTCTGCAGAGACGGAGGCGTCACCTAGCGGTCCTTCTAGGACATATCGTTTCTGGCAGCTATGAGGATGATCCTCGGGTTCGGACCCAGTCCGTATAGTTGCTGCCATCATCTTTCAGCTTGGTTTTCTCTAGGAACGTTGAAGTTCAGGTTGACATGAGCGTTGGCCATTTGATCTACAAGACATATTTGCAAAGGTTTTAGACTAAGTTCATGATAATTAAGTTCATCTAATCAAATTATTTTAATGAACTCCCACTCAGATTAGACATCCCTCTAGTCATCTAAGTGTTACACGATCCGAGTCGACTAGGCCGTGTCCGATCATCACGTGAGACGGACTAGTCATCGTCGGTGAACATTCTCATGTTGACCGTATCTTCCATACGACTCGTGTTCGACCTTTCGGTCTCCGTGTTCCGAGGCCATGTCTGTACATGCTAGGCTCGTCAAGTTAACCCTAAGTGTTTTGCATGTGTAAAACTGTCTTACACCCGTTGTATGTGAACGTAAGGATCTATCACACCCGATCATCACATGGTGCTTCGAAACAACGAACTTTATAGCAACGGTGCAGTTAGGGAGAACACTTCTTGAAATTGTTGTAAGGATCATCTTATTTACTACCGTCGTTCTAAGTAAACAAGATGCATAAACATAATAAACATCACATGCAATTATAGAGTAGTGACATGATATGGCCAATATCATATAGCTCCTTTGATCGTCATCTTCGGGGCTCCATGATCATCTTGTCACCGGCATGACACCATGATCTCCATCATCATGATCTCCATCATCGTGTCTTCATGAAGTTGTCACGCCAACGACTACTTCTACTTCTATGGCTAACGCGTTTAGCAATAAAGTAAAGTAGTTTACATGGCGTTCTTCAATGACACGCAGGTCATACAAAATAAAGACAACTCCTATGGCTCCTGCCGGTTGTCATACTCATCGACATGCAAGTCGTGATTCCTATTACAAGAACATGATCTCATACATCACAATATATCATTCATCATTCATCACAACTTTTGGCCATATCACATCACATGAAAATTGCTGCAAAAACAAGTTAGACGTCCTCTAATTGTTGTTGCATCTTTTACGTGGCTGCAATTGGGTTCTAGCAAGAACGTTTTATTACCTATGAATAACCACAACGTGATTTTGTCAACTTCTATTTACCCTTCATAAGGACCCCTTTCATCGAATCCGCTCCAACTAAAGTGGGAGAGACAGACACCCGCCAGCCACCTTATGCAACTAGTGCATGTCAGTCGGTGGAACCGGTCTCACGTAAGCGTATGTGTAAGGTTGGTCCGGGATGCTTCATCCCACAATACCGCTGAAGCAAGATAAGACTAGTAGCGGCAAGCAAGTTGACAAGATCTACGCCCACAACAAAATTGTGTTCTACTCGTGCAATAGAGAACTACGCATAGACCTAGCTCATGATGCCACTGATGGGGAACGTTGCAGAAAATTGAAATTTTTCCTACGGTTTCACCAAGATCCATCTATGAGTTCATCTAAGCAACGAGTCAAGGGAGTGATTTTGCATCTACATACCACTTGTAGATCGAAAAGCGGAAGCGTTCAAGGGGATGGTGATGATGGAGTCGCATTTCGCCGTGATTCAGATCACCGATGACCAAGTGCTGAACGGACAGCACCTCCGCGTTCAACACACGACGTGCAGTGCGACGGACGTCTCCTCCTTCTTGATCCAGCAAGGGGAAGGAGAGGTTGAGGAAGATGGCTCGAGCAGCAGACGACGGTGTGATGATGGTGGAGTGACAGTTCTCGGCAGGCTTCGCCAAGCACACGCTGGAGGAGGAGAGGTGTTGGGGAGGGAGGGGCTGCGCCTTCAAGTGTGTTGCAGCCCTCCCCTCACCCCTCTATTTATAGGGGGAAGGGACAAGGGGGCCGGCCCTCTAGATGGCATCTAGAGGGGGGGCGGCGGCCAAGGGGAGGGGGGACTTGCCCCCCAAGCAAGGGGGGCGCCCCCTCTAGGGTTCCCCCCCCCCAACCCTAGGCGCATGGGCCCAAGGGGGGGGGGGCGCCCAGCCCACCAGGGGCTGGCTCCTGCCCCACGCAGCCCATGTGCCCCCCCCGGGAGGGGTGGCCCCTCCCGGTGGACCCCGGAACCCTTCCGGTGGCCCCGGTACAATACCGATATGCCCCCGAAACTTTCCGGTGTCCGTTTGACAACTTCCCATATATAAATCTTTACCTCCGGACCCTTCCAGAACTCCTCGTGACGTCCGGGATCTCATCCGGGACTCCGAGCAACATTCAAGAATCACATACAAGTCTTCCTAATAACCCTAGCGCCACCGAACCTTAAGTGTGTAGACCCTACGGGTTCGAGACACGCAGACATGACCGAGACGGCTCTCGGGTCAATAACCAACAACGGGATCTGGATACCCATGTTGGCTCCCACATGCTCCTCGATGATGTCATCGGATGAACAACGATGTCGAGGATTCAATAAAACCCGCATACTATTCCCTTTGTCAATCGGTACGTTACATGCCCGAGACTCGATCGTCGGTATCCCAATACCTCGTTCAGTCTCGTTACCGGCAAGTCACTTTACTCGTACCGTAATGCATGATCCCATGACCAAACACTTGGTCACTTTGAGCTCATTATGATGATGCATTACCGAGTGGGCCCAGAGATACCTCTCCGTCATACGGAGTGACAAATCCGATCTCGATCCGTGTCAACCCAATGCGACACTTTCGGAGATACCTGTAGTGCACCTTTATAGTCACCCAGTTACATTGTGACGTTTGGTACACCCAAAGCACTCCTACGGTATCCGGGAGTTACACGATCTCATGGTCTAAGGAAGAGATACTTGACATTGAAAAAGCTCTAGCAAAACGAACTACACGATCTTGTGCTATTCTTAGGATTGGGTCTTGTCCATCACGTCATTCTCCTAATGACGTGATCCCGTTGTCAATGACATCGATGTCCATAGTCGAAACCATGACTATCTCATTGACCAACGAGCTAGTCAACTAGAGGCTTACTAGGGACGTATTGTGGTCTATGTATTCACACGTGTATTACGATTTCCGGATAATACAATTATAGCATGAATAAAAGACAATTATCATAAACAAGGAAATATAATAGTAATGCTTTTATTATTGCCTCTAGGGCATATTTCCAACACCAAGCCCAATCCGAATTGGGAAGGGGGCCGACCCCCTTTTCTTCTTCTCCCCCTTCCTTCCCTCTCCTAGTCCAACTAGGGAAAGGGGAATTAATCCTACTCCCACCGGGAGTAGGACTCCCCCCTTGGGCGCGCCTAGGTGGCCGGCCCTCTACTCCTTCTCCACTCCTTTATATAAGGGGGAGGGGGAACCCGATAGACGCACAAGTTGGTCATTGATCTCTTAGCCGTGTGCGATGCCCCCTTCCACCATAATCCACCTCGGTCATATCATCGTAGTGCTTAGGCGAAGCCCTATGCCGGTAGCTTCATCACCACCTTCATCATGCCGTCGTGCTGACGAAGCTCTCCCTTGACACTCTACTGGATCGTGAGTTCGTGGGACGTCACCGAGCTGAAAGTGTGCAGATCGCGGAGGTGCCGTACTTTCGGTACTAGGATCGGTCGATCGTGAAGACGTACGAATACATCAACTGCGTTGTCATAATGCTTCCGCTTTCGGTCTACGAGGGTACGTGGACAATGTCGTGGTTCTAAGCCTGACAGTAGAATGGGGGGTAGGTATGGAGAGGCAAGATCCTAGCTATGGAGTAGTCGTATATGCAAGATGTTTACGAGTTCAGGCCCTTCTCGGAGGAAGTAACAACCCTACGTCTCGGAGCCCGGAGGCGGTCGACTGTATTATGTGCGTATGAATAACAGAGGTGCGAACCCTTGACACTGAGGAGGGGGTGGCTTATATAGAGTTCGCCCAGACCCCTCGCCCTCGCTATGCAGGGTTTAAGGTACATTAAGGTAGGGGGTTACTGGTAACGCCCACATAAAGTGCTATGATGACCATAAAGCTACTTAATGACCGACCGTTTGCATGCAGACTGGCTTTAGATCTCCTGGCGGTTGAGTGGTTTGGCTTCATGGTCGAGTGTCTTCCAGTTGGTCGAGTGGAACCCTTCCTGGTCGACTGAAAGGTAATTTCTTCTAGAGATGTCCTTGGGGAGGGTGTCTTAGACAGGTCCATGACCCTACCCTAGGTACATGACTTCATCATAGCCCCCGAATGGATCGAGGTTTGAGTGGGGAAGGAGTTGAACATACTCCCGACTCATTCTTGTGCTGCAATAGTGTCTTGTCTTGGATCAAATGGACTTAAGTGACGGCATCAACTTCTTTTTCAGTCGCCTTGATCCATTCTTTGTATTCGTCGAGTGCGTTTTCCGTACTTGGTGATTTCCGAATGACAGGACGGAGGAAATCTTTTGTCTGATGATTTGCTCTGCGGCGCGTGGATTTGGCGGGATTTGAATCTTCGGGAAACGAGCGGGACAGAGAGAGAGCCGTAGTAATCGGTCGGGATAAGGCGAGGGCGCCTTGATCTCCGCGCCACCTTTTTCGCCACGTATCACGCGGGCGACTGTTGCGGGATTTGACAGGATCGCCTGGGCCTACCAGTCAGTCACTCGGAAGCAACCCCATATAAGGTCCAGGACTGGGGTTTTTTGAACAGTGCGTTCCTCTTTCCTCCTTTCTTCCTCAGATTCATCCGCTGCGCCTGCCTCCATCTCCGAACCGCTGCTCCACGCGCGTTCCGCCGGCGATAATGGTGAAAGAAAAGACGACTGCTTTGGAACGGGCGAAGAAGGCGACAACGAAGGCGAAGGGGAGGGCGACCAGTCGGGGCGGATCCTCGTCGCGGGCCGGTTTGCCGCAGGGCTGGATCCAGGGCGACTGGATTCGCTCGATCATCCGCCAGGTAGATCTCGATGACCTGGCTAACGAAGGACTGATCCCTCATGGATCAGCGAGGCTTCCAGGGATGGAGTGGCAGTCGCAGCCTCAGGAGGGTGAGTGCGTCCTCTTAGCCACTCACGTCAACCGCGGATTTTCTTTGCCGCCCCACCCTTTCTTTCGAGGGTTTCTGAACTTCTTTGGGGCACAACTCCACCACTTCACGCCCAACTCTATCGTGTATCTCGCCGCTTTCGTGTCTTTGTGTGAGAATTTTTTGGGTTGTCGACCGCATTGGGGCCTCTTCAAACACATTTTCACCGTCGCTCCCAGACGGTGAAAAAAGGCCAACCCGAGTGATGAGAGAACCCAAGTGATTCAGATGTGTGGGGGTCTTGGGGTCCAAATGAGAGGTAAGAGCTCTTTTCCAGCCATGATCCTTCCCGAAGTCGGTTCGAGGGTGGCGATCGACCTGGTTCTCTTGCCAAGACCAGCCGGCCCTTGAGCGATCGACTGGTTCTATCGCCAAGACCAGCCGACGCCTTGAGTCGATCGACTCCCTCCTTTCTCTATGGACCGAGTGAGCAAGCCATCCTCTCTGAAGGTGATCCCAGAGGAGAAGGCTCAGGTCAAGGTTTTGGTCGAGCGTGTAGTCTAGCTCATCCGTGACGGGGTGACTGGTATGGATCTTCTAGAGGTTTTTCTTCGACGGCGCATCCAGCCACTTCAAGATGTCGAGACCATCCGATGTGGATGTATTCTGCATCAAGACACCACTCGGTTCCACCCGGAGGAGGTCGAGGATGCCACACTTTGGAGAGATGGATGGCCGCCATCATCGGGAACAAAGATAACCCCGAGGAGCCCGGAGGATCCCTCCACTCGACCAATCGTGCAGGCGGACAAGGTTCAATCCCGTATCTTTGACTCCGACTCTGCTTACTCCATCTTGTTTGCTTAAATCGGTCGACTGACTTTCATCTTGTTTCTCTTCTTCCAGGTCACCACTGAGATGTACTTGATGCCCAACGGGGCGCAGGAACCAATTGAGGAGGAAGAAGGGAGCGGAGGTGAAAGCCAGGAGGAATGGCAGTCTGACGGTGGGGGAGACGAAGATGACGACAGTTCCGATGAAGAGGAGGAGGAAGAAGAGGAGGAAGAAGAGGAGGAAGAAGTCGACCCTCCTCGCACGGAAAGGCGGTCCAAACTCACCCATGACCCCACGGTCGAGCGTGGCAAGGCTATCGCTACCGCTGTCGGGCAATGATTTAAACGCCCCAGATCGCCGCCTCCGGCGCCGATCGAAAAAGCGCCGGCAACCTCGATGACGCCCGTCGAAGCCGACAAAGGTTTTGCCCAAGATGAAGATGGTTATCCCCACTATTTCCGGGTACAGCAGAACTTGAGCTTTTTGTTCAGCGCGAATCATACTTTTGGTCGACTTGTTGACTGATCAACTGATTTCTGAAATCTGCAGCGCTGCCACCTCCGAGACCTCAGTCAGGAACGAAGACCAGGAGATGGAAGATGCTGCTACCTCTAACCTTGGTACGATCGCTGCAATTTTGCTTTTGGTCGATTGGATTTCCGTTTTTAACTTAGAATCTTTCCTGTAGTCCCTCCTCATGTCATTGATCTCCCTGATGATGATGATGACGAGCCATTGAGGTGGAGGAGGACTAAGAAGGCACCTGCTGGCAAGACTGCTCAGGTTGCATCGATGCCTGAGGCGCTGGTTCATGAGGGTGGTAACACCACTCGGACTTCTGTGTCTTTCACTGTGCCGCTGACGAGTATCCGGCCTTCAACGTCGACTACTGATCCGCCTTCCCTTTTCGCCACGCACCACGTCCCGGAGGACCAAGTGGGTGCTGCTAAGGAGGCTATACGCCAAGCGGGGCTCATGATGGAGCAAATGAGGGTGGTCCGGGAAGCCAGTCAAGCGGCCTATGATGCCAGTTCAGCTCTTCGTAGCAACGTCCGTGTTAGTTGATCACCACTTGGTGCATTAGGATATGCTACCTGAAAACTCTTCTTTCTGAAGACCTTCGTATCTGTACACCCACTGGGTGTGTCGAGTGAATTTTCGGACTGGTGGGGGCACCTGAGTGCACCCACTGGGTGTAGTCCCCGAGGCTATGGTGGACTGCTGGCAGTCGATCGTAGTCTTGGTACTTTGTATCTCTTTGATAACTTCACTCGGTCTGGTCGGACCATGTCGAGTGGAATCTTGAAACCGGTGGGGCATCGCTGAGTGCACCCACCGGGTGTAGTACCGAGACTATGGTGGACTGTTGGCGATCGACCGTAGTCTGAAGAACTTCTTTCTCTTTTTTGTCTCTTTCGGTCGATCGATCAAACCGAGTTGGCGGGGATCGGTGGGGGCACGCTAAGTGCACCCACTGGTGTAGTCCCGAGACTACCGTCAATATTTTGATTCGGCCGTAGTCTTAGAAACGCAGTAATTTTTCTTGGTCACTCGGAAGTAACCCATCTGTGACGTCGTCGACTAATTCTTTGCAGAAATCTTGCGAGCTTGTGGCTCGATACACTGATTGGAGAACAAATAGATCCAGCTCAACCTCGACTTGAAGCTTGCAGAGGAGATCTTGCAGAAGGCGAGAGTCGAAGCAAACGGTATGGCTGGTGAGATCTTGACGACTGTTTTTGTTTTTCTATCCCTTCCTAATTCTGACCTCACTGTTATTTTGCAGACAAAATGGAGGAGGCTCTGAAGAAGAAGGATCATGACCTTGCCGAGGCACAACAAACGGCTTTGAACAAGACCAAGCTCGCGGAAGAGAAGCTGTCTTCAATCGGAAAACTTGAAGAAGAGAACACCAATATGAAAGTTGCTCTTGATGCAGCTAACAAGGAGGTTAGCCGACTGAAGAACGACAAGATAGCTCTGAGCGACAAAATTTGGTGGTGGCGGGGAAGAGGAATGATCTGGAGGCTTATCTGGGAGGGCTCGCCAAGAAGCTATTCCTCATGCTTGAAGGTAATTCCTCTTATCTGACTGACTTGTCATCATTGACTCATCATAGAACCATTAGCTTGAACTCGAGTCGTATTTGCAGAATTCTGTCAGAATTTCGAGGAGGAGACAAGTCTGGACCCCATTAACTCCCCCGTGAAAGATGAAGCTGCTATGGACGTGCTCCGACTGGAATCTCGCGTTGCTGCTGTGGTGGACTACCTCGCTCGACTGAAGGTTGTGGTGTCGCGGATCGACTCAACACTCTGGCCAGGCGAAACACTTCAAAATGACCTCGATCTTTAATGACTCGACTGAATGATATTCCAAGTCGAGTGCAGGAATGGAAGAAGTCTTCTGCCAGATGCGGTGCTGATGTTGCTCTATCCCTGGTCCGCGTTCATTGCAAGGAGGCGCGAGAGGAAATGTTGGCGTCCATCAAAGTTGCCAATACCAAGAAGTATGACTTCTGATCTTTCATGGAGACCTTCATTGGTGCTTCCACCCGAATCGCTGATGGGATTGACTGGACCAGTTAAATCGCGCCTTCCGATCCTCTGCCCGAGGAGTAAAAACTTCTATGATTCGTCTTAAATTTGCCTCGAATGCCGAGTGATCCTCAGAATCGATAAACTTTAACAGGCTTGAGGCCTGGGTACTTCTGCATCCTTAGGATGCTATCCGAACTTTACTTATTGTCGAAATATGCTTTTCTTTGCCTTCGAGTGAACTTTGCTCTTCACTCGGATTATGCTTCAATGCTTGAGATGCAGCTCGAGGTGGATCCAATGACCTACACTTTGTTGCTCTTGCGGTAGGAGAAGGAAGCAGTCGACCTATACCTCGTCGTCCTTGCGAATCGGGATGGAGCGCATGTTGTACTTGTGGCGCAGCTCCGAAGGAGAAGGCAGCAGTCGACCTGCACCTCGTCGTCCTTGCGGATCAGGATGGAGCGCTCGTTGTACTTGTGGCGCAGCTCCGAAGGAGAAGGCAACAGTCGACCTGCACCTCGTCGTCCTTGCGGATTGGGATGAAGCGCACTTTGTACTTGTGGCGCAGCTTCGAAGGAGAAGGTAACAGTCGACCTGCACCTCGTCGTCCTTGCGAATCGGGATGGATTTCAGACTTAGGCGTAGTACTGGATCAAGCTAAGCCCCCAGTGGGAGGTTTGCTCTCCACTCGGTAGGATTTTTCGAACTTAGGCGTAGTCTTGGACTGCAGCTAAGCCCCGAGTGGGAGGTTTGCTCTCCACTCGGTGAGGATTTTTCAAACTTAGGCGTAGCATCGATCAGCTAAGCCCCCGAGTGGGAGGTTTGCTCTCCACTAGGTATGATTTTTCAAACTTACCCGAGTCCTGGACTGCAGCTAAGCCCCCGAGTGGGAGGTTTGCTCTCCACTCGGTAGGATTTTTCAAACTTAGGCGTAGCATCGACTGCAGCTTAAGCCCCGAGTGGGAGGTTTGCTCTCCACTCGGTAGGATTTTTAAACTTAGGCTAGCATCGGACTGCAGCTAAGCCTCCAAGGAGGATTTTTGTGTCATAGCTTTGAAGGGGAAGGCAACAATGACCAGCCTCGTCGTCCTTGCCAAGTGCACATTGTATTAAATACTTAGGCGAGTACTTGGACTGAGCTAAGCCCCGAGTGGGAGGCTGGATCCTCACTCGGTGGGGTTTTCAAATACTTAGGCGAGTACTTGGACTGCAGCTAAGCCCCGAGTGGGAGGCTGGCTCCTCACTCGGTAGGATTTTCAAATACTTAGGCGAGTACTTGGACTGCAGCTAAGCCCCCGAGTGGGAGGCTGGCTCCTCACTCGGCGGGATTTTCAAATACTTAGGCGAGTACTTGACTGTGCTAAGCCCCCGAGTGGGAGGCTGGCTCCTCACTCAGTAGGATTTTTCAGATACTTAGGCGAGTACTTGGACTGCAGCTAAGCCCCCGAGTGGGAGGCTGGCTCCTCACTCGGTAGGATTTTTCAGATACTTAGGCGAAACGGATTCGCAGCTAAGCCCCTGAGTGGGAGGCTGGCTCCTCACTCGGTAGGGTTTTTTTTTACAAACTTAGGCGAAACAGGTTCGCGGCTAAGCCACCCGCTGGGGGAAATTTCTTATGTAAACAAAAAAGTAATAACAATCACTTGGAAAATTATAACGTTCTTGTCTTTGATAAACAAACTACAGAGGTACTTTTATTACATCTCACCCGAGTGAGTTCTTAAGTGTAAAAGGGGCGGAGCAGCTCCGCATTCCAGGCTCAAGGCTCATCGATCTGGCGTTCGACGTTGTAAAGATGGTAAGCTCCATTGTGGAGAACTCTGGTGACGATGAAGGACCTTCCCAAGTGGGAGCGAGCTTGTGTGGTTTCTGTTGATCCACTCGGAGGACCAGATCCCCTTCTTGAAAGGCTCGGCTCTTCACATTTCTAGCGTGGAATCGACGCAAGTCCTGCTGATAGATGGTCGAGCGGATCAGGGCCATCTCTCTCTCCTCTTCAAGGAGGTCGACTACATCTTGCCGGGCTTGCTCCGCTTCAGCTTCAAAGTAGAGTTCGACTCGGGGCGCATTGTGAAGCAGGTCACTCGGCAGAACTGCTTCAGCTCCATAGACCATAAAGAATGGAGTTCTCCCAGTCGACCGGTTAGGAGTGGTCCTCAATCCCCAAAGAACCGACGGAAGTTCGTCGACCCATGCTCCTGCTGCATGCTTGAGATCACGCATCAGTCGAGGTTTCAGTCCTTTGAGAATTAGACCATTTGCTCGTTCGCTTGTCCATTTGGTCGGGGTGAGCAATCAAGCATAGTCGACTCGCGTGCTCGAGAGGCGCAAAAGGCTTTGAACTTGTCGTAATCGAAGTTTGATCCATTATCGCGATGATGCTGTGCGGAACTCCATATCTGAATATCAACTCTCTCGATGAAACCGATAGCAAAGGCACGCATAAAGATTCTTGATAGGTTTAGCTTCGATCCACTTCGTAAACTTGTCGACTGCAACAAGCAAATGAGTGAAACCGCTCCTGCCAGTCCTCAGTGGTCCAACCATATCCAATCCCCAAACAGCGAAAGGCCAGACGAGTGGAATGGTCTTCAATGCTGAGGCTGGTTTGTGTGACATATTGGAGTAGAACTGACATCCTTCACACTCGTCGACTATTTCTTTTGCCATTTCATTTGCTTTCGGCCAGTAAAATCCCGCTCGGTATGCTTTATCCACGATGGTCCGAGAGGACGCATGGTGACCACAGGTCCCCGAGTGGATATCATCAAGAATTATCTGGCCTTCTTCTGGCGTTATGCACTTCTAGCTGACTCCAGTCACGCTTTCTCTGAATAACTGTCCCTTGATCACAGTAAAGGCCTTGGATCGGCGAACGATTTGTCGAGCCTCTTCTTCGCTCTCTGGGAGCTCTTTCCTCAGGATATACGCAATGTACAGAACTGTCCAGTCGGGAGTGATGACCACGACTTCCATGACCAAGTCGACCACCGCTGGAACCTCAACTTCAGTCGGATCAATGACACTTTTTGGCTGTGGAGCTTCTTCAGTGAAAGGATCCTCTTGAATCGACGGTGTGCGAATGTGCTCCAAAAACACATCACTGGGAATGGCCTCCCTCTTGGACCCTATTTTCGCAAAATCATCAGCAGCTTGATTTTTCAGTCGGGGTATATGATGAAGCTCTAACCCCTCAAACTTCTTCTCTAGCTTCCTCAATGACATTACAATAACCAGTCATGGTTGGACTTCCGACGTCCCACTCCTTCATCACCTGATTAACCACTAGATCTGAGTCGCCATAAACCATGAGGCGGCGGACGCCGAAAGTGAAATGGCCATACGCAAACCATACAACAAATTAGCTTCAGATTCTGCTTCATTGTTGGAAGAATCAAAGTGAATCTGGAGCACATATCTGAGCTTATCTCCTCAGGGGGAAACCAATACTACCCCAACACCGGAACCATTCAGCATCTTGGAACCGTCAAAGAACATAGTCCAGTGCTCCGAGTGAACTTGAGTCGGTAACTGTTGTTCAACCCACTCGGCGATGAAATCTGCTATTGCTTGGGACTTGATGGCTTTCTTTGCCTCAAACTTGATATCAAGGGGAAGAAGTTCAATCGCCCATTTCTCCACTCGACCACTTGCATCCCTGTTGTGCAGAATCTCTGATAATGGAGCATCACTGACGACTGTAATGGAATGATCAGAGAAGTAGTGAGCAACCTTCTTCGCCGTCATATAAATCCCATACACAAGCTTCTGATAATGAGGGTATCTTTGCTTCGACAGGGTTAATACTTTAGAAAGATAATATCTTTGGGCGCTGAACTTTGAAGGCCTTTCCTTCCTCTTCCCTTTCGACCGTAAGTACTTGTCTTGACGACTTGTCCGTGGCTGCAATGTAAGCAAAGAACGGCTCCTTGCCGATTGAGGCAGCAAGCACCGGTGGGTGGAGAGCGAGCTTTGAGCTCGCAAACGCTGCATCAGCCTTCGTGAGTCCACTCGAACTTGTCGACTTCTTCATCGATCGGTAAAGAGGCAATGCCTTTTCACCGAGGCGAGAGATGAATCGACTTAAAGCGGCCAAGCATCTAGTAAGCTTCGACATCGTGCACACGCATGCATGCGTTTCATTCGGAGTATAGTGCCAACTTTTTCTGGGTTAGCGTCGATTCCTCGTTCAGAAACGAGAAAATCGAGTAACTTTCCTCCAGGAACTCCGAATGTGCACTTTGATGGATTAAGCTTGATATCATACCTCCTGAGATTGGCAAATGTTTCAGCAAGGTCAGTCAACAGGTTGGAACCTTTCCATGACTTGACCACAATGTCATCCATGTATGCTTCCACATTCCGACTGATTTGAGTGAGTAAACACTTCTGAATCATCCTCATGAACGTGGCTCCGGCATTCTTGAGGCCGAATGGCATGGTGACATAATAGAAGCACCCGAATGGAGTGATGAAAGCTGTTTTGATCTCGTCGGGTCCATACGCATGCATCTGATGGTACCCGGAATATGCGTCTAAGAAAGACAACCGCTCACATCCTGCGCAATGAGTCGACTATTTGGTCGATGCGGGGAGAGAAAATGATCTTCGGGCAGGCCCGATTGATATGTTTGAAGTCTATACACATGCGCAGTGAATTGTCCTTCTTAGGGACCATGACAACATTGGCGAGCCACTCGGAGTGGTAAATCTCTCGGATAAACTCTGCTGCTAAGAGCCGAGCCACCTCCTCACCAATGGCCTTTCTCTTCTGGACGGCGGACCGTCAAGATGTTCTTTGGCAGGTTTAACTTTTGAGTCGACTTCATGACGATGCTCAGCCGATCCCACAGGAACACCCGGCATGTCGTGAGCTTCCATGCAAAGATGTCCCAGTTCTCACGGAGGAACTAGATGAACGCTTCTTCCTATTTGGAGTCGAGTGTTGTTGAGATGTGAGTCGGAGCAACATTGGGATCAGTCAGATGAATATGAACCGGTTTTGTCTCCCCGGACGACTGAAATGCCGACTCCGTGGCGGGCTTCTTGGCTCGCAACAAATCACTCGGGTCTGCAGTTTTCTGGTACTCTTGCAGCTCGACCACTGCCATCTGAGCATCAGCGATCTTAGAGCCTTTCTAGAAACACTCTTCTGCCTTTTTCCGATTGCCAGTGACAGTGATCACACCTTTGGGACCTGGCATCTTCAGCTTGAGGTACACATAACATGGTCGAGCCATGAAACGCGCATATGCCGCCTCCCGAGGATAAGCGTAATAAGCGCTCACGAAAATCCACGACCTCAAAGGTCAACTTTTCCTTCTGAAAATTCTTGTAGTCACCAAAAACCACATCGAGAGCAATTTGGTCGAGTGACTCAGCCTTCGTTCGAGGAATGACTCCATGGAAGCTCATGTTCTTTGGTGCCGAGTCCGACATCGGAATGCCCATCCCTTTCAACGCCTCTGCATACAAAATGTTCGTGCCATCGCCACCATCCATCAAAACCTTAGTTAGTCGAGTGCCTTCGACGACTGGGTCGACCACCAATGCTTGCCTCCAAGGGGTGGCTATGTGTGTTGGGTGATCAGACTGGTCAAACGTGATGGCGGTCTGCGACCATTTCAGGTAACTGGGTGTCACCGGAGCGACCATATTCACTTCACGATTGATAACTTTCAATGGACTTTTGCTTTCAACGTCAGCAAAAATCATCAGAGTGGAATTGACCTGAGGGTACCCACCGTCACTATCTTCCTTGTCCTCAACTTTGTCCGATTCCTTTTCCTTGCCCTTGGGCTGCTTCCCTTGGAACTGCTGAATCAAGAGCCGGCACTATCGAGTGGTATGTTTTGGGTAAATAAGTTTACCCTCTTCGTCTTTCTTTGTGTGAATGTGACATGGCAAGTCCAACACATCATTTCCATCTTGGTCTTTCACTTTCTTGGGGTTCCAAGGACCCTTGGGTTTCCCCTTGAACTTTCCTGGGGTCACAGCCAAGGCTTCTCCAGGAGCAGCTGGCTCGGCTTCCGCTTCATTTCCGACTAGAGTTCCCTCCACGGTTTCATTAGCGGCTGACTTGTACTTGCCACTCCGAGTCGATCCTCTTCTTCACCATTGGCGTGCTTGGTGGCAATCTCCATCATTCGACTCGGGGTCATGTCTCTGTCTGACCGAATTTCGGACTCAATTCTGTTCTTGACTCCATCCTTGAAGGCACAGGCGCACGATGATCGAGATACATTCTCTCTTGTGTGGTGCAAAGTGATCCATCTCTGGATGTAATCCCTCAGAGTTTCATTCGACTTCTGCACACACGACTGCAACTCTGTCAACCCTGCTGGTCGCTTGCAAGTTCCTTCAAATGTCCTGACAAACACTCGGGCCAGATCTTCCCAAGTGTAAATGCTACTGGGTGCTAACTGATTCAGCCATGCTCTGGCCGATCCCTCCAACATAAGTGGCAGGTGTTTCATGGCCACTTCATCGTTCTGCCGCCCGATCTGAACAGCCACTCGGTAGTCCTCAAGCCAAGTATCCGACTTAGACTCACCGTGAACTTATCGACTCGATCGCCAACCTGAAGTTGGGAGGAATCACCGTGGCTCGATGGCTCTGCTAAAACACTCGGTCCCGAGGCGTGTACTCTGCCGCTGATGGGCGCGTTTCTATCGTGACCTTCATGGTTAGCTCTGTTCCTGTCGACCAGACCTTGAACGATGACGGATCTCGCATCAAAGCCTGGTTCCCTGGGGTCGACTGGAATCCTCCGCCCAACACTGTGCTGGCGTCTGTCATCTTGCTGTCGAGGTGCATATGACCCACCCTTTGGGGGAGGAGTGGGCACTCAACGTTGATCATCACGATCGAATCGGTCCTCATACTGATCACGCCGGCCTCCATGTCCCTCACGCCTCGGGGGCGATCTTGGGCTATGTGCCGATCGGATCAGTATTCGCAGTGACGGATCTGTTGTGAATCCTATTCCATGATCGCGATACAGCTGAATTCCGATCTCCTGCTGCCCGAGCAAATCTACGATCTGGAGTAAGCCCTGCCGACCTCCGGTGGGAAGGCTGAATGGACTCTGCTATATGGGCTGCAACTGCTAGATTCTGAATGGGAGTTCGGTATACCTGAGTTGGTTGTGGAAAGAGTTGACGTCGATTGGACGACGGGACCCGTTGTTGCGCTCATTCATCGAGCACTCGCTGGAGATTTTCCAGTCGAGTGCGCTCAGCCAAGTTGGCCAAACGCGCATCTTCTAAGGCACGGGCCTCGGGGTTTCTCCAACGATAGGAGTGTGAAGCGCATCCATGTTCCGCGGCGGAGCTCCTCCCTCTGCGCGAAGTGAGGGGCTCGGGTTGGTACTCTTCGTGAGCCTGCGCTGCTCGCCTCCGCCAACGCCTTTCGGTCTGGGGAAACCAGGAGGACTGCGTGGTCCGTCGACCATCGTAACCTCCGCCGCTGGGTCATTCTTTGCCGCACTTTCGGATGCAGTCTCTGCGGAGCCAGTCGACAGATCGAACATGCCGTAGAGAGATTCGTCGGGCTCGATTGCCATGACTTGGGGAGTGGTCGACTGGCGGGCCACCGCGTGCCTCACCCATCGCTGAAGTCTCGATCGACCGGAGCGCTTGCGTGGCGTGAGACCGGGAGGGAGGACGGCACAAGAGCCGACCGATACTGGGTCGATGGCTGCCGCAGGAGGACGTCGCGGACGCACGCTGTAGTGCGTCGCCCCGCGGACGGGGAGTGCGTTAACGTCGAGTGGAGCCTCCTGCAACCAAGCAGAGTCGTCGGCGATGAACGTGAGCGCGCCGAGATGGATCTCGCGGCCCTCAACCAAAACTCCGCCTGAAACCATGATGAATGGGATCGGAAAAAATGCAACTTCTCCAACAAGTCGCTAAGACGCCTGCCCCACGGTGGGCACCAACTATCGTGGTTCTAAGCCTGACAGTAGAATGGGGGGTAGGTATGGAGAGGAAAGATCCTAGCTATGGAGTAGTCGTATACGCAAGATGTTCACGAGTTCAGGCCCTTCTCGGAGGAAGTAACAGCCCTACGTCTCGGAGCCCGGAGGCGGTCGACTGTATTATGTGCGTATGAATAACAGAGGTGCGAACCCTTGACACTGAGGAGGGGGGTGGCTTATATAGAGTTCGCCAGACCCCTCCGGCCCTTAGTTTTGCAGGGTTTAAGGTACATTAAGGTAGGGGGTTACTGGTAACGCCCACATAAAGTGCTATGATGACCATAAAGCTACTTAATGACCAACCGTTTGCGTGCAGACTGGCTTTAGATCTCCTCGCGGTCGAGTGGTTTGGCTTCATGGTCGAGTGTCTTCCAGTTGGTCGAGTGGAACCCTTCCTGGTCGACTGAAAGGTAATTTCTTCTAGAGATGTCCTTGGGGAGGGTGTCTTAGACAGGTCCATGATCATACCCTAGGTACATGACTTCATCAGACAACACTCTCCCCTCTCGTTGCTATGCATCACCATGATCTTGCGTGTGCGTAGGATTTTTTTTGAAATTACTACGTTCCCTAACAGTGGCATCCGAGCCAGGTTTATGCGTAGATGTTATATGCACGAGTAGAACACAAGTGAGTTGTGGGTGATAATAGTCATACTGCTTACCAGCATGTCATACTTTGACTTGGCGGTATTGTTGGATGAAGCGACCCGGACCGACATTACGCATACACTTACGCGAGACAGGTTCTACCGACGTGCTTCGCACACAGGTGGCTGGCAGGTGTCAGTTTCTCCAACTTTAGTTGAATCGAGTGTGGCTACGCCCGATCCTTGTTGAAGGTTAAAACAAGACATACTTGGCGAAAAATCGTTGTGGTTTTGATGCGTAGGTAAGAACGGTTCTTGCTCAGTCCGTAGCAGCCATGTAAAACTTGCAACAGCAAAGTAGAGGACGTCTAACTTGTTTTTGCAGGGCATGTTGTGATGTGATATGGTCAAGACATGATGCTAAATTTTATTGTATAAGATGATCATGTTTTGTAACAAAGTTATCGGCAACTGGCAGGAGCCATATGGTTGTCGCTTTATTGTATGAAATGCAATCGCCATGTAATTGCTTTACTTTATCACTAAACGGTAGCGATAGTCATAGAAGCAATAGTTGGGAAGACGACAACGATGCTACGATGGAGATCAAGGTATTGCGCCAGTGACGATGGTGATCATGACGGTGCTTTGGAGATGGAGATCAAAGGCACAAGATGATGATGGCCATATCATATCACTTATATTGGTTGCATGTGATGTTTATCCTTTATGCATCTTATTTTGCTTAGTTCGATGGTAGCATTATAAGATGATCTCTCATTAAATTTCAAGGTACAAGTGTTCTCCCTGAGTATGCACCGTTGTGAAAGTTCGTCGTGCCAAGAAAGTTTTGCACATGCATAATACTTAGGTTAAACTTGATGAGCCTAGCATATGCAGATATGGCCTCGGAACACTGAGACCGAAAGGTTGAGCGTGAATCATATAGTAGATATGATCAACATAGTGATGTTCACCATTGAAAACTACTCCATCTCATGTGATGATCGGACATGGTTTAGTTGATATGGATCACGTGATCACTTAGATGATTAGAGGGATGTCTATCTAAGTGGGAGTTCTTTAGTAATATGATTAATTGAACTTTAATTTATCATGAACTTAGTACCTGATAGTATTTTGCATGTCTATGTTGTTGTAGATAGATGGCCCGTGTTATTGTTCCGTTGAATTTTAACGCGTTCCTAGAGAAAGCTAAGTTGAAAGATGATGGTAGCAACTACACGGACTGGGTCCATAACTTGAGGATTATCCTCATTGCTGCACAGAAGAATTACGTCCTGGAAGCACCGCTAGGTGCCAAACCCGCTGCAGGAGCAACACCAGATGTTTTGAACGTCTGGTATACCAAAGCTGATGACTACTCGATAGTTCAGTGTGCCATGCTTTACGGCTTAGAACCGGGACTTCAACGATGTTTTGAACGTCATGGAGCATATGATATGTTCCAGGAGTTGAAGTTAATATTTCAAGAAAATGCCCGGATTGAGAGAAATGAAGTCTCTAATAAGTTCTACAGCTGCAAGATGGAGGAGAATAGTTCTGTCAGTGAGCATATACTCAAAATGTTTGGGTATAACAATCACTTGATTCAACTGGGAGTTAATCTTCCTGATGATAGTGTCATTAACATAATTCTTCAATCACTACCACCAAGCTACAAGAGCTTCGTGATGAACTATAACATGCAAGGGATGATAAGACAATTCCCGAGCTCTTCGCAATGCTAAAGGCTGCGGAGGTAGAAATCAAGAAGGAGCATCAAGTGTTGATGGTCAACAAGACCACCAGTTTCAAGAAAAAGGGTAAAGGGAAGAAGCGGAACTTCAAGAAGAACGGCAAGCAAGTTCTTTGCTCAAGTGAAGAAGCCCAAGTCTGGACCTAAGCCCGAGACCGAGTGCTTCTACTGCAAAGGGACTGGTCACTGGAAGCGGAACTGCCCCATGTATTTGGCGGATAAGAAGGATGGCAAGGTGAACAAAGGTATATGTGATATACATGTTATTGATGTGTACCTTACTAATGCTCGCAGTAGCACCTGGGTATTTGATACTGGTTCTGTTGCTAATATTTGCAACTCAAACAGGGGACTACAGATTAAGCGAAGATTGGCTAAGGACGAGGTCACGATGCACGTGGGAAATGGTTCCAAAGTCGATGTGATCGCGGTCGGCACGCTACCTCTACATCTACCTTCGGAATTAGTTTTCTACCTGAATAATTGTTATTTGGTGCCAGTGTTAAGTATGAACATTATATCTGGATCTTGTTTGATGCGAGACGGTTATTCATTTAAATCAGAGAATAATGGTTGTTCTATTTATATGAGTAATATCTTTTATGGTGATGCACCCTTGAAGAGTGGTCTATTTTTATTGAATCTCGATAGTAGTAATACACATATTCATAATATTGAAGCCAAAAGATGCAGAGTTGATAATGATAGAGCAACTTATTAGTGGCACTGCCGTTTGGGTCATATTGGTGTAAAGCGCATGAAGAAACTCCATTCTGATGGACTTTTGGAATCACTTGGTACTTGCGAACCATGCCTCATGGGCAGGATGACTAAAACTCAGTTCTCCGGAACAATGGAGCGAGCAACAGATTTGCTGGAAATCATACATACTAATGTATGTGGTCCGATGAATGTTGAGGCTCGCAGCGGGTATCGTTATTTTCTCACCTTCACAAATGATTTGAGCAGATATGGGTATATCTACTTGATGAAGCATAAGTCTGAAACATTTGAAAAGTTCAAAGAATTTCAGAGTGAAGTGGAAAATCATCGTAACAAGAAAATAAAGTTTCTATGATCTGATCGTGGAGGAGAATATTTGAGTTACGAGTTTGGTCTTCATCTGAAACAATGCGTAATAGTTTCCCAACTCACGGCACCCGGAACACCACAACGTAATGGTATGTCCGAACGTCGTAATTGTACTTTACTAGATATGGTGCGATCTATGATGTCTCTTACTGATTTACCGCTATCGTTTTGGGGTTATGCTTTAGAGACGGCTGCATTCACGTTAAATAGGGCACCATCTAAATCCGTTGAGACGACACCTTATGAACTATGGTTTGGTGATACGTCTCCAACATATCTATAATTTTTGATTGTTCCATGCTATTATATTATCTGTTTTGGATGTTTAATGGGCTTTATTATGCACTTTTATATTATTTTTGGGACTAACCTATTAACCGAAGGCCCAGTGCAAATTGCTGTTTTTTTGCCTATTTCAGTGTTTCGCAGAAAAGGAATATCAAATGGAATCCAAACGGAATGAAACCTTCGGGAGAGTTATTTTTTGAAAAAACGCAATCCAAGAGACTTGGAGTGGACGTCAAGGAAGCAACGAGGAAGCCACAAGGCAGGTAGGTGCGCCCGGGGGGGGGGGGGGGTAGGCGCGTCCCCCACCCGCATGGGCCCCTCGTGGCTCCACCGACCTACTTCTTTCGCCTATATATACTCATATACCCTGAAAACATCCGAGAGCACCACGAAACCGTATTTCCACCGCCACAACCTTCTGTACCCGTGAGATCCCATCTTGGGGCCTTTTTCTCAAGCCTCCACGAGGGGGAATCGGTCACAGAGGGCTTCTACATCAACACCATAGCCTCTCCGATGATGTGTGAGTAGTCTACCATTGACCTTAGGGTCCATAGTTATTAGCTAGATGGCTTCTTCTCTCTCTTTGGTTCTCAATACAAAGTTCTCCTCGGTCTTCTTGGAGATCTATTCGACGTAATTCTTTTTGCGGTGCGTTTGTCGTGATCCGATGAATTGTGGGTTTATGATCAAGATTATCTATGAACAATATTTGGTTCTTCTCCGAATTCTTATATGTATGATTTAAATATCTTTGCAAGTCTCTTCGAATTATCAGTTTGGTTTGGCCTACTAGATTGATCTTTCTTGCAATGGGAGAAGTGCTTAGCTTTGGTTTCAATCTTGCGGTGTCCTTTCCCAGTGACAGCAGGTGCAGCAAGGCACGTATTGTATTATTGCCATCGAGGATAAAAAGATGGGGTTTATATCATATTGCTTGAGTTTATCCATCTACATCATGTCATCTTGCCAAATGCGTTACTCTGTTCTTATGAACTTAATACTCTAGATGCATGCTGGATAGCGGTCGATGTGTGGAGTAATAGTTGTAGATGCAGAATCGTTTCGGTCTACTTGTCACGGACGTGATGCCTATAGACATGATCATGCATAGATATTCTCATAACTATGCACTTTTCTATCAATTGCTCCACAGTAATTCGTTCATCCACCGTAAATTATGCTACCTTGAGAGAAGCCATTAGTGAAACCTATGCCCCCCAGGTCTATCTTCCATCATATTATTTTCCTACCAATTTACTATTTCTTCCGTCTTTTATTTTGCAATCTTTACTTCCAATCTATATCATAAAAATACCAAAAATATTTATCTTATTATCTCTATCAGATCTCACTTTTGCAAGTGGCCGTGAAGGGATTGACAACCCCTTTATCGCGTTGGTTGCAAGGTTCTTATTTGTTTGTGTAGGTACGAGGCGACTTGCGTGTAACCTCCTAATGGATTGATACCTTGGTTCTCAAAAACTGAGGGAAATGCTTACGCTACTTTTCCGCATCACCCTTTCCTCTTCAAGGGAAAACCAACGCATGCTCAAGAGGTAGCAAGAAGGATTTCTGGTGCTGTTGCCAGGGAGGCTTACGCCAAGTCAAGTCAAGTCAAGACATACCAAGTACCCATCACAAACTCTTATCCCTCGCATTACATTATTTGCCATTTGCCTCTCATTTTCCTCTCCCCCACTTAACCTTTGCATTTTCTTCGCCCTTCTTCCCGTATGTCTTTTTGTTTGTGTTTCCACGTGCCTTCTATTTGCTTGCATCTTTGCTTGCTAAAAATCTATTGATATGGATCCACTTAAAGTGTTCTACTTGGATCATCTTCAATCCTTATCTTTCGTCTTTGAAACCCCAACTAGCCTAGTTGATGGGAAATCTTTAGATGAGCATCCTCATTTTGTGCGTCATTGTTTGTCTGAAAAGGGGAGACTCTTGTGGGATCAAATAAACAGATTGCTGTGTTATGCTTGGAATCTTTGTGAAATTTATGATTTTACTTGTTGCTCTAAGAACCCTAAAAAACACCTTCCCTACCTATGTGAGTTTAATGAAAATGAAATCTTATCTTCTTATGCAAATGGTGTTTATAGTTACCATGGTATCGAAAAATTTGAAGAATTTGTTGCTTTTAAGGGTGCTTATGAAGTTGCTTCTTTGATTGAAAAGTATGGCATTACTCTCTAAGAATCTGAAAATTTTGACATACTTAAATATTGCTATGAAAACTATGCTCATAATGTCTATGTCAAAGAATTTATGGAGAGAATGACCGTTGCTTTGGAAGAAAATAATGATATGCACGAATCTATAGATATTGATGATTCTGATGATTTGATTGAAATATCCCTTGATGAACGTGATGCTTGCTATTCTTGTGGCCATGATGCCAATATTTATGAAGATGAATTTGCTATAGTTCCTTATGTTAAACATGAGATCGTTGCTATTGCACCCATGCTTAGTAGTTCCTTCGATAAAAAGCATGACTACTATTTGTTGCAATGATCATGATTGGGGTGATTCTTCTTGTGATCTTGAAAATTTATTTAAGCCCCATGATGAATATGAGATTGAGAATAGTGTTTGCAATATCATTGAAAGTGGGTTTGGAAGAGTGTCAACTTTAGATCCCACATATTTGGAGAATGTTCAATCTTATGAAATTTTTGATAAAAGTGGGTTTGGAGAGGTCACGACTTTAGTTAATGTTAATTCCACTATTTTGGAAGAGTGTCAACTTTGCATGCATGTGGATCGTGTTGAATATATTTTATGTGATAGCTATTTTGTTTAATTTGCTTATGATCCCACATGTAATTATTATAAGAGATGAAAACATGATTGTAGAAGTTTTCATGTTACTAAATTACCTCTCGTTATATTGAGATTGCTATTGTTTCTTTCCGCTTCCTTGCATATGCTAGTTTTTGCTTGCTATGATAATTTGTTTGCCTATAAGATGCCTATGCATAGGAAGTATGTTAGACTTAGATGTGTTCGTCATGTGTTTCATGGTGCTCTCTTTGTGCTTCAATTCTTGTCTTTCATGTGAGCATTATTAAAATTATCAATGCCTAGCTAGGGGCGTTAAACGATAGCGCTTGTTGGGAGGCAACCCAATTTTATTTTTGTTTCTTGCTTTTTGCTTCTGTTTAGTAATAAATAATTCATCTAGATTCTGTTTATAGGTGTTTTTATGTTTTAATTAGTGTTTGTGCAAAGTAGAACCAATAGGATCTTCTTGGGTGATAGTTGTTTGATCTTGCTAAAAAGATGTAAACTTTGCGCATGAACATAATTGTTAAAATTCACCAGAACGTGATAAATTGCCAATTCTTTTTGAATTAGATCAATATACAAATTGTCCAGGTTGTACTAGTTTTTCAGAATTATTGGAGTTCCAGAAGTATTCGAACAAATCTGATTGCTACAGACTGTTCTGTTTTTGACAGATTCTGTTTTTCATGTGTTGTTTGCTTATTTTGATGAATCTATGGCTAGTATCAGGGGGTATGAACCATAGAGAAGTTGGAATACAGTAGGTTTAACACCAATATAGATACATAATGAGTTCATTACAGTACCTTAAAGTGGTGATTTGTTTTCTTATACTAACGGAGCTCATGAGATTTTATTGTTGAGTTTTGTGTTGTGAAGTTTTCAAGTTTTGGGTAAACATTTGACGGATTATGGAATAAGGAGTGGCAAGAGGCTAAGCTTGGGGATGCCCAAGTCACCCCAAGGTAAAATTCAAGGACAAGCAAAAGCCTAAGCTTGGGGATGCCCCGGAAGGCATCCCCTCTTTCGTCTTTGTCTATCGGTAACTTTACTTGAGGCTATATTTTTATTCACCACATGATATGTGTTTTGCTTGGAGCGTCTTGTATGATTTGAGTCTTCGGTTTTTAGTCTACCACAATCATCCTTGCTGTACACATCTTTTGGAGAGACACACATGAATCGGAATTTATTAGAATACTCTATGTGCTTCACTTATATCTTTTGAGCTAGATAATTTTGCTCTAGTGCTTCACTTATATCTTTTAGAGCACGATGGTGGTTTTATTTTATAGAAATTATTGATCTCTCATGCTTCACTTATATTATTTTGAGAGTCCTTTAGAACAACATGGTAATTTGCTTTGGCTATAAAATTAGTCCTAATATGATAACAAACAATTCTAGCGAAGCTTGTAAGATGGCGCTCCCACCACCCACCACGGCACTGTCCCCATCACCGGCGATCTCCCTCCTCCTCCACTAATCTGTGGATCCTCTCCGATCATCTACTCCGGCGTCTTCTCTGGATCAAGGCAATACCCATCTTCTATGGGTTCTTCTGGTGTATCTACCCTTGGCTTGGATTTCTCCAAGGGTAGAGTTTTTTCAGATGAGGTTTTCAAATCTACTGGGCAAACGGTTCATCCTTTGTGGCACAGAAGGCCTTATATTTCAATTGTTTCATTCAGCCGCCATGCCTTCCGTCTCTCGGAGGATTATGTGGCAGCGGCTTTGGAAGCGACAATTGGAGGCTCGGCAATTGATCTTCATGTAGATCACATCAAAGACAAGGTTTACTCTTTCCAAGTTTCTTGCAAGCAAGTTGGTTTTATTATTATGGACCTCCGTTCTTTTGCTTGTGATCTGTTCAAGTGCTATTTTCATTTGTGGGGTAATGGGGGCCCTAATTGGATTAGAGAGCTCAGGATCTGGAGGAAGGAATGCGATGCTGAATGGATTTTAGTTAGTCCAACTAAGCGTCGATCATCTTTAGGTCTTTTGGCCATGCATAAACCTCCTATTAGATCGGCTATCAAGTCTGCTGCACCTGCTAAGAAGAAGCTTTCTTTTGCCACTTTTGAGCGATATTCTACTTGCAAGGGATATAGATATCCGGCTACGCAAACGTGTATTGATACTATTAGGGATGCTGGGTATGATCTTCCTGTTCATGAACGTGTAGTCATACATCAATCCCCTCCCACGGAATTGCTTTGGACTGTGGCTCATCCACCCATTGTTTTTGGTACAGTCACTCCTTTGTCGGAGTTGAGCCGGCCGGCAACATCTGCACCGGTGAGTGATCCGGTTTCTGAGGAACTGTCCCCCGTGCATGCTGGGATTTCGCCCGCACGTTTCACGGAGGCGGGATTACCTCCTATTCAAAACAATTGTCAGGTTTCCGACCCAGTTGCTTTGCAGGCCTATCAGGCCTCTAGCCCACCTATGCTGCATAGCCCAATTGCATTGGGGCCTTCCAAGCCTCCTGGTCCGAGCCCTCTGGACCATGGTCAAGATAACCCCTCCTCACAAGAGGCCGCGAGGCAGTTTGAAGCTATGGTCGATGACATGGTGGACCGTGTGGTTACATGCACTCTTTGCTCGCAGAGGGGCCACTTGTCAGCGGCATGTGGAATGCGAGCGGTCTGTTCGGCTTGCTCTCGCCCAGGTCACTCTAGCCGCGACTGTAATGATTTCGCGCGCTCCAATGGATTGGTTTGGAAGCCAATTTCGGTGCAACAAAAAACGATTTTATCGGAATCTGCTGCTTCTCATGGGAACAGAGCCGGAGTTATTGGGATAGACTGTCCAGTCCCATTGCCGCGGCCCCCATTGCATCTTCCCTCTCCCCAAGCCAAAGAAAACCCCTGACAAGCCTCTGGCTCTTCCATGGCGAACTATGAGCTCGATCCTCAGCGCTTTGTGCCTGCTGGCCACCACATCATCGATGGCGGCGATCATCGGCTTCCTCGCACCTTCTTCACGCCCGCTGCTCGTCCGCCCCATCGTCATGAGGACTTCATGGTCGCAGAGGTGATGCCTGCGCCTGAGGGGCCGCTCGGCCCGATGCGGGAAGAGGCTGTCCAGTTTCTGCAAGATAGAGGTATTCTGGTCCGATCTTCTCAGCCATGGTTTCATGGGGTGGGTTTGTTCCAAGTAAGGGATCCGTCAGTTAGATACACCTTGATTCAGCATGCACCTTTTCCGTTGGGCAACGATCATTTTATTAGATTTATGAAGCATGATGAGGGGGAAAATTTCAAGGGAACACATGGTTTTCGCAAGGGCTGGTTAATGTTCATTGGGATTCCTCTTGATTACCGCACTACAGAATACATCTCGCAGGCTGTAGGCACTTTCGGAAAGTTTATTTCTTGGGATAGTGAGGATCCTTATCTTGTTCGGACTTTAGTTGAGGCTAGCTTTCCAGATACGCCTTTGGTTCCAAGAGATGTTGTTTTTGGTGATTATGCGGAATGGGGAGGTGCTCAAGTGTCTTGGACTGCTGCATGCTATGTTCTTGGTGCGGATTTTGCAGATCAAATGCCAAATGACGAAGAACCAATGCCTCTGGATGGAAACCCCCATCCGTTGCCTGGTAATCTGGTACCAGATAATTTGCCGTTTGTTTTGCCACCATACCCAATGTTGGGATGGAATGATCGATGCACATGTCGTTCCTCCCCCTCCACCTGTGAATGACGAAGCGCCTGGTTGGGGCAATGCCATGTGGGGAGATGAAGCTGAGGATGAGGAGGCCCTGCAGCCGGCTGCTCCTGAACAGGATCAAGTTTCTATTGTGATTGATCAGCTGGAGGGATCAGTTTCTGTGGACCAGCAGGAGCAATGCATTGATATCCAGCAGCAACATGATTTGCCTCTCCCAGATCATCAACTTCAGCATTTGCATCAACCTGTCTTCAAGGAGAATCAGATGGCAATTGTGCCTTACCAACCATCTGTGATTCAGCACCATGAGATCTTTATTGGCATGGCACGCATTGTGGCTGGACCTCCTCTCCCTCCGGAGATGATTTGGAAGAGGTCTTTCCAAAACCTCATGTTTGATTTTTCAGTTAAGGAGGTGCCAAGGTCTATCTTCTTCAAACCGATGGGCACAATCATTTATTCCAAGAGGTCTTGGTCCATAGCTTTCGATGAATCCAGAAAGATGTCATGTTTGACTGCTTCCTTGCCCATGGTTGCTGCTTTCAGAAGACTTGTCATGGTAAAACGCCCAGTGGCCAGAGCTTTATTTGAGGAGCTGCCGGCTGATTCAGTTCCTATTTCTGACGAATTTGCATCTGGTAATTCTGCTGTCTCTGTCTCTGTTGAGTCATCACCTGTGGTTTTCTCTGTGGAACAAACTACTGGAAGAAAGCATAGAGAGAAGAAGAAGGCTCCTGTTGTTTATACGTCACTGAGACGTTGCACTTGGAGCGCGGCAAAGTTAGATGGCTTAAAAAATGTGGTTTTCGAGCAGCTCTTGTTTCATCCATCAAAGAAGCGCCCCCGTGCCAAGCCCATTGAGGACAAGCCCAGCCCACTTCTACGGATGGCCCTGAAGATGCACAGCCTGATGCACCACTGCATACCCCAATTCATGTTCTTCAGGCTATGGGCGCGGAGCTGGAGATTGATCCTTCCCTTCTATCGGTGGACAAGCTTATGGCTAATCCACAGGAGGATTCTTCTTCATCTTCAGCTTAATAATTATGTTAGCTACTATGTTAAGGCCTAGAGAGCCTGTTATGTTTGCTTTCTTTATTGTTGAACTGCGTCCGTTTCGAGAAATGGCACATTGTGGTACTGAACTCTGTTATCTTTTGGGTGGTATGGCATTGTGTGTCATGCTATATTTGTTCTTCTATTCCTCGGTGATTAATGAATCGTGTGTCAACGCGTAGCTGGAAAGTTTTACGTTGGAATGTTCGCAGTCTGAATTTTGATACTAGGCAGCGTTCTGTCAGGGAGAAAGTGACTGAAAGTCAGTGTTCTGTGGTTTGTCTTCAAGAAACTAAGCTCTCCTCATGCTCGCGTACAACTATGAAAAGCATCTGTCCCTATGGTTTTGATCAGTTTGTTGAGTCCCCCTCCAGGGGTGCCTCTGGGGGTCTTTTAACTGCGTGGCGTTCTGACGTGTTTCATGGCACTCTGCTAGAAGTTAAACCCTACGCTATTGTTATGCAGTTTACCTCAGTTCATAATAATGAACAGTGGTTTCTGGTTAATGTTTATGGCCCCTGTCAGGGTGAGTTGCGTGATGAGTTTGTTTCCTGGATCTACAATTTGGACATCGACCCGACCCAGAAGTGGATGTTGATGGGGGATTTCAACTTTATTCGTTCCATTGACAATAGGAACCTCCCTGGTGGCGATATCAATGATATGTTTATTTTCAATGAAATTATTGGACATTTGGGACTGCTGGAACTTCCTTTAAAAGGAAGAAAGTTTACTTGGTCTAACATGCAAGACACACCTCTTTTGGAACAACTTGACTGGGTTTTTACCTCTGCCAGTTGGGTTAACCTATACCCCATGGCGCAAGTGACTCCTTTGGCTAAAACTGCGTCTGATCATGTGCCTTGTCTGGTTTCCATCAGTACATCAATTCCTAAGGTGCATATTTTCAGGTTTGAAAATTATTGGGTCAATTAGGCTGGTTTTATGGATTGTGTGCACGAGGTTTGGACTCGTCCTTCTCATAAGACCCATATTTCAGCAATTATTGTTGATAAATTAAAGGCTTTGCGGTTTGCATTGAAGAAATGGCAGAAAGGTTTATCACATATTAAAAGGTTAATTGAGAAATGCAACTGGGTAATTCTTTGGTTGGACAACCTTGAGGACATGAGAGCTCTTTCCAGACCTGAGAGGAATTTCAGGAAAGTCACAAAACTGCACCGTGAGCATCTGTTGCACATGCAATATCTATACTGGAGGAGAGATGTACCATCAGGTATATCAAAGTGGGAGAGGAAAACTCCAAGTTCTTTCAGGCCATGGCAACTGAGAGATATAGAAAGAATTCTATTGCTAGCCTGTTGTTGCCTGATGGCTCTGTCACGTCAGATCATGAGGAAATGACCAAACAGTTCTTATCTTCCTTCAAAACCAGAATGGGGGCTGTTCTGCCAATAACTTTAGATGAGAACATCTTGTCTTTAATACCTAGGGTTCAGGGCTTGGAGGTGCTCACAAAACCTTTTGATCTAAAGGAAATTGAACAGGTTATTAAAGAAATGCCCACTGATAAGGCGCGCGGACCTGATGGCTTCAATGGACTTTTTCTAAAAATGTGTTGGCACGTCATATCTGCTAATTTTATTCGGCTGGTTCATGAGTTTCATGCTGGAACAGTTCAGTTAGAAAATCTCAATGATGCATACATGACTCTGATCCCAAAGAAACAGACACCTGAGAGTGTGGGAGACTTTAGGCCTATTTCACTCACTAGTGTTGGTCTGAAATTTCTTACGAAGCTTGCTGCTAACAGATTTCAACAGGAGATCATCAAATGTGTGTATAAAAATCAGTATGGTTTCATAAAATCAAGAACAATCTAGGATTGCCTTGCTTGGACCCTTGAACATATCCATCAGTGTAATCAGTCTAAACGGCCCATCCTTTTGCTTAAGTTAGACTTTGAAAAGGATTTTGATTCTATTCAGCATGAGGCTATCATAAGGATTCTTGTTGCAAAAGGTTTTGACAAAGGATGGATTACATGGATTAAGCAGTTGTTGTCATCTGACACTTCTTCTGTTTTGCTTAATAGAGTTCCTGGAAACCATTTTAAATGCAAATGTGGAGTTAAGCAAGGAGACCCAATCTCTCCCTTGCTCTTTGTTATTGCTGCCGACCTCTTGCAGACATTGATCAATGATCTTCTCCAGCACGGTTTAATAAGCAGGCCACTGCCAACTCATGATCCTGATTTCCCTGTTGTTCAATATGCTGATGATACACTGCTTTTCTTAAATGCTGAAAGGGGTCAATTGGAGGCACTGAAATCAGTGTTATATTCTTTCTCAGAGGCAACTGGTCTTCGGATTAACTTCCATAAATCCTCCATGTATCCTATTAATGTGAAAGACCATGTTGCTACTAATCTAGCTGCCTTTTTTGGATGTAAGTTAGGCAAAATGCCTTTCACATATCTGTTGGAAATATGCCCTAGAGGCAATAATAAAATGGTTATTATTATATTTCTTTGTTCATGATAATAGTTTGTTATTCATGCTATAACTGTGTTATCCGGAAATCGTAATACACGTGTGAATACATAGACCACAACATGTCCCTAGTAAGCCTCTAGTTGACTAGCTCATTGATCAACAGATAGTCATGGTTTCCTGACTATGACATTGGATGTCATTGATAACGGGATCACATCATTAGGAGAATGATGTGATGGACAAGACCCAATCCTAAGCATAGCTCAAAGATCGTGTAGTTCGTTTAGCTAGAGCTTTTCCAAGTGTCAAGTATCATTTCCTTAGACCATGAGATTGTGCAACTACCGGATACCGTAGGAGTGCTTTGGGTGTGCCAAACATCACAACGTAACTGGGTGACTATAAAGGTACACTACGGGTATCTCCGAAAGTGTCATTGGGTTGGCACGAATCGAGATCGATTTGTCACTCCGTATGACGGAGAGGTATCTCTGGGCCCACTCGGTAATGCATCATCATAATGAGCTCAATGTGACCAAGTGTCTGGTCACGGATCATGCATTACGGTATTTAGTAAAGTGACTTGCCGGTAACGAGATTAAACGAGGTATTGGGATACCGACGATCGAGTCTCGGGCAAGTAACGTACCGATTGACAAAGGGAATTGTATATGGGGTTGCTTGAATCCTCAACATCGTGGTTCATCCAATGAGATCATCAAGGAGCATGTGGGAGCCAACATGGGTATCCAGATCCCGCTGTTGGTTATTGACCGGAGAGGCATCTCGGTCATGTCTGCATGTCTCCCGAACCCGCAGGGTCTACACACTTAAGGTTCCGTGACGCTAGGGTTGTAGAGATATGAGTATGCAGTAACCCAAAAGTTGTTCGGAGTCCCAGATGAGATCCCGGACGTCACGAGGAGTTCCGGAATGGTCCGGAGGTGAAGAATTATATATAGGAAGTGCAGTTTCGGCCATCGGGAAAGTTTCGGGCACGGTATTGTACCGACCACGGAAGGGTCCCGGGGTTCCACCGGTGGGGCCACCTATCCTGGAGGGCCCGTGGGCTGAAGTGGGGAGGAACCAGCCCCGGTGGGCTGGTGCCCCCTGGTCCGCCCTAGCCTAGGGTTGGAAACCCTAGGGTGAAGCGCCTCCACTGCCTTGGGGGCAAGCCTCCCCCTGGTCACGCCGCCCGTGAGATCTCATCTCCCGGGGCCAGCGACCCCCTAGGGGGCCTATATAAAGGGGAGGAGGGCAGCCGCACTCCATGCCATAGGCGCCTCCTTCCCCTGCTACACCTCTCCCTCTCGTAGAAGCTCGTGAAGCCCTGCCGAGATCATCACTGCATCCACCACCACGCCGTCGTCTTGCTGGATCTCCGTCAACCTCTCCTCCCCTTGCTGGATCAAGAAGGAGGAGACGTCTTCCTCAACCGTACGTGTGTTGAACGCGGAGGTGCTGTCCGTTCAACACTAGGATCATCGGTGATTTGGATCACGACGAGTACGACTCCCTCAACCCCGTTCTCTTGAACGCTTCCACTCGCGATCTACAAGGGTATGTAGATGCAGTCCTCTCTCTCGTTGCTAGATGAACTCATAGATAGATCTTGGTGAAACCGTAGAATTTTTTTATTTTCTGCAACGTTCCCCAACAGTGGCATCATGAGCTAGGTCTATGCGTAGTTCTCTTTGCACGAGTAGAACACAATTTGTTGTGGGCGTAGATGTTGTCAACTTTCTTGCCACTACTAGTCTTATTTTGCTTCAGCGGTATTGTGGGATGAAGCGGCCGGACCGACCTTACACGTGCGCTTTACGTGAGACAGGTTCCACCGACTGACATGCACTAGTTGCATAAGGTGGCTAGCGGGTGTCTGTCTCTCCCACTTTAGTTGGAGCGGATTTGATGAAAAGGGTCCTTATGAAGGGTAAATAGAAGTTGAAAAATCACATTGTGGCTTTTACGTAGGTAAGAAAACATTCTTGCTAGAACCCTATTGCAGCCACGTAAAACATGCAACAACAATTACAGGACGTCTAACTTGTTTTTGCAGCATGTGATTGTGATGTGATATGGCCAAAAGTTGTGATGAATGATGAATGATATATGTGATGTATGAGATCATGTTCTTGTAATAGGAATCACGACTTGCATGTCGATGAGTATGACAACCGGCAGGAGCCATAGGAGTTGTCTTAATTATTGTATGACCTGCGTGTCATTGATTCAACGCCATGTAATTACTTTACTTTATTGCTAAACCGTTAGCTATAGTAGTAGAAGTAATAGTTGGCGAGCAACTTCATGGAGACACGATGATGGAGATCATGATGATCGAGATCATGGTGTCATGCCGGTGACAAAGATGATCATGGAGCCCCGAAGATGGAGATCAAAGGAGCTATATGATATTGGCCATATCATGTCACTACTATTTGATTGCATGTGATGTTTATCATGTTTTTGCATCTTGTTTACTTAGAATGACGGTAGTAAATAAGATGATCCCTCACAATAATTTCAAGAAAGTGTTCCCCCTAACTTTGCACCGTTGCGAAGGTTCGTTGTTTCGAAGCACCACGTGATGATCGGGTGTGATAGGTCCTAACGTTCGAATACAGCGGGTGTAAGCCAGATTTACACACGCAATACACTTAGGTTGACTTGACGAGCCTAGCATGTACAGACATGGCCTCGGAACACGGAAGACCGAAAGGTCGAGCATGAGTCGTATAGAAGATACGATCAACATGGAGATGTTCACCGACGTCGACTAGTCCGTCTCACGTGATGATCGGACACGGCCTAGTTGACTCAGATCATGTTTCACTTAGATGACTAGAGGGATGTCTAATCTGAGTGGGAGTTCATGAAATAATTTGATTAGATGAACTTAATTATCATGAACTTAGTCTAAAATCTTTACAATATGTCTTGTAGATCAAATGGCCCACGTTACCCTCAACTTCAACGCTGCTCCTAGAGAAAACCAAGCTGAAAGATGATGGCAGCAACTATACGGACTGGGTCCGGAACCTGAGGATTATCCTCATAGCTGCCAAGAAAGATTATGTCCTAGAAGCACCGTTAGGTGAAGCACCAATCCCAGAGAACCAAGACGTTATGAACGCTTGGCAGTCTCGTCGATGATTACTCCCTCGTTCAAGGCGACATGCTTTACATCTTAGAACCGGGGCTCCAAAAGCGTTTTGAGCAACACGGAGCATATGAGATGTTCAAGAGCTGAAAATGGTTTTCCAAGCTCATGCCCGGGTCGAGAGATATGAAGTCTCCGACAAGTTCTTCAGCTGTAAGATGGAGGAAAATAGTTCTGTCAGTGAGCACATACTCAAGATGTCTTGGTTGCACAACCGCTTGACTTAGCTAGGAGTTAATCTCCCGGATGACGCGGTCATTGACAGAATCCTTCAGTCGCTTCCACCGAGCTACAAGAGCTTTGTGATGAACTTCAATATGCAGGGATGGAAAAGACCATTCCTGAGGTATATTCAATGCTGAAATCAGCGGAGGTAGAGATCAAAAAGGAACATCAAGTGTTGATGGTAAATAAAACCACTAAGTTCAAGAAAGGCAAGGGTAAGAAGAACTTCAAGAAGGACGACAAGGGAGTTGCCACGCCCGGTAAGCCAGTTACCGGGAAGAAGTCAAACAATGGACCCAAGCCTGAGACTGAGTGCTTTTATTGCAAGGGAAGTGGTCACTAGAAGCGGAACTGCCCCAAGTACTTAGCGGACAAGAAGGCCGGCAAAACCAAAGGTATATTTGATATACATGTAATTGATGTGTACCTTACCAGTGCTCGTAGTAGCTCCTAGGTATTTGATACCGGTGCGGTTGCTCATATTTGTAACTCAAAGCAGGAGCTGCGGAATAAGCGGAGATTGGCGAAGGACGAGGTGATGATGCGCGTCGGGAATGGTTCCAAGGTCGATGTGATCGCCGTCGGCACACTACCTCTACATTTACCTACGGGATTAGTTTTAAACCTCAATAATTGTTATTTAGTACCAGCTTTGAGCATGAACATTGTATCTGGATCTCGTTTAATGCGAGATGGCTACTCATTTAAATCCGAGAATAATGGTTGTTCTATTTATATGAGAGATATGTTTTGTGGTCATGCCCCGATGGTCAATGGTTTATTCTTAATGAATCTCGAACGTGATGTTACACATATTCATAGTGTGAAGACGAAAAGATGTAAAGTTGATAACGATAGTCCCACATACTTGTGGCACTGCCGCCTTGGTCACATTTGTGTCAAGCGCATGAAGAAGCTCCATGCTGATGGACTTTTAGAGTCTCTCGATTATGAATCATTTGACACATGCGAACCATGCCTCATGGGAAAAATGACCAAGACTCCGTTCTCCGGAACAATGGAGCGAGCAACCAACTTATTGGAAATCATACATACCGATGTGTGCGGTCCAATGAGCGTTGAGGCTCATGGAGGATATCGTTATGTTCTCACTCTCACCGACGACTTGAGTAGATATGGGTATGTCTACTTGATGAAACACAAGTCTGAGACCTTTGAAAAGTTCAAGGAATTTCAGAATGAGGTAGAGAATCAACGTGACCGAAAGATAAAGTTCTTACGATCAGATCGTGGGGAAGAATATCTAAGTCACGAATTTGGTACGCACTGAAGGAAATGTGGAATCGTTTCACAACTCACGCCGCCTGGAACACCTCAGCGTAACGGTGTGTCCGAACGTCGTAATCACACTTTATTGGATATGGTGCAATCTATGATGTCTCTTACCGATTTACCGCTATCATTTTGGGGATACGCTCTAGAGACAGCTACATTCACTTTAAATAGGGCACCGCCTAAATCCGTTGAGATGACACCGTATGAGTTATGGTTTGGCAAGAAACCTAAGCTGTCGTTTCTAAAAGTTTGGGGATGCGATGCTTATGTCAAGAAACTCCAACCTGAAAAGCTCGAACCCAAGTCGGAAAAATGCGTCTTCATAGGATACCCTAAGGAAACCATCGGGTATACCTTCTACTTAAGATCCGAAGGCAAGATCTTTGTTGCCCAGAACGGGTCCTTTCTGGAGAAAGAGTTTCTCTCGAAAGAATTAAGTGGGAGGAAAGTAGAGCTGGATGAAGTATTGCCTCTTGAAAGCGGTAAGTAGCGCAGCTCGGAAGATGTTCTGTGGTGCCTGCACCGACAAGAGAGGAGGTTAATGATGATGATCAAGATACTTGGATCAAGCTCCTCTTGAACTTCAAGGTCTACAAGGACACGTTCCGCACCAGAGTGGTACGGCAACCCTGTCTTGGAAATCATGTTGCTAGACAACAGTGAACCTTCGAACTATGAAGAAGCGATGGTGGGCCTAGATTCCAACAAATGGCTTGAAGCCATGCAATCCGAGATAGGATCCATGTATGAAAACAAAGTATGGACTTTGACAGACTTGCCCGATGATCGGCGAGCAATAGAAAACAAATGGATCTTTAAGAAGAAGACGGATGCGGATGGTAATGTTACCATATATAAAGCTCGACTTGTGGCTAAGGGTTATCGACAAGTTCAAGGGATTGACTACGGTGAGACTTTCTCTCCCGTAGCGAAGCTGAAGTCCGTCCGAATCATGTTAGCAATTGCCGCATACTATGATTATGAGATATGGCAAATGGACATCAAAACGGCATTCCTTAACGGCCATCTTAAGGAAGAACTGTATATGATGCAGCGGAAGGTTTTGTCGACCACGAGAATGCTAACAAGGTATGCAAGCTCCAGCGATCCATTTATGGGCTGGTGCAAGCATCTCGGAGTTGGAAAATTCGCTTTGATGAGATGATCAAAGCGTTTGGGTTTATGCACTTATGGAGAAGCCCGCGTTTACAAGAAAGTGAGTGGGAGCTCTGTAGAATTTCTCATATTATATGTAGGTGACATACTTTTGATGGGAAATGATATAGAACTTTTGGATAGCATTAAGGCCTACTTGAATAAGTGTTTTTCAATGAAGGACCTTGGAGAAGCTGCTTACATATTAGGCATCAAGATCTATAGGGATAGATCAAGACGCCTCATAGGTCTTTCACAAAGCACATACCTTGATAAGATATTGAAGAAGTTCAATATGGATCAGTCCAAGAAAGGGTTCTTGCCTGTATTGCAAGGTGTTAGATTGAGCTCGGCTCAATGCCCGACCACGAAAGAAGATAAAGAAGAGATGAGTGTCATCCCCTATGCCTCAGCCATAGGGTCTATTATGTATGCCATGCTGTGTACCAGACCTGATGTAAACCTTGCCGTAAGTTTGGTAGGAAGGTACCAAAGTAATCCCGGCAAGGAACACTGGACAACGGTCAAGAACATCCTAAAGTACCTGAAAAGGACTAAGGATATGTTTCTCGTTTATGGAGGTGACGAAGAGCTCACCGTAAAGGGTTACGTCGATGCTAGCTTCAACACAGATCTGGATGACTCTAAGTCACAGACCGGATACGTGTATATTTTGAATGGTGGGTGTCGGTGTCAAAACTGGCGGATCTCGGGTAGGGGGTCCCGAACTGTGCGTCTAGGCGGATGGTAACAGGAGACAAGGGACACGATGTTTTTACCCAGGTTCGGGCCCTCTCGATGGAGGTAATACCCTACTCCTGCTTGATTAATATTGATGATATGGGTAGTACAAGAGTAGATCTACCACGAGATCAAGGAGGCTAAACCCTAGAAGCTAGCCTATGGTATGATTGTTGTTCGTCCCTACGGACTAAAACCCTCCGGTTTATATAGACACCAGATAGGTTAGGGTTACACAGAGTCGGTTACAATGGTAGGAGATCTACATATCCATATCGCCAAGCTTGACTTCCACGCCAAGGAAAGTCCCATCCGGACACGGGACTAAGTCTTCAATCTTGTATCTTCATAATCCTGGAGTCCGGCCGTGACGATAGTCCGGCTATCCGGACACCCCCTAGTCCGGGACTCCCTCAGTAGCCCCTGAACCAGGCTTCAATGACGATGAGTCCGACGTGTTGATTGTCTTCGGCATTGCGAGGCGGGTTCCTCCTCTGAATACTTCATAGAAGGTTTTGAACACAATGATAGTGTCCGGCTCTGCAAAACAAGTTCCACATAACACCGTAGAGAGAACAATTTTTGCACAGATCTACTAACGTATTCCGCGGCGTGACATCACACCACGGCCAGGCCTTTATATGAATCGTTTTTTATTGTTCCACCTCAGCGTGTTTAGCGAGGAGGTTTACTTGGCACGTCTTATCAAAGCATAGATCATGCCCCCTTATTCCGGGATTCTCATCAATACGGACGTGGGTAACCCATCCGCGCCATTGATTACGACGCTTGGGAAATAAGCGAGTTTTACCAGGCTGGTGGGGGACGATAGCATCGTCCGTCCATATAAGGGATAAGGATCCACCTTTTCACCCACGCCTTCTTCCTCCTTTGCTTATCCATTTCCGGCACTCGAGCTCCAGCGCCCAAGTCCGCACATCCCACCTCAACCTTCTCCAACCATGTCGAGCGGGAGGCAGGTGGATGGCCTCCTCCGTCACGGAGGGGCACATCACAAGATCGCGGAAGCCGGATACTTGTCCGCAACATCGCCAAGACAAAGCTGCCCGATGCGGGCAGCTTATTCCAACCCCTGTGCTCCATGAGAGGGTAGTGTTTCTCCCCACTTCCTCCGCGGACTAGGTTTTCCACTTCACCCATTTGTCCGGGGCTCATGTACTATTACGGCCTGGACTTCCACGATCTGGCCCCAATTTCATCCTCAACATCTCGGCGTTTATCGTCAGGTGCGAGGCTTTCCTCTACATCCAGCCCCACTTCGCTTATGGCTGAAGATCTTCAACGTCCCCAAGGTAGTGGGCAGCCGCTGCCGGAGTCTTGAGGCGCCATGGTCGGCAAGATGGCCAAAGTCCCATGGCTCAAGGCACCTTCGTGGAGACAATAAAGGGGTGGCAATCGGGTGGTTCTACATCACCGAGCCCCGCAACACCAAATGGGTGGCGGCCCTCGAATTCAGATCTGGCTTCCCCACACGGCTCTCGTCATGGAAAGAGACGGGCCTGACGTGGGGGAATTCGGACGAGACATCCGGACTTCAAACATGTGTCCGAAACCTGGTGGCCAAGAATCTTAGGCTCTTCGACCTAATCCAGGTGATGCTCATCCGCCGGATTCTCCCATGCCAACAACGGGCCTTTAACTTGTGGGAGTTCGATCTGGCACAACACCAAACCTTGAGCCGGCTCTTTGACACTACGTACGAGGACGCCTGGAAGGTGTTGTTCAAGGGTGCCGAAGCCCCAGCATCCGCTACCAAAGATCGCGGATACAGCTCACAACGTCAAGCCGGCGAGGTAAGTTATTTTACCCTTCACGGGACTCTTTTTCATAGATTGACTCTATGTGGGATCTAAAACTCCCTATTTTTTGGCGGGATCGCTGAAGACGTCCGGACAGATTAGCTGTCCGGCTCCTTTGCCGAAGACCAAGCGGACGCCCAGTTGGACGGGTTGCTGGCTCTGCACCCCATGTGGTGCCGGAGAAGAAGGCCAAGAAGGAGGCCACGGAACTCAAGTAGCTCCCGACGCCAGTCCGCCAGATTCAAGCGGAATCTTCTCCTCAAGACGCAGGAGGAAGAAGAAGAAGCTCCTCCCAGTGGGAGGAGAAGAAAAGGAAGGCCGCCCCAACTGGGGAGGCCGGAGGGTCCAAGAAGGGAAGAACCCTTCCTCTGGACTTCTCCACCAACCTCGACGACGACGAGGAGGATTGGCCTACAAGGGCCAAGCCCCTGGCGAGATCGTAAGTGTTTGGATACCCATGCCTTTTTGTTATTGCAGAGTGTTCTCTAATGTCGAACAACCGTGCAGCCCGCCCAAGGGCGAGTTGGCCGATTCATCGAGCGGGTCCCTGGGCTCGTCGGAAATGGAGAGTACCTCGCTTCCGACCGCCTCCTCACCTCACGCCATGGACGACGCCACAAGGAGCCCCAAGAGGGGCTTGGTCAAGAGGAGGTAGCGCAGGAGGTGCCACAAGGCGACCTCCCGGAGTCGAGGCGCGCGGGGGGTAAGACCCCCAAGGGCTCTAGGCCCGACCCTTGTCCGGTCTCCATGCCGGAACCTTCAGTGGTTCCGCAGTCTGGCAAGCGGACCCTTCGGAAGAAGGGTAAGACGCCGGTGTCCTCCGTCCAACCGGAGGCACCGGATAGCTTCTTTGAAGTGCTTAACGGCGCTTCCATCGAGGAGGAGCACCGCACTGTTATGAGTGCGGTGATCCGGACAGTTCAGTCCGCCAAGAGCGGACTGACCGAAGCCTGTACCAGCCTTCTAACAGGCTTTGAGGTAAGTTTTTAGAATATGTAAAAAAGATAACCGCTTAGACAGTAGCCCCTGATGCTTAGTTCGGTGTTCGGAAGGAAAAGCCGGACTAAGGATCTAAAAAGATATACGCATGAGTCTAACATAAGAATGTCAATATGGGAATGCAGGCTGCGCTGCTGACCTCTGCCGCACTGACTGCAGAGGTCAATGCATTGAAGCAGAACCTCGAGCGGTCCGAGAACGAGCTCGGACAAGCCAAGAAGGAGCTCGAGGACAAGGAAGGTAAGTAGTACCTTATTAAAGAAATACCTTATATAAAAGGTTTTGGTTGCGAAAAATAACAGGAATAACATGGGTACTGCAGGGGCCACGAAGGAGGTGGCGACCCTGAGGGAAGCGGTGTCCGTGGCCGAAAACAAAGCGGCTGCGGAACGCACCGAGCGAGAGAAAGGGGAGGCGCAGCTGGCGGAGGTGCGGCAAGAGCTCCAGATTATCGTGAAAAAACACGAGGGTTTGGAGCGTGACTCGAAGACCCGAGAGTCTGAGCTTGCCTCGGCTCTTGAGAGTGCCAAAGCTGCTAAGGCCGAGGCCCAAAAGCCCTCCAAGAAATTGAAGCACTAAAGAAGATAGCGGCGGGTAAGGCATTCTTTATGCAAAGCAAGAATGTAAAAGTCAATTACCTGTTACTTACCCGGATTCGAGCTCTCTCCAGAGCATTCGCAGATTTGCCCGTAAGCGTCGATGTCGCCGCATTCTACCGCGCCAGGAGGAGCTCCACGGAGAAGGTGTTCGGTCTCGGTATGTCGAGGCCGACCATCCGTGCCCTGAGCGACCAAATGAAGCAGCTGGTCGAGCTCCATAAGGTCGCCGAACAGGCCATGAAGGGCCTTATAAGCGCTGTTGTGGCCATTGGAGGCCATGCCCGGAGCTACTTCGCTTGGTGCAGCGGTGGTGGATGCCTGTCCGCGGCTTGAAGTCATCAAGCGCTCCGTCTGCATTGAAGGTGTCCGTCGGCGCCTTGCCCGTTCTAAAGTGCACCGGGGCAAGCTGGATGCGGAGAGGCTTGTGACGGACGGGCCACCGAAGGGCCATGAGCATCGCATCGCCCGAAATGTACTATGAGGGCCTCTCAAGGGTGCCCGCCGAATAGCGGATGAGTGCTCCAAGGATGTAATTTTTGAATAAACTCGCATTTGTTATCCTCAGACGCTGAAAACTTGTTCATATGCGCTAAGCAACGCTTATTAATTTAAAATATTACCTTCATGCGACTGCTTTTTACAAATTTGAGAGATGGCAAGTCGTTGGCTTCAGCCCCCATGCCACGAGTGCTTTGGGGTGTTCGGGATAAACTTGAGCACTCTTGTTCCCATTCTTGGGTCCATCTAGGAGGCACTCAACACAACGAACAAGGCAACCGGACTTATAATGCTTGAACACTCTCACTTAGCCATAGAATTCTATAACTTTAAATTTCGGCGAAGCCCCTAGTATTCGGAAGACCGAGTTTGGGGCGCTATCCACGCCTTGGCCAGACAATTCCGGTTCCTCGCTCTAAGCGGCATAAGTCTTTAGGGACTCGAAAAAACCTCTCGAACAGCGACCGGCTCTCGCCCTATCATGACGGTCAGTTTTAGCTTTCTCCACTGAGGTGCTCGACCCAACATAACTGGGGCACAATCGCAGTGGTTCTCCCGGTGCTACCTTAGCCGATATAGCGGAACGTAAGGTACCAAAACACGGGAGCCGGGCAAACCCAACTATTGACCCAAGACATGATTCGGAGCCAATTCATATAATGCTATAAGTTCGGGTGCCGCACTTGTGAAAGTGTTCGGACTTATCACACCATAATTTTGGGATACTTAAGCCCCTGGTGTATTGGTCGTACCAAAGTGTACGGTTGCAACATGTCGTGAAATGAACATATGTATATATAAAGGAAGTAGAGTAATAATAAGCAAAAGTTATGTATTGTTTATTCATAAAGGTACTGCAATGGAAGCAGAACGATACAAATAGTGCGATAAGCAAGGGATGGGACTATCTAACATGTCCCCTTCCAGGGGTAAGCTGCTGGATGATATGTAAAACAGGTATAATGCTCGCAATAGAGACCACCTGAGCACTCGACGTGGTTTTCCGCTTCCCTGGCTGTTGCATCGTGAGTTCGGCGATTCAAGTGCCGGACGGGACTTCTCAAAGACGGAGTCCTGAAAGTAAAAAGAAGGAAGAAAAAAGGAAAAAGAAAAAGGAAATGACACAAACGGAGCCCACAGTGCGGTCGAGCCGCATTCTTGGCGTGCCGTTGTCTTGCCCTCCCCATATGCCCATGGTATCTCCAGAGCGTCATTATGTACGCGTAATACTAGCTTTGCACTTTCGCGAGGGCTGGGGTTGGGGCCGGATTGCTACTCGTGCTTGAATCGTGCCAGGTGGTCTTGTTGCAGGTTACTCCGGGCGCACTTGGCGGTATCCGGACGCTTAGTGGCCGGATTCGAGAATTACCGTGAGAGGCTGTTTTGCACCTCCGCCGCGAGGGCCGCCGTATGCTCCTACGTTCGGAGAGAGCGTTCAGTGTTTCCATTGACCGTGATTACTTCTTGAGGGCCTGGCATCTTGAGCTTGAGGTATGCGTAGTGCGGCACCGCATTGAACTTTGCAAATGCGGTTCGTCCGAGCAGTGCATGATAGCCGCTGCGGAATGGGATGATGTCGAAGATTAACCCTTCGCTTCGGAAGTTATCCGGAGATCCGAAGACCACTTCGAGTGTGACTGAGCCTGTGCAATTGGCCTCTACACACGGTATGACGCCTTTAAAGGTCGTCTTTGTAGGTTTAATCCTTGAGGGGTCTATGCCCATTTTGCGCACTGTATCCTGGTAAAGCAGGTTCATGCCCATTTTGTAGGTTTAATCCTTGAGGGGTCTATGCCCATTTTGCCGCCGTCCATCAGGACTCTTGTTAGGTGAAATCCGTCAATAATTGGGTCAAGAACCAATTCGGCGAAGCCGCCGTGACGGATGCTAGTGGGGTGGTCCCTTCGATCGAAGGTGATCGGGCAGGAAGACCATGGGTTGAACTTCGGGGCGACTGGCTCCATCGCATATACGTCCCGTAGTGCACGCTTCCGCTCCCTTTTGGGTATGTGGGTTGCGTATATCATGTTCACCGTCCGCACTTGTGTGGGAAAACCTTTCATCCTCTATTGTTCGGCGGCGGGGCTCTTCCTCGTCATCGCTATGCAACCCCTTGTCATTGAGTTCGGCACTTAGCTTGCTCGCTCGCTTGAACACCCAACAATCCCTGTTGGTGTGATTGGCTGGTTTTTCGGGGGTGCCATGTATCTGGCACAAGCGATCGAGTATTCGGTCCAAAGTGGACGGGCCCTAGGTATTTCTTTTGAATGGCTTCTTCCGCTGACCGGGTTTAGAGCCTCTGAATCCGGCATTCACGGCCGTATCTTCAGTATTATCGCCGTTAATGCGGCGCTTGTTCTTGTTGTGACGCGGCCTGCCATTGCTATCCTTGGTATCCGGACTATCAGGATGTTTGGCCAAGTTGTTGCTTCGAGCTAGCCAGCTGTCCTCTCCCGCACAAAAGCGAGTCATGAGGGTTGTGAGGGCTGCCATAGATTTCGGCTTTTCCTGTCCTAGGTGCCGGGCAAGCCACTCATCGCGGATGTTATGTTTGAAGGCTGCAAGGGCCTCTGCATCCGGACAAATAACGATTTGATTTTTCTTTGTTAGGAACCAAGTCCGTAATTGTCCGCCGATTCTTCCGCTGCTGAATTATGTGGCTAAGGTCATCGGCGTCTGGTGGTCGCATATATGTGCCCTGGAAGTTATCAAGGAATGCGGCTTCCAGGTCCTCCCAACAACCAATTGATTCTGCTGGCAAGCTATTGAGCCAATGTCGAGCTGGTCCTTTAAGCTTGGGTGGGAGTGGGAGGTATTTGATGGCATGTAGATCATCACCGCGGGCCATGTGGATATGGAGGAGATAATCCTCGATGCAGACCGCAGGATCTATGGTACCATCGTATGATTCGATGTTTACGGGTTTAAAGCCCTCGGGGATTTGGTGATCCATTACTTCATCTGTGAAGCATAGTGGGTGTGCGGCGCCTCTATATTGGGCTATATCACGACGTAGCTCATATGAGCTTTGTCTACTGTGTTCGGCCCGGCCGGGGTTGTTGTATCCGGCACGACGGTAATCATCCCGCATTGCTGGGCGCCCACGCGATCCGTATATCGATCTTGTATGTTTTGCGTTATCCTCCAATATATCTCGCAAGTCCGGCGCGTTTTCCCGTGCCTTGGTACTTTTTGAGCGACGTCGGGGTGTGGCTTGAGCGGAGGGCCGAGAGGCTTCTCTGTCGCGGCCACGGGGTGGCCGGTCTGCCATGTCATGCGCTGGTGACTTGGGTGCTTCCTCCTCTAGTCGAGGCAACAGCCTGCGTTTGGGGTAGCTTTTGGAGGGGCGTTCGAGTTCATACTCTTCGGCTGCAAGGACTTCAGTCCATCTGTCAGCTAGCAGGTCTTGATCAGCTCTAAGCTGTTGCTGCTTTTTCTTGAGGCTGCTTGCCGTGGCTATAAGCCTGCGTTTGAAACGCTCCTTTTCGCGAGATCCTCGAGCACGACAAATTAAATTCGTCGTCGAGGCTTGCCTCATCTTCGTGAGGGAGGCGCATAATTATCGCCCTCAACCTCTCTTTACGCCGCCTTTGTCGTGCGGGCTTGCTTCTCCCTCCTCCTGCGCTGAGTCCTGCTTGGAGGGGTTCTCTTCAACCTTGCGGGTGTTATTATCTCCGTGCGGAATCACCGCTTTGATTGTGGCGGATTTAGAGCGGGCGCCCGACGCCGACGCTTCGGCTGTTTCTTGGAGGGGTCATCCTCCATTGTTCCATCGCCGTTCCCATCTTTTGGGATGTCCACCATATATATGTCATATGACGAGGTGGCCTTCCAGTGCCCTATAGGCATTGGGTCTTGGTCGCCTCCGCATCGCCGTCCATACCGTCGATGTCTTCGGAGTCGTAGTCTAGCATGTCGGTTAGATCATCGACAAGTGGCTACAAAGTGGGTGGTGGGTGGGCGTTGAATTTCTTCGCCGTCCGCATCCCAACCTTCCCGCCTCAGTAGTACGCCAGGCTCTCCGGATAAAGAGAGAGACTTTAGTGAATTCGTGACGCCGCCAAAGGGCGAGTGCTGAAAGATGTCCGCGGCAGTGAACTCCATGACCGGGCGCCCAATCGGATTCGACAAGGCGGCGCTGGGGTTGAGTCCGGAGAGGAGTCCGACACCACAGGTCGAGGTCTTCGCAAAGGACAGGGATGGAGTTCGCTCAATCGCCAGAGATTGTAGCCCCGAGGCGGTGACCAACCACTCCTCCTCGATCGGGAATCCGGCTCCGGATTAAGGGTCGGAGCGGATCTTTGGTGCGGCCTCCGAGGCAATCGCTCTACCGCAGAGCTAAATCATGCCCATCGAGACAAAGGCGGTAGCGCTTGGCTGCGGCTCGAACCCATCGAAGATCAAGTCTCCGCGGATATCGGCCGTATAGTTCAAACTTCCAAATCTGACCTGACGGCCAGGGGCGTAGCTTTCGATCTGCTCCAAATGGCCAAGCGAATTGGCCCGCAGTGCAAAGCCGCCGAATACGAAGATCTATCCAGGGAGAAAAGTCTCACCCTGGACCGCGTCGTCGTTGATGATCGAAGGAGCCATCGGGCCTATCGGTGACGCATACGGAGGAACTCTCAATGAAAGCACCAATGTCGGTGTCAAAACCGCGGATCTTGGGTAGGGGGTCCCGAACCGTGCGTCTAGGCGGATGGTAACATGAGACAAGGGACACGATGTTTTTACCCAGGTTCGGGCCCTCTCGATGGAGGTAATACCCTACTCCTGCTTGATTAATATTGATGATATGGGTAGTACAAGAGTAGATCTACCACGAGATCAAGGAGGCTAAACCCTAGAAGCTAGCCTATGGTATGATTGTTGTTCGTCCTATGGACTAAAACCCTCCGGTTTATATAGACACCGGATAGGTTAGGGTTACACAGAGTTGGTTACAATGGTAGGAGATCTACATATCCGTATCGCCAAGCTTGCCTTCCACGCCAAGGAAAGTCCCATTCAGACACGGGACGAAGTCTTCAATCTTGTATCTTCATAATCTTGGAGTCCTGCCGTGACGATAGTCCGGCTATCCGGACACCCCCTAGTCCGGGACTCCCTCAGTGGGGCAGTAAGCTGGTGCAGTTGCAAGCAAAGCATCGTGGCGGGATCTACATGTGAAGCAGAGTACATGGCAGCCTCGGAGGCAGCGCATGAAGCAATATGGGTGAAGGAGTTCATCACCGACCTAGGAGTCATACCCAATGCGTCGGGGCCGATCGCACTCTTCTGTGACAACACTGGAGCTAATGCACTTGCCAAGGAGCATAGGTTTCACAAGAAGACCAGGCACATCAAGCGTCGCTTCAACTCCACACGTGAAAATGTTCAAGATGGAGACATAGATATTTGTAAGGTACATACGGATCTGAATGTAGCAGATCCGTTGACTAAACCTCTCCCTAGAGCAAAACATGATCAACACCAGAACGCTATGGGTGTTCGATTCATCACAATGTAACTAGAATATTGACTCTAGTGCAAGTGGGAGACTGTTGAAATGTGCCCTAGAGGCAATAATAAAATGGTTATTATTATATTTCTTTGTTCATGATAACGATGCATTATTCATGCTATAACTGTGTTATCCGGAAATCGTAATACACGTGTGAATACATAGACCACAACATGTCCCTAGTAAGCCTCTAGTTGACTAGCTCGTTGATCAACGAGATAGTCATGGTTTCTGACTATGGACATTGGATGTCATTGATAACGGGATCACATCATTAGGAGAATGATGTGATGGACAAGACCCAATCCTAAGCATAGCTCAAAGATCGTGTAGTTCGCTTAGCTAGAGCTTTTCCAAGTGTCAAGTATCATTTCTTTAGACCATGAGATTGTGCAACTACCGGATACCGTAGGAGTGCTTTGGGTGTGCCAAAGCGTCACAACGTAATCGGGTGACTATAAAGGTACACTACGGGTATCTCCGAAAGTGTCTGTTGGGTTGGCACGAATCGAGACTGGGATTTGTCACTCCGTATGACGGAGAGGTATCTCTTGGCCCACTCGGTAATGCATCATCATAATGAGCTCAATGTGACCAAGTGTCTGGTCACGGGATCATGCATTACGGTACGAGTAAAGTGACTTGCCGGTAACGAGATTAAACGAGGTATTGGGATACCGACAATCGAGTCTCGGGCAAGTAACATACCGATTGACAAAGGGAATTGTATATGGGGTTGCTTGAATCCTCGAGATCGTGGTTCATCCAATGAGATCATCGAGGAGCATGTGGGAGCCAACATGGGTATCCAGATCCCGCTGTTGGTTATTGACCGGAGAGGCATCTCGGTCATGTCTGCATGTCTCCCGAGCCCGCAGGGTCTACACACTTAAGGTTCGGTGATGCTAGGGTTGTAGAGATATGAGTATGCAGTAACTCTAAAGTTGTTCGGAGTCCCGGATGAGATCTCGGACGTCACGAGGAGTTCCGGAATGGTCCGAAGGTGAAGAATTATATATAGGAAGTGCAGTTTCGGCCATCGGGAAAGTTTCGGGGTCACCGGTATTGTACCGGGACCACCGGAAGGGTCCCGGGGGTCCACCGGGTGGGGCCACCTATCCCGGAGGGCCCCGTGGGCTGAAGTGGGGAGGGAACCAGCCCCTGGTGGGCTGGTGCGCCCCCCTTGCCCCCCTGCGCCTAGGGTTGGAAACCCTAGGGTGGGGGGCGCCTCCACTTGCCTTGGGGGGCAAGCCTCCCCCTTGGCCGCCCCCCCAGGAGATCTCATCTCCCAGGGCCGGCGCCCCCCCTAGGGGGCCTATATAAAGGGGGGAGGGAGGGCAGCCGCACCCATGCCATAGGCGCCTCCCTTCCCCCTTGCTACACCTCTCTCTCTCGTAGAAGCTCTGAAGCCTCTCGAGATCATCTTTGCATCCACCACCACGCCGTCGTGCTGTTGGATCTCCGTCAACCTCTCCTCCCCCCTTGCTGGATCAAGAAGGAGGAGACATCTTCCTCAATCATACGTGTGTTGAACGTGGAGGTGCTGTCCGTTCAGCACTAGGATCATCGGTGATTTAGATCACGACGAGTACGACTCCCTCAACCCCGTTCTCTTGAACGCTTCCGCTCACGATCTACAAGGGTATGTAGATGCACTCCTCTCTCTCGTTGCTAGATGAACTCATAGTTAGATCTTGGTGAAACCGTAGAAATTTTTTATTTTCTGCAACGTTCCCCAACAATATCTAGGTCTGCCAGTGGGGACTACCAGGCCGAAGATTGTGGATCTACTTCCCCTAGTGGATTGTATGGAGAGAAGATTGACAGCAAGTTTTTGGTTTTTGCCTCAAGGGAGCAGATTACAATTAGTAAACTCTGTCATTTCCTCCTTGCCCATCTTCTCTCTTTGTAGTTTGTCAATTCCTCAGGGTATTTTGAAGCAGTTGGAAAGGATTCAGAGGCAGTGTTTATGGAGGAAATATGGTCAGGAGAGGGGCTACTCTCTGGCTGCCTGGCCACTGGTTTGCAGGCCTAAATCGAAGGGGGGCTTGGAATATTAAACCTTGGTTTGCAAAATGAAGCTCTCCTTCTGAAACATCTGAATAAATTTTATAACAACATGGATGTGCCTTGGGTTCAGTTAGTTTGGGATTCTTACTATTTCCAAAGGATGCCACATGATACTATTCTTTGTGGCTCTTTTTGGTGGAGAGATGTCTGCAAGTTGATGGATAATTTCAGAGTAGTTACTTCTGTTGATGTTCATAGTGGAGATACTGTGCTGTTCTGGTCTGATCATTGGCAAATTGGAAACAATTATGTCCCTCTTCAAGATCGATTTCCTAGGCTTTATTCCTTTTGTCTCCACAAAAATCTCTCAGTCAGGGAAGTCTTTGAGGCTAGTAGTTTCCAAGATCTCTTTTACTTGCCTCTTTCTGAACAAGCCTTTCGGGATCTACAACAGCTCTCGTCCTTAATGGGGTCTTTCCATATAGACAGTGGCTGCCATGACTCTTGGGGGTGGAGGCATGGCAAGAAGTCTGAATATACTGCAAAAAGTTTTATGACTATGTCTATCAGCCAATGGTAGCAAACCCCATCCTAGGGTGGATCTGGAAGAGTTGCTGTACAATGTCGATCAAGATGTTTGCTTGGCTTGTTATAATGGACAGGGTTAACACTAAGGACATGATCCAGAGGAGGCACTGGAAGATTAATGATGGGCCTGAATGTGTACTCTGTCCAACTGGGATACTGGAGGATAGAAACCACCTCCTTTTCCAGTGCAATTTTAGTGTTCGGGTGTGTATTTATCTGCAAATTATCTGAAAAGACAGTGATGGCATGGTGGAGATTGCATTCCATGCTAGAAAGGATTTCAACAAACCTTTCTTTGGGGAGGTGGTATTTATTGCCTGGTGGAATATTTGGAAGGTCAGGAATGACAAAGCTTTCAGGAACATCAAACCTTCTTTCAGGGCGTGGAGAAATGGCTTCATTCATGACCTCACACTAATCTCTCATAGAATCAAAAGGAAGTATAGAGAGGCCTTACTTAAGTGGATTGATTTCCTACTTCCTTGAGGAGAGTTGGTTAAGTGTAACATTTTAATTATTAGGTACAGTGCCTCCCTCCCATGTATAGCCTTCTTTAGGTTCCTGTTTTTTCTTCTTTTTACTTTTCCTCAACTTGAGGAAGCACTGTATTGTTCCTGATTTTTTCATTAATAAAATGTTGTGGGGGTGTAAGCTCTGCAGTCTTCAAGGTAAAAAAATGCTAAGCATCCAAAGATGGGTATAATAAAAACTTCCATAAAAAGCACATTGAATACTATGAGAAGTTTGATAGTTGATGATTGTTTTGAGATATGAAGATGGTAATATTAGATTCGTGCTAGTTGAGTAGTTGTGAATTTGAGAAATACTTGTGTTGATGTTTGCAAGTCCCGTAGCATGCACGTATGGTAAAAGTTGTGTGACAAATTTGAAACATGAGGTGTTCTTTGATTGTCATCCTTATGAGTGGCGGTCGGGGACGAGCGATGGTCTTTTCCTCCCAATCTATCCCCGTAGGAGCATGCGCGTAGTGCTTGGTTTTTGATGACTTGTAGATTTTTGCAATAAGTATGTGAGTTCTTCATGACTAATGTTGAGTCCATGGATTATACCCACTCTCACCTTTCCATCATTGCTAGCCTCTTCGGTACCGTGCACTGCCCTTTCTCACCTTGAGAGTTGGTGCAAACTTCGCCGGTCCATCCAAACCCTGTGATACGATACACTCTATCACACATAAACGTCCTTATATCTTCCTCAAAACAGCCACCATACCTACCTATTATGCCATTTCCATAGCCATTCAGAGATATATTTCCATGCAACTTTCCACCATTTCATTTACTATGACATCCTTCATCATTGTCATATTGCCTTGCATGATCATGTAGTTAACATCGTATTTATGGCAAAGCCACCATGCATAATTTATCATACATGTCACTCCTGATTTATTACCCATCCCGGTACACAGCCGGAGGCACTCATATAGAGTCATATATTTTTTCTAGTATGGAGTTGTAATCATTGAGTTGTAAATAAATAGAAGTGTGATGATCATCATTAATAGAGCATTGTCCCATAAAAAAAAAGGCCAAATAAAAAAGGGGAAGGCCAAATAAAAAAAGAAAGGAAAAAAAGAAAGACCAAATAAAAAAAGGAAGGCCCAAAAAAATAAGATAAAAGGGACAATGCTACTATCCTTTTTCCACACTTGTGATTCAAAGTAGCACCATGATCTTCATGATAGAGAGTCTCTTATTTTGTCACTTTCATATACTAGTGGGAATTTTTCATTATAGAACTTGGCTTGTATATTCCAACAATGGGCTTCCTCAAATGCCCTAGGTCTTCGTGGAGCAAGCAAGTTGGATGCACACCCACTTAGTTTCTTTTGTCGAGCTTTCATACATTTATAGCTCTAGTGCATCCGTTGCATGGCAATCCCTACTCCTTGCATTGACATCAATTTATGGGCATCTCCCTAGCCTGTTGATTAGTCGCGTCAATGTGAGACTTTCTTCCTTTTTGTCTTCTCCACACAACCCCCATCATTATACTCTATTCCACCCATAGTGCTATGTCCATGGCTCACGCTCATGTATTGCGTGAAAGTTGAAAAAAGTTTGAGATTACTAAAATATGAAAAAATTGCTTGGCTTGTCATCGGGGTTGTGCATGATGAGAGCATTTTTGTGTGATGAAAATGAAGCATAGCCAAACTATATGATTTTCTAGGGATAAGCTTTCTTTGGCCATGTTTGAGGAGACATAATTGCTTAGTTAGTATGCTTGAAGTATTATTATTTTGATATAAACTTTTGTCTTGAATCTTTCGGATCTGAACATTCATGCCACAATAAAGAGAATTACTTAGAAAATTATGCTAGGTAGCATTCCACATCAAAAATTCTGTTTTTATCATTTACCTACTCAAGGACGAGCCGGAATTAAGCTTGAGGATGCTTGATACGTCTCCAATGTATCTATAATTTTTGATTGTTCGATGCTATTATATTATCTGTTTTGGATGTTTAATGGGCTTTATTGTGCACTTTTATTTTATTTTTGGGACTAACCTATTAACCGAAGCCCCAGTGCAAATTGCTGTTTTTTTGCCTATTTCAGTGTTTTGCAGAAAAGGAATATCAAACGGATCCAAACGGAATGAAACCTTTGGGAGAGTTATTTTTGGAACAAACACAATCCAGGAGACTTGGAGTGGACGTCAAGGAAGCAACGAGGAAGCCACGAGGCAGGGAGGCGTGCCCCCCACCCTCATGGCTCCACCGACCTACTTCTTTCGCCTATATATACCCATATACCCTGAAAACATCCGAGAGCACCACGAAAGCCTATTTCCACCGCCGCAACCTTCTGTACCCGTGAGATCCCATCTTGGGGCTTTTGCCGGCGCTTCGCCGGAGGGGGAATCGATCATGGAGGGCTTCTACATCAACACCATAGCCACTCCGATGATGTGTGAGTAGTCTACCACAGACCTTCGGTTCCATAGTTATTAGCTAGATGGCTTCTTCTCTCTCTTTGGATCTCAATACAAAGTTCTCCTCGATCTTCTTGCAGATCTATTCGATGTAATTCTTTTTTGCGGTGTGTTTGTCGAGATCCGATGAATTGTGGGTTTATGATCAAGATTATCTATGTACAATATTTCATTCTTCTCTGAATTCTTATATGTATGATTTAAATATCTTTGCAAGTCTCTTCGAATTATCAGTTTGGTTTGGCCTACTAGATTGATCTTTCTTGCAATGGGAGAAGTGCTTAGCTTTCGGTTCAATCTTGCGGTGTCCTTTCCCGGGATGTTAGGGCAGCAAGGCACGTATTGTATTGTTGCCATCGAGGATAAAAAGATGGGGTTTATATCATATTGCTTGAGTTTATCCCTCTACATCATGTCATCTTGCCTAATGCGTTACTCTGTTCTTATGAATTTGATACTTTAGATGCATGCTGGATAGTGGTCGATGTGTGGAGTAATAGTAGTAGATGCAGAATCGTTTTGGTCTACTTGTCGCAGACGTGATGCCTATGTACATGATCATGCCTAGATATTCTCATAACTATGCACTTTTCTATCAATTGCTCGACAGTAATTCGTTCACCCACCGTAAATTATGCTATCTTGAGAGAAGCCACTAGTGAAACCTATGGCCCCCGGGTCTATCTTCCATCATATTATTTTCCTATCAATTTACTATTTTTTCCATCTTTTATTTTGCAATCTTTACTTTCCAATCTATATCATAAAAATACCAAAAATATTTATCTTATTATCTCTATCAGATCTCACTGTTGCAAGTGGCCGTGAAGGGATTGACAACCCCTTTATCTCATTGGTTGCAAGGTTCTTATTTGTTTGTGTAGGTACGAGGCGACTTGCGTGTAACCTCCTACTGGATTGATACCTTGGTTCTCAAAAACTGAGGGAAATACTTACGCTACTTTGTTGCATCACCCTTTCCTCTTCAAGGGAAAACCAACACATGCTCAAGAGGTAGCATTTGGAAAGAAACCAAAGTTATCGTTTCTTAAAGTTTGGGGCTGCGATGCTTATGTGAAAAAGCTTCAACCTGATAAGCTCGAACCCAAATCGGAGAAATGTGTCTTCATAGGATACCCAAAGGAGACTATTGGGTACACCTTCTATCAAAGATCCGAAGGGAAGACATTTTTTGCTAAGAATGGATCCTTTCTAGAGAAGGAGTTTCTCTCGAAAGAAGTGAGTGGGAGGAAAGTAGAACTTGACGAGGTAACTGTACATGCTCCCTTATTAGAAAGTAGTTCATCACAGAAATCTGTTCCTGTGACTCCTACACCAATTAGTGAGGAAGCTAATGATGATGATCATGTAACTTCAGATCAAGTTACTACCGAACCTCGTAGGTCAACCAGAGTAAGGTCCGCACCAGAGTGGTATGGTAATCCTGTTCTGGAGGTCATGTTACTTGACCATGACGAACCTACGAACTATGAGGAAGCGATGATGAGCCCAGATTCCGCGAAAAGACTTGAGGCCATGAAATCTGAGATGGGATCCATGTATGAGAACAAAGTGTGGACTTTGGTTGACTTGCCCGATGATCGACAAGCGATCGAGAATAAATGGATCTTCAAGAAGACTGACGCTGATGGTAATGTTACTATCTACAAAGCTCGACTTGTTGCGAAAGGTTTTCGACAAGTTCAAGGAGTTGACTACGATGAGACCTTCTCACCCGTAGCGATGCTTAAGTCCATCCGAATCATGTTAGCGATTGCTGCATTTTATGATTGTGAAATTTGGCAAATGGATGTAAAGACTACATTCCTGAATGGATTTTTGGAAGAAGAGTTGTACATGATGCAACCTGAAGGTTTTATTGATCCAGAGGATGCTAACAAAGTGTGCAAGCTCCAGCGATCCATTTATGGACTAGTGCAAGCATCTCGGAGTTGGAATAAACGTTTTTATAGTGTGATCAAAGCATATGGTTTTATCTGCACTTTTGGAGAAGCCTGTATTTACAAGAAAGTGAGTGGGAGCTCTGTAGCATTTCTAATATTATATGTGGATGACATATTGTTGATTGGAAATGATATAGAATTTATGGATAGCATAAAAGGATACTTGAACAAGAGTTTTTCAATGAAAGACCTCGGTGAAGCTGCTTATATATTGGGCATCAAGATCTATAGAGATAGATCAAGAGCTTAACTGGACTTTCACAAAGCACATACCTTGATAAAGTTTTGAAAAAATTCAAAATGGATCAAGCAAAGAAAGGGTTCTTGCCTGTGTTACAAGGTGTGAAGTTGAGTCAGACTCAATGCCCGACCACTGCAGAAGATAGAGAGAAAATGAAAGGTGTTCCCTATGCTTCAGCCATAGCCTCTATCATGTATGCAATGTTGTGTACCAGACCTGATGTGTGCCTTGCTATCAGTTTAGCAGGGAGGTACCAAAAGTAATCCAGGAGTGGATCACTGGACAACGGTCAAGAACATCCTGAAATACCTGAAAATGACTAAGGATATGTTTCTCGTTTATGGAGGTGACAAAGAGCTCGTCGTAAATGGTTACGTCGATGCAACCTTTGACACTAATCCAGATGACTCTAAGTCATAAACCGGATATGTATTTATATTGAATGGTGGAGCTGTCAGTTGGTGCAGTTCTAAGCAAAGCGTCGTGGCGGGATCTACGTGTGAAGCAGAGTACATAGCTGCTTGCCAGCAAATGAAGGAGTCTGGATGAAGGAGTTCATATCTGATCTAGGTGTCATACCTAGTGCATCGGGTCCAATGAAAATCTTTTGTGACAATACTGGTGCAATTGCCTTGGCAAAGGAATCCAGATTTCACAAGAGAACCAAGCACATCAAGAGACGCATCAGTTCCATCTGCGATCAAGTCAAGGAGGGAGACATAGAGATTTTCAAGATACATACGGATCTAAATGTTGCAGACCTGTTGACTAAGCCTCTCTCACGAGCAGAACATGATCACCACCAAGACTCCATGGGTGTTAGAATCATTACTGTGTAATCTAGATTATTGACTCTAGTGCAAGTGGGAGACTGAAGGAAATTTACCCTAGAGGCAATAATAAAGTTTTTATTTATATTTCCTGATATCATCATAAATGTTTATTATTCATGCTAGAATTGTATTAACCCGAAACTTAGTACATGTGTGAATACATAGGCAAACAGAGTGTCACTAGTATGCCTCTACTTGACTAGCTCGTTGAATCAAAGATGGTTAAGTTTCCTAGCCATAGACTTGAGTTGCCATTTGATTAATGGGATCACATCATTAGAGAATGATGTGATTGACTTGACCCGTTCCGTTAGCTTAGCACTTGATTGTTTAGTATATTGCTATTGCTTTCTTCATGACTTATACATGTTCCTAAGACTATGAGATTATGCAACTCCCGAATACCGGAGGAACAATTAGTGTGCTACCAAACGTAACAACGTAGCTGGGTGATTATAAAGGTGCTCTACAGGTGTCTTCGAGGGTACTTGTTGAGTTGGCATAGATCAAGATTAGGACTCTCGTTAATGCACATCACTATAAGCCTTATAAGAAATGTGACTAATGAGTTAGTTGCGGGATGATGCATTACGGAACGAGTAAAGAGACTTGCTGGTAACGAGATTGAACTAGGTATTGAGATACCGACGATCGAATCTCGGGCAAGTAACATACCGATGACAAAGGGAACAATGTATGTTGTTATGCGGTTTGACTGATAAAGATCTTCATAGAATATGTGGGAGCTAATATGAGGATCCAGGTTCCGCTATTGGTTATTGACCGAAGACGTGTCTCGGTCATGTCTACATAGTTCTCGAACCCGTAAGGTCCGCACGCTTAACGTTCGGTGGTGATCGGTATTATGAGTTTATGTGTTTTGATGTACCGAAGGTAGTTCGGAGTCCCGGATATGATCATGGACATGACGAGGAGTCTCGAAATGGTCAAGACATAAATATCGATATATTGGATGACTATGTTTGGACATCGGAATGGTTTCGAGAGAGTTTGGGCATATACCGGAGTGCCGGGGGCTTACCGGAACCCCCTAAGGAGTCAATGGGCCTTAATGGGCCATAATGGAAAGGAGGAGGAGGAGGCGGCCAAGGTGGGGGTGCCCCCCCAAGCCCAATCCAAATTGGGAAGGGGGCCGACCCCCTTTGAGGGAGTCCTGGACTAAGGGGTCCTCGGGCGTCCGCCTGTTGGCCATGGGCCGGACTGATGGGCTGTGAAGATACGAAGACCGAAGACTGCACCCATGTCCGGATGAGACTCTCCTTGGCGTGGAAGGCAAGCTTGGCGACCGAATATGTAGATTCCTTTCCTTTGTAACCGACCTTGTGTAACGCTAGATCCTCCCGGTGTCTATATAAACCAGAGGACTTAGTCCGGAGGGGAGAGATACTCATTACCATAGTCATACAAGCTAAACCTCTAGTGTTTAGCCATTATGATCTCGTGGTAGATCAACTCTTGTAATACTCATATTCATCAAGATCAATCAAGCAGGAAGTAGGGTATTACCTCCATAGCGAGGGCCCGAACCTGGGTAAACATCGTGTCCCCCGTCTCCTGTTACCATCGACCTTAGACGCACAGTTCGGGACCCGTACCGAGATCCGCCGGTTTTGACACCGACATTGGTGCTTTCATTGAGAGTTCCACTGTGCCGTCGACGACAGGATCGATGACTCGCCTCGTCCTTAAAGACAATATCACCACCGAAGGAGAACTGGCCCCAGGCCAAACCCTCCGGCTGGGCGGCTTTACCATGACCGACCGTTCGGTCGTTAAGCCGACGATGACCTCTCGGGCCATCGAAAACCCCCCTTCGTATCGACTCCAAACACTCCAAGCAGATGGATCTGCCGGAGTTTTCGTCTTTAAATAGGCTCCTTGATCGCATCGCCGCCCTGGGAATGGCCACAGATTACGATCGGATCGGGCTTAAACCCGACCAAAGAGAAATCAAATCTCCACCGGTCACCCACCAGATAGCAGTAGTCGAGGAGCAAGACGGCGACTCTCCCCCTATACTGAAGACAGACTATGTCCGGATCGCCGACCCTGCAGAGCCGAATACCCACCAGCAAAAGGAGGTGACCGACCTTCCGAACATAGGATCAGACGGCGGGCATAAGCAACGAGAAGATACTCCGGAGCCCGGACTGTTAAGTCTGGAAAACCTTCAGACTCCGGATCATCGATCGGGTCAGGGTCCGGATCCAATTCCACCCACCCACCCAGACATAAGCGCTCTCATGAGCATACAACAGTAGTCTCAGGAAACGGTCCACCACTTCTGGGCCAGATTCCTCCTTGTCAAGGACAAGGTTAAAGATTGCCGCGACGAGGACGCGATATTAGCGTTCTGCAACAATTGCATGAACAAAGGAATCCTCAACGCCATTAATCGCCGCCGCATAGTACACTTCGCTGACTTGGGAACTATCGTACAGAAGTCATGCACAATGGAAAGCGCCTGGAAAGATCAGGCAGCTTGTTGGGAGCCATCGGTCCCAACTCTATCGTTGGTCCAGGCGAAAAGGGCGCATCCCCGTGACACGCCCAGTCCAATAGCCAAGAAATATAAACCCATTGCACGGCACGGAACCGTTCTGGAAGGATGGCTCGATGGCCCATGCAAAATACACACAACACCGGACACCATACCAACCCACAGCCTTAGAGCATGTTGTATACTTGGCAGGTAGCCAAGAGCAGCGAGGACATCCTTACCAAAAATACCCCAGAACAACACCCTCCAGAAGACGACGACCCCAGAGTATTGACGGTCTTTGAGACATTTGCTTCAAACAATAAGCGCAAAATGGCACTCCGCGACGTCGCTGAAGTCTGTCAAATCACCGCGATAAACCCTTGGAACGACACGACTATAACCTTTAATGCCGGTGACGAACCAAAATACAGGATAGTCCGAGCACCAGCCGCATTAGTCCTCAGTCCCGTTGTGGATGGCTTTCGACTCACCAAGGTCCTCATGGACGGCGGCAGCGGACTAAACCTCGTCTATGAGGATACACTCCATAAGATGGAAATAAACAGAAGCCACATCGAGCAAAGCAGCACGACCTTCCGAGGAATCATTCCCAGTCGGGAGGCGCAGTGTGCAGGAAAAATCACACTTGACGTGGTATTCGGCATGCCAGAGAATTATCGGTCCGAAGAAATCACCTTCCAAGTGGCTCCTTTCAGCAGCGGATACCACGCCCTGTTGGGGCGAGATGCTTTTACACGCTTCCAAGTTATACCTCATTACGGGTACATGAAGCTCAAAATGCCCGGACCAAACGTCATAATCACTCTTGTAAGTGATCCGGACATAGCACTCCGTGCCAAAAACAAAACTGCATCCCTGGCCCTTGAGGCATTATCTGAAGCCCTCGCGGCCGAAGAATTAACCGCACCATGCTCCACGGTGGATAGGGACGATGTGATATTAGACAAACAACCCAAATCCACCTTCTTCAAACCGGCAGAAGAAATATTCAAATTCCAGGTCCACCCAAAGGACCCCAAGAAGACAACATCTATTGGAGCACAACTAGACCCAACGGTCGACGCCGCACTACGGGATTTCCTTCGCGAAAACTGGGATATATTCGCCTGGCACCCTTCTGATATGCCTGGAATCCCATGCAAGCTGGCCGAACATAGTCTCAATATATTAAAGGGATATAAACTAGTCAAACAAGCACTGCGGCACTTTTCCGAACCCAAACGCCAAGCTATGAGGGAGGAGTTAGCCAAGCTAATTGAGGCCGGATTCATTAGAGAAATAAAACATCCGGACTGGCTGACAAACTTGGTGATGGTAACAAACAAGGACAAATCCTGGCGCATGTGTGTCAATTTCACAAACCTCAATAAGGCTTGCCCTGAGGATCCATTCCCCCTCCCCCGCATTGATCAAATCATTGATGCTACTGCAGGACATGACTCACTGTGTTTCCTTGATGCATATTCCGGATACCATCAAATCAAAATGAAGGAGTCCGATCAAGCTGCAACAGCATTCATTACCCCATATGGGCCATTCTGCTTCAACACCATGCTCTTCGGGCTCAAGAACATCGGTGCCACATACCAACGCATGATTAAAACATGCCTGGAGAAACAGATCGGCAAGACAATTGAGGCTTATGTGGACGACGTCGTCATCAAGACTAGGCACGTTGAAACACTAATAGACGATTTACGTTTCACATTCGACAACCTCCGCGCGTATGACATTAAGCTCAATCTGAAAAGTGCGTTTCCGGCGTCCCCGCTAGAAAACTGCTGGGCTTCATCGTTTCCAACAGAGGAATTGAAGCAAATCCAGCCAAAATCCAAGCTCTCTCACAATTGGCTATGCCAACAAACCTTAAACAAGTCCAAAAGCTCGCGGGTTGTGTGGCAGCTATAAGCCGCTTTATCTGCAGATTGGGAGAAAAGGCACTGCCACTCTATCGTCTTCTACGGTGAACCGATCACTTCGAGTGGACGGACGCGGCAACAGCCAGACTGGAAGAAATAAAAACCCTTCTAGCGAGCAACCCAATCTTGGCCGCGCCAAACATCGGCGAACCCATGTTACTATACATATCGGCAACACATCAGGTGGTGAGCATCGTGCTCGTCGTTGAATGAGAACAACACGTACTTCAGAAGCCAGTATACTACGTATCCACTGTCCTTACACCATGAAAATCCCGGTACCCCCATTATCAAAAGATAGAATACGCGGTCTGCATGGCATCCCGAAAGCTACGACACTACTTCCTGGAGTGTTCGATCACGGTGGCTTCCGAAGTAACACTCAACGACATAATAAACAACCGCGATTCCACTGGCCGGATCGCCAAATGGGCCATTGAGCTCCTTCCATTTGATATTACATACAAACCCCGCCGAGCTATTAAATCCCTAGTGCTGGCTGACTTCATCGCCGAATGGACAGAGGCCGAACTCCCTAAAGAGTATGACACATACTCCAATTGGATTATGTATTTCGATGGCTCCAAAATGCTGGCAGGATTAGGAGCGGGCGTCGTGTTAACGTCTCCTACTGGATACGTTGTTCAGTATGTACTCCAAATACTATACACAGATTCCAACAACGCAGCCGAATACGAGGCCTTGTTGCATGGTCTCCGGATGGCTGTCTCCATGGGCATACAACGCCTAGAGGTGCGCGGGGACTCAAACCTGGCAATATCTCTAATAAATGGAGATTTTGATGCCAAAGACCCAAAGATGGCGGCTTATCGTAATGCCGTCCTAAAAATGTTGGCTCGGTTCGAGGGGCTCGAGTTCCATCATGTGGCCCGTGAAAGTAATCAAGCGGCAGACGTTCTTGCTTGTATTCGCGCCAAGCACGACCCTGTCCCACCTAACATATTTCTGGAAAGGCTTTTTAAGCCATCCGTGGTGTGGCAGGGGGAAAGCGGCAACACTAGTCCGGATCCGAGCACAACCCCAGATGCCTAACACACAGATATCATTGGCGGCTCAGCCATTGAAATAACACCGTCGGCCCATCTCATTATGGTAGTCATTGCCCCATGGACCAAACCTTTCCTGGCCTACCTTAATAGGAAAGAACTTCCTGAGGATCAGAATGAGGCCCTCCGCATCATCCGGCGTTCGAAGGCCTACAAGGTTCACGACGGAGAGCTCTATTAGAAAAGTGCTAACGGAGTCCTTCAAAGGTGTATCTCCGAGGAGGAGGGGCGGCAGCTCCTGGCTGAGATTCATGTCGGTCTCGGCGGGCACCACGCCGCAGCTTGGGCCCTTGCTAGCAAGGCCTTCCGTACAGGAATCTATTGGCCGACGGCCCGAGCAGATGCACATGACCTTGTCCAACGTTGCGTCGGATGCCAACTCTTTGCCAACCAAAGCCACATGCCCCCCCCCACTGCCCCGCAAACAATCCCCATCACTTGGCCTTTTGCGGTCTGGGGACTGCATATGGTTAGACCCCTTAAAGGAGGAAGCCATAAGAAAAAATATCTGCTGGTCATGGTGGATAAATTCACCAAGTGGATAGAAGCCAAACCAGTTAAAACAACCGAGTCCGGGCCGGTGATAGAATTCATATCCAGCGTCGTACACCGTTATGGTGTTCCACACAGCATCATCACCAATAAGGGCTCCAACTTCACATCCGACGAAGTGAAAAACTGGTGTGCTAATCTGGGCATCAAGCTCGATTACGCCTCTGTCTATCATCCACAGACAAATGGTCAAGTCGGAAGAGCCAATGGTCTTATTATGAGCGGCATTAAGCCTAGACTAGTGCGGTCTTTGAAAGAATCAGACAAGCACTGGGTTGAGGAGCTCGACTCCGTACTCTCGGGGTTGCGGAACACACCCAATCGAACTACCGGATACACACCTTTCTTCATGGTGTACGGCGCAGAGGCAGTGCTACCCTGCGACATTATTCATGACTCACCTTGAGTGCGCATGTACGAAGAGAGAGAGGCCGAGCTCGATTGGCAGGATAGCCTAGATGCCCTGGAGGAGGAGCGTGACATCGCAAAAGCCCGTTCCGCATTTTATCAACAGCAGGCTCGAAGGTATCAAAGCAGAGAAGTGCGGGCCAAAACTTATAACGTCGGCGAACTCGTTCTACGCCTGCCGAAGAAAAAAAGGACAAACTCAAGCCCAAATGGGAGGGTCCCTTCATCATCGACGGAGTTCTCACCAGAGGGGCATACCATTTGCGTGATGCATCAGACAACCGACTAGAGCCGAACCCCAGGAACGCGGCCAGATTCCAAAGATTCTATGCCTAGCGCCGAACCCTTTGTTCGTTTCCTCTCCCCTATTGTTTCATTCATTTTTTCTCTCTTTTCATTTTTTGTCTTTAGCCTTAAAAGCTTTCGTGCGGTTAGACCGTACACCCCCGACGCATACATCTTTAAGTATGTACGTCTATTATACCTAGGGGCTTCTTGGACAGAAGCTTGCTATTATTATTTTTCGCGCATCAAGCTCGTCACATATGCGTTTTCTCCCATATGTACCTTTTCTTCGCCATTATATGCATCGATATGACTTAAGTTTTGGCCAAGCTGGGTTGCCTAGTGTCGTGATTCTAAGTCTGACAGTAGAATGGGGGGTAGGTATGGAGAGGCAAGATCCTAGCTATGGAGTAGTTGTATACGCAAGGGATTTACGAGTTCAGGCCCTTCTCGGAGGAAGTAACAACCCTACGTCTCGGAGCCCGGAGGCGGTCCACTAGATTATCTGCGTATGTGTTATTGGGTGCGAACCCTTCTACCTGTGGAGGGGTGGCTTATATAGAGTGCGCCAGACCCCAGCCAACCCACGTAGTAGAGGGTTTAAGGTGCGTTAAAGCTAGGCGTTCTTGGTAGCATGCCTTACATAAAAGTGTCATTAAGGTCATAAAGACTATTTAACTATAGACCGTTTGGACACCGAAAGTGGCTCTTGGACTCTTGGTGGTCGAGTGGGTCTTCATAGTCGAAAGTGTCTTTGAATCTGCCGAGTGGAAGCCTACCAGGTCGTCGGAGGGCTGCTTCTCTTGTGAATGTCCTTGTGGAGGGTACCTTTGGGCAGGTCTATGACCCTACCCCAGGTACATGACTTCATCATTAGCCCCCGAATGGATCGAGGTTTGAGTGAGGAAGGAGTTGATAATCTTTCCGACCTGCTCTTCGTGTTGTGAGTGCGTCTTACTCTGGATCAACGACCTTTTAGTGATGGCATCAACTTCTCTTTCAGTCGCCTTGATCCATTCTTCTTCACGTTTGTCGAGTGAACTTTGTGAACCTGAGGATTTCCGAGCGACGGATCTGAGGAAATCTGTTATCTGACGAGTTGCTCTGCGGTTAGCGGATTTCGCGGGATTCGAATTTTGGGAAGCGCGTGAAGCGGAGAAAACCGCGGCACTCGGATGGGATAAGACAATGACGCCTCGATCCTCGCGCCGCCTTTTTCGCCACGTATCATGCGCGCGCCAGTTGCGGGATTGTGACGGGATTGCCTGGGCCTACCGGTCAGCCACTCGGAAGCGACCCCATATAAAGCATTGGACCGGGCATTTTGAACAAGTCGTCCTCGGACTTCTCCTCTCTCCGCCTCCAAAACTTTCTCGCCACGCTCTCCGTCATCGGCGCCGAAGCTCGGTACTTTTCTCGCCGCGACCATGGTGAAGGACAAGACCGCCGCTCGAACGGGTGAAGAAGACGGCGGCGAAGGCCAAGGGAGCGCCCGATCAGGCGGTTCCTCTTCAGCGGTCCAAGCTGCCGCAGGCTGGGTCCAAGGAGGCTGGATCCGTCGACCATCACCGAGAAAGATCTCACCGATCCGCTAACGAAGGACTGACCCCCATGGGTCGGCGAGGCTTCCGAGCACGGAGTGGCAATCGCAGCTGAAGAGGGTGAGTGCGTCCCGCTGGCCACCCACGTAGAAAGGGGGGTTTCTCTGCCGCCAAATCCTTTTTTCCGGGGGTTTCTGAACTTTTTTGGGGCGCAACTCCACCATTTCACTCCAAACTCCATTGTGTATCTTGCTGCTTTCGTTTCGCTCTGCGAGAATTTCTTGGGCTGTCGACCACATTGGGGTCTTTTCAAGCACATATTCACCTGTCGCTCTCAGACGGTGACGAAAACGAGCCCGAATGTGAGAGGACCCAAGTAATCCAAATGTGTGGGGGACTCGGGGTCCAGATGAGGGGAAGAGCGCCTTTCCAATATGACTCTCCCCGACTCGGTTAGAGGGTGGCAATCGACCTGGTTTTATTGCCAAGACCAGCCGACGACGCCTTGGGCGATCGGGGCTCCCTCCTTTCTCCATGAGTCGAGTGAACAAGCCATCTTCCCTGAAGGTGTTACCAGAGGAGAAGGCCCAAGTAAAGCTGCTGATGGAGCGTGTAGTCCAGCTTATTCACGATGGGGTGACCGACATGGATCTCCTAGAGGTTTTTCTCCGACGGCGTATTCAGCCACTCCAATACCGAGGTCATCCGATGTGGATGTACTCTGGTACGGATGATACCACTCGGGTCCATCCGGAGGAGGTTGATGATGCCATACTGGAGAAGTGGATGACTGCCATCACAGGAAATAAAGACAACCCTCGCGGAGCTAGGAGGATTCCACCACTCGACCAGAGTTACCAACCAGACAAGGTATCATCGCCATCTCCGATCGTGATTCTGCATTCATTCTGTTTTGATGTCAATTTAAATCGACTTTCACCTTGTTTTGTTGTCTTCTAGGTCACCACTGAGATGTACTCGATGCCCAACAGGGCGCAGGAAGCGGCCGAAGAAGAAGAAGGAAGTGGAGGTGAGAGTCCGGAGGAATGGGAGTCCAACGGCGAGGAGGATGAGGAGGATGATGGCTCTGATGATGAGGAGGAGGAGGAAGAAGAGGAGGAAGACGTCGACCCTCCTCGCTCGGAGGGAAGGTCCAAGTTGACGCACGACCCGGCGGCCGGGCGCGGTAAAGCTGTTGTGCCCACCGGTCAGTCGACGAAGCGACCTAGGACAACTTCTCCCGCGCCGACTGAGAAGTCGCCGAAGCAACCTCGGCGGCGTCGTCAAAGCCGGGCGAAGGCCCCTGCCCAAGATGCGAATGGTCATCCCCACCATCTCCGGGTAACCAACAGAACCTTGTATTTCCTTTTCAACATGAATGAACTTTGGGTCGACTCGATGGTGATCAGCCGACTCTTGAAATCTACAGCGCCGCTACCTCCGAGACTTCAGCCAAGCACGATGATCAGGAAATGGAGGATGCGGCCACTTCCAATCTTGGTAAGATCTCTGAGGTTTCACTTTTAGCCGACTGGAGCTTTTTTAGTCGACTGGGCTTCCATGTTTACTTCTAGATCTCTCTTGTAGTTCTGCCTCACGTCATTGATCTCCCCGATGATGACGAGGAAGCGCCATTAAGGAAGAGGAGGAACAAGAAAGTGCCTGCTGGCAAGGCTGCTCAAGTCGCGGCGACTCTTGAGACGCTGATTTCCGAGTGAGGCAACCCCACTCGGACTTCTGTATCTTTTGCTGTACCGCTGACAAGTGCCCGACCCACTTCGTTGACTGCTGATCCACCATCTCTCTTTGCTACACACCACGTCCCGGAAGACCAAGTAAGTGCTGCTAAGGAGGCCATACGCCAGGCAGGGATCATGATGGAGCAGGTGAAATCGGCTCGAGAGGCAAGTCAGCGGCCTATGATGCCGCTCAGCTCTCTAGAGCAATGTCCAAGTAAGTCGATCGTCGCTTGCTTTGTTAGGATATACTATCTCAAACTGTTTTCTTCCGGAGATTTCCATATCTGTACACCCACCGGGTGTGTGTGTCGTTGAACTTTTGTGGGGCACGCGAGTGCACCCACCGGGTGTAGTCCCCGAGACTATGGTCGATTGCGTGCGATGATCGGCTATGGTCTTTATGTTGTGATCTTCTTCACTCGACCTGGACGGACCAAGTCGAATGGAATCAGAAACCGGTGGGGGCACGCTGAGTGCACCCACCGGGTGTAGTCCCCGAGACTATGGTCGATCGCGTCGATTGACTATAGTCTAAAGAACTGTTTTTTATCGCGGCCGACCCGACAATTAGCCATGTTTTTAGAATCATAACCTTTTTGCCTCTTTTGGTCGGTCGATCGAACCAAATTGGTAAACCAAAGGGGGCACGCTGAGTGCACCCACTGGTGTAGTCCCCGAGACTCTTCAGAGAATGTTTTATTCGACCGTAGTCTTAGAAATGCTACTATTTTTCCTTAGTCACTTTCGGAAGTGATTTGTCTTTGATGTCTTCCGTTGGTTGACTCTTTGTAGAAATCTTGCGAGCTTGTGGCTCGCTATCTTGAAAGTTAGAGAAAAAGCAGATTCAGCTCAACCTCGATTTGAAGCTTGCTCGGGAGAATTTGCGTAGGCAAAGGATGAAGCAAAAGGTATGGCTGGTGAGAATTTTTGACGACCGCCTCTGTTTTTCTGCTCATTCTCAACTCTGTTCTCATTGTTGCTTTGCGTATAAACCGGAAGAGACTTTCAAGAAGAAGGACCTTGACCTTGCAGAGAGGTACGTAGGCGGCTTTGGAGAAAACAAAGCTCATTGAAGAGAAGCTTGCCTCGGTCGACAAACTTGAAGATGAAAATGCCAAGCTGAAAGCCTCTCTTGACGCTGACTAACAAGGAAGTCGGTCGATCAAGAACGACAAGAATGTTCTGTCGACAAGGTTGGCCACCAAGGGAAGCTTAAACGACCTTGAGATTTATCTTGGAGGGTTCGCCAAGAAGCTGTTTCTCATGCTTGAAGGTAATCTCTTTTATCCAACCTGTCTTTCTCTCACCGCTCATCACATGATCTTCGCTTTGAGTCTGAGTTGTGTTCTCGTAATTCTGCCAAAACTTTGAAGAAGAAACCGGTCAGTGGAAACCAGCTTGGACCCCATCAACTCTCCTGTGAAGGACGAAGCTGCTATGAATGTGCTCCGACTGGAGTCTCGTGTTGCTAGCGTAGTAGATTATCTTGCTCGACTGAAAGTTGCAGTGTCGCGGATCGACTCGACTCTCTGGCCAAAACAGACTCTCCAGAATGATCTTGAATCCTTGATGACTCGACTGAATGAGATTCCAAGTCGAGTGCAAGAGTGGAAAAAGTCATCTGCCAGGTGTGGTGCTGATGTTGCTCTATCTCTGGTTCGTGTCCACTGCAAAGAAGCGCAAGAGGACAAGCTGGTGTCTCTCAAGGTTGCCAATACTAGGAAGCACGACTTCAGATCTTTCATGGAGACTTTCATCGCTGCTGCTACCCGTATTGCTGACGGAATCAACATCGACCAGTTTGTTGCACCTTCCGATCCTCCACGGAGGAGTAAAAACTTCTAAGTCCCACTTTAAATTTGCCTCGAATGCCGAGTGGTTTCAGAATCGATAAACTTAAACAGGCTTAACGCCTGAGCGCCTTTGGATCCGTAGGACATTTATCCGAACTTGGTTTTTCCTTTAACATGCTTTACTTGCCTTCGAGAGAACTTTATTCCTCATTCGGAAGATATTCCGTTGAAATTCCAATCGACTTGTGCTTCATCTATCCTGCAGGTAGAGGTGGAACACAGACTGCGACTGACCTTGTTGTCCTTACGGATCGGGACAAACCGCACGTTGCGCTTGTGGCGAAGCTCCGAAGGAGGAGGCAGCAGTCGACCTGCACCTCGTCGTCCTTGCGGATTGGGATGGACCGCACGTTGTACTTGTGGCGAAGCTCCGAAGGAGGAGGTAGCAGTCGACCTGCACCTCGTCGTCCTTGCGGATTGGGATGGACCGCACGTTGTACTTGTAGCGAAGCTCCGAAGGAGGAGGTAGCAGTCGACCTGCACCTTGTCGTCCTTGCGGATTGGGATGAATTCCTTACTTAGGCGAGCACTGAGCTGCAGCTAAGCCTCCGAGTGGGAGGTTTGCTCTCCACCCGGTAGGATTTTTATTACTTAGGCGAGCACTGGGCTGCAGCTAAGCCCCCGAGTGGGAGGTTTGCTCTCCACTCGGTAGGATTTTTATTACTTAGGCGAGCACTGGGCTGCAGCTAAGCCCCGAGTGGGAGGTTTGCTCTCCACTCGGTAGGATTTCTATTACTTAGGCGAGCACTGGCTGCAGCTAAGCCCCGAGTGGGAGGTTTGCTCTCCACTCGGTGAGGATTTCTATTATTTAGGCGAGCACTGGCTGCAGCTAAGCCCCCAGTGGGAGGTTTGCTCTCCACTCGGTAGGATTTTTATCACTTTGGATGTTTAAGGCTAATCCTTGGGCTGTTATAAGCCCCGAGTGGGAGGCTGGCTCACCACTTGGCAGTGGTTTGAATACTTAGGGAGTACTTGGATCTGCAGCTTAGCCTCCGAGTGGGAGGCTGGCTCGCCACTCGGTAGGATTTTGAATACTTAGGCGAGTACTTGGACTGCAGCTAAGCCTCCGAGTGGGAGGCTGGCTCGCCACTCGGTAGGATTTTGGATACTTAGGCGAGTACTTGGACTGCAGCTAAGCCTCCGAGTGGGAGGCTGGCTCGCCACTCGGTAGGATTTTGAATACTTAGGCTAAGCGGATTCAAGAGCTAAGCCCCCGAGTGAAAGACCTGCTCGCACTCGGAAAGGATTTTTTACAAACTTAGGCGAATCGGATTCGCGACTAAGCCACCCAATCGGGGAAATTTCAACAAAAAGCAATAACAATTACTTGGGAAAATTATAACATTCTTGTCTTGGATAAACAAACTTCAAAAGCACTTTTATTACATCTCAACCGAGTGAGTTTTTAAGTGTAAAAGGCGGAGCAGCTCCGCGTTCAAGCTCGAGGCTCGTCGATCCGGGCGATCAACGTTGTAGAGATGATATGCTCTGTTGTGGAGGACTCTTGTGACGATGAAGGGACCTTCCCAAGTGGGAGCAAGCTTGTGTGGTTTCTGTTGATCCACTCGGAGGACCAAATCTCCCTCTTGGAAGGCTCGACTCTTCACATTTCTGGCATGGAATCGACGCAAGTCTTGCTGATAGATAGTCGAGCGGATCAAGGCCATCTCTCTCTCCTCTTCCAAGAGGTCGACTGTATCTTGCCGGGCTTGTTCCACCTCTTCTTCAGAGTAAAGCTCGACTCGAGGCACATTGTGAAGCAGGTCACTCGACAGAACTGCTTCAGCTCCATAGACCAGGAAGAATGGAGTTCTCCCAGTCGACCGATTAGGAGTGGTCCTCAATCCCCAGAGAACTGATGGAAGTTCGTCGACCCAAGCTCCTGCTGCATGTTTGAGATCACGCATCAGCCGAGGTTTTAGCCCTTTGAGAATGAGGCCGTTTGCACGTTCTGCTTGTCCATTCGACTGAGGATAAGCCACTGAAGCATAGTCGACCCGCGTGCCTTGAGAGGCGCAGAAGGCTTTGAACTTGTCGTTATCGAAATTTGACCCATTGTCGGTGATGATGCTATGCGGAACTCCATATCTGAATATCAACTCTCTGATGAAACTGATAGCAGTGCATGCATCGAGGTTCTTGATGGGCTTGGCTTCGATCCACTTGGTGAACTTGTCGATTGCTACTAGCAAATGGGTGAAACCGCTTCTGCCAGTTCTCAACGGTCCAATCATGTCCAATCCCCAAACAGCGAAGGGCCAAACGAGTGGAATGGTCTTCAAGGCTGAGGCTGGCTTGTGCGACATGTTGGAATAGAACTGACATCCTTCGCACGTGTCGACTATTTCTTTTGCCATTTAATTTGCTTTCGGCCAGTAAAATTCCGCTCGGTATGCTTTAGCCACAATGGTCCGAGAGGACGCATGATGGCCATAGGTTCCCGAGTGGATATCCTCAAGAATTATCTGACCTTCTTCTGGCGTGATACACTTCGCCGACTCAACAAGGCTTTCCTGTACAATTGTCCCTTGATCCTTTGTAAAGGCCTTGGATCGACGGACGATCTGTCGAGCCTCTTCTTCATTCTCTGGAAGCTCTTTCCTTAGGATATATGCGATGTACGACACTGTCCAGTCGGGAGTGATGACCACAACTTCCATGATCAGGTCGACCACGGCTGGGACCACAACTTCAGTCGGATCATTGGCACTCTTTTGCTACGGGGCTTCTTCTGTGAAAGGATCCTCCTGCACTGATGGAGCATGAATGTGTTCCAAAATACATTCATCGAATGGCTTCCCTCTTGGACCCTATCTTCGCCAAATCATCCACGGCTTGATTTTTCGATTCGGGATATATGATGAAGCTCTAACCCTCGAATTTCTTCTCCGACTTTCTCCTTTGCATTACAATAACTCGTCATAGCTGGGCTTCGACATCCCACTCCTTCATCACTTGATTAACAACCAGATCCGAGTCGCCTTAGACCATAAGGCGACGGACGCCGAAAGTGAAATGGCCATGCGCAACCCATACAGAGTGCTTCATATTCTCGCTTCGTTTTGGAAGAATCAAAGTGAATCTGGAGAACATACTTGAGCCTATCTCCTCGGGGAAACCAATACAACCCTTGCACCGTAACCGTTCAACATCTCGAACCATCGAAAAACATAGTCCAATGTTCCGAGTGAACTTGGGTCGGAAGTTGTCGCTCACCCACTCGGCGAGGAAATCTGCTATTGCTTGGGACTTGATGGCTTTCTTTGCCTCGAATTTGATATCAAGGGAAGGAGTTCAATTGCCCGCTTTGCCACTCGACCGATTGCATCTCTGTTATGAAGAATTTCCGACAAAGGCGTCGTGGACGACCGTAATGGAATGATCGGAGAAATAATGAGCAACCTTCTTCGTGGTCATATAGATCCCATAAACAAGCTTCCGATAGTGAGGGTATCATTGCTTTGATGGGGGTCGATTTTAAAGATAATAAACTGGGCGTTGAACTTTGAAGGTTTTTCCTTCTTCTTCCCGCCGACCGTAGTAATGCAGTCTTGACGACTTGTCCGGTGGCTGCAATGTAAAGCAGCAAAGGCTCCTTGCTGATTGGAGCAGCAAGCACCGGTGGGTGGAGAGCGAGCTTTGAGCTCTGCAAACGCTGCATCAGCTTCTAGAGTCCACTCGAACTTGTCCGACTTCTTCATCGATCGGTAAAGAGGCAATGCCTTTTCACCGAGGCGAGAGATGAATCGACTTAAAGCGGCCAAGCATCCAAAGAAGTTTCTAGACATCGCACACACACGTATGCGCTTCATTCGGAGTATGGTGCCAACCTTTTCTGGGTTAGCATCAATTCCTCGCCGGAAGCGAAAACCGACTAACTTTCCACCAGAACTCCAAATGTACACTTTGACGGATTAAGCTTGATAGCATACCTCCCGAGATTGGCAAATGTTTCAGCAAGGTCAGTCAACAGGTCGGAACCCTTTCGTGACTTGACCACTATATCATCCATGTATGCTTCCACATTCCGACTGATTTGAGTGAGCAAACACTTCTGAATCATCCTCATGAATGTGGCTCCGACATTCTTGAGACTGAATGGCATGGTGACATAACAGAAGCACCCGAATGGAGTGATGAACGTTGTTTTAATCCATCGGGTCCATACAGACGGATCTGATGGTACCCGGAATAGGCGTCTAAAAAAGACAACCTCTCGCATCCCGCAGTTGAGTCGACTATTTGGTCGATGCGAGGAAGAGGAAATGATCTTTTGGGCAGGCCCGATTGATATGCTTGAAATCGATGCACATGCACAACGACTTGTCCTTCTTGGGGACCATGACAACGTTGGCGAGCCACTCGAGTGGTAGATCTCTCGGATGAACTCTGCCGCTAAGAGCCGAGCCACCTCCTCGCCAATGGCCTTTCTCTTCTGGACGGCGGACCGCTGAAGATACTCTTTAACTGGTTTGAATTTTGGGTCGACACGTAGGTGATGCTCAGCCAGCCCCCTGGGAACACCCGACATGTCAGCAGGCTTCCATGCAAAGATGTCCCAGTTCTCACGGAGGAACTGGATGAGCGCTTCTTCCTATTTTGAGTCGAGTGTTGTTGAGATGTTGGTCGGAGCAGCATCGGGATCAGTCGGGTGAATGTGAACCTGTTTCGTCTCGCCCGATCGACCGAATGTTGACTCCGTGGCGGGCTTCTTAGCTCGCAACAAATCACTCGGATCCGCAGTTTTCTGATACTCTTGTAGCTCTACCACTGCCAACTGAGCATCGGCGATCTTAGAGCCTTTCCGGAAGCACTCTTCTGCCTTCTTCCGATTGCCCGTGACGGTGATTACACCCTTGGGACCAGGCATCTTCAGTTTAAGATACATGTAACATGGTCGGGCCATGAAACGTGCATAAGCTGGTCTCTCCAGAATAGCGTGATAAGCGCTCTGGAAATCCACGACCTCAAAGGTTAACTTTTCTTTCCGAAAATGCTTTGAATCACCAAAAACTACATCAAGAGCAATTTGGCCGAGTGACTCAGCCTTCTTTCCAGGAATGACTCAGTGGAAGCTCATGTTATCGGTAATCGAGGCTGGACATCGTAATGCCCATCCCTTTCAACGTCTCCGCGTATAATATATTCAAACCACTACCACCATCCATCAGACTTTGGTCACCGAGTGCCTTCGACAACCTGGGTCGACCACCAATGCTTGCCTCCCGGGGGTGGCAATGTGCGCCGAAAGTGATTAGACTGGTCGAATGTGATGGCGGTCCGGGACCATTTCAGATAATTGGGAGTCGTGAGCAACCAAGTTCACTTCCCGATTGATAACCTTCAATCGACTTTTGCTTTCGACGTCAAGAAAATCATCGTGGTGGAATTGACCGGGATATCCACCATCAACATCCTCTCTATCCTCAACTTTGTCTCTCCTTATCCTTATCCTTGGGCTGTTTCCCTTGGAACCGCTGAATCAAGAGCCGACCTTTGTCGAGTGGTATGTTTCGGGTAAATGAGTTTACCCTCTTCATCTTTCTTTGTATGAATATGACATGGTAAATCCAACACGCCGTTCCCATCCTGGTCTTTTACCTTCTTAGGGTTCCAAGGACCCTTGGGTTTCCCCTTGAACTTTCCTGGGTCCTTTGCCAAGGCCTCTCCGGGAGCCGCTGGCTCGGCTTTGCGCTTCTGCTTCCGACTGGAATTTCCTCCGCCGGTCTCATTGGCGGCCGATTTATATTTACCGATCCGGAGCCGATCCTCTTCTTCACCATTTGCATATTTGGTGGCAATCTCCATCATCCGACTCAGGGTCATATCTCCGGTTCGACCAAATTTCAAACTCAATTCTCTGTTCTTGACACCTTCCTTGAAGGCACAGATCGCTGGTGATCGAGATACATTCTCGAAAGTGTGGTGCAAAGTGATCCACCTCTGGATGTAATCTCTCAAGGTTTCACTCGACTTTTGCACGCATACGATCGCAACTCAGAAACCTGCTGGTCGCTTGCAAGTTCCTTCAAATGTCTCGACAAACACTCGGGCAAGATCTTCCCAAGTGTAAATCTGCTTTGGGTGCTAATCGATTCAACCACGCATACAGCTGAACCCTCCAACATAAGAGGTAAATGCTTCATGGCTACCTCATCGTTGCCACCGCCGATCTGAACCGCCACTCGGTAATCTTCAAGCCAAGTGTCGCTTGGATTCTCCAATGAACTTGTCGACTCGATCGCCAACCCGAAGTTGGGAGGAATCACTGCGGCCCTGATGGCTCTGCTGAAACACTCTGGTCCCGAGACATGAACTCTACTGCTGGAAGGAACATCTCTATCATGGCCGTCTCGGTGAGCTCTGTTCGTGTCGACAAAACCTTGATCGATAATGGATCTCGCATCAAAGCCTGGTTCCCTGGGGTCGACTGGAACTCTTCGCCCAGCACTGTTTTGGCGTCTGTCGTCCTGCTGCCGAGGGGCGTATGATCCACCCCTTGGGGGAGGAGTGGGCACTCGACGTCGATCGTTGCGATCGAATCGGTGCTCATACTGCTCGCTGCCCTTGTATTGGTCATCACGCCGGCCCCCACGTTCCTCATGCCTCGGGGGCGATCTTGGACTATGGGCCGACTGGAATGAATTCGCAGCGACGGATCGGCTGTGAACCCTGTTCCGCGATCGATACCACCGAAGTTTTGATCTCCTGCCGGAGCAAATCCTCGATTTGCTGCAAACCTCTACCGCCTCCGATCGAAGGCTGAATTGATTCTGCTATACGGGCGGCAGCTGCTAAATTCTGAATCAGAGTTCGATATACCTGGGTTGGCGGTTGAAAGAGCTGACGCCGACTGGATTCTGGAACCCTCGATCGCGTACGCTCGTCGAGTACTCGCTGAAGATTCTCCAGTCGAGTGCGCTCAGCCAGGTTGGCCAAGTGCGCATCCTTCAAGGCGCGAGCCTCGGGGGTTTCTCCAACGATAGGAGTGTGAAGTGCATCCATGTTCCGACGATGAAGTTACTCCCTCCGGAGCGAAGTGAGGGGCTCGGGAAAGTACTCTTCATGGGCTTGCACCGGATCGCCTCCACCGCCACCTTCGTTGGTGCGGGTGAATCCAGGGGGACTGCGTGGTCCATCGACCATCAGAACCTCCACCGCCGGGTCACTACTATCGCATTCGGACACGGTCTCTACGAAGCGAGTCGACAGGTCGAACAGGCCGTAGAGAGATTCGTCGGGCTCGATCGCCACGACTTGGGGGATGGCCGACTGGCGGGCCACCGCATGCCTCACCCACCGAAGCCTCGACCGACCGGAACGCTTGCGCGGTGGGAGGCTAGGAGTGAAGACAGCGCAGAGCCGACCCATACTTTGGGTCGACGGTTGCCAGAGGAGGACGCCATGCGACACACGCGAAAGTGCGTCGCCCATGGATGGGGAGCGCGTCCACGTCGAGTGGAGCCTCTTGAAGCCAAGCGGAGTCGTCGGCGACGAACGTGAGCGCACCGAGACGGATCTCGTGGCTGTCGACCAAAACTCCACCTGAAACCAGGATGCCGGAGATCGAGAGAATCCCAACTTCTCCAACAATTCGCTAGAACACCTGCCCCACGGTGGGCGCCAACTGTCGTGGTTCTAAGTCCCGACAAGAGAATGGGGGTAGGTATGGAGAGGCAAGATCCTAGCTATGGAGTAGTTGTATACGCAAGGGATTTACGAAGTTCAGGCCCTTCTCGGAGAAGTAACAACCCCTACGTCTCGGAGCCGGAGGCGGTCCACCGGATTATCTGCGTATGTGTTACATTTGATGCGAACCCTTCTACCAGAGAGGGGGTGGCTTATATGGAGTGCGCCAGACCCCAGCCAGCCCACGTAGTAGAGGGTTTAAGGTGCGTTAAAGCTAGGCGTTACTGGTAATGCCTTACATAAAGTGTCATTAAGGTCATAAAGACTATTTAACTACAGACCGTTTGGACACCGAGTGGCTGTTGGACTCTTGGTGGTCGAAAGTGGGTCTTCATAGTCGAGTGTCTTTGAATCTGTCGAGTGGAAGCCTACCAGGTCGACTGGAGGGCTGCTTCTCTTGTGAATGTCCTTGTGGAGGGTACCTTTGGGCAGGTCTATGACCCCACCCCAGGTACATGACTTCATCACTTGGCTCCTGTGCTTTTGCCCTACGTTCTCGTTAGTTCAGCTAGGGCATAAAGGGAGCACCTCTGCGATTGTTACTGTTGGGTCATCCGGATGTGTACCTCAGACTGGGTGAAGCCGAAAGCTAGCGTTCTTACGGGAATATTCGGTCGGTGAACTAAAGGTGTTTTCGAATTCGTTCCATCGTGAACCCCCAGAAGCTATACATTGTGATTTCTTCATCACAGTCCGAACATGCACATCGATGCATGCACACCTAGGGAAAGGAACCCTTAACGGAACTATTCTCTCTGGAAGATGTTTCTTACAATTTTAATGTAATGTATCATAACTAGCCGGATACAACTTGTCTGTTCAAGCAACTATGACCCCTACGCCTGGTTTTCACGCATACCCCGGTTTATTTTGCCGCTCAGGTATTCGGAAAACATTCCGTACCTTCGGGTCGAGAGGTCGAAGCGAAAAGGTCGGCCATGACAATCATTTTAAAATCCAGCTAGAAGGAAAGTATAGTCACTTAGGACTTAAAAACTTCCTGCTCTATACCGTCCAACAAGCGGTTTAACTTACAATCCTGTTGGGAATATCTAGCGGCCACCTCTACTTGGTCATATACTAAACTAACAGGAATATTTCCCCATTTGACCCTAGCGGTCCGACTCGGGCCATGTGATTCGGATCCAAATTTGTATACTGCGTTTTTACCATGGCCCAGGCCTCTCGCGCACCCTCTCGGCAGGCTGATATCTTCCATAGTCGGATACGCCACTGCGCTCCCTTGAACAGCTCTACAAGCTTCTCCATACTCCCTGGAGGGGAGGCGGATGGCCATAAGGCCTTGGCTACACTCCGCATTGCCTGCCGAGCTTGCTCGTGCAACTGCGGCAGCCCTTGCAGAAGATCACTTGATGATCCGGACACCTCCTCTTCGGTACGGCCCATCAACATACCTGCAATCATAACTATATCAGCTAATTTTACCTCCAAACTGTTATAAGATAAATTCAGCCACGTACTGAATATGCCGCCTCACAGCTTTTTGTTCTCCTTCATGGAGTCGGCTAGCTGGGCTCGCACATCTTTCAGTTCTTCACCCAATTTGGTGTTTGTATCCTGGAGTTTGTTTTTCTCCTCTCTGACTCGGGTCAGAACGCGCTCGCCTGCGGCATGTTGTCTCTTCGCCTCTTTTTTGCTCATTTGAGCAGCCTTCAGTTCCTCTTCCAGTTGGTTCGATGACCCTGTTATGAGACAAGTAGCAGTTTCAATACAGCTGGCGTATCATTTTTTGTTTCTCGATGGAGGAAAATATTACCAAAGGACGCCTTCTTGAACTTTTCCAGTTCGGTGGTAGCAGCAGTTAGCTGTGTCCGGCACTGCTTCAGCTCTTGGGCTAGCAGGTCGTTCTTCTCCGTAAGAACCTGTTTATACAATGATCCTTAAAACATTTGTCCCAACTGCTTCAAGTATCGGGGGCTACGAGCACATGGTTATCAAATTCAGACAAGGTAAACTTACCCGCACATCTTTCAAATGTTGCTCGGTGGCTCTGTTAAGCCCATCTCGAGCAGCTCGGATGTATGCACCAGCCGAGCTGAAGGCACCGGACACCTCTTTTGAGAATTGGGGATTTCGTAAAACGGCCCTCTGGCGCCGGTGATTCATGGTGCTCTCCAGTTCCGAATTGGTGACAGACATATTTTCCGAACCCTCGGCAGAAGGACAGTCCGGCGCTACTCCCATATCGGGCCCCGTCTCTTCGGCTGGGACCGAATCTTGGGTATTAGGAGTACGACTGGTCGGGTCCCCGGACACAGTCTGTCGAACCTTTTTCCTGATACAAAATGAACACATGAGTCACAGTTGGACGCGACTGCTAAAAAGAGCATAGTTGCAAACTCATACCTCTTCAAGGAAGACCCGACCGTATCTCTGTTTGCCTTCCTCTTCGAAGGCCTGCCCGACGCGGGAGCTGCTCTCTCTGGAGATGCCCCCGGGGCAGCACGATGCGCCAAACGCCTCCCGTTCTGAGCACAGGATGGTGCGGTGAGTGAGGAACAATGAGAAAACCCTCTCGGACAAAGTGTCTCCTGATTACTTACATGAGAAGCAGGGAGAAGACCGAGATAGTCGGCGATGATGGCCACCTCTGTGCCGTCATAGCTCGTTTGATAAAACGTCCCATTCTCGAGCACCACAAATATATCCGGATCCTCATCGAATCCGGGGTTAAGGTCCCGATTATGGCCCTCGGGCTGCGGGGCGGGGCTGTGAAGCCCCTCGGAAATCTTTCGCCAGTGCTGTTATAAATGGACGGGTTAATATTCATTGAACGAAGCTCAAGGAGTGAAATGAGTAGAGCAGAAGAGTTGGGGGCTTACCCAACTAGGAGGACTGTACATGGAATATCCTTCTCTGTCTGCGTGATCTTTGAGAACTCCTCTTCCTCACCCTTAAATAATTCGCCAAGTATTTTGGCTAGGCGTGAGGGGTGTCCGGACCTTTCTGCCGCAGCGGGAGGCGCCATCTTCCCCATTGTAGTTCCACATGGGGAGTCCTCAGATTGGAGTGGCTGGACCCCCACACTATGGAGGTCCCCATCACTTCGACTATCGTATATCTCGGGTAGGCGGCGTCCTAATCTTGCTCAGAGTTGTGACAGACTTCCGCACTATTTTCCTCCTTGAGGCTCCGAGGGCGCCAGTTGTGGCGTTTCTTCAGAGGGACACTTGTAAACTCGGGGAGACCCCTCTGGACTGGATCTGGAAGTACGACGTCCTCAATGTAAAACCAGTTGTGGCGTTTCTTCAGTGTGCCGGATAGGTATCCGGTCTCAGCAATGCGCCATATTTTGGCCCCGCCCACTTCAAATATCGATCCCTCGTGGTTGCGCGGGACAAGACAAAACAACCTTCTCCACAGATCAAAATGGGCCTCACAACCCAGGAATAGTTTGCATAAAGCGACATAACCCGCGATGTGTAGGATGGAGGCGGGGGTAAAATTGTGCAGCTGGAGGCCATAATACTCCAGAAGCCCTCGGAGGAATGGGTGAATTGGAAATCCCACGCCCCTCAACAGATAGGGGACGAAGCACACTCGTTCCCCCGCAGATGGATTGGGGAAATCCTCCGCCTGGGTTTTGCCATTGAATCTGAGACCCAATCTCTTTAAATAGACGCTCTTTCTTGCATGGCCGGGGTGTTATTTGCAAAAAATACCCTGACCGTCCGCATTCGCCCGACACGTGGAAGCTGAAGTCATTGATGCACAGAAGCCGAGGGGTGCGCCATTGAATTAAAAGCCGAATATACTACTTGTAAGCCGTCGGAGGAAGAACCCGCCTTGCAATGCCGAAGACAATCTGTGTGTCGAACACCTCGTCACTGAAGCCTGGTTCGGGGGATACTGAGGGAGTCCTGGACTAAGGGGTCCTCGGGCGTCCGGCCTATTGCACATGGACCGGACTGATGGGCTGTGAAGATACGAAGACCGAAGACTGCACCCGTGTCCGGATGGGACTCTCCTTGGCGTGGAAGGCAAGCTTGGCGACCGAATATGTAGATTCCTTTCCTTTGTAACCAACCTTGTGTAACCCTAGATCCTCCCGGCGTCTATATAAACCAGAGGACTTAGTCCGGAGGGGAGAGATACTCATTACCATAGTCATACAAGCTAGACCTCTAGGGTTTGGCCATTACGATCTCGTGGTAGATCAAATCTTGTAATACTCATATTCATCAAGATCAATCAAGCAAGAAGTAGGATATTACCTCCATAGAGAGGGCCCGAACCTGGGTAAACATCGTGTCCCCCGTCTCCTGTTACCATCGACCTTAGACGCACAGTTCTGGACCCCCTACCTGAGATCCGCCGGTTTTGACACCGACACCCTTTTCTTCTTCTCCCCCTTTCTTCCCTCTCCTACTCCAACTAGGGAAAGGGGAATCCTACTCCCACCGGGAATAGGACCCCCCCCTTGGGTGCGCCTAGGAGGCCGGCCCTCTCCACTCCTTTATATACGGGGGAGGGGGCACCCCATAGACACACAAGTTGATCACTGATCTCTTAGCCGTGTGCGGTGCCCCCCTCCACCATAATCCACCTCGGTCATATCGTCAGTAGTGCTTAGGCGAAGCCCTCGCTATGGTAGCTTCATCATCACCTTCATCATGCCGTCGTCTTGTGAAGCTCTCCCTCGACGCTCTGTTGGATCGTGAGTTCGTGGGACGTCACTGAGCTGAACGTGTGCAGATCGCGGAGGTGCCATACTTTCGGTACTAGGATCGGTCGATCGTGAAGATGTACGACTACATCAACCGCGTTGTCATAACGCTTCCGCTTTCGGTCTACGAGGGTACGTGGACAACACTCTCCCCTCTCGTTGCTATGCATCACCATGATCTTGCGTGTGTGTAGGATTTTTTTTGAAATTACTACGTTCCCAACACTAGTCCTCTCTGGTGTCTATATAAACCGGAGGGTTTAGTCCGTAGAGGCAATCATAATCATACATGCTAGACATCTAGGGTTTAGCCATTACGATCTCGTGGTAGATCAACTCTTGTAATCATCATACTCATCAAGATCAATCAAGCAGGAAGTAGGGTATTACCTCCATAGAGAGGGCCCGAACCTGGGTAAACATCGTGTCCCCTGTCTCCTGTTACCATCGACCTTAGACGCACAGTTCGGGACCCCCTACCCGAGATCCGCCGGTTTTGACACCGACATTGGTGCTTTCATTGAGAGTTCCACTGTGATGTCGAAGACATGATCGATGGCTCGCCTTATCATCAAGGACAGCATCACCTCCGGAGGAGCCCTGGCCTCAGGCCAAACCCTCCGGTTAGGCGACTTTATCATGATCGCCCGTTCGGCCGTTAAGCCGACAGTGACCTCTCAGGTCATTGAAAATCGCCTCTGTGTTGACTCCGAATACTCCAAACGGATGGATCCGGCGGGGTTGTCGTGTTTAAAAAAACTCCTGGATTGCAGCACAGCCATGGGGGTCGCTATAGACTATGATCAGATTGGGCTTAAACCCGATCAGAGAGAAATTAAATCTCCGCCGATCACCCATCAGATAGCGGTCGTAGAGGAGCAAAACAACGACTCTTCCTCTATGTTGAAGATAAACTATGTTACAGATATCCGAGCTCAAACAGCCGGATACCTGTCTGTGGAACGACACTCCCGGCCCTTCGAACCTAGAGTCAGACGTTGGGCCTAAAAAATCAGTTGACATCCCGGAGCCCGAACTATTAAGCTCGGAAATTCTTCAAACTCCGGACTCCAAACTGGGTTAGGGCTCAGATTTAAAGCCACCCACCCACCACAAGCAATATTCGCCAAGTAATTCCGGTCATCCAGATATATGCGACCTCATGTACGTACGACAACAGTCTCAGGAAACAGTCCATCACTTTTGGGTTAGGTTCCTCCTTGTCAAAGACAAGATTAAAGACTGTCGCGGCGAGGACGCGATTTCCATTTTCTGCAATAATTGCACGGATGAAGGAATCCTCAACGCCATCAACCACCGTCGCATATTACACTTTGCTGACTTGGCAACTATAGTACAGAAGTACTGCGCAATTGAAAGCACCTGGAAAATTCAGACAGCTCGCTGGGAACCCCCGGTTTCCGCTCAACCCCTTAGGCGGGCGAAAAAGGCGCACCCTCACACGCCACCGGCCCCATATTGAAGAAAACTAAGCCCGTTACGGGATGTGGAACTGTTCTGGAGGCCTGGCTCGATAAGCCATGCAAAATACACACGACGCCGGACACCGAATCAACCCACAGCCTCAGAGCATGTTGGATACTCCGGCAGGTGGCCAAGAGCGGCGAGGATATCCTCACCAAAGACACCCCCGAGCACAGCGACCCCGGAGTACTGACAGTCTTCGAGACTTTCGCTTCAAACAATCGGCACAAGAGGGAACTCCGTGACCTCGCCGAAGTCTGCAAGTCGCGGCAATAAACCCCTGGAACGACACGGCTATAACTTTCAATGCCAGTGACGAACCAAGAATCCGGTCAGTCCAGGCACCATCCGCCTTGGTCCTCAATCCAATTGTGGATGGCTTTCAGCTCACTAAAGTGCTCATGGACGGCGGCAGCGGGCTAAACCTCATCTACGAGGACACACTAAATAAAATGGAAATAGACAGGAGCCGCATCGAGCAGAGTAATACGACCTTCCGAGGAATCATTCCCAGTGGGGAGGCATGGTGCGCGGGCAAAATCACACTTGATGTGGTATTCGGCACACCGGAGAACTACCAGTCCGAAGAAATAACCTTCCAAGTGGCCCCTATCAACAGTGGATATCATGCCCTATTAGCGGGCGAGGCAGCGTTCTGCGCTTTCAAGCCATACCTCACTACGGGTATATGAAGCTCATGATGCCCGGGCCCAACGGTATTATCACTCTCGCCAGTGATCCGGACATAGCCCTCCGCGCCAAAAACAAAACCGCATCCCTGGCCCTCGAGGCACTGTCCGAGGCCCTCGCGACCGAAGAGTTAACCACACTACGCTCCACGGTGGACAGGGACAATGTAATCCTTGGTAAACGCCCTAAGTCCGCCTCTTTCAAACCAGCAGACGAAATAGTCAAATTTCATGTCCACCCAACTGACCCCAAGAACACAGCCTCTATTGGGGCACAACTGGACCAAACGGTTGATGCCACACTACGAGCGTTCCTACGCGAAAACTGGGACATATTCGCCTGGCGCCCTTCTGATATGCCAGGAATCCCACGCAGGTTGGCCGAACACAGCCTCAATATACCGAAGGGATATAAGATGTTCAAGAAAACACTGTTGTGCTTTTTCGAACCCAAATGACAAGCTATGGGGGAGGAGCTAGGCAAATCAATAGAGGCCGTATTCATCAGAGAAATAAAACATTGGGACTGGCTAGCAAACCTGGTGATGGTACCAAAGAAGGATAAATCTTGGCGCCTGTGCGTCGATTTAAAAGACCTCAACAAGGCCTGCCCTAAGGACCCCTTCCCCCTCCCCTGCATCAATCAGATTATCGATGCCACCGCAGGCACGACTCACTGTGTTTCCTTAACGCATACTCCGGATACCATCAAATCAAAATGAAGGAGTCCGATCAAGCCGCAACGGCATTCATTACCCCATATGAGCCTTTCTGCTTCAACACCATGCCCTTCGGGCTCAAAAACGCCGGCGCCACCTACCAACGCATGATTCAAACATGCCTGGAGAAACAAATCGGCAAGACAGCTGAAGCATATGTGGATGATGTAGTCATAAAGACTAGGCACGTCGAGTCACTAATAGATGACCTGCATCTCACATTTGACAACCTCCGTACATATGACATCAAGCTCAATCCGAAAAAGTGTGTTTTCAGTGTTCCCGCTGGAAAACTGTTTGGCTTCATCGTTTCCAATAGAGGAATTGAGGCAGATCAAGCCAAAATCCGGGCTTTGTCGCAATTGGCTATACCAACAGACCTTATGCAGGTCCAAAAACTAGCCGGAGGCGTGGTAGCTTTAAGCCGCTTTATCTCCAGATTAGGAGAAAAAGCATTGCCACTTTATCGCCTTCTCCGACGCACCGACCACTTCGAGTGGGCCGGATCTTTACGGCTGGACTGGAAGAAATAAAAGCTCTTTTAGCGAGCAACCCAATCCTGGCCGCGCCAAGCGTCAGTGAACCAATGTTATTTTACATCTCGGCAACACACCAGGTGGTGAGAGCGGTACTCGTCGTTGAACGAGAGGAGGACGGACATAAATTCCCACTTTAGAAATCGGTATACTACGTATCCACTGTCCTCACACCATGCAAATCCCGGTACCCTCATTACCAAAAGATAGCATATGCGGTCTTCATGGCATCCTGGAAACTACGACACTACTTTCAAGAGTGCTCGATCACGGTGGCTTCCGAAGTATGACTCAATGACATAATAAACAACCGCGATGCTACGGGCCGGATTGCCAAGTGGGCCATTGAGCTCCTTCCATTTGACATAACATATAAACCGCGTCGAGCCATTAAATCCCAAGTACTGGCTAACTTCGTCGCCAAATGGACAGAGGCCGAACTCCCTAAAGAGTATGGCACGTATTCCAACTGGGTCATGCACTTTGATGGCTCTAAAATGCTGGCCGGTTTAGGAGCAGGTGTCTTTTTAACTTCAACCACTGGAGACACAGTCCAGTACGTACTCCAAATATTATACACAGACTCCAACAATGCAGCCGAGTACGAGGCCTTATTGCATGGTCTTCGAATGGCTACCTCCATGGGCATACAACGCCTGGAGGTGCGCGGGGACTCGAATCTTGCCATATCTCAAATAAATGGAGAATTCTACGCCAAAGATCCGAAGATGGCGGCCTATCGTAATGCCGTACTGTGACGCCCGGATAATTAGACTACAGTAATCCCAAGCTAATGATGCCATGTCACCTCCATTACTGTGATTAAACTCACGTTGATTCGAACCCGATTCAAATTCAAATTTAAAACATAGGAAAACAACAAAAGTTTCCAAACTTTAAAACTCAAATGTTGGGAGTGAACCAAATATTACATAGGTAATTATGGTGGAGAAACCACACCTTTATAAAATGTCTAAATACTATGACATGAATAAAACAAGAGCAAAAAGCGATTATTTAAATACCTTTTATAATTAATAAAATGTCAAACTAAGTTGTTTGGGGTCTAGACTTTTTGTGGCTGTGGACTAAGTTGAAATACTAATCTAGATACTAAGTGTATCTTTTACTAAAATAATATGCAACTAAAAGAAACTAACCCCACCTCGCTGGGCCTCAGCCCAGCTGGCCATTGGGCAAGCCAGGCCGGCCCAGCCGGCGCCCCACTCCCCTCCTCCATATCCCCACTCTGGGCAAACCCTAACACAACCGAACCCCGCTCCCCACGACACCCACTCCCCACGTTCCTCCGCTCCCCCGATCTGGATCGAGGCGCTTCCCCAAGACCGCGTCGCCGCCATCACCTTCCCCCGCCGTCGCCGGCGCCATCCTCCTCAAAGCCTCCGTCCCGCGTGGATCCAGTCTGGGCCGTCGACGCCCCGCGCCTCCCGTCGCCTCCCCGACCCCGTCTTCCTCCCTCGACGGCCTGCATCCACTCCGACGCCGTCGTCCCCGTCGCCCTCCTCGCGCCCGCTGCCTAGTCCCCTACAACCCCGGTGAGGCCTCCTCCTTCTCCCATTCCTCGCGCCGCCCCACACACCTGCGTGGCAGCATTGTCGCGCCCGACCGCGACACCCCCACTCCTCCTGCCGCCCGGTCAGCGCTGTCAGCGCCGTTAGCGCGCCGTCTGCTGTTCCTCGTTCATTCAAGCGCTCACACGCCTCGCTCTGTTGCGGGCGGCGCACTCCCCAGCTCCCTTGCGATCAAGACGCCCGCCGTGGCTGCGCTGCCACCGCACTCCGCCTCGCCTCGTCGGGACTCTACCCTCACGTGACCTCGCCACTGCCACGTCGGCGCCCGGCCGCGCCAGCGTCCTCCTCGCCGTGGCATCGGTCGCGCCCAATCCGGCGCGCTTTCGCGCTCTCGCCCGTGTCCAGCGCCAGAACTCCGCCCGCTAAGCCCCTGGTGGCTCGGATGAGCCACTGACTAGGGGGCCCCACACCCCTAAAACGAAATTTAAAAAAACTGAAAATGAAAAGGTTTTTAATAAAATTATTAATTAGTTAATTAATTAATTAGTAAATTAATTAAGTTAACTAATCATGCTTAAATAATCTAATTAATTAGTTAATTTAATTAAAACAGAAATTAATTAGCTAAACCCTATTTAAACTAAGCGATTGTATGACATGCGGGACCCACATCGTGGTTTGACCCGATCAACTGCAGTTGACTGCTGATGTCGACATGATGTCATCTTTGACGTCATCTTTCACTAATTCGGATAATGTTGAAATAAATAATTAAATTCCGTAAATTAATAAAATCTTTATAAAATCATATTAAATAAACCGTAGCTCGGATCGAAAAACTTTATACATGAAAATTGCTCAGAACAACGAGACGATTCCGGATACGCAATCCGTTCGTCCGCCACACCCCCTAACCTATCGAACTCGCAACTTTCCCCCCTCGGCTCCTCGCCTGAAAACACGAAACCACAGGGATATTTCCCGGATGATTCCCCCCTTAACCGGTACCACCTCATACCACGTTAGGGCACGCCTAGCATCGTTACTTGTCATGTCATGCATCGATATGCATATGTTTGCATGGTATTCATTGTTTCTTCCCCCTCTTCTCTCCGGTAGACTACGAGACCGACGCTGCTGCTGCCCAGTTCGACTACGGAGTTGACGACCCCTCTCTCTTGCCAGAGCACCCAGGCAAGCCCCCCCTTTGATCACCAGATATCGCCTACTCTTCTCTATACTGCTTGCATTAGAGTAGTGTAGCATGTTACTACTTTACATATACCTATCCCGATGCATAGCCCGTCCTTGCTACTCTGTTGTTACCTTTACCGCAATCCTACATGCTTAGTATAGGATGCTAGTATTTCCATCTGTGGCCCTACATTCTTGTCCGTCTGCGTGCTATACTATCGGGCCGTGATCACTCGGGAGGTGATCACGGGTATATACTTATACTTATACATGATACATGTGGTGACTAAAGTCGGGTCGGCTTGTGGAGCACCCATGAGTGATTCACGGATTGGGGCTGAAAGGACCTTTGTCTCGACGGCCCTCTGGATGGATCTTTGTGGCGGAGCGACAGGCAGGTGTTGAGACCGCCTAGAGAGAGGTGGGCTGGCCTGCTCGGGCGTTCACGGATACTTAACACGCTTAAAGAGATCTTGGTATTTGATCTGAGTTGGCTACGAGCTTATACGCACTAACCAACCACGTGGGAAAGATATGGGCACTCGGCGTCGTGGTATCGGTAGAAGCACTTACATCGTGACGAAGCGGCGTAGCGCGGATTGATTTGGGAACGCTCGCTAGGCTAGGTCTACTTCCGACGCCCTCAACGTCTTGGTGTGCTATAGGCGATGGGCCCCACTGTCGCGCTTAGGTTTTGAACCGGCGTCTTTGGCCTCTCTGTTGTGCCTAGGTGGGGCTGCGGCGTGTTGATCTTCCGCGGCGGGCATGACCCAGAAAGTGTGTCCGCCAAATGTGATCAAACGTCTTGGGTAAGTTGGTGCACCCTGCAGGAAGTTAATCTATTCGAATAGCCGTGATCTTCGATAACAGGACGACTTGGAGTTGTACCTTGACCTTATGACAACTAGAACCGGATGCTTAATAAAACACACCCTTCCAAGTGCGGATACAACCGGTGGTCACTCTCTCTCGTGGCAATGAGGAGGGATCGCGGGTAGGATTATTGCTATGTGATGTTACTTGGAAGACTTCAACCTACCCTCTTCTACCTGTTGCAAGACGAAGGTGACCATACGCGTAGTCTTCGATAAGACAAGCTATCCCCCTCTTATTCTGGCATTCTGCAGTTCAGTCCACTGATATGGCCCTTTACACATATATCTATGCATATGTAGTGTAGCTCCTTGCTTCATGCAGTACTTTGGATGAGTACTCACGGTTGCATTGTTTCCCCTTTTTCCCCTATCTCTACTCGATTGCTGCAACCAGACGATGGAGCCCAGGAGCGACGCCATACCGTCGATGATAACTACTACGCCGGAGGTGCCTACTACTACGCAGTGCTACCGACGCATTTACCAGGAGTAGTTTAGGAGGATCCTGTGCAGGAGGCCTGCGCCTCTTTCGATCTCAGATCCCAGTTTGTGCTAGCCATCTTATGGCATCTTGTTTAAACTTATGTCTGTACTCAGATATTGTTGCTTCCACTGACTCGTCTATGATCGAGCACTTGTATTTGAGCCCTCGAGGCCCCTGGCTTGTATTATGATGCTTGTATGACTTATTTATGTTTTAGAGTTGTGTTGTGATATCTTCCCGTGAGTCCTCGATCTTGATCGTACACATTTGCGTGCATGATTAGTGTACGATTGAATCGGGGCGTCCTAAGTTGGTATCGAGCCGATTTGCTGTAGGAATCCCCCTTCCACACTCCTTGGCCGAAGTCGAGTCTAGACATTGCAAAAACTTTTACTAACTTGGGTGTGTGCCTTACGGGCCCACGTCGCCATCGGGTGGTACTAGGATCTTTTACTCCTCGACCTTCACTCTGGGACTCTGAACTCTCTTCTACTCGGGTTAAACGATTTTTACTAACTCTGACTCTAGGTTCTCGATAATACTTTCTCCCGGAGAGCCCTTCAGGCCAGATGGTCACCGACCGCACCAGAAGATTTCAGAGATACTCCTTGATATTCTCTCGAGACTTTGTGCCCATCACTTTTGCTATTCCCAACCACCGATAAATCCTTATGGATAACTACTTACACTTGCCATTCTTACGATCATCCCCCCATTGATCTTGTTATTACAAGATACCCGAAGTTTTCTCTCTTGTTCGAGAATACTTCGTGCCTCTTTACCTAGCGCTTCCTTGCCACATGAATACCCCTTCAAATAAATCCTCGCACTTGTCGAGTATCCGCTCATCCCCAGTTGTTCATGAGTTTCACAAAAGTCTTTGAAATACTATTCAATCCTCCGAAAATCCTTAGAAACTTTATTGCTCTGCAATACTTGTCTACTTACATTATGGATGCTTTCCACGTGGCTGGCAATATTTGTTAGTACCCTTAGACACCGTCATTTTGATCCTATTGTTTCAACATGAGTGCGAATGCCCGCAATCATCGCTTGATCCTATTAAATTATCTTTCCGGCTCGGATGTCATTTTGAACATGAGCTTGTTCTCAACCAATCTATTGGTCATCATTTGTACCCTTAGGTCTATTGAACTTATCCATCCTTGATCGAGCGACTACTTCGATCCTTTATTTTGGAAATCGAAATCCCTTTGTTATCTAAGCATCGAATTATTTAGATGTTCTATAATTTGATGCCCGTGCATTCTTCTTCCTTCCGTTGAGTACCGATGCTCACATCAGATCCCTTGTGGACCATCGGTTCCTTTGATGGATTTTATCCGATCGTGTCCTTCATATTGAATAACCTTGAGAGCCTTTCCATGGGTATATAATGCCTTTGGTAAATTGTATCATCTTCTTTAGAACAATGCTCTACTTTCGAGCTTGTATTATTTACCCGAAGTTTGTGGGATATGTTCGTAAGATGCCACGATGGGTTGAACCTATGCCTTCCTTAAAATGTGTGAACTCGAAAGTTTTCATGAGTCATACTCTTACGGTGCTTCGCTAGATAAAATTTCAGCACTACAACTTCTTCTCGAAAATGAGAAGTGAATGAAAGGTTATGCATTGGAGAAGTGGGAGTCGACCTTGAACTTTGTGTTCATGCCCATGGATGCGATGTATATCCTATCATGGAAGCTTCTTGTAATAATAACTATTTCCTTGATAACTAACATATGGTATCTGTGAGTTGATCCCTTGCAACCGTGGTTCCGACCATGATTGTTCTTCTTTGATTCCATTTCTCGGACAAGTTAAAACAATTGTCTTCTATGGATCAATACACCAGTCCAACCTTTACTTTGATCTTGTGTCAAGTATTACCCCCTGGTATCTCGAGATTATCTTGGAACTGCATAAACTTCCTATGAGTTCTTCATCAAGTACTACCTTCACACTGATTACAATTTTTCATGGGCTGAGTTATTAAACACTCAAAGACACCGATAACTGAACCGAGTCCGCACTACGGTTCAACAACTCTTCAAGATAGCTTCTATAACTACGAAGTTTGTACCCGATCACGCCATTCCTAGCCTGTTTGGCTATATCATAGTCGTGACGATTCTAACTGTGCTACCTGGTCCTTATTCTCGGAGCACCAATTTGCGACGATAGCTAAGCTTACGTTGATTTTCCTCGTCATACCCTTTCACCTTAAACAACAAGCTTGAGTTCGAGTTTGTGTCGTAACTGTGGTTCCAATAACCTCTTGCTTCATCATTCCTTCCGACTTGATGTCGTCGCTGATTGATTACATCTGCATGAAATCTCTCGACAAATGTGTCGTGATCATCATCAACCTTGTGAGCTCTTACAGGAATTCAATTGAATTCATGATGGGTAATACCATCCTTGCCCCTCGATGATTCATGTTCTCATCGACCACTTTATTGCCTTCCGCTCAACACAACTTGTTCGTGTTTTGTGTAAACCTTGAGATCCTCGCTACCCAGCAGTTGATCTTCCTTACCTCGGAAGTATTACCATCTCTTTTTGTCAAGGATGTGGTGAGAATTTCACCACCTCTTAAGACTTCTTGATATCATAATACTTCTTGCCATCTTCGTTCATTCCTTGGTCCCCGTATTGTTTTCAACCGGAATACCGACAATTGAGCTATGACGTGTGAATTCAAAACTTCTAGCAACCCTATTGCTTTGAAGTGAATGGGCGATAGTTCATTCTAAGTCTTTCGATAATTGAATCACCATTCTAACATTGGCCGTGCAACCCAACCCATATTTCGGGTGCATCGTTCAACCAATGTTTAATTATGTATGTTTTCCTCGAGCATATCCCATTATATCATTTGATCTAACAAATGTCATCTTCTTGTTCACATTATCGTGGAAGTCCATCCGTTTGGAATTCTCGATGAATTGTCGCTGAGCCCATCAGCCACCTTCTCATCCCGTCCTTGGTTTAATAATGAACTATTGCTTCAGTAACCCGCTCCCATAGTTCATCTCTCGAGAATCTTGCAATGTCATTTCGCCGATTTGTGTTGCACCTTTTCCTCTCGGACCCCCTGAGTCTGAGGTATCATGACACCAATTGGATATGAATCTCGGTCAGATATGATGGTTGGGACAACTTTCTGAGAGTTATGATGTTGATCCTTTGGTGACCCGGTAACCTGATGTCATGCCTAGCACACCCCCCCCCCCGGCTGGAGGACCTATCATTATAGATTCCTTTTTAGCAAGGTTATCCGTTCATCCATGAGGAAATTGTAAGACTTATTCTACAAGTTATTCCCGATGGATCCTTCGTGTTTCCAAAGTCTGATCTTCACCTGAAGACCATGTCAATGCTATCTCAAGCATGTCAATGGTACTCCGATTTTCAACGAGGGACATTTGAAGCACGATGCTAAATTTTATTTATCATTTATCCTAACACCGTTGTATGGGTAATATCATGAGGTTCCTCCCCTTACCTAAATGGTTTTCTACTTTATATCCTATCATGGATATCTTGCTCGCTTGTCCTTGGGAAGGATATACCCTTGAAATATGTGTTTAAACATATTTTCCTTTCCAGCCTGTTTAATCCGATGATCATATTTTCCTTCCATTGGTTTGTTTGAACCTTTTCTATGATCTATATGATATAAGCAGTAATAATCCACTGCTTGTGCAAACACCTCGAGGTACAACTCTGTTAGTAAGACCCTGTTACTATTGTTGATGACATTCCGGTAGCCACCGATGGGCGAGAACCTTGCCTATTGGTCCGCCTCGTTCAACGAGCGGGAAAATGGTTCTCTTCGTCCCTCGCCCTTGGTACCGACATTGTTGCCAACAAAACCGACAGGCTATCCTCTGACATACCTTGTTATCTTGACCGTGCAAATATTAGCGCCTTCCTGCTCTTAAACCACATGGTGGGCCCATAACCCACAGCCCACGGTGATCGAAACCCATCGTCTCCCTGTACACCCCTATTCCCAAAGTTATTCCTCGCTGTGGACTCTTATGTAATCCACGGGCCACCGTCCTAGTGATCTATTCTGGTATCGACGCAATACTTACTCTCGCTACTCACGAACCCCTTTCTCACTCTGGTTCGTGCTTCGAGCAACTATCTATCCGCTTGCAGCCTATTATGGTACCTTCAGCACGACTCTCGAGGTATTTCATATGTTCAACTCGAGATAATCTTATACTAATTCATGGGTTAACCCTGCAGTTGTTTCCCTCAAAAGCATTATGTCGTAGTGAGCTGCCCTTATCTTTCGTAAGTACGATGGAGTTCCCGAAGAAATGATGACAAGTTTATCATGATGCATCGGAATGAAGGATTGAAGACATCAACGAAAGGGATTAACTTCTTCGCGAAGATCCGTTAGAATATCGTAACCAGAACCCCCCCTTACTCCCCTCTTAAATCTCGGGACGAGATTTCTTGTAGTGGAGGAGAATTGTGACGCCCGGATAATTAGACCACAGTAATCCCAAGCTAATAATGCCACGTCACCTCCATTACTGTGATTAAACTCACGTTGATTCGAACCCGATTCAAATTCAAATTTAAAACATAGGCAAACAACAAAAGTTTCCAAACTTTAAAACTCAAATGTTGGGAGTGAACCAAATATTACATAGGTAATTATGGTGAAGAAACCACACCTTTATAAAATGTCTAAATACTATGACATGAATAAAACAAGAGTAAAAACGATTATTTAAATACCTTTTATAATTAATAAAATGTCAAACTAAGTTGTTTGGGGTCTAGACTTTTTGTGGCTGTGGAATAAGTTGAAATACTAATTTAGATACTAAGTGTATCTTTTACTAAAATAATATGCAACTAAAATAGAACATGAAAGAATAAATAATAATAATAATAATAATAATAATAATAATAATAATAATAAAACAACAACAACAAAAGAAACTAACCCCACCTCGCTGGGCCTCGGCCCAATAGTAGCCAGGCCGGCCCGGCGCCCCACGCCCCTCCTCCATATCCCCACTCTGGGCAAACCCTAACACAACCGAACCCCGCTCCCCCCCACGACACCCACTCCCCACGTTCCTCCGCCCCCCGATCTGGATCGGGCGCTTACCTCAAGACCGCCACCGCCACTGCCCCCCCCGCCGCCGGCGCCATCCTCCTCAAAGCCTCCGTCCGCGTGGATCTGGGCCTGGGCCGTCGGCGCCTGCGCCTCCTGGTCGCCTCCCGACCCCATCTTCCTCCTCGACGGCCTGCATCCACTCCGACGCCGTCGTCCCCTGTCCGCCTCCTCGCGCCACGCCTAGTCCCCTACAACCCCGGTGAGGCCCTCCTCCTTCTCCTCTTCCTCGCGCTTCGCCCGCACACCTGCGTGGCCGCGCCGTCGTAGCGCCCGACCGCGCACACCCCCCACTCCTCCTGGCCGCCCAGTGCGTGCGCTCGGTCGCGCCCGTTGGCCTTCCGTCCGTTATTCCCTCGTTCACGCTCACACTTTGCTCTCTGCAGGCGGCGCACTCCCAGCTCCTTATGCGGCGCCGCGCCCGGTGGCGCGCTCGGCCACCGCCTCCGCCCTGCCTCGTCGGGACTTCTTCCTCACCGTGACCTCGCCCGCTGCCGCGTCGGCGCCGTCCGGCGCCAAGGCCGGCGTCCTCCGCTTCGCCGTGGCATCGATCAGCGCCCAATCCGGGCGCTTCGCGCTGCGCCCCCGTGTCGGCGCCAGTAACCCATAGCGCCGCTAAGCCTGGTGGCTCGGATGAGCCATCGACTAGGGGCCCCACACCCTAAAACGAAATTTAAAAAAGCTGAAAATGAAAAGGTTTTTAATAAAATTATTAATTAGTTAATTAATTAATCAAGAAATTAATTAAGTTAACTAATCATGCTTAAATAATCTAATTAATTAGTTAATTTAATTAAAACAGAAATTAATTAGCTAAACCCTATTTAAACTAAATAAAGGTATGACATGCGGGACCCACACGTAGTTTGACCTACCAATCAAGCACAGTTGATCGCCGATGTCGACATGATGTCATGCTGACGTCATCTTTCACTATTCTGGATAATGTTGAAATAAATAATTAAATTCCAAAAATTAATAAAATCTTTATAAAATCATACTCCCTCTGTTCCTTGATATAGGGTGTATAGATTTTTGAGAAAAAACCCAAAATATAAGGTGTATTGCGTTGCACCACTCGTTTTGATAATATTTTTAGGGATTTGATTACATTTCCTTATATTAGGCAACCTCCTCTATTTTCTCATGCCAATTAGTCACGTGTAATCTCGCCCAAAACTTATGAAATTTTTCCTCCATGTGCGTTCTTTAATTTCCGTGCCAAAAACTATACACCCTATATATAGGAACGGAGGGAGTATTAAATAAACCGTAGCTCGGATCGAAAAACTTTATACATGAAAATTGCTCAGAACAACGAGACGATTCCGGATACGCAATCCGTTCGTCCGCCACACCCCCCTAACCGATCGAACTCGCAACTTTCCCCCTCCGGCTCCTTCCGCCTCGAAACACGAAACCCCGGGATATTTTCCGGATGATTCCCCTTAACCGTACCACCTCATACCACGTTAGGGCACGCCCTAGCATCGTTACTTGTCATGTCATGCATCGATATGCATTTGTTTGCATGGTATTCATTGTTTCTTCCCCTCTTCTCTCCGGTAGACTACGAGACCGACGCCAGCTGCTGCCCAGTTCGACTACGGAGTTGACGACCTCTCTCTTGCCGTAACAACCGGACAAGCCCCCCTTTGATCACCGGATATCGCCTACTCTTCTCTATACTGCTTGCATTAGAGTAGGGTAGCATATTCTTGCTTCGTTATACCTATCCTGATGCATAGCCTGTCCTTGCTACTACTGTTGTTACCTGTACCTGCAATCCTACCTGCTTAGTATAGGATGCTAGTATTTCATCTGTGGCCCTACATTCTTGTCCGTCTGATGTGCTATACTATCGGGCCATGATCACTCGGGAGGTGATCACGGGTATATACTATATACTTTATACATGATACATGTGGAGACTAAAGTCGGGTCGGCTTGTGGAGCACCCATGAGTGATTCACGGATTGGGGGCTGAAAGGACCTTTGTCTCGACGGCCCTCTGGATGGATCTTTGTGGCGGAGCGGCAGGCAGGTTGAGACCACCTAGGAGAGAGGTGGGCCTCGGCCTGCTCGGGCGCTCATGGATACTTAACACACTTAACGAGATCTTGGTATTTGATCTGAGTTGGCTACGAGCTTATACGCACTAACCAACTACGTGGGAAAGATATGGGCACTCGGCGTCATGGTATCAGCCGAAGCACTTCAGACGTCGTGACGAGCGGCGCCGCCCGGATTGGATGGGCACGCTAGGCTAGGTCTGCTTCCGGCCGCCCTCGCAAGCGTCTTGAGTGTGTGCTATGGGCGATGGGCCCGGACCCACTGTGGCGCTTAGGTTTAGACCGGCGTCTTTGGCCTCTCTGTTGTGCCTAGGTGGGGCTGCGATGTGTTGATCTTTCGCGGCGGGCATGACCTAGGAAAGTGTGTCCGCCAAATGGGATCAAACGCGTCTTGGGTAAGTTGGTGCACCCTGCAGGAAGTTAATCTATTCGAATAGCCGTGATCTTCGCAATGTGGGCGACTTGGAGTTGTACCTTGACCTTATCACAACTAGAACCGGATGCTTAATAAAACACACCCTTCCAAGTGCCAGATACAACCAGTGGTCGCTCTCTCTCAGGGCAATGAGGAGGGGATCGCCGGGTAGGATTATTGCTATGTGATGTTACTTGGAAGACTTCAACCTACCCTCTTCTACCTGTTGCAAGACGAAGGTGACCAGAAGCGTAGTCTTCGATAAGACTAGCTATCCCCCTCTTATTCCGGCATTCTGCAGTTCAGTCCACTGATATGGCCCTTTACACATATATCCATGCATATGTAGTGTAGCTCCTTGCTTGCGAGTACTTTGGATGAGTACTCACGGTTGCATTGTTTCCCCCTTTTCCCTCTATCTCTACTCGATTGCTGCAACCAGACGATGGAGCCCAGGAGCCAGACGCCACCGTCGATGACGACTACTACACCGGAGGTGCCTACTACTACGTGCAGCCGACCAGGAGTAGTTTAGGAGGATCCCAGGCAGGAGGCCTGCTCCTCTTTCGATCTGTATCCCAGTTTGTGCTAGCCATCTTATGGCATCTTGTTTAAACTTATGTCTGTACTCAGATATTGTTGCTTCCGCTGACTCGTCTATGATCGAGCACTTGTATTCGAGCCCTCAAGGCCCCTGGCTTGTAATATGATGCTTGTATGACTTATTTATGTTTTAGAGTTGTGTTGTGATATCTTCTCGTGAGTCCCTTATCTTGATCGTACACATTTGCGTGCATGATTAGTGTACGATTGAATCGGGGGCGTCACACGTACTCAAAATATTAGCTCGGTTCGAGGGACTCGAGTTTCATCATGTGGCTCGAGAAAGCAATCAAGCGGCGGATGTCCTTGCTCGCATGGGCGCCAAGCGTGACCCCGTCCCACCTAACATCTGTTTGGAAAGGCTCTTCAAGCCATCCGTGGTGTGGCAGGATGAGAGCGGCAACACTAGTCCGGATCCAATTATACCCCCAGATTCCGAACACAATACCGATATCATCAGGGGCTCAGCCACCGAAATAACACCATCGGCCCATCTGGTAATGGCAGTAATTGCCCCATGGACCGAACCCTTCTTGGCCTACCTTAATAGGTGAGAGCTCCCTGAGGACCAGAATGAGGCTCAGTGCATTGTTTGGCGTTTGAAAGCCTACAAGGTCCATGACGGAGAGCTCTACAAGAAAAGTGCTACCAGAGTCCTTCAAAGATGTATATACGAAGAAGAGGGGCGGCAGCTCCTGGCTGAAATCCATGCTGGCCTCGGCGGTCACCACACCGCAGCTCGGGCCCTTTTAAGTAAGGCTTTTCGTACAGGTTTCTTTTGGCCTACGGCCCGAGCAGATGCACAGGACCTGGTCCAACGTTGTGTCATCTGCCAGCTTTTCGCCAACCAAAGCCATGTGCCGCCTACTGCTCTACAAACAATCCCTATTACCTGGCCTTTTGCGGTCTGGGGGCTTGATATGGTCGGACCCCTTAAAGGAGGGAGCCATAAGAAAAAGTATCTACTAGTTATGGTAGATAAATTCACCAAGTGGATAGAGGCCAAACCAGTGAAAACGGCCGAAGCCGGACCAGTGATCGACTTTATATCCGGTGTCGTGCACCGTTATGGTGTCCCACACAACATCATCACCGATTACGACTCCAATTTCACGGCCGATGAAGTGAAGACCTGGTGCGCTAAATTGGGCATTAAACTCGATTACACCTCAGTATATCATCCAAAAACAAACGGTCAGGTCGAACGAGCTAATGATCTTATTATGAGCGGCATTAAGCCTAACTAGTGCGGTCTTTGAAAGAATCATACAAGCACTGGGTTGAGGAGCTTGACTCCGTACTCTGGGGGCTGCGGACCACGACCAATCGCACTACCGGATACACACCATTCTTTATGGTGTATGGCGCAGAGGCCGTTTTGCCCTGCAACATTATTCATCACCTCGAGTGCGCATGTACGAAGAGAGAGAAGCTGAGTTGGATCAGCAGGACAGTTTAGATGCCTTGGAGGAGGAGCGCGACGTTGCAAAAGGCCGTTCCGCATTCTATCAACAACATGATCGCAGATATCAAAGTAGAGAGGTGCGGGCCAAGACTTATAATGTTGGTGAACTCGTTCTACGCTTGCCAGAAAAGAAAAAGGACAAACTCAAGCCCGAGTGGGAGGGTCCCTTCATTATAGATGAAGTTCCCACTGGAGGAGCGTACCGCCTACGTGATGCATCAGACAATCACTTAGAGCCGAACCCGTGGAACGCCGCCAGACTCCGAAGATTCTACGCCTAGAGCCGGATTCTTTGTTTGTTTCCTTCTCCCTTTGTCTCCATTTTATTTCCTCTCTTTAACTTTTTCTCTAGCTTTAAGCTCTGGTGCGGCTCAACCGTGCACCTATGATGTACACATCCTTAAATGTACACACTCATAATACCTGGGGGCTTCTCTTAAAGAAGCTTATTATTATTATTATTATTATTATTATTATTATTTTACGAGCGTCAAGCTCCCTATATATGTGTCCTTCTTTCTCATATGTACGTTTTCTCCGCCATTATATGCACCGTTATGACTTAATTTTTGGCCAAGCTGGGTTGCCTGGCTCCTGTGCTTATGCCCTACGTTCCTGTTTGTTCGGCTAGGGCATAAAGGGAGCACCTCTGTGATTGTTACAGTCGTGTCATCTGAACGTGTACCTCAGACTGGGTGAAGCCGAAAGCTAGCGTTCTTAAGGGAATATTCGGCGGGCGGACTAAAGATGTTTTACACTCACTACATTATGAACCCTCAGATGTTATGTATACTGCGATTTTTCAATCACAGTTCGGGCATGCATACTAACGCATGTACACCCAGGGAAAGGAACCCTTAATGGAACTATTGTCCCTGGAAGATGTTTCTTACAATTCAATGTAATATAACATAGCTAGCTGGATACAACTTGTCTGTTCAAGCAACTATGACCCCTACGCCTGGTTTCCAAGCATACCCCGGTCTATATTACCGTTACAGTATTCGGAAACACTCCTAGCCTTCGGGTCGAGAGATCGAAGCGAAAAGGTCTGCTATGACAATCATTTTACAATCCGGCTAGGGACAAATTTGTAAATTGAAGTACATAGTCACTTGGACTCAAAAACTTCTTCCTCTATGCCATCTAACATGCTATCTAGCTTACAATCCTGTTGGGAATACTTGGCGGCTATCTTTACCTGGTCATATACCAGACTAACTGGAATTTCTTTTCCATCTGACCCCAACGGTCCGACCCAAGCCATATGATTTGGATCAAGCTTGGTGTACCGTGTTTTTACCATGGCTCAGGCCTCTCGCGCACCTTCTCGGCAGGCCGATATCTTCCATAGTCGGAAGTGCCGCCGAGCTCCTTGGAATAGCTTTGCAAGCTCCTCCATGCTTCCTGGAGGAGAGGTGGATGGCCACAAAGCTTTGGCAACGCTCTGCATTGCTTGCCGAGCTCGTTCGTGCAGTTGGGACAGCTCTTGCAGCAGGTCGCCTTGAGAGCCAGACATTTCCTCTTCGGGATGGCCAGTCAGCATACCTGCAGGCATAAATCTGTTAGATCATTTCTTCGTTGAAATATATGGAGGGGAGTTCAAAAGCATACTGAATATGCAGCCTCGTAGCCTCCTATTCTCCTTTATGGCATCAGCCAGCTAAGCTCGTAAGTCTTTTAGCTCTTCGCCTGGCAGGGTGTTGGAATCCTGTAGCTTGTTTTTATCATCTCTGACTCGTGTTAGCACACGTTCGCCTGCAGCCAGTTACCTTTTGGCCTCTTGTTCGCCCGCCTGCGCGACTTTCAGTTCCCCTTCCAGTTGATCTGCTGATCCTGTCATCGTAAGCATAGCAAGATTAACATTACTGGTATATGATTACATTTTTCAGGACGGAAGGGAATATTACCAGGCGTTGCCTTCTTGGATTTCTCTAGTTCGGCGGTAACTGCAGCCAGCCGGGTCTGACACTTTTCCAGCTCTTGAGACAGCAGGCTATTCTTCTCCGTGAGTGTTTGATTATACAATGATCCTTAAATCAGTTGTATCAACTGCTTCAAGTCTCGGGGGCTACTGGTATATGATTACCAAATCTGTACTTACCCGCATATCTTTTAAATGCTGGTCCGTGGCTCTGGCAAGCCCATCCCGAGCAGCTCGGATGTATGCATCGGCCGAGCTCAAGGCATTGAATGCCTCTTTTGAAAAGTCGGGGTCGCGGACAGCGGCCTTCCGGCGCCGATGATTCATGGCACTCTCCACTTCAGAGTTCATGACGGACACGTCATCCGAATCCTCTGCGGAAGGACAATTCGGCGTCACTCCCGTGTTAGCCTCATCCTTAAGACGAGCTCGAACTGGCTAGTGGAGGCGCGACCGGCAGGAACCCCGGACATAGTCCAGCGAACGCCTGAGAAGACTCAGTGGACAATGTCACAGTTCGATGTGACTGTCAAGGGGCGTATTTAAAAAGTTATACCTCTTTGATGAAGGCTCAACCGTGTTTTCATTTGCCTTCCTCTTCGAAGGTTTGCCCATCGTGGGCGTCGCTCTCTGGTGCAGCATGGCGCGCCGAGCGCCTCCCCTTTGGAGCACGAGACAATGCGGTGGGTGAGGCGGAATAAGGAAGCTCTTTCGGAGGAGATGTCTCCTGATTACTTACATGTGAGGCAGGAAGGAGGCCAGGATAGTCGGCTAAATGGCCACTTCTGTGTCGTCGTAGCTTGCCTGGTAAAATACTCCCTCCTCAAGCTCTACAAATATGTCCGGGTCCTCTTCGAATCCGGGGTCAAGATCCCGGTTATGGTCCTCCAGCTGTGGAGCGGGGCTATAGATCCCCGCGGTAATCTTCCGCCATTCTTGTTACAAATGGATGGGTTAATGTCAAATAAAAGTGACTCAGGGGGAGGATTGAGTAAAGTGGTGGGATTAAAACTCACCCAGCTAGGAGGATTGTACATGGAAACTCCATCTTGGCGTTTAAGGCGAGTGAACTCCTCTTTCTCCCCTTTGTACAGTTCGGCCAATATTTTTGCCAAAGCGGCGGGTGTGTCCGGACCATTCCGTCCGCAGCGTGAGGTGTCGTCTTCCCCATTGTAGTGCCACATAGGGAGCCCTCTGAATTGGAGCGGCTGGACACCCTCCACTATGGAAGTCACCATTACCTCGATTATTGATAATCCAGACTGGGCGAGCTTCCTTATATTTCTCATTAATTGACGGACTTCCGCTCTATCTTCCTCCTTGAGGCTCCGAGGGCGCCAGCTGTGGCGTTTCTTCAATGGAGCACTGGAAAATTCGGGAAGACCCATGCGGATTGGGCCGGGGAGAGCGACGTCCTCAATATAGAACCACTCTGAGGGCCACTCTTCGGATGCCTTCTTCGGTGTGCCGGATAGGTATCCAGTCCCGGCTATGCGCCACACCTCGGCGCCGCCCACCTCAAATACCGATCCCTCTTGGGTGCGAGGGACGAGGCCGAATAGCTTTCTCCATAAATCAAAGTGGGCCTCATGGCCTAGGAATAGCTCGCAAAGAGCAACAAAACCCGCAATGTGCAGGATTGAGGCCGGCGTGAAGTTGTGCAGTTGGAGGCCATAATACTCCAGGAGTCCTCACAGGAAAGGGTGGATTAGAAATCCAATGCCTCTTAAGAAGTAGGAAACGAAGCACACCCGTTCCCCCCTCGTTGGACTAGATCCATGGGGGGAAGGAATCCCTGCGTTTGAAGCTTAACCAGCTGATCATGGGATACTAGGCATCTCTCCCAGTCGCCTTTTCAGAGCCATGGGGGAGGGAGGAAGAGTTGGGAACGCTAGCCATGTTGGAATGGTTTCTCCTGGCAAGCTCTAAGGATTTTCCGCTTGATGTGGAATGGGATCTGAGATCCAATCTCTTTAAATAGATGCCTTTCTTACACGGCCGGGGTGTTATGTGCAAAAAATACCCCGCCCTTTCGTATTCGCTCGACACGTGGAGGCAGAAGCAATGGAGGCACAGAAGCCGAGGGGCATGACATTAACTCACAAGCCGAATACAACTTTCTAAGTCAGGTGCTTTGAAGTAATCGGAGGAGGAACCCGCCTTGAAATGCCGAAGACAATCTGCGCGCCGGACACCTTGTCATTGAAGTCTGGTTCGGGGGCTACTAAGGGAGTCCTGGATTAAGGGGTCCTCGGGCGCCCGGCCTATGTGACGTGGGCCGGACTGATGGGCCATGAAGATACAAGACAGAAGACTCTCTCCCGTGTCCAGATAGGACTCTCCTTTGCGTGGATGGCAAGCTTGGCGTTTGGATATGTAGATTCCTTTCTCTGTAACCGACTTGTACAACCCTAGTCCCCTCTGGTGTCTATATAAACCGGAAGGTTTAGTACGTAGAGGCAATCATAAGCATACATGCTAGACATCTAGGGTTTAGCCATTACGATCTCGTGGTAGATCAACTCTTGTAATTCTCATATTCATCAAGATCAATCAAGCAGGAAGTAGGGTATTACCTCCATCAAGAGGGCCCGAACCTGGGTAAACATCGTGTCCCCTGTCTCCTGTTACCATCGACCTTAGACGCATAGTTCGGGACCCCCTACCCGAGATCCGCCGGTTTTGACACCGACAACCTTTGCTAAAAAAGGACATATCAAGCGCCTGAAATTTGCCGGAACGGAAATTAATCAACACTCCGGCAAAACAGAGGCCACTCGGAGGTGTAACCTGCGAACATGGCAGGCCACTTGGGCAAGCACATATCCTATTTGAGCAACACAAGATATACATGTTTTTATCTACATCATATGAGCATTCAAACTTGATGGTCATTGCATTTCAATGGTTGAAAATATGAAAAAAAATTCAAAATATCTTATAGGACTCATATTGACATGGAGATTTGGCTGGTCTCACCTCGAGGTCGGAGGGGGTCGGTGACGGGGACGACGACGGGGATGATGGAGGGGCTCCTAGATTTCTGCAAAAATAAAAACCTATAAGCTATCAACTAATCAAATGCATACGCCTTGCATAGTGGGGTCCAATTTGAGCATTCAAAATAGGAGTATTTCTCCAATTTGAGCATTCAATAAGCAAAACCAAATCGTAAGATAAATAAGTATTCAAATTAGCATGCATTCAATAAGCAAAAGTGAATCATCTCTTGCGTTCATACATCATCGAATATTATCACTAATACATCCCAAATAGTATCATACATATAACATCACTAATACAACTAAAACCCTAGCGAACGACGGGTATCGGCACGGGCGGTGGACACCCAAAGAGAAGGAACCATCACAGGATCATAGCTCCAGTGAGATCCCTGAAGAACCTGCCAGGTATTGGAGAACCTGCGCTCCAACACAACCATGTAGCGACGGACATGCGCGTCCTACTCGCTGACACGCTGACGTACCACCTCCACGGGGTCTTCAAGCCTCTGCACCATCACTGGCCCATGCGATCGCCACCAAAGAAGGTTCGGGTCAACGACGGGCTGGCTCCTCACCAAGCTGCGCCCCCGGTAGGTAGCGCCTCCCAGTACAAGCCTGGCGGAGCCCAGTCCCAGACATGGCCCATCTGATCAAGCAGGTGTCCTCCGCCGAGTCGACGACGAGGATGCGGGATAGGCATCGTCGACGTCGATGCGGGAATAATTTCTTTAAATAAGAAAATAACAACAAATGTGACATGTTCAACTAGTTCTATTAATTCAACTAGTTCTTACTAAAAATAAACTTACTATAAATAAAAATAAACTAGTTCTTACTAAAAATAAACTAGTTCAACTAGTTATATTAATTTTCTTACTAAAAATATACTAGTTCTATTAATTCAACTAGTTCTTACTAAAAATAAACTAGTTCAACTAGTTCTATTAATTTTCTTACTAAATCTATTAAACACTACTACCCTAGTTCTTACTAACTAATTAGATGAACCTACCTAGGAACTACTGTCCTAATTAGCATCTAATTTGATGAACCCTAACTAATTTGATACACTCTCAAATTTGATGAACCCTAGGAACTTTAGCTAGGCAGAGGTAGGGGAGGGGGAGGAGGAGGCGTGCTCACCTCGGGTGCCGGCAGCGAGGGAGGGGCAGGCGGCGCCGAGGTCGGGGTCAAGGCTCGGGCGCGCGGCGGACGGCGGCATCGAGGTCCGGGTCGGGGGCGGCGTCGAGGTCGGGGTCGGGGGCGGCATCGAGGTCGGGGTCGGGTGCGTGCGGAGGGTGACATGAGAGCGTGCGGCGGCCGATGGCGATGTTGGGCGACGACGGCGGCGACAGCGGAGGAGTTAGATTTGGGGAAAGTGGCCATGGGGAAGAAAGAACCGCGCGGTTAAGTCAGAAGTAGCAGTAGTAGTAGCGCGTTCCAGGAAATGCGCTACTGCTACATTAGCTATAGCTAACTTAGCTATAGCGCGGGCTGACAAAGTGCGCTACTGCTAAGTTAGCTATAGCGCCTGTCCGGAAAGCACGCTGTTGCTACGCCTTTCTCCTTTATTTTTATTTTTCATTTGTTTTCCTTCACATTTTCTTTTTTTCCTTCCCCTTTTTCTATTTCTTTTATTTTCCTTTACTTTTCCATATGTTTTTCATTTTATTTTCCTTTCATTAGTAGTACCATTTTCCCCGTGAAACACGCTACTACAAAAACCTTAGCAGTAGCGTGCTTTTCCTAAGCCCGCTACTACTATTGGTAGCCTGCCGAGAACAGTAGGGGAATTGTAGTTGTAGCGCTTCTTCCCTGAGACACGCTACTGCTATGAACTTAGTTGCAGCGTGTTTGGATGCCACACGCTACTGGTAAGATTCTGTGTATAAGGTTTTCCCTAGCAGTGTTATGTCATCGTCAACAACATGACTAATTTTTCTTTCACTGCCATCATGCTCTCCCATCCACGTGTGAGTCATCCATTGTAGTAACATGGGGTGGATGTAAACTGGATTACACTCATTACGTCCCAATGCAAGGCATAATTGTAGCACTTCCCAATTATGGACGTCGAAGTTTTGAGTGTAGAACCCCATAGGAGAAAATATGTTGGCTTCATGTTATGTCAAGTTATGTATGTCACTTACACAACCTTCTATTCACTTTAAAAGTACACTTTACGAAGTGTCAAATTAAAAGATATAAGTTATCTGGAAGAGGCAATTTAGGTGCCAAAAAGTAAAGGTTGCAACTAAATAGAGCGAGTGTGCGAGGGTGTGAAGAAAGTAGTGGCAAGTGTTTTGTAATAAAGTGGTTGTATTCCTTATAGATTTAGCAAAGTCTAAAGGCAATGCAAAATATTCATCTCAATATTCTACCTATGTGGTTTGTATTCGATCTCACCACCATATATTGTCACAACGTGGGCAAATAAGGCACTATGCAATATGGAATTTGTATACTTTAAACTACAAAACATCTCAAAAGTAATGTATGTCCCAAATCAGCGACAAATATGGGGTGTAAATGCATCATTGGTTGAATGTACTCTCTCTCTCTCTCTCTGAAACTATGCAGTTAATATACAAGTAGTCTCTTGTGTCCCCAACACAATACAGTTGTTAATTGTGTAGGTGCACTAGTTCAGTGGAGAGCTTGACAATTTGAATGATAGATTGACAGTTTGGATCATAATAATATTTTTGTATTTTCGGAATAAATTGGACATCAAGGTAACATGTAGTAAAAGTGAATAAGACAGAGTTGCAATGCTTCCAAAGAACACCTATGGTTCATACTCTCACTAGTGCCAACTCTCAACATTATCAACATAGTTAAACAACATGATATAGCCTGAAAAAGTGTGGGAAACACTCACTCCAAAGTTCCTCTTTTTATTAGGTCAAAGTGGGATGAGATAACATAGGTATCGCTAAGCACACCTCTAAGTTTGTCTTTCTAATCTTCATCTACAGGGTAGCCCCAATGACACTAAAGGCAACCTCGAAAGTTATGCTAAACTGTCACCTCATGATATTTGCCATTCTAATCTAATCCATAGAGTCACCCCAATGTCACTACGGGTATATCCAAAATTATACTAGATATGAATCATGATCTCATTGATTGCCAAAAGATTCAATCTAACATAAAAAACTCATAGCAAAAGCAAGATCAAATCCACTACAAAGATAATATGTACATCACATAATTCAACTCTATTAACAAAGCCTATGATCACAATCATCATCGAAAACTCACATGAGAGAGAGAGAGAGAGCATAGTTACTCGTACAAAACCTCATCCCCGAGGGTTCATGCATCATCATAGGAGAAGCACATGATGATGGAGATGTTGATGAAGATCAATTCCTGCGGAAGGATGTCAGAAAAGGGCTAAAACAAGGATCACCTGGGAATGGGAAGTGGCAACGAAAGAAAAAGTTAGGGTAAAAATATGCATGAGCGAGAAGCGATGGAGAGCATATATAGAGCCAGGAGCAAGAAGCGATGGAGAGGATATTTTTACCCTAATTTTTTCCTTATGGGGTCCACCTCTAGATGGCCTTCTGGTCCAGTGGATCTTTTGTCTTGAGACTTTGCGTCCATTTTTTATTAATTTTTTGGGGCTCCAATTTTTTTATTTTTGTAAAATCCAAAAACACGCAAAAATAGAATAAAATAGTAAGTGACATCGTAATTATGAGATATGCTAATAGTGAACCCGAATTTCAGTCAAATTTCCTACATATGCACCTATTATTTCCATTTACTTATCATTTTAAAAATAATAAACAATTTCAACTACAATATATGGGCATAACTCGTTGCAAGTAGCATGTGTAGTGATAATGGTATGCTCACTAGTACTACTGAGGACACTAGTAAAATTATTAATATATATTGCAGTGTTGCTTGACCGTGTTAGCGTCGGGGAGGGGGGCGGGGACACTTACATGTTCTTCTATCCAATTTCCAGCATTAAACCAAATCTTTAGCGACAAAGAGTTGGAACCGAGTTTTCATAGTTAGATCATGAAAACTAAACACATGGCAATCCCTACTTCCCTTATCGAAGGGCTTATCCTTTTACTTTATCTTGTTTCAATTCCATCATTCTTTAAACACAGGCTATTCAGAGTATGAGAATTATTCTTAGTGTTATATGCATTTTGTTTACAATGATTGATTGATATATGGTTGTGATGATCTCTCCTTCCTGCCGGTTGTCGCATGCCTCTTCCACCCTAGGTTGCAACCTCCTGGGACCCGACACGCTTTCTTGTGGGCCACTGAGTTTCTCCTCACCATTGATCCTCTCCTCCTGCGCTACCACATTTCTCCCAACCGCCTACCGCCCCCTCTCATGCTCTTGCCCGAAGTTGATAGTTGTGCTCCTTCCTCATGGCCGAGTACCTCCTATGCACCGCACGCCCCTAGTATTGCTCGCCTCCGCTGTTGGCGTGCATCCACATCCTCCACTATCCTGAGCCCCCAGAGATGTTTGTCTCACTCGCAACAGCATGTTGCCTTTCCTGCCATCATGAGCCACCAGAGTTGTTTGTCTCACCCGCAACAGCATTCTATGTAAATACAAAACAGAAGTTCACATGATATGTAAAAAAAATTGAGCAAAAAATGTGCACCCATAAGTTCACTTGTTCGCACCGGGAACTATGTTATTTTTTTCAGAAAATAAATTAACAAATACTAGGTTTTATTAGGGGTCACTTGTTAGTGTCTAGCGGTTTGCTACTTGAGCACATGCATTTCACTACGGTTTGATTGTTTTTGAACTGCCACCATAGCTTCGCAAAATATCTCACAATAGCATGTGTTAGAGCCACCACCAAAGGCGCCGAGAGTCAACAAATTATGCAGAATAATATTGTGATTCTAGAAATCCAATGTTTAACGTGCAAACAATCAATACAAATGTCCATATGGAAATTATATGTCCATACTCTCCCGCAAAAGAAAATTATATGTCCATACTGAGCGGTACATACATTCAGTTGGAGCAGTTTAGAAATGATTGCGCGATAATTATATCCTACATCTTGAGTTCTCAACAATGAAAAGGAAAAGAAAAAGGACCACTCGTGTTTTGAAAGAAGCCGACTCGCGGTCGCGGAAAAAGACATTAAATCATGATACACACACTGATCACGAACTTTCAGCTAGTGCTGGGCTGCTCGATCCATCGTGGAACTTCAAACAAGGTAAGATCGCCACTTGCGGAAATCCAATTCGACTCTTGGGAGCATTGGCTCCTGCCCACTAAAAATGTTTTTTGTAAAAACTGGAAAAAAAAAGATGTGTTCATTGTCACACCAAAAAGGTACCTACAAAATTTTAGGAGGAAAGCTTAAGTATTTTGATCTGTGTAAAAAAACAAACAAGTCGAACGGTAAATATTACACTTATTTTTGTTTTTTCACCGATGAAGCACCGTCATCCTGTTTCCCGTGAAAACTGGCAAGCACACTTGCTACACTAACAAGAACATCTAAATGATTTTTAAATTTTATTTACTATTTATTTTGATTTTTAAAGCGGCCCTCCCCACCACTTGCTTCTGCACTACACACATGGCATAGAATAATCCTCATAGTTTCACTTTCATGACTGGCCGTGGAAGAGGTATTACTAGAAGAGAAGAGAAGTCAAACGCCGCCCACAACATCGTCGACATGATGCGATGGATCACCAGGAGTGCACCATGCATGAAAGGGGAAAAAGGTTCTGGAAAATTGCATTTTAGACATCTTATCCGTTGTCTCCACTTGACGGCAGCCTTTATAAGCTTGTTAACGTGTCGATTTGCAGGTTTAATTGATTAGATATAGATAGATTCGCAGGGTGGTCGATCTCCGGCGTTGCCAGGAAAAAGATTACGCAGTTGTTCAATCCATCATATGATGAGCTCTTTTCGGTGCTTGACAGAGCCGGTGTGATCGCTCTCTATCTCCATACATGCATGAGTTCACGGCTGACATATTGACATGAACAAATCATGGAACATAAGTCAAACCAGGCATCATATGATGGTACATGGATCGATGCCGTCACTCCTGATATCACGATGAGGCCAGCATGCAGGCAACGCATGGTGATTCATGCATGGCCGTCGATCGGGAAGCACGAATAGTCTCTTTCTGTTATATGAGTCTCACAACCGGAGTTGAATCGCAAACAGTCCTCCGTTCAATATCAAGGCATGCATTAATTTCACAGAGAACTTCCAACCCAGTCTTCCATCCTGCTCTCCATTTTCTTCTTCCCAGATCAGCTTGTATATTCTACTCCCTCCGTTCCCAAATAATTGTCTTTCTAGCCATCTTAAACGAACTACAACATATGAATGTATGTAGACATGTTTTAGAATGTAGATTCACTTATTTTGCTTCGTATATAGTCATTTGTTAAAATCTCTAAAAAGACAATTATTTAAGAACGGGGAGAGTAGTTGTTTGAACTTATACATGCAACTTGCACGATCGACATGACCCTTCGTCCGGCATGATGTGGGCACGTACATATGCTACGTACACGCTTTAAGTTGCAGCTGACTAGTACTGCTGCAAAACGGTTTCCCACGAGTCGCGTGCATGCATCTGCATGCGTGCTTGTAAATTTGAAGGTTCATTTATCCCTGTCAATGACTCACACGAGTTCGATCTCTCACGTTTTGAATTGACCTCGGTTCCAAGTTTCTTTCATGGCTTTGAAATCGGAAGTGTCAAAGGAAGATCGATGTGGGTTCCATGCACAGGATTGATGGCATGATGGGTCATGTCGGGGGTCGGTGGTCATGCGTACGTACTCTATATTACAACCCTATTAAAGCTAGTATATTAAAGCATCTACAGTCGGACTTAACAAATATAATCTCTAAACATCAGTGGACGTGCCCGGTCAGTGACCGGCGTGTCCATTTTAAGCCCCTACTTGTTCATTCGTGCAGCCACACTTCATATTTTCTTCCTCACATGACCAGACACTTGCACATGATTGGCGGAGATGAAGAGTAAGAAAGAAAAGAATGAATGAAGAAAGAGAAAAGGTGGTCCGGAGTGGGGCCGTGTCTTCGTGCAGACTGACAGGGCGCGTCCACGAGCCCTTATATCCTCCCTAGATTTGTCCATAATATGAGAGTTCGCGGACAGCTCGGGCATATATGGATTATATAAAGGGTCCGGTTGGGTCACTTTTGCTTCTCTCGCTTGTTCGATCACTGACCGGGCGTATCCGCGGACATATGAGAGAGGGTTTGAGGCGTCTGGTTGTAGATGCTCCAAACTCCTGACATTGTATTGTAAAGGTTTTTCTTTTCCAGAACGGAGGCAGAAACTTTGCCTCCTCTCATTAGGGCATCTCCAACGCTGATCCATAATTCGCTCCAGCATCCGTCCGCGGACAGGGGACCAGTTCAAGAACACTGATGCGGGAACCGGTCCGCTTACATTTCAAGTCAATCCGATGAAATCCACTTTTATTAACTTGAAAAATATCATTCCGCCTAATCTTATAGTTTGACTAGTGAAGTACTAGGTTCTGCCAACTCAGTACACGTCCTTCCGCCAACTAGTGTGGGCTTCTGCCATCTATTAATCACTAATTCATTCCCAAAAAAAAAGCTCAGTGTACTAATCGTAGTGCTTTAGCACGTGATTTAGCTAGCTTCCGCCGACTAAAGTGTACTAAACATGTGCTTTAGCTAGCTTCGGCCAAATCTAGTAGGTAGTTTGCTTGCTTCCACCAAATCTTGTGGCATTGAAAAAAACATAGAAACAAAGTGAGTGGTGGCTTCAATCAAACTTTAAACATGCTATCCTCCAAACCGTCATCTAGATCGAGAAGAAAGAGGGGTATGTGGTGAGTTTTGGTTCGTTACATGCATGTATGGACTCCTGCAAAGCCCCTTCCTTTTTCTTTAATTTGCCGGAAAACGGACGCCTGAACTGTTTTGTGGGCCGACGCAGGACGACGTTGGATGACAAACTGTGCCCGGACAGCTAGGTCTAGACGCTCGCCGAAGGTCCGAGGGTCCGCTTTCGAAACGCCAATAGTCAAGAAAAGCAATTGCCAAGGTTATTAAAAATAGGAGGAAACCGACTTTACAATATTCCAAACACCAACAGTTGTGGAATATGACCTACAACTTTTGACAAACCGACCAACCGCTCCAAACAGTCGGCCAAACACGCTAGTGTTGGCCAGGGAGCATCACATAGACGGGCCGACGGGGAGTTAGGGTTTCGGCCCTTGGATTGCCCTGATGAGGGTGACACAAAGCAGGGATGTCAAAGGCCACTACTGTTGGAAATATGCCCTAGAGGAAATAATATTGTATTATTATAATTTCATATTCATAATTAAGTATTTATATTTCATAATATAATTGCTATGATCCTAGAATATGCGATTCCGTGGAAAATTCATATACATGTGTGAAATAATAAATGGATAAAATAAAGGTTCCTAGTCTCGCCTCTAAGACTAGCTCAAATGTTGTTGGTGATCACGTTTTCCGGATTTCAGGATATCATTAAGTGTAACGATAGTCCTAAAATAACACTGAGATTATGACGTTGAAAGAACGATCACATTGAATCGACCCAAACTTGTTTGTTATGAATTGAGATAATATCGTCCGTAATCAATTGTAATAACACGGAGTGTTAACGTGTGATTTTGCTCCTTTGACCATGAGAGTATCATGGTCACTTCTTACCGTACGGTGGACTTTGGGGTTGCTCAAACATCACCTGTAACACGGTGATCGTAACGAGAACTTACAGGCTCATCGGAAAAATTGACAAGTGGTCGGATAGCTCGATAGTGGGATTTGCTCCTCAGACGATGAAGAGATATTCTTCATGCCCTCTCGGTGTCACGACATCCATCATCGTTTGCCCAAACACAGTTGACTACGTTACGGGGATGCCGAAACACGACAACGAGAAAAAGGAACAAAACCGCTAACGAGGATTTCGGTATAGTGAGCATGGCGATGACCCAGGAGAATACTGATGCATCCCGGGTTTTGTGAAGTACCGCAAAGCAAAGGTAACATCACATGATCACCAAAGGTTCGCTCGAATATCATTCATGTACTCATAGGGACCAATATGGACGACCACAGTCACGCTATCGGTCATTGAACGAGTGGTTTCGTCCATGTCTATGAGTTGCCGAACCTACGGGGTCACAAACTTAAGGGAATCACTATATGTTGAGTGTTAGTAGGACATGAGTCATGAGAATATATTTGTGTAATTATTTCATTAATATTCGGAATAGTTCCGAGAGGATCCGGAAGCGTTTCGGGTTCAACGGAAGGGTTTCGGTGAGTATCGGGTAATACGAGGTATTGCTGATAAATTATATGTAGGTGAAAAAAGTTTCCGGAGATATTAAAATATAGATAAAATGGTCTAGAAGTATTTAGAATATTTTATATTTAATTTAAATATCAATGGGCGTAAAAAGGCCAAGAGGTGGAAGGCAATTTGGGCAAAAAAGGCCCAAGTGGGAAAGTGCCTCCTTCCCTAAGGAAAGAGGCCGGATTAGGAAAGGGGAGGAGTTAGAATCCTCCTCCCCTAGGCCGGTGTTCCAAAGGGGAATCCTTTCCCCTTGGTGTCGGCCCTCCCTCTCCCTCCAACCTATATATTGATATGTCTCCATCGTATCTACTTTTCCAAACACTTTTGCCCTTGTTTTGGACTCTAACTTGCATGATTTGAATGGAACTAACCCGCACTGACGCTGTTTTCAGCAGAATTGCCATGGTGTTATTTTTGTGCAGAAATAAAAGTTCTCGGAAATGACCTGAAACTTCACGGAGAATATTTTTGGAATATATAAAAAATACTGGTGAAATAATCAACACCAGGGGGCCCACACCCTGTCCACGAGGGTGGGGGGGGCGCCCCCTGCCTCGTGGGCCCCTTGAGGCTCCACCGACCTCAACTCCAACTCTATATATATATTCACGTTCGGGGAGAAAAAATAGGAGAGAAGGATTCATCGTGTTTCACGATACGGAGCCGCCACCAAGCCCTAACCTCTCTCAGGAGGGCTGGTCTGGAGTCCATTCGGGGCTCTAGAGAGGGGAATCCATCGTCGTCGTTATCATCAACCTTCCTCCATCACCAATTTCATGATGCTCACCGCCGTGCGTGAGTAATTCCATCGTAGGATTGTTGGACGGTGATGTGTTGGATGAGATTTATCATGTAATCGAGTTAGTTTTGTTAGGGTTTGATCCCTAGTATCCACTATGTTCTGAGATTGATGTTGCTATGACTTTGCTATGCTTAATGCTTGTCACTAGGGCCCGAGTGCCATGATTTCAGATCTGAACCTATTATGTTTTCATGAATATATGTGAGTTCTTGATCCTATCTTGCAAGTCAATAGTCACCTACTATGTGTTATGATCCGGTAACCCCAGACTGACAATAATCGGGACCACTACCGGTGATGACCGTAGTTTGAGGAGTTCATGTATTCACTAAGTGTTAATGCTTTGGTCCCGTACTCTATTAAAAGGAGGCCTTAATATCCCTTAGTTTCCAATAGGACCCCGCTGCCATGGGAGGGTAGGACAAAAGATGTCATGCAAGTTCTTTTCCATAAGCATGTATGACTATATTCAGAATACATGCCCACATTACATTGATGAACTGGAGCTAGTTCTGTGTCACCCTATGTTATAACTGTTGCATGAGGAATCACATCTGATATAATTATCCATCATTGATCCAATGCCTACGAGCTTTTCACATATTGATCTTTGCTTAGTTACTTTTCCGTTGCCCTGCTATACAATTACTACAAAACTGCTACTGTTACCTTTGCCACCGTTACCGTTACTCCCATACTACTTTGCTACTAAATACTTTGCTGCAGATATTAGGTTTTCCAGGTGTGGTTGAATTGACAACTCAACTGTTAATACACGAGAATATTCTTTGGCTCCCCTTGTGTCGAATCAATAAATTTGGGTTGAATACTCTACCCCCGAAAATTGTTGCGATCCCCTATACTTGTGGGTTATGAAGACTATTTTCTAGCGCCGTTGCCGGGGAGCATAGCTCTATTCTTTGAGTCACTTGGGATTTATATCTGTTGATCACTATGAGGAACTTGAAAGATGACAGAACCAAGATTTATCCCTCAACTACGATGGGAGTTAAGGAACTGCCATCTAGCTTTGCACTTGATTCACCTTCTGTTTTGAGTAAACTTGCGACACCTAAACCTATGCATGCTGATAAGGATTATGATTTCTCTGTCGATCCTGAGTTAATTACTTTGGTTGAATCTGATCATTTTTATGGCTATGAATCTGAGACTATTGTGGCACATCTTACTAAATTGAATGATATAGCCACCCTGTTCACTAATGATGATAAAACTCGCTATTACTTTATCCTTAAGTTATTTCCTTTCTCATTAAAGGGTGATGCTAAAATATGGTTCAATTCTCTTGATCCTGGTTGTGTGCGTAGTCCCGAGGATATGATTTATTACTTCTCTGCTAAATATTTACCCGCTCATAAGAAACAAGCTGCCTTAAGGGAAATATATAATTTCGTGCAAATTGAAGAAGAGAGTCTCCCACGAGCTTGGCGGAGGCTTCTTCAATTACTTAATGCTTTGCCTGATCATCCTCTCATGAAAAATGAAATACTTGATATCTTTTATAATGGACTAACCGGTGCTTCCAGAGACCACCTGGATAGTTGTGCTGGTTGTGTTTTCAGGGAAAGAACTGTTGATCAAGCTGAATTGCTATTGAATAATATGTTGAGTAATGATAATAATTGGACACTTCCTGAACCAACTCCTAAGCCAACTCCGAAGAAAAGGGGTATTCTATTTCTCAGTCCTTAAGATATGCAAGAAGCAAAGAAATCTATGAAAGAAAAGGGTATTGAAGCTGAAGATGTCAAGAATTTACCACCTACTGAAGAAATACATGGTCTTGATAACCCGACACAGGTAGTAAAGGTAAATTCTCTCTATAGATTTGATGAAGGTGATATTCCTCGTTATAAGTCTACTAGCCCATGCTTGGATGAGTTGATAATTTTATTGTTAAACAATAAAACTTCAAGGCTTATGTTGGTAGACAATTGAAACGTAATGCTTATATGATTGAACACTTGAGTGATTATATGTCTAGAGTTAAGGGTGTACTAAACTCATTAGTAAACATGCTTCTATGGTTACCACTCAAGTAGAACAAGTGCTTAAAGCTCAGAATGATTTGCTCAATGAATTAAATAATAAGAAAAATGATAATGTTGTTAGAGTTATGACTAGAGGGGGTAAAATGACTCAGGAACCTTTGTATCCTGAGGGCCGCCCTAAGAGAATTGAGCAGGATTCTCAGAGAACTAATGTTGATGCACCTAGTTCTTCTAAGAAGAAGAAAAATAAAAATGATAGGACTTTGCATCCTTCTAATGAACCTGTTGTTGATATACCTGAGAATCCCAATGGTATTTCTATCTCTGATGCTGAAACACAATCTGGTAATGAACATGAGCCTAGTGATAATGTTAATGATGATGTTCATGATGATGCTCAACCTAGCAATAACAATGATGTAGCGATTGAACCTGATGTTGATCTTGATAACCCACAATCAAAGAATCAACGTTATGATAAGAGAGACTTCGTTGCTAGGAAGCACGGTAAAGAAAGAGAACCATGGGTTCAAAAACCCATGCCTTTTCCTCCTAAACCATCCAAGAAAAAGGATGATGAGGATTTTGAGCGCTTTCTTTGAAATGATTAGACCTATCTTTTTGCGTATGCGTTTGACTGATATGCTTAAAATGAATCCTTATGCTAAGTATATGAAAGATATTTTTGCAAATCAAAGAAAGATAGCGGAAGCTGAAATTTCCACCATGCTTGCTAATTATACTTTTAAGGGTGGAATACCAAAGAAACTTGGAGATCCGGGAGTACCAACTATACCATGCTCCATTAAAAGAAACTATGTTAAAACTGCTTTATGTGACTTGGAGCCGGTGTTAGTGTTATGCCTCTCTCTTTATATCGTAGACTTGATTTGAATAAGTTGACACCTATTGAAATATCTCTGCAAATAGCCAATAAATCAACTTATGTGCCTGTTGTGGTTGCAAATGTTACTATTTTAACAGACTTTGTTATTCTTGATATTCCCGAGGACGATAGTATGTCTATTATCCTTGGTAGACCCTTTTGGAATACTGCAGGGCTGTTATTGATTGCAACAAAGGCACTGTCACTTTTCATGTTAATGGTAATGAGCATATGGTACACTTTCCGAGGAAACAACCTCAAGTCCACAATATCAATTCTATTGGAAAAATTCCAACGATTACTGTTGGAGGTTTTAAATTCCCTCTTCCTACTGTCAAGAAGAAATATGATATTCTTATTGTCGGGGATGTGCATATCCCCGTTGAGGTAACTTAGTGTTAATTGAAAATTCTCCAGTTTCATGCGATTCGGAAAGAGTTTGTTAACAAGACTTGATCAACCTTGTTAGTGGATTCCTTTTGATGAGCATGAGATGGATGAAGTTAGAAAGCACAACTCTCTGTACCCTCCTTTTACTTTCTGTTATTTATATTAAATAAAGCAAAATTAGAATTTTCTGTCTATTTTCTGAATTAACCTTGCAATAAAAAATACCCCAAAAATAAAAGTTCTCCAAATGTCCCGAAAATGAATATGATTTTTTGTATAATATTTAAGAATATCTGGCGCTCAGAACACACCAGGGGGAGTCACCACTTGGCCACGAGGGCACAGGGCGTGCCCACCCCCTGGGGTGCGCCCCCCTGCCTCATGGGCCCCACGTGGCCCCCTCCACTTATTCTAGCACCCACACACTTCTTCTTCCTCCAGAAAAAAATCCTCCCCTAGCTCAAACCCGTGTTTTGGCTCATCTTGCTGCGACTTTCAATCTCCCCGCTCAAAGCTCCACTCACAAAACTGCTTTGGGGGATTGTTCTTCGGTATGTGACTCCTCTAATGATCCAATTAGTTTTTGTTCTAGTGATTTATTTATTGCAAATATTTTGCTGCTTTGGTGACACTGTTTTTGATCTTGCATGTTAAATTTATATGGTCCCAAGTAGTTCTAATGCATGATATAGCCTCTAGGCACTTGTGGGAGTAGTTGCTATCAACCTTGTTGAGTTTGGTTCACTTCTATTTTGAGTCACTAAAAAATTCAGAAAATTTTCAGAGGAAGAAATATGTTTAGGAAAATGTACCAAGGTGGTTCCTCAAGGAAGCAAGGCCCAAGGCCTAAGGCTCGTGATACGTCAGTTGGACAACGAACTACCAAGTGAAGCTCAAGTGCGGCCTTGTGAATGGCCATCAGAGGAGTTTATGGTTAGAGCAGGTATCAAGGATGAATTTGACGTGTATGTGCGTAATGCTGATCTTCAGGGCTTCGTGTCAGATAAGTGCCCGCAATACCGTTACCTAACTGATCCCTTTGTGAGAATGTTTAAATTTACATCCTCGCGCAATTATCACACTATTTATTTGATCTTTATGATAAATCATATACCATGGATTTAGAAGATTTTAATACTGCTTGTAAACTCCCGCAGTGGGGAAATGTTAGTGAACCTCACAAATCTGAATATAAAGACTTTCTTGCTAGTATTACTGTGGGGGAATCTAGAGAAATCACACAAGCTACCATAGGGAGCATTCACTTTCCTTCCATGCATTATTTCGCTCTCTTTATAGGTAGATGCATTAATGGTAAAGATGAAGCTTGTCACATGTGCCTTCCGGATCTTTGTGTCCTCAAGAGTGCGGTATTAGGAGATAAACAATATAATTTGGGGGCCATTGTTGCATGAAGGTTGCATCTTAACTATTTAAGTGGAGACTTGTTTGGTGGAATTTATGCAACTCGTGTAGCTAATTATCTTCATGTACCCATACATGGAATTGCCTCCTGCTTATCTAGATTATAGTGCTATGGTTCGCCATCAGTTTGTTGAGAGGAATGAACAGTTCCCCCAGTACCGACTAATCTTCGACAAACGTCGCACTGTCCATGTTGCTCTCCCTGCCCCTACTTTCTTTTACTTTTAGGCAAAAAGGAGATATGTTATAACCAGGGAGGAGGCGAACAACTATGAAAGGAGGACGGAGGCAGCTCGCCTCCAAGCTGCAGCTCGTCAGGAAGTAGCCGTTGCATCTCAGTACGACACCAGTTACAACTTTGGATATCCGCCAGGCCATCCGTGGGCATAGACCAACTTAGGCCAAAAGCCTAAGCTTGGGGGAGTACGTATTTCTCACCGACATTACATTCATGTTAAAAAACTCATGCCAGTTGTTGGTGCTCATACTTTTTCATTGTAATATCCATGCTAGTTTATTTTCTGTTTTAAGCATTCTTCTTGTGTGTTTGAAAAACCTTTAGAAAAACCAAAAAAATTAGTTGTAGCTTTTAGCTAGTTTACTTTCCATGCCTGTAGTAGTAATAATTAAAAGAAAACACAAAAAGATTTCTCGTTCTTCTTTCTCTTGTTGGGAGCTTTCCCATGTAAATAGTTTTATCTCTTCTCTTTTCTTTGGGGGTCGAGAGGAGAAGACCATAATGAAAATGTTGAAGTGGCTCTTATATGCATTATTGTTGATTTAACCAAGAGCCCATATTTCCTTGTCTTCTCCCTTGTAGTAAATGCTTGCAGATTCCAGATTAGTCCAATGCACGTGCACTATTATTATTATCCACACCGTTCGGTTGTGCAAGTGAAAGGCAATAATGACGATATATGATGGACTGATTGAGATGAGAAAAGCTGGTATGAACTTGACCTATCTTGTTTTTGTAAATATGATTAGTTCATCGTTCCTGATTCAGCCTATTATGAAGGAAACATGTTTACAATGACAATTAGAGATTATAGTTTCTCATGCCATGTTTAATTAGCTAGGAGTTTATAATGGTCTACCTTGCGTGCCAACATGCTATTAAAATGGTTGTGATGTGGTATGATAGGGTGGTATCCTCCTTTGAACGATTCGAGTGGCTCGACTTGGCACATGTTCACGCATGTGGTTGAAACAAAATCAACATAGCCTCCATGATATTTATGTTTATGGTGGATTATATCCTACTCATGCTTGCACTCAGTGTTGATTAATTTTAATGCATGTTCATGACTGTTGTCGCTCTCTAGTTGGTCGCTTCCCAGTCTTTTTCTAGCCTTCACTTGTACTAAGCGGGAATACTGCTTGTGCATCCACTCCCATAAACCCCAAAGTTATTCCATATGAGTCCACCATACCTTCCTATATGTGGTATCTACCTGCCATCCAAGTAAATTTGTATGTGCCAAACTCTAAACCTTCAAATGAAATTCTGTTTTGTATTCTCGAATAGCTCATGTATCAACTAGGGATGTCTATATCTTCCATGCTAGGTGGGTTATTCTAACGAGGAGTGGACTCCGCTCCTCACTCACGAGAAAATGGTCGGTCACCGGCATGCCCAGTCCCATGCTCAAATCAAAATAATTGCAAACGAAAGTCCCCAAGGATTGTTGTTAGTTGGAGGCACCCCTTGTTTCGGGCAAGCCATGGATTAATGCTTGTTGGTGGTGGGGGAGTATAAACTTTACCATTCTGTTTGGGAACCGCCTATAATGTGTGTAGCATGGAAGATATCGAGATCCCTCGGTTGTTATGTTGGCAATGAAAGTATGCCGCTCAAAATATTATTTATCTCTATTTCAAAACTCGAGCTCTGGCACCTCTACAAATCCCTGCTTCCCTCTGCGAAGGGCCTATCTATTTACTTTTATGTTGAGTCATCACCCTCTTATTAAAGGGCACCAGTTGGAGAGCACCGTCTGTCATTTGCATGCATTACTATTAGTTTACATTGAGTATGACTGGATCTCTTTTACCATGATTACAATGTTTAGTCAGTCCTTGATCTTCAGAGGTGCTCTGCATTTATGTTTTGCGGTCTCAGAAAGGGCTAGCGAGATACCATCTTGTTATATCATATTATGATTGTTTTGAGAAAGTGTTGTCATCCGAGATTTATTATTATTGCTCGCTAGTTGATTATGCCATTGATATGAGTAAACATGAGACCTAAGTGTTATTGTGAATATGGTTAGTTCATAATCTTTGCTGAAAACTTGAATGCTGGTTTTACATATTTGCAACAACAAGAGCAAACAGAGTTTGTAAAAGTTTTTCTTTATCATTTTCAGTTTGTCAACTGAATTGCTTGAGGACAAGCAAAGGTTTAAGCTTGGGGGAGTTGATACGTCTCCATCGTATCTACTTTTCCAAACACTTTTGCCCTTGTTTTGGATTCTAACTTGCATGACTTGAATGGAACTAACCCGGACTGACGCCGTTTTCAGCAAAATTGCCATGGTGTTATTTTTGTGCAGAAATAAAAGTTCTCGGAATGACCTGAAACTTCACGGAGAATATTTTTGGAATATATAAAAAATACTGGCGAAAGAATCAACACCAGGGGGCCCACACCCTATGCATGAGGGTGGGGGCGCGCCCCCCTGCCTCGTGGGCCCCCTGAGGCTCCACCGACCTCAACTCCAACTCTATATATTCACGTTCGGGGAGAAAAAAATCAGAGAGAAGGATTCATAGCGTTTCACGATACGGAGCCGCCGCCAAGCCCTAATCTCGCTCGGGAGGGCTGATCTGGAGTCCATTCAGGGCTTCGAAGAGCGGAATCCGCCGCCCTCGTCATCATCAACCTTCCTCCATCACCAATTTCATGATGCTCACCGCCGTGCGTGAGTAATTCCATCGTAGTCTTGCTGGACGGTGATGGGTTGGATGAGATTTATCATGTAATCGAGTTAGTTTTGTTAGGGTTTGATCCCTAGTATCCACTATGTTCTGAGATTGATGTTGCTATGACTTTGCTATGCTTAATGCTTGTCACTAGGGCCCGAGTGCCATGCTTTCAGATCTGAACCTATTATGTTTTCATCAATATATGTGAGTTCTTGATCCTATCTTGCAAGTCAATAGTCACCTACTATGTGTTATGATCCGGTAACCCCGAAGTGACAATAATCGAGACCACTCCCGGTGATGACCGTAGTTTGAGGAGTTCATGTATCCACTAAGTGTTAATGCTTTGGTCTGATACTCTATTAAAAGGAGGCCTTAATATCCCTTAGTTTCCAATAGGACCCCGCTGCCACGGGTGGGTAGGACAAAAGATGTCATGCAAGGTCTTTTCCATAAGCAAGTATGACTATATTCGGAATACATGCCTACATTACATTGATGAACTGGAGCTAGTTCTGTGTCACCCTATGTTATAACTGTTGCATGAGGAATCACATCTGACATAATTATCCATCAATTATCCAATGCCTACGAGCTTTTCACGTATTGATCTTCTCTTAGTTACTTTTCCGTTGCCATGGTTACAATTACTACAAAACTGCTACTGTTACCTTTGCCACCGTTACCGTTACTCCCATACTACTTTGCTACTAAATACTTTGCTGCAGATATTAGGTTTTCCAGGTGTGGTTGAATTGACAACTCAACTGCTAATACTCGAGAATATTCTTTGGCTGCCCTTGTGTCGAATCAATAAATTTGGGTTGAATACTCTACCCTCGAAAACTATTGCGATCCCCTATACTTGTGGGTTATCATATATACATGAGGATTTCGCATTTTTTAATATACAAGTTTTGGAGCCTACTAATTAGAGTTAGGATCATCCTATTATCCTCATAATTAGAAGCCCTGTGTGGTTCTAGTATCCTCCCTCTAATTCTCCGGTGACGATTAGCCCTGGACGGCGAAGCGCTGCTGGATCATGAAGGGTGCACACTTCCAACCAAGTAGAGAGGTTGTGCTTTCGATTTTCAGTTCGAGGGACTGTATGTGAGCGGTACCAGGGATCATTCATCGATGGTTCAAGGGACTCCAAGTACGATCTACACTGACACGTTCTTCTTCTGCTACAACTCGGTGACAGTAATAATCGTGATCCCAACCCGTCATGCATCTTCATATTTATCTTGGGTGATCATCGGTGCTTTTTTGTTTTCTACTATGTTTCCCAACAGTGGCATCATGGGTAGTTATATGAGTATGTGCAGGCTGCAATCTAGCTCACATGTGATTGTGAGGTTTGATATTCTTCCTATGCTTCCCTTGAGTGTTGTTTTGGTTCAATTCATCAACGACTTGGTGTCGCTTTTCACAAGGTTCTGACAATCGATCGGCTCTGGCTGTCGATGATCTGCTAATAGTTCCTTGGGCTTCACCATAGTTGAGAATAGTGAACCGTCATGTACACAAGAGGGTGCTGAAGATGGATGATCTTCTAGGGGTCTCACATATTAGACGAAGTTTAGTGTGGGAAGTAGACTTTTGATTAAGTCTCTTCTTTCACACACCCCGAAGCTTAATCTAGCATCAAGAATCATCGCCTAAATTGTGGACGCAGGTAGCTAGTATTACCTGTTAAAACTGGTTAACCGCATAACAAGTTTTTTGCTAAAACCTATTAGAGGACATCTAACTTGGTTTTGCAGGGTGTGCATATGATGTGGTATAGCATTCATTATGATAATGATTTTATGTATGAGATGGTTATATGTTGTAATGTTAAGTGGCATGCGTGTCACGAAATGATGACTGGAGCCACGAGATTGCCACATTAATGTAAATTTCGTACAGATAGCCTAAAGGTTACAGGTGACGATGGCAACCATACATGAAGGACCCCGACGAGGAGAAGGTGTGCTAGGCGCGGGACGAGGAGCTATAATTTCATGCCACGGTGAAATTTCAGAACTTGGTGCCACGGCAATGCTTTTTGAAATTATCGCCATGACAACATTTTTGAAATGATTGCCACGGAAACGAAATATTGGCTGTCATGACGCTTCAACTGGAGATTGAAGATGATCACAAATATTCCCAGCGCCCAGGGCTATACCAGATCATGCTTTTATGAACTGCCTGAGATGTTTATCCCTTTGTTGTTTGCACCCTTTGGTTACACAGTATTCATTTATTGGGTGATCTCTCACACTAAATATCAAGTAAAAGGTGCTCTTCCCAGTGTTGCAACCATCTATGACATTCTAGCATCTCAAAATTCGTCATGTCCACATGAGTTCAAACTAGATGAGAGATATAAGAAGGAGATGGTCAGACCATGTGTGCAGATAGCACTTGGTTATCTTGAAGTTCTAGTAGAATCATTCTGAGCTCGCAGCACAAAGCATCGAAAGATGAACAAGAGTCATATGTCGATACGATCGGCAATAGTTTGCCCACTCGTCAAAATTCTCGTCATCAGTGATGTCCACATCAATGACTGAACACTAGATTTGGATCTTGAATCACTCAATGTTGATTATGAGAGATATTAAATTGAGTCGGAGCACAATTATGCATTAATTAAGTTTAATCACTAGTGCAAAATTAATTATGAACAATGTCTATGTGTAGTTTGCATTATAGTTGTAGAATTACGGTTCACGGTTCCACCTTTGCTATTGAAATTGATTGGCTATTATTTATCTGGTTGAATCTTTTACAATTGAGAGGATTGTTCTCTAAGAGTGACAGGAAGGATTTTTTTCCTACTGCATGCTTGCAATGCTCTCCTGCTAATGCTATGGATGACAAGACTTACGTCTTTCGATCCTAAAGGCTGAGAACTACATTACGGTCTGCTTGCTTCCAAGAAAACCGAACTTCAAAATGTTTGGGATAGTTATGTGATATTCTTGGAACTGAAAAATTGTTTTCAGAAACAAACAAAGGTTAAAAGATATAAGATATCTAAAGAAGTATTTTGTTTGCAAGTTCCAGTGTAGCGTTCAGCTATGTTTGAGACTAAAATGTGTAAGGTCTGGAAGAACACCAGTAATGAGTTGATGGTAATTAAGAACTTAAAGATAAAGAACAAAACCAAAGGATGGAATGAGACTTACATGCCTAGGGAAGTTCAGGGCTCACACCACTCTTAAAAAGTTAGATGATTCTTCTGTTGAGTGGGAGAAATATTGAAAGTAAAATTATAAGAAGTTTAGAGGCAGAAAGAAAAGAAGACTGGAATGTCCACCTCAGGTATAAACGTCGTACAAGTTATAAGATGTAGAGACAATCGGTCAAGTAAAGTGTGATTCCTAAGAATTGTGATTAAATTGTTAAACACTAAATTCATTGGGAATTGTGATTAAAAGTTGATCACAAGGATACCGACTCGATTGCATGTTGTTGCGAATCGAGCCAAGGATTACTACGTCCTAATGACCAACAAATAATGAGGTTAAAATATGTGTTGAAAATTTTCTAATAGTTATGATACTTTTTCATCAAAATATTACCTCTCAATTTATTGTCATAATTTTTTTTAAGTTTTGTGCACTCTAGCCTAATGCATAGAAGTTACAAAGAGGTTGTTCTTAAGAGAACAATAGTTCTTTGATGTAATGAACAAAAGGGTCATACTCCTATTGTGAATATGATGTAAGTTTTGAATATTGATGATAGAATTGAACATCCATAACACTGACGCTAAATTTCACAAGACTAAAAGAACACCACATATGTGTGGCACTACATTTAGTCACATTGGAGAAACCCACATGGAGAAATTCCATAGTAATGGATTTTGGAGTCATATGATTACGAATCATCTGCCACTTGCAACTTTCATCAAAGTAGTGGAGTAAATTAAAATATCGCTCACAAGCCATAAAGAACTAGCAACAAAATAATTGGAAATATGCATATTGATGTATCTAGTCTAATAAGTGTTGTTGCAAGCAGTGGATTTATCTATCTTCAAAGATGACTCAAGTAGATATTTATATTTACTAATTGAGACATAAATTTGGAGCTTTTGAAACGTTTCAAAATATTTTCGGTATGAATTTGAAATTATTGTAACAAGAAAATTATGTTTCTACAATTGGATTGCAGAAAAGAATATTTGAGTTACAAATTTAGCAGATGTATCATGAGCTGCAAAATAATTTTATAGCTTGCACTTCCCAGAAACACTACTAAGAGTAGAGTGTTTTTTAGTAGAGGTAATCAAGCTATGTATGGGTCGGTGTACAAAAGCAGGGGTCCCTTTTTGTACCCCTTTACTTGTGCGCGGGCAGTCGCAGCCCCATGCCCCTGGCCACGCTTGGCGGGGCAGAGGAAGCAAAGGCACAAGACGACCAGACCAACGCCAAGCCAGAAACACAAAGAGCAGAAGGGCGAGGTGAAATCCCATGGCAAGGCCCTTTGCCGGGTCAAGCCCACATTTCAAAGAAGAACCTTGCCGGGGCAACTTGCCCAACGTCGGTAGGGCTGCCACCCTTGAGCCTGAGAGTTCCAACGCCCTCAAACACATTGGAACCAAAGCTCGGGAGGCGCCTTTGTGGTGGCATGTAGATCTTTGTGAAGACCAAGAACATACAAGACTGGATGAGAATCAGAAGACGGGGATCCTCGGCGAGTTCTTGCCAAGGATACCCACGATACCCCCCCCCCCGGCAAGACCCTTGCCGGGGACGCCCACGACGCCGCGGCAAGACCCTTGCCGGGGCCCCGGCAAGACCCTTGCCGAAGACATCCGCGGGGCCGCAGCCAGGCCCACACCAGCCAAGACTCCACCGCCGTTCCCATGCAGCTGCCAGCCCACCAACTAGGCGAGCACCTGCGTGGCAACGTGCGGCTTCTAGGCCAACTCAGCAAGTACCTGCGTGGTGGCATGCATATCTTCGTGAAGACTCTGCCACCGCGCCAACTCAGCAGCCAGCCAGCCAGCGTGGCACTACACGCCTCGTTAGCTCGGACGCGCGTCGAAGCCAGGTGAGGCGGCAACAGCTGGGACGATCTTCCTTGCCGTCCCCGATAAAGCAAGAAGGGCATGTCGGCAGCGCATTAAATGCATTTGTCCTACGGTGCCAGGAGATAGACTCGACCATCAGACAACTTTCCACCTCCTTCGTACATGGCAGCCCCTTTTGACTATAAAAGGAGGCCCGCGGCGTACCGAGGGAGGATTCAGACTTTTTGGACCCTACATGCCTTGTAGCTAGTCCAAGAACACCACATAAACAGAAACCAGCAGGAGTAGGGTATTACGCATCACTTGCGGCCCGAACCTGGATAATCCCCCTGCGTTGATATCTCAATCCCGCTCTTTCCACAGCTCCGCGCCCGCCAACCGTAGCAAAAGGACTCGTCGTGATCTCGTAGGTGTCGTTTCCCCCGACATCTTTGGCGCGCCAGGTAGGGGGCGCAAGCTGTGAAAATCCAGTTTGGAGGTTAGCACACCGACTTCATCATCACCATGGCCCCCAAGGAAAAGGGGATCACAGCGATCGGCTCATCCGGGGCTGGCCCGTCCGTGCCAGCACGAGCAGGCGGCCAGGTGGCCACGAATGGGGCTGGAGACGTGGCCCGCAATCATGCACGACATTCTGGCAATCGGAGCCAGGCGAGCGGCGTCGTACGAATCCGCAACGATGAGCCACACGCCGCTGGGCCCGGGGGCAGGGTCGTGCTACCCACGGGCGGCGCAGCAGCCTCTACGGCACCCCAGCTGGCGCCCGCGCCGTACCCTTCCCAGGCCGTGCATGATGAGCAACACTGCGATGCCGGAGCCCCCGGGCACCGCCATGGAAAGAGCCATGTGCGCCACTCGCAGGACGAACCAAGTCGGTGTGCGTGCTCAGATGCCGGTGCAGGCGGCGTGCGACCGCGGGACCGCGATAAGCCCCTTCTAACCCGGTTAGAAGTCGGAGCGCGTCGTGGTTTATGCAGATCCCGCCGCCGCCTACGCCAGCAGAAGCGCTGGCGTGCAGCTGCTCCTCGACTTCCCCCCTGGTGCGGAGAAGCTCGACGAGTGGAGAGCCACCATCCGAAGCCTTATCAGCTTCGCCAGCAAAGATGAGCCACTCCCAACGGGACCCTCGCACCGGTGTCCTGACGAGACAGTGCATGCCGGCGGTGGGGGGACCAAAGACGCTGCGACCACGGTGCACCCCCCCCCCCCCGCGGCCGCGACAACAGCCACCGGCCCGTCGACCCGACATCGGTGCCAACGTTTCCACATCGTCGTCCGACCCACGAACCCGCCGCGACCAACATCAAGTCCTTCGGGAACGGGCCCAGGAAGACGCTCAAACTACCATCGAACGACGATGGGAGTGCACCATCAGTCAGATCAGTATGTGGGTCCTACTATGGTCCACCCGGCGCCGGGGGGCCCCGGTGACCTGCCTTACGAGGTGGGTTGTCCATCCTTTACCCGAGAGCTGCGGCAGTTCCAGTGGCCCTCCCACCGCACGTTCAAGCCCGATGTTGGCGAGAAGTACAACGGCAAGACCTATCCGTCGGAGTTCCTCAGCATCTACACCATCGCGATGCAAGCTGCTGGAGCTTGCGATGACAAGGTGCTTGCCAATTACTTCCCGTTGGCACTCAAACCCAACGTCATGTCGTGGTTGATGCACTTGCCAGCGGATTCCATTTCTTCTTGGTCGGATTTGTGTCATGAGTTTGTTGGTGCCTTCACTGGAGGCCACCAAGCTCACGGCCAGGCAAGCGATTTCACATCATCCCCCAGAAAGAAGGTGAAAACCTGCGCAAGTACATAGAGAGGTTCAGCTGGGTGCAGTACAACATCCCAGATGTTCATCTCGCCGCTGTTATCAGCGCATTCCATCAGAATGTGCGCAATCGCAAGATGCGTGAAGAGTTGGCGATGAACAAGGTCAAGGATGTGGCCAAACTTTATGTTCTGGCTGATAGATGTGCTCGAGCTGAAGAGGGGAGGAAATACCCCGGCGAGGAAGACGGTGCGGAAACCAACTCCACACACGAAGACACTGCCGCCCTGACAAAGAAGGGTCGGCGCTGCAACAGGAAGCGCAAGGAGGCTCCGACAAGCAGTACTGCAAGATCCACCGCACCAAGGGCCATGACCTCCAGAACTGCCGACAGGTTGAGCTGCTTGCGGAAAAGCAGAAGGATGAATATCAAAGGCGAGACAAGTAGAAGGGTCAGGATGGTGCTGAGGGATCCGGCAAGAAGCGTGGCGGCCAAGGGGTCGCCGCGGCAAAGATAACCAACAAGAGAGGCCCGCTCGGGGCCGCGACAAGAAAGAGGAAGATGATGATCACGACGAGGACGACGAGTCCAGCAAGAACGAGTTCCAGAAGGCTACAGAGGCCATGTGCGTCCACGGTGGCGCCTCGTTGCACACCTCACACCGCCAGCTGAAGCAGTGGGCATGTGAGGTCAGTGCCGCAGAGCCGTCGTTCGATGCCGAGAAGCCCCTGAAGTGGTCCCGCATGCCCATCATTTTTGACACCGAGGATCACCCTGATCGCACAACTACGGTCGGGTGTTTGTCGTTGTTGGTTTCACCAACAATACGCAACCTCAAGGTGACCAAAGTGCTGGTTGACGGTGGGGCCGGTTTGAATTTGATCTCGCCTGCTGTGATCAAGAAGCTGCAATTCCTGATGAAGATCTCGAGGAGACGGGCACGTTCCAAGGGGTCAACCGGCAAGAAGTCCAAGGCTGCACCACCAAAACCAAGAAGGTGTCCGTCGAGGAGGACGTCACGGGCGGGACTTTCACTATAAGCTCCACCCTCGACAGCAAATAGGAAAGCGCACTCGTCGCCTTCCTGCGGGCGAATGTTGATGTATTTGCATGGCAAGCATCTGACATCCCCGGCGTTCCCAGGGAGGTGATTGAGCACCACCTTGCTGTCTGTCCTCACGCGTGGCCCGTCAAGCAGAAGGTCAGGAAGCAAGCTTTGGAGCGACAAGAGGTCATCATTGAAGAAATCAGGAAGTTGGAGGCGGCAGGCCTGGTAAGAGGAGTACTCCACCCCACGTGGTTGGCCAATCCGGTGGTGGTGTGTAAGACAAATGGGAAGTGGAGGATGTGTATTGACTACACAGACATCAATAAAGCCTGTCGAAAGGATCCTTTCCCCCCGCCATGCATCGACCAGATTGTAGACTCCACTGCCGGGTGTGACCTGCTGTCTATGCCTACTCAGGATACCACCAGATCTTCATGATGAAGGAAGACGGAGAGAAGACCGCGTTCATCACCCCATGTGGTACGTACTATTTTGTACGAATGCCTTTCGGGTTGAAGAGCGCTGGTTCAACATTTGCCCGAGTAGTCTAGATTGGTTTTGAGCCCTAGCTACATAGAAATATGGAAGCTTATATGGATGACATAGTGGTCAAAACCAAGGACAGGGACACACTCGTGCAAGATTTAGAAGAAACATTCGCCAATCTGTGCAAGATCAACCTCAGGCTCAACCCAGAGAATTGCGTGTTCGGTGTCCTGTCCAACAAACTTCTCGGGTTCTTTGTGTCTCAATGCGGAAAAGAAGCAAATCCCGACAAGATCAAGGCGATCGAGCAGATTGAGGCGCCGAAATGGGTCAAAGACGTCTGTAGGCTCGCCGGCTACGTTGCTGCCCTGAGTAGGTTCATCTCCAAATCTATTGAGCGCGCCCTCCCCGTTTTCAAAGTTTTGAAAAAGGCGGGTCCAGTAAAATGGAATCTGGAGGCAGAGGCAGCGCTGTAGGATTTGAAGAGGTACCTCTCTTCCACGCCAATACTAGTCGCGCCTAGACCACGGGGCCGTTGCTGATGTACTTAGCAGCAACGAATCAAGTGGTCAGTGTTGCGCTGGTGGCGCAGAGGGAACTTGAGGGAGAAGTAGCAGTTAGAGCAGAGCCGTCGGATGGCGATCCGAGGTCCTCCTCGGCAGAGCCTGACGCCGGCAAACTAGAACCCCCGGCAAGGCCTGGTCCCAGTGAGGCAGAGTCTGAGCGGATGGGCGAAGTGGGACAGAAGAAGAAGATGGTGCAGCACCTAGTGTATTTTGTCAGTTCCCTCTTGCAGGGGGCTAGGTTAAGATATTCTAGAATGCAGAAGCTACTTTTCGGCCTCCTCATGGCCTCGAGAAAGCTGCGCCACTATTTCCAATCGCACGAGATCATCGTCGTCATCCGCCTCCCTTTGCAACGGATTTTGCACAACCCAGATGTGACAGGGAGGATTGTGGAGTGGGCATTGGAGCTGTCGAGCTTTGGCCTCAGGTTTGAAATTACTTCAACAATCAAGAGCCGAGCTTTGGCAGAGTTCATAGCAGAGTGGACCGCAACACCCGACGAGGAGATTCAAGAGACCATCCTTCCCGGCAAGAAGACAAGAAGTGAGTGGATTATGTACTTTGACGGAGCTTTCTCACTCCAAGGTGCTGGTGCTGGCGTGCTACTCATCGCACCCACCGGAGAGCACCTCAAGTACGTAATCCAGATGCACTTCCCCTGGGAAAAATCAACGAACAATACTGCGGAGTACGATGGGTTGCTTGCCGGTCTCAGGATCGCGGCAGACCTTGGAATCAAGAAGCTCATCATCAAGAAGCTCATCGTCAAGCAAGTTAACAAGGATTACCAGAACCCGTTGATGGAGGCCTACGTGAATGAAGTGAGGAAGTTGGAAGAACGTTTCGACGGACTACAGGCAGAACATGTTCCCCGAGCGGAGAACAACACTACCGATGACCTGTCGAAACGCGCTGCCCTCAAGTTGCCTGTGGAACCAGGTACCTTTGTACTTCAGTTAATACAACCATCCGTAGAGCCATCAGCAGGGTAGAACAAGCGAAGGAAGACAAACCCTGGCAAGTACCTTCCCGCCGAGCTCCCAGGAGCCGCCGGCAAGGAGGTTGCCGGGTACCCCAAGCTTGCCGAGGGGCAACTACCTCCGACGGGGCCCCAGGCCCTGACCGTAGAGACAGCTGCCCCTATGGCCGAAGATGTGCCTTTGGTCCTTGTCGTCGAGCCCCAGGCTCCGGCATGGGCGCAGCCCACCGTCCGTTTCCTCCAAACAGGAGAGCTCCCCGAGGAGCGGGAAGAAGCCGAGAAAGTAGCCTGTCGGTCCAACATGTACCAGTTTGTGGATGTTACCCTATACAGAAGGAGGCCAAACGGAGTCAGACTAAAGTGCATTCCTCAAGAGGACGGACTAGAGCTGCTGACAGAGATAGATGGAGGTATGTGTGGCTCCCACATAGACTCAAGGGCCCTTGCCAGCAAGGCATTCCGGCAAGGTTTCTTCTGGACCACAGCCCTCCAAGATGCAGCTGCGCTAGTAACCAAGTGTGAAGCGTGTCAGTTCCATTCAAAGAAGCTTCGTCAACCAGCTCAAGCCCTTCCAACAATCCCTCTCTCCTAGCCCGTTTTGGTCTGGGGCTCGACATACTAGGCCCCTTCCCCCGTGCTGTCGGGGGCTTTGAGTACTTGTACGTCAACATCGACAAGTTCACAAAGTGGCCCGAAGTGGAGGCAGTGAGGAAGGTGACAGCACAATCAGCCATCAAGTTCTTCAAGGGTCTAGTCTGCCATTTTGGTGTGCCAAACAGGGTCATCGCCAACAATGGCACGCAGTTCACAAGCCGCGCCTTCATGCAATACATCTAGGACCTCGGTAGCAAGGTCTGTTTCGCTTTAGTGGCACACCCACGGAGCAACGGCCAGGCAGAGAGGGCAAATGTTGAAGTACTGCGAGGCCTGAGGACAAAGACTTTTGATAGGCTGCAAAAGTGTGGAAGGCACTGGATTAATGAGTTGCCGACGGTTCTTTGTTCGATCAGAACGACGCCAAATCGAGCCACTGGCCAAACACCCTTTGCCCTGGTATACGGGGCAGAAGCAGTTCTCCCCACGGAACTCACATATGAGTCACCTCGAGTGCTCGCTTATGACGAGCTTGAGCAAAAGCAGTTGCGGCAAGATGACGCGACGCTCCTTGAGGAAGATCGTCTTCTGGCGGCTGTGCGAGCTGCACGCTACCAGAAAGCCTTGCGCCGCTACCATAGCCACAAGGTTCATGCCCGAAGTCTTGAGGAAGGCGACCTTGTTCTTCGGTGCGTTCAGTCGGCCAAGAATTCCAACAAGTTGATGCCGAAGTGGGAAGGCCCTTATCGGGTAATGCAAGTCACCAGGCCTGGCGCAGTCCTCCTAGAGACTGAAGATGGTATCCCAGTGAGCAACTCCTGGAATATCGAACATCTTCGTAAGTTTTACCCATGAGGCATGGTTGTCGGGCCTCCTGGCAAACCACCTTTTGTACGAGCCTTGCCGACAAGGCATGTAACCCTTTGTACAGAGCCAAGCGCAGACCCTGAGCATAAATAAATGAAGTGATGGCGCCCTAAGTTTTAGCATGCATGCTAGGTTAAGTCTCTCTCTGGTAGGGTTGATAGTGCCCGACAGCACCTAACCCTAGCATAGAGGTCGGGTGTGTGTCTTTCTGTCCTTTCCAGCCCTGTCTTTGGTTCGCAGGCTGCACAGGCATTTCTGCTAAGCCATTTAAGAGCAGGGAGACGGATCAACATCCCCGACCCCGGCAAGCCATTGTCGGGGGCTGCAGATTCAAGCACCCGGCCACAGCAATCCAAGGATTGTCGGGAGCTACAGATTCAGATAAGTCCTTTATCCCCTGTTATGCACTTCCATATGGAATTGGGACGTATGAAGCCTCGTTTATTCCTGGGCCACCGTGCTCCCCCTTTCCTGTGCCCACGAACTATTCCCTGGGGCGGAACTTGGTTGTAGTTGCGGTGACAAGGCAGCAAACGAAGGGCCTAACCCTACTTCACCCCTGCCTCTGCCAAGAGCGTGAGTATGGTCGTGAAAACGGCAAGGCCAGTTGCCGGGCGACAATGTTTATCTTAAAAATAACAAGGATTCATTCCTTGGCATTGGCCTCGCTCACGCACAAAGAACCCGGCAAGTACCCTTTTTCATTAATATGTTCCAAACAGGTACAGTTCGTATGGAATGTAAACATGAGCAAGGGGATTACAAGGTTTAAATATAACAAGTGCCCGAAGGCTTAAAAACTAAAAAAGATAAGTGCCCCGTTATCCCCGTTCTTGCCCCTTTCCTCCCAGGTGCGGCAGGTGAAGGCAAAAAGGAGGCGACGGGGAACGTGCCGATGGAGAGCTTGACGAGGAAGACCCTCGGCAGGGTGCGTGGCCAAGGGAGGAAGGCGGCGCGGTCAGTCGGATTCGGCGTCCTCCCGCTTGAGGCCCTCGTCGTCGCTGTCGCTGTCCTCCTCGTCACTCCCGCTTGAGGAGAAGTCTTCATCATCGGAGGAGCTCTCCACACAACACCTTAGGCGAGTTCCCAAGTGCCCAAAGACCTTGATGGAGAGCAGGCCGTTCTCCATTAATTTGTAGTGGAGATCGAGCCCCTCCGACAGGCTGTAGGCACGAGCGAAGGTCTTCCATCCGCGACGAAGATACATGACGTGAGGGGCGGGTATCGGTGTCAAAACCGGCAGATCTTGGGTAGGGGGTCCCGAACTGTGCGTCCAGGCAGATGGTAACAGGAGACAAGGGACACGATGTTTTTACCCAGGTTCGGGCCCTCTCGATGGAGGTAATACCCTACTCCTGCTTGATTAATATTGATGATATGGGTAGTACAAGAGTAGATCTACCACGAGATCAGAGAGGCTGAACCCTAGAAGCTAGCCTATGGTATGATTGTTGTTTGTCCTACGGACTAAAACCCTTCGGTTTATATAGACACCGAATAGGGTTAGTGTCGGTGTCAAAACCGGCGGATCTCGAGTAGGGGGTCCCGAACTGTGCGTCTAGGCGGATGGTAACAGGAGACAAGGGACACGATGTTTTTACCCAGGTTCGGGCCCTCTCGATGGAGGTAATACCCTACTCCTGCTTGATTAATATTGATGATATGGGTAGTACAAGAGTAGATCTACCACGAGATCAAGGAGGCTAAACCCTAGAAGCTAGCCTATGGTATGATTGTTGTTAGTCCCTACGGACTAAAACCCTCCGATTTATATAGACACCGGATAGGTTAGGGTTACACAGAGTCGGTTCTACGGTGGTAGGAGATCTACATATCCGTATCGCCAAGCTTGCCTTCCACGCCAAGGAAAGTCCCATCCGGACACTGGACGAAGTCTTCAATCTTGTATCTTCATAGTATTGGAGTCCGGCCGTGATGATAGTTCGGCTATCCGGACACCCCCTAGTCCAGGACTCCCTGAGTAGCCCCTGAACCAGGCTTCAATGACGACGAGTCCGGCGCGCATATTGTCTTCAGCATTGCAAGGCGGGTTCCTCCTCTGAATACTTCATAGAAGGTTTTGAACACCAGGATAATGTCCGGCTCTGCAAAACAAGTTCCACATACCACCGTAGAGAGAATAACTTTTGCACAGATCTGCTGACGTATTCCGCGGGGTGACATCACACCACGGCCAGGCCTTTATATGAATCGTTTTCTTCCTTTCCACCTTAGCGCGTTTAGCGAGGCATATTCCTTGGCACGTCTTATCAAAGCATAGATCATGCCCCCTTATTCCGGGATTCTCATCAATACAGATGTGGGTAACCCATCCGCGCCATTGATTACGGCGCTTGGGAGAGAAGCGAGTTTTACCAGGCCGGTGGGGGACGCATAGCTCCGTCCGTCCATATAAGGGGATAAGGATCCACCTTTTCACCTACGCCTTCTTCCTCCTTTGCTCCTCCATTTCCGCACACTCGAGCTCTAGCGCCTAAGTCCGTACATTCCTCCTCAACCTTCTCCAACCATGTCAGGAGCAGGAGGCAGATGGATGGCTTCCTCCGTCACGGAGGGGCACATCACAAGACTGCGGGAGGCCGGATACTTGTCCGGCGATATCGCGCACAGGCTGCCCGACTCGGGGCAGCTCATTCCAACCCCCAGGCCCCATGAGAGGGTGGTGTTTCTCCCCCACTTCCTCCGTGGACTAGGTTTTCCACTTCACTCATTTGTCCGGGGGCTCATGTTCTACTACGGCCTGGACTTCCACGACCTGGCCCCGAATTTCGTCCTCAACATCTCGGCGTTTATCGTCGTGTGCGAGGTCCTCTGCATCTAGCCCCACTTCGGCCTATGGCTGAAGACCTTTAACGTCAGGCCGAAGGTTGTGGGCGGCCGTCAAGCCGGAGTCTTGGAGGCGCCATGGTCGGCAAGATGGCCAAAGTCCTATGGCTCGAGGGCTCCTTTGTGGAGACAATAAAGGGGTGGCAATCGGGGTGGTTCTACATCACCGAGCCACGCGACCCTGAATGGGTGGCGGCCCCCGAATTCAGATCTGGCTTCCCCACACGGCTCTCGTCATGGAAAGAGATGGGCCTGACGTGGGGGGATTTGGACGAGCTATCCGGACTCCAAGCATGCGTTCGAAACCTGGTGGACAAGAATCTCAGGCTTGTCGACGTAATCCAGGTGATGCTCATCCGCCGGATTCTCCCATGCCAACAACGGGCCTTCAATTTGTGGGAGTTCGATCCGCACAAAGACCAACCTTGAGCCGGCTCTTTGACACTACATACGAAGATGCCTGGAAGGTGCTGTTCAAGGGCGCCGAAGCCCCCGCATCCGCTAACGAAGATCGTGGATACAGCTCGCGGCGTCAAGCCGGCGAGGTAAGTTATTTTACCCTTTATGGGACTCTTTTTTCATAGATTGACTCTATGTGGGATCTAAAAACTCCCTAATCTTCGATAGGACTGGCTAAAGACGTCCGGACAGATTAGCTGTCTGCTCCTTTGCCGAAGACCCAGCGGACGCCCGATTGACAGAAGGCTGGCTCCGGTACCACGTGGTGCCGGAGAAGAAAACCAAGAAGGAGGCCACGGAACTCGAAGGTGCTCCGACGCCAGTCTTTGTCGATTCTGAAGCGTAATCTTCTCTCAAGACGAGGAGGAGGAAGAAGAAGCTTCTCCCCGGGGGAGGACAGAAAAGGAAGGCCGCCCAACCGGGAGGCCGGATTGTCTAAGAAGGGAAGAACCCTTCCTCCGGACTTCTCCACCAACGTCGACGACGACGAGGAGGATTGGCCAACAAGGGCCAAGCCCCTGGCGAGATCGTAAGTGTCCGGATACCCATGGCTTTTTTATCATTGCATAGTGTTCTCTAATACCGAACCATCATGCAACCCGCCCAAGGGCGAGCTCGCCGCTTCGACAAGCGGGTCCCTGAGTTCGTCGGAAATGGAGAGTACTTCACTTCTGACCGCCTCCTCACCTCACGCCGCGGACGACGCCACGGTGGGGCCCCAAGAGGGGCTTGGTCAAGAGGAAGTGGCGCGGGAGGCGCCACAAGGCAACCTCCCGGACTCCAGGCGCGTGGGGGGCAAGACCCCCAGGGGCTCTAAGCCCGACCCTTGTCCGGACTCCATGCCGGAACCTTCAGCGGTTCCGGAGTCCGGCAAGCGGTCCCTTCGTAAGAAGGGTAAGACGCCGGTGTCCTCCGTCCAACCGGAGGCACCGGATAGCTTACTGGAGGCGCTTAACAGTGCCTCCATCAAGGAGGAGCACCGCACTGTTATGAGTGCGGTGATCCGGACAGTTCAGTCCGCCAAGAGCGGGCTGACAAGCTGTACCAGCCTTCTAACGAGGCTTTGAGGTAAGTTTAGAATATCTAAAAAATATTACCGCATAGACAGTAGCCTGATGCTTAGTTCGGTGTTGGAAAGAAAAGCCGGACTAAGGATCTAAGAAGATATACGCAGGAGTCTAACATAAGTATGTCAATATGGGAATGCGAGGTTGCGGCTTGACCTTTCTTTGCTGCTTGACTTGAGGTCAATGCATTGAAGCAGAGCCTCGGCGGTCCGAGAACGAGCTCGGCCAAGCCAAGAAGCAGCTCGAGGACAAGGAAGGTAAGTAGTACCTTATTAAAGAAATACCTTATAGAAAGGTTTCGGTTGCAAAAATAACAGGAATAACATGGGTACTGCAGGGGCCACGAACGAGGTGGCGACCCTGAAGGAGGCGGTGTCCGTGGCCGAAAACAAAGCGGCCGCGGAGCACACCGAGCGAGAGAAGGGGGAGGCGCAGCTGGCCAAGGTACGGCAAGAGATCCAAGCTCTCGTGGAAAAACACGAGAGTTTGGAGCGTGACTCGAAGACTCGAGAGTCCGAGCTCGCTTCGGCTCTTGAGAGTGCCAAAGCTGCTAAGGCCGAGGCCCAAAAAGCCCTCCAAGAAATTGAGTCGTTAAAGAAGATAGCGGCGGGTGAGGCATTCTTTATGCAAAGCAAGCATGTGAAAGTGAATTACCTATTACTTACCCGGATTCCGAGCTCTCCAGGAGCATTCGCAGATTTGCCCCGTAGTGCGTCTGATGCTGCCGCATTCTACCGCGCCAAGGAGGGGAGCTCGATGGAAAAGGTGTTCTGGTCTCGATATCGAGGCCGGACATCCAGTGCCCTGAGCGACCAGCTGAAGCAGCTGGTCGAGCTCCACAAGGTCGCCGAACAGGCCAGAAGGGCCTTATAAGCGCAGTATGGCCATTGGAAGCCATGCACAGGAGCTACTTGACTTAGTGCGCCGGGCCGGTGGACGCCTATCCACGGATTGAAGTCATCAAGCGCCCGTCTGCATTGAAGGTGTTCGTCGGGCCCTTGCCCGTGCTAAAGTGCACCGGGCAAGCTGGATGCGGAGAAGCTTGTGACAGACGGGCCACCGAAGGGCAAGGAGCATCGCACGCCCGAAATGTACTATGAGGGCCTCCTGAAGGGTGCCCGCCGAATAGCGGATGAGTGCTCCAAAGATGTAATTTTTGAATAGGCTCGCATTTGTTATCATGTATGCTGAAAACTTGTTCATATGCGCTAAGCAACGCTTGTTAATTTAAAATATTACCTTTAGTGCGGCCGTTTATCAAATTTGAGAGATGGCAAGTCGTTGGCTTCAGCCCCCATGCCACGAGTGCTGGGGTGTTCAGGATAAACTTGAGCACTCTTGTTCCCATTCTTGGGTCCATCTAGGAGGCGCTCAACACAACGAACAAGGCAACCGGACTTATAATGCTTGAACACTCTCACTTAGCCATAGAATTCTATAATTTTAAATTTCGTGAAGCCCCTAGTATTCGTAAGACCGAGTTCGGGCGCTATCCACGCCTTGGCGGACAATTCGGTTCCTCGCTCTAAGTGGCATAAGTCTTTAGGGACCCGAAAAACCTCTCGAACAGCGACCGGCTCTCGCCCTATCATGATGGTCAGTTTTAGCTTTCTCCAGCGAGGTGCTCGACCCAGCTCAAGCTGGGCACAATCGCAGTCGTTCTCACGCTGCTACCTTAGCCGATATAACGGAACGTAAGGTACCAAAACACGGGAGCCGGGCAAACCCAACTATTGACCCAAGACATGATTCGGAGCCGATTCATATAATGCTATAAGTTCGGGGTGCCGCACTTGTGAAAGTGTTCGACCATAATTTTGGGATACTTAAGCCCTCGGTGTATTGGCCGTACCAAAGTGTACGGGTGCCACATGTCATGAAATGAACATATATATAGACAAAGAAAAGAGTGCAATAATAGGCGAAGGCCATTTATTGTTTATTCAAAAATGTACTGCAATGAAAGCAGAACGATACAAATAGTACAGTAAGCAAGGGATGGGACTATATAACATGTCCCCCTCCAGGGGTAAGCTACGGGATGGTATGTAAAACAGGTATAATGCTCGTAATAAAGACCAAGTGAACATTCGACGTAGCGTTCTACTTCCCTGGCTGTTGCATCATGAGTTCGACGATTCTAGTGCCGGACAGGACTTCTGAAAGACGGAGTCCTGAAAGTAAGAAAAAAGAAAAAATAAAAAAAAGGAAAAAGAAAAAGAATGACACAATCGGGAGCCCCTGGTGCGGTTGAGCCGTATTCCGGGCGTGCCGTGGTCTTGCCCCTCCCCATATGCCCATGGTATCTCCAGAGCGTAATTATGTACGCGTAATACTAGCTTTGCAATTTCGCGAGGGCTGGGGTTGGGGCGGATTACTCTGGCGATGCTTGAATCGTGCCAGGCGGTCTTGTTGTAGGTTACTCCGGCGCTTGACACCTGTCCGGGCGCTTAGTGGCGGACTCGAGAATTGCTGTGAGAGGCTGCTTTGTACCTCCGCCGCTAGAACGCCGTGTGCTCCTCCGTTCGGAGAGAGCGTTCGGTGTTTCCATTGACCGTTATTACTCCTCGAGGGCGACATCTTGAGCTTGAGGTATGCGTGGTGCGGCACCGCATTGAACTTTGCAAATGCGGTTCGTCCGAGCGATGCATGATAGCCGCTATGCGGAATGGGATGATGCGAAGATTAACTCTTCGCCGGAAGTTATCTGGGATCCGAAGACCACTTGAGTGGGAATCAGCGTACATAACTGGCCTCTACACCTGATATGGCGCCTTTAAAGGTCGTCTTTGTGGGTTTAATCCTTGAGGTGTCTATGCCCATTTTGGCGCCGTATCCACGATAAAGCAGGTTCAGGCTGCCGCCGTCCATCGGGACTCTTGTTAGGTGAAATCCGTCAACAATTGGGTCAAGAACCAATGCGGCGAAACCGCCGTGATTTAATGCTAGTGGGGTGGTCCTTCGATCGAAGGTGATCGGGCAGGAAGACCATGGGTTGAACTTTGGGGCGACTGGCTCCATCGCATATACGTCCCTTAGTGCACGCTTCCGCTCCCTTTTGGGTATGTGGGTTGCGTATATCGTGTTCACCGTCCGCACTTGTGTAGGAAAACCCTTCTGTCCTCTATTGTGCGGCGGCTAGGGCTCCTCCTCGTCATCGCTATGTAGCCCCTTGTCATTGAGTTCGGCACTTAACTTGCCTGCTTGCTTGAACACCCAACAATCCCTGTTGGTGTGATTGGATGGTTTTTCGGGGGTGCCATGTATCTGGCACAAGCGATCGAGTATTCGGTCCAAGTTAGATGGGCCCTGGGTATTTCTTTTGAATGGCTTCTTCCGCTGACCGGGTTTAGAGCCTCTGAATCCGGCATTGACGGCCGTGTCTTGATGTGTCACCGTTAATGTGGCGCTTGTTCTTGTTGCGACGCCGACCTGCCATCGCTGTCCTTGGTATCCGAACTATCGGGATGTTTGGCCAAGTTGTTGCTTCGAGCTAGCCAGCTGTCCTCTCCCGCACAAAAGTGGGTCATGAGTGTTGTGAGGGCTGCCATGGATTTTGGCTTTTCCTGTCCTAGGTGCCGGGCAAGCCACTCATCGCGGATGTTGTGTTTGAAGGCTGCAAGGGCCTCTGCATCCGGACAGTCAACGATTTGATTTTTCTTTGTCGTGAACCGTGTCCGTAATTGTGCGGCGATTCTTCCGCTGCTGAATTATGTGGCTGAGGTCATCGGCGTCTGGTGGTCGCACATATGTGCCCTGGAAGTTATCAAGGAATACAGCTTCCAGGTCCTCCCAACAACCAATTGATTCTGCTGGCAAGCTATTGAGCCAATGCCGAGCTGGTCCTTTAAGCTTGAGTGGGAGGTATTTTATGGCATGTAGATCATCACCGCGGGCCATGTGGATATGGAGGAGATAGTCCTCGATCTAGACCGCAGGATCTGTGGTACCATCGTATGATTCGATGTTTACGGGTTTGAAGCCCTCGGGGATTTGATGATCCATTACTTCATCCGTGAAGCATAGTGGGTGTGCGGTGCCTCAGATTGGGCTATATCACGGCGTAACTCATATGAGCTTTGTCTCATCGTGTTCGGCCCGGCCGAGTTTCTTTGTATCCGCGCGACGGTAATCATCCCGCATCGGGTATGCCCACGCGATCCGTAGATCGATCTTGTATGTTTTGCCTTATCCTCCAATATATCTCGCAAGTCCGTAGCGTTTTCCCGTGCCTTGGTACTTTTTGAGCGGCGTCGGGGTGTGGCTTGAGAGGAGGGCCGAGAGGCTTCTGTCATGACCCGCAGGGTGGCCGATCTGCCATGTCGTGTCTTTGGTGACTTGGGTACTTCCTCCTCGATCGAGGCAACGGCCTGCGTTTGGGGTAGCTTTTGGAGGGGCGTTCGAGTTCATACTCTTGGTACGCAAGGACTTCAGTCCATCTGTCAGCTAGCAGGTCTTGGTCAGCTCTAAGCTGTTGGTGCTTTTTCTTGAGGCTGCTTGCCGTGGCTATAAGCCTGCGTTTGAAACGCTCCTCTTCGGCGGGATCCTCAGGCACGAAAAATTCGTCGTCATCGAGGCTTGCCTCATCTTCGGAGGGAGGCGCATAATTATTGTCCTCGACCTCTCTTTCTTCCGCACTATCGTGCGGACTTGCTTATCCCTCCTCCTGCGCTAAGTCCTGCTGGAGGGGGTTGTCTTCGATACTGTCCGGGGTGTTATTATCTCCCGTGCCGGAATCACCGTTTTTGCTGTGGCGGGATTTAGAGCCCGGCGCCCGACGTCGGGCGCTTCGGTTGCTTCTTGGAGGGTCATCCTCCGTTGTTCCATCGCAGCTTCCCATCTTTTGGGATGTCCACCATGTATATGTCGTATGTGAGGTGGCCTTCGGTGCCACATGGTATTTGGGTCTTGGTCGTCTCGGCCGCCGTCCATGCCGTCGATGTCTTCGGAGTCAAAGTCGAGCATGTCGGTTAAATCATCGACAGTGGCTACAAAGTGGGTGGTGGGTGGGCGTTGAATTTCTTTGTCGTTCGTATCCCAACCTTCCTGTCCATAGTCCGGCCAGGGCTCTCCAGATAAAGAGAGAGACTTTAGTGAATTCAGGATGTCGCCAAAGGGCGAGTCTTTGAAAGATGTCCGCGATGAACTCCATGACCAGCGCCCAATCGGATTTGATTGGCAGGGGCGCGGAGGGTTCGGAGTCCGGAGAGGAGTCCGGCACCCTGGAGTCAAGGTCTTCGCAAAGGACAGGGATGGTGTCCAACCACTCATCCTCGATCGGGGAATCCGGCTCCGGATTAAGGGTCGGAGCGGATCTTTGGTGCGGCCTCGAGCCTTTGTTAATTGCAGAGCTAGATCAAGCCCATCGAGACGGTCGCGGCACGCTTGGCTGCGGCTCGAATCCGTCGAAGATCAAGTCTCCGCGGATATCGGCCGTATAGTTCAAACTTCCAAATCTGACACTGATGGCGAGGCGTAGCTTTCGATCTGCTCGGATGGCCAGCGAATTGGCCGCGGTGCAAAAGCCGCCGAATCTGAAGATCTGTCCGGGAGAAAAGTCTCACCACTGGACTGTGTCGTTGTTGATGATCGAAGGAGCCATCGGGCCTATCGGTGGCGACACGGAGGAACTCTCAATGAAAGCACCAATGTCGGTGTCAAAACCGCGGATCTCGGTAGGGGGTCCCGGCGTGCGTCTAGGCGGATGGTAACAGGAGACAAGGGACACGATGTTTTTACCCAGGTTGGGCCCTCTCGATGGAGGTAATACCCTCTGCTACTTGATTAATAATGATGATATGGGTAGTACAAGAATAGATCTACCACGAGATCAAGGAGGCTAAACCCTAGAAGCTAGCCTATGGTATGATTGTTGTTAGATCCTCTGGACTAAAACCTTCCGGTTTATATAGACACCGGATAGGTTAGGGTTACACAGAGTCGGTTACAAATGGTAGGAGATCTACATATCCGTATCGCCAAGCTTGCCTTCCACGCCAAGGAAAGTCCCATCCGGACACGGGACGAAGTCTTCAATCTTGTATTTTCATAGTCTTGGAGTCCGGCCGTGATGATAGTTTGGCTATCCGGACACCCCCTAGTCCAGACTCCCTCGGTTAGGGTTACCAGAGTCGGTTACAATGGTAGGAAATCTACATATCCGTATCGCCAAGCTTGCCTTCCACGCCAAGGAAAGTCCTATCCGGACATGGGACGAAGTCTTCAATCTTGTATCTTCATAGTCCAGAGTCCGCCAAAGATGATAGTTCGGCTATCCGGACACCCCCTAGTCCAGGACTCCCTTAGTAGCCCCCGAACCAGGCTTCAATGATGATAAGTCCGGCGTGTTGATTATCTTCGGCATTGCAAGGCGGGTTCCCCTCTGAATCCTGTGTTGAATAGTGTCCGGCTTTCTTGTGAATATCGCGCTTCTCGGCTTCCACGCCCAATAATGGCCGTCTTCCACATGTCGAACGAATGTGAAAAGTCAGGGTATCTTTACATTTACCCCCCTAGCTGTGCAAATGAGCTGTCTATAAAAGATAAGGGGATCCAGATCCGGATCACACCATCCTCCCTTCGCGAGCCTTCATCAGAGCGCCTTTGACAAAAAACCCACTCCAGCATGGGCCGATCGACGGCTCCTCCTCTCGCATTCCCAGCCCTCAGCCCGGAGATTGGGGGAGATGCTCAGTCCCACACAATGAATTGGTGGTGCTCCAAACCAAGGGATTCCTTCCCCCGGCCTTCATTGTTCCGGTGTGTTCCGGACTCGCCACTTATAAGGGCGGGAAGCGGTGAGGCGTCCCGATCCCTCTAAGGGAGAGCGGGTATGCTTCGTCTCTTACCTAATGAGAGGACTCGGATTTCCAATCCATCCGTTTCTCCGGGGGCTTCTGGAGTTCTACGTCCTCCAGCTGCACAACCTTACGCCTGCCTCCATTTTGCACATAACGGGCTTTGTGGCCCTTTGCGAGCTGTTTCTGGGCGTTGAGGCCCATTTCGCTCTGTGGAAGAGATTGTTCTGCCTTGTGCCTCGTTCTCACGAAGGGTCAATATATCAAGTGGGGCGAGCGAACTATAGTGCATCGCCAGGACGGATACTTATCCGGAACCCCAAATAAAGCGTCAGGACTGGCCCTCGGAATGGTTTTACATGGAGGGCGTCCGCTGCGGATCCTGTTCGGATCGGCCTTCGGCGTTAGCGCTCCCTCGAAGAAGCGCCTAAGCTGGCGCCCATGAGCCCCCAGAGGGAAAATGACCGGGGCGTCCTTTACTTGATGAGCGAATAAGATTACTAGCTCATGCCAGATTGACCATGATTGGAGTCATGGCAATCTGCATTATGAGGAGTGCAGCCGCTCCAATATAGGGGCCACCCATGTGGGACTTCAGCGGGGAGGGCGATGCCACCGCCATGGCCGCCAAAGGGCGGGATCGGTCACCGAACTGGTGAAGACCTTGTCTGCCATGTACAAAGGGGAGGAGGAGGATTTTCTCCGCATCAGTCCACTGAACGGGTTTTCTTCGAATAATCCTCGAAGTTGGGTAAGCAAACATATTTGTGGCCTATCTGGTCCATGTTCCCGTGGTTAAATATCTCATTTCATGGTTTCTACGCAGGAACTGCGCCGGGTCGTGGAGAAGATACACAGCCCACCCCCACAACCCGAGGATCCAGAACGGTCCCTCGATCGGGCCTCCGAAGAGGACCCGGATATAAAGGTGGAGCTGATCGACGGGGTGTTCCACCAACTTAGCATCGACAATGCTTTGGTTGCCATTACGGCCGACTACCCAGGATTATTTCCGGCCTCCCAGGTAACCGTGAGCGAAGTCCGGATACCATGACCCACCCGTGCTTTACTTCTAATCACCATGTATTTGATGGTGTTTCGCAGGGGGTGCCTTGAGCAGGAAGCCGAGCTCGCCGCGGCCGTCCAACAAGGGTAGCTCGGCCCGGTGAGCGTAAAGAAGTCGATGCGACTCGAGACGCCGCCCAAGCGGTATGATGTGCCATCGTGTTTTAAGGAGAGGTTCTGGGAGGCACTGCTGGCGCTCGTGGTTTTTCAGGAAAAAGCGCCGCGGACTGAATCCGGAGAAGTTGCCAATTGGACCTCCGCCAACCAGGCTCAAAAGCCGAGTCCGGAAGGGGTACAAACCACGAGGCGTCGTCGGATGCTCCTCCAACGGAGGATGCCGACAGACATCGTCCGCCACCAAGTCGGAGGTGGAGAGCGCCATGAATCATAGGCGCCGCCGGACTATTCTACGTGACATGTTTCTCCCAAGAGGCGTTGGGCGCCTTTAGTTCGGGAGAAGCGCACCTCCGTGCCGCTCAAGATGGCCTAGCGAGCCATGGAGGAGTATGTGAAAGACATACGGGTAAGGAATTTTGACGATTATATATGCCAAGAGCCCCGAGACTTAAAATAGTTAGGATAACCGATTTAAGGATCATTTGAAATCTGAGTTCATACCAAAAGAATACCCATTTGTCCCGGGAGCTTGAAGAGTGCAAGGCCCAACTTGAGGCCGCCTTTGGCATGACAAGGAAGCCATGAAGACTCCCTCTGGTAATATATGCCCTTCAAAGTAGAAGTAGTTTCGCAAAGTGCGGCGTGTGCATAAATCTGACGTTAACATTGCAGATAGCGCCAGGATGGATCCGGACAAGCAACAGCTCCTGTGCCAGCTAAAGGCCGGCGAGAGTGTGCTTACGAGGGTGCGCAGGAGGAAAAAAACTCCAAGATGCCAACACCCAACTGGGTGAGGAACTAAAGGATGTTCGTGCCCAGTTGTCTGACTCCGTAAAGGAGAATCGACGGCTTCATCGCGACATTTTCAGTAAGTGCTTAAACGAACTTTGAAAGAGTTCGGCGAGGAAGGCGACTAACATAAACATGTATGTAGGTTTGCTCATGGGTCGTCCTGAGGAGGAGATGCCCAGTTCTTGGTGATCTTCTTCCCGAATTGCGTCATTTGCACGAGCGAGTTCGGCGGTGATGAAAAGCGTCGCCGAGCCTTGTGGCCATCTATCTCCCTGCCGAAGGCATTGGGGAGCTAGCGAGCGGCTTCAAGAACGCAATGGCGCTTCCGGCTATGGAAGATATCGGCATGCCGTCAAAGGCGCCCAGGAGGCCTAGGCCATGGTAAAGGCAGCGGTACGAAGGCTGACCCAAACAACATGGCCGAGGTCGGACTTGTGGGGCCTGATGGGAAGGAGATCCTGTAAGCTTAGTGTCTGACCAAGTAGAATTGGCCGCCAAGTATTCCCAACAAGATTGTAAATTAGATAGCCTATTAGATGGCATTGAGGAGGAATACAATTAGTCAAGTTGACTATGTAATTGAATATGACATGAAAAATGTCTTCTAGCCGGATTGTAGATCGTTTGTCATAGCGGACCTTTTAAGCTTCGACCTTGGGACCCAATAGTGCAGGTGTGTCCGAATACCCTCAGCGGTTATGTAAGAACCGGGGCATGCATGGAGACAAAGGCGTAGGGGTCATTATTGCTGTATCGGACAAGTGCCCAACTAGTTATGTTATATTACATGGATAGTAAGAAACATCTTTCGGGAGAATAGTTCCGTTAAGGGTTCCTTTCCACAGGAGGCATGCCCTAAAGTGCATGTCCAAACTGCTAAGAAAGCAGAAAATCATCACGAGGGGCAGATGGATAAATAGTTAAAATCATCTTTCAGTTCACCGACCGAATATTCCCTTAAGAACGCTAGCTTTCGGCTTCACCCGATCGAGGTACACATCCGGGTGACCGGCGTGATAACAATCGCAGAGGTGCTCCCTTTACCACCTAGCCGAACAATCGGGAACGTAGTGGTAAGCACAGGAGTCAGGCAACCCGGCTTGGCTAAAACTTAAGTCATATCGATGCATATAATGGTGAGTAAAAGGTACATGCGGAAGTTTGACACATGTGTTGGGCATGAAGCCCGTATAAATAAGCTTCTGTTAAAGAACCCCCAGGTATAATGAGCGCGGACAACACGTCAAGTATGTGCGAACAAAGCACAAACGAGCCTCTAAAGGCTTCTAGAAGAAGGAGGAGGAAGGAGAGAAATAAAAGACGGCGAAAATAGAAAATGTGGACGGAGGAAGGAGATGAACTCGGAGTTCGGCGCTTAGGCGTATAATCTTCGTAGACGGGCTGCGTTCCATGGGTTCAGCTCGAGTCGGTTATCCGATGCGTTTCGCAGACGGTATGCTCCGCCGGTCAGGACCTGGTCGATGATGAAGGGACCTTCCCATTTAGGCTTGAGTTTGTCCTTTTTCTTGTCCGTGAGCGTAGAACTAGTTCGCCAACGTTGTAAGCTTTGGCCCGTACTTCCTGATTTGATATCTTCGAGCCTCTTTGTTGATAAAATGCAGAACGAGCTTTTGCCACGTCGCGCTCCTCCTCCAATGCGTCCAAACTGTCCTGCCGATCGAGCTCGGCTTCTCTTTCTTCACACATGGGCATGCGAGGTGAATCATGCATTATGTCGTAGGGCAAGACTGCTTCTGCGCTGTACACCATATAAATGGTGTGAATCCGGTAGTACGATTCGGCGTGGTCCGCAGCCCCCAGAGTACGGAGTCGAGCTCCTCAACTCAGTGCGTGTTAGATTCCTTGAGGGACCGCACTAGTCTGGGTTTAATGCCACTCATGATTAGACCGTTTGCTCGCTCGACTTGACCGTTGGTTTGAGGGTGATAGACTGAGGCGTAATCGAGCTTGATGCCCATGTTTTTGCACCATAATTTGACCTCATCGGCCGTGAAGTTGGTGTCGTTGTCAGTGATGATACTGTGGGGGACGCCGTAACGGTGCACTACTCCTGATATGAAGTCTATCACCGGCCCGGATTCGGCCGTTTTAATAGGCTTGGCCTCTATCCATTTGGTGAATTTATCCACCATGAACAATAGGTATTTTTGCTTGTGGGTTCCTCCCTTAAGGGGTCCAACCATGTCTAGCCCCCAGGACCCATGAGCGGCGGTGATGGGTATAGTTTTGAGGCGGTGGGTGGCATGTGGCTTTGGTTAGCAAAAAGCTGGCAACCGACGCATCGTTGGACTAAATCATGCGCATCTGCCCGGGCCGTCGCCCAATAAAATCCTGTACGGAAGGCCTTGCCTACAAAGGCCCGGGCTGTGGCGTGGTGCCCACCCAGTCCGGCATGAATTTCAGCCAGGAGGTTTTGCCCTTCATCTTCGGAGATACACCTTTGAAGGACTCCTGTTGTGCTTTTCTTATAGAGCTCTCCCTCATGGACTTCATAGGCTTTGGATCGCCGTACTATGCAGCGAGCCTCATTTTGGTCTTCGGGGAGTTCCTGCCTAGTTAGGTAGGCTAGGAATGGTTCCGTCCGCAGGGGTGATAACCGCCATTATTTCATGGGCGGAGGTGTGATCTCGTTGGCGAGCCTCCGATTGTGTCGAGTGTTCATGTCGAGCGATGCGGTTGGGTCCGGATTGTTATTTCGGACTCCCTTTCCCATAAATACGGATGGCTTGAACAGCCGTTCGAGGAAAGATGTTGGGCGGGACGGCATCGCGTTTTGCGCCGATGCGTGCCAATACGTCCGCCGCCTGGTTGTTATCCCGGGCTATATGATGAAATTCGAGCCCTTCGAACCATGCTGCATTTTTAGGACCACATTGCGGTACGCTGCCATTTTCGGATATTTGGCATCAAAGTCTCCGTTTATTTGATATATCGCGAGGTTTGAATCCCCGCGCACCTCTAGGCGTTTAATGCCCATGGAGGCGCCATCCGGAGGCGTGCGAAGGGCCTCGTGTTCGGCTGCGTTGTTGGAGTCCGTATACACTATCTCAAGGACGTATTGGACTGTGTCCCGGTTGGGGACGCGTCGATGACGCCAGCCCCCAGGCCGCCAACATTTTGGAGCCGTCAAAGTGCATGATCCAATTGGAGTATGCGTCATACTCTTTAGGGAGTTCGGCTTCGGTCCATTCGGCCACGAAGTCGGCCAAAACCCGCGACTTAATAGCTCATCGTTGCTTATAGGTTATGTCGAATGGAAGGAGCCCTATGGCCTGTTTAGCAATCCGGCCCATCGCGTCGCGGTTGTTTATAATGTCGTTAAGAGGTACTTCGGAGGCTACCATTATTGAACACTCTTGAAAGTAGTGTCGCGGCTTCCGGGATGCCATGAACACCGCGTATGCTATCTTTTGATAATGTGGGTACCGGGACTTGCATGGAGTTAGGACAGTGGACACATAGTAAACCGGTTTTTGAAGAGGGAACCTGTGTCCGTCCGTTTCTCGTTCGACGACGAGCACTGCGCAGACAACTTGATGTGTTGCGGCGATATATAATAGCATTGGTTCGCTAATGTTGGGCGCAGCCAGGACAGGATTTGTTGCCAATATGGCTTTTATTTCTTTGAGTCCGGCCGTGGCGGCATCCGTCCACTCAAAGTGTTTGGTGCGCCGGAGGAGGCGGTAAAGGTGTAACGCCTTTTGTCCCAAACGGGAAATAAAGTGGCTTAGAGCCGCTACGCATCGATCAATTTTGTATTTGTTTGAGGTCTTTTGGAATATCCAATTGTGTGAGCTCGGATCTTGGCTGGGTTTGCTTCAATTCCTCTACGGACACAATGAAGCCCAAGAGCTTTCCTACCGGAACGCCAAGACGCATTTACGGATTGAGCTTAATGTCATATTTTGGAGATTGTCGAATGTGAGCCTCAAGTTGTCTACTAGAGTTTCGACATGCTTGGATTTGACGACCAAGTCATCTACATATGCTTCCTTTGTTTTGCCGATCTGGTTTGCGGACATGTCCGAATCATGCGTTGATATGTTGCGCGGCATTTTTGAGCCGAAGGGCATTGTGTTGAAGCGAATGGGCGTATGGAGTGATGAATGCTGTTGCGGCTTGGTGCGGCTCCGCCATCTTGATTTGGTGGTAGCCGGAATTACCCGTCGAGGAAGCACAATGAGTCGTGTCCTGCAGTAGCGTCGATAATTTGATCAATGCGAGGGAGGAAGGGATCCTTTGGGCAAGCCTTATTAAGGTCTTTGAAATCAACACATAGGCGCCCAGGATTTATCCTTCTTTGGTACCATCACCAGATTTGCTAGCCAGTCCGGATGTTTTATATCTCTGATGAATCCGGCTTCCAGAAGTTTAGCTAGCTCCTCTCCCATGGCCTGTCTCTTGGGTTTGGAAAAGCGCTGAAGAGCCTGTTTAAACTGGCTTGAATCCTTTTAGGGTATTTAGGCTGTGCTCGGCCAGTCGACGTGGGATTCCTGGCATGTCTGAAGGGTGCCAGGCAAAAATGTCCCAGTTTTCTCGTAGAAATTCTCGTAGTGGGGTGTCTACATAGTGCCTCGAGGGCTAGTGCGGCTGTCTTGTTTTCGGCGCGGAGTGCTATGTTCGGATCACTAGCGAGAGTGATGATTCCGTTACGTACGGGCATTTTAAGCTTCATGTACCCATAATGGGGTATAGCTTGAAAAATTGTGAATGCCTCTCGCCCTAATAAAGCGCGATATCTGCTGCTGAACGGGGCCACTTGAAATGTGACCTCCTCGGACCTGTAATTGTCCGGAGAGCCGAACACTACGTCCAGTGTGATTTTTCCTGTGCAGCATGCTTCCCGGCTAGGGATTATTCCTCTAAAGGTTGTGCTGCTTCGCTCAATGCGGTTCCAGTCTATTTCCATTTTTGGAGGGTTTCCTCATAGATGAGGTTTAGTCCGCTGCCGCCATCCATGAGTACCTTAGTAAAGGCGAAGCTCCACTATTGGACCGAGGACCAATGCGGCTGGTGCTCGGGCTGTTCGAGTTTGGGTTAAATCACGGCATTAAAGGTAATAGCCGTGTCACTCCATGGATTTATTGTGGCTACTTGGTAGACTTCGGCAAGGTTGCGGAGTGTTCGTTTCCGCATGTTATTTGATGCGAAAGTCTCGAATACTATTAATACCGTACTGGTGTTGCTGCGCTGGGATTCTGAGGCTAGAAGCTCTTCGCCACTCTTGGCCACCTGCCGTAGTATCCAACATGCTCGATGGCTATGAGTTGGAGTGGCGCCCTCTGTGCTATGAATTTTGCAGGGTCCGTTTAGCCAACCCTCGATGCGGTTCCGTGCCCTTTAGGGGGTTTTTGTTTTTTGATGTTTAACCCAGGTGCTTGGTGATGATGCACCCTTTTATTTTGGACTAGGGCTGTATTCGGGGCCGGATTATCACAAAATTTACTTTCGGTTTTCCAAGCACTCTCCATCGCATACAGTACTTTTGTACTATGGTCACCAAGTCGACCAAAGCGTGTAATTTGGAGACGACTTATGGCGTTTAGGATTCCCTTGTCCGTGCAATTATTGCAGAAAAGTGAGATTGCGTCCTCCTCTCGGCAGTCCTTTATCCTGTCCATAACCGGGAGGAATCTCGCCCGATAATGATGTACTGTTTCAGCGGGCTCTTACGAATTCGGGATAGATCGCTAATGTTTGGGTGGGCGGGTGGAACTAGATCCGGAACCCCGTTCAATTTAAGACTCAGGGGCCAAGAAGTTTCCGAACTTGGAAGTTTGGATTTTTGAATGCTATCCAATGAATCCAACCCGTCGCCTGACTTTAAGTTCAGGGCTTGCTCGACATCCGTCCCTCTGCGGGAATCCGGCATGGAGGGATCCGGAATCCGGACGTAGCTAGTCCTTAAGATAGAAGAAGAATCTCCGTATTGCTCCTCTATGACAGCAACATGATGGGTAGCCTGGGGAGAGTTGATCTCTCTCATATCGGTTTTAGGCCCGATCTGGTCATAGTCTGTGGCGACTCCCAGGGCGGCGATGCGATCCAAGAGCTCGTTTACGGAGGAGAGCTCGATCGGATCTAACTGCTCGGCAAGTTCCTAGTTAACGTGAAGATTGGTTTCGATGACCCGAGAAGTCAACGTCGGTAGCGGTGGCGAACTGGCGGTCATAAGAAAACCACCTAACGAAGAGTTCGACCCGGTGGCCAAGGCTCCTTTGGCGATAGTATCGTCTTTAAAGGCGGGATGAGGCATCCTTCCCGATGGCGGCGACACAGAGGAACTCTCAATGAAAGCACCAATGTCGGTGTCAAAACCGGCGGATCTCGGGTAGGGGGTCCCGAACTGTGCGTCGAGGCGGATGGTAACAGGAGACAAGGGACACGATGTTTTTACCCAGGTTCGGGCCCTCTCGATGGAGGTAATACCCTACTCCTGCTTGATTAATATTGATGATATGGGTAGTACAAGAGTAGATCTACCACGAGATCGTAGAGGCTAAACCCTAGAAGCTAACCTATGGTATGATTGTTGTTAGATCCCTACGGACTAAAACCCTTCGGTTTATATAGACACCGAATAGGGTTAGGGTTACACAGAGTCGGTTACAATGGTAGGCAATCTACATATCCGTATTGCCAAGCTTGCCTTCCACGCCAAGGAAAGTCCTATCCGGACACGGGACGAAGTCTTCAATCTTGTATCCTCATAGTCCAGGAGTCCGGCCAAAGATGATAGTTCGGCTATGCGGACACCCCCTAGTCCAGGACTCCCTCAGCAGGGAAGTTGACGTCGACCCGCATGCTGCCATTCCTGCAGCCCCTCATGTGCAGCCTCAGAGCCTTTGGCGGGTCGAGCTCCATCTGCCGAGCGAACGGAGTAGGGAGACGAAGACGATGGCGCACTGGCCGGTTCAGCCTGATGACGAACTCGCGGGGCTGGTCTCCGGCGTGGCCATCCATTGGGGGAGGGACCGCTGGCGGAGGCGAGGCCGGTGCGCCACCTCGTCCTCCTTTTCCCCGAGCGCCATGGCGGCCTCGGCCTCGCCCCCTCCCCCTTCCTCTCACGGCCGGCTCCGCCGCCACGAGCTCTTAGGAAGGAGGGGCGCGCTGTCGAGCAGAGACCCTCGTCACCGCCATCGGAGTGCCGGTGCACCCTCTCACCATAGCAGAAGGAAAGAAGGAGCCAAGGTGGACGGAGATGAATGATGAAGGATTAAGGGGTGCGCTCCCCCTCCCCTTCTTATAAAGGGACAGGGCCGAGAGCTCGGCCGCCCCACTTAACCAATCCGGCCGCTAGGGGCTCAGGGAATAGATACTGACCCGCTGCTCCAATCAGCGACTGCCCGGTTTCCCGCATCGCCATTTAAGGCCCGTGCCCCCCCCCCCCCCGCGTCCACCGCCTGCCGTCTTCGAGGCATGGGGGACACGTGGCGAGCAAGCCAAAATCGAGGAGACAAGTGAGGCGACTGTTTTCCACTCCGTGATCGTGGGGCACGGGCGCCTTGAAGGCCACGACTCAAGTCCACTTAGTAAATGAGTCGCGCCCCTGCGTTTTCCTATTTTATGGGGAAGGCGCGAGCCGCCTCTTTACCACGATGTGGCGTGAGGGCTGCAACCGCCCCACGCATGCACGTCATGCGCGTGACCCCCGCATCGCGCATTCAACGCAGGTAGTGGGGAAGCGCAACGAGTGAGGGAGTTACTGCGGTAAAAAAATTCCACCGCGCGCGTGCCCGTGCGCCGTTCTGGGCCTGGCCCAATAACGCCCCGCGCTTATATGTGGCCCAGGCTCTGGGGCTCCTGTCGGTGTACAAAAGTAGGGGTCCCTTTTTGTACCCCTTTACTTATGCATGGGCAGTCGCAGCCCCACGCCCCTGGCCACTCTTGGCGGGGCGGAGGAAGCAAAGGCACAACACGACCAGACCAACGCCAAGCCGGAAACACAAAGAGCAGAAGGGCGAGGTGAACTCACCCGGCAAGGCCCTTGCCGGGGTAGCCTCCACAGCCCCGGCAAGAACCTTTCCAGGGCAACTTGCCCAACGCCGGCAGAGCTACCAACCTTGAGCCCGAGAGTTACAACGCCCTCAAACACATTGGAACCAAAGCTCAAGAGGTGCCTCCATGGTGGCATGCAGATCTTTGTGATGACGAAGAACATACAAGACTGGATGAGAATCAGAAGACGGGGATTGTCGGTGTCAAAACCGGCGGATCTCGGGTAGGGGGTCCCGAACTGTGCGTCTAGGCGGATGGTAATAGGAGACAAGGGACACGATGTTTTTACCCAGGTTCGGGCCCTCTCGATGGAGGTGATACCCTACTCCTGCTTGATTAATATTGATGATATTGGTAGTACAAGAATAGATCTAGCACGAGATCAAGGAGGCTAAACCCTAGAAGCTAGCCTATGGTATGATTGTTGTTCGTCCTACGGACTAAAACCCTCCGGTTTATATAGACACCGGATAGGTTAGGGTTACACAGAGTCGGTTACAATGGTAGGAGATCTACATATCCGTATTGCCAAGCTTGCCTTCCACGCCAAGGAAAGTCCATCCGGACACGGGACGAAGTCTTCAATCTTGTATCTTCATAGTCCAGGAGTCCGGCCAACGGTGATAGTTCGGCTATCCAGACACCCCCTAATCCGGGACTCCCTTATTAGCCCCCGAACCAGGCTTCAATGACAATGAGTCCGGTGCGTTGATTGTCTTTGGCATTGCGAGGCGTGTTCTTCTCGAAATTCCATATACTTGCCGAATAGTGTCCGGCTTCTGATAAATGCTGCGCTCCTTGGCTTCTACGCCCAAAAATGGCCATCTTCCACGTGTTTGAATGAATGCGAAAAGCCAGGGTATTTTTACACTTACCCCCCTAGCTGCGCAAATGAGCTGCCTATAAAAGGGGCGAGGATCTAGATCTGAGTCACACCATCCCCCTTTCGTGAGCTTTCATCGGAGCGCCTCTGACCAAAGCCCATTCCATCATGGACATTCGACGCGGCTCCACCTCTCGCGCTCCCAGCCCTCAGCCTGGAAATTGGGAGAGATGCTCAGTCCCGCATAGCGAGCTAGTTATACTCCAAACCAAGGGATTTCTTCCCCCGACCGTCATGGTTCCGGTTCGAGCCGGACTTGCCACCAACAAGGGCGGAAAGCAAGCGGAGAGTGTCCCCGATCCCTCTAAAGGAGAGCGGGTATGCTTCATCTCTTATCTAGTAAGAGGACTCGGATTTCCAATCCATCCGTTTTTCGGGGTCTCTTGGAGTTCTCTGACCTCGGTTGCACCACCTTACTTTGCCTCCATTTTGCACATCGCGGGCTTCGTGGCCTTGTGCGAACTGTTCTTGGGCGTCGAGGATCATTTCGCGCCGTGGAAGAGATTATTCTGCCTAGTACCCCGTTCTCATGAGGGGTCAATATATCAAGTGGGCGGAGCCGAACTATGGCGCATCGCCGGGACCGGATATCTATCAGGAACCCCGAAGAAGGCGTCCGAAGACTGGCCTTTGGAATAGTTTTACATGGAGGGCGTCCATTGCGGATCCTGTTCGGATCGGCCTTCCGGAGTTTAGTAATGCTCCTCGAAGAAGCGCCTAATTTGGCGCCCTCGGAGCCCAGACGGAAAATGACCGGGGCGTCCTTTACTTGATGAGCCGAATAAGGTTCTTGGCTCATGCCGGATTGACCATGATTGGAGTCATGGCAATCTGCATTATGAGGAGTGCAGCCGCTCCAATATAGGGGCCACCCCATGTGGGACTTCAACAGGAGGGCGATGCCACCCGCCATGGCCGCAAAGGGCAGGATCGGTCACCGAACTGGTGAAGACCTTGTCTGCCATGTATAAAGGGGAGGAGGAGGATTTTCTCCGTGTCAACCCACTGAGCGAGTTTTCTTCGAATAATCCTCGAAGTTGGTTAAGCAAACATCTTTGTGGCCTGTCCGATCCATGTTCCCGTGATTGAATATCTCATTTCATGGTTTCTACGCAGAAACTGCGCCGGGCTATGGAGAAGATGCATAGCCCGCCCCCACAACCCAAGGATCCGGAACGGTCCCTCGATCCGGCCTCCGAAGAGGATCCGGATATAAAGGTGGAGTTGATCGACGGGGAGTTCTACCAACTTAGCATCGACAATGCTTTGGTTGCCATTACGGCCGATTACCGGAATACTTCCAGCCTCGCGAATGGAGACCGAGGTCCCAATACTCTGATAATGACCCATCCGTGCTTATTTCTTGATCACCGTATACCAATGGTGTTTCGCAGGGGGTACCTTCGAGGCAGGAAGCCGAGCCCGCGGCGGCTAGCCAACAAGGGCCAGTACGGCCCCGCAGGCTAAAAAGAAGTGCGGTCCGGATCGAAACTCCGCAGCAACGGTATGGCGTGCCACCATATTCCCATGATTGATTCCTGGAAGGCATACTAACGTTGGTGCTCTTTTCAGGAAAAAGAGCGCTCGCCAGACTGAGTCCGGAGAGGTTGCCAATCGAACCTCCGCTAGCCAGGCTCCAAAGCCGGGTCCAGAAGCGGAGACGAGCATGAGGCGTGCGTCGGATGCTCCTCCGACAGAGGATGCCGACAGATTGTCTGCCACCAACTCTGAGGTGGAGAGCGCCATGAATCACAGGCGCCGCCGGACAGTTCTTCGTGACGCATGTTTCTCCCAAGAGGCCTTGAATGCCTTCAATTCGGGAGATGCGCACCTCCGTGCCGCTCAAGATGGTCTAGCCCGCCACGGAGCGATATGTAAAGGACATACTGGTGAGGAAATTTGTGATTATATATGCCAAGTAGCCCCGAGACTTCAAATAGTTAGAATAACTGATTTAAGGATCATTTGTTATGCAGGGTCTTACAAAAAGAGTACCCGACTGTCCCAGGAGCTTGAAGAATGCAAGGCCCAACTTGAGGCCACACTAGCCGCTACAGGGGGAGCCACAGAGACCCCCTTTGGTAATATATGCTTCAAAAGATAAATAATTTATGAAGTGCGGCGAGTGTGTAAATCTGACAAAAATATTGCAGATGGCCCGGGACTAGATCCGGACAAGCAACAGCTCTTGCGCCAGCTAAAAGCTGGCGAGAGCGTGCTTACGAGGGTGCGGCAGGAGAAAAATAACCTCCAAGATGCCAACACCAAACTGGGTGAGGAACTAAAGGATGCTCGTGCCCAGTTGTCTGACTCCGTAAAGGAGAATCGACGGCTTCGTCGCGGCATTTTCAGTAAGTGCTTGAGCAAACTTTGAAAGAGTTCAGCGAGGAAGGCGACTAACATAAACATGTATGTAGGTTTGCTCACGGTGTCGTCACGAGGAGGAGATGCCTAGTTCTTGGTGATCTTCTTCCCGAACTGCGTCGACTTCACGAGCGAGTTCGGCAGGTGATGAAAGGCGTCGGCCAGGCCTTGTGGCCATCTATCTCCCCTGCCGAAGGCATTGGGGAGCTAGCGAGCGGCTTCAAGGAGCACGGCGGCGCTTCCGAGCTATGGAAGATATCGGCATGCCGTCAAAGGCGCCGAGGAGGCTGGGCCATGGTAAAGACGCGGTACCACGAAGGTGACCCAAACCACATGGCGAGGTCGGACCTGTGGGGCTGATGGGAAGGAGATCCCTGTAAGCTTAGTGTACGGCCAAGTGGAATTGGCCGCCAAGTATTCCCAGCAAGATTGTAAATTAGATAGCCTATTAGATGGCATTGAGGAGGAATACAATGAGTCGAGTTGACTATGTAATTGAATATGACATTGAAAATGTCTTCTAGCCGGATTGTAGATCGTTTGTCATAGCGGACCTTTTCACTTCGACCTCGGGACCCAACAGTCCGGAGTGTGTCCGAATACCCTCGCGGTTATATAAGAACCGGGGCATGCGTGGAGACAAGGCGTAGGGGTCATTATTGCTGTATCAGACAAGTGCCCAACTAGTTATGTTACATTACATGGATAGTAAGAAACATCTTCCGGGAGAATAGTTCCGTTAAGGGTTCCTTTCATTTGGGAGGCATGCCCTAAAGTGCACGTCAAACTGCTAAGGAAGCGAGAAAATCATCTGGGGCAGATGGATAAATAGTTAAAAATCATCTTTCAGTTCACCGACCGAATATTCCCTTAAGAACGCTAGCTTTCGGCTTCACCCAGTCTGAGGTACACATCCGGTGACCAGCAAGAATAATCGAAGAGGTGCTCCCTTTACCACCTAGCCGAACAATCGGGAACGTAGGGGTAAGCACAGGAGCCAGGCAACCAAGCTTGGCCAAAACTTAAGTCATATCGATGCATATGATGGTGAATAAAAGGTACATGCGGAAACTTGACACATGTGTTGGGCATGAAGCCCGTATAAATAAGCTTCTGTTAAAGAAGCCCCCAGGTATAATGAGCGCGTACAGCGCGCCAAAGTATGTGTGAACAAAGCGCGAACGAACCTCTAAAGGCTTCATGGAGAAGGAGGAAGAAGGAGAGAAATAAAAGACAACAAAAAAATAGAAAATGTGGACGGAGGAAGGAGACGAACTTGGAGTCCGGCGCTTAGGCGTAGAATCTTCGCAGACGGGCTGCGTTCCATGGGTTCGGCTCGAGTCGGTTATCCGATGCATTTCGCAGACGGTATGCTCCGCCGGTCAGGACCTGGTCGATGATGAAGGGACCTTCCCATTTCGGATCGGCCTTCCGGAGTTTAGCAACGCTCCTCTGAAGAAGCGCCTAAGCTGGCGCCCGCGGAGCCCCCCGAGGGAAAATGGCCGGGACGTCCTTTACTTGATGAGCCGAATAAGATTACTGGCTCATGCCGGATTGACCATGATTGGAGTCATGGCAATCTGCATTATGAGGGGAGTGCAGCCGCTCCAATATAGGGGCCACCACATGTGGGACTTCAACGGGGAGAACGATGCCACCCGCCATGGCCGCAAAGGGCCGGGATCGGTCACCGAACTGGTGAAGACCTTGTCTGCCATGTACAAAGGGGAGGAGGAGGATTTTCTCCACGTCAGTCCACTGAACGGGTTTTCTTCGAATAATCCTCGAAGTTGGGTAAGCAAACATCTTTGTGGCCTGTCTGGTCCATGTTCCCGTGGTTAAATATCTCATTTCATGGTTTCTACGCAGGAAATGCGCCGGGCCGTGGAGAAGATACACAGCCCGCCCCCACAAACCGAGGATCCGGAACGGTCCCTCGATCCGGCCTCCGAAGAGGACCCGGATATAAAGGTGGAGCTGATCGACTGGGTGTTCCACCAACTTAGCATCGACAATGCTTTGGTTGCCATTACGGCCGACTACCCCGGATTATTTCCGGTCTCCCAGGTAACCGTGACCGAAGTCTGGATACCATGACCCACCCGTGCTTTATTTCTGATCACCACGTATTTGATGGTGTTTCGCAGGGGGTGCCTTGAGCAGGAAGCCGAGCTGCCGCGGCCGTCAACAAGGCAGCTCGGCCCAAAGCGTAAAAGAAGTGCGGTATGACTCGAGACGCCGCCGCAGCGGTATGATGTGCCATCGTGTTTTAAGGAGAGGTTCTGGGAGGCACACCGACGCCGTGGTTTTTCAGGAAAAAGCGCTCGGACTGAATCCGGAGAAGTTGCCAATCGGACCTCCGCCAACCAGGCTCAAAAGCCGAGTCGGAAGGGGGTACAAAGGCAGGCGTCGTCGGATGCTCCTCCAACGGAGGATGCCGACAGACTGTCCGCCACCAAGTCGGAGGTGGAGAGCGCCATGAATCATAGGCGCCGCCCGGACTATTCTCGTGACGCATGTTTCTCCCAAGAGGCGTTGGGCGCCTTTAGTTCGGAGAAGCGCACCTCCGTGCCGCTCAAGATGGCCTAGCGAGCCACGGAGGAGTATGTGAAAGACATACTGTAAGGAATTTTGTGATTATATATGCGGTAGCCCCGAGACTTAAAATAGTTAGGATAACTGATTTAAGGATCATTTGAAATCTGAGTTCTTACCGAAAAGAATACCCGTTTGTCCCGGGGAGCTTGAAGAATGCAAGGCCCAACTTGAGGCCGCCGCAGACGCGACCGAGGAAGCCATGAAGACTCCCTCACGGTAATATATGCCCTTCAAAGTAGAAGTAGTTTCAAAGTGCGGCGTGTGCATAAATCGACATTAACATTGCAGATAGCGCCGGGATGGATCCGGACAAGCAACAGCTCTGTGCCAGCTAAAGGTCGGCGAGTGTGCTTACGAGGGTGCGGCGGAGAAAAATAACCTCCAAGATGCCAACACCCAACCGGGTGAGGAACTAAAGGATGTTCGTGCCCGGTTATGCGACTCCGTAAAGGAGAATCGGCGACTTCATCGCGGCATTTTCAAGAAGTGCTTAAACGAACTTTGAAAGAGTTCGCGAGGAAGGCGACTAACATAAACATGTATGTAGGTTTGCTCACGGTGTCGTCTGAGGAGGAGATGCCCGATTCTTGGTGATCTTCTTCCCGAATCAAGGCTACCGCATTTAACGAAGTTTGGCAGGTGATGAAAGGCGTCGCCAGTGCCTTGTGGCCATCTATCTCCCTGCCCGAAGGCATTGGGGAGCTGGCGAAGCGGCTTCAAGGAGCAATGGCGCTTCCGACTATGGAAGATATCGGCCTGCCGTCAAAGGCGCCCAGGAGGCCTAGGCCATGGTAAAGACGCTGCACACGGTTGTCGACCCAAACCACATGGCCGAGGTCGGACCTGTGGGGCCTGATGGAAAGGAGATCCCTGAAAGCTTAGTGTACGGCCAAGTAGAATTAGCCGCCAAGTATTCCCAGCAAGATTGTAAATTAGATAGCCTATTAGATGGCATTGAGGAGGAATACAATTAGTCGAGTTGACTATGTAATTGAATATGACATGGAAAATGTCTTCTAGCCGGATTGTAGATCGTTTGTCATAGCGGACCTTTTCGCTTCGACCTCGGGACCCAATAGTCCAGAGTGTGTCCAAATACCCTCGCGGTTATGTAAGAACCGGGGCATGCATGGAGAAAAGGCGTAGGGGTCATTATTGCTGTATCAGACAAGTGCCCAACTAGTTATGTTATATTACATGGATAGTAAGAAATATCTTTCAGGGAGAATAGTTCCGTTAAGGGTTCCTTTCCCTGGGAGGCATGCCCTAAAGTGCATGTCCAAACTGCTAAGAAAGCAGAAAATCATCTGGGGGCAGATGGATAAATAGTTAAAGATCATCTTTCAGTTCACCGACCGAATATTCCCTTAAGAACGCTAGCTTTCGGCTTCACCCAGTCTGAGGTACACATCCGGCTGACATGGCAGTAACAATTGCAGAGGTGCTCCCTTTACCACCTAGCCGAACAATCGAGAATGTAGTGTTAAGCACAGGAGCCAGGCAACCCGGCTTGGCCAAAACTTAAGTCATATCGATGCATATAATGGTGAGTAAAAGGTACATGCGGAAGTTTGACACATGTGTTGGGCATGAAGCCCGTATAAATAAGCTTCTGTTAAAGAACCCCCAGGTATAATGAGCGTGGACAACGCGTCAAGTATGTGGGAACAAAGCGCAAACGAGCCTCTATAGGCTTCAAGAAGAAGGAGGAGGAAGGAGACAAATAAAAGACGGCGAAAATAGAAAATGTGGACGGAAGAAGGAGACGAACTCGGAGTCCGGCGCTTAGGCGTATTATCTTCGTAGACGGGCTGCGTTCCATGGGTTCGGCTCGAGTCGGTTATCGGATGCGTTTCGCAGACGGTATGCTCCGCCGGTCAGGACCTGGTCGATGATGAAGGGACCTTCCCATTTAGGCTTGAGTTTGTCCTTTTTCTTGTCCGCAGCGTAGAACTAGTTCGCCAACGTTGTAAGCTTTGGCCCGTACTTCCCTGCTTTGATATCTTCGAGCCTGCTGTTGATAAAATGCATAACGAGCTTTTGCCACGTCGCGCTCCTCCTCCAATGCGTCCAAACTGTCCTGCCGATCGAGCTCGGCTTCTCTTTCTTCATACATGCGCACGCGAGGTGAGTCATGAATTATGTCGCAGGGCAGGACTGCCTCTGCACCGTACACCATAAAAATGGTGTGAATCCGGTAGTACGATTCGGCGTGGTCCGCAGCCCCCAGAGTACAGAGTCGGGCTCCTCAAGCCAGTGCGTGTTAGATTCCTTGAGGGACCGCACTAGTCTGGGTTTAATGCCGCTTATGATTAGACCGTTTGCTCTTTCGACTTGGCCATTGGTTTGAGGGTGATAGACTGAGGCGTAATCGAGCTTGATGCCCATGTTTTTGCACCATAATTTGACCTCATCGGCCGTGAAGTTTGTGTCGTTATCAGTGACGGTGAACTTCCCCTGATATGAAGTCTATCACCGGTCCAGATTCGGCCGTTTTAATAGGTTTGGCCTCTATCCATTTGGTGAATTTATCCACCATGACCAATAGGTATTTTTGCTTCTGGGTTCCCCCTTAAGGGGTCCAACCATGTCAAGCCCCTGCATCATGAACGGCCAGTGATGGGTATTGTTTTGAGGGCGTTGGGTGGCATGTGGCTTGGTTTAGCTAAAAGCTGGCATCCGACGCATCGTTGGACTAAATCCTGCGCATCTGCTCGGGCCGTCGGCCAATAAAATCCTGTACGGAAGGCCTTGCCTACAAGGGCCCGGGCTGCGGCGTGGTGCCCAACCAGTCCGGCATGAATTTCAGCCAGGAGGTTTCGCCCTTCCTCTTCGGAGATACAGCTTTGAAGGACTCCTGTTGTGCTTTTCTTATAAAGTTCTCCCTCATGGACTTTATAGGCTTTAGATCGCCGTACTATGCAGCCGCCTCATTTTGGTCTTCGGGGAGTTCCTGCCTAGTTAGGTAGGCTAGGAATGGCTCCATCCACGGGGCGATAACCGCCATTATTTCGTGGGCAGAGGGTGTTATCTCGGTGGCAGAGCCTCCGATTGTGTCAGAGTGTTCGGCGTCAGGCAGTGCGGTTGGGTCCGGATTGTTATTTCCGGACTCCCCTTCCCATAGTACGGATGGCTTGAATAGCCGTTCCAGGAAGATGTTGGGCGGGACGGCATCGCGTTTTGCACCGATGCGTGCCAATATGTCCGCCGCCTGGTTGTTATCCCGGGCTATATGATGAAATTCGAGCCCTTCAAACTGTGCTGACATTTTTAGGACCGCATTGCGGTACGCTGCCATTTTCGGATCTTTGGCATCAAAGTCTCCGTTTATTTGAGATATCGCGAGGTTCGAATCCCCGCGCACCTCTAGGCGTTTAATGCCCATGGAGATCGCCATCCCGGAGGCCGTGCGTATGGGCCTCGTATTCGGCTGCGTTGTTGGAGTCCATATACATTATCTGAAGAACGTATTGGATCAGATCCCGGTTGGGGACGTCGAGACGACACCAGCCCCGTGCCGCCAACATTTTGGAGCCGTCAAAGTGCATGATCCAATTGGAGTATGCGCCGTACTCTTTAGGGAGTTCGGCTTGATCCATTCGCCACGAAGTCGGCCAAAACCTGCGACTTAATAGCTCGTCGTGGCTTATAAGTTATGTCGAATGGAAGGAGCTCTATGGCCCATTTAGCAATCCGGCCCGTCGTGTCGCGGTTGTTTATAATGTCGTTAAGAGGTACTTCGAAGGCTACCATTATCGAACACTCTTGAAAGTAGTGTCGCAGCTTCTGGGATGCCATGAACACCGCGTATGCTATCTTTTGATAGTGTGGGTATTGGGACTTGCATGGAGTTAGGACAGTGGACACATAGTAAACCGGTTTTTGAAACGGGAACCGGTGTCCGTCCATTTCTCGTTTGACGACGAGCACCGCGCTGACAACTTGATGTGTTGCGGCGATATATAATAGCATTGGTTCGCCCACGTTACGCTGCCAGACCGGATTTGTTGCCAAAATGGCCTTTATTTCTTCGAGTCCGGCCGTGGCGGCATCGGGTCCACTCGAAGTGTTCGGTGCGCGGAGGAGGCGGTAAAGGGTAACGCCTTTTCTCCCAACGGGAAATAAAGCGGCTTAGAGCCGCTACGCATCGATCAATTTTTGTATTTGTTTGAGGTCTTTTGGAATATCCAATTGTGACAGAGCTCGGATCTTGGCTGGGTTTGCTTCAATTCCTCTACCGGACACAATGAAGCCCAGGAGCTTTCCGGCTGGAACGCCGAAGACGCATTTTTCTGGATTGAGCTTAATGTCATATTTTTGGAGATTGTCGAATTTGAGCCTCAAGTCGTCTACTAGAGTTTCGACATGATTGGATTTGACGACCACGTCATCTACATATGCTTCCACTGTTTTGCCAATCTGGTTTGCCAGACATGTCTGAATCATGCGCTGATATGTTGCGCGGCGTTTTGAGCCCGAAGGGCGTGTTAAAGCGAACGGGCCGTATGGAGTGATGAATGCTGTTGCAGCTTGGTGCAGCTCCGCCATCTTGATTTGGTGGTAGCCGAGCCTGCGTCGAAGAAGCACAATGAGTCGTGTCCTGCTGTAGCATCGATAATTTGATCAATTCGAGGGAGGGGGAAGGGATCCTTTGGGCAAGCCTTATTAAGGTCTTTAAAATCAACACATATGCGCCAGGATTTATCCTTCTTTGGTACCATCACTAGGTTTGCTAGCCAGTCCGGATGTTTTATATCTCTGACGAATCCGGCTTCCAAAAGTTTGGCTAGCTCCTCTCCCATGGCCTGTCTCTTCGGTTCGGAAAAGCGCCGAAGAGCCTGTTTGACTGGCTTGAATCCTTTTAGGATATTTAGGCTGTGCTCGGCCAGCCGACGTGGGATTCCTGGCATGTCTGAAGGGTGCAGGGCAAAGATGTCCCAGTTTTCTCATAGAAATTCTCGTAGTGCAGCGTCTACATCAGGGTTTAATTGTGCCCCAATGGAGGCCGTCTTTGCAGGGTCCGTTGGGTGGAATTGGAATTTGACTATTTCATCTGCTGGTTTAAAAGAGGTGGACTTGGATCTTTTGTCAAGTATCACATCGTCCCTGTTCACCGTGGATCGCATCGCAGTGAGTTCCTCGGCCGCTAGGGCTTCGGATAGTGCCTCGAGGGCTAGTGCGGCTGTCTTGTTTTCGCCTTGAGTGCTATGTTTGGATCACTAGCGAGAGTGATGATTCCGTTAGGTCCGGGCATTTTAAGCTTCATGTACCCATAATGGGGTATAGCTTGAAAAATTGTGAATGCCTCGCTTTGAATAAAGCGTGATATCCATCGCTGAGCAGGGCCACTTGAAATGTGACCTCCTCGGACCTGTAATTGTCCGGCGAGCCGAACACTACGTCCAGTGTGATTTTTCCTGTGCATCATGCTTCCCGGCTAGGGATTATTCCTCTAAAGGTTGTGCCGCTTCGCTCAATGCGGTTCCAGTCTATTTCCGTTTTTCGGAGGGTTTCCTCATAGATGAGGTTTAGTCCGCTGCCGCCATCCATGAGTACCTTAGTAAGGCGAAAGCCGTCCACTATCGGACCGAGGACCAATGCGGCCGGTGCTCGGGCTGTTCGAATTTAGGTTAAATCCGCATTAAAGGTAATAGCCATGTCACTCCATGGATTTATTGTTGCTACTTGGTAGACTTCGGCAAGGTTGCGGAGTGTTCGTTTTTGCATGTTATTTGATGCGAAAGTCTCGAAGACTGTTAACACCGTACTGGTGTTGCTAGGCTGGGATTATGAAGCTAGAAGCTCTTCGTCACTTTTGGCCACCTGCCGTAGTATCCAACATGCTCGAAGGATATATGTTGGAGTGGCGCCCTTTGTGCTATGAATTTTGCAGGGTCCGTTTAGCCAACCCTCCAATACGATTCCGTACCCTTTAGGGGGTTTTGGTTTTTTCGTGTTTAACCCAGGTGCTTGGTAATGATGCACCCTTTTATTTCGGACTAGGGATGTATTCGGGGCCGGATTATCCCAAAATTTACTTTCGGTTTCCACGCACTCTCCATCGCACAGTACTTTTGTACTATGGTCACCAAGTCAGCAAAGCGTGTAATTTATAACGACTTATGGAGTTTAGGATTCCCTTGTCCGTGCAATTATTGCGCATAAGTGGGATTGTGTCCTCCTCTCGGCAGTCCTTTATCCTGTCCATAACCGGGAGGAATCGGCCCGATAATGATGTACTGTTTCAGCGGGCTCTTGCCGAATTCGAGAGAGATCGCTAATGTTTGGGTGGGCGGGTGGAACTAGATCCGGAACCCCGTACAATTTAGGACTCAGGGGCCGAGAAGTTTCCGAACTCGGAAGTTTGGATTTTTGAGTGCTATCCGATGAATCCAACCCGCCGTCTGACTTTAAGTTCAGGGCTTGATCGACATCCGTCCCTCTGCGGGAATCCGGCATGGAGGGATCGGGAATCCGGACGTAGCTAGTCCTTAAGATAGAAGAAGAATCGCCGCATTGCTCCTCTATCACAGCAACATGATGGGTAGCACAGGAGAGTTGATCTCTCTCCGATCGGTTTTAGGCCCGATCCGGTCGTAGTCTGTGGCGACTCCCAGGGCGGCGATGCGATCCAAGAGCTCGTTTATGGAGGAGAGCTCGATCGGATCTAACTGTTCGGCAAGTTCCGAATTAACATGGAGATTGGTTTCGTTGGCTCGAGAAGTCATCGTCGGCGCGGCGGCCAAACTGGCGGTCATGAGAAAACCACCTAGCCGAAGCGTCTGGCTAGTGGCCAAGGCTTCTTTGGCGATAGTATCGTCTTTAAAGACGAGATGAGGCATCCTTCCTGACGGCGACGACACAGAGGAACTCTCAATGAAAGCACCATTGTCGGTGTCAAAACCGGCGGATCTCTGGTAGGGGGTCCCGAATCGTGCGTCTAGGCGAGATGGTAACGAGGAGACAAGGGACACGATGTTTTTACCCAGGTTCGGGCCCTCTCGATGGAGGTAATACCCTACTCCTGCTTCATTAATATTGATGACATGGGTAGTACAAGAGTAGATCTACCACGAGATCAAGGAGGCTAAACCCTAGAAGCTAGCCTATGGTATGATTGTTGTTCGTCCTACGGACTAAAACCCTCCGGTTTATATAGACACCGGATAGGTTAGGGTTACACAGAGTCGGTTACAATGGTAGGAGATCTACATATCCGTATCGCCAAGCTTGCCTTCCACACCAAGGAAAGTCCATCCGGACACGGGACGAAGTCTTCAATCTTGTATCTTCATAGTCCAGGAGTCCAGCCAACGGTGGTAGTTCGGCTATCCGGACACCCCCTAATCCGGGACTCCCTCAGGGATCCTTGGCGAGATCCTTGCCAAGGATACCCACGAGAGCCCCCCCCCCCCCTGTCACGACCGGTTTTTCAATAAAAATATTTATTGAACAACCGACCTATGAAGTCCAATATGAGGAAAAATCCCTCATACCGGTAGACAAAACTTTGATACAATAAGCCAGTAGCATTACAATATTAGAGGGTCGGACTGAAGATGCCCAACCAATTATTACAAACACCCGATAATTATACATGATGGCGGATATGACTCAACGGTGTGGGGTGGAAATACTACTGACTCGAGATGTGAGTGGTTTGTGGAATAACACAGTGGGGTGGTTAATAAGTCTACTGCACTGGCGGCTCATCGAGCGTCGAGGTGAGGCTCGATGAATTTATTTGGGTAGCGGAAGCGGATATATCACAATGACCAATCTAGGGGTCGCACGAGACTGATTGGGATTCCTCTAGGCATCGGACTCGCTATCAAACTCTTCATCCATGAGATCGCCTTCACAAGATTCCGCCAAATCAACAAGCCAGGTGAGTACTTTGGAAGTACTTGCAAGACAGTTCGGACAAAAGATATAACAAATGAAATGCATGAATGCGTCATGATTAATTTTCAACAATGCTCAATGTAATCAGTATAGCAAAGTAAATAAGAAAGGGAATCGACGGTAGTCCGCTCGAAAACCCAAAGAAGATAAACTCAAAACTGATCGAGTGTCTGAAGCAACGCCTCGAAGGGTGAACAAATAAGTAAAACATGCCACAGTCGGGTGTCTGAGCGACACCTCATAAAGGGCTTATATTGAAATAAAAATACATGAGTGCCGCAGTCGGACGTCGGAGCGACATCACAAAAAGGGCTTATAATAAAAGTAAACAATAACAATGCCGCAGTCGGACGTCGGAGCGACATCGCAGAAAGGGCTTATAATGAATTTAAATAACAACAATGCCGCAGTCGGACGTCTGAGCGACATCGCAGAAAGGGCTTATAATGAAATTAAATAACAACCATGCCACAGTCGGACGTCTGAGCGACATCGCAGAAAGGGCTTATAATGAAAATAAATAACAACAATGCCGCAGTCGGACGTCTGAGCGACATCGCAGAAAGGGCTTATAATTCATTATTCATAACTGACAAGATATAGTGCTCACGGAAAATATCCATCACAAGACAATAAGCGGGTTAGTCCATTCACGGAAATAAACATTTAATACTCAGCTGGTTCTCAGGAGTTTCTGTCACCGAGACTGACACTTGACAAGATGAGATGAACACGGTACTTGGATATGAATAAGATGAATTCAAGAATTTTGACTCTGCAGAGTTTGTACCAAAATTGTCCACAGCCAACGGATTTCCGTAGTCACGAAGGACTAGTTCCGTTTACGGTATTTAGGAAGAAACACAACTAGCTAGTACACACCCATCATACCTCACGTTGCCAAGAATCACCCTAGACAGCGTTTAAGAAAAACTTTGAGACGGGAGATCACAATCTCGAATAGCATGGGATCAAATTTATATCACAGCAGCTCTAAGGGTGCCCCCTCTCGGTCCCAACCGGAAACACCCATGCCCCCTTACCGGATGAAAGGCTTTAATCCAGGGCCATGGAACCTTCATCCCGGCCTCTCGATTTGGTGTGTACCAGGAAGTGGTTTGCAACTTACTCAGCTGTATCCCTTGCGAGAAACAGGGGGTAGTATGAACGGGAAGACGGACCGGAATTCTGACTGATTTGTGTTGACACGTGGTCAACGATCTGGCATAAGCCTGGCATGCTACAACACTGCCATCTTACCCATACTCACGCCAACTCATGGCCATGCAACAAGTTTCCTACAACTCATGGATTTACCGAGCTCATTAGCCTCAACTTTTATGAGAGAAACTATCATCGAAATGCTCATGAACGTGCCATGATAAAATAAATAATGGAAACATGCCCAGACACTCATCATATCAAAAGTTCAAACTTTGCTTGCCTGGTTCGGAGTAGTCGGGGTCTAGCTCGGCGAACTTCGTGGTTCCGTCACCTCATTCGGTATCTACGGTACACAAAATACACGCGCTAACGTAAATACCGTGGGTCACAGAAATTTAATCCAAATATTTTCCAGATAAACAAGATAAAAAACTAGACAAAAATTTGAAGAGGACAGAAAAAGAATCTCTCAAAAATTCCTTTCTGTTAAAAAGTTATAAGGGTTTTGGTCCAGGGACCTCTCTGTAATGAAACAGAAAACTACCAGGGGGCTTTGCAGAAAAGTCCAGAAAAACGGTTCAGAGTGGAAGCGTATTTGCCAAAATGCACGCTTTCGACGATTCAAAAAAGAGAGGTGACGGCGGGTCCCACCCGTCAGTTTGAAATTTCAAGCGAGGAGGCGGGACTCGTCGGCGCCGAGAGTCATGGTCGCCCATGATCCACGGCGAGGCAGGGAGATCGGAGGGTACCTCCGTGTTCAGGGCGCCATTCCGCGTATGTGGGTGGTGGTGGTGGTTGTCGGCGAGTACCACGTCGATGGCGACGCTTGCTCCGGCGGACGGCGGTTCGGGTGGTCGTGGATCTCGTCGGAGAGAGCTGCGGAGGTGGAATCGAGGAGGGGGTTACACTCGTGGTAGCATGAGAGGGTAGCTGACGAGGTTAGGGCACCGGAGATGACCTCACCGGAGTGAATCGCGGTGGAGGCCAAGGCGGAAGGAAGCGGCCGGAGTCGAGGAAGAAGAGCTCCTCGAGGCCCTTCCAGGGGCTTGGCGAGTACTAGCGAAGTGGTGGAGGTGTGCGGGGGCGAGAGCAAGCTCGGGGGGTGCTATTTATAGCCGGCCCGAGTCGGTTGCCGAGAACGGGGTTCTCCGGCGAAGTTTACGGCGGCGTAGGGTGGTGATCGGGGAGGTTCAGAGGTTGAGCGTCGTCATGGGGGTTCCCTGGTTCCGTTTAGGTGATAACCGCGTCGGAATTTGGTTGCTTAGGGCGAGCTCGACGGAACGGGCGGCGCGGGCCCGTCGGCGGCAGGGAACGCGCTCTGTGCGTGCTAGGCCACGGCGACGATGCTGCATGCGTGCGCTGGCAAGGAAAAGGCCACGCGGGGCTACCAGGAGGTTTGGGCGGCGCCGAACGGCGTTATGCCGCCGTTCTGCTCCCTGTCGGCCGCTCTGGTGCTTCGCCGCAAGAAGACACGCCGCCAGCGGCCAGTGGTGCCACCGACGCCAGAACGCACCAAGCACGCGTGTGAGGCTCGGACAAGCAGGCTAGGCTGCGAGCAACGTGCCAAGTGCACTGGGCATGTGACTGAAACTCAGCGGAGATCGACACCGAACTCTGAACTTAAGCGAAGATGAACAGAAATAGTGCATGCAAGGTGCTCGACCAATGATTTAGGCATGTAGGGATTTTTCCTTGAGCTGGTTTTTGGTGGAGGGGCCTCTCATTGCATCTAGAGGCTGCCTGAATTTTTGTGGAATTTTTGGAGTAGAGAAGATATGAATTTCACCAAATTTGACAAATCTGGTCCAAACTTGCGGAGACTAGAATTTGAAATATTTGAACAGGGGAGGAGTGGATCTTGATTGATCTAGGTTGTGGGTACCAAGGACTATCCAGGGGAGTTGGTTTGAGGTCAAAACTCAGATGCATTAAGGTACTTGCTTTGCAAATTACCTAGGCTCAAAATAATAGACATAAAAGATTTGGGAGGAGAATTAATTGAAATAAAATTAAGAAAACGGTTGAGCTTGTTGAAACAGAATGTTTGGATTTCCCAAGGTGGAATGAGAGATTTTTGGGAAGATTTTACCATGTGGTGCATGGTAAAAATCATGAGTGGTTTCAAATATTGGAGAGGATGCAAAACTCCTAGAGTTTCTTTTTGAAAGAAAAAATAAATTTCAAAGATCTTTCTTGAAGTTTTGAGAAGAGGGCAATCAGAAGAAAAATTTAAAAACCAAACACCAGGGCTGAAGGAGATGCAAAAACAAAATATTTGCTAAAGGGAAAAAAACTTTTGAGAGAGATTTTTGGAAGGGTTTAGAAGACCTTCTTCAAATCCAACAAAAAATTTGAAGAAAACCAGAAGAATATTTTTGGAGTGTCACAACACCTACCCCCTTAGGAAAAATCTCGTCCCCGAGATTCCAGCTGATCCTCAAATAATTGTGGGTGCTCTGTCCGAAGGAAATCCTCTCTTTCCCAAGTGGCTTCACTTTCGGTGTGGTTGCTCCGCTGAACTTTGAAGAACTTGATGGTTTTCTATCGGGTTCTCCTTTCAGACTCTTCCAAGATTTTTATCGGATGCTCCCGCTATGTAAGGTCTGGCTGCACGTCTATGTTTTTATGGGGTACTTGTTTCTCTGGGTTGCTTACGTGCTTCCTCAATTGGGAGACGTGGAATACGTCGTGGATGTTGGATAATTCTTCAGGTAAGTCTAGCTGGTAGGCCACCGTGCCTCTTCGTGCCACTATGCAGAATGGTCCGATGAATCTTGGTGCTAGCTTCCCTTTAATCTTGAATCTGTGCAGACCTCTCATAGGGGATACTCGTAGGTACACAAATTCATCGGGTTTGAAATTTACTCCACGATGCTTCTGATCATAATAACTCTTTTGTCGGCTTTGGGCTGTCTTGAGTCGGTCCTTAATTACCTTGACCTTATCTTCAGTCTCTTTGAGCAGGTCTGGGCCGAAGATATGGTTGTCTCCGGTTTCCGACCAATTTAGTGAGGTACGACATCTTCGCCCGTACAGAGCTTCAAATGGTGCCATTTGCAGGCTAGACTGATAGCTGTTGTTATATGCGAATTCTGCGTATGGTAAGCTCTCTTCCCAACTGGTCCCATAGGTGAGGACACATGCTCTCAGCATATCTTCTAGAATCTGGTTTACTCACTCAGTCTGCCCATCTGTCTGGGGATGGTATGCGGTACTGAATGCCATCTGAGTTCCTAGAGCTTGTTTTAAGTGATCCCAAAATCGGGAGACGAATTGAGTGCCTCTGTCCGAGATTATTTTCTTTGGGACTCCATGTAAGCAAAAGATACGGGAAAGGTAGAGCCTAGCAAGCTCGAGTGGTGTGTTGTCTTCACGGGATGAAGTGTGCTACTTTAGTCAGTCTATCAGTGATGACCCATATGGCATCATGTCCGTGTCGTGACCGAGGTAGTCCAACAATGAAATCCATTCCAATCTCGTCCCATTTCCACTCGGGTATCTTATTTGGTTGTAATAGCCCGGCCGATTTCTGGTGCTCGGCCTTGATGCGTTGACAAGAGTCACAACATGCAATAAACGTGGCTATGTCTCTTTTTATACCATGCCACCAAAATGTTTCCTGAAGGTCTTTGTACATTTTTGTTCCTCCAGGATGGATTGAATATGGAGCGGTGTGGCCTTCAGCCAGGATTTGTTTTAAGGTCATGGATATTTGGTACGCAAAGCCTATTTTCGTACCACAATATTCCTTGCTCATCAATAACAAATTTTGAGGCCTTGCCCAACTTCATCTTCCGTTTTATGCCTTCAATGCTGGGGTGTCCACGTTGAGCCTCTTTAACCTTCTCTATCAGGGTAGGCTGTAATTCTAAGTTCGACACACTGCCTTCGGTGACCACCATCAGATTGAGCTTTGCGAATTCCTGCTGGAATTCAGGTCTTAAGTTTGGCATGCTATCGTTGTCCGGACTGGGGTTCCGACTCAGAGCATCTGCTACAACATTTGCTTTGCCTGGGTGGTAGTGAATTCCAACATCATAATCCTTTACTAATTCCAACCAGTGTCGCTGCCGTAAATTCAGTTCTGGTTGTGTGAAAATATACTTGAGGCTTTTGTGGTCCGTGTATATTTCACAACGATTACCAAGTAAGAAATGTCTCCATTCCTTGAGTGCATGAATAACTGCTGCTAATTCCAGGTCATGAGTAGGATAATTTTCCTCATGCTTGCGATGCTGTCTGGAAACATATGTGACAACCTTGCCTTCTTGCATTAATACGCACCCGAGGCCCTTTCGAGATGCGTCACAAAATACCTCAAAATTTTGTGTATATCTGGCACAACCAGTATTGGTGTTGTCGTCAGTTTCCTCTTCATTTCTTGGAAACTTTTCTCGCAAGCTTCCGTCCATTCAAACTTCCTGTCTTTCTTGAGTAGTTGCGTCATTGGCTTTTCTATGGTAGAGAATCCTTCAATAAATCTCCTGTAGTATCCTGCCATACCCAAGAAACTTCGTACATCCGTCACGTTGGCTGGTGGCTTCCAGCCAAGTACGGCCTTGACCTTTTCCGGGTCTACGGCGATACCTTCTTGGGTTAGTACGTGGCCGAGAAAACCTACTTGCTTTAGCCAAAATTCACACTTGCTGAATTTAGCGTACAACTGATGTTTCCTGAGTTCTCCTAGTACAATCCGGAGATGTTCAGCGTGCTCTTCTGGTGTTTTGGAGTATACCAGAATATCATCGATAAATACCACAACAAACTTATCCATAAACTTCATGAATACTTTGTTCATGAGGTGAACAAAATATGCGGGGGCGTTTGTTAGTCCGGATGGCATTACGGTGAACTCATACAATCCGTATCTGGAGGTGAAAGCTGTCTTGGGAATATCTTCGGTTCGCACTTTCAGTTGATGGTATCCCGATCTCAAGTCAATCTTTGAGAATACCTTGGCCTTAGCGAGTTGATCGAATAAATCATTTATTCGTGGCATCGGATATTTGTTCTTGATTGTGACCATGTTTAGCGCTCGATAGTCTATGCACAATCTCAGTGTTCCATCCTTCTTTTTGGCAAACAAAATTGGTGAACCCCAAGGTGAGGAACTGGCTCGTATGTACCCTTTTTCCAATAATTCCTTTATTTGCTTCTTCAGTTCTACCAATTATGATGGTGCCATTCTGTGTGGTTTCTTGTATATGGGAGCGGTTCCGGGTGCTAGCTCAACGCTAAATTCTATCTCTCGATCTGGTGGCATGCCTGGTAGCTCTTCGGGAAACACATCTAGAAATTCACACACCATCGAACCTTGCTCAATTCGAAATATCCACCTTGTTCAATCTCGGTTGCGGGATATTTTTCTTTCCTTGGCTGAAACCTTTATGTTCTTCCCGTGGTGATGGGTGAGAATTACGGTCCTGTTGAAGCGATCAATAAAACCTTTGTTGGTGGTTAACCAATCCATCCCTAAGATGACATCCAGTCCTTTATTTTCCAACATGATAAGGTTTATGCGTGAAACTTTAACCCTTCAAACTCGATAACCACACCACAGCAATAATTACGGGTAACTTGCTTAACTCGGGGACTTGACGATCATAGATTTTCCCAAGGGAAGCATCGAAAAATTATTTTGCAAAGCAAAACTTTTCGAAACGAATGAGTGAGAAGCTCGTAATCAAAACAAAACCATGGCAGGTATTGTGTTGATGAGGAATCGCACTGATGCACGATATCTGGGGCATTTTGTGCTTCCTCTTTGGTCACGTGGTTCAGATGACCCTTCATGTGGTTTTTATTTGGGTTGAAGTTGTTGCGCTTTGGCGCTGAATTATTGCCTCCGTTGTTCGGCTTTGGTGTCGAGTTCCTTGGCTTGGGGCACTGCTTGGTATAGTGCCCTTCTTCTCCACAAGCGTAACAGGTAACGCTTGGGCGGTATGTGAACTCCTTGTCCCTTGCATGGAAATTCTTGATTGGGCGTGAGACGCTTGTCGTGGGTTTGGGTGTCCAGTTTTTACGAAGATCTGTCTTCTTTGCGGTGGTTGCGGGTGTGTTTAGTCTGGTCCCTCTTCCGCTATGGAAATCTTCTAAGCTGCGTCTCTCATTTTCCAAGGTAATGGCCTTATCCACCAGCGTCTTAAAATCTGGAAAGGTGTGTACGACCAATTGGCATTTAAGCGCGGGTGTCACACCGTCAAGGAATTTCTCCATCTTTTTGTTTTCCGACATATGCTCCTCATTGGCGTAGCGAGACAGCAGAGTAAACTGACTATTGTACTCTGACACCGTCATTGTCCTTTGCTTGAGGTCATCAAATTCTCTCTTTTTGATCTTCATAAGACTCTTAGGAATATGTGCCCCACGAAAACCTTCTTTAAATTCCTCCCGTGTTATATTATTTTCGTTGGGGTGCATGTGTAGGAAATTTTCCCACCACGATGCGGCTGCTCTAGTGAGATAGTGCGGAGCATAAAGCACTTTCTCAAGATCTGAACACTGGGCAATGATTAATTTTCTTTCTATGTCTCGAAGCCAGGCCTCGGCTTCAAGAGGTTTGTCAGTGTGAGAAAATGTTTGGGGACGTGTCTTCTGTAGCTCAGATAACTTTGATTGCTGCCGACATCGCCCACGGTGATTTCCCATATTGATGACTTGGTTCGGTATTTCTGATGTTGCTGCTGACTTTGTTCATAAAGACGGCACATTTGGGAAAGTGCCGTTTCAACATCTGTTGAGTCGCTCTGCCTCGTGTGAAATTGTTGCACTGGGTGTGCCATAATTTTCCTCTGTCGGAGTTGGCATAGAGCGCGTCCAAGGACGAGACATAGTTCACTCTGGGGATATATTTTGAAACACTCATAAGAAAAGAAATTGAGCCGCAAAAATCAATAAGTTCAAGAAGATGCAAAGAGTTGCAAATGCTCCAAGATTTTTCAAGAGAATACACGTTTGCGCACGGAGAAGGACTGTCCATTACATATCTTACACGCAAGCAGTAATTATACAATACATCACTCAGGATATGCGTACATAATCCTGACATGTTATTTAGTCTAGTGCACTTCTCCAGATCCTACATGATGCGCAAACAAGCTACTTCTCACAGCCTATTTACATATAAACATATCGTACAAGTCGGTACATCGCATGGCGGCTAAGCGTACTTAGTCGGAGATGGTAAGGATTTCCCTTGGCCTGCCAAGGGTGAGGCGTAGTGAGGCTGGGGACTCAACCTCCTCTTCGGAGATAGGCTCCAGACATGAGGTGCTGCGTGGAGTTGGTGGAGCAGGTGCCCTGTGCGGGACTACTCGAATCTGAGCGGGCACGAGGGGTGGTGCAGAACGAACCGGAGTTGGCGCAATGACATGGTTGAACTCCTCCGTGGTAGGTAGGCGACGAGTAGCGGTGTGGGCAGTAGGAGCAAACGATGCTGATGACGAGACGAAAGTCAGTGGCGGTCTTGCGCCGCAGGAGCTCCCTCTGTTGGCGGCACACCATGGACCGAGTCCATGCGGGCAGCTACAAAGTCGCCCACCAGGTTGTCGAAGGCTGCCTCCAAAGCTCGGAGATACCGGATAAGCATCTCAAAAGCTTCGTCCCGTTCTCCTCTGGGGCAAGAGAGCAGCGTAGTGGCAGGTATCTGACGCGTGACATGGCAGGTAGCGGTAGCGACGAGTCTTCATCGAAGGAAGGATATCCCTAAGACGAGCTATCGCCTCACGGGCTGCCATCTCCAGTGCATGCTTCTCTATGGGCATGGCTCTCCCTGTTGGGGAACGTAGCAGAAATTCAAAATTTTCCTACGTTTCACCAAGATCTATCTATGGAGAAACCAACAACGAGGGGAAGGAGAGTGCATCTACATACCCTTGTAGATCGCTAAGCGGAAGCGTTCAAGAGAACAGGGTTGAAGGAGTCGTACTCGTCGTGATCCAAATCACCGGAGATCCTAGTGCCGAACGGACGGCACCTCCGCATTCAACACACATACAGCCCGGTGACATCTCCCATGCCTTGATCCAGCAAGGAGAGAGGGAGAGGTTGAGGAAGACTCCATCCAGCAGCAGCACAACGGCGTGGTGGTGGTGGAGGAGTGTGGCAATCCTGCAGGGCTTCGCCAAGCACCTGCGGGAGAGGAGGAGGTGTCACGGGAGGGATGGAGGCACCAGGGCTTCAGGTGTGGCTGCCCTCCCTCCCCTCCACTATATATAGGGGCAAGGGAGAGGGGAGGGGCGTAGCCTTGGCCCTTCCTCCAAGGAAGGGTGCGGCTAGGGAGGAGTCCATCCTCCCCAAGGCACCTAGGAGGTGCCTTCCCCCTTTAGGACTCTCCTTTTCCCTTATCTCTTGGCGCATGGGCCTCTTGGGGCTGGTGCCCTTGGCCCATATAGGCCAAGGCGCACACCCACAGCCCATGTGGCCCCCCAGGCTGGTGGACCCCTGGTGGACCCCGGACCCCTTTCGGCACTCCGGTACAATACCGATGTCTGTGAAACTTTTTGACAACCAAAACAAGGCTTCCCATATATAAATCTTTACCTCCGGACCATTCCGAACTCCTCGTGACGTCCGGATCTCATCCGGACTCGAACAACATTTGGTAACCACATACAAACTTCCTTTATAACCCTAGCGTCATCGAACCTTAAGTGTGTAGACCCTACGGGTTCGAGAATAATGCAGACATGACCGAGACGTTCTCCGGTCAATAACCAACAGCGGGATCTGGATACCCATGTTGGCTCCCACATGTTGCACGATGATATCATCGGATGAACCACGATGTCAAGGACTCAATCGATCCCGTATACAATTCCCTTTGTCCAGCGGTATTGTACTTGCCCGAGATTCGATCGTCGGTATGCCGATACCTTGTTCAATCTCGTTACGGCAAGTCTCTTTACTCGTTCCGTAACACATCATCCTGTGATCAACCCCTTGGTCACATTGTGCACATTATGATGATGTCCTCTTGAGTGGGCCTAGAGATACCTCTCCGTCACACGGAGTGACAAATCCCGATCTCGATTCGTACAACCCAATGAGACACTTTCGGAGATACAGTAGTGCACCTTTATAGCCACCCGATTCGTTGTTGGTACACCCAAAACATTCCTACGGTATCCGGGAGTTGCACAATCTCATGGTCTAAGGAAAAGATACTTGACATTAGAAAAGCTTTAGCATCTGAACTACGATCTTTGTGCTAGGCTTAGGATTGGGTCTTGTCCATCACATCATTACGCTAATGATGTGATCCACATTATCAACAACATCCAATGTCCATGGTCGAAAGCTGTAACCATCTATTGATCAACGAGCTAGTCAACTAGAGGCTTACTAGGGACATGGTGTTGTCTATGTACCCACACATGTATCTGAGTTTCCTATCAATACAATTATAGCATGGATAATAAACGATTATCATGAACAAGGAAATATAATAATAACTAATTTATTATTGCCTCTAGGGCATATTTCCAACACTCCCCAAGAACCGGTAACGCTCAACTCGTCCTCTCTTGAATTCCACCGCGGCTTGGTGCATGGTTATACGGTCATTGACCTTGTGCTGAGAGAGAGAGAGAAGATCAAGCACATCCGCCCCATCGCGACTTGGATGATGAAGGAGAGAAGCTTGACGAACCCATCGGGCATGTTGGCGAACATCTGCGACTTCGCATCGTTGCCAGCCATCTACAAAAGTAGGCAAAAATCCTGAGTAGTCAAATCATAAATTTATGCTGACTGTCAGAAATTGACTACATTTGTGAAAATAATGAACAACTCTATTATGCTAATAACTGATTAGCGATCGCACCTAGTGGCTTCCTACAGTCATCCTGGCTCTGGTACCAAGCTTGTCACGACCAGTTTTTCAATAAAAATATTTATTGAACAACCGACCTATGAAGTCCAATATGAGGAAAAATCCCTCATACCGATAGACAAAACTTTGATACAATAAGCCAGTAGCATTACAATATTACAGGGTCGGGCTGAAGATGTCCAACCAATTATTACAAACACCTGATAATTATACATGATGGCGGATATGACTCAACGGTGTGGGGTGGAAATACTACTGAATCGAGATGTGAGTGGTTGGTGGAATAACACAGTGGAGTGGTTAATAAGTCTACTGCATTGGCGGCTCATCGAGCGTCGAGGTGAGGCTCGATGAATTTATTTGGGTAGCGGAAGCGGATATATCACAATGACTAATCCAGGGTGCATACGAGACTTGGACCGATTCCTCTAGGCGTCGGACTCGCTATCAAACTCTTCATCAATGAGATCGCCTTCGTCAGCATCTGGCCAAATCAACAAGCCAGGTGAGTACTTTGGAAGTACTCGCAAGACAGTTCGGACAAAAGATATAACAAATGAAATGCATGAATGTGTCATGATTAATTTTTAACAATGCCTAATTTAATCAGTATAGCAAAGTAAATAAGAAAGGGAATCGGCGGTAGTCCGCTCGAAAACTCAAAGAAGATAAACTCAAAATCGATCGAGTGTCTGAAGCAACGCCTCGAAGGGTGAACAAATAAGTAAAACATGCCACAGTCGGGTGTCTGCGCGACACCTCACAAAGGGCTTATATTGAAATAAAAATACATGCGTGCCGCAGTCGGACTTCGGAGCGACATCACAAAAAGGGCTTATAATAAAAGTAAACAATAACAATGCATGATCGAGCGTCTGGCGACATCGCAGAAAGGGCTTATAATGAATTTAAATAACAACAATGCCGCAGTCGGACGTCTGAGCGACATCGCAGAAAGGGCTTATAATGAATTAAATAACAACCATGCCGCAGTCGGACGTTTGAGCGACATTGCAGAAAGGGCTTATAATGAAAATAAATAACAACAATGCCGCAGTCGGGCGTCTGAGCGACATCGCCGAAAGGGCTTATAATTCATTATTCATAACTGACAAGATATAGTGTTCACGAAAAATATCCATCACAAGACAATAAGCGGGTTAGTCCATTCACGGGAAATAAACATTTAATACTCAACTGGTTCTCAGGAGTTTCTGTCGTCGAGACTGACACTTGACAAGATGAGATGAACATGGTACTTGGATATGAATAAGATGAATTCAAGAATTTTGACTCTGCAGAGTTTGTACCAAAATTGTCCACAGCCAACGGATTTCCATAGTCACGAAGGACTAGTTCCGTTCTGATATTTTGGAAGAAACACAACTAGCTAGTACACACCCATCATACCTCACGTTGCCGAGAATCACCCTAGACAGCGTTTAAGAAAAACTTTGAGACGGGGAGATCACAATCTCGAATAGCATGGGATCAACTTTATATACGCGCGCTCTAAGGGGTGCCCCCCTCTCGGTCCCAACCGGAAACACCCATGCCCCTTACCGGATGAAAGGCTTTAATCCAGGGCCATGGAACCTTCACCCCGGCCTCTCGATTTGGTGTGTACCAGGAAGTTGTTTGCAACTTACTCAGCTGTATCCCTCGCGGGAAACAGGGGGTAGTACGAAAGGGAAGACGGACCGGAATTCTGACTGATTTGTGTTGACACGTGGTCAACGATCTGGCATAAGCCTGGCATGCTACAACACTGCCATCTTACCCATACTCATGCCAACTCATGGCCATGCAACAAGTTTCCTACAACTCATGGATTTACCGAGCTCATTAGCCTCAACTTTTATGAGAGAAACTATCATCGAAATGCTCATGAACGTGCCATGATAAAAGAAATAATGCAAACATGCCCAGACACTCATCATATCAAAAGTTCAAACTTTTCTTGCCTGGTTCGGAGTATTCGGGGTCTAGCTCGGCGAAGTTCGCAGTTCCGTCACCTCCTTCGGTATCTACGGTACACAAAATACACGCGCTAACGTAAATATCGTGGGTCACAGAAAGTTAATCCAAATATTTTCTAAATAAATATGATAAAAACTAGACAAAAATTTGAAGAGGACGGAAAAATAATCACTCAAAAATTCCTTTCTGTTAAAAAGTTGTAAGGGTTTTGGTCCAGGGGCCTCTCTGTAATGAAACAGAAAACTACCAGGGGGCTTTGCAGAAAAGTCCAGAAAAACGGTTCAGAGTGGAAGCGTATTTGCCAAAGTACGCTTTCAGAAAACGATTCAAAAAAACAAAAGAGAGGCTGACGAGCGGGTCCCACCCGTCAGTTTGAAATTTCAAACGAGGGAGACGGGCTCGTCGGCGCCCGAGAGTCAGTGGTCGCCGGGCGATCCACGGCGAGGCAGGGAGATCGGAGGGTACCTCCGTGTTCAGGGCGCCATTCCGCGTCTGTGGGTGGTGGTGGTGGTCCCCGGCGAGTACCACGTCGACGGCGACGCTTGCTCCGGCGGACGGCGGTTCGGGTTGTCGTGGACCTCGTCGGAGACAGCTGCGGAGGTGGAATTGAGGAGGGGGTTAGACTCGTGGTAGCATGAGAGGGTAGCTGACGACGTTAGGGCGCCGGAGACGACCTCACCAGAGTGAATCGCGGTGGAGGCTGAGGCGGAAGGAAGCGGCCGGAGTCGAGGAAGAAGAGCTCCTCGAGGCCCTTCCAGGGGCTTGGCGAGTACTAGCGAAATGGTGGAGGTGTGCGGGGGCGAGAGCAAGCTCGGGGGGTGCTATTTGTAGCCGGCCCGAGTCGGTTGCCGAGAACGGGGTTCTCCGGCGAAGTTTACGGCGGTGTAGGGTGGTGATCGGGGAGGTTCAGAGGTTGAGCGTCGTCGTGGGGGTTCCCTGGTTCCGTTTAGGTGATAACCGCGTCGGAATTTGGTTGCTTAAGGCGAGCTCGACGGAACGGGCGGCGCGGGCCCGTCGGTGGCAGGGAAAGCGCTCTGCGCGTGCCAGACCACGGCGACGGTGCTGCATGTGTGCGTTGGCAAGGAAAAGGCCACGCGGGGCTACCAGGAGGTTTGGGCGGCGCTGAACGGCGTTATGCCGCCGTTCTGCTCCCTGTCGGCCGCTCTGGCCGCCGCCAAGAAGACACGCCGCAAGACAAAGTGCCAGGTGCCACCGACGCCATGAACGCGCCAAGCACGGGTGTGAGGCTCCGGACAAGCGAGCTAGGCTGCGAGCAACGTGCCAAGTGCAATGTGGGCATGTGACTGAAACTCGGCGGAGATCGACACTTTGAATTCTGAACTTAATCAAGATGAAGCGAAATAGTGCATGCAAGGTGCTCGACAGAATGATTTAGGCATGTAGGGATTTTTCCTTGAGCTGGTTTTTGGTGGAGGGGCCTCTCATTGCATATAGAGGCTGCCTGAATTTTTGTGGAATTTTTGGAGTAGAGAAGATATGAATTTCACCAAATTTGACAAATCTGGTACAAACTTGCAGAGACTAGAATTTGAAATGTTTGAACAGGGGAGGAGTGGATCTTGATTGATCTAGGTTGTGGGTACCAAGGACTATCCAGGGGAGTTGGTTTGAGGTCAAAACTCAAATGCATTAAGGTACTTGCTTTGCAAATGACCTAGGCTCAAAATAATAGACAGAAAAGATTTGGGAGGAGAAATAATTGAAATAAAATTCAGAAAATGGTTGAGCTTGTTGAAACAGAATGTTTGGATTGCCCAAAGTGGAATGAGAGATTTTTGGGAAGATTTTACCATGTGGTGCATGGTAAAAATCATGAGTGGTTTCAAATATTGGAGAGGAAGCAAAACTCCTAGAGTTTCTTTTTGAAATAAAAAATAAATTTCAAAGATCTTTCTTGAAGTTTTGAGAAGAGGGCAATCAGAAGAAAAATTTAAAAACCAAACACCAGGGTTGAAGGAGATGCAAAAACAAAATATTTGCTAAAGGGAAAAAAACTTTTGAGAGAGATTTTTGGAAGGGTATAGAAGTCCTTCTTCAAATCCAACAATTTTTTTAAGAAAACCAGAAGAATATTTTTGGAGTGTCGCACCCCCCCCACCCGGTGCTACCTCTTGAGCACTGCATTGGTTTTCCCTTGAAGAGGAAAGGGTGATGTAGCAAAGTAGCATAAGTATTTCCCTCAGTTTTTTAGAACCAAGGTATCAATCCAGTAGGAGGCCACACGCAAGTCCCTCGTACCTACACAAACAAATAAGACCTTGCAACCAACACGATAAAGGGGTTGTCAATCCCTTCATGGCCACTTGCAAAAGTGAGATCTGATAGAGATGATAAGATAATATTTTTGGTATTTTTATGATAAAGACTAAAAGTAAAGCAAGCAAAATAAACGGCAATAGAAATAGCTTGTTGACGGGAGATTAATATGATGGAGAATAGACCCGGGGGCCATAGGTTTCACTAGTGGCTTCTCTCAAGATAGCATAAGTATTACGGTGAGTGAACAATTTCTTGTCACAAGAATTGATAGAAAAGTGCATAATTATGAGAATGTCTAGGCAAGATCATGTATATAGGCATCACGTCCGTGACAAGTAGACCGACTCCTGCCTGCATCTACTACTATTACTCCGCACATCGACCGCTATCCAGCATGCATCTAGAGTATTAAGTTCATAAGAACAGAGTAACGCATTAGGTAAGATGACATAATGTAGAGAGATAAACTCATGCAATATGATATAAACCCCATCTTTTTATCCTCGATGGCAACAATACAATACGTGTCGTTTCCCCTACTGTCACTGGGATTGAGCACCGCATGATTGAACCCAAAGCTAAGCATTTCTCCCATGGCAAGAAAGATCAATCTAGTAGGCCAAACCAAACTGATAATTCGAAGAGACTTGCAAAGATAACCAATCATACATAAAAGAATCCAGAGAAGATTCAAATATTGTTCATAGACAATCTTGATCATAAACCACAATTCATCGGATCTCGACAAACACACCGCAAAAAGAGTTACATCAAATAGATCTCCAAGAAGATCGAGGAGAATTTTGTATTGAGATCCAAAGAGAGAGAAGAAGCCATCTAGCTAATAACTATGGACCCGAAGGTGCAGGTAAACTACTCACACATCATCGGAGAGGCTATGGTGTTGATGTAGAAGCCCTCTGATCGATGCCCCTCCGTGAGACCCACGAAAAGGCCCCAAGATGGGATCTCACGGGTACAGAAGGTTGCGGCGGTGGAATTAGGTTTTCATGGTGTTCCTCGAGGGTTTCGAGGTACGTAGGTATATATAGGAGGAAGAAGTAGGTCGGTGGAGCCACGAGGGGCCCACGAGGGTGGAGGGCGCGCCCCTTCCTCGTGGCCTCCTCGGTGATTTCTTGATGTCCACTCCAAGTCCTCTGGATCACCTTTGTTCCAAAAATAACTCTCTCGAATGTTTCATTCCGTTTGGACTCCGTTTGATATTCCTTTTCTGCGAAACACTGAAATAGGCAAAAAACAGCAACTTGCACTGGACCTTGGGTTAATAAGTTAGTCCCAAAAATAAAATGAAAGTGTATAATAAATCCCATTAAACATCCAAAACAGAATTTATAATAGCATGGAACAATCAAAAATTATAGATACGTTGGAGACGTATCAAGCATCCCCAAGCTTAATTCCTGCTCGTCCTCGAGTAGGTAAATGATAAAAACAAATTTTTTGATGTGGAATGCTTCCTAGCATATTTCTCAATGTAATTTTCTTTATTGTGGCATGAATGCTCAGATCCAAAAGATTCAAGATAAAAGTTTAATGTTGACATAAAAATAATAATACTTCAAGCATGCTAACCAAGCAATTATGTCTTATCAATATAATCTAGCCAAAGAAAGCTTATCCCTACAAAATCATATAGTTTGGCTATGCTTCATTTTCGTCACACAAAATGCTCTCATCATGCACAACCCCGATGACAAGCCAAGCAATTGTTTCATACTTAGCCTTTTCAAACTCTTTCAACTTTTACGCAATATATGAGCGCAAGCCATGGACATAGCACTATGGGTGGAATAGAATATAATGACTGAGGTTGTGTGAGAAGACAAAAAAGGAGAAAGTCTCACATTGACGCGGCTAATCAACGGGCTATGGAGATGCCCATCAATTGATGTCAATGCAAGGAGTAGGGATTGCCATGCAACGGATGCACTAGAGCTATAAATTTATGAAAGCTCAACAAAATAAACTAAGTGGGTGTGCATCCAACATGCTTGCTCATGAAGACCTAGGGCATTTGAGGAAGCCCATTGTTGGAATATGAAAGCCAAGTTCTATAATGTAAAATTCCCACTAGTATATGCAAGTGACAAAATAGGAGACTCTCTATCATAAAGATCAAGGTGCTATTTTGAAGCACAAGTGTGGTAAAAGGACAGTAACATTATCCCTTCTCTCTTTTTCTCTCATTTTTTTTATTTGGGACTTCCTCTTTTTTTTGGCCTCTTTCCTTTCTCTTTTTTTCGTCCGGAGTCTCATCCCGACTTGTGGGGGAATCATAGTCTCCATCATCCTTTCCTCACTTGGGACAATTCTCTAATAATGATGATCATCACACTTTTATTTACTTACAACTCAAAGATTACTACTCGATACTTAGAACAAAATATGACTCTATGTGAATGCCTCCGGCGGTGTACCGGGATATGCAATGAATCAAGAGTGACATGTATGAAATAATTATAAGGGTGCTTTGCCACAAATACGATGTCAACTACATGATCATGCAAAGCAATATGACAATTATGATGCGTGTCATAATAAACGGAACGGTGGAAAGTTGCATGGCAATATATCTCCCAATGGCTATGGAAATGCCATAATAGGTAGGTATGGTGGCTGTTTTGAGGAAGATATAAGGAGGTTTACGTGTGATAGAGCATATCATATCACGGGGTTTGGATGCACCGTAGCGGTTGCACCAACTCTCAAGGTGAGAAAGGGCAATGCAGTCTTGAAGAGGCTAGCAATGATGGAAGGTTGAGAGTGCGATAATCCATGGACTCAACATTAGTCATAAAGAACTCACATACTTATTGCAAAAATCTACAAGTCATCAAAACCAAGCACTACGCGCATGCTCCTAGGGGGATGGATTGGTAGGAAAAGACCATCGCTCATCCCCGACGGCCACTCACAAGGAAAGCAATCAAAGAACACCTCATGCTTCAAATTTTTCACACAACGTTTACCATACGTGCATGCTATGGGACTTGCAAACTTCAACACATCTCAATTTCACAATTACTCAGCTAGCACACCTCTAATATTACCACCTTTATATCTCAAAACAACTATCAAGTATCAAACTTCTCTTACTATTCAATGCACTTTATAAACTACCATGTTGTTCTAAAGGACTCTCAAAATGATATAAGTGAAGCATCAGAGATCAATAATTTCTATAAAATATAACCACCACCGTGCTCTCAAAGATATAAGTGAAGCACTAGAGCAAAATTGCTTAGCTCTAAAGATATAAGTGAAGCACATAGAGTATTCTAATAAATTCCGAATAATGTGTGTCTCTCTCAAAAGGTGTGTACAGCAAGGATGATTGTGGTGAACTAAAAAGCAAAGACTCAAATCATATAAGACTCTCCAAGCAAAACACATATCATGTGGTGAATAAAAATATAGCTCCAAGTAAGGTTACCGATGGACGAAGACAAAAGAGGGGATGCCTTCCGGGGCATCCCCAAGCTTATGCTTTTTGGGTTGTTCTTAGATTTTACCTTGGGGTGCCTTGGGAATCCCAAGCTTAGTATCTTGCCACTCCTTGTTCCATAATCCATCAAATCTTTACCCAAAACTTGAAAACTTCACAACACAAAACTTAACAGAAAATCCCGTGAGCTCCGTTAGCGAAAGAAAACAAAACACCACTTCAAGGTACTGTAATGAACTCATTATTTATTTATATTGGTGTTAAACCTACTCTATTCCAACTTTTCTATGGTTCATAAGCTCCATTACTAGCCATAGATTCATCAAAATAAGCAAACAACACGCGAAAAACATAATCTGTCAAAAACAGAACAGTCTGTAGTAATCTGTAACTAACGCAAACTTCTGGAACTCCAAAAATTTTAAATTTTAAAATAAATTTCAGGACGTGAGGAATTTATCTATTAATCATCTGCAAAAAGAATCAACTAAATAGCACTCTCCAGTAAAAAGTTGTGGCTAATCTCGTGAGCACTAAAGTTTCTGTTTTTTACAGCAAGATCGCAAAGACTTTCCCCAAGTCTTCCCAAAGGTTCTACTTGGCACAAACACTAATAAAAACACAAAACCACATCTAAACAGAAGCTAGATGGATTAATTATTACTAAACATAACCAAAAAGCAAAAAAACTAAAATAAAATTGGATTACCTCCCAACAAGCGCTATCGTTTAACGCCCCTAGCAAGGCATAAAGGCAAGGATAGATCTAGGTATTGCCATCTCTGGCATTTCTCTTTTTAATGGAGTTATGCTCGGGTCCGGGAGGTTCCTTACGTTTCCCTTCATACTCGGAGACTTTTAGATCTAAAGCATCCAACTGCTTATTGCAAAGTTTAATCAATGTATTCATGCGGTGAAGGTTCCCTCCAACATTTTTAAGAGGCTCAATAGACTGCGTTGGTTTTCCCTTGAAGAGGAAAGGGTGATGCAGCAAAGTAGCGTAAGTATTTCCCTCAGTTTTTGAGAACCAAGGTATCAATCCAGTAGGAGGCCACACGCAAGTTCCTCGTACCTACACAAACAAATAAGAACCTTGCAACCAACGCGATAAAGGGGTTGTCAATCCCTTCACGGCCACTTGCAAAAGTGAGATCTGATAGAGATGATAAGATAATATTTTTGGTATTTTTATGATAAAGACTAAAAGTAAAGAAAGCAAAATAAACGGCGATAGAAATATCTTGTTGACGGGAGATTAATATGATGGAGAATAGACCCGGGGGCCATAGGTTTCACTAGTGGCTTCTCTCAAGATAGCATAAGTATTACGGTGGGTGAACAAATTATTGTCGAGCAATTGATAGAAAAGTGCATAATTATGAGAATATCTAGGCATGATCATGTATATAGGCATCACGTCCATGACAAGTAGACCGACTCCTGCCTGCATCTACTACTATTACTCCACACATCAACCACTATCCAGCATGCATCTAGAGTATTAAGTTCATAAGAACAGAGTAATGCATTAGGTAAGATGACATGATGTAGAGGGATAAACTCATGCAATATGGGATCGAGCACCGCATGATTGAACCAAAAGCTAAGCATTTCTCCCATGGCAAGAAAGATCTATCTAGTAGGCCAAACCAAACTGATATTTCGAAGAGACTTGCAAAGATAACCAATCATACATAAATGAATTCAGAGAAGATTCAAATATTGTTCATAGATAATCTTGATCATAAACCCACAATTCATCGGATCTCGACAAACACACCGCAAAAAGAGTTACATCAAATAGATCTTCAAGAAGATCGAGGAGAACTTTGTATTGAGATCCAAAGAGAGAGAAGAAGCCATCTAGCTAATAACTATGGACCCGAAGGTCTGTGGTAAACTACTCACACATAATCGGAGAGGCTATGGTGTTGATGTAGAAGCCCTCCATGATCGATGCCCCCTCCAGCAGAGCGCCAGAAAAGGCCCCAAGATGGGATCTCATGGGTACAGAAGGTTGCGGCGGTGGAATTAGGTTTTCATGGTGCTCCTTGATGGTTTTGGGGTACGTAGGTATATAAAGGAGGAAGAAGTAGGTCGGTGGAGCCACGAGGGGCCCACGAGGGTGGAGGGCGCGCCCCTGCCTTGTGGCCTCATCGGTGATTTCTTGACGTCCACTCCAAGTCCTCTGGATCACGTTTGTTCCAAAAATAACTCTCCCGAAGGCTTCATTCTGTTTGGACTCCGTTTGATATTCCTTTTCTGCGAATCACTAAAATAGGCAAAAAAACAGCAATTTGCATTGGGCCTTGGATTAATAAGTTAGTCCCAAAAATAATATGAAAGTGTATAATAAAGCCCATAAAACATCCAAAACAGAATATATAATAGCATGGAACAATCAAAAATTATAGATACATTGGAGACGTATCACCCAGTAAGACCCTTGCCGGGGACACCCACGACATCGCGGCAAGACCCTTGTCGGGGACCCGGCAAGACCCTTACCGAAGACATCTGCGGGGCCGCAACCAGGCCCACACCAGCCAAGACTCCACGTCGTTCTCATGCAGCTGCCAGCCCACCAACTAGGCGAGCACCTGCGTGGCAACGTGCGGCCTCTAGACCAACTCAGCAAGAACCTGCGTGGTGGCATGCAGATCTTCGTGAAGACTTTACCATCGCGCCAACTCAGCAGCCAGCCAGCGTGGCACTACACGCCTCGTCAGCTCAGACGCATGTCAAAGCCAGGCGAGGCGGCGACAGCTGGGACGAGCTTCCTTGCCGTCCCCGATAAAGCAAGAAGGGCACGTCGGCAGCGCATTAAATGTGTTTGTTCTACGGTGCCAGTAGATAGACTCGACTACTGTACAACTTTCCACCACATGTGTGCCACTGTGGCAGCCCCTTTTGACAATAAAAGGAGGCCCGTGGCGTACTGAGGGAGGATTCGGACTTTTTGGACCCTGGACGCCTTGTAGCTAGTCCAAGAACACCAGATAAACAGAAACCAGCAGGAGTAGGGTATTATGCATCACTTGCGGCCCGAACCTGGATAATCCCCCTGCGTTGGTCTCTCAATCCTGCTCTTTCCACAGCCCCGCGCCTGCCAACTGTAGCAAAAGGGATTCCTCGTGATCCCGTAGGTGTCGTTTCCCCCGACAGTATGACATGGTGCAATTAATTATTTTGCCAATATACTTTTAATGTGATGTTGTAGAGACTGTGGCTTTTACATTAAAAGAGCATCGTCAATATAAGCGCTACTTTGTAGGTTATACCAAATGATTGGGTATTCCTCTATCACTATGCCGAGGCAATGTAGTTTGTCACAGAGTGTGGAAATTTTGAAGAAAATGCTATCTGCAAATGAGTGAGTGAGAGGACAGTGCAACTCGACAAGATTGCAGAATCTTCGTGATCAGGTCATGAAAATAAACACTAGAAGTGATTCTAGAATTTCCTACCATGACTGATATGAAAGACTCTACATGAGATATAGAGACTTCAGTCAAACTTGCAGCTGGACCATATAGGTTGGAAAATTCATGCAGACCTTTATGGTATGCGGACGAAATATTATTGAAACAAACAATGAATCTATAAATACACAAAGAAGCGTTGATGGGCGCTGACTCCGGAATTGGCTATATGCCAAAATAATCCGAGATAGTATCCATACACATAATTCAAGTTTAGAACTTGGTATACCCTCTGAAAGATTTAAAGTCTAATGTGTAGTGATGGATCTATAGATTGACAAAGATAATTTTTTTTATAATGCTTCACTTGATGCAAATAGTTTATGACAAGATCAATGAGTTGATTATGACGCTATTGTCTCATCATAATAATACTTAAAGTCAATTCGGATTAAACTAGCAACTAAATATTTCAGTTATGAGACATAACAGATGGGTGTCAAAATGATTCCCATGAGATGGAATTAGAACCAAGGTTGCATATTTGATACGGTCCAAGGTAATTTTCTCGATCCAGAGGATGCTAGTAAGTGTGCAAACTTCAAGAGATCCGGTAATGATCTGAAGCAAGCTTAATGGATTTGGAATCTTTGTTTTTATGGATTGATCAAATAATATGATTTCATTGATAGAAACAAAAATGCTTGTATTACAAGAAAGTTAGTGGGAGCATGATAACAGAATTGTGTTGCATGACACATTGTTGATTGGAAATTATATAAATTTCTTGACACGAATTAAGACTTTATTGAAACTAGTTTTTTAGTAAAGTACTTAGGCAATATAGGCCTTGTATTAAGCATTGTAATCTATGGAGATAGTAGTGTCTAATCAGGGCTTAGCCAAAATACATATTGATAAAGTACTAAAGTAGTTTCGTATGAAATACGCAAGAAGAGTTTCTTGTAGAAGTCACATGCTAGAGTTTTAAGCAAGGATCGGTATGCTGAAATACCAATGAGCGAAATATGTGATTTCAATCACACTTGTGTTAAATATGTTCCATGGTATGTACCAGATATATCCAGTACTCCAAGTAAGTAGTGAGTAAGTTACCAGAATGATCAAATTGTTTATCATGGGACAATAGTGAAAATGTCGTTAAGTACTAACGACATGTTTCTTGCATAAGGAGAAGATGAAGAGATTGTTGTAAGGAGTTACATCAATACAAGCTCGTTGTAAGTAGTACATCGATAAAATCTTCATCAGTACTCCATGCGTTTATTCGGTTTCAACTAAATGATTAACGGTGGCACAGTAAGTTGGAATTGGTGCAAGAAAATTATTGTGGTGAATTATATAACAGAAGGCTAAGTATGTTGTCGCTTTCTAAGTAACAATAGAGGGTGATGAATCAAAGTTTGTTTTATGAACTTGGTATGGTTTCTAGGTGATCATGGAAATGGAACACTATCCTCAATAGTGGTTGTAGCTCAATATAAGGAATCAAAGGTCCTACCAGTCATTCAATACATACAAAGCTTGTTTCATATAAATTATGAATTCTTGTGAAAACTTGACAAATGCATTGAAATGCAAAAGATACACATGGATCTGAAGATTATCATATTCGATAGGACAAAGTCTGTACCTCAAGCAAAGCATGGACTGACACCGGATTGCCATTGGTGTAAAAGTTAAAAGTGCTAACTAGATTATTGACTCGAGTGCAAGTGCGAGGCTGTTGGAAATATGCCCTAGAGGCAATAATATTGTATTATTATATTTCCATATTCATAATTGAGTGTTTATATTTCATGCTATTTACGTACTTTATTATCTTGCAAACCTACCCTACCATACCTACAAAGTACTTCTAGTTATATTCTTGTTCTAGTTAAAGCAAACGTTAAGTGTGCGTAGAGTTGTATCGGTGGTCGATAGAACTTGAGGGAGTATTTGTTCTACCTTTAGCTCCTCATTGGGTTCGACACTCTTATTTATCGAAAAAGACTACCAACGATCTCCTATACTTGTGTGTTATCAACAACCATATGGCTCCTGCCGGTTGTTGTACTCATCCACATGCAAGTCGTGAAATATTACAAAACATGATCATCTCATACATCATATACCATATCATATCTTGGCCATACCACATCACATGCCCTGCAAAACAAGTTAGACGTCCTCTACTTTGTTCTTGCAGATTTTATGTGGCTTCTAGGGGAAATGTATAAGAATCGCTCTTACCAACACAAAGCCACTACAGTGATATACAAGTTGCCTTTTAACCTTTTCAAGACCGTCCTTGTCAAACCAGATTTTATCTATAATGGGAGACACACACATCCTCCAACTGCTTTATGTAATATAAATTACATGTCAGTCGCGGAACCGGTCTCTTGTGCGTGGAAAAGCAAAGTTGGTCTGAGCCGCTTCATCCCACTATGCCGCCAAATCCAAAATAACAAAAGAGGGTATCAACATGAACATCAACGCTCATAACAAAATTGTGTTCTACTCGTGCAAAACATCTACCCATATACGAGGCTTTGATACCACTGAAGGGAATCGTTGCATGGAAAACAAAAAAAATCCTATGAAACCACCCAAAATCTAATCTACTAGATGCTAGCAACGAGTGGGGAAGTCTACATACCCTCGTAGACCGAAAGCAAAAACGTTCTAACGAATGTGGTTGGCGTAGTCGTACCTTGTTCGTGACCCAATCCGATCCAGCGCCGCACAAACAGCACCTCCAAGATATGCACATGTACGGATCGGTGATGTCTCCTTCTTCTTGATCCAGCAAGCGAGAGGGATGGGTAGATGGGATCTAGGCCAACACGATGGTGTGGTGGTGATGGTGGTGAGAATTCTGCAGGGCTTCGCCAAGCATCTACGGAGAAGGAGGTGGAGGGCAAGAGGAAGGGTGGTGTCCAGGGCTTGAGATGGTGCCCCCAACCCCTCCCCTCTCCTTATATAGGGGTTGGGGTGCACTGATACGTCTCCAGCGTATCTATAATTTTTTATTGTTCCATGTTGTTATATTATCAATCTTGGATGTTTTACAATCATTTTATAGTCATTTTATATCATTTTTTGATACTAACCTATTGACATAGTGCCAAGTGCCAATTGTTGTTTTCTGCATGTTTTTTACATCGCAGGAAATCAATATCAAACGGAGCCCAAAAACAACGAAACTTTAAGGAGATTTTTTTTGGACCAGAAGGAACATAATGGGCCCTGGCAGCGCCTGGGAGTGCTCTAAGGGGAGCACAACCCACCAGGGCACGCCAAGAGGCCCAGGCGCGTCCTGGTGGGTTGTGCCCACCTCGTGTGCCCCCCGGATCGCCTCTTTGCTTTATAAATACCCCAATATTCCATAAACCCTAAAGGCATTGATGAAATATTCATCCAGCCGCTCTAGAGTCCAGAACCACCAGATCCAATCTAGACACCATCCCGGATGGGGTTCACCACCTCCATTGGTGCCTCTCCGATGATGCGTGAGTAGTTCTTTGTAGACCTTCGGGTCCGTAGTTAGTAGCTAGATGGCTTTCTCTCTCTTGCTGAATTCTCAGTACAGTGGTATCTTGGAGATCCATATAATGTAAATCTTTCGCGGTGTGTTTGTTGGGATCAATGAACTTTGAGTTTATGATCAGATCTATCTTTTTATATCCATGAAAGTATTTGAGTTTCTTTGATCTCTTTTATGCATGATTGCTTATAGCCTCGTATTTCTTCTCCGATATTTGGGCTTTGTTTGGCCAACTTGATCTATTTATCTTGCAATGGGAAGAGGTGCTTTGCAGTGGGTTCGATCTTACGGTGCTTGATCCCAGCAACAGAAGGGGAACCGACACGTATATATCGTTGCTACTAAGGATAAAATGATGGGGTCTATCTCTACATAGATAGATTTTGTCTACATCATGTCATCGTTCTTATTGCATTACTCCATTTTTCCATGAACTTAATACACTAGATGCATGCTGGATAGCGGTCGATGTGTGGAGTAATAGTAGTAGATGCAAGCAGGAGTCGGTCTACTAATCTTGGACGTGATCCCTATATAATGATCATTGCCTGGATATCGTCATGAGTATTTGAATTTCTATCAATTGCCCAACAGTAATTTGTTCACCCACTGTTTGTTATTTTTCTCGAGAGAAGCCACTAGTGAAATCTACGGCTCCCGGGTCTCTTTCTCATATATTTGCCTTTGCGATCTACTTTTCCTTTGCATTTATTTTCAGATCTATTAAACTAAAAATACAAAAATACCTTGCTGCAATTTATTCTTATTTATTTTATTTGGCGTTCGATCTATCAATCTACTACAATTTATCTCACGTCTGTTTGCCAATTTCTGGCACCGTTACCCGAAAGGGATTGACAACCCCTTTAACACGTGGGGTTGTGAGTAGTTGTTATTTGTGTGCTGGGACTGTTTACCTTGTGTTGCTTGGTTCTTCTACTGGTTCGATAACCTTGGTTTCATATCAGAGGGAAATACCTACCGCTGTTGTGCTGCATCATCCCTTTCTCTTTGTGGAACTACCAACGTAGCTTCAAGCCGCATCATGCACCCAGCTTGTCCCCAACTCCAAGCCAAGGGTCGGTGGCCAAGGGGGGAATCTTGCCCCCAATGGCTTGTGGCGCCCCCTCACCCTTAGGGTTTTGCCCCCTAACCGCATGGGCTTTTGGGGCTGTGGCGACTAGCCCGTGTAGGGCTGGTGCCCCCCCCCCCCCAGGTCCATGTGGACCCTCCTAGGCAGGTTGGCCCCATAGGTGGACCCCTAGAACATTCTAGAATCCTCCGATAAAAATACTGGAAAAAATGAAGTTTTTCGGAACCTTAAAAACCACTTTCCTTATATGAAATTTTATATTCGGACTATTCCAAAGTTACTCATGATGTCCCGGATCCCATCCATAACTACGAACTACCTTCGGTCTCACCATTATGAATATCCCATAACTACCCTAGCGTTATTGAGCGTTAAGTGTGTGACCCTACGGGTTGAGAACATACTGACATGATCAAGACACCTCTTCGATCAATAATCAATATCGTGACCTGGATGCCCATAATGATTCCCACATGTACAACAAAGATCTTTATCGATTTTAATCACAATGACGAGGGTTGAAACAATCTCGTATTCCATTCCCTTCGCCTCGCGATATTTTACTTGCCCGAGATTTGATCGTGGGTATCACCATAGCTAGTTCAATCTCGTTACTAGGAAGTTATCTTTACTTGTTTCTTAATACAATATCCCCATGACTAAACACATTAGTCACATGCTTGCAAGGTACTTAGGATGTTGTATTACCGAGAGGGTCCAGAGATATCTCTCTGTCACATGGAATGATAAATCCTAGTCCTGATCCATGCAACCCAACTAGTACCTTCCGAGATACCTGAAGAGCACCTTTATGATCACCCAGTTAGGAAATGACGGTTGATACCCACAAGGCATTCTTCTGGTATTTGGGAGTGGCATGCTCTCATGGTCTAAGTAATAGATACTTGACATTAAGAAAGCTATGGCAATTTGAACTTAGTATTACGATCAGATGCTAAGCTTATGATTGGGTCTGTTCATCACATCATTCTCCTAATGATGTGATCTTGTTATTAAATGATCACTCATGTATATGGTCAGGAAACCTTAACCATCTTTAATCAACGAGCTAGTCTAGTAGAGGCTCACTAGGGACACAGTGTTTGTTTATGTATCCACACATGTATTTGAGTTTTGGTTAATAAACTTATAGTATGGAGAATAAACACTTATCAAGAACAAGGAAATATGATGATAACAACTTTATTATTGCCTCTCGGGCATATTTCCAACATCTTATTCTTTTCAAAAATAAAATTTTGTAGGGGGCTCCCCTACGGTATTTCAGGAAAGAATCTGAACCAGAATCCGTGGCATGAGAGACTTGATCCCTAGCTTCTCTTGGTTTTAAAGTGATATTGAGAGAATCATGATAGAATAATGAGGGTATGATAGTGTCAATGTCATATCAATTAACATGTAATTATGTAAATCAGTTAGAATTGGTGTCATGTTATTTTCCCACCAATAGTATTCAGGTGGTAACGCATGAGCTGGTAATTTAGATGGGAATCACATGAGGAGAGTTTACCCAGGTTGGGCCCTTGGGGATGAGGTAATACCCTACTCCTACTTGTCTAGATGTTCTTGTTTTAGCCAGGTTGGGCCCTTGGGGATGAGGTAATACCCTACTCCTACTTGTCTAGAACTAGGGTTTGTGTGTACAATGAGGTATCATCAGGGGGTCCCTGCCTCGCCTTATATAGGGGCGAGGGTAGGGTTACAATGTGAGTTGATTGCGATCTAATTTAACCAGTAGAGATTTTCCTAGATCTTTGAGAGATCATGTGTCTTGTACTCCAAGTTGATGATGCGCTCTAGCATGCTAGGTGTGCTTCGAGTGGTGGGCCTGGTCCACCCTTTGGTACCTAGGTTGACTCTTCCCTCCGTGGCTATACCTCGAGGGCATCTATAAGGGCATCTTCTACCTTAGAGTTTTGGTGATGATGACAACACACATGTGGACCAATCGTGCGCCATAGTTTTCTCAGGTACACATTGTGTGGCGCAAGACGGTTAGGTCTTCCCTCTATGCGGAAAAGATCGAAGACGGAGTTTCCGACATTTTTATTCCTTTGGTCATAGGATATCTGTACTATTAAGAGGGAATCCACATCGGAAGGTATTGGGTGAATCACTTCACGTACACTGTCTCTGCACCCACCATATACCCTTCGTTCGAGGAGAGAGAGGTTCCCCAAAGTCCTCTGTCCTATGCAGTTCTGCCCATGGTGGTAGTACCGCTCCATTGAGCGGTTCTACCGCTGGCCGGTAGTTCCGGTCTTACCACCGCTCCAAGTACCACTCAGGGGTGACTCCTTTCTGTATCAGGTACGGTGGTAGACCGGTGGTGGAACGGAAGTTCCGATTTGTCTTGACAAACCGGTACTACCAGTGTTCAGGGCGGTAGTACTGCCTCGGACTCCACCACCCAGGAACTGCTGGCCCAGCAGTAGCTCCGGCCCAACCACTGTTCTAACTACCGGCCTGAGGTGTATACTTTCTGGATGTGATGCGGTAGTTGAGCAGTGGTGGAGCGGTAGTTCCGGTTTATGTCGATAGACTGGTACTACCGGGTGCGCCACTGGAAGTACCGCCATGGTGCCCTAGCAGGGGTTTCCCGCATTCACCGGTTGTACCGGTGTCTATTGCGGAAGTACCGCTCCTATGCATTTCTGTGCATAACGGTTGGATCTAAGGGGACCCTATTTAAGGAGGTGCTTCTCCCACCTCCCTCCTACCTCTTGCCTCTCTCTCTCCTCCATTAATGCCATTGAAGCTTTCTTGCCCGATCTCTCTCCCTAGCCACTCAAACTTGTTGATTTGCTAGGGATTGAAGGAGGAGACCTAGATCTACACTTCCACCAAAGGATATTTGAATCCCCCATACTTTCTTGTGTGGATTTTGTTACTCTTGGGTGCTTGGGCGCCCTAGACGGAAGAGGTCACTTCGGAGCCACATTCCATTGTGGTGAAGCTCCGGGGTTTCGTTGGGTGAGGGAGTCCTGGATTAGGGGGTATCCGGACAGCCGAATTATATCCTTTGGCCGGACTGTTGGACTATGAAGATACAAGATTGAAGACTTCGTCTCTTGTCCAGATGGGACTCTCTTGGCGTGGAAGGCAAGCTTAGCGATACGAATATGTAGATCTCCTTCTGTTGTAACCGACTCTGTGTAACCCTAGCCCCTCCTGTCTATATAAACCGGAGGGTTTAGTCTCAGAGGACAACAACAATCATACCATAGGCTAGCTTCTAGGGTTTAGCCTCTACGATCTCGTGGTAGATCAACTCTTGTAATACTCATATTCATCAAGATCAATCAAGCAGGAAGTAGGGTATTACCTCCATAGAGAGGGCCCAAACCTGGGTAAACATTGTGTCCCTTGCCTCCTGTTACCATCCACCTTAGACGCACAGTTCGGGACCCCCTACCCGAGATCCACCGGTTTTGACATCGACATTGGTGCTTTCATTGAGAGTTCCACTGTGTCATTGCTGCAAGGTTCGATGGCCCCTTCGATCATCGACAACGATGCTGTCCAGGGTGAGGTTTTCCTCCCGGACAGATCTTTTGTGTTCGCGGCTTTTGCATGTGGGCCAACTCGTTTGGCCATCCGGAGCAGATCGATAGCTACGCCCCGCCATCAGGTCAGGTTTGGAAACTTGAATTACACTGCCGATATCCGCGGAGACTTGATCTTCGACGGATTCGGGCCCATGCCAGGTGTGTCGCATGATCACGACGAGCACGATATAGCTCTGCCGTCGGACAGTGTTCGGGAGATCACGCCAGCAACTACTCTGGCCTCTAGTCCAGAGCAGATCACGCCATCCGAGGACGGGAGGATAGACTCCACCACGGAGGTCGCGCCCTCAATGGCGATAGAGTCAAAGACTGACCTTACCCTTCACAAGAGACGTGTCGCCGAACTGTTGGACTCGTCCTCGGCCACGGACTCCGTACCACCCGCGCCCATACCTATCGAATCCGATTGGGTGCCGATAATGGAGTTCACCTCCGCAGATATCTTTCAGCACTTGCCCTTCGGCGACATACTGAACTCATTAAAATCTCTCTCCCTGTCCGGAGAACCTCGGTCGAACTATGTCCGGCTAGAATGGGACGAGGACGACAAAGAAATTCAATCCCCACCCACCACCCACTTAGTAGCCACTATCGACGATTTAAACGACATGCTCGACTTCGACTCCGAAGACATCGACGGTATGGACACCGATGCCGGAGACGAATAGGAACTACAGCCCACAGGGCACTGGACCGCCACCTCATCATATGACGTATATATGGTGGATACACCCAAAGAAAATAATAACGAGGATGCAGCGAAAGATAGCTCCCACGACAAGCAATCAAAACGGCGCCATGGGCGCCGCTCTAAATCCCGCCTTGGAAAAAACAGCGACAACAGCGCAACAAGAAGCAAAATTGACCCAGCGATAGAGCAGGGTAAGCCAGCGGACGACGAACAAAGTGCGGAGCCACTGTACGAGCACGGCGACGCCGAGCATCAAAATAGCCAACCCATCTCCGGTCAGGAGAACATTCCGGACGACGACAAGCGCATCATCCTGGAAGGGTAGCTGGAGCAAGAAAGGCTTATGGCCACTGCAAGAAGTTTGAAGAAGCAGAAACAAAGGCTCAAGGCCGCACAAAACACACTCAATAGTAGATGGAATAAAGTGCTCGACACGGCAGAAAAGTACGGTGGCAGTCGCCCCACGAAGAGCTACCCAAAGTGAAAGCTGCTGCCGGAGTTCGACGATGAGGCCTTCGAACCATTGCAGCCAAAAAACAAAACCGCCGATCGGTCGGATCGACGACCTTGTGGCCGCGATAGGGTGGCCAACGAGGCTGCACATAAGTCAGTACATGACCGACGCGAGGACCCGTGTAAACGGGCCGGCGCAACCAGATCCATCTACGGATCAAGGAAACGCGCTCCAGCACTCAGCCAACACCAAATACCACAACCGTCCGAACGCCATGGCACAGCCAAATACAGGGGTGCCGCACACCCCCTATGTTTCTCAGACGAGGTATTAGACCACGAATTTCCAGAAGGGTTCAAACCAGTTAACATAGAGGCATACGACGGAACCACAGACCCTGGGGTCTGGATCGAGGACTTCATCCTCCATATTCACATGGCTCGTGGAGACGATCTCCACGCCATCAAATGCTTACCCCTCAACCTCAAAGGACCAGCTCGACACTGGCTGAAAAGCCTCCTCGAAAATTCCATTAGAAGTTGGGAGGAGCTCGAGGACGCTTTCCGGACTAACTTTCAAGGGACTTATGTCCGACCCCCGGATGCTGATGATTTGAGTCATATAATTCAACAGCCCGAAGAGTCAGCCCGACAACTTTGGAATAGGTTTCTCACTAAGAAGAACCAAATTGTCGACTGTCCGGACGCTGAAGCCCTAGCAGCTTTCAAGCACAGCGTTCGAGACGAATGGCTCGCCAAACACCTTGGCCAAGAAAAGCCGAGAACAATGGCAGCCCTATCAAGCCTCATGACCCGCTTTTGCGCGGGCTAGGACAACTAGTTAGCTCGCAGCAGCACCAGCGACCCAAGCACATCCAAGGTCCGGGACGGCAATGGAAAACCGCGACGCAGTAAAAACAAGCGCCGGAATAAAGAAGACAGCCCAGACAACACGGCGGTAAACGCCGGATTTAGAGGCTCTCGACCGGGTCAGCGGAAAAAGCCCTTTAAAGGCAACAGAGATGAACCGACCGGCCTAAACAAAATTCTAGACAAACTATCTCAGATCCATGGCACCCCCGGCAAGCCTGCAAATCATACCCATAGAGATTGCTGGGTCTTCAAGCAGGCTGGCAAGCTAAACGCCGAACACAAGGGGGAGGACACTCCGAGCGAGGACGAGGATACGCCTCGCCAGCAAGACATTGGGGGACAGAAAAAAATCCCCGCCAGAAGTCAAAACAGTAAATGTTATTCACGTGACAAAGAGGAGAGGAAAACAAGCACTCTGAAATACACGAGTCATAGAGCCCGTCGCCCATGAGTCCTACCACTGGTCGGCCTGCCCGGTCACTTTTGATTGCAGGGATCACCTAATAGGTATCCGGCAGGAAGGATCAGGCGCCTTGGTGCTGGACCCAATAGTAAACGGATACCACCTTACACGAGTCCTTATGGACAGTGGCAGTAGTCTAAATAAGATATACCAGGACACCGTCCGCAAAATGGGGATAAACCCAACAAACATCAGCCACAGTAATACTACCTTCAAGGGAGTAATACCAGGCACAGAGGCTCATTGCACGGGCTCTCTAGTACTAGAGGTTGTGTTCGGCTCGCCCGACAACCTCCGGAGCGAAAGGTTAACCTTCGACATTGCTCCATTCCGAAGTGGCTATCAAGCACTACTCGGACGAGAGGCTTTCGCCCGTTTCAATGCAATACCGCATTACACTTTACTCCAAATTAAAATGCCCGGTTCCTGCGGCACCATCACAGTTCATGGAAATGTCGAGCGTTCGCTCCGAGCAGAAGAACGCACGGCTGCTTTAACAGCCGAACAGTAGACGACCTCACCACCAGAGATGATGACCGGTCGTTAGGACCGCGGACACGGTTAGACGAGTCCGGCCAATCATTGGATAAATATTGGTTTGATGGTTACACCCGTATAGACGGTACCAGGGGCTTTGCCGCGATAATTTGGCTCAACTTTACCCATCTCGACTTTTTCATGGTTTATTTATAATAACCAAATTTCTGCACAATAACTTTTTCACTAAGCACCTCTCTTTTACAGATGACGATCATGCTACACCCGTCCAGGATACGGCACAACAGAGACACAGGCGCAGACGCAGCAGCAGGACCCGCAAAGGTTTCTCTTTAGATTAAGACCCTGCATAAACCTTTTTTACTGTCTTTTGTTGTTCACATCCTCCGGATTCTCAATACAACCGAGAAGGATGCTGACGTCTTGGCATGGGGCCATGTTAGAATATTGCTCGTACCTGGACACTATGGGTTCATTATCCAAGGGCATCACCTAAGCCCAGTATATGTTTCAAAGACCGAACACCTTAGGGAGTGTTCGCGTCATGAAGTTAGGCCTTATATGCATCAGCTCCGAATCATGTCTTTGGTCAAATGTTGGGTTTGCCCGGCTCCTGTGTTTTGCTATCTTACGTTCCGCTCTATCGACTAAGGTGGCACCACGAGAACTACTGCGATTGTGCCCTCGCTAGCCCGGACGAGCACCTCAGTAGAGAAAGCCAAAAACTGAGTGTCATGATAAAGCGAGAGACTGGTCAGCCACTCGATGACTTATCGGAATCTTTGGGATTCCTCCGCATTAACGAAGGGCCGCTTCCGCCAGGCATGACCGCTACCAGATTCGGATGACGGCGGAGCCACCAGGGGCTATATAGTAGCCCCACTATCAAACTCCTATGGCTAAGTGAAAGTGTTAAAGCAATATAGTCCGATTGCCTAGTTCGCTGTGCTATCACCTCCTTAATGGACCAAGACGTTGGATCAAGTGTGAACATGCGTATTCTGCGAACACCCCCGCATTATATGCGTGGGGGCTGAAGCCGACGACTGCATACTTTCAGGTTATATACACATATACATAAACGGCCGCACAGGAGGCATCATAACACTTTTAGGCAAAAGTATAAAAATAGCCTTTCTATAATTTAATAAAACATTGTTTTTCAATGGGAATACATGTCATTTGAACATAATATTCTTCGAGCACTGCGCTTCTATTGAACGAGCGCCTTCAAGGACCTCATCAAAGTAGTGCTCGGCAGCTACTCGGCTAACTGCCGAACTAGGGGCTGCAATTGCGGTGGCTTCCATCTCTGCCCAGTGCATTTTGACACGGGCAAGCACCATCCGCGCACCCTCGATGTACGCCGACCTCCTCATAGCGTCGATGCGCGGCACAGCACCAAGGAACTGCTGCACCAAGCTGAAGTAACTGTTCGGCCTTGGCCCTGCCGGCCACAGGTGATCCACAACAGACCTCATGGCGAGTCCGGACAACCTATGGAGCTTGGCCCATTCGGCCATCTGCTCATTCAGAAGAAGCGGACGCGCTAGACCATTAAATTGCGACCAAAACAGCTTATCCACTTCGCGATCTCTTTGATCTTTGAAGAACTCGGCCGCATCAGCAACACTCGCTGCCAAATCCAGATAGGCGTCCGCAGAACTCCACAGCCGGTCCAGAGGAGCGTACTTAGCATCTACGGACTTCATCCGCAGCATAAAGGGCTTCCCAGCCGCGATATCCCCGGCGTGACGCAGCTCCTCCTTCATCGCTCTGATTGTAGAGCAGGATTCCTTGGCTGCTACCATGGCCTTCTCCAGCTCCGTCGCCCTCGCTTGGCTTTCCTTCTCAAGAAGCTGGTATCGGTTGGCGGCATCACTTAACTCAACGGCCATCTTGGCCATCTTCTCCTTACTTTGGCAATGGGCAGCTTGTTCGGCCCTCAGTTCTTCTGCCGCCTTTAGAGCGGCCACATCACTATTCCTGGCTTGCTCTTTGGCTCGGGCAAGTTCCGCCCGAAGGGTCTCCACTGCCGCAGCTCCATCTGCATTTAACAACATGTTCAAGATACTGGCATTACGATCCTCTTACCATATGTTGATCACCGGAGAAATTACATACCCTGCGCATCGTCAAGCCGCTTGTTGACAAGCACGATTTCGGCATCTGCTGCATCAAGTCGTCGCGTTAGCTCGGCAACCTCGCAAGTCCGGCCAGCCACCGGACCTCCCGCCACCTGCATATGAAGACAGCTGGATTATTACCTGCGACTATGATCCTTCGCTTACCGCCGCCCGACGGCAACCAGAGTCTCAGGGCTACTATTCGCACAGGCACATTTAAAACATGTGCGGTACTGTCAAAAATACACGTCACTTCGCGTACCTCAAAACCTTTCAGCAGACTCATAAAGGCTTCACGCAACCCGCTTTCTATGGATGAAACCCTCTCAACCACCGCGTCCATTAGCGCACGGTGCTCTTCTGAGATAGCCTCCTGCTCTAGCAGATCCTTCAGTGCATCTGACCGCATGACAGGCGGAGCCGGACCCTTCCGGGTGCTCTCTTCAAGAGCCGGATACTGAGGACTTCGGGTGGCCAAAGAATCACCCTCTGGCCTTGCCGGATCGGGAGAAGCCCTCCGAGACGACACCTCAGGGTCGCCCGCCTTGTAAGGCGGGATGGCGTGGGGAGGCGTTTCGCTGTCCATCATCTCCGGAAGAAGATCCCCCGAAGACGAACTCTGCCGAGAAGGGCCACGATCCGGACTACAAGACGGATGTTTCGGTTATTTTTCTCAGAAGTAAAGTAGGATGTTTTTTTACTATTAAATCCTTTCTTTTACTTACAGCTCGACGGAGGGTTGATCCCCTTGCGGGCACTGTACGGCCGGGGTATCCCCTGGGCCAGGACCCTCTGGCGAAGATTTCTTCCCCCGTTTAGAGACTATTGTCTCCGGGCCTTCAGAGGCGGTCCTTTTCCTTCCTTGGGGAGAGGGAGCTTTGGCTTCTTCTCCCAGCTTGTCCGCTTCACGGAGGCGTCGGCCTCTTTCTTCCCACGCTTATCCTCCCCGAGGGCGCTTGGTAGGCGCAGCTCCAACATCTCGAACTAGTACCGATCCGTGAGACCTCGTGGAGGGGTCGGACACCTGATCGTCTTCACCTTTGCTATCCAGTCCTGGTCAAAGAGCGACTTTTTAGAATGATGTCGTGATGAATAGAAATACAACGTGTTCGGCCATAGGGCGACTTACTTGGGTATCTGGACGATTGCAGCTCAGACCCGCGTCCTCGGTGGAATCCGGACACATTGCTTGTGGTCTAAAGTACAATTTGTACATCTCCTCAAGCGTTATGCCGAGGTAGTGCTGAATAGCTCATGGTCCCTCTGGATTGAATTCCCAGCATTTAAGGGGACGACGCTTACAGGCAGGGTTCGCGAAGTAACATTATCTGGCGTTATCGTGACTGCACCAATATCTCTTTCGAGGAGATCTCGGATGCGGCCCTGCAGTATGGGCATGTCCTTCACTGGCCCCCATTCTAGCCCCTTGTTGATCCATGACATTAGTCGTGGAGGGTGACCCGAGCGAAAGGCAGGTGGGGCCACCCATTTGGTACCCCTGGGAGCTGTGACATAAAACCATTCTTGTTGCCATAAGCTGGACACCTCCTGGAAGGAACCCTCGGGCCATGGGGCATCGGCGCTTTTGCTTATTACAGCACCTCAAGATTCTGCATATCTCCCTCGATCGCCTTTGGCTCCACTTGGAAGGTCTTGAGCCACAGGCGAAGTGAGGGGTAATGCGGAGAAAGCTTCGCACACGCATTTATAAAAGACGAGATGTGGAGAATAGAATCCGGAGCTAAATCATGGAAGTCCAACCCGTAATAGAACATGAGCCCCTCACGAGGGGATCCAGAGCCAGGCCTAGCCCTCGAAGGAAGTGAGATATGAATACTACGCTCTCGCCGAAGTTTGGGAGTAGGTATGACCTGCCCTTGAGCAGGCAGCCGGTGCGCAATCTCGCCGGGTCAAGAACTCCGCATCTCTTAACTTTCTCGATGTCTTCCTCTGTGACGGAGGAGGGCATCCACCGACCTTGAAGGTTGTTTCCGGACTTGGTTGAAGGTCCGAAGCGCCTGACATGAGCTTTGGGTGTTGGAACTCGAGGCGGGGGAGGGATTCGATTGAGTTCGAGGAATAAAAAAGGATAGGCCTTGGTCTCTTTATAAAGAGGGTGAATACCAAGCGTCCTCCTCGTGACCGTTTGGGACTTGCCTATAATCTAGGAGTCATACCTACGGGCACGATTGGGTTACCCACGCCCGTATTGATGAGAATCTCGTGATAAGGGGACACAATCTCTGCTTCGACAAGACGTGCCAAGGAAACCGCCTCGCGATATGTGCCAAGGCTAGTTGAAAAACACGGTTCGATAATAACCGTGCCATGGCATGATGTCATGGTATCAAATACGTCAGCAGGTCGGATTTGTGAATATTATTCTCTCTACGGTGGAATGTGGAACTTGTTTTGCAGAGCCGGACACTATCCTTGTGTTCAAGATCTTCTATGGAGTATTTGGAGGAGGAACCCGCCTTGCAATGCCGAAAACAATTTGCGCGCCGGACTCATCGTCAGTGAAGCCTGGTTCAGGGGCTACTGAGGGAGTCCTGGATTAGGGGGTATCCGGACAGCCGGATTATATCCTTTGGCCGGACTGTTGGACTATGAAGATACAAGATTGAAGACTTCGTCTCGTGTCCGGATGGGACTCTCTTGGCGTGGAAGGCAAGCTTGGCGATACGGATATGTAGATCTTCTTCTGTTGTAACCGACTCTGTGTAACCCTAGCCCCCTCCAGTGTCTATATAAACTGGAGGGTTTAGTCCGTAGGACAACAACAATCATACCATAGGCTAGCTTCTAGGGTTTAGCCTCTACGATCTCGTGGTAGATCAACTCTTGTAATACTCATATTCATGAAGATCAATCAAGCAGGAAGTAGGGTATTACCTCCATAGAGAGGGCCCAAACCTGGGTAAACATCGTGTCCCTTGCCTACTGTTACCATCCACCTTAGATGCACAGTTCGGGACCCCCTACCCGAGATCCGCCGGTTTTGACACCGACATTGGGAGCCTCCAATTAAGTTGTGGAGAGAGCCCCAACCTTGTTTGTAAAGGTCCGGTTGCCGCCTTCAAGGGCACCAATAGTGGAATCACAGCATATCGCATTGTGTGAGGGCGTGAGGATAATACAGTGGCCCAAGTGGCTTCTTGGGGAGCATTGTGCCTCCACACCGCTCCAACGGAGACGTACTTCCCCTCAAAGAGAAGGAACTTCGGTAACACATCCTCGTCTTCACCGGCTCCACTCTTGGTTATGTCGTACCTTTACTTGTGCAAGCTTATTTTGTGTGGTATCCCTTGCTTGCTTGTGTGCTTGTTGTTGTTGCATCATATAGGTTCCTCACCTAGTTGCATATCTAGACAACCTACTTTGATGCAAAGTTTAAATTGGTAAAGAAAAGCTAAAAAATTTAGTTGCCTACAACCCCCCCCTCTAGTCAACTATATCGATCCTTTCAATTGGTATCAGAGCCTCGTCTCTTTATTAAGGACTTTTCCATCCAAAGATTATGGTTGACACCGTAGACGGTGGGAAGGAGCACTCCGGTGTGAATCCGTTCTCGTCTACGGCGGATGGGGCAACCGCGGTCTCTTGTGAGGAATACAATGTGGCTTTGGACACATTGAAAAACTCCATGACGGCCGAGGTCAAAGGCATGTTTAAGAACTTTCTTGATGGTCTCAAATTATCCACCGCACCGTTGGAAGTGGTCGATCCCACTAACAAGGTGACGGATGCTAACTCCGACAAGGGGGAAGCTACTAGTGAGAAAGTTCCATTGTCTAGTGGTAAAAATGGTAGTGGCACCTTTGCCCATGTGGAACCTCCTCCTATTTATGGAGGACCTATTCCCTCCACTCATTTAAATCATGCCGGCCCTCCTCCTAAGATTGTGAAAAATGAGGATTTTGATGCTTGGGTATATCGCCTTAAACATCATTTAAACCATGTTAATACTAACCTTTGGAGAATCATTGAGCAAGGTTTTTATCCGCATGACCCAAGCAACTTCACCCCTAGAGAAGTCGCGGATCATCAATTCAACGAGAATGCTCTCTTCATCATCCAAGATGCAATTCCATCCGAAGATCTTGCACATCTCCGACCTTTCACCGTGGCCAAGGAAGTATGGCACCATGTTGTTTCCCTTTACAAGGGAAGTGCAAGCATCCAACGCTCCAACTATGAAGTGGTGCAAGATGAAGCCGATGAGTTTGCAATGAATGAAGATGAAGAACCTTGTGAGCTTTACCGGAGGTTAACCACTCTCGCGGTCTCACTCCGAGATCATGGGAGAAAGGATACGGATGACAATTGGATCAAGCGCAAGTTCCTCAAGGCCATGATGCCTTATCACAAGGCCATGTCCTCCGTCATCCGTCAAAGACCGGACTTCCACACCTTGTCCTCAAGTGAAGTGTTGGATGAGTTCATGGCAATGAGGATCTTGGACAAGACCGCCGACAATGCGGTATTGCGTTCTCAAAGAGCTAATAAGCCCAACCTTGCTTTGAAGGCCAAGGTTAGTGTGGAAGAAGGGGATGAAGAGGAAGAAGAGGAGAGCAACCCCGAAGATACAAAATATGCTTATCATGAGCACATGGCTCTCGCTTCAAGGCAATTTTGGAGCAAGAAGAACTCAAGGCCCAACTTCCACAAGAACAACTCAAGTGGCGCGAGAAGCAAGAAATGAGTGAGGACTTGCTATAATTGTGGCAATGTGAGCCACTTTGTTGCGGAATGTCCATATGAGAAGAGGGAAGACAATGGTGTCAAGCTCATCCGGAAAGACAAGGCCAAATCCTTCCCCAACAAGAGCAACTTCACCAAGAAGACTCCTCCCAAGGGGTTGGTGGCACAAGAAGAGTACAATGAGGATGATGATGATGATGATGAAGACGGTGAGTCGGTTTCCATGGCCTCCATTGCCATTGCGACAACTCCATGGGTGTCTCTCTTCGACTCACCCAATGAGAACATCATCGCCAAGTGCCTCATGGCTAAGGCCACCAACAAGGTAACCCCCAACATCAAAACTACCATCGTTACTAATCCCTCTTTGATGGATTGCATTGATGAAAGTGAGGGGTCTAATGTGGAGGAAAATGAATTTGAGTCCTTTATGAGTAAGCTCAAGGGTAAATCCAAGAAGCACTTCATTGCTCTCTTGGAACAACTTGGTGAAGCCAATGACATGATCGAAGCTCACGAAGATGCCATCTCTAAGATGGAGGGGCATAGTCGTGACTATGCCGATGAGATTTAGGATCTCTCTAATGCTCTTGAGGAAGAGCGCAGTCATCGTTTGGCTCTTGAGGAGTCACACAACAATGGCCATGCTAAATTGAAGACAGATCTTGATCATGCCCTTGTTGTATCTCGTGTGCTAAACTCTGAGAAGGCCAAGCTTGGAGTCGATCTTGCTAGACTCAAAGAGGAGTTTGATTTACCTAACAAGGCTCACAAGGTCTTTAAGGGTGCTCATGCTAGCCTCAAAGAGTCTCATGGTCAACTCCAATTAAAGCTAACCAAGGAGAAAGCCATTTTTCCTCATATGGTTTTAATTGATAATGCAAATGCTACTAACCCTTGTTGTGAGCATATGCATCTTGTTGAGGAGAATGCTAAGTTGAAGGAGCAACTTGAGAAAGGCCTTGTGTCTTGCATACAAGGTGAGAAGAACCTCAACGACCTTTTGAGCAATCAAAAGGAAGTTGTGGCCAAGGAGGGGATTGGGTTCGCACCAAAGTCCAAGAACAAGAAGAAGAATGACAAGGCCGAACGACCTCCTCCTCTCAAGCAAACTTTTGTGAAGGAGGGAGAGGGTGTTTCCAAGGAGAAGAAGAACAATGTGAAGGGTGGCGGTGTCAAGAAGGGCAACGCCATCCCTTCCAACAAAGCCGGCGACTTTAACCCTTCTTATGTGTTATGCCGTGCTAGTGATGGACATGTTTATGCTAAATTTGTTGGTTCTCCTTATGAGTACATTGAATGGTCTATTTGGGTTCCTAAGACCCTTGTTACTAACATCAAATGACCCATTACAAAATGGGTACCTAAAACCAAGCATTGATCTCTTGTAGGTGTTTGCTTCTGGTGGGGGGTCATGGTTGCTCGATAGTGGAGCCACTAATCATATGACTGGAAGCAAGGACTTGGTGGTGGACGTGCAAAGGATTACATCTATGCCCACCAATGTCGAGTGGGGTGACGCCTCGTATTCTAAGGTATTGGGACTTGCAAGGTTGTCATTTCTCATGATCTCACGATCGAGAAGGTCATGCTTGTTGAGTCCCTTGCATACAATTTACTTTCCGTTCGTCAACTTGCAATCATGGGCTTTGCCACTTTCTATGATATTGAAACCGTGGCCCTCTTGTGGAGCAAGACTCTGAAAGTATCCTTTGTTGGGCATGTCGAGAACGGTCTCTATGTTATTAACTTTTCGGAGCGACCCACTAAGACCGCGACATGCCTAATGGATAAAGTTTATGTGGGATGGCTTTGGCATCGCCGTTTAGCCCATGTCAATATGAGATCTTTGCAAAGTCTTCTCAAGGGGGACCATGTTCGTGGACTAAAAAATGTTAGTTTTGCCAAAGAACGTGCTTGCAGTGCCTGTATTGAAGGAAAGCTACACGAGAAGGCTCACCCTCCCACGACTATCATTTACTCGAAGAGGCCTTTGGAGCGCCTTCACTTGGATCTCTTTGGGCCTCCATCCTTTGATAGTCTTCGGGGTAGAAAGTATTGCTTGGTGATTGTGGATGATTATTCAAGATACACTTGGGTATACTTCTTCATGAGGAAGAGTGAGACCCAACAAATCGTCATTAATTTTGCAAATGAAGCTCAACGCCAACACAATGCAAAGATCTTGACGATAAGAAGTGACAACGGCAATCGAGTTCATGAACTACACCTTGAATGAGTTTCTTAGTGATGAGGGGATCAAGCATCAATATTCCGCACCATACACCCCTCAATAAAATGGTGTAGCGAAGAGGAAGAACCCGACGTTGATGGATGCGGCCAGGACCATGATGGCGGAGTTCAAGTCTCCATACAACTTTTGGGCAGAAGCCATCAACACCGCGTGTCATGCATCCAACCGGCTCTATCTCCGCAAAGGCTTGAAGATACTCACCGGTAACAAGCCCAATCTCAAGTACTTTCGGGTGTTCAGGTGTAAGTGTTTCATTCTCAAGAAAGGTGTTCGTTTGTCTAAATTTGAGGCTAGAGATCAAGAGGGCATATTTGTTGGTTATGCTGCAAACTCTCATGCCTACCGTGTCCTCAATAAGTCCACGGTACTTATTGAGGAGACGTGTAACGTGGAGTTTGATGAGAATAACGGCTCCCAAGTGGAGCAAAGTGGCACTTGTAATGTAGGTGATGAAATTCCTCCCCAAGCCATCAGAAGAATGGGTGTTGGTTTTATCCTACCCATTGAGGAACCCCTTGTGGCTGAAGGAGAAGAACAATGTTCCACTCAAGTGGAACCATCACCAACCCAAGGCCCACATGCTTCCGAAGAACAAAGTGAAGGCCCTCAACCTCATGAACAAGATCAAGGGCAAGATCAACCTCAAGATGGTGTTGAACCACCAAGTGATGCCCAAGGTCAAGTTCTCTCCTCCGAGCAAGTTCAAGATCAAGAGCAAGCTCAAGATCAAGAAGAAGCTCAAGACAACGCTCAAGATGATCAAGTAACCGCTCCTCAACTCTCTCCTGAGGAGGAATTGGAGCGTCGTACCGCCAAGATTGCATCCAAGCTCTCTACCAAGGGTCATCTCATGAAAAATGTGCTTGGAAGCATACGAAAGGGGGTAAGCATGCATAGACAATTGGCAAACTATTGTGAACATCACGCGTTTGTCTCTTGTGTTGAACCCCAAAAGGTCTATGAGGCGCCCGAAGATCCGGATTCGCTTAATGCCATGCATGAAGAACTCAACAACTTCGAGCACAACAAGGTGTGGAGATTTGTGCCAAGGCCAACGGGGAACCATAATTTCATTGGAACCAAGTGGATATTCAAGAACAAGCAAGATGCTCATGGAATTATAGTCCGCAACAAGGCTCTCTTGGTAGCACAAGGCTATTCCCAAGTCGAGGGTATCGACTACGGTGAAACCTTTGCTCCCATTGCTCGCCTTGAATCTATTCATTTGTTGATTGCTTATGCTTGTCATCATAACTTCAAGTTGCAACAAATGGATGTGAAGAGTGCTTTTCTTAATGGTCCTATTAATGAGTTGGTGTATGTCAAACAACCCCCCGAGTTTGAGGATCCCTATTTCCCCGATCATGTGTACCAACTCGATAAGGCACTCTATGGCCTTAAACAAGCCCCACGTGCATCATATGACCACCTTACCATGTTGTTGCAAGATCGTGGGTTTGAAATTGTGAAAATTGACCTCACTCTTTTTACTAAGAAGGTCAAAGGGCAGTTGTTTGTGTGCCAACTATATGTTGATGATATTATCTCCGGTTCCCCTAACAAAGCTTTCAATGAGGAATTTGCCGCTCTCATGACCTCAAAGTTCAAGATGAAAAATCCATGATGGGAGAGTTGAAGTTCTTTCTCGGGTTCGAAGTCAAGCAAAGAAGAGAAGGAACCTTCATCAACCAAGCCAAATACACTCAAGACATGCTCAAGAGATTCAAGCTAAGTGATGTCAAGCCGGCTTCCACTCCAATGCCCGTCTGCCAACTTGACATAGATCCCAATGGTAAAGCGGTGGACCAAAAGGTATATCGCTCCATGATTGGCTCCTTTCTTTACCTTTGTGCATCTAGACCGGATATCATGTTGAATGTGGGAATTTGTGCATGGTTTCAAGCCGCACCTAAGGAAAGCCACTTTGTGGCGGTCAAATGAATCTTTCGATATTTGGCTCATACCCCAAACTTTGGCTTATGGTACCCAAGAGGAGCAAACTTCAAGCCTGTAGGCCATTAGGACTCTGATTAGGCGGGAGACAAAGTGGATAGGAAGTCCACTTCCGGAGGGTGCCAATTTCTTGCTTGCTCTTTGGTGAGTTGGTCTTCTAAGAAGCAAAGTTGTGTATCTCTCTCGTCCACCGAAGCGGATTATGTGGCTGCTGACAGTTGTTGTGCACAACTTCTTTGGATGAGGCAAACTTTAAAGGATTACGGTGTCATTTGTGACAAAGTGCCTCTTTGGTGTGACAATGAAAGTGCCATCAAGATTACTCTCAACCCGGCACAACATTTCAAGACGAAGCTTATTGAGATTCGGTATCACTTTATCCGGGACCATATTAGGCGAGGGGAGATCGAGCTCAGCTATGTCAACACTCATGATAACCTTGCAGATATTTTCATGAAGCCTTTGGATGAAGCAAGATTTTACGAGTTAAGGCATGAGCTAAATATCATTGATTCAAGCAATGTGGCTTGAACCTTTGCACACCCCACCATACTCATTATGATGTCTTGTTCTAGGTGTAGGAATGGACATAGGGGGGGTATTGTTCTCTCAATGAACTCTTCCTCTCCCCATTATGCATAAATTGATCAACTCTTTCACATTAGCCATTTTTATGGCACTTGTGCGTCAAAGACGAGTTTTGGTCATGGGCCCAAGGATAATTCTTCACGGCGCCATACCATTTGGCTCAAACATAGGTGGCTCCGGCCACCGACCTTGTGCAAAGGTTTTTCCTTGTTGTGTGTTTCCTTTTGCCTTGCTCCGTTGGTTCTCCTAGATGTTTGAATTCTCTAAAGAGTGGCTTTTATTGTTTGCTTCTTGCACTCTTGAGAGTCTTCATCATCATAATACAGTGACTTGCTTCCATCCTAAGCCTTCTCATCCCAAGCCATCTTTTCCAAATGTACACAAGTTTGACCTCTTTATGCATGGGCTGATGCAACTTGGCGGTACAACCGGTGGTCAGAGCGGTTCTACCATTCTTCCACTAAGTTGTGTAGTCCCAGCGACACTTCCGGTCTTGCACGAGTGGTTCTACCGCTCCTGTCTGCACCTATACCACTGGTCGGTACTACCGGTATTTGGAAGTGGTACTACCGCTGCTTCTGGAGCGGAAGTACCGCTCTCGAATACCGGGTAGCTACAGGACCGGTACTACCGCTCCTAGGAGCGGTACTACCGGCTGACATCTGGGCGTATATATAAAGGGCGCGGGCTCAAGGGGTTTTCTATTTCCCCTTCGCGCTCGTCCCTCGTCTGAACCCTAGCTGCCGGTTGCTCCTCCCATTGCCCCGGAGCGCCCTCAGGCCCTCCGGATCGGTCGGCCCTTCATTGGATCCGCTACGTTGAGGTCGTCTCCTCTTCGATCTCCTCCCATGGATACGGTAATGCCCTGTTTCTTCTCGTTCTTAGGGTTCCTCTTATTGAATCCTTTCTCTAGGGCATTGCTTGTACTCCCGCATTTTTGGCCGAATGTTTGGTGCGAGAGATCCGTATAAACTCCTCCTGTTTCCTGGCGTAGTTAGAAGTAGGAATATTGCATCTAGATTCGAGATAGGGCTGTTCTTGTTCTTTCCCTCGGCAGATCCGCTCTCGGCGATACTACCGCTCAAGCGGTTCTACCGGTGGAACAACCGGAACAACCACCTTCTCTGAACCCATCTGCACTGTTCTTCTTCTACTTACATACATGAGATGTATTCCTCTGATCTTGTGTATGTTCTTCTCATCTTTGCTGGGGTTTATGTGTGCTCTTTGTATGCGTTTGTAGGTGGCTCTAGCTCTTGTGCTGCTCGGAAGCCTCAAAACACCAAGAAGAGGGCCCGTAGGGGCAAACCTTCGGATGACAATGAGGATACTCACGAGGTGGTGATCCCTACCAAGGCCACTGTAAGTACATCTAGTGCCACCCCTAGTTGGTTTTGGAGTATTGACGACAAACCTGGTTGAGGGACTAATGTGTTTGTGAGAATTGCAGGATAACACACGTAGTAGTCCCTCATTGATTCGGTTTACCTACCGGAGATGACCCCTAAAAATGTATGAAGACATTGAAGACAATGGTGGTATGTGAAGATATTCACATTGAAGACTATGACAAGAGAAGACATCGCGTGAAGACTATGGAGCGCGAAGACTTAGTTGTTTTGTTGTTTCCTTTTCTTCTTTGTTGAGTCATAGGAACCACCGTACTGTTAAGTGGGGTCCCAGTGAACAAAGTCAGAGTGACTGAAGTGACGCTCAACCAAATTATATGTCTTGGAGCGAAGACAATGAGAGCAAATCTTATCCAGAGTTGGATGAGTCAGCTTTACTTGTAGCCCAAGTCAAGCTCCGCGTGTGTTTGAAATCTGACCGTTGTAACTCGTGTCAGTTCCTTAGTGACCCAGGGTCATTTCGGACAAATTAGGTCGGGTTGCCTAGTGGGTATAAATAGCCCACCCCCTACACCATAAATTGGTGGCTGCTCAGAGTTAGTGCACGGCTTTTGTTGTTTGAGAGCAGCCCACCTCCGAAGCTTTTGAGAGAGAGAAATCCTTGCGAGGACAAAGCCCAAACACCCAGAGCCAAAGACTGTTAGGCATCATCAAGTCTTTCTCACAACGTGACTCAAGACTTGTTACACTTGAGGACTGTGGAATCCTCCACCCGGTTAGGCGTCGCGTTCTGAGCATCCAAGAGTCATTGTGGATCGCCGGTGAACAAAGTCTGTGAAGGTTTGGAAGTCTACCTTGAAGACTTACCAGAGTGATCGGGCAAGGACTGGGTGTCCTTAGCTCAAGGGGAATAAGGTGAAGACACGGTCTTCTGAGTTAAATCTCAGCCTCCCTAACCAGACGTACAGTTGTCACAGCAACTGGAACTGGTCCAACAAATCATTGTCCTCACCAAGTGTCTGGTTCTATCCTCTCCCTCTCTTTATTTACAGTTTGTCTTCATGAAGTCATTGCCTGTTTGCATTACCTGTTTGACTTCACTGTGTGACTTCTATTGTTGTTTGGCTTCATACTATCTTCCATCCTGATCTTTACTACCTAGCTGCTATTAGTCTTCGTGCTTTCACTTCATTGAATACTTGACTATGGCTTGCTTAGTGTAGTCTACCTTCCACTGCATATCAATAGGTTCATTTCTATTGTTTGTCTTCGAAACTCTCTTTTTTTGAAGACTTTCATAAAAATTGCCTATTCACCCCCCCCCTCTAGTCGATAACTATCACTTTCAATTGGTATCAGAGAGAGGTACTCCCTTGTTCTGTGTGATTCGGTTTAAGCACCTGGAGTTTTAGCTATGTCGACTGCAGGGATAATCAAATTCTCCGCTGCATGCCCTGTCTTTGATGGCACTGATTACCCTTACTGGCAAATAAGATGCGCATGCATCTTGAAGCCATTGATGTCGATCTATGGTATGTCGTCAAGAATGGCGTTCCCAAGACTAGTGAAGGTGTCACCCCTGCTGATGTCAAGAAGTTCATTCAACTGGATTCTACTGCCAAGAACATCATTTGTGGTCATCTGACCAAAGGACATTATGGCCGTGTGAGTGCTCTGGAAACATCGAAGCTAGTGCTGGACCGGCTCTCCAAGGTCAACGGCGTCTCGACCCGGAGAGATCAAAGGATCGGTGTCCTTCGCAACCTGTTCAACCGCTTCAAGAGAAACGACAATGAGAATGTCCAGCTCACGTTTGATCGCCTCACTGACATCACTAATGAGCTTCATGCTCTTGGCGCCACTGAGATCACCATGCATGAAATCGTCAAGACACTGCTGAGATCACTTGACAGCTCGTTTGACACCCTTGCCCTGATGATACAAGAACGCGCTGACTTCAAGACACTCGATCCGTCTGACATACTTGAGAGGCTCAACACACATGAGTTCCAGCTATCTAAGAAAAGAGATATCTATGGTCCCAACTATGCCCGTACTCGCGCTTTGGAGGCAAAAGTTGTTTCCTCATCTGAAGAAGAATCTGACTGCAGTTCTGGTGATCCTGAAGACATTGGTAAGGATCTTGCTATGCTTGTGAAGAAGTTCCAGAAGTTCACTAAGAAGAAGGGCTTCAGAAAGTCTTCACGATCCAGCTCAAGAAATGATGAAGCTTTTCCACTCATGATTACAAGAAGAGAACATGTCACAAGTGCAAGAAACCTGGACACTACATCTCTGAATGTCCATAGTGGTACAATGAGAACAAGAAGAAGAAGAAGAGCAAGGAATATGATTCTGATGACAAGAAGAAGAACAAATCCTCAAAGTCTTCTTCCAAGTCTTCGTCCAAGTCTTCATCACATAAGAAGAGCTCATCTGGCAAGGCTCGTGCTTTTGTTGGCAAGGAGATGGATTCAGAGGAGGAGTCTGCTTCTGAGGAGGCGGAGGTGGAGTCTGAGGAGGAGTCCGACCCTGGCGTTGCAAGTCTAGATCTAGCTACAGCCTACGTTGTCAAGTCCATCTTCAACTCTGAAGACAATGGCCCCGTCACCAACGCTGATGCTAATGACAAGGACGACTCTGCTCCCACCTACTGCTTCATGGCACGAGGTGCCAAGGTAAAATCACGCGATGCTTACTTTCAAACATCAAGTGAAGATGACTCTGATTGTGAATCCAAACCCAGCTACAAAACACTTGCTAAAATTGCAACTGAACAACAGAAAGCTATGGAACATACTCAAAAACTGCTAGACAAAAGCAATGACCTGTTGGACGCAGAAATGACCCGATCTCGGTCCTTAATTGAAGACATAAAAAATCTTCATGTTAAGTACCAAGAACTTGAAAGTTGTCATGAAACACTCTCAACCACTCATGAAAAGCTTTCCTATGATTATCTTTAAAGGAAGCAAGAGCTTGAGAAATTGAGAGCGGCTCATGAAGATCTTCAAAAAGAGAATGAGTCACTTCAGCTCAATGCAGACCGATCCGCTCAGGAAGGATTTGAACCACCATGTCTAAAATGCCTTGAGCATGATAACGCTACTTCTATTGCTGAATGTTCTAATGCTGCTACTGTTGCAATATCTTCAACTGTTATGTGGTAACTAACCCCTCTACTGAGGATACCACTGCTATTGCTGATGAAAATGCTAGGTTGAAGACATTGCTTGAAACAGGGATGTACAAAAGTCTCAAAGGGCATCGAGACAGCATGCGATGTCCTCAAAAAGCAGATTCTGAACCGAAACTCTAGGAAAGAGGGTGTTGGGTTCGAGAGGAAAATGAATATTGATGGTTCCTACTGGAAACCTGAGCAGTACCCCAAAACCACATGGGTTGCTGCAAAGGGACCTTCAGTGGATCCATCCACCTTATCTGGATTCACTTGTGCTAACCCTATTATCATTGATGATTCCTTTGATGCAAACTATAAACTGTTTAAGAATCAGAATGGTGAAGTGTTTGCCACGTATATTGGTACTACTGCAGGAATGGGCCACCAATGAAGAAGATCTGGGTTTCCAAAAGTTGTCTTTAGAATCTTCCTGTGAATTTCATCATGACACCGCCTGGGAAGAAGAATAATCCCAGACCAAAAGCTTCATATGGTCCAAAGGCTTCATACAGATACAAGACTCAACTGAGTCACCCTAACGCCAATGTTTTGCAGGAAAATCATACTCAAACTTATGAATATTAGCGTGTGTCTTCAAATTGCTATGTTCATAAAACTTAGAACTTTTCTGCTTATTCATATGAGTATCATTCATCTCCTGCAAGGCTATTTGCTAGGGCTCCAAAGCCGAAGTTCTCAAATGCTGCACTTAGAGTCATTGCTTCTAAGCCACCCCTGAAGATGTGGGTGGTTAAGAAGAATTAACTTTCTTTTGCAGGAAAAGGTCTCCAGCCGGAAATCAAAGGCGTCTGATGCTATTGCTGGGGACCTAAGACATCTTGTAGGGCGCAAGATCAAATGCCCAAATGGTCTTACATTGTATTTTGTTCCTGAATCGCTTGCCAATCATCCTATCAGTCCTAATCTTGATCTGATCTTTGATAATCCTCTTGTGCGTCAAATGTTTATGCTTCACAATACTCTTGGTGAAGCCTATCCCCCTAACTGTACTGTAGGGTATGACACCTCATGCTTCAGAATGGACTATGGACAGCGGATGCACTAATCATATGACTGGTGATCGAAGTCCTCTCATGGACTCAACCTTACGTCCATCTGACAAGAGTCACATCACATTTGCTGACACAGGTAAAAGCAAGGTATTGGGTCAAGGTAGAGTTGCAATCTCAAAGGATCAGCACATGGATAAAGTGATGCTTGTTGAATCCATTGGTTTCAACTTAATGTCTGTCTCAATGCTTTGTGACTTGAACATGATTGTGATATTTGGAAAATATCATTGCCTTCTACTAATGGAATATGAAAAGTCACTAGTCTTTGAAGGGTATTGGAAAGATGATCTGTACATGGTAGATTTCTCAACAGGACCACAACTTGTTGTATGTCTTCTAGCAAAAGCCTCAGAGTGCTGGCTCTGGCATCGGAGGCTAGGGCATGATGGCATGAGGAACTTACACACTCTTGCAAAGAAGAAGCATGTCATAGGCATTGAGGGCGTCAAGTTGAAGAAAGATCATCTGTGCGGTGCCTGCGAAGCTGGAAAGATGACAAGGGCCAAGCATCCCTCGAAGACAATCATGACGACATCTCAACCCTTCGAGCTGCTACACATGGACTTATTTGGCCCTACTCACTACTCTACTCTCACTACCACTGATTGTCTCTATGGCTTCATCATTGTTGATGATTATTCAAGATATACGAGGGTGCATATAATTCTCTACAAGACTGAAGTGCAGGATGTCTTCAGACGCTTCGCCAACCATGCCATGAACAACTATGGCATCAAGATCAAGCATATCAGAAGTGACAACGGCACAGAGTTCAAGAACACCGCCCTCGACCTTTACCTGGATACATTGGGCATCACTCATGAGTTCTCAGCTCCGTACACACCTCAGCAGAATGACATCATGGAGCGCAAGAACAGAACACTCATTGAGATGGCACGGACAATGCTCGATGAATACAAGACTCCAAGAGAGTTCTGGCCTGAAGCTATTGATACTGCATGACATGTCATCAACCGTGTTTATCTTCACAAGCTTCTGAAGAAGACATCCTATGAACTCCTCACTGGTAGGAAGCCAAATGTCAGTTACTTTAGAGTATTTGGTGCTAGGTGCTGGATCAAGGATCCACATCACACTTCAAAATTTGCACCGAAAGCACATGAAGGTTTTATGCTTGGTTACAGAAAGGATTCGCACTCCTACGTAGTCTTCAACCTCTTTCACTATAAAGTGGTTGAAAGCTGTGGATGTGCGATTCGATGAGACTAATGGCTCGCAAAGAGAGCACCTGCCAAATGTGCTAGATGAAGTTCCACCTAGTGAATCCATCAAGCTAATGGGAATAGGAGAAATCATATTGTCTGAAGCACAGCCTAAAGAGGAACTTATCATTTCTGCACCTAATCAACCTGAAGACAATGCTCAGCCCGAAGACAATCCTCCTAACGATGACAATGATCAGCAAGAGCAAAATCTTCGTCCAGTTCATCCTCGTGTTGCAAATGAAGTACAGATTGAGAAAATAATTGATAGCATCAATGCGCCTGGTCCACTCAGTCGTTCAAGAGCAACACAGCTAGCAAATTTCTATGGGCACTTTGCATTTGTTTCAATATCTAAACCCAAGAAAGTTGTTGAAGCCTTCATGGAACCTGAATGGATTCAAGCTATGCAAGAAGAGCTTCAACAGTTCAAACTGAACAATGTCTGGGAACTTGTCAAGCGTCCTAACCCTCGCAAGCACAACATAATAGGCACAAAATGGATCTATCGCAACAAGCAAGATGAGCATGGTCAAGTTGTCAGAAACAAGGCTCATCTCATTGCTCAAGGATACACTAAGTTGAAGGATTGACTTCGATGAAACATTTGCTCCTGTGGCTACGCTTGAAGCTATTCGCATATTGCTAGCCTATGCAAATCATCACAACATCCTTCTGTATCAAATGGATATGAAGAGTGCATTTCTCAACGGCAAGATTGAAGAAGAAGTATATGTTGCACAACCTCCTGGCTTTGAAGCCAAAACATCCTGATATGGTGTACAAGCTTAACAAGGCATTGTATGGCCTCAAACAAGCCCCTCACGCTTGGTATGACACACTCAAAGACTTCCTAAAGAGCAAAGGCTTCAAACCTGGTTCCCTAGATCCTACACTCTTCACGAAGACATATGATGGTGAACTGTTTGTGTGCCAAATATATGTGGATGACATTATCTTCGGGGTCCCACCCCCCGTCATCGTCATGGCGCTCCCACCCCCCACCACGGTGCTCCCATCTTCTCTGGCGATCTCCCTCCTTCTCCACTAATCTGTGGATTCTCTCCGATCATCAACTCCGGCGTCCTCTCTGGATCAAGGAAATACCCATCTCCAATGGGTTCTTCTGGTGGATCTACCCTTGGCTTGGATTTCTCCAAGGGTAGGGTTTTTGTAGATGAGGTTTTCAGATCTACTGGGCTTTCGGTCCATCCTTCGGGGCACAGGAGGTCGTTCATCTTAGTTGTCTCATTCAGCCGCCATGCCTTTCGTCTCTCGGAGGATTCTGTGGCAGCGGCTTTGGAAGCAGCAATTGGAGGTTCGGCAATTGATCTTCATGTTGAACACATCAAGGACAAGGTTTATTCTTTCCATGTCTCTTGCAACCAAGTTGGTTTTATCATTATGGATCTCCGCTCCTTTGCCTGTGATATGTTCAAATGTTATTTTCATTTGTGGGGTAATGGGGGACCTAATTGGATTAGAGAACTCTGGATCTGGAGGAAGGAATGTGATGCTGAATGGATTTTAGTTAGTCCTACAAAGCGTCGATCATCTTTAGGTCTTTTGGCCATGCATAAGCCTCCGGCTAGATCGGCTATCAAGTCTGATGCGTCTATCCAGAAAAAGCTTTCATTTGCCATGTTTGAGCGATACTCTGCTTGCAAAGGATATAGATATCCAGCGACGCAAAATTGCGTTGACACCATGAGGGATGCTGGGTATGATCTTCCTGCTCATGAGCGTGTTGTCATTCATCAATCGCCACCCGCGGACTTGCATTGGACTGTGGCTCGTCCACCCATTGTTTTTGGTACTGTTACTCCTTTGCCGGCGTTGAGCCTGCCGGAATCATCTGTGCCGGTGACTGATCCGGTTTCTGAGGAAATTTCCCCCGTGCATGTTGGGATTTTGTTTGCACGTTTCACGGAGGCGGGGTTGCCACCCATTCAAACCAATTGTTAGGTTTCTGACCCAGTGGCCTTGGAGGCCCACCATGCCACTCTCCCATCTCTGCTGCTTAGCCCAACTGCTACTGGGCCTTCCACGCCTCCGGGTCCAACTTCTCTGGGCCATGGTTCAGATATTCCCTCCTCTCAAGAGGCTGCAAGGCAGTTTGAAGCTATGGTCGATGACATGGTGGACCGTGTGGTTACCTGCACTATTTGCTCGCAGAGGGGCCACTTATCAATGACTTGTGGAATGTGAGCGGTCTGTTGGGCTTGCTCTCGCCCCGGTCACTCTTCCCGCGACTGCAATGATTTCGCGCGCTCCAATGGATTGGTTTGGAGGCCAATTTTGGTGCAACAAAAAACGAGTTTATCGGAATCTGCTACTTCTCATGGGAACAGAGCCGGAGTTATTGGGATAGACTATCCAGTCCCATCGCCGCCGCCTCCATTGCATCTTCCCTCTCCCCAAGCCAAAGAAAACCCCCGACAAGCGTCTGGTTCTTCCATGGCGAACTACGAGCTCGATCCTCGGCGCTTTGTGCCTCCTGGCCATCACATCATCGATGGTGGCGATCGTCGGCTTCCACGCACCTTCTTCACGCCTGCTGCTCGCCCGCCCCGGCGTCATGAGGACTTCATGGTTGCAGAGGTGATGCCGGCGCCGGAGGGGCCGCTCGGCCCGGTGCGGGAGGAGGTTGTCCAGTTTCTGCAAAATAGAGGTATTCTGGTCCGATCTACTCAGCCGTGGTTTCATGGGGTGGGTCTGTTTCAAGTCAAGGATCCGTCAGTTCGATACACATTGATTCAGCATGCACCTTTTCCTTTGGGCAACGATCGTTTTGTTAGATTTATGAAGCATGATGAGGGAGATAATTTCAAGGGAACACATGGTTTTCGCAAGGGCTGGTTAATGTTCATTGGGATTCCTCTAGACTACCGCACTACTGAATACATCTCGCAGGCAGTAGGCACTTTTGGAAAGTTTATTTCCTGGGATAGTGAAGATCCTTATCTTGTCCGGACTTTGGTCGAAGCCAGCTTTCCAGATACGCGGTTGGTTCCAAGAGATGTTGTGTTTGGTGACTATGCGGAATATGGAGGTGCTCAAGTGTCTTGGACTGTAGCTTGTTATGTTCTCGGTGCTGATTTTGCCGATCAGATGCCGAATGACGAAGACCCCATGCCTCTTGATGGAAACCCCCATCCTTTGCCTGGTAATCTGGTTCCAGATAATTTGATGTTTGCCTTACCACCATACCCAATGTTAGGATGGAATGATGCACCTGTCGTTCCTCCTCCTCCGCCTGTGAATGATGAAGCTCCTGGTTGGGGTAATGCAATGTGGGGAGATGAAGCTGTGAACGAGCAGGCCCCCCAGCCGGCTGCTCCTGAACAGGATCAAGTGTCAATAGTGATTGATCAACCGGAGGGATCTGCTTCTGTGGAGCAACAGGAGCAGGGTGTTGAGATTCAACAACAGCATGATTTGCCACTCCCAGATCCTCAGCAGCATCTTGGCTTTGAGGAAAATCAGCTTGCAATTGTACCTTACCGGCCACCTGTGATTCAGCAGCATGAAATATTTATTGGCATGGCACGAATTGTGGCTGGACCTCCTCTCCCTCCGGAGATGATTTGGAAGAGATCTTTCCAGAACCTTATGTTTGATTTCTCAGTAAAGGAAGTGCCAAGGTCTATCTTCTTCAAACCGATGGGCACAATCATTTATTCCAAGAGGTCCTGGTCCATTGCTTTTGATGAATCTAGAATGAAGTCTTGTTTGTCTGCTTCTCTGCCCATTGTTCCTGCTGTCAGAAAACCTGTCATGGCGAAGCGTCCGGTGGCCAGAACTTTATTTGTGGAGCTGCCGGTTGTTTCAGTTACTATTTCTGAAGAGGTTGCTTCTGCTAGTTCTGCTGTTTCTGTTTCGGTTCAGTCATCCCCCATGGTTTTTTCTGTGGAACAATCTTCTAAGAGCAAACGAAGAGGGAAGAAGAAGGCTCCGGTTGTTGATACGTCACTGAGACGTTGCACTCGGAGCGCGGCAAAGTTGGATGGATTCAAAAACGTGGTTTTTGAGCAGCTCCCCTTACAGCCATCTAAGAAGCGCCCCCGTGCCAAGCCCATGGAAGACAAGGACAAGGCCCAGCCCACTGATGCGGTTGATTACGATGATGCTCACTTCTGTACCACCACACACCCCGATCCATGTTCTTCAGGCTGTGGGCGCGAAGCTGGAGATTGATCCCTCTCTTCTATCGGTGGACAAGATTATGGCTAATCCACAGGAGGACTCTTCTGCATCTTCAGCTTAATGTTTATGTCACCTTTTATGTTGAGGCCGAGTATGCCTGTTATGCTTGTTTTCTTTTTGGTTGAACTGTGTTCGATCTGGGATGTGGCACTTTGTGGTTCTGAACTTTGTTATCTTTTCGGTGGTATGGCACTGTGTGTCATGCGCCTTTTGTTCCTCTACGCAATGGTTATTCATGAATCGTGTGACAACGCGTAGTTGGAAAGTGTTATGTTGGAATGTTCGTGGTCTGAATTCTGAGGCTAGGCAGCGTTCTGTCAGGGAGAAAGTAACGGAGAGTCAGTGTTCAGTGATTTGTCTGCAATAAACTAAGCTAACTTCATGCTCGCGTTCAACCATGAAAAGCATTTGTCCCCATGGTTTTGATCAATTCGTTGAGTCTCCCTCTAGAGGAGCCTCTGGGGGACTTTTAACAGTGTGGCGATCTGATGTGTTCCATGGCACTCTGCTTGAAGTTAAACCATATGCTATCGTTATGCAATTTACCTCGGTTCATAATAATGAGCAGTGGTTTCTGGTTAATGTGTATGGCCCTTGTCAGGGTGAGTTGCGTGATGAGTTTGTTTCGTGGATTTACAACTTAGACATCGACCCGGATATGAAGTGGATGCTCATGGGGGATTTCAACTTTATTCGTTCCACTGAAAATAGGAATCTCCCTGGTGGTGACATAAATGATATGTTTATTTTCAATGAAATAATTGGCCATTTGGGACTGCTGGAGCTTCCTTTAAAAGGCAGAAATTTTACTTGGTCTAATATGCAGGACAGACCTCTTCTGGAATAGTTAGATTGGGTGTTTACCTCTGCTAGTTGGATTAACACTTATCCCATGACTCAAGTGACCCCTTTGGCCAAGACTGCGTCTGATCATGTGCCTTGCCTGGTGACCATTAGTACTACAATTCCAAAAGCACATATTTTCAGGTTTGAAATTTTTGGATCCATCAGTTGGTTTTATGGATTGTGTCTTGGGAGGTTTGGAGTCATCCCTCTCGTAAGGCCCATATTTCAGCAATTATTGTTGACAAAGTAAAGGCTTTGCGGTTTGCTTTGAAGAAATGGCAGAAAGGTTTATCACATATTAAGAGGTTAATTGAGAAGTGTAACTGGGTTATTCTATGGTTGGACAATCTTGAGGACATGAGGTCTCTTTCTGCACTGAGTTACATTTCAGGAAACTCACAAAATTGCACCATGAACATCTGCTGCACATGCAATATCTTTACTGGAGGAAAAGATGTACAATCAGGTATATTAAAGTGGGAGAGGAAAACTCTAAGTTCTTTTCGTGCCATGGCAACGGAGAGATATCGAAGAACTCTATTGCAAGCCTGGTAATCGTCGATGGATCAAGAACATCAAACCATGAGGAAATAGCCAAAGAGTTCTTGTTATCCTTCAAAAGCGAGAATGGGGACGGTTCGGTCAATTTCTTTGGAGGAAAATATATTATCTCTAATACCTAGGGTTCGAGGATTGGAGGTGCTCACAAAACCTTTTGATCTAAAAGAAATTGAACAGGTTATTAAAGATCTGCCTATTGATAAGGCTCCGGGGCCTGATGGCTTCAATGGACTTTAAAAAAAAAGTGTTGGCACATAATTTCTGCTGATTTTATTCAGCTGGTGAATGAGTTTCATGCTGGAACTATGCAGCTGGAAAACCTGAATGATTCATTCATTACTCTGATCCCAAAGAAGCAGTCTCCTGAGAGTGTGGGTGACTTTAGGCCTATTTCATTAACCTGTATTGGCCTGAAATTCCTTACAAAGCTTGCTGCTAATAGATTTCAACAGGAGATCACCAGATGTGTGCATAAAAATCAATATGGTTTCATAAAATCGCGAACAATCCAGGATTGTCTTGCTTGGACCTTTGAGTATATCCATCAGTGCAATCAGTCTAAACGGCCCATCTTGTTGCTTAAGTTAGACTTTGAGAAGGCTTTTGGTTCTATCCAGCATGAAGCTATCATAAGGATTCTGATTGCAAAGGGTTTTGATGAACGATGGATTATCTAGATTAAGCAGTTGTTGTCATCTGGCACTTCTTCTGTCCTTCTGAATGGAGTTCCAGGAAATCACTTTAAATGCAAATGTGGAGTTAAGCAAGGGGACCCAATCTCTCCCTTGCTCTTTGTTATTGCAGCTGATCTCTTGCAGACTTTGATCAATGATCTTCTTCGGCAAGGTTTACTAAGGTGCCTCTGCCTAATCATGACCCTGATTTCCCTGTTGTCCAATATGCTGATGACACACTGCTTTTCTTAAATGCTGACAAAGATCAATTGCGGGCACTGAAATCAGTATTACATTCATTCTCAAAGGCAACTGGTCTTCAGATTAATTTCCATAAATCCTCCATGTACCCCATTAATGTGATTGACCAGGATGCTTCTGATCTTGCTGCCTTTTTTGGATGCAATTTAGGCAAAATGCCTTTCACCTATTTGGGACTGCCAGTGGGGACTACCAGGCCCAAAATAGTGGATCTTCTTCCCCTTGTGGATTCTATGGAGAGAAGATTGACAGCAAGTTCTTGGTTCTTGCCTCAAGGGAGCAGATTGCAATTAGTAAACTCGGTCATTTCTTCTTTGCCTATCTTATTTCTTTGCTGCTTGTCAATTCCTCAGGGCATTCTGAAACAATTGGAAAGAATTCAGAGGCAGTGTTTATGGAGGAAATATGGCTAGGAAAGGGGACATTCATTGGCTGCTTGGCCAGTTGTTTGCAGGCCTAAGTTGAAGGGGGGCTTGGAATCTTAAACCTTGGGTTGCAAAATGATGCTCTCCTTCTGAAACATCTAAATAAATTTTATAATAAGATGGATGTGCCTTGGGTTCAGTTAGTTTGGGATTCTTACTATTTTGAAAGGATTCCACATGATACTACCCTTTGTGGCTCTTTTTGGTGGAGAGATATCTGCAAGTTGATGGATAATTTCAGATTAGTTACTTCGGTTGATGCTCGTTGTGGAGATACTATGCTGTTCTGGTCTGACTATTGGCATTTTGGAAACAGTTTTGTCCCTTTGCAGGATCGATTTCCTAGGCTCTATTCTTTTTGTCTCCACAAAAATCTCTCAGTCAAGGAAGTATTTGAGGCTTCTAGTTTCCAGGAACTTTTTTACTTGCCTCTTTCTGAACAAGCTTTTCAGGACCTACAACAGCTTTCCTCCTTAATGGGGTCTTTCCAATTAGACAGTACCTCTCATGACCACTGGGGATGGAGGCATGGTAAAAAGTCAGAATATACTGCAAAAAAGTTTTATGATTTTGTCTATCAGCCTATGGTATCCAACCCCGTTCTGGGGTGGATATGGAAAACCTGATGTACTATGTCGATCAAGATGTTTGCTTGGCTTGTTATAATGGACAGAGTTAACACTAAAGACATGATTCAGAGGAGGCATTGGAAGATTAATGATGGACCGTAATGTGTTCTTTGTCCTCTTTGGAATACTAGAGGACAGAAATCGCCTCTTTTTCCAGTGCAATTTCAGTGTTCGCGTGTGGAATTATCTGCAAATTGTATGGAAGGATTGTGATGATATAGTGGAAATTGCTTGCCATGCTAGGAAAGATTTCAACAAGCCTTTCTTTGGGGAGGTGGTTTTCACGGCCTGGTGGAATATTTGGAAGATCAGGAATGACAGAGCTTTCAGGAACATCCAGCCATCTTTCAGGGCATGGAGAAGTGGCTTCATTCATGATCTTACTCTGCTCTCCCACAGAATTAAACGGAAATATAGAGAGGCCCTTCTTAAGTGGATTGATTTTCTTCCTCCTTGAGGAGAGATGCTACTCTTTAACATTGTACATATTAGGTATAGTACACCCCTTATTTGTATAGTTTTCTTTAGGGTCTTCTTTCTTTTTCCTTTTCCTCAACTTGAGGAAATCTTGTATGGTTCTGGTTTATTATTAATAAAATGTTGTGGGGCTTAAGCCCTGCAGTCTTCATGGTCAAAAAAAAACATTATCTTCGGCTGCACCAACCAGAAATACAGTGATGAGTTTGGACACATGATGCAAGAGCAATATCAGATGTCCATGATGGGTGAGCTGAAGTTCTTCCTTGGTCTTCAAATTCGTCACCAAAGCAATGGCATCTTCATATCTCAAGAGAAATATCTCAAATATTGCTTGAAGAAGTTTGGAATGCAAGACTGCAAAGGTTACACGACGACAATGCCAACCAAGAGTCATCTGGGTCCCGACGCCAATGGTAAAGAGTTCGATCAAAAGGTATACCGCTCCATGATTGATTCTTTACTTTATTTATGTGCATCTAGGCCAGATATCATGCTTAGTGTTTGTATGTGTGCTCGATTCCAAGCGGCACCAAAGGAATCACATCACTTAGCTGTGAAGCGAATTCTTTGATATTTGGCTTACACCCCAACACTAGGATTATGGTCTCCAAAGGGCTCAGAGTTTGATCTAGTTGGATTCTCGGATGCTGATTATGTTGGTGACAAGGTGGATCGCAAGTCTACATCAGGCACATGTCACTTTCTGGGACGATCACTTGTCTGTTGGTCTTCAAAGAAGCATAACTGTATCACTCTCCGCTTTGAATCTGATTACATTGATGCTGGATCTTGCTGCGCTTAGCTTCTATGGATGAAGCAAACACTCAAGGACTATGGCATCCATATGAAACAAGTACCACTCTACTGCGACAACGAAAGCGCCATCAAGATTTCCAACAACCCAGTTCAGCACTCGAAGACAAAGCACATTGAAATTCGTCATCACTTTCTCAGAGATCATGTTATGAAGGAAGATATTGATATCATACACGTCAACACTGAAGAGCAATTGGCAGATATCTTCACAAAGCCCTTGGATGAGAAAAGGTTTTGCAAGTTGCGGTGTGAGCTAAATATCTTGGAATCCTCGAATGTCACGTGATCGTGCACACATCCTAACATTTATGCATGTTGATGACTTAGATGTGCAACACACGAGGTAATGTATATCTTCAATCAATGAAGACTTACACTCTAAGTGTGAATACATTAATGCGGAATTTGACTTCGGAGCGCCACGATAATTGTGCTTGTGTATGCAGGTCTAATACTTCCTATACGGTGGGAAACGCCACCACCAAACTTTTGTTTGGAATGTTTTTCTTGGCGTTACATTTGCTAAGTCTTCGCATTGGTTTGTCTTCATGTTTATATTCACAATGTTGATTTGGTCTTATTCTGATATATACGTATGTTAGTGTTATGTCCTCTACATCATTCACTTATAGCTATGTCTTCTCGTTTGAATCTTTTGAACTAAGTGAATGTGATCGGACCCTAACCTCTCTATGCTTCCTACCTCAAACTCTATCTATCCAAATCATATGCATTCTGTTGAAACTATCGAATGTCTTCTCTGCGTCCATGTCAGCAGAAGATACAGAGACAAACATTAAATCTGTTTTTAAATGCTCAATCCTTATTGCCTGAAACCCGGAGAAGCCGGAACGACCACCCGACAGTCTAGGCGTGTGTGGGAACATGGAACAACTTCTAATGTGTTGCATGTTCGCCACGTGTCCCTCAGATGTGAACCGCCAGGGGCACCTGCGTAATTACGCTGTGCCGTCCCTCTCCCTATAAATGCACATCACATCGCGGTCAAAACACTTCTTCCACCTCTCCACCTCGACAAACCCTAGCGCCACTGCTAGCTCTCGACAACGCCGGCGACGAAGCGCTTAGCTGTCGCGACCTCTCCGACGCCGTCTTCAGGCCGGCCGCGGACATAGTCTTCTCCGTCGCCGCCGTAGATGTCCTCCGTCGCCAAGTTAGGGCACGGAAGATCGAACTGCTCGGCCTCATCTTCTACTCCGTCTAGCAGTTCATCGTGTGGTAAATTAAAACTCTCTTTTTACTGTCTTTTTGATCCGATAGATTCATCCTTCCTACCAAAAGTGGTTTCTGTCTCCACAAATTTGGATCTATCCTGTTTTGCATCTCATCTGATGCCTAGTATATTCACTTATGCTTCACACATAGTTAGATTCCTCACTTTTACCTATTCTTGGATTCGTACAAATCTGGAACCAACTCTCAACATATAAGTGAATGTCTTCGCGCTATGAGGTCAAAGTCTTCTAAACTGGTTTTCTTCAAAATCTTCTGAGAATGCATATGACCTCTTCCCCTTCCTTCCTCTAATGCTGTCACAGGTACATGTCCGGGGGAGAATCCCTTGGTTCTCATAGTCTGCATTCATTTGCAGAATTCTTACAAAGATCATATCAACTCTCCCGAAGTTCTGTCCCGACCAGCATGTAAGCCTTTTGATGTTGAAGCCATTCAGTCTGAACTTCATGGCCACAGAAAAATTAGCAAGGAAGGGAGGCAGACAGCGCCGCGGGGGCACATCAATGGATCTGCCTAGAGATCTCTATGAGCTATACAAAACTGATCCTGAGGAGAGCTATGGCCAACGCAAAACTCGAATCCAATGGATTCAAAGATATTGGGCCAAGCAATGGTTCAAGTACAGATTCGTCACCAAGGAATATGGTGAAAAGAATGCCATCAAGCTTCCTTGGGGAGATATTCTCTACAAATCTTCAACCCAAGACAAGATCTGAAGCTATTGCTCAGGGTTTCTACCCTTGCATGGTCCTTGGACCACAGCCTGCTGATGCCGACCCATCCTCTCTGCCATGGTGTCGTGAAGACAATCTGTTCAAGTGCAACTTTCAGTTTGCCAAGAACTCGGCCAAAGAGAACAAGAAGTCATGGGGATTAGACTTCAACCCTGGTCCCTCTGCTCCTCGTACCGATGGCACGCGCGAAGCTGAACCCAATCTTGTTGGGCCCTTCTACAACCTAGAGGGTCTCATCACTCACATCATGGTTCAAGGGGCAGCCGTGGATCACTCTGCAGATGACGCTGATTCTGACGAAGCGCTGCACCACCAAGCCTAAGAAGCGAGAAACCCAAGGCTTCGAAGCCCTCAGCTGCACCAAGAGCTTCGCAAGCGAAGCCTCTGGCCACTGCTCCTCCTGGACCAAGCATGCACTCTGAAGATCTCTCACGCATCTCCAAGTCTAAGAAGAAGAAGAAGCTCATACAGCCTACTAGTCAAGCACTGACCCCTGCTGCTGTTCTAAGGAATGAGAACGACGCCATTGATCTGTCCAGTGACGATGATCTTGGCGATGATGCTCTTGAGCTGCTAATAAAGAGCAAGCAAGAGGAGGAAATCTTCAATGATCTTCCCCTCTTTGATGCGGACATCCTAAACAAGTTCATTGACGAGTGGTTTGATAGCCCAAATCTCAGCTTTGATGATCTTCAACTTCAGATTGGCCTCAGCATCTCCTTTCATGGAGCCATTGCTCCTGAGCTGGCTCTAGCTCAGAGAATTGTTGAGCTGAAGCACAAGATTGATTATGAAAAGGCTCAGTTCAAGAAGCATATGGCCAAGCTCAGTGTGACAGACGTCCAAAACTTCAAGACCATGATTCATGAGCTCAAGGAGGCGTTTCACAAGAAACGTGATGAAGCCAAAGGTTCTCGAGAGCGCATGAAGCTCTTGGCTGCCAAATGTGTTCAAGCCTACAATGAAGCTGAGAAGCGCAAGGCACTTGGGCGTCCTGGCATCAACCCCAAGATGGCTGCCAAGCAGAAGAAGCCTGCTGTGGACCAAGCAGATACATCCAGGCGGGAAGAACCTCGCATTGTCTTCCCCGCTAGTATGACAGGCGTGAAGCCTAAGGTCCCCACAGTGGCTTCAGAGCTTTAGAAAACAAGGGCAGCTGAAGCCAAAGCCAGAAAGCGAAAGACCAAGAACACCACTGACGATGCTCCACCTACCAAGAAGCGAAAAACCAAGAAGAAAGATCGGGCTGCTCCCTCAGAGCCCCTTGTCGTCGAGCCAATTTCTGTTGCTCGTCCTGCATCTGCACATCAAGAGCGTCGTATGATAGTTCATGAGCCTGCTTCCACAGAGGCTCCTGAAGCTGAAGACGTTTCAGCTGTTGACCCCACCGCAGCTGAAGACATTGGTCAACATGACAATGTAGAAGATGATGAAGTCCTTCCTCAGATCGAGAAAAATGTGGTATCATCACCTGTTCTCACGAACAGCTAACTCATCAACATTGGTCGTCCCTTGACGCCAATTGCTCAGGATGATTCATGGGCTGATCACCCTCAAGACTCCCCCCGTGAAGAAGAATCACCAACTACTCCCCCAACTCAAGTCACCGCTCCGGTGCTTGAAGATGATGACTTTGTGGCTCAACCAACTCCATCTCCACATGCGTTGCCAGCATTCCGCAGGCTTCGTAAAGGACCAAGGCCACAAGTCACTCTGTCGAGTGTTCTAGAAGGAGAAGAGCAACAATCAATATCACGCCAAGTATTTCCTGAAGTCTCTCCTACTACGAACAACTCCGAGTCTGAAGCCAACGAGGCTAAAGATATTCCGGCTGCATCAGCCGATGAGCAAGAAGAGCCAAGAAATGAAGGAGAACGTGTTGCTACACCCCCAACCATCCCTGAAATTGTTCTCGAGGAGAACGTGTCCGACCCTCCAGCTACTCGAGTGGAGGTTGACAACATTGAGGCGGACACAAACAACTCAACTAAAGCCAATGACGTTGTCATGGCTGAAGCTAATGTGGTGCACGAAGTGATTGCACCTGAAGCCAATGCTGCACCTGATGTACATCTGCATCCTGAAGTCAATGCCACTGCTCTTGTACCGCCTCCACGGCCACACACAATCGAGCAAGCATATGATCATGGTCAGCTGGTCACTGTCAGGTGGCCCATTCTAGTTCCTCCACCTGCTGCTGGTCCGTAATTTGACTATCATATCGAGCACAGGCCTCAGGTCCAGAAGTCGAAGCCAAGGTTGCCCAGGTTCCCAAGTACAGCAACCTCACCAGGATCACTCAATGCAAATGGCTTCATTGGGCACAACACTTTCTATGATAGTGCCAAGAACCCCTATTCCAAGCCAAGGATTTCATCAGATCGGTTCTGGAGCTATCAGCAGCGCAGCTACTATTCTTGTGTTCTCTATGACCAAGGGCGTATCTTTCCACATATGCGTCTAGACACTGAAGCCATTGTTGGACTGCCCTGCCTTGAAGAAACCCTTGACTGCTTCCATGATGTTGGTCTGTTGAACTTTGTGACTAATAAAGAGCATTGGAATGAAGAGCTTCTTCTACAATTTTATGCTACCCTCCACATTCGCGGCTACAACAGGGATCCGAAGACTTGGGTCCTTGAGTGGATGACAGGCAATGTCCATCATGAAGCCAAAGCTCTTGATATCATTGAGCTAACTGGCCTGCCCACTCCAAGTGAACTTTTTGAGCCTCGTTGTCAGCTTCACCGCAATGCATTGGAGAGCATCTTTCAGAAGCCAAAGGCCAACATGAGCCAAATGCTGAGCATGATGAAGCCTCCGCCACGCGACGTTGAATACCCAAGAGAATTCTTTGTTGAAGACCTAGAGTATCTGCCCCACACTATTTATCATATCATCAGGCGAACTCTCTGGCCTATCAAAGGCCATTCTTCTGCAGCAAAGCTTGAAGGAGCGATGAAGATATTGGTCTTTTATATCTTCAATGTCATTAGCTTCAATGATCATGACTTATTTATCAGACAGTTGGCTGCATCAGGCTCTGATCTCTTTGGTCTGAAGTTCTACGCTCCATGGGTTATGCGTCTTATCAAGCTTCACTCTGCTGTCAACTATCAACCTTCTGCTCGCAACCATCTGATCTTTTTTCCAAAGGTTGATATGTCAATTGAAGCCATATACCCAGAGCCTGCCAAGGAGCATGTTTGTCTTCACAATGCTGATCACCAAAGCTTCACACAGCCCATTGAAAGAGTCCAGTCCGTCACTCGTGTTTATCCTTTGGCTGGCAATACACACTTCCCTCATCGTGCCCATACTGAAGCCACTGAAAGCACTATTGCTCAAAGGCCTTGGAAGCGATCTCGTGTTCTCAATGACTGAGAGCTTCTCATTGCCTTGCATCAGAAACAGGATAAGCATCACTACTGGCTGAAGCGGCAGATGCAAATCCTCTTGGTGGACGTCAATCGTATTCACAATCTTGCCACCAAGAATGCATTTGTCACACATGAAACCTGTCGGAGGTCTTGGAAGATTTTAACTTTGCTCAGTGCTGAAGCTGATCTTCAAGCTGATGGCTTCACTGAAAGATTCAAGTTTGACTCCATTCCTCCAAGGAATGTTGTCTTGCGTCGGACTCCATCACTTGAAGACTCTGATTATTCCTCCTCAGCTGCAACAGTGAATGCCAGAGTCATAGATGACCAAGATGATGCTACTTCACCACCTCCAACTTCAACGCGTGTCGACACTGCACCAAGTTCTTCTGCACCGCCAAACCCCGACGCTGACCCTGCAGCTTCACCTACTCCTCCTGGGAACGAGTAGCGCCTCTATGTCTTCAAACCTTTTTGGTCCTTACTGACAAAAGGGGAGAAGCATATGAGTTGATAGTCTTCAAGCGGGTCCATATGGGCGGTTGCTTTATATTTTGCCTAGTGTTTACAACTCTCGCTTTTGCTACATTTGGTTCTTTGAGTTGTAACACTTAAACTTGATGGTCGTCTGCTACTTTTTCTGCTATTCTATGATGTGATGATTAATTCCGCATGTGCGATGATAAATCCCGCACGAAGTCATAGCCATTTTTCATTATGCATATCATTATCTTCGTCATATCTAATCATGCATGATGAATTGTCTTCATAAGTTGAAAAGGATCTCCACAAGTACAACCTGCCATGTGCATTTGCATTCCAAAAGCAAATTACTTATATGCATATCTTCAGGGGGAGCCTGTTGCTTCTTATGAAGACAATACCTTAACCTTTACAATTTCACATACTTTTATCCCCGTTGAAAACTTCAACCAGTTTGTCATCAATCACCAAAAAGGGGGAGATTGTAAGTGCATCTAGTGCCACCCCTAGCTGGTTTTGGAGTATTGACGACAAACCTGGTTGAGGGACTAATGTATTTGTGAGAATTGCAGGATAACACATGTAGCAGTCCCTCATTGATTCGGTTTACCTACGGAGATGACCCTAAAAATGTATGAAGACATTGAAGACAATGGTGGTATGTGAAGATATTCACATTGAAGACTATGACAAGAGAAGACATCACGTGAAGACTATGGAGCGCCAAGACTTAGTTGTTTCGTTGTTTCCTTTTCTTCTTTGTTGAGTCATAGGAACCACCGTCTTTGTTAAGTGGGGTCCCAGTGAACAAAGTCAGAGTGACTTAAGTGATGCTCAACCAAATCCTATGTCTTCGAGCGAAGACAATGAGAGAAAATCTTATCCAGAGTTGGATGAGTCAGCTTTACTTGTAGCCCAAGTCAAGTTGCCGCGTGTGTTTGAAATTTGACCGTTGTAACATGTGTCAGTTCCTTAGTGACCCAGGGTCATTTCGGACAATTCAGGTCGGGTTGCCTAGTGGCTATAAATATCCCACCCCCTACACCATAAATTGGTGGCTGGTCAGAGTTAGTGCACGACTTTTGTCGTTTGAGAGCAACCCACCTCCGAAGCTTTTGAGAGAGAAATCCTTGCGAGGACAAAGCCCAAACACCCAGAGCCAAAGAGTGTTAGGCATCATCAAGTCTTTTCGTCTGCGTGACACGAAGACTTGTTACACTTGAGGATTGTGAATCCTCCAGCCGGTTAGGCGTCGCGTTCTGAGCATCCAAGAGTCATTGTGGATCGCCGGTGAACAAAGTCTGTGAAGGTTTGGAAGTCTACCTTGAAGACTTACTAGAGTGATTGGGCGAGGACTGGGTGTCCTTAGCTCATGGGGAATAAGGTAAAGACACGGTCTTCTGAGTTAAATCTCAGCCTCCCTAACCAGACGTACAGTTGTCACAGCAACAGGAACTGGTCCAACAAATCATTGTCCTCACCAAGTGTCTGGTTCTATCCTCCCCCTCTCTTTATTTATAGTTTGTCTTCGTGAAGTCATTGCCTATTTGCATTACCTGTTTGACTTCACTGTGTGACTTCTAGTATTGTTTGTCTTCATACTATCTTCCATCCTGATCTTTACTACCTAGCTGCTATTAGTCTTCGTGCTTTCACTTCATTGAATACTTGACTATGGCTTGCTTAGTGTAGTCTACCTTCCGCTGCATATCAATAGGTTCATTTCTATTGTTTGTCTTCGAAACTCTCATGTTTTTAAGACTTCAATAAAAATCGCCTATTCACCCCCTCTAGTCGATAACTAGCACTTGCAGCCACTCGTCGGGAGAAGTCTGTTGCTGCCAAGCAACGTGTTGTGCTACCAATGCACAAATGGAAGATGCTGGACTAGCAAAGGTTTCGTTTTCAGGATCCCTACACTGCAGCATCGAATCCTTGTTGGAGCAACCCTTAGTTCTGAAATGAGTTACAGATGAGGATTGTGTCAGAAATTTTCGAGCATCACAAGAACAAGTTCACCCGGATGTGGTCCATTGACATCGATCATTGGAGGAACAACCTTGATTACTTTGGAGAAGCTCTGACGGTCTGTGAGGAGTTTGATTCGATCAAGCTCATGACCGTGAATTGTGACTTTGATGTGCAGCTCATCCATCAATTCTATGCTACAGTCCACTTCGGCTCTGATGATGAGGGCCACCTCTCCTTTATGTGCCGTGATGAGTTCTTTCATGTCCCGTGGAGAGCTTTCTGCAATGCTCTTGGCTATGAGGATACCGGGGTGCAGGGTCAAGGTGGCCTCCGTCCTCACGACCGCGCTCACCCCATGGATAAGGTGAAGCTTGCCCCTCTGTACATCCCTGGACATGGTATTGTGGGTAAGTCCAGTGATCTTCTGCCCGTCTATGACATTATGCATCGTGTGTTCATTGTGTGCTGCTTCCCAAGGTTGGGAATCAAGATGATATTTATGGTTATCTGGTGGATTTACTTGTGGCCATGAAGACCAAGAGGGGATCCGTGCCACGTTTGATGTCTCCAAGTGGATGTGGGAGGAGATGTACAATATGGTGTTGTACCGCAAGGTACCGATCTATGCTCCTTTTGTGATGCAGTTTCTGAACACCGTTTGGGCAATCCGTAGGCCAGGAGAGCCTCTCACCACTCCTACCAACCTCACGGAGCATGAGGTTAAGGTGTTGAGGAAGAAGAATCATAAGACTCCTCGTTTTTCTTCGGGCAATCAGGAGGATGTGTTTGCTACCTCAGACGACGAGGACTTTGAGCTGGAGCCTGGGGCCCAGCCCACGTGGGTTGAGAAGCTGACTTCCAAGATCAAGAAGACCTTTTGCTTGCAGAATCATATTCAGAAGAAGCTCTACAAGGCCCATGTTGCTGAGAAGATGGCGCGTCGCAGGCAGATTCAGTTGATGAGGCACCTCAATGCGCTAGATGTGAAGAGTGGCTCCGAGAAGACCATCACTCCTGAGGATACGTGGTGCTTGGAGAACTGTTAGTGGTCTGATGAAGCGCCTGCTACCTCTTCTATCCGTGGTCCTGCGGCGGCTTCTGCGTGGTCTGAGGAGTCTGAGGAGGCTGAGGAGCCTGACGATGCTGATGATGATGAAGATGATGCTTCTGACAGCTCTGCGGCAACTGGCGAGGAGATCTACTAAGCCCTAGGGCGCTAGCTTCGCTCTTTTCCTTTTTGGTGTCTTGATGCCAAAGGGGGAGAGAGCTCCATTAGGTCACGAGAGTTGCATGGGGGGTTTATTTGCAGTTGGTCTTGTGAGTTCATTTGCAGTTGCTCTTTCTAGTGTCTTGTGAAGTTATCTTGTGGTGTGACCTTGTGCATGGTGTAAGATATGCGTCCCTTATCTATTTATGTATGCACTCGTCTATCAGTAGAGTTTGCGTGTTGTTGGTGCCCTTATCCTTAACTCTACTGCTTTATGTATGGTATTGTGTTTTGCTGTCACTGGTTGGTCTATGAAATCTAGGGAGAGTATTGATCCTAGTGTGAGCACTTTGCATTCCAAAAGCAAACTCTAAATAGTGCTCACACTCAGGGGAGCCCCGTCTATATTTTCTAGAACTCCCATGCTTTTCGTGTGGTTGTCATCATCCACCAAAAAGGGGGAGATTGTAAGGGCATCTTCTACCTTAGAGTTTTGGTGATGATCACAACACACGTGTGGACTAATCGTGTGCCATAGTTTTCTCAGGTACACATTGTGTGGCGCAAGACGGTTAGGCCTTCCCTCTATGCGGAAATGATCAAAGACGGAGTTTCCGACGTTTTTATTCCTTTGGTCGTAGGATATCTATACTATTAAGAGGGAATCCACATCGGAAGGTATTGGGTGAATCACTTGACGTACATTGTCTCTGCACCCACCATATACCCCCCGTTCGAGGAGAGGGAGGTTCTCCAAAGTCCTCTGTCTTGTCCAGTTCTGCCCATGGTGGTAGTACCGCTCCATTGAGCGGTTGTACCGCTGGCCAGTAGTTCCGGTCTTACCACCGCTCCAAGTACCGCTCAGGGGTGACTCCTTTCTGTATCGGGTACGGTGGTAGACCGGTGGTGGAACAGAAGTTCCGGTTTGTCTTGACAAACCGGTACTACCGGTGTTCAGGGCGGTAGTACCGCCTCGGACTCCACCACCCAGGAACTGCTGACCCGGCGGTAGCTCCGGCCCAACCACCGTTCTAACTACCGGCCTGAGGTGTATACTTTCTGGATGTGATGTAGTAGTCGAGCAGTGGTGAAGCGGTAGTTCCGGTTTATTCTGATAGACCGGTACTACCGGGTGCGCCACCGGAAGTACCGCCCTTGTGCCCTAGCAGGGGTTTCCCGCATTCACCGGTTGTACCGGTGTCTGTTGCGGAAGTACCGCTCCTATGCATTTTTGCGCATAACGGTTGGATCTGAGGGGACCCTATTTAAGGAGGTGCTTCTCCCACCTCCCACCTACCTCTTGCCTCTCTCTCTCCTCCATTAATGCCATTGAAGCTTTCTTGCCCGATCTCTCTCCCTAGCCACTCAAACTTGTTGATTTGCTAGGGATTGAAGGAGGAGACCTAGATCTACACTTCCACCAAAGGATATTTGATTCCCCCATACTTTCTTGTGTCAATTTTGTTACTCTTGGGTGCTTGGGCGCCCTAAACGGAAGAGGTCACTTCGGAGCCACATTCCATTGTGGTAAAGCGCCGGGGTTTCGTTGGGAGCCTCCAATTAAGTTGTGAAGAGAGTCCTAACCTTGTTTGTAAAGGTCCGGTTGCCGCCTTCAAGGGCACCAATAGTGGAATCACGACATCTCGCATTGTGTGAGGGCGTGAGGAGAATACGGTGGCCCTAGTGGCTTCTTGGGGAGCATTGTGCCTCCATACCGCTCCAACAGAGACGTACTTCCCCTCAAAGGGAAGGAACTTCGGTAACACATCCTCGTCTTCACCAGCTCCACTCTTGGTTATCTCGAACCTTTACTTGTGCAAGCTTATTTTGTGTGGTATCCCTTGCTTGCTTGTGTGCTTGTTGTTGTTGCGTCATATAGGTTCCTCACCTAGTTGCATATCTAGACAACCTACTTTGATGCAAATTTTAAATTGGTAAAGAAAAGCTAAAAATGTTAGTTGCCTATTCACCCCCCCCCCCCCTAGTCAACTATAGCGATCCTTTCAAAGACATCGTGACCGCCAATCGGCATAGCAATTAACACATTGAGCTAAAAGCGGTGAGGCTATACTTCAAGTCAAGGGCATCGCGTAGAAATCATCACGTAATAATGTAAAATCAGCAACGTGATGAGGACATCCCTACCACAGCTACTCATAACCACTACACCAGCTCAAGTTGCAGAGATACAAGGATCAATGACTAGAGCTCACACATGTCAACTCAAATATCAGGTACTTGCATTTCTAGAAACGCTTCCACGTAGTTAAAAGACTATGGTATTTCGTAAGTCAAATATATTTGTGTTACTTATGAATGAAGGACCTAGCATGGACAAGCATGACTTTTGCTGGAGTATGATCAAACAAGGAGCAAAGATGAAACTTTAAGTGATGATTTTAAGACTTTGAAGTCACTGTGATAACACATGAAGGACATGGATAAAATATACAAGATGACACATTATAATTTTATCCATAGTCAGTGCTTATGACTACGTGCACTTTATAGTTTTGGGCTAGACTCATGTATTTTCACAATAAAAGACAACATGCAGTTTTCATAGAAAACTGACTTAAGGTTGGATTCGCCCTCCCCCCCCCCCCCCCCCTTTATCCCTCCTTATATACCCCCGTTAAAGCGTCGAATTAGGATCTTCCTGACAAGGCCAACACTGGAGCTAAAAAAGAAGCAATAGACTAGATAGTAGCTAAAATGATTTTTTTTGCATGGTAATACATGTCTATTCATATTATGAAAAACAAAGTACAAGTCACGTAAAGACCGACATGACAAAACTAAAAAGGCAGCAGAACATTGATGAACTTAACACCAACTCCTGTCACCTGCCTCCAGCACCACCACAGCAGCCATCAAAGAAAAAAAATGACGGATCACCTCCTGACCTGAGCTCGACGAGGCTCCATCGCTAATAAGCACCTTTGCGGACCTACAAGATGGCTCATCAAAAATAAAGCCATTACCGTTGTACGAGATTGATGGGTCATTTTCGGGTTGGTAATCCTGCATACGTAGATGCGAACGTAGCTGCTACTAGATACAATAGACATCTGCGAGTGGAAAGTTTCAAGATAACAGAAAAAAGGACAGAGTTAGCAGGAGCATGGCTTTACAGTTCACACGTGTACACATACATACCTATAATATCTAGAGCACCATTTGGGACAGCTTGTTCAACTGCTTGACTACGGCCATGCTAGAAGGCTTGGGACTTTGCATGCACTAGTCTCTCTGAGTTTCCAAGTTGCAAACGTATACACGTCCTCTGTTTCACACATGAACGCAAGATGAAACTGAAGCCAATATAGTCACCCGAGACCCGAGACCCAATCCAGGTCCAATATATTTCTGCCACCTTGCTCGTTGACATCGATGTACATGTGCGTGCATCGGTGCATGCACATTTGTTCTGACAATTCATGGGAGAAAATACTGTTCTCTTCAGTGGAGCCGGTGCACGCCTGCCCCGAAAGGCCAACTCCAGGGCTGAAAAAGCAGCAGTGAACTCAACTAATCCATGACACCTCTGAATATTTCGCCCGACAAATCGATCTCCGGTACGATCATCGCACCTAGATTCGCGGCGGCCACCAACGAGAGAAAGGCCCACGTAAGTGGGAAAATAAACAGCACCATCTCACCAAAATCAGGGATATGCGTGTGCGGCCCCCCATGGGCGGAAAGACGGGGGACCGCCCTACCAGACCACTTTCAGAGCAACAGATGGTGAATTTGTTGCGGACGAAAGGCGATAGAGGCTGGGCCGCCCTTTGCTGCTTTGCATGCAGAACTGCGATCATGGACTGGCCACCACTGTCCACTGGTTGTGGTTAGTGCAGGTCCTGAGTGTGCTGATGACTGCGATTTAGTTTCGGGCACCATTCCGACATGACGTTCTGCCGGCGGCGTGTCCGTGTCGATCGGGTACGGGCTGACCATGCGTTCGTAGGTTTTGAATATTTTTGTCTGTGCGTGTGTGTGTGTTTATTGAGGAGTGAACATTGCGCATGGCTCACAGGATCTACAGCCGGACTCCTGGAATACCTCATACGTTTGGACGGACAACCCGGTTAGTCATCGGTCACAAAATCACAATCACGAACCAGCCGGGCTTCTTAACCCGGTATGCATCCGGGCTGAGAAGGCTCGGACGCGTCCGTCACGACGGACTGATGGGCGAAGTCCACACGGACACACGCGAAACCCATCGGTCCGACGAGGATGTCGCCGGCCGGCCAGTTGATGGCCCAAATCTAGCTATTTAAGCCTGACGGTGAGCCTCAAACCTAGCCACTTTCATTTTCACCCTCTCCTTCCCGTCGATGCTACCACTCCCAATCCGCTCTGAGCTCATCGTCCACTCCCAATCGCTCCGAGCTCGCCGTCCGCCGGTAGCCATGGTTCGCTAGCAGATCACCACATACAAGATGCTCGCTTTACACCGTCGGTCGAAACTCCTAGCGAAGATACAGGCACAACACGCACTTGGATTGCAGACGGATTGCCTCCGGACTCTCCGGAGCAGGAGGAGGCGGAGCAAGGGCGTTGGACGCGGAGGAGGAGCAAGGCGGATAGGACGCCTCCTAGTGCCGGATTCGGCATGGACGGCGCGCTGACCGAGTTCAAGTTGGCCCAAAGGGAGGCTATGGCGGAGCAGCAGGCTATCTTCGAGTTCATCCAGGCGGACCTCGAGGTTGCAGCAACCGCCGATACCTCCATGAGGCAGACACGGAACTGGAGGAAGTCTTCACGGACCTGGACTCCGATGACGAACCGAAGTTGTGGCCGCGGCCAACGACCAGGAGGGCAGTCCATCCGGCACTGCCGGCACGGAGGTTGTCGACATCCCTAACGATAAGTAGAGCTGGTGTAGTTTTATCTATGTATTACGATAGTGCGTAGCTTTTATTTAGTTGCATGGTGTAGTATGGAAACAGGGTGTGAGATTTGAGATTGCAGCAGACAAAAAATCAGGGCTGATCGGGCCCTGTGCGCGTAGTACGATTGCAGATGCTCTTATTGATTTGTTCCAAATTTTGTCATTCTATGCTTTGTTATCAACAGATTTTTCTCAGGTACTGCTTGTGCTATCCTCATGTTCTATTTTATGAGCTTCATCATGTGTTTGCGTTAGGGCATGTGCATGTTTGTGAATGTGTGTCTTTAGAACATGTACAATGATGCTATTTTAGAAATGTCATATAAAAAAGATGTTGAAGTGAAGTAGATAAAATACCGAAGTAATGATTGGTCTTCTCTTGATTAAAAGATGAACTCTTAGGAACCATATGTCTCACCATATATTTAGCTATATCTAAATTGTTGTGCTCGCCAACTAAATTTGTATTCTCGTGCCAACACAAATTGTCATAAAAACGTTCAATATGTCATGTCTAGACTAGGTGGTGGGCTTAAAGGCGCATACTTGCACTAAATCAGTTGGTGCTATGGATTTGCGGTCGCGGCCCCAACACGAGTGCGAGCGAGACACAAGCATGTCTCACCTCAAGGATGCCCTAAATGGACCGGCCCATAGTCTACACCAGTTATTACTCGCCTTTCAATTTTTGTTTATATTTTGAAAAAATTACAAATACATACTCCCTCTGTCTCATGATATAAAAGTGTTTTTTATATTAGTGTAGTGTGAAAAATGCTCTTATATTATGGAAAGGAGGGAGTATACTACAAAAAGTTAATGTATTTAATTTTTTAAATCGGTGCAAATTTTAAAAGTGCTATCGCAGTATAAAAAATTTGTCGGTGTAATTTTAAAACATGATGATAGCATTCAAAAACAAAAATCATGACATTTAAATATGTTCATGCGTGCCAAAATAAAATACATAACAGTTTTAAAAATGTTATACAATGTAAAACAAATGCTAATGTAGTTCAAAAGATGTTTGCACCATTACAAAAATATGTTACATTTTAAAAATACCACGTTTTTAAAACTATGTTTGTGATTTTTTTAACTGTTTATACAATTTAAAAAATGTTTGCATAGTTTATAAATGTTTTGTATCATTCAAAAATATGTTCCAACTTGTATTTAAAAAACATTTCATACGTACTCGAAAACATGTATTTAAAAAATGGTAATCATGCATTTAAAAAATTGTTAAACGTGTATAAGAAATATTTTATATGTATGACAAAAAATTCTATGTGTATGAAAAATAGACATCAAAACATATATTTGACAAAATGTTAATCATGTATTTAGAAAATGGTAAACGTGTATGAAATTGTCCCTAATGTATATGTAAAATGTACAATGTATATGAAAAATATAGACATGTGTTAAGACAAAGAAAAAAATCAAAGAAACCTGCTAAAATCCAATACCGAAGAAAAAGGAAGACAAAAAAGGCAAATCGAATAAAAGCATGTGTTAAGAAAGCGGCTGATAAAAAAACCATTGAAACTAGAAAATACTCGCGTCTGCAGCTACAAGTACCAGGCCGTCCAGTAGCATCGCCCCAGAGGCTTTGTTATCTGCTATTCCCATGTTCTATTTTATGAGCTTCAGCATGTATTTGCGCTAGGGCATGTGCATTTTTGTGAATATGTGTCTTTAGAACATGTACCATGTGCTACTTTAGAAATGTCATATAAAAAGATGCTGAGTTGAAGTAGATAAAAATCTGAAGTAACGTTTGGTCTTTTCTTAATTAAAAGATGATCCCTTAGGAACCATATGTCTCACCAAATATTTAGCTATACTGAAATTGCCGTGCTCGTCAACTAAATTTGTCATCCTCACGCCAACATAAATTGCCCTAAAAGACGTTCAATTTTTCATGCCTAAAGATCTGACATAAGATTTTTAGCATTTTCATAAAAATAAAACTAAGAAATAATCCATTGTACCCTTTTTTGAGAAACATCTATAGGTTATTCATACTCATAACAATTATAGATACACTAATTTGGATCTAAGATCCAAGAAAATACAAAGTAACTCATATAAATATTACAATCAAATCACTTGGAAACATCATCTTCGTTGTATGAATCTCTGCTAGAAGAAATACTCCAAAGACTTCGGTAAAGAGGCTGCAATTGGACTGGAGCAACAATGTTGTCACTCTTTCACCCGCACAAACATTACCAATAATAGTTTTTCAAAACGCCTTGAGTCGCCCATTCAAAAAGATGGAAAGTTTTGATCAGTGAATGTACTTGGGCTGAGGATGATCCACTAGAAATGCAGGACGTTAGATCACAATATTTTCACCATGATGTCGATGAAAAATTTCAACTTCACAAAGAATCAAAACAACAACAAAAGTTTGACACCACTACATAAACTCATCAGATCAGATTTGAATCTGCGAGGACAGAAGCTCTCTAATCTCATAGCGCCGCCAAAAAAAAAGAGTAAATTTATTCTCACAAAATACGATTATCACTACACGGTGACAAAGAAGACATAACTCTTGAAAGATGCGAGCCCCCCTCCCCCACCTCTCAGCACCAAGATGGCAGCCGGAGGTGAGGGACCAAAAATACCATCATGGCGGCGGTGGCAGCGACCGCACACAAAACCCTCACGTGGATTTTAGAATGAGTAAAATTCATCGGTGGTACCTCAACTTGCGTCGCCCGGTCACTTTGGTCACTGTACACAAGAACTCACGTTATACGGTCACTGTGTACGGTGAACAGTAAAAATACGGTCACTGTGCATCGTAGACGCAACGTACGCCGCAATTTTGACCAGTCCACGGGCTCCACGTAGGCAGGCAGAGGATTTATGTTAAAGTGCCCATTTGCGGGAGGGCGCTTTTGTAAAAAAGCCGTTTAGATAGAAATCCCCAATTCTCCCCTCCAAATCCCTAGTTCTCGCCGCCGCCGCGCCCATCCTGCCCTCTCGCCGCCGTCGCGCCCATCCTGCCCTCTCGCCGCCACCGCGCACATCCTGCCCTCTCGCCGCCGCGCGCCCATCCTGCCCTCTCGCCGCCGACGACGACTGCGCCATGTCTTCTGCTAGTTCTGCCCGGTTTGATCTCCGCGGCCGGACAGTGGTGGTGCCACTCATCCCATGTCCTCGCTGCCAGGCGACAGTGAGGTACTACGTTTCGAACACAGAGGATCACGAGGGCTGGGTGTTCTACAGATGTCCCAATCACTCTGTAAGTAACACAGAGGATCAGTTGATTTTGTTCTTGGCAGCAGTTTTGCCCTTTTGTTGGTCAAAGTTTACTTTTTTGCTGTTGGTTTGCAGGCTAGTGGGTGTGATTTCTGGTTTTGGGAGATGGAATATGTTGCGTACCTAGTAGATGCTCATTTCTTGCTTGGGAACCAAGCTGTGGATGCTGTTGGAGCAACAGAGGAGAGGAGGGAAGAACTCATTGCGGCTAGGAATGAAAGGAGAAGGATTGCAGCTCAAGTGGCAACTAGTAGAGCTGCTTTGGCAAGGCCTGGCTCTCTGCAGCAGAATATGAGCAGGCACCAAGAAAGTGCATTGATTGGATTAGGTGCAGAGATCTTGGTGCTGCTGAAGCTTCTGTTAGGTAGTGTGATGCTGTTGTGTGCCCTCTGTGTTGTTCTGTTGATGAAGTGAGGACAAGTGCTCTCTGCATTAGAAGAAGAAGTGATGAAGGAGTACTGTAGAAGAAGAAGAAGTGATGAAGACAAGTGCTCATTTTGGTAGTGAAGAAGTGAAGACCAGCTTCAGTAGTTTAGCATGTTAAGTACTTTCACTAGTTTAACATTAGGAAATGGCTATGAAGTTAGCTTGGTTGTATGAAATGTTATGGTTGTCAAGGCCAGAAATGTATGAAGTGATCTATCTATCTATCTTTAATGGAAATATTGTCTTTGTATTCTGTTATCTTTCTGACATGATAATTGTGAAATGAGTTGTTGTGTACTGTTTCATATCATATTTATGAAATGAAAAGAATGGCAGCAAGGCAGTAATGTGGAAGCAGTATTGACATCAACAATAGAATGACAACAAATGGGTAGACAGACAAGACAATTTTGATACCAAAATATAGATTCTGTTTTGCATCATCATTAGCACTACTCAAAATAGAGTACCATAAGATCTTGACATAACAAGAAAGGGAAACACAATCATATTTTACATTGCTAAAACAAGATAAACAGTCTCATAGATCATCTAAAGATGGCAAACATGCTTGATCTTTCTGGCACATGCCCAGCTTCCTCCATGTTTCTTTGTGCTTGTTTCCTCAGCTGCTCCTTCTTTGCTGCAATGGATTGTCTCGCTGCTTGTTTCTTTGTAGCAAGGTCTTGTTTCTCTTCCTGCTTCTTTGCTAGGAGTGCTTGTCTCTCTGATTCCTTCTGTGCAGCAATGGCTTTATTCTCTTCTAGTTTCTTTGCAGCAACAGCCTCCTTTTGTGCCTTCTTCTCAGCAGCCAGTTTCTCCTTCCTCTTAGCAGAAAGCTCTTTTTGTGTCTCCACTATTATCTGCCTTGTCTCTGCTCTTGCTTGCCTCAGGATGGCCATTGTTTCCTTCTTCTGTGCAGCTGCATGTCTCTTCTTCTCAGCTTCTATAGCCTTCTTTTCTGCTTTCTCATGCCTTCTTCTAGCAGCCTCTTCTGCTTTCTTCAACTCTGTTTCTATCCTTGCCTCTAGTATAGCTTGTTTCTTGTCTTGAAGTTCCTTCTCTCTTTGCTTCATGGCCAGCATCTTCTTAGCTAGCTCTCCACCTTTGATTGTGTTAGTGCTTATGCAGGCCTGGTTCAACATTGCTTGTGCATTTGTTAAGAATGTTAATTCTGGGATTGGTGTGTGCTGAAGCACTCTAGGCAAAGGCCTCTTTAGATACAAATGTCAAGTGTCAACAAATGGAAACTAACAATGTCACTAAAGCATGATAAAAGCAGAGCAAGTGAGCAAGAGTACTCATGTTTAAATTACTGCTTTGAAGCATGTGATCCACCATAAGATCTTGTACTCTTTGTCTTTGGTATACGCACTTGTGTTGGCCTGCTGCTCATCAAACAAAAGTTTGTTACGATCTGCTGCTCTATAAGATGTGCTAGAGGTTGTGTACAAGACAGTTACCTGGGCTTGTTCAGGAGGTGGCTGTTGCTCCATATTAGCTTGTGAAGTTTCCAAATTGTCATCATGTTGGGGTGGAGGAGCTTGTGCATTGGGAGGTGGTAGACCAGCTTTCATATATTTGCATCCCTTGATATTGTGGTCAGGCTAACCACAGTAACTGCAGTGCATGATTACACCATGCCTTGACATCCTCCTCCCTCCATTACTACAAATAATCTCTTCTGGTCCCTTCCTTCTGCTTTTGCAAGGCCTTCCAACATTCTTCTTGTAGTCAGGTGGATTAATTTCAGGCCCATTCATCTTCTCCCACTCAGTGATGTCCTTGAAAGGGTAGATGATGTTGCTATAAGCCTTCTTGAACATGGACACTGAGTAGCATTGATCCACTAAGGTTAGTGGATCTACTCTCTCATTCCTACAACATGCTATGACATGTATGCAAGTCACTCCACTTTTTTGCCATCTCATACAGCTGCAGGACTTGCTGTGCCAGTCTACTATGTAATCGGTTCCTCTATCCACCACTTGAAACACTCCATCTCCTGATTCATACACATAGCATGTGTTGGCCAGCTCTATCAGCTTGTCAACTAGTTTCTTGATCTTAGGGCACACTACTCCTTGCATCTTCTCACCCTCACAATGCTTGGTGTAGTGCCTTGCAGTCCATTGTTGCTTGATCCTCTCAAACATTGAAAGAATTGGCAATTCTCTTGCCTCCAAGATATATCTGCACAAAGATAGCATGTTATGTTAACAACAGTGATAGGAAAGCATTTCATCTTGTGTTAAAATAGTGAGATGAAAGCATTGGAACTTACTTGTTGAACACCTCACAGAAATTGTTGAGCAGAATGTCACACTTAGGTATGTCACTTTGGAAAGCCCTCACCCAAGTGTTTGGCTCCAACTCTTTCAACCAGGTGTATGCACCCTCATTCAGCACCTTCATCTCAAGCATGTACTCATACTTAATAACTGTTGTGCTCCTAGCTATCTTCCACAATTGATTCTTCAAAGCATCACCTTTGTACAGTTGTTGGAAATTCTTCCACATATGCCTGACACAGAACCTATGTTCTGACTCAGGGAATACTTCAGTCACAGCATTTATCAGGCCCTACAAAACAACATAGACCAATAAACAAAGTGTTAAACAAGTACAGTAATCTAATTAGACCATCAGGCAATGTGGTTGCATATACCTTCTGCTTGTCTGACATTACTGTCCATGGGGATGTGTTGATAATAGCAAGATCACTCTTCAACCTCTCAAGAAACCAAACCCAGTTAGGCTTATCCTCCACTTCCACAACACCTATTGCTATGGGGAATATGTAATTATTTGGATCTATTCCTACTGCAACCAGCAACTGCCCTCTGTATCTTGTTTTAATATGGCAGCCATCTATGAAGATCATAGGCCTGCAACCTTGAAGATAGCCTCTCTTGCATGCATCAAGGCACATGTAAGCCTTGTTGAATCTAGCTTCATTATCCAGTGCAAGGAAAAATGAGCTACCAGGATTACTTCTCCTTATCTCATTTCCATAATCCCACAACAGCTTGTACTGCCCTTCTTCATCTCCATGAATTATTTTCATAGCCAGCCTTCTTTCCCTCTGAAGCTTGGACCTAGTTGGTGTCATGTGCCATTCCTTTTGAACAACCCTTGAGAAGTTTCTAAGATTCATATCCTGATCATCCCTGAAACTCTCAAGGTATTTCCTAGCTAGAAAAGGTGTTGTGAAAGCCTTGATCTTCCATTTTTTGCAGCAACTATGTTCTTCAACATACTTCTTTACCATGAAACATTTGGTTCTGCTGTCATAAGAAGCCCACAAGTACCAGGTACAATCTTCATCATGCATCGCTTTGACTCTCTTCCTGTCATTCACTGGTAACTTGACATCAACTCTATTCTTGCAGCTGTATTCCTTAATTGCTTTCCTAAGCAAATCAACATTTTCAAACACTTGTCCAACATGAAATTTTGGACAAGTCAGATCCTCCTTTCTAAATGCTCTAAATTTTGTTTGCATTTCATCATCTGAATTAGGTGCCCAAAGATCTTAACCTTTAGAATCATAATCTGACATGTTTTCTTCCTTTCCTTCCCCTACAACTCCTTTATCCTTTGCTGTTGTTTTCTGCTTCACCTTCTCCTTCGTTTTAACTGGTTCATCCTCATCCACATTGTCAGCATAAAGGTCATCATCATCATCATTGATTTCAAAGTCACTATCTACCATGTCACCAGGATCAAAATTATTGTCATCTGAGTCACTATTTGTTCCTACATTGCCTTCAAAACATCTCTTCTTTGCTCTGGTTCTCCTCAATTGATGTGCTTCTGCATCTTCATCTACTGCATCTTGCTCTACTTCTCCTTCTTGGCCTACATGCTCAGCAGCTTCATGTGGCTCTGCTTCTCCTTCTTGGCCTACATGCTCTGCATCTTCATGTTGCTGTACATCATCATGTTGCCCAGCTTGTCCTTGTTGCTCTGCATTCTCCTCTGCTCCTTCACAAAATGTGCACTGCCTTCTTACATTGCCATCTTCATGTGGCACATTATTTGGATACACAACCTGAATTGGTATAGGGCAGTCTTTTTCTAAATTTGCAGGCTTGCTACTATGAGGATTAGTACCATCTTTTGAAAGGCTAAACACTGGTGGAAGTTCAGCCCTTGGAAATTGGACCACATCATCAACAACCTTCTTAGTAATGAAGGTGTCATCATGATCAAGATAAATACTGAAGAAATGATGCCCAATAGACAGAAAGGTCATCATTTGATCAGTATCTGCCTCAGATCTGATCTGTCTCAAAGAATTCTGAGTAACGTCAAGTATTGGGATTTGATAATATGCCTTCAACCTGCCTGCCATCTCCCATCCAATCTCTTCTACTATATGTTTCACCATTATTGGAGACTAGGTGAGTTTATCCAAACTGTCATACCAAACTATATGCCCATCAACATAAGCCCTATTGCTTCCTTGACCCATGAAAAAACCACCATGATGAAACAACACTGAGAACTTCTCACTTCTTGCTCCTGCAGAAACAAAGCAAAATTGATCACATCAAAATTGAACAAGTAATGACCTTTTTGAGCGATCTGACCAAAAATCCCCAATGTTCTCCATACATCAAAGTTCCAAAACCTATGCCTATTCGAACAAAGGTGCACATCCGGGTACAACTGCCAGAAACCTAAGCCTATTACATGTGGAATCGATGAAAATTAGACCCTTTCGACAAGAACCTAAAACCCTATCAGAAATCCTATCAGACAAATTGGGTTCGAAAAACCCTAAACCTAAATTGCCATACATGCGACGAATACTACCACATATCATAGGCGAACACAATGCCAGCCCTATCAAACAACAATCGAAGAGAAATAAGAGGATTTACGGCACGAATCTTCACTTACTGTAAACAGGGGCAGGGGCACCGTCGGGGCGACGAACAGGAGACATGGCGGCGGCGCCTCCTCTTCACCACCGCGAGAAGAAACCCCTCCGCGCCGACCGCGGCGACGACCACGCCACACCACGGCGACGAGCACGCCGCACCACGCCGCACCTCCGTCACCTTCTCCGCCGGTTTGATCGGCTCGAACAGGGGAGGTGGAGAGACAGGGGAGGTGGAGACGTGGGAGGACTTCGGGGATCTATCCGATAACTTGGGGGGTGAGCTGCAAATAAGCCATCGGGTTGCTCCTCATCGCGACACCTGGCGCGCGGACTACGAGCCGGACGGTCAACAGGTGGTCAACAGGTGACGTACGTTGCGTCTACGATGCACGGTGACCGTATTTTTACTGTTCACCGTACACAGTGACCGTATTGCGTGAGTTCTTGTGTACAGTGATCAAAGTGACCGGGCGACGCAAGTTGAGGTACCACCGATGAATTTTACTCTTTTAGAATCATCGATATACCCATTGTACACATTTTTGTAGCCTGGACTAGGCGGTGGGCTTAAAGGTACGGATACTTTCACTAAATCTGTCGGCGCTATGGATTTGCGGCCGCAGCCTTAACATTGAGTGCCAGCGAGACACAAGCACGTCTCACCTCAAGGATGCCCCGTAATCACGCAGGTATACGTACACCAGTTATTGTTCACCCTTTTACTTTTGTTTATATTTAGAAAAAAAATTACAAATATATATATTACAAGAATATTAATGTATTTGATTTTTTTAAATGCCGCAAATTTTAAAAATATTATCACAGTGTAAAAAATTTGTTGGTGTAATTTTAAAAACTTGATGATAGCCTTAAAAACAAAATTCGTGACACTTAAAAATGTTAATGCGTGCATAAATAATCTACGTGCATTTTTTAAAATGTTATATGATGCAAAACAATTGTTCATGTAATTAAGAAGATATTTCACACCATTTAAAAAATACATTACATTTAAAAAATATCACATTTTTTAAACCATGATTGTAAAAAAACGTATTTATACAATCTTAAAAATGTTTGTTTACTTTATAAAATGTTCTGTATCATTAAAAAAATCTTCAAGTTGTATTTGAAAAATGTTTAACAAGTTTTCAAAAACATTGCTCGAAAATATGTATTTAAAAAATGTTAATCATGCTTTTGAAAATTGTAACGTGTATAAGAAATATTTTATATGTACAAAAAAATATGTGTATGAAAAAATAGACATTAAAACATATATTTGACAAAATTTTAATCATTTATTTACCAGTAAATGTTCAATGTGTATGAAAAATGTTCCTAATGTATACGTAAAATGTGCAATGTGTATGAAAAATATAGACATGTGTTAAGTAAAAGGGGAAAAAGAAAAGAAAACCGAAGAAAAAGGTAGACAAAAATGGCAAATGAAATAGAAGCATATGTTAAGAAAGCGACTGATAAGAAAACCATTGAAAGTAGAAAATACTCGCGTCTGCAGCTACAGTACTAGGTCACAAGAGCGCCACGCCGATGGCAAGCCGAGCTACGCCTCGCGATAGGCGATAAATAGCTCTCTGGCGGAAACCGTCTGCACTCGAAGATAGCAGGCGGTGAACCTTTTGGCCTGGCCGCACACAGCCCGCTCGAACACCCAACGGAACGCGCGTCTGGCGCTGCGACCTGCGAGAGAGAAACGCTGGACAAGACTCGAAATTGTTAAGAATAGAATAGTTGTTTATTAATTAAGCTAATTAGGATTAAGCTAATTGTTAGATAGGTTTCTTGGTTCTCAAGCAACCATGTACTTCCTTGGTTCTCAAGACAACTATGTAATTCCTTGACTCTCAAGTAATGTGTTTTGGCCGATCTTCCAGCGAAAAACCCGGACGACTCGCAGGAGGCGACTAGGGTTTCACGCAGCGTGGGCGTCTGGCCCGATCAAATCGGGCGGGCGAGATCTCGGCCACGGGAGGGAGGAGAAGATGGCTTCCCCAGCTTCCTCGTCGGCGAACAACGGACCTGGTGGTGCCGGTTCCTTGTCACCCAATTCGGCAAGGGCTCGGCTGGCGGAGGCCCTAGGGAAGCTTGACCTAACTGAAGAGGAGGCCACGCCATTGGTAATCGATGATCGGGAGGAGGGTGATCGGCAGAAGTGGAAGATCGTCGGCAAGGTGCTGAACCGCAACAATTTCCATATCCAAACCATCTCCAACGCCCTCCGTCCCGCCTGGGGAAACCCTAAGGGGTTGGAATTCCGATCTGTCGGAGTCAACATGTTTGTGGCGGAGTTCGCTGCCCAGAGAGATCATGATCGCGTCTGGGAAGGCTCCCCGTGGCACATTAGCAAGCATGCAGTGATCCTAACCGAGTTCGACGACTGCATGAAGCCGTCTGAACTAAAGTTTGATCATCTTCAAGTTTGGGCCAGGGTAGTTAACCTACCTTTCAATCTGCGAAACGACTCATGGGGAACGGCGATTGCAAAGCAGATTGATAAGCAAGCCTCGCAAGTTCAGTTCGATCATGTTGGAGGCTTCCTCAGAGCCCGTGTTACGTTAGAGGTCAGCAAACCCTTGAGGCGCTGGATCCTGATTGAATCGGCCAGATGCAAGAGCACCGATCTGTACGACATCCAATATGAGAACATCCCACACTTTTGTTTTTCATGCGGTCGTCTGGGACACGGCGATCTCTTCTGTCCCACACCTGGAACCCGCGACGCCAACGGTGATTTGCCGTTTGGCAAGGGCCTCCGTCCTCAGGAGGATTGGAAGAAGACAAGCTCTAGCCAGGGCTCCAGTAGAGAGCAGGAGACTGCACGAGGTTCAAGACAAGACACCAAGCAGTCCAGTACAGCTAAGGAGCAGACAAATGAGGTGAACTCTCCGGTTAAGAACAATAAAAACAAATGTAAAGGGGGAGATGGAACAAAAAAAGTGTACAGGAGGATTGATCCCAATTCCTCAAACCCTCCTGTCGATGATAGCACCAAGCAGCAGCTACTGATCTGTGGAGGCCCGGTGGTTGATACTGTCGAGGCCGAAGATGATGATGGAGCAGCTGTAAGGGAACGAAAAAAGAAAAGGCCTACACCTGAAAATTCTGGGACCTCGGCAGCGGCTGCCTCGCAGCCCTGCCCGTCCCAATGAAATGCATCAGCTGGAACTGTCGAGGGCTTGGGAACCCTGAGACAGTTCGCGAGCTTCGCAATCTAGTGAAGCAAGAAGGTCCCGCCCTTCTCTTTGTTATGGAAACGAAGATCAAGGGTAAACGAGTTGAGAGCCTGAAATCTACTTTAGGTTTTCATGGCTGTTTTGCGGTGGATAGCACCGGTTTGAGTGGTGGCATCGGCTTATTTTGGAATGATGGAGTACATGTTGAACTAAAACACTACAGTCGAGCGCACATTGACGTAAGAGTCAAGGGGAGAGACGACCCAAACCCTTGGCGATTTACAGGTTTTTACGGAGAACCCCGGACTGAGAACAGACACCACAGTTGGGAGTTCTTGCGTACACTTCATGGCATCCAGCATGACGGCTGGATCTGCATGGGCGATTTTAACGAAACTATGTATGCTGACGAACACTTCAATGTACATGACAAACCGGCCAGGCAGATGCAGGCCTTCCGTGAAGCCATTAATGCTTGCTCCTTCCTAGACCTAGGGTGGAGAGGAGTTCCCTTCACATGGGATAACAGACAGCACGGTGACTCGAATGTAAAAGCTAGACTTGATCGAGCATTAGCAAATAACGAATTCATGCAACTATTCGAGTTTACCACCATCAAACATATTAGTTCGATCGCCTCGATCACTTTGTTTTGTCTTTGGCGCGAACTCAGGCGAGATCATCCGAATAGGTGGTCAGCCTCGCAACGCCCCTTTCGATATAAAAACGTTTGGCAAACCCATTCTGACTATGACAAACTTGTTCTGGATAGTTGGAAAGTGGGGGCAGGCCAAGAGGGACTCAAAGGAGTAGTGGAAGCGCTAAACTCCGTACAGTCTCAACTCGGCTCCTGGGGGGAGCGTGAGTTTGGTAACATGGCAAAAAAAGTTCGGAAACTACAGAAAAGCTTGGAAAGGCTCTGAACTGTCTCTGTTGGACGAGGACCGACAGCAGAAGAACTATCTGTGGCTTCGCAACTCCGTGAAGCGCTACGACAAGAGGAGATCTGGACCAAGCAAAGATCCGGAGTACAAACTGTTCGGGCTGGAGATAGGAATACAAAATTTTTCCACGCCCGAGCATCATTGCGTAGAAGGATGAATCGGATCACCACTCTGGAGAGGGATGATGGTTACATATGTTCAGAACCTGATGAAGTGGCAGACGAGATTCAGAGTTTCTACACAAATCTGTACACCTCTCAAGGGTACAGAGATATGGCCGATTTGCTCCAATTTGTCACACCCCGAGTTACAACAGCAATGAATGAAATGCTAGAGAAGGACTATACTGCTGACGAGGTGCGCATTTACATTGTTTCGGATGGCACCATCCAAGGCGCCAGGTGTTGATGGTTTTACCGCGGGGTTTTTCCAACGACACTGGGACATCCTTGGCACTGACATGACAGTGGCCATCTTAGAATTCCTGAATAGAGGTGAGCTACCCAGCGGATTGAATGACACTGCCATAACTCTAATTCCCAAGATGCATAACCCCGGAAAATATCCCAATTTAGGTCCTATAGCTCTATGTCCTGTGCATACAAGATAGCTGCTAAAGCAAATACCAACCGTATGAGGAACATTATGGAAGAGGTAATAGGAGACGAACAAAGTGCCTTTGTCCCAGGACGTCTCATCACTGACAACGTACTGGTGGCATACGAAAGCATTCACGCAATGAAGAAGAAGAGGAAAGACAAGAATTCTTCATGTGCGGTTAAACTGGATATGCTAAAAGCATTTGGATGAGTAGAGTGGCACTACACAGGCGATGATGATACGGCTGGGATTTTGTGATAACTTTGTCAGACTAGTCATGAAATGCGTCTCATCGGTACGCTTCTCTGTGAAGGTCAACGGATCACTGCTACCATTTTTTCAGCCAACAAAAGGACTAAGGCAAGGGTGTCCCATGTCCCCCTTCTTATTCTTAATTTGTGCAGAAGGCTTTACTTCCCTAATGAACAATCATGGTGGCCCTCATATTGACCGTGGAATCCGCGTGAGTGTTCGCTCTCCATGGGTCAACCACCTACTGTTCGCAGACGATAGCCTCATTTTCCTAGGAGCAAATCTCTAGAGCGCACAAAGACTGAATGAGATACTACAGATTTATGCAGAGTGCTCCGGGCAAGCGGTAAATAAGACCAAGAGCTCTGTTTACTTCAGTCCTAATGCAAGTCAACCTGTTCGTGATATAGTCAAACAAGAACTTGGAATCCATTCTGAAGCTTTCACGGAACGTTACCTGGGTCTACCAACAGCAGTAGGTCGTATTCATAGTGGCTCCTTCGACCACATTGGCGAACAAAGCCGAGCAAATATGCAAGGCTGGTCTGAACGCCTCCTTGCATGTGCGGGAAGGGAGATACTTCTTAAATCTGTCATCCAAGCCATTCCCACCTTCAGTATGACATGTTTTTTACTGACGAAGAAAGTTTGCAAGCAACTTACATCTGCCATGGCAAAATATTGGTGGAGCAGCTCCATTGACAGGAGATCTATGCACTGGCTATCATGGAAGAAGCTGTCCGTACCAAAGATTCAAGGAGGCCGTACCAAAGATTCAAGGAGGCATGGGTTTTAGAGAACTAGAGAACTTCAATCTGGCGCTTCTCGGGAAACATGGTTGGCGCCTAATCACTCACCCCAACTCTCTTTGTTCTCGTGTCCTCAAAGGGAAATATTTTCCCGATAATGACTTCATGCAGGCCAACGCCGCGCCGTCCTCTTCAGCTACCTGGAAGGCCATTATTGCGGGTCGATCGGCGCTGCAACAAGGGTTGATCAAACGTGTGGTAAACGGAGAATCAATCTCAGTTTGGAATGATCCCTGGATCCCTACTTCCAGTACCCTCAAGCCCATGGTGCGGCTAGGGAACGACCCGATCGATCGAGTCGCTGAACTCATTGACAATGCGACCAGGACCTGGGATCTTGAAACAGTCCATCGGAACTTTCTCGCACCAGATGCGGAGGCCATAATGAACATTCCTATTCGGCAAAATGGTGGAGAAGATTTTCTGGCATGGGCCTTTGAACGATCCGGAGAGTATACTGTAAAATCAGCCTATTGTGCTCTTGTGACTCAGAACGAGCGTCGCGCTCTAGAGGAAAGGACGGCAGTGGGAACCTCATCTTCTCAAAAATAGTTATGGACTGCTCTATGGAAGCTCAAAGTGACCCCAAGAGTTCGCGTTTTCATGTGGAGAGTACTCAGGGGAATTCTTCCTGACTACGCCAACATGAAATACCGTCACATCCGCACTGATTCGCTTTGCGATCTTTGCAAGGCTACAGAAGAAGACCTCTTCCACGCACTGATCCTTTGCACGCATGCGCAAGCCTGCTAGTCCGCCGCCAAGGAGGTTCTTGGTCTGACACTACCACGGTTGCACCATGACACCTGGGCACAAGATCTGGTGGTCGATACCAGATTCTCGGACCAGGACAGATGCAAGATCATCTCAATCATGCACTCAATCTGGAACTCCAGGAATCGCTGGACGCACGACGAGGAGGGTTATGATCCCGTACAGGCCATCAAGGGGGCCCGTGACGACCTAGCTATTCTTGACATGCCACCACCCCAGCGGAAAAATTTGGAGATTCAGAATTGGAAACCACCACAACCCGGGTGGATCAAAATTAACACGGACGGCGCACTGGACACCCAACTTCAGAAGGGAGGTGCGGGAGGAATTGCCCGCTCTCATCTCTCCTTCATGGGTGCATGGAGCAAGCCAATCCCAAGTGTTACTGATCCCTTCATTGCAGAAACCCTCGCGTTGCGAGAGGGACTGATATTTGCCCAGCTGAGGGGCTTCTCGCACGTAGCAATGGAGGTAGATTGCTTGGAGGTAGCGAACCTCTGAAACTCGCATCATAGTCCCAGGTCGATTGTGAAGCCTATCTTCGATGAAATCAAGGAAAAAGCTGCAAGCTTCGTCTCTTTTTCGGTCCAGCATGTCGCAAGAGAAGCCAATTCTTCGGCTGATCTTCTTGCAAAGCATATGCCACCTCGCTTTCAGTTTCAGATGTTTGGTTGGACTCCTGCCCATCCTTTTTAGTCAGCAACTTTTTAGCTGATTGTAACCGGATCTCAATTTTGCAATAAAGCTCCTTAATTTCGCGTCAAAAAAAAGTTATGTGTTTACTTGACCGCCAAGCATCATGTGTATTTCAGCCTGGGTATAAATACCCCACTTTTATCATCGGTAAAGACTGATGGATCATCTTTCATTCAAACTCTCTCGTTCTTTACTTTTCACTTAAAACATGTTATCATGCACTTTGCTCTCCGCTCGAGCGAATTGGTCACAGAGAAAAGGGGATCAGCCTAACAAACGACGAATGGCACTGTCCTCGACCATAACAGATGCAACTCCGGGTCTCCGGCGGTCTTCAACATCGACCACTGGACACAATGCTGGCCTCGAGAAAAGATAAATCGGAGTCCAACAGCGTGGTTCTTTTCCGATTTAATTTCTGCCATAACAAGTCTTTTTGCAGGAAGAATAGAGACACTCCTCTTACGGCAGAAAACTCCGGTGATTTCTTTGAACGGCGCCAGAAACAGAGGCAATCCATCAACGGCATCGTCAACTAAAGATCAAAGAAGAACAGAGCTTGTCAATCTGGCCTCAATTAAAAAAACAGAGATTACTAATCTTTGCCTATTTGATCTAATATTCTTGTGATGAACCAATAATCTAACAATGGACTGCTTTTCCCTGTATGGCTGTATGTACGTACTCACGCAAATCACACAAGCAATCAATCGTTTGAAGCACCAGCACAAGCGACTTCAGTCCAAGGCAAGGCGACTTCCAGCGCGGAGCGCATGACAGCCCTCGGCACCGTCGCTGTTCCTACCAGCACAGCACTCCATGGCGTACGGCGCCCAACGGCGTGACACCACTTGGCCTTGACTGGCGAGAAACGGCCGGCGTAGCCCGCTGCATACGCGTTCCCATCGCGGCTCCCGGTGGCGCGTCCTCAGGCGCGCCCAACAACCGGTGCTTGGAGCGATGGATCCATTCGGCTACACGGCGCGGTCCATGCACCAACCGGCCGGAACGCGGGGCCTTCCAGCGCAGTTCCGTCGAGGCCACGGCCCGAGACGAGGTGGCGGTAGAGATCCCAATCCTCCGGTCTGGCCGGCAGGGCAAATCCCTAGCAGCGGTGGTTACGGGCAGAACTCCCGAGTTGGAACGGCACAGGATAGACAGATCGATGATTGGGGAAATCTTTATCTCATTGGCATTGTTCCAATTAGCCTTGTATTCTGTATATCCAATACATGTCCCTGCAGTTTCAGCGTACAGGACGTGGGTTACTAGGATTCACTAAACCTACGGTTTAGTTCTCCAGCAATTTGAAACTATGTTCTGTACATACTACATAGCACTTGCAAAATATTCCATCAGGCTTACTTTTCTTCTACAATTTAGTACGTGTACATACTTTAAGTTGTAGATTTGACGATCAACTATTATGCAAGTTTGGATAGGAGACTCGCTTTCCATATTGCATTTACAGATTGTAAATGATAATTCTATCTTAAAAAAATCAACATGTTCAATACGTCTGCCTCAAGCATTCTATGTAGCATGTAATTTTAGTACAACAACTATATTATACAACTAAAGTTAAACTTGGAATCACAAGGTATTGATGACATCTACTGCATAATTTGCAGATTATCCATCATTACTATGAGGTCTACGTCTTGTCGTTTGATAAGATGACTACCTTCAAAGTGCTCTTCCAAATATTAATATTAGATGTGACTACCTCAAGAAAGTAACACTGGCATCTATTGTGAATTTTGCAGATAAACCATTATTACTGCAAGGTCTACATCATGCCATTTTGGCAGATGATTACCTTCAAAGTGATTTTCTTAAATATAGCATAACATAAGGTAATAGAGATATGAACATCTACACAAAAGTCAGACTATGTTTTCTATTACTGCGAGATCTACACCGCATTCGGTGGTTATCTTCAAAGTGTTATATATATATATAATTTGTGGTATACACATAAGACCCCGATAGCATCATCTATATTTCTAAAATTTTCTCCTCAGAAGTAGTAGTTGTTGTTCACTAAAATGATTTACTCTCATAGTAAATATTGTTCTTGCACACTCGCTATACGCCAAAATGGTATTGTGTGCTAATATCAACTATTTAAGCCTCATTTTGCTTGAATATGTTATAGGAAACTATATAAATATTTGCATATAATCGTGATTGACTTCTATTACATTGGTAAAATACATGGCAGTGAAGCCTATGTCACTATCTATAATTGTAGTGTTGTCCATCCATCAAGATGGATCCCATAATTATGGCAACGATCGAGTGTCTCAACACTTTTGCAGTGTCCACATCATATTGTGGTTACACTTTCACAGTGACTAATCAATGTCAAACATGCAACGTCTATGTTTTTGGCGGTGACTCTAAAGTTGCAACGCTCATATGCACTTTATGTGTCCCAACTTTCACTTAGTTCTCAAACTAAGTACATAATGGATGAATTTTTATTCACGCTAAATATCTCCCTTAATATAAACATGATGCCTTGAGCACATCGCGAATGATTACCCATTCGTTTTTCAAGACCTCAAGTCTATCGCAGCTCACAATTTTATCACATAATCAATTTCAAGTTGAGATATCGTGATCAAATATTTTCCTATATACAGATCCAGTTAAAAAGTCCTTAATGCACTTTACATCCTCTTAAGATGGTACTACCATTTTTATGATGAAGAAACATGGAATTTCTTAAAATCATCAGATTCACCCAACGGGTGCTATACCATAATTTAAACTTGCTGGTACCGAGAATACTATGCAAGTTAGTGGTCACAAGATAGAACCATGAGGAATTCGAAGTAAAGTGAAGGCTAATAGACAACAAAGACATAATTATCCCTTAATAGGAATCAATCCTTTTCAAATGATCAAAAGACAACTCTCAAGTTTGTTAGATGCGTGGTTATATAAATATTGTACCTATGATTACCAAACCCTCAAACATATAGTCGAACCATAATCATTTTTTTATTAAAAGGCCAATAAGTTCAATGGGATAAATTTAAAAATTTGTAAATAACAACCAAATTCTGGTAAAGGATTGTTCTCAGAATCTTCATCAGAAGGAGGACCAAAATCTAGTGTAGAAAATGGAGGATGAAAACATTTGCACTCAATAATATTGGAGAAGACCTCAGGTAATCTCCTAATTATCCCAACACATTATTAGCCTATACTTGTACTACTACATGTAGTAAAATGTCCAATATCATATCCCTTGGAAACAATATTAGATAAATTTGAATATGTGTTTCAGTTCATACTCAATATTGTTGCGTACACAATGATTTTCTAAGTATTAATAAATTAAATATTAGGCTCGATAGCCTTAACCATCCTGTTTTGAGGATGATTAGAAAATTCTTGACAATTCTGTTGGTCACAACTTATCAAGTTACACATTTTCCCAAATCAGCAGATTTTATGTGCACCATATGTAACATAGGGGAAATTAGTTTTAAGGCACTCTCACCTTAAAAATTCTAAGCAAGCCGCTTATTCTTCCTTGAACACATTCAAAAGATATATGTGGATTGCTTAACCATTATCTGGGGTAATTTAGATAACTTATGGTACTCATATACACATTCATAAATTCTTTAAGTGCGTTTCTAATCACACACAACCATGGTCTTACTCGATAAATTGCTTAACTTATCAAAGTAGGAGCAAAATTCTCCTGAACAAAGGATAAACCCATTCGAATGGACAATGTCGTTGAACTCATTTCACGAGACTTTTATGATTGCATTCAGTACTCTATGTACATACTCATAATGGTTTAGTTAAATTTATTATCAAAGATAGTCAAATGAATTACATGACCATTTTTAAAGAATTGTAAATTTACCAGCCTCTTGCTGGACACATACGGCTTTACACACCGAAAGTATGATCTAAATCATACCAACTGCATATCATACTACTTAACCCCCTTGTAGCAACTACGTGGAAATCAACAAAGTATTTCCTATCTGCAATAATTCGGTTACATATCGATATCACCACTCCAGCGTAGATCAATAGGCACTCACAGAAAATTAGGGATCTATTTGAGGAATAACAATTTATCCGTCAATCAAAATTATTCATAGCCCGTATGCTGATTGCATCAGCAATAAGGATATTTTCCGGCATTAGGGGGAGATAAGTACCACAAAGAATGCCGAGAAATAAATTATGAATGTTATTGACATTTAATCCTTATATCCACGTACTCAAAGAATCTGAACTATAAGTTTAGAGAATCATATATTTGCAACACATTGCAAATTTTCCACATACATTTACTGATGACAAGGTGTCACTAAATTCAATATTCTTGCAGTAAAGTGTTAGAAAGAGTGGAGGTACCTGATAAACCACTCTTCTCCCCAAATGAGAGCAAGAGGGGGAGAAAGTCTGACAACACAAGATATAACTTCTCATATGCTTCCGCGGAAACAGAGGAAATCAATTCCTCAACCAGTAAATGTAATTCAACATTAAGTTGAAAGACACCTCACTGGATGCTCATCATCCAAAACCCGGCATAAATGTGCACAAATGTTTTGGTGCCGGGACATCGAAACACCTTGCCTCCATTTGTTGTAGGAAATCACAAGGAGTTAAAAAGGAATAAATATATTATCCACAAACTTCAATGATTCCATCAAAATCATATAAACTAAGGACTACATTTGTCTGAAGGAAATATGCCCTAGAGGCAATAATGAAGTTATTATTTATTTCCTTATTTCATGATAAATGTTTATTATGCATGATAGAATTGTATTAACCGGAAATATAATACATGTGTGAATACATAGACAAACAGAGTGTCATTAGTATGCCTCTACTTGACTAACTCGTTGATCAAAGATGGTTATGTTTCCTAGCCATGGACAAAGAGAGTTGTCATTTGTTTAACGGGATCACATCATTAGGAGAATGATGTGATTGACTTGACCCATTCCGTTAGCTTAGCACTCGATCGTTTAGTATGTTGCTATTGCTTTCTTCATGACTTATACATGTTCCTATGACTATGAGATTATGCAACTCCCGTTTACCGGAGGAACACTTTGTGTGCTACCAAACGTCACAACGTAAATGGGTGATTATAAAGGTGCTCTACAGGTGTCTCCGAAGGTACTTGTTGGGTTGGCCTGTTTCGAGATTAGGATTTGTCACTCCGATTGTTGGAGAGGTATCTCTGGGCCCACTCGGTAATGCACATCACTATAAGCCTTGCAAGCATTGTAACTGATGAATTAGTTGCGGGATGATGTATTAAAGAACGAGTAAAGAGACTTGCCGGTAACGAGATTGAACTAGGTATTGAGATACCGACGATCGAAACTCGGGCAAGTAACATACCGATGACAAAGGGAACAACGTATGTTGTTATGCGGTTTGACCGATAAAGATCTTCGTAGAATATGTAGGAGCCAATATGAGCATCCAGGTTCCACTATTGGTTATTGACCGGAGACGTGTCTCGGTCATGTCTATATAGTTCTCGAACCCGTAGGGTCCGCACGCTTAAAGTTCGATGACGGTTATATTATGAGTTTGTGTGTATTGATGTACCGAAGGTAGTTTGGAGTCTCGGATGAGATCGGGGACATAACGAGGAGTCTCGAAATGTTCGAGACGTAAAGATCGATATATTGGACGACTATATTCGGACATCGGAAAGGTTCCGAGTGATTCGGGTATTTTTCGGAGTACCGGAGAGTTACAGGAATTCGCCGGGGAGTATGTGGGCCTTATTGGGCTTTAGGGGAAAGAGAGAGGAGAGGTTGCGCGCCCCCCCCAAGGCCTAGTCCGAATCTCTACTCCTAATGTCTCAGTTGGTAGGTCGCGTTCCGGGTTTTATTTTCGTCCCACCATTTTCGTCCCACCATTTTCGTCCGGTTTTTTACGCTGGTTTTTTTTTCATCTGACTTATTTTCGTCTCACCTCCCACGTAAAAAAACCAGCGGCCCCTCCTCTCGATCCCCCCTCCCGCTGCGCCCTCTCTCTTCCCTCGTCTCCCGCTCCACCGCCGCCGCCTCATCTCCCGCTCTACCGCCGCCGCCCCATCTCCCGTCTCCAGTCGCAGCCGCTGCCGCACCCCAATCCAACCCCGCCGCCGGCGATCTCCTCGCCCCCCTGCGCCGCCGCCCCCAACCATCTATTCCTCTCCCAAGGGAATCCCATGGGAAGGCAAGGGAAGGGAAGGAACGAAGAGGGAGCGCCCAGATCCACGGCGGCATCAGCGCGCCGTCGTCGACCTAATCCGCGTCCGTCCTCGAGGGAGGTCGGCCATGTAGGTCCGACCCGGCCCGGCAGCAGCCATGGACGCACGGAGACGCCCCAAACCATACCCTCAAGGAAGACGCCTCAACCTTCAAGGACGTGCGCCGGCGACCGCGGATCTCCGGTGACGGCTATGGTGAGTGTGTACCTGCGGACGTTCTTCCTCGGATTCATCATCTCCCCCTGCTCGTGATTCCTTCCTTGGTTTATTTTCTTTTGTGTGCAGGATGACTGCCCCTCTGGACGCACGACCAGCAGCTGCAGCAACGCACGAGTCTTCCCTCCCTCCCTCATGGCTCTGCTTCCTCCTACCCTGCCCCCCTCACGTGGGCGTGGTGAGCTTCCTACCCCCCGTGCACATCTCATCTCATCAAATCTAGATTGCTCTGGACGTATTTGTCCTGTAAGGGTTGTGTCGTATGTTCTTCTTGCCATAAATATTTCCTCAAATATCAGCATTTGATGAGTGGATGATATGAAGGCATCATGCTTTGTTAGCTCAACTGTGTTAACGATGCTTGTTATTGTTTTCCATGATTTGCTTTTCATTGTTACAATTTTTTAGCATATATGGAGGCCATCTATTATTCTGCACTATCTTGTTTGTGGACTTACATTTGACTACACTATCTTATAAAGGTCCCACAAATAGAAGCGTTGCTCATATGCTCTGAATCGGTGTGCGGTATGATGGAGTTTCTGAAATTGAGAACTGTTACATAAAGATTGGTGTTCGTAATTTTACTTCTGTCTGGAGGTTTCACTGTATTGTGATTTTTACTATGTCTCTGAACCATCTGGATGATGAGTTATGTATTGTAATTTTTAGTTTGTCACAGGAACATGAACCTAATTTTTAGTCTGTCTAAATCACGGGCAGATCAAGCACTGTGGAGCACAGGGAAGGAGGACAAGGATGAAGGATTTAGTCTGTCTAAATCACGGGCAGATCGGGCACTGTGGAGCACAGGGAAGGAGGACAAGGATGAAGGATGGGATGTGTGTAGAATTTGGCGCCAAGGGAGATGATCGAGATGGTGGAGGAGACACCACTCAAGCCCATCGATCCAGTGAGTAATGTGTGTTGTTCTTGGTGACTGATTTCGTGATGCAGGTGTTCTGGCCCAACTTCCTCTTTTCCTTCTTTGTGGTCTTTCTGTTGTGGTGACCGGAGGATTGCTAACTTTGTGGTATTTTGCTTCTATGAATGATGCCCATGGTTTGATCTATGAACTCTTGGATCTGATTAGGTTTTTCCTTGCAGATTGCCGCACATAAACCTGCTGAGCCGACATCGACGCCAAGTGTGGCGATGCCACTTCCGATGATCGGGAGGGTGAGTTTGTTTTGTTAGTGTCAACAAAATCTTATCCGATTCCACTCTGGAAAATCTGCAAAGAGATGCTAATTCTCCACGATTATTAACTTGATGTCTGAAATCTTAATTTCGCCTATCCTATTGCAGGTTCATTCCAGCTCAGTGTGGTAATCTGCAGAAATCAAGTTAATAAATCTTAATTGAAGTATGTGTTCTAAATTTTCGGTGGTGATTTTTTTTTGTGACTAGACGAAATCAAAACTGAAGTATGTATTCCGAATTTTGGTCATATGACTAGATGCATATGAACTGAAGCTCCGTCATTCTTTCTAAGGTGATAGTGGTCGCAACCAGTTAAGATTAGGGGCTTTAAAGGAACTATAAAAAATATGTGAACTGCTGGCAATGTTGATGTAAACATGGGCATTTAACCAACAAATTTTGATTTAACTATAACTATCTGTAGAATTGATTTGTAAGCAATTCTTCTTGAGATAGAGACTTTCTGGGTAGTTTGCTACAAGTATATAACCTGGAACTTCAATTCGAGATATACAACCGGCAATCTAAGATCACTATGACAATCTAGATAGGTTAGCAAAATTTCTTAGGCGGTGAGACTTATGCAAGTAGCTAAGACTACAAATAGATGAGTGTTGGCCATGATTAGCAGCACCACATCAGGAGAGCATTCGTCCTAGAAGTGTGGTCGGGGCCGACTGGGGATGATTATTTTTTCGTGGGCAAGGTATGATTGAACACAGGTGAGTGTCTTCTCAACTTGGTGTTGCTTCTAATGTGTTGGACACTGATCCAAATTTGCTGCGAGCTGAGATGCATCTTTGAAAATCTCCTGAGAGGTCTGAATTAGTCCAAGCCTATGCGAGAATGCCTACATATGCCACTTGAACTTTGGAGGGTAGACTGATGGATCGTTGGGCTGGGATGAAGTTACATATAGTGTGTTTTGTCATGAGAAGAAATGCAAACGAAAACACAATTACATTACATTGTTAATGTATATGGTATGAAAAAAACAGAACTTGTTTTACTAATTGGAGTTTAATGTAATCGACTACACTCTGAGAACTCGACGTGTTGATTAACCAAAAAGATAAGGAGAGGCCCCATATGCCCCCTGAAGGGCTGTCTCTGCTATGCCGATGGAGACCTTGAGGTCAATGGCATGTTGGTGGAGACATGGCAAAGCTGACCGGCTCGTCATCCCTGTCGTGGCTACAGGATGGATCCACCGAGTTTGTGATTTTTATGGAAAAAAACATGAACGTAGCGATTGCATCAATAGAATATTTTGGTCCTTTGGTTCCAAATACCCATATTTAGTTGGACAACTGCAAATTCAGACTATACTGCTTATCTGCAGATAACACCGACTCGAACTCTTGATTTGTCGCCAAGTAACACCAAATTGTCGCATGTATAATGTTCCAAAATTGTAGGTGTAGTACTACTTCAGCGATGAGGATCTTATGATGGATGAGTGCATGTTCAAATTTGTGAACAGGAACAAGGATGGCTTTGGTAAATCTTTGCGCCATTGTTTTAGGACATACATGTAAAAACAACACTGAATTGTGGTGCTCACAAGTTCAGATTCTTGGTTGTTGTGTAGGGATGCTCTGATCTTATTTGTTTTGGCAACATATCGTAATCTTACCCAGTTGGAATAAAGGGACGAGATTGTTCTTTCAGCATGATGATCTACAATTCATCATATGAAAACCTTTGTACTTGGATATTGTTACATGCTTGATGGCAGGAAAGTAGAGCTTTAGATCGAGGTCCAACACACAAATCCCAACTTGTTTACTATTGACACTAGCCATCGGCCCTCTAATCATATCTTAACATGCTTGCTCTTCATCTATTAAAGATAGATTCTTGCTTCTTATTCATCTCTTTAAATACCTTTTTTCTAATTTGTAACTCTTCTTACCTATATTTGGCAGAGGTACAATGGTTATTGACTTGTATTATCTATTTCTGACCCAACAAATCTAATATGCAAGGATAACAATAAAATCAGAATGATCAAAAGTCAAAACACATGTGCATGCTTCATGAGTTATGTATACTTCTGAATCTATTTTTACCTCTACTATCCGATATGTTGAATAGTGCATGCTCTGCTCTTGCATGCCACATCTGCTGTACTATCTTTGTTATTTATGATTTCGGGGAACTAATGTCTTGATTATAGGAAGTGGAGAGGAAAACCCCACGATCAAGAGGGAGTACATGATAACGTGGTCCAGCTCACCATCGTAGGCTGCAGGCTGGTTTGGTAACAAGCGGAGACAAACTAAGGAAAAGGTGCCAACGGTGGAGGTGTGTGTGCGCCCACTTCGCCCATCTGGGTACACATGGAAGACCTTGCCACTAAGAGCTTCTTGCAGGGGCAAGAGGTGAACTGACGCTGAGTGTTGTGATCCATGGGGAGTAGTGTGAGGTGTCCAGTGAAGGGACATGATTCGTGCAAGTAATCATTACTATAGGAAAAGTCCCTTTGTACACTGAAGTCCCTTTAAAGTGATGTGCATAGCAAAGTAAAATAGGAAAAGTTTAACCTTTGTTTTAGTTTGATTTTCTCAGCTATACTATATTTGGTTTTTCCTTTATGTTTTCTCGAGGTGCAAAGCCTTTGTAGCGATCAAAGATGAGGAGCAACAATCATTGTTATTGCACCATGTGTATTTTTCCTCACTTCTAAATAATAAATTCAATACGGTATCATCTTTAGTGGTAGGTGAGAACCACATTATCTGTAAATTGGGCAATCTCATAGATTTGCAAAGGTTTTAAAATTGTGCCAAGTGATGCAACACTAGATGTTGGACTGCTGTAACAACAAGGATGCTACAAGAGGTCTTTTGTCAAAAAAAGGATGCTACAAGAGGTGCTTAAGGAGGAACACACACCTTTGTCGAAGAGGATAAAAGCGGGAGAGAGGACCAATCCTTACCGTTATATAAGTGGATCAATATACATAGAAGCTACATGTCATCATGTTCAGTACATATTTTGGAATTAAAAATGTTTGATTAGAATTTTTTTTTCCGTGACAACGCATGGGCATGTATGTGATGACCTAGAAGTACTATATTTGTGTCTGCAAAATTATGGTTACCCATAAAATTGTTTGCTTATTCATTGCAGCCTGTACAAATTTTCTTATTCTATCCTTGCATTTTTATGTTTGCTTATTCTATGCTTGCATTTTGTGTTCTTTTGTGTGTTTTCGAGAATCATAAACATGTCATGTCCTTATCTTCCTAATGTTGAAGTATTCACGCAAAGACTAAACTCCATCTATCTTTTGTTAACAAAATGTTAAGTGTTTCTAATTTCCCTCCATGCAATTTGTGCATCTTTTTCAACCTCAGGTGGTGAGCTCATGTAAGCTAGCTTTGTAACATGTCGCTGTAGGTGTAAATTGACCTGAACATAGACTAACATCCTAAGTTGTAAAATACTAAAATTTCAAGCCGGTTTTATTTTACCATCTTAATTTGTGGTTGAGGTAATCTTTCACTTTTATGAGAAACTTCCAACCTATTAATCTTCTAATGATGGCAGTATAAAATTACAACTAGGTCCCTGGACCACCTACAGCGAGTACAAGCACTGGAGTGAGCCAAAGTTGCGCCATCATCATCGCCCCTCCCTCACTGGAGCCGGGCAAACCTTGTTGTAGTAGACAATCAAAAAGTCGTCGTGCTAAGGCCCCATAGGACCATCGCGCTAGAGCAGCAACCATTGTCGTTGAAGAAAGTCTTAGATCGGAAGGATCAAACCTGTATACACCAAAAATGAGGACGAACGAAGACCTGATCCAAACAGATCCATCGACGATCAACACCGACCGAATCCCGCGAGATCCGACGGAGACACGCCTCCACACACTTCTGGCGATGCTAGAAGCATCATTAAGACGGGGATAGAACATGCGAGACATTGTTCCTACTAAGAGACATCGCCGCCACCGCACAGCCCAACCCAGACATTGAACCTAATAAGAACGATAATGGGGGGCCTTCCGTCGGTGGAGGTCGAGGTCCTCCGCAACTTTATGGCCCGAAGGCCATCAGAGAAATGGTGTCATGGAGAAGGTGAAGTGGGCGTCATCCAATTTTAAAGGAGATGACTCTAGCGAGAAATGTCCAACTATGAAGAAAACCGAGCAGGAAGAGAAGGGTCCGGCAGGAAAGGGGATGGGTGCCTCGTGGGCTAGGGTTTTTTCTGTTGGAGATGACATGGCAGATAGTCCGGACAACCATATTTCTTCCTCACATATGGTATGGTTTTGGAGGAGCCTTGATTGTCTAGAAGGATGAGTTTTGGGGAGCCCGATGGGTGCCCGTTTGATGTTCAAACACGCACTCGTATATTAGTAGGAAATGAACTTCGATCTTGAAGAGAATTTTAATCATTTGTTTAACTCATTTATATGCATTGTAGCCCGTAGCAACGCACGGGCATTTTACTAGTTGGACTAGGGGAGGGGTTGCGCCCCCTCCTTCCTTCTCTTCTCTCTTCCCTTGCCTTGACTCCTACTCCTACTACTTGGAAGGGGGTGAATCCTACTCCCGGTGGGAGTAGGATCCTCCAGGGCGCGCCGTAGGGGCCGACCCTCTCCCCGCTCCTCCACTCCTTTATATATGTGGCCAGGGGGCACCCCATAGACACAAAAATCTATCGTTTGATCTTTTAGCCGTGTGCGGTGCCCCCCTCCACCATAGTCCACCTCGATAATACTGTAGCGGTGCTTAGGCGAAGCCCTGCGTCGATAGAACATCATCATCGTCACCACGCCTGCGTCGACAAACTCTCCTCAACACTTTCGGCTATATCAGAGTTCGAGGGGCGTCATCGGGCTGAGCGTGTGCTGAACTTCCGGAGGTGTCGTGCGTTTGGTACTTGATCGGTCGGATCGTGAAGGCGTGCGACTACATCAACCAGCGTTGTGTTAACGCCTTCGCTATCGGTCTCACGAGGGCGTGGACAACACTCTCCCTCTCGTTGCTATGCATCACCATGATCTTGCGTGTGCGTAGGAAATTTTTTGAAATTACTACGTTCCCCAACAGTGGCATCCGAGCCAGGTTTTATGCGTAAATGTCATATGCACGAGTAGAACACAAGTGAGTTGTGGGCGATATAAGTCATACTGCTTACCAGCATGTCATACTTTGGTTCGGCGGTATTGTTGGATGAAGTGGCCCAGACCGACATTACGCGTACGCTTACGCGAGACTGGTTTTACCGTCGAGCTATGCACACAGGTGACTAGAGGGTGTCAGTTTCTCCAACTTTAGTTGAACCGAGTGTGGCTACGTCCGGTCCTTGCGAAGGTTAAAACAGCATCAACTTGACAAACTATCGTTGTGGTTTTGATGCGTAGGTAAGAACGGTTTTTGCTAAGCCCGTAGCAGCCACATAAAACTTGCAACAACAAAGTAGAGGACGTCTAACTTGTTTTTGCAGGGCATGTTGTGATGTGATATGGTCAAGACGTGATGAAATATAAGTTGTTGTATGGGATGATCATGTTTTTTTGAAGTTATCGGCAACTGGAAAAATCCTTATGGTTGTCTCTCTATTGCATAAGATGCAAGCGCCAAATAATTGATTTACTTTATCGCTATGCGATAGCAATAGTTGCAAGAGCAATTGTTGGCGAGACGACCATATGACGACACATTGATATAGATCAAGATGATGGTGTTGGGGAACGTTGCAGAAAATTAAAATTTTTCCTACGGTTTCACCAAGATCCATCTATGAGTTCATCTAAGCAACGATTCAAGGGAATGAGTTTGCATCTACATACCACTTGTAGATCGAGTGCGGAAGCGTTCAAGGGGATGGTGATGATGGAGTCGTACTCGCCGTGATTCAGATCACCGATGACCAAGTGCTGAACGGACAGCATCTCCGCGTTCAACACACGTACGGTACGGATGGCGTCTCATCCTTCTTGATCCAGCAAGGGGAAGGAGAGGTTGAGGAAGATGGCTCCAGCAGCGGCCTGACGGCGTGATGATGGTGGAGTGTGATTCTCCGGCGAGGCTTCGCCAAGCACACGCGGAGGAGGAGAGGTGTTGGGGAGGGAGGGCTGCGCCTTCAAGTGTGTTGCAGCCCTCCCTCACCCCTCTATTTATAGGGGAAGGGACAAGGGCGGCCCCTCTAGATGGCATCTAGAGGGGGCGGCCAAGGAGGGACTTGCCCCCCAAGCAAGGCGCCCTCTAGGGTTCCCCCCCAAACCCTAGGCGCATGGGCCCAGGGGGGCGCGCCCAGCCCACCAGGGGCTGGCTCCTGCCCCACGCAGCCCATGTGGCCCCCCGGGAGGGGTGGCCCCTCCCGGTGGACCCCCGGAACCCTTCTGGTGGCCCCGGTACAATACCGATATGCCGCCCGAAACTTTGCGGTGTCCGTTTGACAACTTCCCATATATAAATCTTTACCTCCGGAACCTTCCGAACTCCTCGTGACGTCGAGGATCTCATCCGGGACTCGAACAACATTCGGCAATCACATACAAGTCTTCCTAATAACCCTAGCATCACCGAACCTTAAGTGTGTAGACCCTACGGGTTCGGGAGATCTGTGAACATGACCGAGGCGGCTCTCAGGTCAATAACCAACAACGGGATCTGGATACCCATGTTGGCTCCCACATGCTCCTCGATGATGTCATCGGATGAACCACGATGTCGAGGATTCAAGCAACCCCGTATACTATTCCCTTTGTCAATCGGTACGTTACATGCCCGAGACTCGATCGTCGGTATCCCAATACCTCGTTCGGTCTCAAATCGCAAGTCACTTTACTCGTACCGTAATGCATGATCCCGTGACCAAACACTTGGTCACTTTGAGCTCATTATGATGATGCATTCTTGAGTGGGCCCAGAGATACCTCTCCGTCATACGGAGTGACAAATCCAGTCTCGATCCGTGTCAACCCAGCAGACACTTTTCGGAGATACCTGTAGTGCACCTTTATAGTCACCCGATTCGTTGTGGCGTTTGGTACACCCAAAGCACTCCTACGGTATTCGGGAGTTACACGATCTCATGGTCTAAGGAAGAGATACTTGACATTGGAAAAGCTCTAGCAAAACGAACTACACGATCTTGTGCTATGCTTAGGATTGGGTCTTGTCCATCACGTCATTCTCCTAATGGCGTGATCCCGTTGTCAATGACATCGATGTCCATAGTCGAGGAAACCATGACTATCGGTTGACCAACGAGCTAGTCAACTAGAGGCTTACTAGGGACGTATTGTGGTCTATGTATTCACACGTGTATTACGATTTCCGGATAATACAATTATAGCATGAATAAAAGACAATTATCATAAACAAGGAAATATAATAATAATGCTTTTATTATTGCCTCTAGGGCATATTTCCAACAGTCTCCCACTTGCACTAGAGTCAATAATCTAGTTACATTGTGATGAATCGAACACCCATAGAGTTACGGTGTTGATCATGTTTTGCTTTCATGAGAGAGGTTTAGTCAGCGGATCTGCGACATTCAGATCCGTATGCACTTTACAAATTTCTATGTCTACATCTTGAACATTTTCACGGATGGAGTTGAAGCGGCGCTTGATGTGCTGGTCTTCTTGTGAAACACAGGCTCCTTGGCAAGTGCAATAGCTCCGGTGTTGTCACGGAAGAGTTTGATCGGCCCCGATGCATTGGGTATGACTCCTAGGTCGGTGATGAACTCCTTCACCCAAATTGCTTCATGCGCTGCCTCCGAGGCTGCCATGTACTCCGCTTCACATGTAGATCCCGCCACGACGCTTCGCTTGCATTTGCACCAGCTTCGCTCCACCATTCAACATATACACGTATCCGGTTTGTGACTTAGAGTCATCCAGATGCAGTGTCGAAGCTAGCGTCGACGTAACCCTTTACGACGAGCTCTTCATCACCTCCATAAACGAGAAACATGTCCCTAGTCCTTTTCAGGTACTTTAGGATATTCTTGACCGTTGTCCAGTGTTCCTTGCCGGGATTACTTTGGTACCTTCCTACCAAACTTACAGCAAGGTTTACATCAGGTCTGGTACACAGCATGGCATACATAATAGATCCTATGGCCGAGGCATAGGGATGACGCTCATCTCTTCTTTATCTTTTGCCGTGGTCGGGCATTGAGCTGAGCTCAATCTCACACCTTGTAGTACAGGCAAGAACCCTTTCTTGGACTGATCCATTTTGAACTTCTTCAAAATATTATCAAGGTATGTGCTTTGTGAAAGACCTATGAGGCGTCTCGATCTATCTCTATAGATATTGATGCCTAATATATAAGCAGCTTCTCCAAGGTCCTTCATTGAAAAACACTTATTCAAGTAGGCCTTAATGCTGTCCAAGAATTCTATATCATTTCCCATCAAAAGTATGTCATCTACATATAATATGAGAAATGCTACTGAGCTCCCACTCACTTTCTTGTAAACGCAGGCTTCTCCATAAGTCTGCATAAACCCAAATGCTTTGATCATCTCATCAAATCGAATGTTCCAACTCCGAGATGCTTGCACCAGCCCATAAATGGATCATTGGAGCTTGCATACTTTGTTAGCATTCTTAGGATCGACAAAACCTTCCGCTGCATCATATACAGCTCTTCCTTAAGATAACCGTTAAGGAACACTGTTTTGACGTCCATCTGCCATATCTCATAATCATAGTATGCGGCAATTGCTAACATGATTCGGACGGACTTAAGCTTCGCTACGGGAGATAAAGTCTCATCGTAGTCAATCCCTTGAACTTACCGATAACCCTTAGCGACAAGTCGAGCTTTATAGATGGTGACATTACCATCCGCGTCCGTCTTCTTCTTAAAGATCCATTTGTTTTCTATCGCTCGCCGATCATCGGGCAAGTCAGTCAAAGTCCATACTTTGTTTTCATACATGGATTCTATCTCGGATTTCATGGCTTCTAGCCATTTGTTGGAATCTGGGCCCGCCATCGCTTCTTCATAGTTTGAAGGTTCACCGTTGTCTAACAACATGATTTCCGGGGACAGGGTTGCCGTACCACTGCAGTGCGGAGCGTGTCCTTGTGGACCTGAAGTTCGGTAGCTACTTGATCCGAAGTACCTTGATCATCATCATTATTTTCCTCTTGAGTTGGTGTAGGCATCACAGAACATTTTCTGAGCTGCACTACTTTCCCGTTCAAGAGGTAGTACTTCATCGAGTTCTACTTTCCTCCCACTTACTTCTTTCGAGAGAAACTCTTTTCGTAAAGGATCCGTTCTTGGCAACAAAGATCTTGCCCTCGGATCTTAAGTAGAAGGTATACCCAATGGTTTCTTTAGGGTATCCTATGAAGACGCATTTTTCCGACTTGGGTTCAGGCTTTTCAGGTTGAAGTTTCTTGACATAAGCATCGCATCCCCAAACTTTTAGAAACGATAGCTTAGGTTTCTTCCCAAACCATAATTCATACGGTGTCGTCTCGACGGATTTAGACGGTGCCCTATTTAAAGTGAATGTAGCTGTCTCTAGAGCGTATCCCCAAAATCACAGCGGTAAATCTGTAAGAGACATCATAGATCGCACCATATCCAATAGAGTGCGATTACGACGTTCGGACACACCGTTACGCTGAGGTGTTCAGGTAGCGTGAGTTGTGAAACGATTCCACATTTTCTTAAGTGTGTACCAAATTCGTGACTTAAATATTCTCCTCCACGATCCGATCGTAAGAATTTTATCTTTCGGTCACGTTGATTCTCTACTTCATTCTTAAATTCCTTGAACTTTTCAAAGGTCTCATACTTGTGTTTCATTAAGTAGACATACCCATATCTACTCAAGTCATCTGTGAGAGTGAGAACATAACGATATCCTCCGCGAGCCTCAACACTCATTGGACCGCACACATCGGTACGTATGATTTCCAACAAGTTGGTTGCTCGCTCCATTGTTTCGGAGAACGGAGTCTTGGTCATTTTGCCCATGAGGCATGGTTCACATGTGTCAAATGATTCATAATCGAGAGACTCTAAAAGTCCATCAGCATGGAGCTTCTTCATGCACTTGACACCAATGTGACCAAGGCGGCAATGCCACAAGTATGTGGGACTATCGTTATCAACTTTACATCTTTTGGTATTCACGCTATGAATATGTGTAACATTACGCTCGAGATTCATTAAGAATAAACCATTGACCATAGGGGCATGACCATAAAACATATCTCTCATATAAATAGAACAACCATTATTCTCGGATTTAAATGAGTAGCCATCTCATATCAAGCGAGATCCAGATACAATGTTCATGCTCAAACTTGGCACCAAATAACAATTATTAAGGTTTATAACTAATCCGTAGGTAAATGTAGAGGTAGCGTGCCGGCGATCACATCGACTCTGGAACCATTCCCGACGCGCATCGTCACCTCGTCCTTCGCCAGTCTCCGCTTATTCCGCAGCTCCTGCTGTGAGTTACAAATATGAGCAAAGGCACTGGTATCAAATACCCAGGAGTTACTGCGAGTACTGGTAAGGTACACATCAATTACATGTATATCAAATATACCTTTAGTGCTGCCGGCCTTCTTATCCGCTAAGTATTTGGGGCAGTTCCGCTTCTAGTGACCCTTCCCCTTGCAATAAAAGCACTCAGTCTCAGGCTTGGGTCCATTCTTTGACTTCTTCCCGGCAACTTGCTTACCGGGCGCGGCAACCTCCTTGCCGTCCTTCTTGAAGTCCTTCTTGCCCTTGCCCTTCTTGAACTTAGTGGTTTTGTTGACCATCAACACTTGATGTTCTTTCTTGATTTCAACCTCTGCTGACTTCAAACATTGAGAATACTTCGGAATGGTCTTCACCATCCCTGCATATTGTAGTTCATCACAAAGCTCTTGTAGCTTGGTGGGGCGATCAAGGATTCTGTCGATGACCGCCTCGTCCGGGAGGTTTATGTCCATTTGGGAATGACGGTTATGCAACCCGGACATTTTGAGTATGTGCTCCTTGTGAACTGTTTTCCTCCATCTTACAACTATAGAACTTGTCGGAGACTTCATATCTCTCGACCGGGCATGAGCTTGAAAAACTAGTTTCAGCTCTTGAACATCTCATATGCTCTGTGTTGCTCAAAAGCGCTTTTGGAGCCCGGTTCTAAGCTGTAAAGCATGCCGCCTTTGAGCGAGGGAGTAATCATCAAGACGAAGTCTGCCAAGCATTCATAATGTCTTGGTTCTCTGCAGAGACGGAGGCGTCACCTAGCGGTCCTTCTAGGACATATTGTTTCCTGGCAGCTATGAGGATGATCCTCGGGTTAGGACCCGATCCGTATAGTTGCTGCCATCATCTTTCAACTTGGTTTTCTCTAGGAGCAGCGTTGAAGTTCAGGTTGACATGAGCGTTGGCCATTTGATCTACAAGACATATTTGCAAAGGTTTTAGACTAAGTTCATGATAATTAAGTTCATCTAATCAAATTATTTTAATGAACTCCCACTCAGATTAGACATCCCTCTAGTCATCTAAGTGTTACATGATCCGAGTCGACTAGGCCGTGTCCGATCATCACGTGAGACGGACTAGTCATCGTCGGTGAACATTCTCATGTTGATCGTATCTTCCATATGACTCTTGTTCGACCTTTCGGTCTCCGTGTTCCGAGGCCATGTCTGTACATGCTAGGCTCGTCAAGTTAACCCTAAGTGTTTTGCATGTGTAGAACTGTCTTACACCCGTTGTATGTGAACGTAAGGATCTATCACACCCGGTCATCACGTGGTGCTTGAAACGCATTTAACTTTAGCAACGGTGCATGCTTAGGGAGAACACTTCTTGAAATTGTTGTAAGGATCATCTTATTTACTACCGTCGTTCTAAGTAAACAAGATGCATAAACATAATAAACATCACATGCAATTATATAGTAGTGACATGATATGGCCAATATCATATAGCTCCATTGATCTCCATCTTGAGGCTCCATGATCATCTTGTCACCGGCATGACACCATGATCTCCATCATCATGATCTCCATCATCGTGTCTTCATGAAGTTGTCACGCCAACGACTACTTCTACTTCTATGGCTAACGTTTAGCAATAAAGTAAAGTAATTTACATGGCGTTCTTCAATGACACACGCAGGTCATACAAAATAAAGACAACTCCTATGGCTCCTGCCGGTTGTCATACTCATCGACATGCAAGTCGTGATTCCTATTACAAGAACATGATCTCATACATCACAATATGTCATTCATCATTCATCACAACTTCGGCCATATCACATCACATGACAATTCTTTGCCAAAAACAAGTTAGGCGTCCTCTAATTGTTGTTGCATCTTTTACGTGGCTGCAATTGGGTTCTAGCAAGAACGTTTTCTTACCTATGAATAACCACAACGTGATTTTGTCAACTTCTATTTACCCTTCATAAGGACCCTTTTCATCGAATCCGCTCCAACTAAAGTGGGAGAGACAGACACCCTTGACCACCTTATGCAACTAGTGCATGTCAGTCGGTGGAACCGGTCTCACTTAAGCGTACGTGTAAGGTTGGTCCGGGCCGCTTCATCCCACAACACTGCTGAAGCAAGATAAGACTAGTAGTGGCAAGCAAGTTGACAAGATCTACGCCCACAACAAAATTGTGTTCTACTCGTGCAATAGAGAACTACGCATAGACCTAGCTCATGATGCCACTATTGGGGAACGTTGCAGAAAATTAAAATTTTTCCTCTGGTTTCACCAAGATCCATCTATGAGTTCATCTAAGCAACGAGTCAAGGGAATGAGTTTTCATCTACATACCACTTGTAGATCGAAAAGTGCAAGCGTTCAAGGATGGTGATGATGGAGTCGTACTACGCCGTGATTCGGATCACCGATGACCAAGTGCTGAATGGACAGCACCTCCGCGTTCAACACACGTGCAGTGCAGACGGCGTCTCCTCCTTCTTGATCCAGCAAGGGGAAGGAGAGGTTGAGGAAGATGGCTCCAGCGGCACGACGGCGTGATGATGGTGGAGTGTGATTCTCGGCGGGGGCTTCGCCAAGCACACGCGGAGGAGGAGAGGTGTTGGGGAGGGGAGGGGCTGCGCCTTAAAGTGTGTTGCAGCCCTCCCCTCACCCCTCTATTTATAGGGGGAAGGGACAAGGGGGCCGGGCCCTCTAGATGGCATCTAGAGGGGGGGCGGCGGCCAAGGGGAGGGGGGACTTGCCCCCCAAGCAAGGGGGGCGCCCCCTCTAGGGTTCCCCCCCAAACCCTAGGCGCATGGGCCCAGGGGGGCGCGCCCAGCCCACCAGGGGCTGGCTCCTGCTCCACGCAGCCCATGTGGCCCCGGGAGGTGGCCCCTCCCGTGGATCCCCGGAACCCTTCCGGTGGCCCCGGTACAATACCGATATGCCCCCGAAACTTTCCGGTGTCCGTTTGACAACTTCCCATATATAAATCTTTACCTCCGGACCCTTCCGGAACTCCTCGTGACGTCCGGATCTCATCCGGGACTCCGAACAACATTCGGTAATCACATACAAGTCTTCCTAATAACCCTAAGCGTCACCGAACCTTAAGTGTGTAGACCCTACGGGTTCGGGAGACACGCAGACATGACCGAGGCGGCTCTTAGGTCAATAACCAACAGCGGGATCTGGATACCCATGTTGGCTCCACATGCTCCTCGATGATGTCATCGGATGAACCACGATGTCGAGGATTCAAGCAACCCCGTATACTATTCCCTTTGTCAATCGATGCGTTACATGCCCGAGACTTCGATCGTCGGTATCCCAATACCTCGTTCGGTCTCAAGTTACCTGCAAGTCACTTTACTCATACCGTAATGCATGATCCCGTGACCAAACACTTGGTCACTTTGAGCTCATTATGATGATGCATTACCGAGTGGGCCAGAGATACCTCTCCGTCATACGGAGTGACAAATCACACTCTCGATCCGTGTCAACCAAAGAGACAATTTCGGAGATACCTGTAGTTCACCTTTATAGTCACCCAGTTACGTTGTGACGTTTGGTACAACCAAAGCACTCCTACGGTACCCGTTAGTTACACGATCTCTTGGTCTAAGGAAGAGATACTTGACATTGGAAAAGCTCTAGCAAAAGCGAACTACACGATCTTGTGCTATGCATAGGATTGGGTCTTGTCCATCACGTCATTCTCCTAATGACGTGATCCCGTTATCAATGACATCGATGTCCATAGTCGTGAAACCATGACTATCGGTTGACCAACGAGCTAGTCAACTAGAGGCTTACTAGGGACGTATTGTGGTCTATGTATTCACACGTGTATTACGATTTCCGGATAATACAATTATAGCATGAATAAAAGACAATTATCATAAACAAGGAAATATAATAATAATGCTTTTATTATTGCCTCTAGGGCATATTTCCAACAGATGGACATCATGCTGTCATGCCGGTGACGATGGAGATCATGACGATGCTTTGGAGATGAAGATCAAAGGCACAAGATGATGATGGCCATATCATGTCACATATTTTGATTGCATGTGATGTTTATCTTTTATACATCTTATTTTGCTTAGTTCGGCGGTAGCTTTATAAGATGATCTCTCACTAAATTATCAAGGTATAAGTGTTCTCCACAGTATGCACCGTTGCAAAAGTTCTTCGTCTTTGAGACACCACGTGATGATCGGGTGTGATAGGCTCTACGTTCAAATACAACGGGTGCAAAACAGTTGCACACGCGGAATACTCAGGTTAAACTTGACGAGCCTAGCATATAACAGATATGGCCTCGGAACACGGAGACCGAAAGGTCGAGTGTGAATCATATAGTAGATATGATCAACATAGTGATGTTCACCGTTGAAACTACTCCATCTCACGTGATGATCGGACATGGTTTAGTTGATATGGATCACGTGATCACTTAGAGGATTAAAGGGATGTCTATCTAAGTGGGAGTTCTTAAGTAATATGATTAATTGAACTTTAATTTATCATGAACTTAGTCCTGGTAGTATTAGCATATCTATGTTGTAGATCAATAGCTTGCGTTGTTGCTCCCCGTTTATATTTCGATATGTTCCTAGAGAAAAATAAGCTGAAAAATGTTAGTAGCAATGATGCGGACTTGGTCTGTGATCTGAGGATAAACCTCATTGCTGCATAGAAGAATTATGTCCTTGATGCACCGCTAGGTGACAGACCTATTGCAGGAGCAGATCACGGGCGTTATGAGCGTTTGGCTAGCTCAATATGATGACTACTTGATAGTTTAGTGCGCCATGCTTAACGTCTTAGAATCGGGACTTCAAAGAAGTTTTGAATGTCATGGACCATATGAGATGTTCCAGGAGTTGAAGTTAATATTTCAAGCAAATACCCGAGTTGAGAGATATGAAGTCTCCAACAAGTTCTATAGCTAAAAATATGGAGGAGAATAGCTCAAGCAGTGAGCATGTGCTCAGATTGTCTGGGTGCTACAATCACTTGAATCAAGTGGGAGTTAATCTTCCAGATAAGATAGTGATTGACAGAGTTCTCTAGTCACTATCACCAAGTTACTAGAACTTTGTGATGAACTATAATATGCAAGGGATAACGAAAACGATTCCCAAGCTCTTCGTGATCTTTGAAGTCGACGAAGGTAGAAATCAAGAAAAACATCAAGTGTTGATGGTTGACAAGACCACTAGTTTCAAGAAAAGGGCAAAGGGAAGAAGGGGAACTTCAAGAAGAACGGCAAGCGAGTTGTTGCTCAAGTGGAGAAGCCCAAGTCTGGACCTAAGCCTGAGACTGAGTGCTTCTACTACAAAGGAACTGGTCACTGGAAGCGGAACTACCCCAAGTATATGGTGGATAAGAAGGATGTCAAAGTGAACAAAGCTATATTTGATATACATGTTATTGATGTGTACTTTACTAGTGTTTATAGCAACCCCTCAGTATTTGATACTAGTTCAGTTGCTAAAGAGTAGTAACTCGAAATGGGAGTTGCAAAATAAACAGAGACTAGTTAAGGGTGAAGTGACGATGTGTGTTGGAAGTGGTTCCAAGATTGATATGATCATCATCGCACACTCACTATACTTTCGGGATTAGTGTTGAACCTAAATAAATGTTATTTGGTGTTTGCGTTGAGCATGAATATGATTTGATCATGTTTATTGCAATACAACTATTCATTTAAGTTAGAGAATAATTGTTGTTCTGGTTACATGAATAAAACCTTCTATGGTTAAACACCCAATGAAAATGGTTCGTTGGATCTCGATCGTAATGATACACATATTCATAATATTGAAGCTAAAAGATGCAAAGTTAATAATGATAGTGCAACTTATTTGTGGCACTGTCGTTTAGGTCATATTGGTGTAAAGCGCATGAAGAAACTCCATGTTGATGGACTTTTGGAATCACTTGATTATGAATCACTTGATGCTTATGTAACCATGCCTCATGGGCAAGATGACTAAGACTCCGTTCTCCGGAACAATGGAGCAAGCAACTGACTTATTGGAAATAATACATACTGATGTATGTGGTCCGATGAGTGTTGAGGCTCGTGGCGGGTATCGTTATTGTCTGACCTTCACAAATGATTTGAGCAGATATGGGTATATCTACTTGATGAAACACAAGTCTGAAACATTTGAAAAGTTCAAAGAATTTCAGAGTGAAGTGGAGAATCATCGTAACAAGAAAAGTTTCTACGATATGATTGCAGAAATAAAATATTTGAGTTAACGAGTTTGGCCTTCAGTTAAAACAGTGTGAAATAGTTTCACTACTCACGCCACCTGGAACACCACAGTGTAATGGTGTGTCCAAACATCATAACCGTACTTTATTAGATATGGTGCGATCTATGATGTCTCTTACCGATCTACCACTATTGTTTTGGGGTTATGCATTAGAGACATCTACATTCACGTTAAATAGGGCACCATCTAAATCCGTGGAGATGACACCGTATGAACTGTGGTTTGGCAATAAACCTAAGTTGTCATTTCTTAAAGTTTGGGACTGCGATGCTTATGTGAAAAAGTTTCAACATGATAAGCTCGAACCCAAATCGGAGAAGTAAATCTTCATAGGATATCCAAAAGAAACTGTTGGGTACACCTTCTATCACAGATCCGAAGGCAAGATATTCGTTGCTAAGAATGTATCCTTTCTAGAGAAGGAGTTTCTCTTGAAAGAAGTGAGTGGGAGGAAAGTGGAACTTGATGAGGTAACTGTATCTGCTCCCTTATTGGAAACTAGTTTATCACAGAAATCTGTTCCTGTGACTCTTACACCAATTAGTGAGGAAGCTAATGATGATGATCATGTAACTTCAGATCAAGTTACTACCAAACCTGGTACGTAAACCAGAGTAAGATCCGCACCAGAGTGGTACGGTAATCCTGTTCTGGAGGTCATGTTACTTGACCATGACGAACCTACGAACTATGAGGAAGCAATGATGAGCCCAGATTTCACAAAATGGTTTAAGGCCATGAAATCTGAGATGGGATCCATGTATAAGAACAAAGTATGGACTTTAATTGACTTGCCCGATGATTGGTGAGCAATTGAGATTAAATGGATCTTCAAGAGGAAGACGAACGCTGATAGTAGTGTTACTATCTACAAAGCTAGAATTGTCGCAAAAGGTATTCGACAAGTTCAAGGTGTTGACTACGATGAGAGTTTCTCACTCGTATCTATGCTTAAGTCTGTCCGAATCATATTAGCAATTGCCGCATTTTATGAAATCTGGCAAATGGATAAACAAAACTGCATTCCTTAATGGATTTATTAAAGAAGAGTTGTATATGATGCAACCAGAAGGTTTTGTCAATCCTAAAGGTGCTAACAAAATATGCAAGCTCCAACGATCCATCTATGGACTGGTGCAAGCATCTCGGAGTTGGAATATACGCTTTGATGAGTTGATCAAAGCATATAGTTTTATACAAACTTACGGTGAAGCCTGTATTTACAAGAAAGTGAGTGGGAGCACTACATCATTTCTGATAAGTATATGTGAATGACATATTGGTGATCAAAAATAATGTAGAATTATTCTGCAAAGCATAAAGGAGTATTTGAAAGGAGTTTTTCAAAGAAAAACCTTAGTGAAGCTGCTTACATATTGAGCATAAAGATCTATAGAGATAGATCAAGACGCTTGATAAGTTTTTCAATGAGTACATACCTTGACAAGATTTTGGAGTAGTTCAAAATGGAACAGTCAAAGAAAGAGTTCTTGCCTGTGTTACAAGGTGTGAGATTGAGTAAGACTCAAAACCCGACCACGGCAGAAGATAGAAAGAGAATGAAAGTCATTCCCTATGCCTCAGCCATAGGTTCTATAAAGTATGTCATGTTGTGTGCTAGATCTATTGTATACCCTACACTGTGTTTAGCAAGGAAGTACAATAGTGATCTAGGAGTAGATCACTGGACAGTGGTCAAAATTATCCTTAGTGGATTAAGGATATGTTTCTCGGTTATGAAGGTGACAAAAGGTTCGTCATAAAGGGTTATGTCGATACAAGCTTTGACACTGGTCCAGATGACTCCAAGTCTTAATCTGGATACATATTGAAAGTGGGAGCAATTAGCTAAAGTAGCTCCGTGCAGAACATTGTAGACATAGAAATTTGCAAAATACATACGGATCTGAATGTGGCAGACCCGTTGACTAAACTTCTCTCATAAGAAAAACATGATCACACTTTAGTACTCTTTGGGTGTTAATCACATAGCGATGTGAACTAGATTATTGACTCTAGTAAACCCTTTGGGTGTTAGTCACATAGAGATGTGAACTGATCACATAAAGATGTGAACTATTGGTGTTAAATCACATGACGATGTGAACTAGATTATTGACTCTAGTGCAAGTGGGAGATCAAGGAAATATGCCCTAGAGGCAATAATAAAGTTATTGTTTATTTCCTTATTTCATGATAAATGTTTATTATTCATGCTAGAATTGTATTAACCGGAAACATAATACATGTGTGAATACATAGACAAACAGAGTGTCACTAGTATGCCTCTACTCGACTAGCTCGTTGATCAAAGATGGTTATGTTTCCTAGCCATGGACAAAGAGAGTTGTCATTTGTTTAACTGGATCACATCATTAGGAGAATGATGTGATTGACTTAACCCATTCTGTTAACTTAGCACTCGATCGTTTAGTATGTTGCTATTGCTTTCTTCATGACTTATACATGTTCCTATGACTATGAGATTATGCAACTCCCGTTCTGGGAGGAACACTTTGTGTGCTACCAAACGTCACAACGTAAATGGGTGATTATAAAGGTGCTCTACAGGTGTCTCGGAAGGTACTTGTTGGGTTGGCCTATTTTGAGATTAGGATTTGTCACTCCGATTGTCGGAGAGGTATCTCTGGGCCCACTCGGTAATGCACATCACTATAAGCCTTGCAAGCATTGTAACTAATGAATTAGTTGCGGAATGATGTATTACGGAACGAGTAAAGAGACTTGCCGGTAACGAGATTGAACTAGGTATTGAGATACCAACGATCGAATCTCGGGCAAGTAACATACCAATGACAAAGGAAACAACATATGTTGTTATGTGGTTTGACCGATAAAGATCTTCATAGAATATGTGGGAGCCAATATGAGCATCCAGGTTCCGCTATTGGTTATTGACCGGAGACGTGTCTCGGTCATGTCTACATAGTTCTCGAACCCGTAGGGTCCACACGCTTAAAGTTCGATGGCGGTTATATTATGAGTTTATGTGTATTGATGTACCGAAGGTAGTTCGGAGTTCCGGATGAGATCGGGGACATGACGAGGAGTCTCGAAATGGTCGAGGCGTAAAGATCGGTATATTGGACGACTATATTCGGACATCGGAAAGGTTCCGAGTGATTCGGGTATTGTTCGGAGTACCGGAGGGTTACGGGAATTTGCCGGGGAGTATATGGGCCTTATTGGGCTTTAGGGGAAAGAGAGAGGAGAGGTTGCGCGCCCCCCAAGGCCTAGTCCGAATTAGACTAGGGGGAGGGGCTGCGCCCCCTCCTTCCTTCTCTTCTCTCTTCCCTTGCCTTGACTCCTACTCCTACTACTTGGAAGAGGGGAATCCTACTCCCGATGCGAGTAGGACTCCTCCAGGGCGCGCCATAGGGGCCAGCCCTCTCCCCCCTCCTCCACTCCTTTATATACATGGTCAGGGGGCACCCCATAGACACAACAATTGATCGTTTGATCTTTTAGCCGTGTGCGGTGCCCCCTCCACCATAGTCCACCTCGATAATACTGTAGCGGTGCTTAGGCGAAGCCCTGCATCGGTAGAACATCATCATCGTCACGACGCCGTCGTGCTGACCAAACTCTCCCTCAACACTCGGCTGGATCGGAGTTCGAGGGACGTCATCGGGCTGAACGTGTGCTGAACTCGGAGGTGACGTGCGTTCGGTACTTGATCGGTCGGATCGTGAAGACGCACGACTACATCAACCGCATTGTGCTAACGCTTCCGCTATTGGTCTACGAGGGTACGTGGACAACACTCTCCCTTCTCGTTGCTATGCATCACCATGATCTTGCGTGTGCGTAATTTTTTTTTTGAAATTACTACGTTCCCCAACATTGTCGACATATATTTCTTTTCAAACTGCTAAACCTTTTGGGCCCCGAACCAAAATCCATGGTAGAGTGCCTCTTGCACTCATATTGGTTCACATAAAAGGAAGTAAGTAATGAAGAATAGCACTCGCTCTACAAATGAGTAGTATTTACCGCAGTAATACCTACTCCTCATAAGTATCTTCCATATGGAATACTAAAAACTTCTCATTCATAGACAAAGTCAATGAGGTGGTGAGAAAGCGAGGCTGGTAGCAAAAGAGTTCACACAGAGACCCGACATCGATTATGATGTAACATACCCTCTTGGTATAAGTGGAATTATGTTTTGATACAAAATATCATTGGCAATAAAAATAATAATATTATCCATGCAGTTGATGGATGAAGTGGCTACATACTCATATGAGTCACTTATTTTGGAAGTCTCTATTGAAGTCCCTGAAGGGCTTATACTTCCAAATCCAAAAGCAAATCGCAACAAATTTTTGTGTAAAACTTCATAAGTCACTCTATGACTTGAAATAGTCGAAAATCATATGATACTACCGACTAAATGAGTTACTTCTTCAAAAGGATTGCTCGAATAATCATGATTGTTTATGTGTTTTAATAAAGAAATCAGAAGTTTTATTCCTTACATCACCTCAGTGTATATCGATGATTTCATCATCAATGTCTCGAAAGGACCTAAAAATACATAAAATCATCTCAAGACGGAAAATTTGGATTCAACCAAATTTAGCTTAAGCTTAAAACTTCAGCATTCTCTCAAAAATACTTATATCAGTCTACATATATCCAAAACATATATGAGAAGTTCAATGTGGATATATCATATCAATATAAGACATGTAATATGGTCATACTACCCTGATAGGGTACAAATCCATTCATACCTAGGGGTGATAATGAAGTGATATCATGTAACACCCCGGATGTAACTTTCCATATTCGTAACTCCAACTCTTGCCTTTTCCGGAGATGCGATGTTTTATTTCCTCCGTGGTTGGGTTTTTGTCTTTTGTTTTGCATTTTGTTCGTGTCATGCATCTCATCTCATAACATCATGTGCATCGCATCCATATATTTTCATAAAACCCGTATCCGCTCGTAGTTGCCGCGTCACCCCTTGCTTTCATTGACCGCTTCGAGTCCAACCGTGTTTGTGTTTCCCTCTTGAGCGTGACCACCTAACCTCTCTTGCTAGTGCATCGACCACTCACCCGCGTCCGAAACTTCTCCGGGCCCAAACGGTCTGTCGTTACCGATGGATCCGGATCATCCCCAAACATCTATAAAACATCACCGTTTTCTTTGTTGGGCTCTCCTAACCTAATTTTCTCGACCGTCCGATCTAAATCGGAGGGCCTAAATAACCCTAATCTAATCTCCACGAGATATATATATTGACCAACCCTAAAATTGAGGAGAGCTGTCCCATCCATCCCATTCCTCCGCCGCCACCCGACCAACTCCCTTCGCCCTCGGGATCCTCCCTCATCCCAGTAGACCCCGTCCTCCCCGCGCATGTCCCGTGCGCCCGGCGCGACGCCGGCAAGCAGCAGCTGCAACCAGGTCACGCCGTCGCTCCCCATGTCTTCTCTCTTTTCCCCGTTGCTCCTCTTGAACCTTCCCCGCCGTGGCCGCCTTTCTGCAGGTCGCCGACGCACCCGACGGAATCAAAGTAGTTTCAGGATCACTTCTTGATCGCTACTAGCTTCACGACCGTGCTTTGCTTCTCTTCACGCTCTCTTTTGGGAATGTAGCCACCATATATGCTAGTCGCTTGCTGCAGCTCCACCTCACAACTCTGTCCTTCCTATAAGCTTAAATAGTCTTGATCTCACGGGTGTGAGATTGCTGAGTCCCCGTGACTCACAGATTCTACCAAATCGATTCTTGCAGTGCCGACGATGCGGTCTGGGTGACACAACCGAGCTCGGTGGGAGTTCGATGAGGAACGTGGTCGTTACTATGTATCTTTTCACGATGATCGATGGTGGAGCCCAGTTGGGACGATCGGGGATCTGTGTAGCATTTCGGGTATCTTCTTTTATTTTGGTTCCGTAGTCGGACCTTGAGTGTAATCTAAATGATGGATGTTTATTTATGTATTGTGTGAAGTGGCGACTGTAAGCCAACTATGTATCTCTTTCCCTTATGTATTACATGGGTTGTGTGAAGATTACCTCACTTGCGACATTGTTTTCAATGCGGTTATGCCTCTAAGTCGTGCTTCGACACGTGGGAGATATAGCCGCATCGAGGGCGTTACAAGTTGGTAATCAGAGCCATCCCGACTTAGGAGCCCTCGCTTGATTGTTTCTTTGGCGTTGTTGAGTCTAGAAAGGAAAATGTTTTGAGTCTTAGGATTATATATATCGGAGAGTAGGATTCTTTTTACTCCCCGGTCCCTTAAATCGCTCTGGTGAGGTCTCCTGACGTAGAAGTTTTGACTCTCCTCTTCTCAAATTTCACTAAAAAATTTTAGGATCACGCGGGTATCTTGGGATCGTTCGATGGTTTTGTGGCGAGAACATTGTTCTTGGTGCCTCGACATTTAGGGGTTGTGGCGGTGTCCGGGGAGTTGAGCTACGAGGTGTTGTCGTCACAATTTTATCGTTGCAGATTCTAGAATACACGAGATTTGCCGACATCGAAATCTCTTTTGTGCAGTTGTTGGTGAGATAACCCGATAACCTAATCTTTGAGGCGAGCTCGGGAGTATTGCCATGACTCATATAACGGATGCTTTTGAAGGTCGAGGTACCACGATTTCGAAGGTTTCTTGGTTATGTGTTGACGGATGGATACAATTTGGATCTAGGTATTGTTAGTTTGGGTGATATATTTTGTGTCCCTGTATCCCCAACACCAGATTGCATAACCGTAAAGTTTCGGAGTTTATAGGTGGGAATTCTAGGATATCTTTCCGACGGATGTATGATTTGAGATTGGGGTCCAACGTCTAGTGGTCCGCCCATCCACGGTCGATTCTGATGGTCGCGAGGCCTTAAAGAATCCTTGGCTATGCTGATTTGGGGACGTCTTGTTTGTCATTCGTGACGTCCGTATGTCGTCGTGCCGTGTGGGCCCCACCACGAACATTTTGGGCGAAATCTCTATCATGTGTTTGTTCCGGCTTATTCTGCAAGCCAAATCCTTTGTTTTTGTTCCGTTTTGTGGTATTCGAGTTGCTTCAATGTCAAGTGTTGATTCCATACCTTTCCTAAATGGTGTTCTCATATTTCTATGTGAATACTAATCCTTCTTGATCATCGAGTTTGTCATCTCAATTTCTTCTCACGGTGCGCTTCTCTTCAAGATGATCCCATCATTCTCCCCATTCGCGAGATCAATTCTCGATTCTTTGCAACGGTGCTTGCTTCATCCGTCCCAAGTTGTCTTTGTTTTCCCGCCCTCCACCCTTTTCGTCAAGGACTCATATATCCCTAACCAAGTACCCATTTTATTGCTGTGAAGTCTCTTCATTCTTTTCCTCAATGCTCTTATCCGGTGATTCTCATGAAGATGCTAAAGGAAGCTTCGAGTTTATTATTCTTCGTTCTTTTCTTCTCCGGTGGATTTAGTTCAAGATTTCGGTGTTGATCTTATCCCTTTTCCTCTTTTCACAATGCTTTCTCATGCCGGTGTATCTCGTAATCATTCACTTCTCGCTATTCATTTGGTTGGGAGTGATGAAGATATCTCAGAAGATTCGTGTTTCCATTCTTAATCCGTTCAAGTTATTTTGAGCTTGTTATCTCATTCAAGCCATTTAATTCAACCGATGCAATCTCTCTTTTCAAGCAATCGTTCAATGGTGTTTCTTTTGAGTGGGCCCTAACCCACATGTCTTTTCCCAGGATCTTACCTGACTGTTCTAATTTATCCGGAGCGATTCCCAAACTCTTTTCTAAGTTTGATGTAAGAATGAATTATCATCAGTCATATTCCTTCTCCAAGATCGCTTTCAAATTCTTTTCATCTTTGGTTCAACCTTTCTATTCTTCATTCCGGAGTGCTTCAATAATTCATGGTGATGTTTCTCGTCGTCATTCTCGAATTTTCAAGACTGAAGAAGAGTTTCTCTTAAATCCTTACCCGTTCTTCCAAAGATGCCTAGTTCAAGCTTGACGCCATCCTCTCATAATTGTTTTCGATTGTGAGAATTCTTTTCAACCATTCGGAGTAATTCAGGAGTCTTTTCAGTTTGATTCTTCTGAGCCCATCATCTCAGAATTATTCATTCCAGCTTTCAGCTCTCGTTCTCCAAATCTTACCGGTGCATCATTCAAATATCCTCTAATCAGTTCATGATCTCTTTGTTCTCATGTATCTAAATTCAGTCAAGTATCTTTATTTCGTTTTCAAATTCTTCCCGGTGAATTGTGCCTTTGCTACTTTCATTTAAATTCTTACGGTGGTTCGTTCAAGATTTCACTTCCTTCATTATCATATCAATTCATTTGTTGTTTCCAAATCCCACCGGTGGATCCATCAATACCTTCTCAAGTTTGCGCCATATCTATCTTAATCCTCTCCACGAGAATAATTAGTATGCCAAATCCATTGCTTGCCATCAATTTAATTGGTGAAGGATCAGCATAATGTAATTCCTATTCTTGTTTCATCGAGTAAGTTCAATTCCTTATTCGGAGGTTCATCAAAATTCTTGATTTCATTTGTTCATCTTTCTTTCCGGAGTTCCAAGTTTTCTCGGTTATATCATTTCAAAGCTTCATCTTATCACTGCAAGGCTTCACCTTGTGTTGTAAACTTCTCTTCCTTTTTATCATCCTTTTTTTTTACCGGAGTTCTTCATGGAGGCTCTACATGGTGGTTCGTCAAGGATTCTTTTCATTCGTCAATTGTTCTTCAAGATTTCTCTCGAAGTTATGATCCGTCAAGCCATACTTCAAAATAAACATGGTGCTCAACACATGTTTTGTTTTGAGGAGTTCAAGTATTCTTCATCTTGCATTCCAAAGTGCAATTCTTTCTACAATATCTTTTGAGGTGGTGTTATGTCCTTCTTGACAATTTCCATTCATGTTCCATGATTCACAAATTGTCAAGAATGAGGTATTTTAAATCCATTAATCTTTTCGTTGGAGTTATCTTGTGTCATATTTCACCTAAAGCCTTCCCTAAGGATTGTTGCTATTTATGGTGCTTATAAATGACACAAGTTCTTCATTTATCCTCTGGTGAAATAAGTTTCTCGTCTCCTTGTTCATACCGATCCAATCTATTGTTTCCATTAGTGGCAGAATTTCACCTCATAATTTTGAGAAGTTTTCCATAAGCCCACTACAAATTTATTAGTTTCGTTGTTGGTTTTCCAACAACTCTGTCGTAACCTTCTTGGAAGGTGCTTTCCAAAATAATTGGTGGCAGAAGTTGGCATTTTCTTCTCCGTTCTTTTATTCCAATGATCTATCTTCTACTCTTTCTTAGGAGGCATTGTGTTGTTACTCTCTTGACCCATCATCTCATTTTGTAAAGATCATGTTCTTTTCTTGCATTATCCATTTAACCGAGTGTCGTGTTTTCATTCGAGCTCTCTCATCTTATCAAGTTTTGCCTCCCTTCTCAGCCGGAGTGTTGTCTGAAATCTTTCTTACCCCTTGTGCCATTTTTCAATAGTTAGGAGGCAGTGTGTTGTTGATTTCATCAAGTATCATCCCATCTTTTCAAGTTCATGTTCAATTCCTTCCACTTTCAGTCGGAGTGCTGCCCAAATTATATCAATCTTATTCCTTCCTATCTTGTTTTAACCGGAGTGTTTTCAATATCTATCTTATCACTAAAACTCTTGGTTCTCGTCGTATCCCTTGTTCCTCTTTTCTAACGGAGTGTTTTCAACTTTGCTCATCTTTGTTGTTTTCTCTCTTTCATTTGTTCAACCTCTCAAGGTTCTTTGGTTTCACTCATTGGTCGAAGAAGCAACTTGTTTTACCTCTTCTCTTCCTCTTTCGTTTCCCTCCGGTGCCATCCTAGATCTCGGGACGAGATCCTCTTGTAGTGGTGGAGTGTTGTAACACCCCGGATGTAACTTTCCATATTCGTAACTCCAACTCTTGCCTTTTAGGAGATGCGATGTTTTATTTCCTCCGTGGTTGGGTTTTTGTCTTTTGTTTTGCATTTTGTTCGTGTCATGCATCTCATCTCATAACATCATGTGCATCGCATCCATATATTTTCATAAAACCCGTATCCGCCAGTAGTTGCCGCGTCACCTTGCTTTCATTGACCGCTTCGAGTCCAACCGTGTTTGTGTTTCCCTCTTGAGCGTGACCACCTAACCTCTCTTGCCAGTGCATCGACCACTCACCCGCGTCCGAAACTTCTCCCGGACCCAAACCGGTCTGTCGTTACCGATGGATCCGGATCATCCCCAAACATCTATAAAACATCACCGTTTTCTTTGTTGGGCTCTCCTAACCTAATTTTCTCGACCGTCCGATCTAAATCGGAGGGCCTAAATAACCCTAATCTAATCTCCCGAGATATATATATTGACCAACCCTAAAATTGAGGAGAGCTGTCCCATCCATCCCATTCCTCCCGCCGCCACCCGACCAACTCCCTTCGCCCTCGGGATCCTCCCTCATCCCAGTGAGCCCCGTCCTCCAGCGCTTTGTCCCGTGCGCCCGGCCTTGGCAGCAAACAGCAGCCCAACCAGGTCACGCCATCGCTCCCCATGTCTTCTCTCTTTTCCCGTTGCTCCTCTTGAACCTTCCCCGCCGTGGCCGCCTTTTCTGCAGTCGCCGACGCCTGACGGAATCAAGCTGGAGTTCCTGCCCAGCCCTATGTCCCCTTCCCGCGTCCTTCCCGGACGGCCACCTCGCCAAAGATCCCAGGCTCGAGCTCACGCGCCATGCCCGCCTCGCTCTACCTCCTGTTTCTGCATCGCCAGGCGGTGCAGAGGAGGGCAAGCGCGTCTCCTCCGCCTCGTCCCTGCCACCGGCAGCAGGAGCAGCTCCTGCATCCCCGAACCCCGAGCACCTCCACCGTCGTCGTCTAAGATGAGTGCCACCCTAGTTCCCTTTCACTCCTTCCTCCGGTTCGCTCTTCTCATCTCTCTCTCTCTCTCTGTGCGTTGCAGCAGCAGCCTCGCGCCATGGAGCTCCAAGTCCACCGGCCCGCCTCTGCTTCGATCCGGCAGGGAACGTGACCCCGGCGACCTCCCGCGTCCGGGATCCGGCCACCCGACGCCACAGGCCCTCGGGCCCGCCAGACCTCCTTCCTCCGAGCCCTCATTGTCGCCCCGTTCTTACGCAAGTCGTGCCGTCTTTGCCGCGGCAGCGCGCCGCCATGGACGCCGAGCCTCCTCTGCTTCTCCTCGTGCACGAGATGCAGCCTTGAAACCAGCCAGCGCCTCCACCACCTCGCCGGATCCAGCCGTCCCCGTCGTCCATCTTCCTCGCCGGGGTGCCCCGCCAAGTCCCGCGCCCTGCATCGCCTGCGTCCTCCTGCATCGACCCGTTGCAGACACAGAGGAGGACGAGCGTTGACCTCGCCCGCTCGATCCCCTGCCTTCGCCTCGATCTGGAGCCGACCCATCTTCCCCCGCGGCCTGCCGCCTCCACCTACTGGGCCTCAGCCCATGGTGAGCACCCCAGCGCCCAGCAGATTTAGGCCCGATCTATTTTTTTTCAGTTATGTGATTTTTGCATTATCCCAGGATTTACCAGTTTTACAGAAAACCCCCTCATGTTCATGCATGTAATAACTAATTAACCATGCATCGGTTTAAAATGATTTAAATATGGAAAATGCTTAGTTTTTCATCTAGTTTCATAATCTGCTATTTTCATCTATGTTTAAAAGGTTTAAAATGTTGTTTGTTTAAATTTGCTCAAATGCCAAGTTAAAATGATTTATTTCATAACTAAATAACCGTAGCTCCAAATTTAATAAATTATATATGTAAATGGGGTAGAAAATGCCTAGTTTAACATGGTGCACTTTATTTTCCTGTTTAACAACTCTAAAATTATGTAATAGGCAGAACAGTACCAAATTGAATAGTGCTCATGAGGATTTATCGGAATTGTTGTTTCTTATTTCCGGCCTCATTTAAACTTGCCTAAATAGTTAGTTTACTTCTGCTTCACCTCTTGCCATGTTAACCAATATTTAATATTGTTGTGTTCCTAAACGAGAGAGAACTAAATAAGTGATGTGGTGTTTTGTCAATATGCAACTCGTTGCATATTGAGCTCCACTTAACTTGTAGTGTTGTTTGTGCATATTGCCATGCCATGCCTCATTAAACCGGACATGCATCATACTTGTTTGTGCATCATGACATGTTTATGATTGTGTGTTTACTATGTTGTTTGCTTCTTTCCGGGTTTCTTCTCTCGTTAGCTTCGGTTTCGTTCCGGAGTTGTGAGGATTCGTTCGTCTACATCCTTTTGTCTTCTTCATGGACTCGTTCTTCTTCCTTGCAGGATTTCAGGCAAGATGACCATACCCTCGAAATCACTTCTATCTTTGCTTGCTAGATGCTCGCTCTTTTGCTATGCCTATGCTACGATGCCTATCACTTGCTATATCATGCCACCCATATTGCCATGTCAAACCTCTAACCATCCTTTCCTAGCAAACCGTTGTTTGGCTATGTTACCGCTTTGCTCAGCTCCTCTTATAGCGTTGCTAGTTGCAGGTGAAGATGAAGTTTTTGGAAATATGCCCTAGAGGCAATAATAAATTAGTTATTATTATATTTCCTTGTTCATGATAATCGTTTATTATCCACGCTATAATTGTATTGATAGGAAACTCAAATACATGTGTGGGTACATAGACAACACCATGTCCCTAGCAAGCCTCTATTGGCTAGCTCGTTGATCAATAGATGGTTACGGTTTCCTAACCATGGACATTGGATGTCGTTGATAACGGGATCACATCATTAGGAGAATGATGTGATGGACAAGACCCAATCCTAAGCCTAGCACAAAGATCGCAGTTCGTATGCTAAAGCTTTTCTAATGTCAAGTATCATTTCCTTAGACCATGAGATTGTGCAACTCCCGGATACCGTAGGAATGCTTTGGGTGTACCAAACGTCACAACGTAATCGGGTGGCTATAAAGGTGCATTACGGTATCTCCGAAAGTATCTGTTGGGTTGGCACGAATCGAGATCGATTTGTCACTCCGTGTAAGCGGAGAGGTATCTCTGGGCCCACTCGGTAGGACATCATCATAATGTGCACAATGTGACCAAGGGGTTGATCACGGGATGATGTGTTACGGAACGAGTAAAGAGACTTGCCGGTAACGAGATTGAACAAGGTATCGGTATACCGACGATCGAATCTCGGGCAAGTACAATACCGCTAGACAAAGGGAATTGTATCACGGGATCGATTGAGTCCTTGACTTCATGGTTCATCCGATGAGATCATCGTGGAACATGTGGGAGCCAACATGGGTATCCAGATCCCGCTGTTGGTTATTGGTGGAGAACGTCTCGGTCATGTCTACATGTCTCCCGAACCCGTAGGGTCTACACATAAGGTTCGATGGCGCTAGGGTTATAAAGGAAGTTTGTATGTGGTTACCGAATGTTGTTGAGTCCCGGATGAGATCCCGGACGTCACGAGGAGTTCCGGAATGGTCCGGAGGTAAAGATTTATATATGGGAAGTCCTATTTTGGTCGTGGAAAAGTTTCGCACTTTATCGGTATTGTAAGGGAGTGCCGAAGGGGTCCGGGGTCCACCGGGGTCCACCTGCCCGGGGCCACATGGGCTGTAGGGTGCGCCTTGGCCTATATGGGCCAAGGGCACCAGCCCCAAGAGGCCCATGCGCCAAGGAAACTTGGGAGGGAAGAGTCCTCAGGGGAAGGCACCTCAGGGTGCCTTGGGGAGGATGGACTCCTCCCCCCCTCTTGGCCGCACCCCTTCCTTGGAGGAAGGGGCAAGGCTGCGCCTCCCCCCTCTCCCTTGCCCCGATATATAGTGGAGGGGAGGGAGGGCATCCACACCTGAGCCCCTGGCGCCTCCCTCCCTCCCGTGACACCTCCTCCTCTCCCGGGGGTGCTTGGCGAAGCCTGCAGATTGCCACGCTCCTCCACCACCACCACGCCCGTTGTGCTGCTGTTGGATGGAGTCTTCCTCAACCTCTCCCTCTCTCCTTGCTGGATCAAGGCGTGGGAGACGTCACCGGCTGTACGTGTGTTGAACAGCGGAGGTGCCGTCCGTTCGGCACTAGGATCTCCGGTGATTTGGATCACGGCACGACTCCTTCAACCCCGTTCTCATGAACGCTTACGCTTAACGATCTACAAGGGTATGTAGATGCACTCTCCTTCCCTCGTTGCTAGTTTCTCCATAGATAGATCTTGGTGACACGTGGGAAAATTTTGAATTTCTGCTCGTTCCCCAACAATGGCATCATGAGCTAGGTCTATTGCGTAGATTCGTTGCCTGAGTAGAACACAAAGTAGTTGTGGGCGTTGATTTTGTTCAATATGCTTACCGTTACTAGTCCAATCTTGTTTCGACGGTATTGTGGGATGAAGCGGCCGGACCGACCTTACACGTACTCTTCGTGAGACAGGTTCCACCGGCGATATGCACTTGGTGCATAAGGTGGCTAGCGGGTGCCGATCTCTCCCACTTTAGTCGGAACGGATTCGATGAAAAGGGTCCTTATGAAGGGTAAATAGCAATTGGCATATCACGTTGTGGTTTTGCGTAGGTAAGAAACGTTCTTGCTAGAAACCCAAAGCAGCCACGTAAAACATGCAAACAACAATTAGAGGACGTCTAACTTGTTTTTGCGGGGTATGCTATGTGATGTGATATGGCCAAGAAGAATGTGATGAATGATATGTGATGTATGAGATTGATCATGTTCTTGTAATAGGACTCACGACTTGCATGTCGATGAGTATGACAACCGGCAGGAGCCATAGGAGTTGTCTTTATTTATTGTATGACCTGCGTGTCATTGAACAACGCCATGTAATTACTTTACTTTATTGCTAACGGTAGCCATAGTAGTAGAAGTAATAAGTTGGCGAGACAACTTCATGGAGATACGATGATGGAGATCATGATGATGGAGATCATGGTGTCATGCCGGTGACAATGATGATCATGGAGCCCGAAGATGGAGATCAAAGGAGCAATATGATATTGGCCATATCATGTCACTACTATATAATTGCATGTGATGTTTATTATGTTTATGCATCTTGTTTACTTAGAACGACGGTAGTAAATAAGATGATCCCTTACACAAATTTCAAGAAGTGTTCTCCCCGATCATGCACCGTTACAGTTCGTCGCTTCTAAGCACCACGTGATGATCGGGTGTGATGGATTCTTACGTTCACATACAACGGGTGTAAGACAGATTTACACAAAGAAAACACTTGGGGTTAACTTGACGAGCCTAGCATGTATGCGGACATGGCCTCGGAACACGAGACCGAAAGGTCGAGCATGAGTCGTATGGTAGATACGATCAACATGAAGATGTTCACCGATGTTGACTAGTCCGTCTCACGTGATGATCGGACACGGCCTGAGTTGACTCGGATCATGTAATCACTTAGATGACCGGAGGGATGTCTATACGAGTGGGAGTTCATAAGATGAACTTAATTATCTTGAACATAGTCAAAAGACCTTTTGCAAATTATATGTAAAGCTCGCGCTTTAGTTCCACTGTTTAGATATGTTCCTAGAGAAAATATAGTTGAAAGTTGATGATGGCGATTATGCGGACATGAGATAGCTTATGTCCTTAATGCACCGCTCAGTGTGCTGAACGCCAAACGTCGTCTGTGGATGTTGCGAACATCGGACATACACGTTTTTGATAACTACATGATAGTTCAGTTAAACGGTTTAGAGTTGAGGCACCAAAGACATTTTCGAAACGTCGCAGAACATATGAGATGTTTCGAGGGCTGAAATTGGGATTTCAAGCTCGTGCCCACGTCAAGAGGTATAAGACCTCCGACGATTTCTTAGCCTGCAAACTAAGGGAGAAAAGCTCAATCATTGAGCTTGTGCTCAGATTGTCTGAGTACAACAATCACTTGAATTGAGTGGGAGTTGATCTTCCAGATGAGATAGTGATGTTCCTCCAAAGTCATTGCCACCAAGCTGCCAGAAGCTTCGTGATGAACTATAACATATCAGGGATAGATATAATGATCCTTTGAGGTATTCGCGTTGTTTGACATCACGAAAGTAGAAGTCAAAAGGAGCATCAATTGTTGATGGTTGGTGAAACCACTAGTTTCAAGAAGGGCAAGGGCAAGAAGGGATACTTCATGAAGCGGCAAATCAGCTGCTGCTCTAGTGAAGAAACCCAAGGTTGAACCCAAACCCGAGACTAAGTGCTTCGTAATAAGGGGAACAGCCACTGGAGCAGCATTACCCTAGATACTTGGTAGATAAGAAGGGTGGCAAGGTCGATAGAAGTATATTGGATATACATTATGTTAATGTGTACTTTACTAGTACTCCTAGTAGCACCAGGGTATTAGATACCGGTTCGGTTGCTAAGTGTTAGTAACTTTCGAAATAAAAGGCTACGGAATAAGCGGAGACTAGCTAAAGGTGAGTGACGATATGTGTTAGAAGTGTTTCCAAGTTTGATGTGATCAAACATCGCACGCTCCCTCTACCATCAAGATTAGTATTAAACCTGAATAATTGTCATTTGGTGTTTGCGTTGAGCATAGACATGATTGGATTATGTCTATCGCAATACGGTTATTCATTTAAGGAGAATAATGGTTACTCTATTTATTTGAATAATACCTTCGATGGTCTTGCACCTAAATAAATGGTTTATTGAATCTCGATCGTAGTGATACACATTTTCATGCCAAAAGTATAAGATAGTAATGATAGTACCACTTACTTGTGGCACTTTGCCATGTAAGTCATATTGGTGTAAATCGCATGAAGAAGCTCCATGTTGATGGATCTTTGGACTCACTCGTTTTTGAAAAGTTTGAGACATGCAAACCATGTCTGTTGGTGAATACGCATGAAGAAACTCCATGCAGATGGATCGTTTAGACTCACTTGTTTTTGAATCACTTGAGATATGCAAATCATACGACATGGACAAGATGACTGAAAAGCCTCGGTTTCAGTAAGATGGAACTAGATAGCAACTTGTTGGAAGTAACACATTTTGATGTGTGCAGTCCAATAAGTCTTTGAGGCATGCAATGAATATCGTTATGTTCTTACTTCACGGATGATTCGGGTAGATGTTGAGTATATTTACTTGATGAAACACAAGTCTGAATTATTGAATGGTTCAAGTAATTTCAGAGTGAAGTTTAAGATCTTCGTGACAAGAGGATAGAATGTCTATGATATGATCATAGAGATGAATATCTGAGTTCTGAGTTTTGGCACACAATTAAGACATTGTGGAAATTGTTTCACAATTAATACCGCCTGGAACACCATAGTGTGATGGTGTGTCCGAACATCATAGTTGCACCCTATTGGATATGGTGCGTACCATGATGTCTCCTATCGAATTACCACTATCGTTCATGGGTTAGGCATTAGAGACAACCGCACTCACTTTAATAGGGTACCACGTAATTCCGTTGAGATGACACCGTATGAACTATGGTTTAGAGAAACCTAAGCTGTCATTTCTTAAAAGTTTGGGGCTGCGGCGCTTATGTGGAAAAAGTTTCAGGTTGATAAGCTCGAACCCAAAGCGGACAAATGCATCTTCATAGGACACCCAAAACAGTTGGGTATACCTCCTAATTCAGATCCGAAGCAATAGGGATTGCTTCTTAAATCGGGTCCTTTCTCGAGGAAAAGTTCGTCTCGAAAAGTTGAGTGGGAGGATGGTGGAGACTTGATGAGGTTATTGAACCGTCACTTCAACTAGTGTGTAGCAGGCACGGGAAGTTGTTCGTGGCACCTACACCAATTGAAGTAGAAGCTTATGACAAGAATCATGAAGTTTCCGATCAAGTCACTACCAAACCTCGTGGGGCGACAAGGACGCGTCTTTGCTTGAGTGGTACGGTGATCCTGTCTTGAAGGTCATGTTGCTAGACAACAATGAACCTACGAGCTATGGAGAAGCGATGGTGGGCCCAAATTCCGACAAATGGTTAGAGGCCATGAAATCCGAGATAGTATCCATATATCGTAACAAAGCATGGACTTTGGTGCACTTGCCCGATGATCGGCAAGCCATTGAGATGAATGGATCTTTAAGAAGAAGACGGACGTGGACGGTAATGTCACCGTCTATGAAGCTCGACTTGTGGCGAAATTTTTTTCACAAGTTCAAGGAGTTGACTACGATGAGATTTTCTCATCCGTAGCGATGCTTAAGTCCGTCGGAATCATGTTAGCATTAAGCTGCATTTATGAAATCAGGCAGATGGATGTCAAAACGAGTTTCCTTACCGGTTTACGTAAGGAAAGGTTGTATGTGATACAATCGGAAAAGTTTTGTCGATCCTAAGGATGCTAAAAGGTATGCTAGCTCCAATGATCCTTTCTAAGGACCGGAGTAAGCATCTCGGAGTTGGAATGTGCGCTTTGATGAGATGATCAAAGATTTTGGGTTTATACAAAGTTTATGAGAAACTTGTATTTCCAAAGAAGTGAGTAGGAGCACTATAGAATTTCGATGAGTATATGTTGTTGACATATTGATGATCGTAAATGATGTAGAATTTCTGGAAAGCATATAGGGTTATTTGAAAGATGTTTTTCAATAGAAAACCTGGATTACGCTACTTGAACAATAAGCATCAAGATCTATAAGATAGATCAAAATGTTTAATAATACTTTCAAATGAGCATGTACCTTGACATGATCTTGAAGGTGTTCAAGATGGATCGATCAAAGAAGGAGTTCTTAGCTGAATTGTAAGGTATGAAGTTAAGACTTAAAGCTCGACCACGGCGGCGAGCAGAGAAAGGGCGAAGATCGTCCCTATGCCTTAGACATAGGCTCTACAAGATGCTATCTTTGTGTACCGCACCGAAGTGTGCCTTGCCATGAGTCGATCAAGGGTACAAGAATGATCCAGAATGGATCATTGGACAATGATCAAAATTGTCCTTGGAGTAAATAAGGACATGTTTCTCGATTATGGAGGTGATAAAGAGTTCGGCGTAAAGCGTTACGTCAATGCAAGCTTTAACACCTATCCGAGTGACTCTGAGTAGCAAACCGGATACGTATAGTGGAGCAACCGTTTGGAATCGTGGAAGCAGCATTTACAATATGACATGGAGAATTGCAAAGCACACACGGATCTGAAAGGTTCAGACCCGTTGACTAAAACCCGTTGACTAAAACCTCTCTCACAAGCAAAACATGATCAAACCTCGTAACTCATTGAGTCTAAATCACATGATGATGTGAAATAGTTTACGTACACTAGTAAACTCTTGGGTGTTGGACACATGGCGATGTGACATATCGCTGTTAATCACATGACGATGTGAACTAGATTATTGACTCTAGTGCAAGTGGGAGACTTTTGGAAATATGCCCTAGAGGCAATAATAAATTAGTTATTATTATATTTCCTTGTTCATGATAATCGTTTATTATCCACGCTATAATTGTATTGATAGGAAACTCAAATACATGTGTGGGTACATAGACAACACCATGTCCCTAGCAAGCCTCTATTGGCTAGCTCGTTGATCAATAGATGGTTACGGTTTCCTAACCATGGACATTGGATGTCGTTGATAACGGGATCACATCATTAGGAGAATGATGTGATGGACAAGACCCAATCCTAAGCCTAGCACAAAGATCGTAGTTCGTATGCTAAAGCTTTTCTAATGTCAAGTATCTTTTCCTTAGACCATGAGATTGTGCAACTCCCGGATACCGTAGGAATGCTTTGGGTGTACCAAACGTCGCAACGTAACTGGGTGGCTATAAAGGTGCATTACAGGTATCTCCGAAAGTATCATTGGGTTGGCACGAATCGAGATCGATTTGTCACTCCGTAAACGGAGAGGTATCTCTGGGCCCACTCGGTAGGACATCATCATAATGTGCACAATGTGACCAAGGGGTTGATCACGGGATGATGTGTTACGGAACGAGTAAAGAGACTTGCCGTAACGAGATTGAACAAGGTATCGGTATACCGACGATCGAATCTCGGGCAAGTACAATACCGCTAGACAAAGGGAATTGTATACGGGATCGATTGAGTCCTTGACTTCATGGTTCATCCGATGAGATCATCGTGGAACATGTGGGAGCCAACATGGGTATCCAGATCCCGCTGTTGGTTATTGATCGAGAACGTCTCGGTCATGTCTACATGTCTCCCGAACCCGTAGGGTCTACACACTTAAGGTTCGATGGCGCTAGGGTTATAAAGGAAGTTTGTATGTGGTTGCGAATGTTGTTCGAGTCCGGATGAGATCCCGGACGTCACGAGGAGTTCCGGAATGGTCCGGAGGTAAAGATTTATATATGGGAAGTCCTATTTTGGTCGCTGGAAAAGTTTCGCACTTTATCGGTATTGTACGGAGTGCCGAAAGGGGTCCGGGGTCCACTGGGGTCCACCTGCCCGGGGGGCCACATGGGCTGTGGGGGTGCGCCTTGGCCTATATGGGCCAAGGGCACCAGCCCCAAGAGGCCCATGCGCCAAGGAAACTTGGGGAGGGAAGAGTCCTCAAGGGGAAGGCACCTCCGAGGTGCCTTGGGAGGATGGACTCCTCCCCCTCTTGGCCGCACCCCTTCCTTGGAGGAAGGGGCAGGCTGCGCCTCCCTCTCCCTTGCCCCTATATATAGTGGAGGGGAGGAGGGCATCCACACCGAGCCCTGGCGCCTCCCTCCCTCCCGTGACACCTCCTCCTCTCCCGTGAGGTGCTTGGCGAAGCCTGCGGGATTGCCACGCTCCTCCACCACCACCACGCCGTTGTGCTGCTGTTGGATGGAGTCTTCCTCAACCTCTCCCTCTCTCCTTGCTGGATCAAGGCGTGGGAGAAGGCACCGGGCTGTACGTGTGTTGAACGCGGAGGTGCCGTCCGTTCGGCACTAGGATCTCCGGTGATTTGGATCACGATGAGTCTGACTCCTTCAACCCCGTTCTCATGAACGCTTCCGCTTAACGATCTACAAGGGTATGTAGATGCACTCTCCTTCCCTCGTTGCTAGTTTCTCCATAGATAGATCTTGGTGACACGTGGGAAAATTTTGAATTTACACGCGTTCCCCAATGTGTTTGTTCCTTGTTGGAACATGGAGATGTTGTTCCTTGTTGGAACATGTTTACTTGTTGGGGATATCACAATATATATGCTATAATTAATGCATCTATATACTTGGTAAAGGGTGGAAGACTCGGCCTTATGCCTGGTGTTTTGTTCCACTCTTGCCGCCCTAGTTTCCGTCATACCGATGTTATGTTCCTTGATTTCGCGTTCCTTACGGTTGGGTGATTTATGGGACCCCTTGACAGTTCGCTTTGAATAAGACTCCTCCAAAGAAGGCCCAACTTTGGTTTTACCATTTGCCACCTAAGCCTTTTTCCCCGGGTTTTCGCGAGCCCGAGGGTCATCTTTATTTTAACCCCCGGACCGGTGCTCCTTGAGTCTTGGCCCGAACTAAGCTACTGCGGGGCCACCACGGGAAACTCGAGGCTTGGTTTTACTCGTAGCTAGTCTCATCCGGATGTGCCCTGAGAACGAGATATGTGCAGCTCCTATCGGGATTTGTCGGCACAATCGGGCGGCTTTGCTGGTCTTGTTTTATTGTTGTCGAAATGTCTTGTAGTCCGGGATTCCGAGACTGATCGGGTCTTCGGTAGAAGGAATATCCTTCGTTGTGATGAGAGCTTATTATGGGCTAAGTTGGGACACCCCTGCAGGGTATTATCTTTCGAGAGCCGTGCCCGCGGTTATGAGGCAGACGGGAATTTGTTAATGTCCGGTTGTAGAAAACCCGAAGTTGACCTTATTTAAAATACACATCAACCGCGTGTGTAACCGTGATAGTCTCTTCTCGGCGGAGTCCGGGAAGTGAACACGATGTTGGAATTATGTTTGGCGTAAGTAGTTTCAGATCACTTCTTGATCGCTACTAGCTTCACGACCGTGCTTTGCTTCTCTTCACGCTCTCTTTTGCGAATGTAGCCACCATATATGCTAGTCGCTTCTGCAGCTCCACCTCACAACTCATCCTTCCTATAAGCTTAAATAGTCTTGATCTCGCGGGTGTGAGATTGCCGAGTCCCGTGACTCACAGATTCTACCAAAACAGTTGCAGTGCCGGCGATGCCGGTCTGGTGGCGCAACCGAGCTCAAGTGGGAGTTCGATGAGGAACGTGGTCGTTACTATGTGTCTTTTCACGATGATCGATGAGTGGAGCCAGTTGGGACGATCGGGGATCTGTGTAGCATTTGGGGTATCTTCTTTTATTTTGGTTCCGTGGTCGGACCTTGAGTGTAATCTGGATGATGGATGTTTATTTATGTATTGTGTGAAGTGGCGACTGTAAGCCAACTATGTATCTCTTTCCCTTATGCATTACATGGGTTGTGTGAAGATTACCTCACTTGCGACATTGTTTTCAATGCGGTTATGCCTCTAAGTCGTGCTTCGACACGTGGGAGATATAGCCGCATCGAGGGCGTTACATATCAGGACCTGAAGTTCTATCTCACTAATGTCAAAGCACTCATATAATTGCAAAACTACGTTAGGCCTGACACTAAATTTGTTATCTTTGTTCAGGGTGCAACCCACAACAAAAGGTATATGGTCGATATAAGAAATATCAACTTATATCTCAAGCTCACAATAAATCTTGGATATTTCCATCAGGAAATACAAGATATGGCCATGATATGATATAATTATATTGGCTCTTTCTTTGATCCCCGCAATGCCATATCAATGACTGAATTTGCTGGAATAGCCTTCTGAAGTCATCTAAATGGGCTTTAATGGATATTTCCAGTTATCATTGTGACGTAATTGCTTTATCTAAAATCATTGCAAAATATGCATGGCTTAGCAGAATGATTAACCACACTAAAAATCATGTGGTTGAGATTCATCAGAATCACATAACTTGATTTATCAAGACGCTACCACTTGTGTTACTCAAAAACTACAGGTTATATGAAGAGCAATATCATAAAGTACATTGCTCGAAAATTACTTATCCTCATGAATTATAGAAAGTGAGGAAACAATATGCAAACAACATACTTTGAAAATCCTACAGATTATGCATAATGTCATGATCATATCAATGGCATTTATGTTACACATTCTCCAGGTTTGCAAAGTTCAGGGGGAGTAATTTCCCAAACCTATAACCTATTAACAATCCTAAGATTGTATATATTGTACTCTTTTTTTCTTCATGAGTTTTCCCTAATGGTTTCTCATAAAGGTTTTTAACGAGACAATATAAACACAAGTGCCCATATATGTTATACACTTTCTCCTTATATTTTTCCCACTGGGTTTTAAAGGAGTTTTCAATGGCATATCATATCGCACTCTTTTCTCTTATGAGTTTTCTATCAAAGTTTCTCATAATGATTTTTAATGAGGCAATATCTTATCAAAGATCATATGTCATACTTTCTATTTTCCCTATCGAGGTTTTTAAAGAAAGTACTCAAGACATATTAATTGTTCTCTAGACTCATCGATGATTTTTCTCCTTCTTCAAAGGTTTTTCTCATATGAGTTATCAAGAGACAATAATCATTATATGTTGCATCATTTTCTCCTTATTATTTTTCCCACTGGGTTTAAAAGAGTTTTAGCAACATATGTGCACTATTCTCCTCATATTTTTCCCATAGGGTTTTGGGAGGAGACAATCAAGATTATTCAAAGAATTTGTCAAGACGATGGATGTACCAAAGAGGAGGCGTTGTACAAGGGGGAGTGTTAAGAATAGAATAGTTGCTTATTAATTAAGCTAATTAGGATTAAGTTAATTGTTGGATAGGTTGCTTGGTTCTCAAGCAACTATGTACTTCCTTGGCTCTCAAGGCAACTATGTAATTCCTTGGCTCTCAAGTAATTATGTGTTTACTTTGACCGCCAAGCATCATGTGTACTTCCGTCTGGGTTTAAATACCCCACTTCTATCATCAATAAAGACTGATGGATCATCTTTCATTCAAACTCTCTTGTTCTTTACTTTTCACTTAAAACAGAAATCATTAATTGAGGAGTTTTCGTTGCAAAGATCACTCAAATTCCCCTGGTTGCGACAAGTGGCGCACATGCGGCGTGCCACTTGTCGCAACCTGGGAGTTTTCCTTTTTTCGTAGATCTGTTTATTTAAAACGTTTTATCTCTCAAACCGTGCGTCCAAATCTCGAACCGCTTTCACCGTTGGATTCCTCGCGTCGAGATCTTCAAAACTAGATCCATGTTGCTAGGTTTTAACGAACTTTATTTCACAAAAAAATGAACCGGGAGTACGGGTTTTTTCCTTTCCGAAAGAGGCACGCCCGTGCCTCTCACGAAATCACAACCGTGCCTCTCGCGGAAGCAAAACCGTGACTCTCGCAGAAGGAAAAAAAAAGAAAATACGTTTTTTTTCGTTTCCGAGGAGGCACGACCGTAACTCTCGTGAAAGCACAACCGTGCCTCTCTTGTGGAAGCAAAACCGTGACTCTCGTGAAAGGAAAAAAAACAGAGAACACGTTTTTTTCCTTTCCGAGAGACACAGCCGTGACTCTCGCGAAAGCACAACTGCGCATCTCGCGGAAGCAAAACCGTGACTCTCGCGAAAGGAAAAGAATTAGAAAACGCGTTTTTTTCGTTTCCGAAAGGCACGGCCGTGACTCTCGCGAAAGTACACCCGTGCCTCTCGTGGAAGCAAAACCGTGACTCTCGCGAAAGCAAAAAAAACAAAAAACATGTTTTTTTTCGTTTTCATGAGGCACGGCCGTGACTCTCGGGAAAGCAAAACCGTGACTCTCGCGAAAGAGAAAAAAAAGAAAAACGCATTTTTTCGCGCAATTTTTTTTCCAAAATTTGTTTTTGATTGAAAAGCTAAGGAAAACTGATGAAAAACGTCGAAAAAAATCAAAAAAGACCGTTTAAAGAGCCGAAAACGCATGCAGAAAAATAAAAAAATAAAATCCGAAGAGAGCGGCCAGAGCACGACACATGATGAATGCCTGAAAACGTGCCAAGTGACGATCTCGTGAAGGAATGCTCGTTAACTAATTGCTCTCGACAAGACTGCGGCTAGAGACCGGACGCCCATCGCCGGCTGGATTCCGGCAGAAGTAGGTTGTGTCTCCTGCGACCGCGAGGAATTAAGCTGGGAATGTGTTTCCCGATTGCCGCCGACGACAACGACGACGACGTGCCCTCCGTAGTCCGTACGCTCCTCAAGACTCAGCTTCGAACGAATGCCAGCCCAGCAGCAAACACTCGGCGGCAGATCAGAGTCACACTGCCCGCGAGGAGTTAGGCGACGAACTAGCTCAGTTCAGTTCTCTTCCCGACTTCCCGTCGTTAACCCTGTGTAACTACGACCTGGTAATACTAGTTGCTCTGACACTCTGTATTCTCCGTTGCCCAAATATTCAGCTTCAGCAGCATGCAGCAGAGGCTCTGAACCAGTCATCGTAATTCTGCACCAGTCCAAGATGTAGCAAGCCAGCAAAGGTAAGGTAACCATTAGTGGAACTTGCAAACCCAATAGAAGCACAATCCAAGGCGCAGCGTAGCCACCACCACTGCCTCAATATCAACGTCGCGGCAACGCGCCAAGTCTGTCACCTGCGAAACCAAGGCGCCACCAGCGGGAACATCGCCTCCAAAGCTTCTGGACGCGGGACAAAACACCTCGCGTTTGGCGGCCTGGGATGCGTCCACCGGCGCATCGCGTACTCAGAAACTTTCTTGTTTGCGGCATCATATAAGCAATCAGGCAGCGCAAAGGGGAAGCCGCAAGCCACCGCAGCAAAAATGCAGCAGCCGCAGCAGCAGCAGCACAGGACGGCCATGCGGAGGGACGGCGAGAGGGACCACCGGAGGGCGGCGGCCGAGAGGCCAGCCGCCCACAGGACGGAGAGGGCGGCCGAGGCGCCTCCACGCCGGACGGAGAGGGCGGCCGAGGTGCCCGCCGCCCACAGGACCGAGAGGGCGGCCGAGACGGCGGCCACCGCCCGGAGAGCGGCGGAGATGCCCGCCCGCCGGACCGAGAGGAAGAAGAGCCTGGAGAGCCTCCTGGACGCCGCGGACGTGCGGGGGAAGCGCGGCGGCCTCGTGCCGGCCGTCGGCGAGAAGATCACCACCTTCCCCGGCCAGGGCCTCGAGTTCAAGAACCTGTCCTACAGTGTCATCAAGAAGCAGAAGAAGGATGGGGTCAAGATCAAGAAGGAGGTGTACCTGCTCAACGACATTTCCGGGCAGGCCCTCCGCGGCCAGGTCACCGCCATCCTCGGCCCCAGCGGCGCCGGCAAGTCCACTTTCCTCGACGCCATTGCCGGAAGGATCGCCAAGGGGAGCCTCGAAGGGTCTGTCAGCATCGACGGACGACCCGTAAGATTTTTAACACTCGACTCGATGGTTACGTTGCATTTTCATTACACAAGAAGAAGAAAAAACGGTGCAGTTTCTTATGCTCTAAACTGAAACTTGTTCAGGTCACCACGAGCTACATGAAGCAGATTTCCTCTTACGTGATGCAAGACGATCAGCTGTTTCCCATGCTTACGGTGCTGGAGACGCTCACGTTTGCAGCTGAGGTCAGGCTGCCGCCATCCCTTTCAAGAGCTGAGAAGCTCAAGAGGGTGTGGGAACTCATTGAGCAGCTTGGTCTGCAGGTAACCCTTTATTTCTCCCTATTATAGCATTCCTAAATGAGTAAAACGGTAATTTATGCACTGCTTTGCTACATTCTGAACCTTCATGTATCACATAAGCATCTCTGGTGAGAATACTTGTTCAGAACTTAAAGACATCACGTTTCCCGATTTATTATTTTGATATTTTCCATTACAGTAGATTGTGATCCAATGCCCTCTCACTTAACACAAATATGTGACACAACTGAACCAATAGTATCGAGGAATCGCAACCGAACTTCAGAAGCTTTAGCTTCCGAAGCAAAAGCTGAAGCAACATAGCAAAATAATAATAATCCAATAATATCTGGTCCACCGGAACTACATGAACAAATTGCACCTGAGAAGATTGCTCAGATTTTTGACAAGCATACCCTTGCCAAATGACAGACAACAGCTCACACATACATTGGGGACGAAGGGGTGCGAGGGGTCTCCGGCGGGGAACGCCGCAGAGTGTCGATCGGCACAGACATCATCCATAAGCCATCTCTGCTGTTTCTCGACGAACCAACCTCCGGCCTCGACTCCACTAGTGCACACAGTGTGGTGGAGAAAGTGAAGGATATCGCAAGAGGAGGAAGCATTGTGCTCATGACTATCCATCAACCATCTTTCAGGATACAGATGCTTCTTGACAGAATTGTCATCCTTGCAAGGTAGTATTCCATTTTATTCAATCTGGTGTTCTCAGGCCTGTTAATAACTTTCTATTGTGGCTATTTTAGTAGTTAATTACATTCCGTATTGCACTATGCTATATACTCTTCTAACTAGTTCCAATAACTTATCCAGAGGGCGACTGATCTATCTAGGCAACCCAACCACACTTCCCACATACCTTGCTGGATTCGGCCGGCCAGTACCTGAGGGTGAGAACAGCATGGAATATCTACTGGATGTCATCAAGGAGTACGATGAATCAACACTGGGACTTGAGCCTCTGGTTGCATACCAGAGGGATGGCAGCAAACCCACTGAAGCTGCGAAGACTCCGGTGCCGAGAACACCAAGGACACCATACCAGAAGTCAGTCCAGTTCAGGCAAATGCAACTCAAAAGCAACCAGTTTTCACTTGCAAGCGCAACGCCTCATGCAAACCCCTTCTCAAACTTTGAGTCCTACAATATTGATGACGAGGAGGGTGATTTCGACAATTCTCTTGAGAGAAAAATACAGACACCCATGCACACTGCAAACTCGGGCTACCATCCAAGATTAGCTTCACAGTTCTACAAAGATTTCTCAGTCTGGGTTTACAATGGTGTCGCAGGGACACCGCAGCGCAGGCCTACTTGGACTCCAGCTCGAACACCAGCAAGGACCCCAATGTCAAGCTACCAGCGAAGCCGTGTGAATACGCCGCACAGGTCAATTCCTCCATCTCCCCAAGAACCAGTGTTCAAGCCAGAAGAGCCAGACTATGAGGAGCAGGGGCTTGATATTGAGCCACTAGATGCACCAGAGGACGGGCCAAAGTTCGCCAATCCTTGGCTCAGGGAGGTGGCTGTACTTTCATGGCGTACCGCACTGAATGTCGTGCGCACCCCGGAGTTGTTCCTCTCTCGTGAGATTGTTCTCACGGTCATGGCGCTCATCCTCTCGACACTGTTCCATCGCCTTAGCGGTTCTGATTTCCTGACAATCAACCGCATCCTCAACTTCTACATCTTTGCAGTCTGCCTCGTCTTCTTCTCCTCGAATGATGCAGTCCCAACATTCATCCAGGAGCGCTTCATCTTCATCCGCGAAAGGTCACACAATGCATACCGTGCTTCGACCTACGTGATCTCCTCCCTCATTGTCTACCTTCCATTCTTCGCCATCCAGGGCTTCACCTTTGCGGTGATCACAAAGTTCATGCTCCATCTGAATAGCAGCTTGCTCTACTTCTGGATCGTCCTCTTTGCATCGCTCATCACAACAAATGCCTATGTGATGCTGGTGAGCGCGCTTGTTCCGAGCTACATCACTGGCTACGCCGTCGTGATTGCAACGACGGCGCTCTTCTTCCTCACCTGCGGGTTCTTCCTGAAGCGGAACAAGATCCCTATTTACTGGAGATGGCTTCACTACATCTCCGCAATCAAGTATCCGTTTGAGGCGTTGCTCGTCAACGAGTTCAAAGGCAGCCACTGCTACACTGGCACACTCAATCAGCTGTCACCAGGACCTCTGGGAGAAATCAAGTTCAGTGGCCTTCATGATCAACTGAACCCAAACATCACAACATGTCCCCTGATAGGCCAGGATGTGCTCACCTCCATGGATATCACAATGGACAGCATCTGGGTTGATGTTGCAATCCTCCTTGCCTGGGGTGTGCTCTATCGGCTCTTCTTCTATGTGGTCCTGAGATTCTACTCCAAGAATGAGAGGAAGTAAATAGCTCTCCAGCAAAGGCATACCAAATATGTATCCCATAGTATCTCTTTGTGTGCATTTGTTATCTTTCTCATTCTCTTTTGACAGAATGCATTTGTTATCTCCTTTCAGCACATTGCTACCAGCTTTAATCTATGTGATAGAAAGTTTGCCTCCAAAACCATCCAGTGAAAGCCAACATCATTCTTTCTTATTTTGACTAATTCAGGTAGATGTGCCCCAGAGGCTGCACCGTGCAGTATTTCGTTGTAGGTCGCCATGCAATCATGCAGGAAGCCATACTGTGCTCTTACACATAAGAACCAGAGAAATATGTAATTGGCACACACTTTACCATGAATAACTTAAAAAAAAAGGTGCGGAATATTGTTATCAAATGTTATATTTATTTCTCCGTTATGTTTACAAAAGCTACTGTATCAATTATCGATGGACACGGACAAGCAAACTATGATGGCATCAACAGGAAATCAGATTCACACAAGTAGTCCACAATATGAGAAATACTTTTCAGAGATTGAATGAGGAATGTTTAAGTTATTAGATTTTTTGAATTAAAAACACTCACAGTACTAACAAGAAATATAGTTCATTTTAGACAGAAAGCTAAAAGAATCCTGCAAGAGCAACTTTAGTTTTGTAAAGTCTTTTACAGATTCTAATATGAACTGCGTACGGAGCAAAATGAGTGAATCTACGCTCTAAACTACTTCCTCCGTTCCTAAATATAAGTCTTTGTAGAGATTTCACTATGGGCCACATACGGATGTATATAGATGCATTTTAGAGTGTAGTTGATTCATTTTACTCCGTATGTGGTCCATAGTGGAATGTCTCCAAAGACTTATATTTAGGAACAGAAGGAGTATGTCTATATACATTTGTATGTAGTCCATATTTAAATCTCTAAAAAGACTTACATTAGGAACGGAGGGAGTAGATTGCTAGAGTAACTTTCCATGGAACATCAAAATACATACTCTCTCGGGTGTATGTGCATGCACCACGACCACTACTAAAGCACACAAATTAATATGTATACAAAAATACAGAGACAACCAGAATTTCCACACGCGTAGGTCAATTTTTATTCATAACCACTCATTTATTGAGAGTTGAGTCCATATGAGTACAACATAGGAGTAACATGATAGCTCACTGTTTACGAGAGCCATGCTCCGCAATTTTTCTCTCAAGGCCGGTCTTGTCAGCCCCGACAACCTTATCAATCTCTTTGCCGTTTATCACACAGGAGAATGTTGGAACACTTGAGACATTCCAGCGACGGGCAATATTGCTTTGTTGATCAATGTCCAGCTTAAGGAATACGACATTCCGGTGCTGTTCAGATAAGCTTTTGTAAACAGGGCCCATAAAACGACATGGTCCACACCATGTTGCAGTAAAATACAGAATCACAAGCTTTGACAGTTTTGACGCGGCTGTAAATATTTCTTCCAGTTGATTAGATGAGTGGATAGTGATCACATCACCTGATAAAACATCACAAAATAATGTGCGAGTCAGACACACTAAATCCAGCTTCAGTAGCAGTATTAATCACTTCACTTTGCAGAGAAAATGTTATAAGAACACAGAACATTATGGTTTTCAAAAGCAAGCAAAATTTATGGGTAATGTTATTCAGCGGATGTTCGCCGGCGATGCATGGCAAAACAAACGTTTTTCACGGCAATTTCTGTGTTGGGAGCATGGCAGTTCTTTCAAGCGAACACGGCAATTTCGCAGCAAAATCCTCTGTCTGCCAGAAGTTGCCATGTGTTTGTGAACAAATTACCATGTGCTTCCCAAGAATTTGCCACAGAAAACGTTCACAATTGCCATGCCCCACAGCGAACGTTTGCTGTCCATTGGGGTCCAAAAATATTGTGTATACTTCCGACGTTTGCATATAATTCTGTATGGAGATAATCTAACAAATAATTATATGCGAAACTTACCAGGCTTTAGAACAGCAGAAGCAGCAGAAACCTGTGTAACACAATGTATATGAAAACATTAGCTTACAGAAGTTGCTTGAGGTATCAAGACAGTCACAACAAAACCAAACATGGTTTGAATATTTATAAAGACCTTCCTAGTAATTAAACGAGTTTCAGTCTTAATGATAGCACTTGGAAACACAAAGGATTTGTAGAGAACTTCCTACTTTTATCAACCATTTGGAAAGATGATTACCTCCTCAGCATGCCTACGCTGTCTTTCCAAGTCAGCTTTTTTCATGTCCCTCTCTTTACGCAGGCGTTCATACCTTTTCTTGTGCTCCTCAATTTTGTGTACATTGGGTTCAACCTGTACATGGAATGCATGTTTGAGACATATCCTTACTTCAAGCAGCCAGGACCAGTGTCCTCCCTACTCTCCATTTTTCCATGGTAGGCTATGTTAACAAGAGTGCGGCGATTTGGAGCTCAGGCAACGAACTGAAACGCAAGGCTTTTGCGTTTTCTTCAGATAAAAAAAGGCTCTGCTGATTCCGGAAATTTAGAAAAGGTAAAGTTTGCTATCTTCAACAAATTTTAACACCTCAAAATTTATTTTCAAATTTCTCGAGAATTCAGGATCACTAAGCCCGGGGTCCAAAAGGCATTTTGGATGTTAGTGGTTACTATATTACCTTCTTAAGCTCTGAGCTGATCTCTTCATCAAAATCCAATTTTGCTGCCAAGTGAAGGTCATGAGCAGCATCTTCCCACTTCCCAAGCATAGCTTTCGCCATCCCTCTTGATTTATATCCTTTAGCAGAATCTGGATTTATCTGAGCAAGTACACATTACACAGGAACTTTGATTGTGAGCATATCTATGGACAGCAATGGGATTTATTATCCATGAGGCATCCAAACCTGCAATGCTGCCTCCGCATCAAGAATTGCTGCATTTGGTTTCTTCATCTTCACAAAAACACCAGCTGCATAAAGTGCATCAAAGATAAGAGCGCCATATAAAGTTAAGATCAAATTGAAGGATTACATATAGTAACTCTTGATACCCCTGGCTGCATAGAGGATAGCTGAAGTGGGGTTCAGCAAGATGGCCTCCGTCAGGTGCTCGACTGCTTCGTCCAGTTTACCTAATACACAAATCCACATTTATTCAAATATTCAAATAGGAGGAGCACTTTCAGTACCAAGTTTCACCGAACTACAAAAGCTCGCCTCCATTCTCCTATATTGCAGGTATTAAAAGACTAATTGGCTCACATCCCTGTGAATAATTAAACCTTACCTTCTGAAAGCGCATCAACGCCCTTCTTTTTGTAGAGCTGTGCCTTGTCGCGCATTTCTTCAGAGACTTCAACCGATGGATCTCCCATCTGTAACAGATAAGGGCAAAGCAACAACATCAATTTTCCACACCATCAGCACAGAACATATGATTGATGGCTCTATCAAAATCAAACTACATTTCACCCAAATCCTGACCTTCTGCAGAGGATCATTGTCCGGCTCAACAACTTCCCCTTCCAATTCGATGTCCGACTCCATGATTTCATCCTCAAAGCTGTTCTCTCCCGCCTTTGCCATGCCTTCTGCAAAAACCAGAATTCACTAAAATTCAACTAATCTGTAAAAAAATGTTTGAATAACTCGCACAAAACCAACTAATAGGACTAACTGCATCCAACATTAAGAACCAATAAAGATCTTGCGCATCAATGACGCCCAAATCATCAACAATAGGGTGTCAGCGGTACACAATGAAGATACCAAGAAAGATTACCGGAACCCTCACTGCAAGGCTGCGAACAGGACTAAGAAGCATGTCAGGCACAACAGAACCAATAAAATTCATCGGAAAAGAAGGAACAGGAGGGAGAGTGGGACAGGGGGACTAAAAGCTTTGTCGAAGTCCAAAACAAAATGGTTTCTTCGATGCTTCCTCTCACTTTGGTGGCAACAGGATAAGTGAAGAATCCGGAGACTAGGTTTAGAGCGGCAACGAGCAATAAGAAACTGCAGCTGAACCACCACCGCATCGTCCAGACCATCTTCCACCTCTTACCAGTTGATTGCAGGAGCTTTTCCCATGAAAGAAAGGTGATGGTTCAAAACCTGGGTGATAGGGATCTATGGATTGGTGATGGTGATGAACTCAGGATTAAGAGGGAGATCCCATGGAGATGTAGATTAAATGTATCTTTTGTGCTCATTAATTTTTATCTGCCAGATCGGCCATGGTTACTTATGTAGGGAAGTCTTAATTAGAAAATTACCATTTATTATGGTATATATAAATAGCTAGTTTTATTTCCATATTATATTTTGTGAAATACTTCCATCATAAATCATGTTGAAATCGATTCTCGCCATAAACGTGTAGATGATGTGCAAAATTAGCATGATCGCCCAAATACCATAGGCTGCAATATTTTCCATGCATGAGGGGGATGCCATGGACAACGTGGCAGATTGTTATGCTCTATGATCATCCATCTGCATAATTATCTAATTTGTGAGCTCATGTTATGAATTGTATTACTAGTGACTCTTTGCTGTCCCCAGCGAATGCAACAGTTTATCGAGAATCATCCTACAGTTCAATTTGAGCTGCGAGCATTTTCCCATAGGTTTGCGTATTTGTACATGATTAATGCTTTGAGCACCGATGACAGAATTACCAACCGCAGACTTTGTAGCTTCAGTGTAAGTGATACTTCCTCCGTTCCTACATATAAGGCTTTTTAGAGATTCTAATATGGACTACATACGGAGCAAAATGAGTGAATCTACACTCTAAAGTACGTCTATATACATCCGTATGTAGTTTATATTGAAATCTCTTAAAAAGACTTGTATTTAGGAACGGAGGGAGTAGTTTATAGTTGCGTTTATATGAACTGCGATTGCTTCTCCAGCAAGAGGAGTTTGCAACTGAATTGGGCGCAGAAACTTGGCAGGGTTTTAGGAAGGCCAGCGCGCAACTCATTCAACCATGGGAGAATCAATCAATCAACTAAACTAAAAGGGCCGTGCCGAATCCACAACCAGGAGAACCTAGTACCCAGATTTTTGCAATCTACTAGTAGATGCTACAGCCACAGGCGGAATGAACTACTTCATCGGCCCGCGATAAACGCTAGAGAATTTTACCAGCGCGCGTTCGCAACAAAATTCAGATACGACGCACATGTTATGAAGCTGAATCAGCAACGGGAGTACCCAAATCTGAGCATGGCGCAATCCACGGAGTAGGTCGGAGCACTCCATGGACGGGGAAATTCTAGGGTACGCAGCAGCGCAGATCGAGGAGGAGGCAAGGCGCTCACCTTGTCTTGACGCGGACCCGGTGCCGCTGCACGGAGCAGGTCCTCTCTTGTCGAGAGGGCCGGTGTTGCTCGTTGGAGCCCTGACGGCCGCCGTGCCCTAGCTTGGCCTTGGTAGAACGGCCGAGGTAGACTCGCCCTAGCCGCACGCAGCGCCGCCGGCCGTTCGAACTAGTCGGAGCTGTCGGGTCTGCCTCGCGGTCACGGTCGTTCCGTGCAACCGTGCAAGCGTTACACAGTTGTGGGCCTTTCTTTTATTGAGGAAGCCTTCCTCAACAAAAGAAAAGCCCACAACTAATGTTCGCGTGTGTACTTGTTATGGGCTCCGAACCAGCTAAACAGCCTGGGTTGGGAGCCCAGCTGGGCCACCGGCCAAGAGGTGATCTTTGGACCCGGCGCCTCTACAACCAACAACATGCTTTCGGTGGGCAACCAGGCCTGTGAACATGTTCCTTCAGTGGAAGAAACTAGAGCTAGGAGGGCGTTGGCGGCGGCCAATCTTTCCGGTCCAGGGCTCATCACTGCCATCACCAGCAAAGTTTCTGAGCTGCATATCGACGAACAACGGGCCTTCATCAGCAAGATCGCCTCGCTGCTTTCTGACTCTCTCCTGGGGGCACCAAAGAAGACGTCACGACCGTTCAGGCAGCGCTTGCTCGGAGTCGTGAAGAGCCCTAGACAGAGCATCCGGTTGTCTCGGCAATGCTCCAATTTCTCCTCCTCAAGGCGCTCGCAGGCGGCGATCAGTGTCAAGCTCGGGTTCATCCGACGGGTCGAGGACTTCAATGACGACACGCTGCTCCAGTACATCCACTTCTTTCGCTCACCGATGCCATCGGAGAATGTGGCAAAGTTGGCCGAGATAGCCGGTCTCACCTCCCCAGCGCAGCTGCGTCTCCCGGACGATGAACTCCAGGTCATCCTGGACGAGCTCGCTGCCAGGGCGATGTAGCGCACTTATCTGCGCCCCTTTGCAAGTCTATTTGTTTCCCTATGATTAGCTCCTATCTGAACTTGTATGTGTGCGGCTAGGGGGCTGCCAAGCGATCTGTCGCTCTTACCTGTAACTGGCATGTCTTGGCACACAGTGCCTCACAGCCTACCTGCATGTCCTTAGTGTTTCCCTATGAATGAACAACTCTCTTTAATCAACTGGAACGTGAGAGGCCTGAACGACAAGGCGCGACGCGCTTCTGTTCGAGCCATGATTGACGATACCGGATGCTCCATTGTGTGCATCCAAGAGTCCAAACTTGCCAGCGTTTCTGCAAGGGACCGTGGAGAGATCGTCGGGCCACGTTTTGACGAGCATGCGGCCCTGGGCCCCGACGGTACGAGAGGCGGGATCCTACTATGCTGGCGGTCTGATTGTTTCAAAGTAAGCAACATCACGGCCCGAGAGTTCTCTATCACGGCAACATTCACTCTGGAAGGAGGAGGGCCGGCTTGGTCCTTGACCACGGTCTATGGTCCGCACGATGATGCCCGGAAACTTGCCTTCCTTGAGGAACTGGCTGCGATCCACAATTCCATGATGGAGCCATGGATGGTTATTGGTGATTTCAACCTCATAAAAGACCCCCAAGATAAGAACAACGGGAGAATAAACCGTCGATGGATGAACAATTTCCGCCGCACTCTTAACAGATCGAGCCTGCATGAGATCTCGCTCATTGGACGCCGTTTCACTTGGAGCAACGAGCAAGTCTCCCCGACTCTAGTTAGATTAGATCGCGCTTTCTGCAATGTAGAGTGGGAACTGCTCTTCCCTAGCGCCAAGCTACTGCCTAAATCTTCCTCCGTCTCCGATCATTGTCCGTTGCTCCTCGTCAATGACATGATTATTAAGACGAACAGAAGGTTCCGTTTCGAAGCTTATTGGCAGCATATTCAAGGCTTCCAGGATGTTGTTGCTCAATCCTGGAACAGACCTGTGAGAAACCAGTCGCCAATAACCAAGCTCAATTGCAAACTTCACCGGCTTAGCAAGGATCTGAGAGCTTGGAGCAAATCATTAGTAGGAGACATCCATAAACAGCTGCTGATTGTAAACGAAATCACCCTGCAATTGGACACCACTCAGGACCATAGACCGCTAACACCCGAGGAGAGGGAGTTGAGAGCCAAGCTCAAATCACGAAGCTTGGGGTTGGCCGTGCTCCTTAAAATAAAGCTAAGACAGAGAAGCAGAGTGCTCTGGCTAAAAGCCGGTGATGCCAACACCAAGTTTTTCCAAAGGAAAGCCAACGCGCGGCATAAACGCAATACCATACACTTGCTACAGGGACCTTCAGGGCCGATCGTCGCCTCCGAAGAGATGGGGCATCATGCACACGACTACTTCCAAAACATATTCGGCTCAGAGCACCCGAGAACGACAACACTTAACTAGGACGAGCTTGATCTAGACCAAGTGGACGTGTCAGACGTGGAAGGGGCATTCTCGCTAGAGGAGATAAAGCAAGCGATTGACGACATCCCCGCAGACAAAGCGCCAGGGAAAGATGGCTTCTCAGGAGGATTCTTCAAATCGTGTTGGGAAATAATCAAGGATGACCTGTTGGAAGCTATGAACCAACTCTATCATTTGGATTGCCATGGTATGCAACGCGTCAACACCGCTATCTTGGTGCTGATTCCTAAGAAACAGGGGGCTGACTCTCTTAAAGACTTCCGACCAATATCCCTGCTACATAGCATCATCAAGATTTTCACTAAGATCCTAGCAACCAGATTAGCTCCTAAATTAGCAGGCTTGGTTGATCAATGCCAAAGTGCATTCATCAAGAGGCATAGCATACAAGAGAACTTCCTGTATGTTCAAAGCATGATCAGAAAACTACACAAAGCAAAGAAGCCTTCACTGTTGTTGAAACTGGACATTGCGAAGGCTTTCGACTCGCTCTCCTGGCCTTACATCCTGGACATGCTTGAGGCGAGAGGATTCGGAGCGCGATGGCGTGAGTGGATTGCCATGTTGCTACGGACATCCACATCCCGTGTGCTCCTTAATGGGCAGCTCACCGACGCCATCCAACATCGACAAGGGCTGCGGCAAGGGGACTTACTTTCCCCCTTTCTCTTCATCCTTGCTATGGACCCGCTTCAAAGGATGTTCAATCTAGCAACTTCGCGAGGCCTGCTTAGCAAACTACCCGGACGTACCCCAATGATGCGCTGCTCTTTCTACGCCGACGACGTGGCTATATTCATGAATCCCAACGTGAATGACGCCCGAATGATACATCTGCTCCTTGATTGCTTTGCGCAAGCCACAGGTCTCAAAGTGAACACGGATAAGAGTGTGGCCTTGCCCATAAGATGTGCAGCCATCAATTTAGCAACAGTCCTGGCACCCCTCGGAATCCCATGCAAGTCCTTCCCGGTTACCTATCTGGGAATGCCGCTCTCCCTCAGAAACCTAACCAACGCAGACCTCGATCCATTCTTGAAGAAATTCGGAAATAAAACTGCAGTCTGGAAGGGTGGTCTAATGGCTAAGAGTGGACGTCTCGTCCTGCTCAAATCCGGGCTCATCCCATTGGCCATATACATGATGACGGCGCACAAGCTGCCCGCCTGGGTTATAAAGCGGCTAGTGCAGCTCTGTCGCTCTTGGCTTTGGAGTGGGGAGGCCACGTGTAGCGAGGGCAAATGCAGAGTGGGATGGAACCAAATTTGCCGTCCGAAAAGCCTTGGAGGTCTGGGGGTGCTAGACTTACAAAAATTTGGTACAGCACTATGGCTAAGGTGGTTGTGGCTGGTGTCGGTGTCAAAACCGGCGGATCTCGGGTAGGGGATCCCGAACTGTTCGTCTAGGCGGATGGTAACAGGAGACAAGGGACACGATGTTTTTACCCAGGTTCGGGCCCTCTCGATGGAGGTAATACCCCACTCCTGCTTGATTAATATTGATGATATGGGTAGTACAAGAGTAGATCTACCATGAGATCAAGGAGGCTAAACCCTAGAAGCTAGCCTATGGTATGATTGTTGTTCGTCCTACGGACTAAAATCCCTCCAGTTTATATAGACACCGGATAGGTTAGGGTTGCATAGAGTCAGTTACAATGGTAGGAGATCTACATATCCGTATCGCCAAGCTTGCCTTCCACGCCAAGGAAAGTCCCATCCGGACACGGGACGAAGTCTTCAATCTTGTATCTTCATAATCTTGGAGTCCGGTCGTGATGATAGTTCGGCTATCCGGACAACCCCTAGTCCAGGACTCCCTCAGTAGCCCCTGAACCAGGCTTCAATGACGATGAGTCCGGCGCGTTGATTGTCTTCGGCATTGCGAGGCGGGTTCCTCCTCCGAATACTTCATAGAAGGTTTTGAACACAAGGATAGTGTCCGGCTCTGCAAAACAAGTTCCACATACCACCGTAGAGAGAATAACTTTTTGCATAGATCTGCTGACGTATTCCGCGGCGTGACATCACACCACGGCCAGGCCTTTATATGAATCGTTTTTTTACTGTTCCACCTCAACACATTTAGCGAGGCAGCTTCACAGCACGCCTTATCAAAGCATAGATCGTGCCCCTTATTCCGGGATTCCCATCAATACGGACGTGGGTAACCCAACCGCGTTCGCTGGCACGCCTCCTCTATCAAAGGCGAGTCCTAATCGACTGCAGGAAGGGCTCTTGGTATTCAACCTCTTTATAATGAGACCAAGGCCCTCTTCTTCTTTACACCCTCCATCGAAGTTCGCCTCGCGCCGAGTTCTAACACCCAAAGCTTCAGATTTAGGCGCCGGACCCTCGACGATGTCCGGCTCCGACCAAAGACGACCGATGGATGTCTTTTTCCGTCACGTAAGAAGATGTGCTAAAGCTGCGAGACGCCAGTATCTAACCGCGAGATTTCGTGATAGGCTGCCTGCTCGTGGCAGGTCATTCCCACTCTGAGCCCGGCGAGAACGTGGTGTTCGTGTCTCACTTCCTTCGGGTTTAGGCTTCCCGACGGATCCCTTTGTGCGGGGCTTATGTTTTATTATGGGCTGGATTTCCATGACTTGAATCGAGTCCATCCTCCATATCTCGTCATTCATTGTCGTATGTGAGGCCTTCCTCCATATTACCCCTCACTTTGGATTGTGGCTCAAGACCTTCAAGGTGGAGCCAAAGATGATCGAGGGGCGGCAAGCAGAGTGCGGAGGGGCGATCATAAGCAAATGTGTTGATGCTCCGTGGCCCGAGGGCTCTTTTCAAGAGGAGCTTGGTTTGTGGCAACATGAGTGGTTTTATATCACTGCTCCTAGGGGCACCAAATGGGTGGCGCTTCCTGCCTTCCGCTCAGGTCCACCACAGCGGCTGGCGTCATGGGTCAACAAGGGGCTCAACTGGGGGCCGTCCAAGGACGTCCCTTTGTTGTAGGGCCGTATTCGAGACCTCCAAGAAAGAGAGATCAATCTGGTTGCAGTGGCACAGGTTATGTTGATTCGACGCCTTTTGCCCTGCAAACGTCGCCTCCTCACTGTGGGAATTTAATCCGAGGGACCACGAGCTCTCCAAAATTTTATGGGTACGACGCCTGTGGAGATGTATAAACTGTTCTTCGGATCACAAGAGAAGTGTCCGGACTGGCCGAGGACGCAGGACTAAGCTATGTCGCCAGATACTCAAGTAAGTAGTCCTGTAACCGGACAAGCTGTTCATTCATTTATCATATACATGCCCTTTAAAGGAGCCGTTTCTTGAACAGGAGTGGATAGCCAATGCAAAGTTAATAAGGTGTCCGGCTCCCCTCCCGGAGAACACGCCGGATCCCATGCTGGCCAAGATGTTGTAGGCCGCGCCTTTTAAAGAAGGCGAGGGAGGCGGAAGCAATCGCCTCCACGAAGGAGGCCTTTGAGGAGGAGAGATCAAAAGTCCCACCCTCCAAGGAGAGAAGAGGACCGCTTGAAGATCTGGAGGTCAAGGCCTCAAGAGGGAAAGAAATCTTCGTCGAGAGAGTCCGGCCTGGGAAGTACCCCAGCCGCCTTTGTTTCCCCAAGGGATCAGCCCTCCAATGAGCCGTAAGTAAATGGAAGGGGTTTTGTAAGTAAGGAACATCCTCAGATTTATTTACGAAGATAACCGAAATTGTACCTTGTAGTTCAGATCTCAAATTTTTCAGTGAGCTCGTCTTGAGGATCTTCTTCCGGAGATGATGGAGAGCGAACGCCTCCACCGCCGCACCCTCATGCGAGGTGGGCGACACCGAGGTGTCGTCAGCGGAGGTTCCCCAAGTCCGGCGGGGCGGAAGGTCCGGCGCCAAGTGGTGTGCGGTCGGAGGAGTCAAGGATCTGCCGGGCGGCTATCTCAGAGGATCACCGTGTGCTAATGGGTACGGTGATTGAAAGAATTGCATCCGCGGATAGCGGATTGCATGAAGCCGTCAGAAGCTTACTGACGGGGTTTGAGGTACGAAAAAAATGATGTACCTTCTAACAGTTATGCATATAGAATGCGCCCTGTATAGATAGTAGCCCCTGAGACTCGGTATGTTGTCAAAATTGACAGCGTGCCGAGGATCAAAATCTCAGTTATAACATATCGCCGCTCTTAAATAGGTGGCGGGCGTCAGTGGCCAGCCGGATCGATGAATATGCCGAACTAAAGCGGCAACTTGACGAGGCGGATGCGACATCGCTATTTGGTCAATAAACGGTTTGACGAGTCACAAGGTATGCGACTTCTACGCGGACACCTGGTAAGGGAGCTTGACACCCATGCCTTACTACGTGTATGTTTAATGCAGATGGTACCGCTGCTGTGGAGGAGCTGCGGGCGGAACTCACCCGAGTGAAAAGAGCAAGCCAGAAATAGTAATGCGGCCACTTTAAGGGCGGCCGAAGAGCTAGAAGCCGAACGGGCTGCTCACTGCCGAAGCAAAGAGGAAATGGCCGATGTGGCCAGAAAGTTGAAGAATACGACCGATCGCTGCGGGGTTCTTGAAAAAGAACGTCAAGCGGAGCAAGAGGGCCTGAAAAAGGCCGCCGCCGAATCCAAGGATGCCCGTTCGGCTTTGAGAGCTGCCAAGGAGGAGTTGAGTCAGGCCGGGGCTATTGCGGCTGGAGAACCGTTTCTGCTGCGGAGGAAATATACGGATCCAAAGTATGCTCAGTTGGACAAGTTGTGGAGTTTGGAGGATGCTTATTTGGACTTAGCGGCGAGCGCTGCGGACGCGATTGAGCACTTCCGAGGCCAGAAGGGGCACAGAAGAGCTATATTGGTCGCAATTCCATAGTCCGGAGCGTCCTCTTCCATTGGCCGATCGGTTGGCCGAATGGGCCGAGCTGAATCGATTATCCGAACTTGCCATGAAGCATGTCATGACTCATTTGTGGCCGGGCGGACCCGGTAGAAGAGTTATTTTGGTTTAGTGCAGCAGTTCCTTGGTGCGGTACCGCGTATCGACGCAATGAAGCGGTCGGCGTGTATTGAGGGAGCACGGATGGCTCTGGCCCGTGTCAAGACATACTGGGCAGAGATGAAGGCCACCGACATTGCATCCCAAGATTCGGACAGAAGTCGAGTACCTTCCGAGCACTACTTTGAGGAAGTCCTGCAGGGCGCTCGTTTAATAGAGACGCAGTGCTCTAAGGATATTATGTTTAAATGACATGTATGATTTGTGAAAACAATGTTTCAATAGAATATAAGAGCTTTTTATACTTGTGCGTTCAAGTAGTAAACTACTCCTTGTGCGGCCGTTTATGTATACGTATATATAACCTGAAAGATGGCAGTCCTTGGCTTCAGCCCCCACACACATAGTGCAGGGGTGTTTGCAAAGAAGGCGCTTTTTCACACTTAATCCAACGTCTTGGTCCTGTTAAGGAGGTGGTAGCGTAGCAAACTAGGCAACCGAACTATAATGCTTTATCACTTTCACTTAGCCATAGGAGTTCGAGGGTGGGGCTACTATATAGCCTCGGGGCATCGCACTCTCCGAATTCGGGTGCGTATGTGCGACCGAAAACCGGTCCTTCGTTAATGCGGAGGAATTCTAAACATTCCGATGAGTCATCGAGTGGTTGACCAGTCTCGCTATATCATGACAGTCGGTTTTCGGCTTTCTCTCGAGGTGCTCGCCCGGCGAACCGGGTCACAATCGCAGTAGTTCTCCTGGTGCCGCGTTAGCCGATAGAGCGGAACGTAAGGCAGCAAAACACAGGAGCCGGGCAAACCCAACATTTGACCAAAGACATGATTCGGAGCTGATGCATATAAGGCCTAACTCGAGACGCCGAACACTCCCTAAGGTATTTGTCTTTATAAAAACGGGCAGAATAATGCCCTAAGCCCCCGGTGTCCAGGTACGCGCAAAAATTCTTGTGCGGCCAATGCCAAAACGCCAGCCTCCTCCTCGGTTATAGTAAGAAACCGGGGGATGTATATCAACAAGAGACAAGAAAAAGGTTTACGCAGGTCTTAATCTGAAAAGAATCCTTGCAACGGGTCCCTACTGCACGTCTGCGCATGTGTCTCCGTTGTGCCGTATCCTGGACGGGTCTAGCACGTTGTTCATCTGTAAAAGAGAGGAACTTAGTTTAAAAGAAAAAGGATCGTGCAAAAGATGTACTTTATATTAAATAAACAGAGTAGGATTCGAAGAAGTGAATAAAATTGAGCTTTATTGTCTCTTGTTGTACATGCATGCAGCCCCTTGTATGGGGGTATGCCACTAGTAGGCGCCGGACTCGTCTAGCCATGTCCGGGGTTTGAATCACCTATTCAGGTTCTTTGACTAGCGGAGCCGGATAGGTATGGGCCTGTCAAGGCAGTCTCACATTCTCCCGTGCTCGAGTAACACTTAATACTCCCTTTTAATGAGATGATGCCGCGTGGACCGGGCATTTTAAGTGTTAGAGATGCATAATGCGGTATTATGCGTTAAAGCGGTAAAGCTTCGTGTCCCAATAGTGCTTGATGGCTACTTTTAAATGGGGCGACATGGAAGACTAACTTTTCATGACGGAAATTGTCGGATGAACCGAACACAACTTCTAGCGAGGGAGCCCGTACAATGGGCATATGGGCCTGGCATTACCCCTTTAAAGGAGGTGTTGCTATGGCGAATTTTGGTTGGGTCTATCCCCATCCTGCGGATTGTGTCCTGGTATATCAGGTTTATGTCACTGTCGCCATCCATGAGGACTTGTGTAGATTGGAATCCCTCGATTATAGGATCCAATATCAAGGCAGTCCATCCTGCGTTCCGGATACTTTCGGAGTAGTCCTGATGGTCGAAGGTGATTGGTTTTGACAACCAGTGTTGGTACTCCGCTAGGGTGCGGCGCGCGTCTTAATGGGCGCCGCTCTGATTTTTCGTTTTATCACGTGAAGTAAGTTTACTGTTTTAACTTCTTGTGGGAAATTCTTTTGTTTTCCGGGGCTCCGCTGGTGGTGCTTGTCATCATCTTCACTTGGTGTGTCGAGCCCCTTGTGTTCGGCGTTGAGTCTGCCGGACTGTTTGAAGACCCAACAATTTCTGTGGGTATGGTTTGCGAGCCTCCCGAGTATCGTGGATTTGACATATCTTGTCCAAGATTTTGTTTAAGTTGGATAGCTCATCGCTATTGTCCTTAAGGGGCAGTTTTTTATTGTTCGCCGTGAGCTTTTGAATCCGGCGTTGGCGCCGCGCTCTTTGGACCGTTCCCTTTAATCCGCGCTGGTCCTTGTTGCGCCGTGGTTTCCGTTCCATCCCCGACTTGGATGTACTTGGGTCATTGGTGCTGCATCTTGCTAGCTGCCTATCCTCTCCCCGCGAAAAAGCGGGTCATGAGGCTTGTTAATGCGGCCATTGTTCTTGGCTTTTCTTGGCCGAGGTGTCTGGCGAGCCATTCGTCTCGGACGTTGTGTTTGAAGGCTGCTAAGGCTTCGGCGTCCGGACAGTCGACTATTTGGTTCTTTTTAGTAAGGAACTTGTTCCAGAATTTCCGGGCTGACTCTCCGGGCTGTTGAGTTATGTGACTTAGATCGTCTGCATCCGGAGGGCGGACATAGGTCCCCTGAAAATTTGCCCGAAACGCATCCTCGAGCTCTTCCCAGCTTCCAATGGTATTTTTGGGGAGGCTTTTAAGCCAATGCCGAGCTGGCCCTTTGAGTTTGAGGGATAAGTATTTTATGGCGTGGAGATCATCTCCTCTAGCCATGTGTATGTGGAGGATGTAATCCTCAATCCAGACTCTAGGGTCTGTTGTTCCGTCGTATGCCTCTATGTTTATGGGTTTGAATCCGCTGAAATTCATGATCCGACACCTCATCGGTGAAACATAGGGGATGTCTTGCGCCCTGTATTTGGGTGTGTCGTGATGTTTGGATATTTGGCGTGTTGCATTGCTTTGAAGAGCTTGCTTTCTCGGCCCATAGACGAACCTAATTGGGCCATCCTTTTGATGTGAATCCTTATGCGGTTCGCGTACCGGCTTGTGTGCGGTGCCATTTGCCGCTCTCTTTTTGCCGTGGGGTCGTCCATCCGACCGAGTGGCCTTCTTACTTTTTGATTGTGGGGGCTCTATGGCCTCCTCATCAAATTCGGGCAGTAGTTTTCTCTTTGGGTAGCTCTTTGTTCGGCGTCAGCCGTATTTGTCTCATGTGTTGAATACTCTACTCCATCTGATTACGAGTGCATCTTCCGCTGTTTTGAGCTTCCGCTTCGCTTTTTCAGGCTACGCCAGTGGCGACGAGCCTTTTGTGGAGGTTATTCTGCTCCAACAATTTGTCTCCGGCGTGAGATCGTCCGGACCGTTGTCTTCGCCGGGACGAGTTGTTTATCCAAGTTGTCTTGTTCGGACGATTGCTCGATAGCATGTTAAATGCCCACCGGTTCGCCCTGCTCTATGGCTGGGTCTTTGTTGAGGAGGGACTTGGCTCGGCGTTTACGTTGCCGTTTTGACTGCTTTTCGAGGGATTTATCCTTCATAGCGTCCCGTTGTTCCTCGTCTTCATTTCCTTTAGGTGTATCCACCATGTATACATCGTGGGATGAGGTGGTTGTCCAGCGTCCTATAGGCGCTGGTTCATGGTTGTCTCCTACATCGTCGTCCATACAGTTGATGTCTTCGAAGTCGAAATCGAGCACGTCGTGTAAGCTTTCGGCGATTAGCTCTGAAGTGGGTGGTGGGTGGGCGTTGAATTTCTTCGACGTCCGCATCCCAACCTTCCTGACCGTAGTCCGGCCATGGCTCTCCGGATAAAGAGAGAGACTTTAGTGAATTCAGGATGTCGCCAAAGGGCGAGTGCTGGAAGATGTCCGCGGCGGTGAACTCCATGACCGACACCCGATCGGATTCGATTGGCTGGGGCGTGGAGGGTTCGGAGTCCGGAGAGGAGTCCGGCACCTGGGAGTCACGGTCTTCGCAAATGACAGGGATTGTGTTCGGCTTAATCGCCGTAGAGATTTTAGCCCCCGAGGTGGTGTCCAACCAACCATCCTCGATCGGCGAGATCGGCTTTGAATCAATGTTTGGAGCGGACACTAGTGCGGCCTCCAGGACACTGTTCGGCGGCAGAGTTAGATCATGCCCATCGAGATAGTGCGGCGCGCTTGGCTATTATGGCTCGAATCCGAAGATCAAGTCTCCGCGGATGTCGGCCGTATAATTCAAGCTTCCAAATCTGACTCGATGGCTGGGGCGTGGCTTTCGATCTGCTCCAGATGGCCAAGTGAATTGGCCCAGGTGCAAAGCCACCGAATCGAAGATCTATCCGGGAGAAAAGTCTCACCCTGGACCGCGTCGTTGTTGATGATCGAAGGAGCCATCGGGCCTATAGGTGACGACACAGAGGAACTCTCAATGAAAGCACCAATGTCGGTGTCAAAACCGGCGGATCTCGGCTAGGGGGTCTCGAACTGTGCGTCTAGGCGGATGGTAACAGGAGACAAGGGACACGATGTTTTTACCCAGTTCGGGCCCTCTCGATGGAGGTAATACCCTACTCCTGCTTGATTAATATTGATGATATGGGTAGTACAAGAGTAGATCTACCACGAGATCAAGGAGGCTAAACCCTAGAAGCTAGCCTATGGTATGATTGGTGTTCGCCCCTACGGACTAAAACCCCTCGTTTATATAGACACCGGATAGGTTAGGGTTACACAGAGTCGGTTACAATGGTAGGAGATCTACATATCCGTATCGCCAAGCTTGCCTTCCACGCCAAGGAAAGTCCCATCCGGACACGGGACGGAGTCTTCAATCTTGTATCTTCATAATCTTGGAGTCCGGCCGTGATGATAGTTCGGCTATCCGGACACCCCCTAGTCCAGGACTCCCTCAGCTGGCCTGGCAGGATCCACCCCGACCTTGGGCACGGGATCCACTCCCATGCGATGACAAGGAGCGCATGTTGTTTGCCATGGCAACCGAGATCAAAATTGGAGACGGACGGAAAACCAGTTTCTGGCATGATCGTTGGCTCGACGGACAATGCCCCAAAGTACTGACGCCATCCCTGTTCGCCATTTCAGCTAGGAAGAACCGGACAGTGCATGATGGACTGAGGGATCAGGCATGGTTGGCTGACCTTGCAAATGGGCTAACTGATGGCATGCTACGGGAGCTCACTAGCCTTGCGGAGAAGCTGGACAACGTGGAGCTACAGGAAGGCCAGCCAGATGTAATTGCCTGGCGCTTCACGCCACACCGTGAGTATTCCGCGAGATCCGCCTATATGCTCCAATTCGAAGGCTCGGTGATCGCGGAAGGACACAACCTGATCTGGAAGGGATGGGCCCCAGGCAAGTGCCGCTTCTTCCTATGGACGGCCATGTTGGGAAAAAATTTAATCATGGATGCCCTGCTGCGTAGAGGATGGGAGAACAACTACTTCTGCCCTCTATGCGAGAGGAACCTCGAAACCCCAACCCACTTGCTTATTGAGTGTCCTTGGTCGCGATATGCCTGGGAGAAAATTGCGCACTTGTCGCGCATGCCGGCGCTACGGCCGGAATCGTAGAACGGACTGGATAGCATCACCACATGGCTCACAACATGTCATGGCAGGGCAAGTGAAGATATGAAGAAAGGGACTCTATCCATCATGCATCTCATGTCTTGGGAGATATGGCGGGAAAGGAACAGACGAATTTTCCAGAAAGATCACATGGGTTTGGAGAGTTTCATTGTGAAAGCAAAGGAGGAAATTCATCTTTGGAACCTGGCAGGGGCAGGCATTCCATTCGACCCGGGTTGAGTCCCCTGTGTGTTGTACCTTCTTTCTTTTTTTCTTTTCCTTGCTTTCCTTCCGGTTTTTGGCCGAGCTCTCTTGCTGTTTACTCGCCTTGGGTACGCTTGTAGCTCGACCTTCTCTCCTTCTAATCAATTAATTTGGTAGCAAGTGCTACCAACGTTCAAAAAAAAGTTATGGGCCTTTTAGTAGCCGCAACCGTGCAAGTCGGTTTTAGTCCGAAATCACTAATTGAGGAGCGCTCCTCGCAACGATTAGTCGGGGAGCGCTCCCCGCGTGCCAAGTGTCACGCGTGGAGCGGTCATGAGATTTTTCCGAGGCGTTCCGCACGTGACACTTGTCGCGCGCACGACGTCTCCCGTGTTTCCCGGTTTTCGGTTTCCCTTTCTGGTTTTTTCTTTTTTCACTTTAGTCCTTATACTTTTTATGTTTTGTAAAACCTTTTGATCTGTTTTGAGATCGGTTTCTCTCTGGTGTGGGCGAACCGTCGTGGAGCACCGTTCTTTCTTTGCCGTCGTCTCCGCCCGTCGCGGCCGCCGCTCTTGTCGCGTGGTTACGGCGGCCCCTGTCCCGGCCGCCGCGCTTGTTGCCTGCTCCTACGGCGGTCCTTCTTTAGCGTCGACCGCGCTTCCCCGTTCGCGTGATCGCTGCTCCCTACCGTTGCCTTCGTGGGTTCCTGTTTCCCTTTCTCGTTTCTCTTTTTGTTTCCATTATATTTCCGGGATATGGAGATTTATGGGGTAGTTACGGGTGGGGACTACCAACACTATCAGATGTCAAGTTTCAACTGGGTTTTGTGGGATTAGTTCTTGATAATCATTGTGTTCCTTGCAGTTATGGCTTGTTCTTTTTGCCGTATGCCTGGTGGCCCGTGTTCTTCTGTTGATTCTTCTGTAGATGGGTTCAGTGTGGTCCTGGATCGGCGTTGTTGGAGGCGTGTTGTAAGAATATTATTTTATAATTGTTCAATTTTTGGCACACACGCTTATTTCTTTTGGTGCTGCTCATGCTATTTAGGTTTTGATTATGATCCTTGTTTTGATTTGTTGTGCAGTATGTTCCGTGAAGTGTTAGAGCTCATCTTGTTCGTTACATCAAGGAGTGTAGGGCTTTAGCCATAAGGAGGGGTGACGAAGATACTGATCTTGCTCTTCAGTGCAATGAGGGTTATTTGTATGGTGTTCTGTTTAGTCATGGTCGGGTGAGGAGCAAATTCCATGTTCCTTCCTGGGAACGATTGGTCAGTAATTATGGTGTTCGTCCTCGTGATATAATGACTATTAGGCTTGAACATTATGGAACGTGGATTGGTATTGATTTTTATCGTGTTGGTCATGGAGATGCGTTGTCTCCTTTACCGTCTGTTGTTAAGGTTTATTTTTATTTTGTAGCTCTTGATGATCCGTGCGACTCCGAGATGGAACTTGTTGGGAGTTGTTATTACACCTGTGGTGTTTTTCTTAATTATCAGCAGATGTATTTCATGAGGTGTCAACTCTTTGATGATGACTACATACCCTGTTATCCTTTTGTTCACAGGATTGATTCCATGAATGTTAATGGTCATCATATGGTCAGATTTTTTTCCACTGTTTTTTCTTTGTTTCTGTTTATTTATTTATTTTTATTATCTCTTCTATTTATAGTTTTGAATGTTTGCTCTATTTCTGATAGCTTGATGTTTTTTGCCAGGTTATTTCTGGTATTGTTGTGAGGAGTTTGAAGGAGTTTGTGACTTTTCCTAGGACTGGCGTTTTAACCCTTGAAGTTACTTTGAAATCTGGTGATGATGATATATATGTGAGCACTCCTTGCTCCTACTTCATTGGCTTGGGTAGTAGAATGGTGTTCAAACAGAAGGTTTCAAAGATTTTCTCCGGGCATCGCCTATTGTAGTAAACAGCTTGGTCGATAACTTTCAAAGAGCGTGATGGGAGGCTTGTTGTTATCTTCAATCTTCTGCATGATGATGTTAGTTATAGCTTTTGAACATAAATGGATTTTGTTTAAAAATTTATGCTACAGTTTAATGTTATCTAGATATATGAAACGATATGAACCAAAGTGTTCATTGTTGTTGTATGTTTGTAGAAGGGGTATGGCTGTGCATCTCTTTTAAAGATGTTTTTTGGACGGATGTTATTTAATTGGGGTCATAATTATCAATATAGTAGAGGCACGTGTGTTGTTTACTCTGAGGCACGGATGTGCATCTCTTTTATGTGAGGCACGTGGATTAAGCAAATGAAGGCACGGAATTGAAGTCAGTGCAGGCACGGTCGTGAGGAGGCACGGGCATACTGAGAGGTACGTGTGTGCAGCGCCAAAGTTGTACGGGCGAGATACTATGGGTTTCATGCGAGAGGCACGTGTGTGTAGCACGTGGAGTTACTGTTGGTTTTATGTGAGGCACGTAGATTGAGCAAAACGGAGGCACGGAATTATAGTCAGTACAAGCACGGTTGTGTGGAGGTACGGGTATACTGAGAGACGCGTCTGTGCAGCACCAAAGTTGCATTGGCGATCACGCGCACGGAGCATGTAGAGTTACTGTGGGTTTCATGTGAGGCACGTTGATCAAGCAAACGGAGGAAGGAAGTGAAGTCTGTACAAGCACGGTTGTGTGGAGGCACGGTTTTGAACCTTCTTGCTGCTGTCAAGTTTCTAGAGGCACGGATGTACGGCAGTAGAGGCATCGGTCCGAATATCTGGTTAGAGGGGCTCGGTTGTGGATGCACATGTGTGAAGTCTCTAGGGTCACGGGTGCGTGGCACCATAGGCATGGATTGAGTAGACACTTAGTGAGCCACGCTTGTACATAGGTCAGTTGCACATGGTAGTGTAGTTTTGTGGCATCGTGCAGAACTGGTGTACGCAGAGGAACCTGTGTGCAATAGGATGTTCTGAATGGACGGAGCGGTGTTTGATGTGAAATGGAGGCAAGGATTTTTTTTCCAATGTGGTTAAAGTAACAAAGTTCTTGTCGCTTGTGTCTTTGTACCGAATGTTCTTCTGTAATATTTCTGAATTGTTCACGCCAATGTTTAATAAGCATTGTACTAAAAGTTTACAACGATATCATCACATATTCTTGTAAATTCACGATGCATCTTGTAAAGGTTGAGTATGAAAATTATAATACAATATCTTGCGAGATATCTCTCGTTCTATAATCATGGATACAATATATGCTTGCTCAAGATCTTTGACATAACTTACTAATTGCATTTAAACATGCAAAACGTAGTATGCATTTGTACATGAGCACACCACTGTGTTCAAAGTTCAAACGTAAAATAGTAATACAATACACACAACATCTTTGAGCAACAACAAACATATTTACAACATAGGTTCATACAATCTAAATTATGATAATAGTAGTTCCTACTAGTTTAATGTAGACATCCATTTTCTCGTAATTTACCAACCACTATTTTCCTTCCGGCGCTTCCAGCCGCTGGAAGATCCCTCATCATTGCTCTTACGTGGGCGGAGTCTTTCTTTCATTGGTTGTTGGTGGAGGTGACGTATCCCGTTCTTGATGATTAGGATTCTACGGTACAACTCGTAGATACATACCCGTTGTCGGTGTCAAAACCGGCAGATCTCGGGTAGGGGGTCCCGAACTGTGCGTCTAGGCGGATGGTAATGGGAGACAAGGGACACGATGTTTTTACCCAGGTTCGGCCCTCTCGATGGAGGTAATACCCTACTCCTACTTGATTAATATTGATGATATGGGTAGTACAAGAGTAGATCTACCATGAGATCAAGGAGGCTAAACCCTAGAAGCTAGCCTATGGTATGATTGTTGTTCGTCCCACGGACTAAAACCCTCCGGTTTATATAGACACCGGATAGGTTAGGGTTACATGAGTCGGTTACAATAGTAGGAGATCTACATATCCAGACGCCAAGCTTGCCTTCCACGCCAAGGAAAGTCCCATCCGGACACGAGACGAAGTCTTCAATCTTGTATCTTCATAGTCTTGGAGTCCGGCCGTGATGATAGTTCGGCTATCCGGACACCCCCTAGTCCAGGACTCCCTCAGTAGCCCCTGAACCAAAGCTTGAATGACGAGTCCGGGCGCGCATATTGTCTTCGGCATTGCAAGGCGGGTTCCTCCTCCGAATACTTCATAGAAGGTTTTGAACACTGTGATAGTGTCCGCTCGCAAAACAAGTTCCACATACCACCGTAGAGAGAATAATTTTTGCACAGATCTGCTGACGTATTCCGCGGGCGTGACATCACACCACGGCCAGGCCTTTATATGAATCGTTTTTACTGTTCCACCTCGCCGCTTAGCGTTTAAGGCGGTTTCCTTTGGCACGCCTTATCAAAGCATAGATCGTGCCCCTTATTCTGGGATTCTCATCAATACGCACGTGGGTAACTCCATCCGCGCCATTGATTATGGCACTTGGGAGATAAGTGAGTTTTACCAGGCTGGTGGGGGACGCATAGCCGTCCATTCCATATAAGGGGATAAGGATCCACCTTTTCACCCACGCCTTCTTCCTCCTTTGCTCATCCATTTCACAAGACTCGAGCTCCAAATACTAAGTCCGCACATCCCACCTCAACCTTTCTCCAACCATGTCGGGAGCGGGAGGCGGGTGGATGGCCTCCTCCATCACGGAGGGGCACATCACAAGACCTGGAGGCCGGATATTTGTCCGGCGACATCGCCAGCACATGCTGCCCGGGACGGGCAGCTCATTCCAACCCCTGTGCCCCATGAGAGGGTGGTGTTTCTCCCCACTTCCTCCATGGACTAGGTTTTCCACTTCACCCATTTGTCCGGGGCTCATGTTCTACTACAGCCTGGACTTCCACGACCTGCCCCGAATTTCATCATCAACATCTCGGCGTTCATCGTCATGTGCGAGGCCTTCCTTCAGATCCAGCCCCACTTCGGCTTATGGTCAAGATCTTCAATGTCAGGCCGAAGGTAGTGGGCGGCCGCCAAGCGGAGTGCGGAGGCACCATGGTTGGCAAGATGGCCAAAGTCCTATGGCTCGAGGGCGCTTTTGTGGAGACAATAAAGGGGTGGCAATCGGGGTGGTTCTACATCACCGAGCCACGCGACCCCGAATGGGTAGCGGCCCCGGATTCAGATCTGACTTCCCCACACGGCTCTCGTCATGGAAAGAGACGGGCCTGACATGGGGGAATTCAGACGAGCTATCCGGACTCCAAACATGCGTCTGAAACCTGGTGGACAAGAATCTCAGGCTTGTCGACGTAATCCAGGTGATGCTCATCCGCCGGATTCTCCCATGCCAACAACGGGCCTTTAATTTGTGGGAGTTCGATCCGCACGACAAAGACCTTGAGCCGGCTCTTCGACACTACGTACGAAGATGCCTGGAAGGTGCTGTTCAATGGCGCCGAAGCCCCCGCATCCGCTTACATATATCGCGGTTACAGCTCACTGCGTCTAGCCGTCGAGGTAAGTTATTTTACCCTTTTCTGGACTCTTGTTTCATAGATTGACTATATGTGGGATCTAAAACTCACTAATCTTTTACAGACCGGCTGAAGACGTCCGGACAGATTAACTGTCCGGCTCCTTTGCCGAAGACCAATGGACGCCCGATTGACGGGCTGCTGGCTCCGTACCCCATGTGGTGCCGGAGAAGAAGGCCAAGAAGGAGGCCACAGGAACTCGAAGGAGCTCCCGACGCCAGTCTTTGTCGAATCAAGCGTAATCTTCTCCCGAGGATGAGGAGGAGGAAGAAGCTTCTCCCCGGGGAGGAGAGGAAAAGGAAGGCCGCCCCAACTGGGGAGGCCGGAGGGTCCAAGAAGGGAAGAACCCTTCCTCCGGACTTCTCCACCAATGTCGACAGCGACGAGGAGGATTGGCCAACAAGGGTCAAGCCCCTGGCGAGATCGTAAGTGTCTGGATACCCATGACTTTTTTATTATTGCATAGTGTTCTCTAATGTCGAACAATCATGCAGCCCGCCCAAGAGCGAGCTAGCCGCTTCGACGAGCGGGTCCCTGGGTTCGTCGGAAATGGAGAGTACTTCGCTTCCGACCGCCTCCTCACCTCACGCTGCGGACGACGCCGAGGTGGTGCCCCAAGGGGGGCCTGGTCAAGAGGAGGTGGCGCAGGAGGAGCCACAAGGCAACCTCCCGGACTCCAGGCGCGTGGGGGGCAAGACCCCCAGGGGCTCTAAGCCCGACCCTCGTCCGGACTCCATGCCGGAACCTTCAGCGGTTCCGAAGTCCGGCCAGCGGTTCCTTCGCAAGAAGGGTAAGATGCCGGTGTCCTTCGTCCAACCGGAGGCACTGGATAGCTTACTGGAGGCGCTTAACAGCGCTTCCATCAAGGAGGAGCACCGCACTGTTATGAGTGCGGTGATCCGGACAGTTCAGTCCGCCAAGAGCGGGCTGACCGAAGCCTGTACCAGCCTTCTAACAGGCTTTGAGGTAAGTTTAGAATATGTAAAAATATCACCGCATAGAAAGTAGCCCCTGATGCTTAGCTCGGTGTTCGGAAAGAAAAGCCGGACTAAGGATCTAAAAAGATATATGCAGGAGTCTCACATAAGTATGTCAATATGGGAATGCAGGCTGCCGACCTCTGCCGCTGACCGATCATGGAGGTCAATGCATCAAGGTAACCTCGAGCGGTCCGAGAACGAGCTCGGACAAGCCAAGAAGCAGCTCGAGGACAAGGAAGGTAAGTAATACCTTATTGAAGAAATACCTTATAGAAAAGGTTTTGGTTGCAAAATATACTTGAGGAATAACTGGTACTACAGGGGCCACGAACGAGGTGGCGACCACGAAGGAAGCGGTGTCCGTGGCCAGCTCAAAGCGTCATGGAACACACCGAGCGAGAGAAGGGGGAGGCGCAGCTGGCGGAGGTGCGGCAAGAGCTCCAGGCTCTCGTGGAAAAACACAAGAGTATGGAGCGTGACTCGAAGACCCGAGAGTCTGAGTTTGCTTCGGCTCTTGAGAGTGCCAAAGCTGCTAAGGCCGAGGCCCAAAAAGCCCTCCAGGAGATTGAGGCGATAAAGAAGATCGTGTAGGGTAAGGCATTCTTTATGCAAAGCAAGCATGTGAAAGTGAATTACCTATTACTTACCCGGATTCGGAGCTCTCCAGGAGCATTCGCAGATCTGCCCCGTAGTGTGTCTGATGCTGCCGCATTCTACCGCGACAAGGAGGGGAGCTCAACGGAGAAGGTGTTCTGGTCTCAATATGCTGAGGCCGGACATCCAGTGTTTTAAGCGACCAGCTGAAGCAGCTGGTCGAGCTCCACAAGGTCGCCGAACAGGCCATGAAGGGCCTCATAGTTCGGCTGTGGCCTTTGGAAGCCATGCCTGGGAGCTACTTCGACTTAGTGCGGCGGCTGGTGGGCGCCTGTCCACGAATTGAAGTCATCAAGCGCTCCGTCTGTATTGAAGGTGTCCGTCGGGCCCTTGCCCGTGCTAAAGTGCACTGGGGCAAGCTGGATGCGGAGAAGCTTGTGACGGACGGGCCACCGAAGGGCAAGGAGCATCGTGACGCCCGAAATGTACTATGAGGGCCTCTGAAGGGTGCCCACCGAATAGTGGATGAGTGCTCCAAAGATGTAATTTTGAATAGACTCGCATTTGTTATCACTGTCAGCTGAAAACTTGTTCATATGCGCTTAAGCAACGCTTGTTAATTTAAAATATTACCTTCAGGCGGCCGTTTATCAAATTTGAGAGATGGCAAGTCGTTGGCTTCAGCCCCCATGCCACGAAAGTCTTTGGGGTGTTCGGGATAAACTTGAGCACTCTTGTTCCCATTCTTGGGTCCATCTAGGGAGGCGCTCAACGCAAGAACAAGGCAACCGGACTTATAATGCTTGAACACTCTCACTTAGCCATAGAATTCTATAATTTTAAATTTCGGCGAAGCCCCTAGTATTCGGAAGACCGAGTTCGGGGCGCTATCCACGCCTTGGCCGGACAATTCCGGTTCCTCGCTCTAAGCGGCATAAGTCTTTAGGGACCCGAAAAGACCTCTCGAACAGCGACCGACTCTCGCCCTATCATGACGGCCAGTTTTAGCTTTCTCCACTGAGGTGCTCGACCCAGCTCAACTGGGGCACAATCGCATGATGGTTCTCCGGTGCTACCTTAGCCGATATAACGGAACATAAGGTACCAAAACACGGAGCCCAAACCCAACTATTGACCCAAGACATGATTCAGAGCCGATTCATATAATGCTATAAGTTCGGGTGCCGCACTTGTGAAAGTGTTCGGACTTATCACACCATAATTTTGGGGTACTTAAGCCCCCGGTGTATTGGCCGTACCAAAGTGTACGGGTGCAACATGTCATGAAATGAACATATATATAGATAAAGAAAAGAGTGCAATAATAGGCAAAAGCTATGCATTGTTTATTCAAAAAGGTACTGCAATGAAGGCAGGACGATACAAATAGTGCGATAAGCAAGAAATGGGACTATCTAACATGTCCCCCTCCAGGGGAAAGCTGCGGGATGATATGTAAAACATGTATAATGCTCGTAATAGAGACCACGTGAACACTTGACGTGGCTGCCTGCTTCCCTGGCTGTTGCATCATGAGTTTGGCGATTCTAGTGCCGGATAGGACTTCTGGAAGACGGAGTCCTGAGAGTAAGAACAAAGGAAGAAAAAGGAAAAAAAGAAAAAGAATGACACAATCGGGAGCCGCTGGTGCGGTCGAGCCGCATTCTTGGCGTGCCGTGGTCTTGCCCCTCCCCATATGCCCATGGTATCTCCAGAGCGTAATTATGTACGCGTAATACTAGCTTCGCAATTTTGCGAGGGCTGGGGTTAGCCGGATTACTCTGCGATGCTTGAATCATGCCAGCGGTCTTGTTGTAGGTTACTCCGGCGCGCTTGATGTTGTCCGGACGCTTAGTGGCCGGACTCGAGAATTGCTGTGATAGGCTGATTTTCTGATGCGCCGCGAGGTCGGCCGTGTGCTCCTCCGTTCGGAGAGAGCGTTCGGTGTTTCCATTGACCGTGATTACTCCTCGAGGGCCTGGCATCTTGAGCTTGAGGTATGCGTAGTGCGGCTCTGCATTGAACTTTGCAAAGGCGGTTCGTCCGAGCAGGGCGGGATGGCCGCTGCGGAGTGGGACGATGTTGAAGATTAACTCTTCGCTCGGAAGTTATCCGGGATCCGAAGGCCACTTCGAGTGTAACCGAGCCCGCATAACTGGCCTCTACACCCGGTATGACGCCTTTAAAGGTCGTCTTTGTAGGTTTAATCCTTGAGGGGTCTATGCCCATTTTATGACCGTATCCTGATAAAGCAGGTTCAGGCTGCTGCCGCCGTCCATCAGGACTCTGGTTAGGTGAAATCCGTCAATAATTGGGTCAAGAACCAATGCGGCGAAACCGCCGTGACGAATGCTAGTGGGGTGGTCCCTTCGATCGAAATATACGTCCCTTAGTGCATGTTTCCAATCCCTTTTGGGTATGTGGGTTGCGTATACCTTGTTCACCGTCCGCACTTGTGTAGGAAAACCCTTCTGCCCTCTATTGTTCGGCGGCCGGGGCTCTTCCTCGTCATCGCTATGCAGCCCCTTGTCGTTGAGTCCGGCACTTAACTTGCCTGCTTGCTTGAACACCCAACAATCCTGTTGGTGTGATTGGCTGAGTTTTCGGGGTGCCATGTATCCGCACAAGCGATCGAGTATTCGGTCCAAGTTGGACGGGCCTGGGTATTTCTTTTGAATGGCTTCTTCCACGACCGGTTTAGAGCCTCTGAATTCGGCATTGACGGCCGTATCTTCAGTATTATCGCCGTTAATGCGGCGCTTGTTCTTGTTGCGACGCGACCTGCCATTGCTGTCCTTGGTATTCGAACTATCAGGATGTTTGGCCAAGTTGTTGCTTTGAGCTAGCCAGTTGTCCTCTCCCACACAAAAGCGGGTCATGAGTGTTTTGAGGGATGCCATGGATTTTGGCTTTTCCTGTCCTAGGTGCCGGGCAAGCCACTCGTCGCGAATGTTATGTTTGAAGGCTGCAAGGGCCTCTGCATCCCGGACAAATAACGATTTGATTTTTCTTTGTGAGGAACCGTGTCCGTAATTGTCCGCCGATTCTTCCGGCTGCTGAATTATGTGGCTAAGGTCATCGGCGTCTAGTGGTCGCACATATGTGCCCCGGAAGTTATCAAGGAATGCGGCTTCCGTGTCCTCCCAACAACCAATTGATTCGGCCGGCAAGTTTATTGAGCCAATGCCGAGCTGGTCCTTTAAGCTTGAGTGGGAGGTATTTGATGGCATGTAGATCATCACCGGGACATGTGGATATGGAGGAGATAGTCCTCGATCCGCATCACAGGATCTGCGTGGTACCATCGTATGATTCGATGTTTACGGGTTTGAATCCCTCGGGATTTGATGATCCATTACTTCATCTGTGAAGCATAGTGGGTGTCTTGGGGCCTCTGATATTGGGCTATATCACGACGTAGCTCATATGAGCTTTGTCTCATCGTGTTCGCCCGACTGGGTTTCTTTGTATCCGCGCGACGGTAATCATCCCGCGTCGTTACGCCCACGCCGATCCGTAGATCGATCTTGAATGTTTTGCCTTATCCTCCAATATATCTCGCAAGTCTGGCGCGTTTTCCCGTGCCTTGGTACTTTTTGAGCGGCGTCAGGGTGTGGCTTGAGCGGAGGGCCGAGAGTCTTCTCTGTCGCGGCCACGGGGTGGCCGGTCTGCCATGTCATGCGCTGGTGACTTGGGTGCTTCCTCCTCTAATCGAGGCAACGGCCTGCGTTTGGGGTAGCTTTTGGAGGGGCGTTTGAGTTCATACTCTTCGGCTGCAAGGACTTTGTCGGATTCCGGGTTCTGGCAGACCCTTAAGGTTCGAACTCTGGGGTGCGCGCGGAGATCCAACCCTCCACCGTCTCGTACCTCACTGAATCGCAGGGACCTAAACTACTAACAAGGACAGCACAAGAGACGCAAGATTTATACTGGTTCGGGCCACCGTCGTGGTGTAATACCCTACTCCAGTGTGTGGTGTGTGGATTGCCTCTTGGGCTGATGAGGAATAGTACAGGGAAGAACAGCCTCACGAGGGCCTGTTCTTGGTGGAAGCGATGAACTGCTAAGTGGTATCCCGTCGCTCTAGCCTGGGTTTCTCTCTCTCTCTTTGGATGCTTCCCGCTCTATCCGATCTATCCTCTACTATGGTGGCTAGCTCTACTTATATAGGCTAAGGCCATGGGCCTCTTCCCAAATATTGAGCGGGAAGGGCGCCAACAATTGGTCATTTTGAAGGGGAACAGCGGGTACACTTATCCTGACTAAAGTTGGTCCTCGCCTGCCAAAGGCTCTGGTGATGAAGCCTGCTTGGGCTCCACGATGATTGCATTCCAGCCATTGGGGCTGGTCTGGGTCTTGTTGCACCGAAACGGATGCCTTTGCTTGATGCTCTCGCTGCGCTTGCTCCCTTTGCACCAAAGAGGAAAGGAGGATGCTTTGGTTGGCGCCCAATCGGGCGCCCTTGGTCGCCATGGCTTATGTCACGGGCACCTCGCGAGGTACCCTGCCTTGAACTCTCCGCCTCCTCATGAGCCAGCCTGACGAGGCCGCGCCTGAGGAAGCTCTTGGTCGTCCGCCCCGTGAGGCTTGGCCCCTCGTGAGGGTCTTGAGCATGTGTTGATGAAGATGGGCCGTCCTGGGCTTCCTTTGAGCCACGCCGCAGGCCGCAGGCAGGCAAGTCTGGGGACCCCGTTCCTGTAACGCCGACAAGAGCCCCCAGGCCACGGCGCGCCCGGACTTGGCTGCAGAGGCGAAAGGGCAAGTCGCGAGCGTCGTGAGCCCTAACAGCTGCGGCCTTGGGCGCCGCGTGGCGGTTGATTGGACGTGGGAGCCTGCTCCCCCACGACGCCTTGGTAACCGCCCAGATTCGACAGGTCCTTGCATGCAGAGTTGGGCATGATGACTGGTGATCGTGGAGGCCGACGGTTGGCCTCCGTCGGCTATAAGTACGGAACGGCATGCGCCCTTCCGGTCTATCCTCCTGCTTCTCCTCTTCCTCGTCTCGTCTGGCTGCCATGGCTCCGATCCGTCGGTTCTCCAGGGAAGAAAAGGGAAAGGATCCTCAAGAGGATCCTGACCCGCTCCCCCCAAAGAAGCGGCTTGCTCTCTGGTGTCGTGGCAGGAGCGCGCGAGGAGGCGCCTGCGTTCTGGTGTGCGGCCGCCACCAGGGTTTCCTCTTCCCTTGTACGCGCAGATTGGTGGCCCTGGAGGAGGTGACGCCGGGCGCCACGAGCGGAGCCTTCGACGACGCCGGTGGGTCACGAAGGTGTGCATCTTCCCCCTGGAGTTCACGCCGAGGGCTCCCGCCGGGAGTTCGTGTTTTGCGTCGCCGTGCCTCCTAAGTCTTGGGTCCGTCTTCCTTCTTTCTTCGCTTCCGTCGTTCGGCAGGGGGAGCCCCTGGGACTCTGGCTGCAGCACGCCGGCTACGGCACCCTCGCGACCGGGGCTGAGGTTGCGGTAGTTTCCCCGGGCGAGGTCTTCATGACTCGAGGCTGGGACGAGGTCGCCCGGGTCTGCAGGACGAGGGGCGCCCTTACGATCCACCTGAAGTACGATGGTGCTTCGGTGATGTCCTTCAAGCTCTTCGACGCGGAGGGTCGCAGGCTGGAGTGCTGCCCCGGGAGAGGCGGTCGGGGTCCTGTTGTGGTGAGACAGAGGCCAACCGCCCGCTCCCTTGGCAGCCCCTCAGGCGACGAAGGCGCTGGAGGATCCAGCGACTCCGCCGAGCTCTTCGCGACGCCGGAGACGAGCGACGACAGCTACGTGCCCCCGAGCCTGCGCGCTCCGGAGTGAGGCGAAGCTCGTCGATCGTCGCCGCCCCTGATCTGGATGGGGTTGGCTCGGACCGGGTGGCCCATCGCTGGCGATGATGGCGTCTGCCGTGGTGGTCCCTGTAGATAGGACTCCTTAGGATTCGCGTCTTTTGTTCCTGCGAGGAGCCAAGAATGTACCCCGCGGGGGCTTGTATGATATTTGTAGCTTCGTTTGTCAATATAACCCTTATTGTGAGGCAATGCGGGATGCTCATTCCGTTTTAGCTAGCTTTCTTCCTTCGGACCTCGTGAGGGCTTGATGCTCTGTCGGCTGTGTCCCAGTCCCCAAGGCGGCTTCAGCCGCTGGTATGCTGTGTCGCGATGCCGTGGTCAAGGCCAGGAGGTGAGCGGCCCGAGGTCCCGTAAGAGCCTCTCGAGTCGCGATGCTCGGGGTCCCCTTGGCGCTCAAGCAGCCATCATTCAAAGGAGAAAGGAGAGCGGCGTTGCTAACACGGAGTTGCATTGAGTGTGGGGATGGTGTTGCGATGACTGGTGTGTCCAGAGGGTGACTTATCTCGAGGGTTAGGACGATGCTCCCTGGCGCGGTGCCAGGTCCGTGCCTTGGCCGACGAGAGATTACGTAGCGAGGTCGTTTCATGCTCCTTGGAGAGACCCTGCAGGTTCACCACAAAAGGAACAAGAGCTCGCCGGGGCGATCGTTAGTCCTGTCGTTTGTTGCTTTGGAGAGGCGTGAGAGGCCTCGCGAGGTGTGTCGAGGCACCCGTGAGCCAGCGCGGGACTCACGAGGCCCTACCTCAAGGCGGGTTGCGCCTGGCTCTGGGCCCTATCTTCGAGTGTGTTCCTGCAAAATTGGCCAGATGCCGGTGCTCTCGCCTTCGGTCCGGCTCTTGGGCTGGTCTCAGCCGTCACGGCAAGCTGTGTCGCGATGCCATGGACAAGACCAGAGGGTGAGGGCGGAGAGTCGGTAGGAGCCCTGAGTCGCGATGCTCGGGCACCCCCTTTAACGCTGCAAGCTAGGTTAGATGACGCAACTCTACGCCCTCGGGTCCCGGCTCTCGGGCTGGTCTCACCGTCAGCCGGCAAGCCAGTGTCGCGATGCCATGGACAAGAACAGAGGTGAGGGCCGAGAGCCGGTAGGAGCCACGAGTCGCGATGCTCGTGCACCCCCTTTAACGCATAAGCTGGGTCGAGGCAGCAACTCTCGTCCTCGGGTCCCGGCTCTCGGGCTGGTCTCACCGTCACCGGCAAGCCAGTCGCGATGCCATGGACAAGACCAGAGGGTGAGGGCCGGAGAGCCGGTAGGAGCCCCGAGTTGCGATGCTCGTGCACCCCCTTTAACGCGCATAAGCTGGATTGGATGGCGAAACTCTCGTCCTCGGGTCCCGGCTCTCGGGCTGGTCTCACCGTCAGCCGGCAAGCCGTGTCGCGATGCCATGGACAAGACCAGAGGGTGAGGGCCGGAGGCCGGTAGGAGCCCGAGTCACGATGCTCGTGCACCCCCTTTAACGTGCAAGATTTTGCCACCTGTGAGAAGGCACCAAATAACAAGCATGGTGGAACGAGAGCATAATCCTAAGGAAAACGCATGAAGGATACATGCCGCTAGGATCGCCCGAGCGGCTTGGGGATGATGCAGCCCGAGGCGCCCCAATAGGATAAGCTAAAGACATGAAATAAAAGGGATACATGCCGCAGGGACGGACCCACGCGGCCTGGGAATAATGCGGCCCTGAAGGTGCTCCTAGCCGGAAATAAAACTTAAAGATGTCACCTGGCGATGTTGAGGATGAAGGGTTGTTGAAGTAGCAGACTCGGTGGGCTGCGGGAGCCGATCCTCACAAGCCCCCAGGATGGTCCTCATGAGACGCTGGTACGCTGCAGCCGCGTTTTGAGGCCATACGGCATGCGTACGTAGCTGTGGGGCGGACCCTCGCAGCGTCCCACTTGTGAGGGCCAGAGGCGCTCTTGAGACGCGGCTCGGTTGAGCCCTGGTATGTCGATGCAGACGCGCAGCCCACCATCCTCGCCTGGATGGGGGCCACAGTGATAGGCGGCGGCTGCCTGCATGACCCTTGACTCCTGTAGCTCTGAATGGCCTTGCCGATGAACTCTTGAGGGTTCTGTCCTCCTGGTCTTACTCCCGCTTGGGAAGCGTGCTTCAAACACGCCCCCACGTGGTGCCCAAGCGCCTCCCTCGAGACCTTGGCGAGGTCGGCGGCCCTCCGTGGAGAGCCCCGAGCCTCGCTGAGGAGGCGCCAGCGCGCTTTCCTATGCGATGGAAGGAGGCTCCCCCTGGCCCGGTGCGGGCCCTGAGGGGTGTGTCTCTTGATGAGCCAGGCCGGTCGATGTCTTCTTCTTCTTGGGTGCTGCCTCGGGAGGCGTCCTGCTGCTGTGGTCTGGGTCTTCTAGCGATGCGGCCTGAAAAGCTCGCTCCAGGGAGCACACTGCATCTCTCTCTTCACAGGGCACCGTGATAACCCCACCGCTTCCTGGCATCTTGAGGATGTTGTAGCCATGGTGGGTTACGACCATGAACTTGGCCAACACTGGTTACCCAAGGATGGCGTTATGGCAAAAGCGAATGTGGGCGACGCCGAAGTCGATGAGCTCGGTGTGGTAGTTGTCGCGGGCCCCGAAGGTGACAGGATGGCGGACCTGCCCGATCGGGACCATGGAGCCGTCGGTGACTCCGGAGAAAGGCTTGGTTGGCTGAAGCTGACTGTAGGGCACTTGAAGATTGTTGAATGTCTCCACGGACATGACGTTGAGCCCTGCTCCGCCGTCGATGAGGGTCTTGGTGACCATCACGTTCGCGATGATTGGGGAGCAAAGCATTGGGAGAACTCCGCCGTGGCTGCGACTTGAGCTGATCCGCTGAGCTGAACGTGATGGCGCACGCCGACCACCTGAGAGGGCGCGTGGACTCGAGCTTGGGGAGGACTGCATTCACTTCACGGGCAAACTGCTTGAAGATGTGGTGAGAGGCTGGGGCTTGAGCGCCGCCTAGGATGCAGGCGATCGCACGCGCTTCCTGGAAGCCCCCAGCCCCCTCGTCCTGATGACGGTATTCGACTCTCCTTGGTGGCGGCGGCAGCGGAGGGAGGCCTGCGTTCCCTTGCGGATGATCCTCACGAGGCTGATCCCTCCAGCCCCCCTCGCGAGGTGGGTCTTGCCAGCGGTCCTCGCGAGGTTGGTCGCGCCACCCTTGGCATGGGCCGCGGTCTTCCCAGCGTCATGCATTTCTTCCTCCTCCTCGGCCGTAGCCCCGGTCGCTGCGCTCGGGGCGTCTGCCGACCCTTCCTTCGCGCACGGCCCGGAGCTCTTGACATTCGTTGGTGTTGTGGGTGTGGAGGTCGTGGTACACACGATGCGGCTGCCCTTAGAGGACTCTGGCTGATCTCGCCTCGCTTGGTGTCTGGTTCGGCGCGAGCACGGCAGCCCCTTGCGCTTCACGCCCTTGGCCTTGGACTTCTTCTCTTGGGATCCGCGGCGGGCAGCTCGAGGAGGAGAGGCGCCCTCTTCAGCCTGGCGCGCTTGGTCGCCAAGTTGAACAGCTCGTGGAGGTGCACAGATCTTCATGCATCGCCATCTCCTCCTTCATCTTGACGTCGCGCACACCGTCGGAGAAGGCGTAGATGATGGCCTCCTCCGTTACCACCGGGATCTTGAGGCGTGCGTTGTTGAAGGCCGGATGTACTTTTGCGGGGTTTCCCACAGCTGCTGCTTGATTCGGCGCATGTCGCCACGGCGGGTGGCCGGTCGCGAGTATCCCGGAAGTTGGCGATGAAGCGGGTGCGCATCTCGCCCAGAAGAGATCGTGCACGGGGCCGAGTTCAGAGCAGTGCGGGCTCCGTCCTTGAGCGCCATGGGAAACCAGTTCGCCATGACCCTTTCATCTTCGTTGGCAGCCTCGATGCCCAGCTCGTAGAGCTGGAGGAACTCCGTAGGGTCACCGTCTGCCGTGGCGTGGAGGCAGGTCCGGCTTGAACTTGGCGGGCCCGCGACGCTGCAGCTTCGGTGGTGAAGGCGCTGCAGCCCGCCGTGGCATGAGGGCCTCGGACGGCAGAGAGCTTGGTCTTGCAGGCCTCCGCACCGCGGCCGGGGCAGCGCAGGTCTTGACGTCTTTGGAGCGGGAGCGCTCGGGCAGCTTCTTCTTGGGCGAGAACTTCTTGGCAGCTTTGCTCTTGCCGCGTCGGCGCCTGGCGGAACTGGTTTCGCCAGGCCGCGCGTATGGTGCCAAGGCGCCGCCGTCTTGAGGAGGAGGCGGCCGAGGCGCCAGAGTTTCATCGCCCGCGGGCGGTGCGGTGCAACGAGACGGACGACGCTGGGTCGCCTCGCAGCGCTGGACGAAGCTCGGCGACGCGGTCGAGCCATTCTTCATAGACGCTGCCGACGGGCGGTAGCGCAGAGCTTCGTTAGCGCGATGAGTGCAGCTCGGGCCTCCATGGTGGCGCGCATGGCGAAACCAGCGAGGTGAGCGAAGGCGTGGCGGTGCGGCCGTCCCGCCTCATGGGCGGACTTTGGGGCGGCGCTTGCTGCTCGTTCCCCGCCGGGCGAAGTAGCGGCGTTAAGCAGTGACGGGAAACGACGAGGGCGTCCGCCCGGCAGAGCCGTCTGGCGGCGATGGGAAGCGAGCGGCTCGCTGCTTTCGGGCGCGAAACCCGACGAAGCGTCGAACATGGTTGCGTGGTCGGTGAAGAACGAGGCGACGAAAGGCAGATTCCGGCGCACCCCTACCTGGCGCGCCAAATGTCGGATTACGGGTTCCGGCAGACCCTTAAGGTTCGAACTCTGGGGTGCGCGCGGAGATCCAACCCTCCACCGTCTCGTACCTCACCGAATCGCAGGGACCTAAACTACTAACAAGGACAGCACAAGAGACGCAAGATTTATCTTTGGTTGAGCCACCGTCGTGGTGTAATACCCTACTCAAAGGTGTGGTGTGTGGATTGCCTCTTGGGCTGATGAGGAATAGTATAGGAAGAACAGCCTCACGAGGGATCGTTCTTGGTGGAAGCGATGAACTGCTAAGTGGTATCCCGTCGCTCTAGCACAGGTTTCTCTCTCTCTCTTGGATGCTTCCGCTCTATCCGATCTATCCTCTACTATGGTGGCTAGCTCTACTTATATAGGCTAAGGCCCCGGCCTCTTCCCAAATATTGAGCGGGAAGGGCGCCAACAATTAGCCATTTTGAAGGGGAACAATGGGTACACTTATCCTGACTAAAGTTGGTCCTCGCCTGCCAAAGGCTCTGGTGATGACGCCTGCTTGGGCTCCACGATGACTCCCTTCCAGCCGTTGGGGCTGGTCTTGGTCTTGTTGCACCGAAACGAATGCCTTTGCTTGATGCTCTCGCCTGCGCTTGCTCCCTTTGCACCAAAGAGGAAAGGAGGACGCTGCGCGGGCTGGCGCCCGACTGGCGCCCTTGGTCGTCATGGCTTGCGTCATGGGCACCTCGCGAGGTACCTGCCTTGAACTCTCCGCCTCCTCATGAGCCACTGACGAGGCCGCTGAGGAAGCTCTTGGTCGTCCGCCCATGAGGCTTGGCCCCTCGCGAGGGTCTTGAGCATGTGTTGATGAAGATGGGCCGCCCCGATTCCTTTGAGCCACGCCGCAGTCAGCAGAGCAAGTCTGGGACCCCGTTCCCTTAACGCCAACAGACTTGATCCATCCGCTGCCTAGCGGTGTCTTGATCAGCTCTAAGTCGTTGCTGCTTTTTCTTGAGGCTGCTTGCCGTGGCTATAAGCCTGCGTTTGAAACGCTCCTGTTCGGCGGGATCCTCAGGCACGACAAATTCGTCGTCATCGAGGCTTGCCTCATCTTCGGAGGGAGGCGCATAATTATCGTCCTCGACCTCTCTTTCTGCCGCACTATCGTGTGGACTTGCTTCTCCCTCCTCCTGCGCTGAGTCCTGCTGGAGGGGGTTGTCTTCGGCACTGTCCGGGGTGTTATTATCTCCCGTGCCGGAATCACCATTTTTGCTGTGGCGGGATTTAGAGCGGCGCCGCTGACGTCGGTGCTTCGGTTGCTTCTTGGAGGGGTCATCCTCCGTTGTTCCATCGCCGTTCCCATCTTTTGGGATGTCCACCATGTATATGTCGTATGACGAGGTGGCCTTCCAGTGCCCTGTAGGCGCTGGGTCTTGGTCGTCTCCGGCATCGTCGTCCATACCATCGATGTCTTCGGAGTCGAAGTCGAGCATGTCGGTTAAATCATCGATAGTGGCTACAAAGTGGGTGGTGGGTGGGCGTTGAATTTCTTCGTCGTCCGTATCCCAACCTTCCTGTCCGCAGTCCGGCCAGGGCTCTCCGGATAAAGAGAGAGACTTCAGTGAATTCAGGATGTCGCCAAAGGGCGAGTGCTGAAAGATGTCCGCGGCAGTGAACTCCATGATCGGCGCCCAATCAGATTCGATTAAGGGCGCGGAGGGTTCGAGTCCGGAGAGGAGTCCGGCACCTGAGTCGAGGTCTTCACAAAGGACGGATGGAGTTCGCTCAATCGCCCGTAGAGATCGTAGTCCCCGAGGCGGTGTCCAACCACTCGTCCTCGATCGGGGAATCCGGCTCCGGATTAAGGATCGGAGCGGATGCTGGTGCAGCCTCCAGGGCACTGTTCGGCTGCAGAGCTAGATCATGCCCATCGAGACAGTGCGGCACGCTTGGCTGCTGCTCAAATCCGTCGAAGATCAAGTCACCACGGACATGGCCGTATAGTTCAAACTTCCAAATCCGACCTGATGGCCAGGGGCGTAGCTTTCGATCTGCTCCAGATGGCCTGCTTAATTGGCCCAGCAGGCAAAGACGCCGAATAATAAGATTTGTCCGGGGAGAAAAGTCTCACCCTGGACCGCGTCGTTGTTGATGATCGAGGGAGCCATCGGGCCTATCGGTGAGGACACGGAGGAACTCTCAATGAAAGCACCAATGTCGGTGTCAAAACCAGCGGATCTCGGGTAGGGGGTCCCGAACTGTGCGTCTAGGCGGATGGTAACAGGAGACAAGGGACACGATGTTTTTACCCAGGTTCGGGCCCTCTCGATGGAGGTAATACCCTACTCCTTCTTGATTAATATTGATGATATGGGTAGTACAAGAGTAGATCTACCACGAGATCAAGGAGGCTAAACCCTAGAAGCTAGCCTATGGTATGATTGTTGTTCGTCCTACGGACTAAAACCCTCTGGTTTATATAGACACCGGATAGGTTAGGGTTACACAGAGTCGGTTACAATAGTAGGAGATCTACATATCCGTATCGCCAAGCTTGCCTTCCACACCAAGGAAAGTCCCATCCGGACACGGGACGAAGTCTTCAATCTTGTATCTTCATAGTCTTGGAGTCCGGCCGTGATGATAGTTCGGCTATCCGGACACCCCTAGTCCAGGACTCCCTCACCCGTCCTTTGCCGCGTACTCAAGGTGTATCGGAGAAAGTGGCTTCCACTCCCAGAACTGGTGCTTCTCCTTTGGGAATGATTTCTTCATGTTCTTGTATGAGGGTCGATGATGGCCTCTGCAAGGTCAGCCATAGAGTCCCTTTCTCCACCACCCTTGATGCAGAATAGCCTCTGGATGTCGACGTGGTGCTCATCTAGAATTTTGATCCATGCACGGGCAAGCATGGTCTTTCCGTTCCTGGTGTCGATGCTAGTGAAAGTTACCGCTTTCCGTTGCAGGAAGTCAACTAACGCCTGGGAGCGCTCGGATCTGCAGTAGTGCTATACAAGGACATGCTCGCGCATGGAAAGTTGGACGACGTCGATCCCTTGTCGTATGTAACTGCTCTTACGTGTGTACTCGAGGTCGAGGCCGACGAACTTGTTCTTCTCCTCCTTTAGCCATTCTTCGTACTTTTTGATGATCCGCTCCACGGTCCTTGGGTCATTGGTGTACACCACCTCGAGCATGGTTGTACCATGGGTAGTGATGTGTTCGGTGAGTGTTGTTAGTTTCCCGTCATCCGTGGCTGGAGGTGTGCGGTGGTGAACTGCGGCTGGCGAGAAACTTTCGAGGAAGAGGATGAAATGGAGTCGGAAAAGTGAAAGGGTTCTTTTGTTGTGCAAAAAAGGAAACCGCCAAAGAGCAGTAGCTAGTCATGCGGCGGTTCCAGGCATAGAATTTCGGAAACAGGGGTTTGTTTTATCTGTTTTTTTAGATTTTCACTTCTCTTGTTCATTGAATTTTTTTATTCGTTTTGTGCTGCCTGCGTGATCCATCTTTGGCTGTGAAAGTAGTCGTGTAAATGGTAGAACACTCAGCAGATGCATGGTCGTGCCTTTGTTGTGAAAACATTTTTTTCAATTAATAATCTTCCTTTGTTAGGGAGGCGCGGTTTTTATGTTATTCGGTGCACAAGTGTGTGTTTAGGAAAAGTTGAAGTAAATATAGTTTGAACTTGAAAACGGAGTCCTGTTTGGTTTTTAATTGAGATATGTTTCACTAGAATAAGTTTGATAACATGGTATTGCTAGAGGTTTTGAATCACAAACTGATTCTTGTTTCGTTTGATTTTTGAAAATGAATCTTTTTGTTTTTTGGTTTTTTGAATTGTGAACTTTTGAAAGGATAAGAACTACATTTTTTTGAATGAATCATTTTGATAGTTCAAACAACATTTGTTTCAAAGGATCATTCCGATGGTTGAAACAGCAAGTTGAGTGTCCGTAAGGGCTACATAAGTTGCAAAAGATCATTCCGATAGTTCAGGCAAGCACATGGTCCATAATAATTACATTACTCTACCATCATAACTAGCAAACTTATAGTAATCAGTGTTTTGCTCCTGGAGGCATCATCATGAAACGAGCGTTGAACATTCTAGGAGATACACTGTTTGCTTCCATTTTAGGTGCTGGTTCCGACGGAATCTACATAATGCGCTGAATGATGATGGACACAGAACGGTCATGGTGATCTTTGAAAGTGATTAGAACAACGTTCTTTTCAATGAAGGATGCAGCTGATATGAAGTCTCTGAAAGAAGACTTTTCTATTACCATCCTGCCGTCGTTTTTGGAGATGTAGTACGATCAAGGAGTGATGACATGTGTAGGTTCATCAGGAGCTTCAAGGGTTACCCTGCCATTGGTTGGCATGTCCACCAATCTCTTCAGTGTTGAGACAACGCTCCTCGGATTTTTTAGAAGAAAATGGAAATTAAATAGAAATTAAACCGTTGATTTGTCATTTGGACAATAAATAAAAGAATGTCTGAATATGGTGAGTGCACAAACATTAAGAAATTCCATATTGGAAGTAATATAATTCCTGGCATGTTCAGGTTTGTGTGTGAACAGATAAAACAACATATTAAGAGAACAACAAAAGTTTTGTTGTTTTAGGTTTGAATAAATAGGTTCTTTATAATTTTACATATAAGCAATATTACGTCAGTATTGTTTATATTACATATGAGTAAAATATGTTTGGTATTTTAACAAGGACAGTTGTAACCAACCATGACATAGTCTTTGGTGTTAGTGGGAGTCAAGACATGGACAAATGGACGGCAACGAATGAAAGTATCTCCGAAAAGGCGTTGTAGAAAGAATCGTGTCTGGTCGTAGGTAAGCTCAATATCCTTAGAGTAGACACAGCAGTGAACATGGTCGAAATCGTCAGAAGAAAGATCGTCGAGAGCTAGAAAAAGAAAAAGCTTTTAAAGTTAGATAAAGTTATAACCAACACAGGGTTAATATTATTCAGTTCGATTCATGCATATAAAATTACAGCGAAAGAAGATAAGTTTGTAATATAAAAATATAACGAAAGAAGATAAGTTTGTAATGTTTGTAATATTAAATACCTACCAACGTGGGGTAATGGAAGCAACCTTTTGTCATCCTGATATGTTTGTATTTCAAGATTGAGACCCTCGTCTGGTAGTTCAAATTTTATGCGGTCTCCAGCACGAAGTACATAATCAGCCGCAAAGATGTTCCACTCACCACCGCAGAACTTTGTGTAGTTCTCCCTATGCTTAAACAAAGTATTGTAAGACCTTCCTTCATGTGTAAGAAGGGCTGGATCTACCTGCTATTTACGCAATTTTCTTGCTTCTTTCTTCCTCTCTTCAATGTATTCAGCGAGAAAAGCTTTGACATTACAAGGTACATGCTGGAAAAAATAGTGCAGATAACAACTTGTAAGTGTAAATTTGAACTCGCGTACTATTAATGTTAAAAGTTATCTTAAATTGGATATGAATTTTTGATAAGAATTATAGATAACAACATAATTGTATTATCAATTAATGGATACAGATTTTTGGCATATGTTGACTAATTTTAATTAGAACTAAAGATGCATTATAGTAATCAAGGCATAGGCAGGCAAAACTAATGGACTATATTAATCAGGGCATAGGCAGGCAAACTGATGGAAAATGAAAACACAAGGCAGGTGCGAAGAAGTGGAAGCAGGGGAACCTAGTGTACGTGCAAGGGGGTATGAGTGACAGTGATGATTTCTACTGTGTTGTAAGCAACTAATGTGTTAGTGATGCTTACTAACCATGCGGCTCCAGCAATTTTCATCAAGAATAACCTCAAACTCCTGGAGAACTTCAGGGTGTGGTTACAAGGGCCGTCAGTTGGCGACAGGTAGGGCAAATCATACCTAAATAATTCAGAAAAACTATGTTAAGAAAACAAGAATATCATAACAATTTAAAAACAAGCTTCAACGTCGAAGGTAGACAACGACTAGCTTCAAATATGTTAGCCATATTGAAGGCAGGCAACAACTACAAATTTACCAGAAATCTTCTCATCTACTCCTTCGAAAAAAGCAGCATGACAGAGTTTATAACACTTGTTTAGATTTTCAAATGGTTTTTATATTCCTTTAGAGAATGAAGTCGTTGTACCGGATCTGATGCTTCAATAACTATCAAATGAAAAACCTAAATGTAAAACGTAAATACGGATCGGAGCATGCTGCTTACGCATATGCTTTTTACGTGGGGACGAGAAGAAAACGAGGGTTGACGAGCGGAGATTGGGGTAGGGAAGCTTAGAGCAAGCGCTACGGCTAGCAAATCTCTGAGAGAAGCATGGCTTAGAAGTTAATCAAGAGACCCAATAAAAACTCTACAATAACTTGTTTGAAATGAGGCGTAATGCGGGAAGAAGCACGAACCCTAGAAGTAGGCGGACGGATAAGGCAGATGGGTTGTGATGGGAAGCTTAGGGCAAGCACCCACGGCCAGCAATCTACGAGAGAAGCATGGCTTAGAAATTAATCGATTGTGTGCGGGTTAGAAGCAGGAGAGGAGAAGAAGCACGAACCCTAGAAGCAGGCGACGGAGAAGGCAAATGAGTTGTGATGTGGCTGAGGGAGTTGGAGCTTATTGAAATATAAAGGAGACGGGAGAGAGCAAGAGTAGTAATGAGTGCTTCTTGTTTTATTTTTTATTCTGCAAAATGGAATGAATGCTGGTTGTAGATGGTGTGCGTGCATTCCGAGGTGTTATGGGGACACGAGATGTTTGACTCGTCCAGCTGCCTCCCATTATAGTTGTCCAGCTGTGCTGCCTCCGAGCAGAGTCTTTTACGTGCCTATCCTGCCTCACATACTTTCTGTGAGGCATGGTTATACATGCTGAAAAGCATACTCGTGTATACATGTTTTAATTTTTTTAATCACATGTTTAATCAGATATGGTTGGGTGTGTCTTTAGGAGAGGAACGGTGATGATGTTATTAGATGCACGGTCGTTGTAGCAGGAGAGGCATGGTCGATACCCCGGGGGAGGCAAATTGAGGGGAGGCATGATGGTTCCTAATGAGAGGTACTTTTGTATCTGGAATGGAGTCACGGTTCGTGACTCTGTTATTGCAAAAAAAATTCAAGCAGTCGTTGACCCAGGGAGCCACTGTTTTTATGTATGTTGGGTTCAGGCGGGAATATCTATGATAGCCCACAGTTATTTGTATGTGAGAAGCATGGACGTGCTTTTGTTTTGGCAATGTTTTCGGTGGTATGCAGACATAGAGATGCAGGTCCGTTGATATCACTGAGGTTTGTCTTTAAAGCAAAGTGGAGGCACGCGTGTGGCTTTTGTCTTTGGCCGAACCGTGCTTCGCTTTTTGTTCGATCTCCGTGTAGTATTTGTACGATAGGGTCATCTTGTTTGCTTCCTCTCATTGTTCTCTCGGTCGAAAAGATGTCTTTGGTGACCGATGGGATGGCTATTTATTGTTAGTATTCATTGTGCCAGATACCGTGCTAGAGTTAATCTAGAGGCTCCTCGATTACAGCGTGGCAGTCGTGACTTTTGAAGTGCATGGTTTCATAAGCTGCAGAAGCACAACCGTCCATTCACACCGTTCCCGATGCAATTTAAAGGGCGCATGGTAACCGAGTCGTCTCTCCCCAAGGTTAAGTAGTCGTCTATTCCGGGAGGTTATCGCGTCTTATTCTCTGTAGAGAAGTGCAGTTAGCTCCCGTCAACCTCGCCTTGTATGAGAAGCACAATCAAACTCCATTGTCGTCTCAGCCTCGGTTCCATGGACGACTTCAGGAACACTACTGAGCGTCTCTTTATAGATGCTGATGGTAATACCAAGCTCGAGGTGTTGTACACTAAGGAGCCCTACAAGGTGGAGGAGATTCTTACTCTCTATGAGGAATGGCCGCGTGAGGACAGGTACAAGTTTGTTGGTCTTGATCTGGAGTACACACAAGAGGATTATTTTGATCGTAGTAGAAAAGTCATCGTTATGCAACTGGCGATGCGCAAGCATGTTCTTGTCTATCACTTGTGCATGGCCAGGACGGAGTGCGCTGCTCTGAAGGATTTCCTTCAGAACAAAGGTATAATTTTCGCTAGTGTCGACGTTAGGAATGACAGGGATGTTCTCGCAAACAGTTACCTCAAAATCCCAAGAGAGTGTCACATCGACCTTCAAGAGGAGCTCATGATCAAAGGAGGCAATCTAAGGGATTCCATGGCAGATTTGGCAGGAGCCATCATAAACAAATCTTTCTTGAGTATGAAGTCGCCTTTTCCAAAAGGTCTGCATGACTACTGGGAATGGAAGCCGCTTTCCCTTGAACACCTGAAATATGCGGCAATCGTAAGTGAAAATTTCGTTTTTTATGATTTTCTGTCTTTATATTTTTGTTTCATTGCAATGATAGTACCTTTTTCCCCTTTACGTATATCTTTATTCTCATCCGCTTTTTGTATTAGGATGGGTATGTCAGCTACGAGCTCTACCGCCGAGTTCTGTCTATGAAGGACATGATGCATCCTTGTTGTCTTCCCGACCCCAGACGCTGTTGATGCTTCCGGCGAGAACTCAAGCCCAGTAGAATGGTCCCGGTGGTCTGAGCAGAATGCACTCCTGGAAGACTTTCATTTCTTTTTTTGTATAATTAATGAGTACTTTTAGACAGTTCAAACCTATGGAGTACCGTGCCATGTTATGTGAATATAATTTCTTATGTTTTTTCATGTTACAAGTTCATTGTTGACGTTTGCGTGAGTTCATGTATATTTAGAGAACCTGTTGAAGTGGTGCATATGTATTGTTTGGGAGAAGCGCGCTTTGTGTTTGGCTTATATTCAGTGCCGTTTGTTTGTGTTTGTATTGTCGTCTTTTACAGTTCGCACAAGAGAGGCACGTCTGCTAACGTACGAGGCAACATTTTAGTTTCGTGTCTTTGTGTGCTTTAGGACCGTGCCTCGAGAATCCAGACATCCGTGTATGCATTGGGCTTCACTTCCGTGGCTTCTTTCCGTCTATGTATGTACATCCGTGACACATGCCATGTCTGTAACGTGCTGGTTTCACACGGCAGTTCCTCTTGACACTACACAACCGTGCCTTTGCCACCACTTTTTTGTGCATCCAGGTGGTTTGTACCCGTGCCTCAACAACTATGAGAAGCCGCAATTTCATGCCTGCATACGCTGTAATTCTGTGTCTCCTGTACGTGCATTTGCGTGTCTCAGGCGTCATGCTGGCTGTGACTCTACGTGCCTCTGGTACCAGACGCCCGTCCGTGAGTGGACGCATATGTATTGTTTGGGCGAAGCGTGTTTTTTGCTTCGCTTATATTCACCGTCGTTTGTTTGTGTTTGTATTGTTGTGTTTTACACATTCGCACAAGAGAGGCACGTCTGGTAATGTACGAGGCAACATTTTCAGTTTCTTATCTCTATGTGGTGGTGTCACACGGCAGTTTCTCTTCAGACTACACAACCGTGCCTCTACCACCACTCTTTTGTGCGTCCAGGTGGTTTGTACCCGTGCCACGAGAACGCCAATTCCAAAGCCGTACCTGTGTGCCAAAAGCCGCAATTCCGTGCTTGTATACACTTCAGTTTCGTGCGTCTTGTACCTGCATTCGCTTGTCTCAGGAGACATGCTGGTTGTGACTCTACGTGCCTGTGGTGCCAGACGCCCGTCCGTGAGGGGATGCGGTCGCTGTGACTCGTCATGCCTATGTTTCTACATGCCCGTGCCTCTGGACACTTTAAAACTGTGGCTCTTTCACTTCTCCCGTTGATTCGCTGTTTGTATTTGATGTATCCTCTCGTGATACACGTCACGAGTCTATGTGTCTGCGGTGTCACATGGTTTTCCCTCTTGAGAGTTTGCAACCGTGCCTCTCGAACAGAGTGTTCTTACCGATGCCTCTGCCACCTCTCTTTTTTGCATCCAGAGGATTTGTATGCAGAGGATTTGTATATGTGCCTCGAGAATGCCAATTCGAAAACCGTGCTTGTGCGTCGGAGAAGCTGCAATTCCATGTCTGTACGCAGAGGGTGTGTACCCGTGGCTCGAGAACATTAATTGCAAGGCCATATTCGTGCCTTGCCAAGCCGAAGGACGTGCCTGTAGAGGCTACGTTTCCGTGCCTTCGTTGCCTGCATTCACGTGTTTTCGGTGAGTTGCTGCCTGTATCTCTACGTGCCTGTGGTGATACATGCTCGTGGAATAGACACGATAAAGGCCGTGGTGCTGCATACCCGCCTCGATAGACACGTGATGCGTTTTGTGGCCTCACGTGAAACCAGCCTTGACTATCAAGGGACAGATGTTGTGAATCTAGCTAGATGAGGCACAGATGAGTTTTGGCCTTCGGATCTAAGGTGTACGGCTAGCTGTTTGTTTGCTTCATTGGATTCTTCCGTCGGTGGTCTTTGTTCAAAGGTGGAATTGATGACCGTTGTGCCGGCTGTTTGATGTGACTATTCAGTGTGTCAATTACCGTAAAATAAAGTTAGAGGCTCCTTGATTTCTCCGCGGCATCAAATATTTGTGCACAGCCGTGACTTTACGAAGTGCATGGTTTTATGAGCTTCGGAATCACAACCGTCTATTCGCTATTCCTAGTTCACACGTTAATGCGCATTGTAACTCAAACATCTCTCGCCAAGGTTAAATACTGGCCGTGTTTGTGAGGTCTTCACGTCGTATTGTAGCCACAGAACAGCAGTCAGTTCCCACCCTCCTCGTCACTCCCCAACCTTGTTGCAGGGTCTCAGGAATCTCCATTGGCACCTTGCTGCTTGCTGACATGGACGACTTTTTGAACACCACCGAGTACCATCCTATAGTTGCCGATGGTAACACGAAGCTTGACGTGTGCTACACCAACGAGCCTGGCAAGGTGGAGGAGATCATTGGCTTGTACGAGGACTGGTTGCGTGAGGAGAAGCAGAAGTTTGTTGGTCTCGGCATGGAGTTCACGAAAGGATTGTTACGAGCGTAGAAAAGTCACTGTCATGCAACTGGCTATGCGGAATCATGTTTTGCCCTATCACTTCTGCAGGGCCAGGACAGAGTGCCCTGCCCTGAAGGATTTCCTTGAGAATAGAGGTATAACTTTCTCTAATGTGGGCGTCAGGAATATTAGTGATTCTCTTTTTCAAGATTTCATCAGAATTCCAGAAGGGTACCACATCGACATCCAAGAGAAGTTTATGATCAAAGAGGGACTCCATGGAGGACTTAGCAGGAGCCATCATTGACGAATTCGAAGCTGTAGTCATCTTTTCCAGAACTTCTTCGTCACTACTGGGATTGGAAGCCACTTACTTTTGATCACCTGAAATATGGAGCTACTATAAGTGAAGATTTCATTTTCGTTAGTTTCTGCCTTTGTTCCTAGAACAGTACTTGTTTTTTTGTATATTCATGTTTTCATTTGCTTTTCCTTTAGGAAGGGTATGTGAGCTATGAGCTATACTGCCGGTTTCTGTCGATGAGGGACATCCTGCATCGTCGTTGTCTTCCTGATCTCAGATGGCGAGGACATTTCTGAGGAGTAGTCCAGGTGGAAGTGCTGGCAAGATGGATTGTGTGATGAATTGGTTATTTGATAGTTATTGTATGGGGTAATATTACATAGACTGATGAATTTATAATTGTGGTTGTTTTATTTTGAACCGGATGGAGTTGACTAGTTTGGAAATTTAAGTTTATTTTTGTTCCATTATGTTTTTCTTGATTGGGTGCCTTCAAGAATATTTTCCTCTATGATTTTTTGCTACGAGTTGGTATAAGATGAGATGTATTAAGGGGAGCACTCAGATGTGCACTTTCGTGATTCTAGGCAGCGCACAGTCGTCTGTTCAGGGAGGCATTGTTTTTGTTTTAGGCAAGGCACGCTCTAGTCTTATTAGTTTGCTAGCTTCTTCACTGAAAGGTAGGGGCTTTACTTTTTCTTTGTGTTTGTACTGTGTTTGGCATGGTTGTTTTTATATTGAATATACGGTTGTGGTTGTGTGTTTGAAATATTTTTATGCACAGCTTGAGTGTGTTTAAGATTCTTCAGATTTTCTCACTTTGCTATCTGTTTCAATATATGTTGTCTGTTTCAATATATGTTGTCTGTTTTAGGCATGGTAATCCAGTGTGATACTTGCTGTGGGAGTATTGTGTTATCGACGGTTGCATTTCTGTGTTTCAATTATTGTGGTGGTACTTTGATTTTGAAAGGCATGGCCGTGAAGGCATTGGATGCATTGTCGTATGTTTGGTAGAGGCGTTATCCTTCCTTTGGGTATTAAATTCGGAGAGGCACTGCGTTATGTTAGTATGAGTCACTGTCATGGTTGTATGTTCTGTAATATTTCTAGTTAGTCTGCTAGTGAAGTCACGTCTGTCTAGTTAGTGGAGGCATGTGCTATGTTATGTTGAGTCAGAGTTCATGCATTGTTCGCAAATGCTTTCTCTTACGTTAAGCTCGAGTGGCACGTCTACGATGTTACTCAAAGGCATGGTCGTGCCTTTCTTTCAAAACGTTTGCTTTCACTTATTTGCTGAGAGAGACTCGTCGCTGAAACTTGTGAGGTCACGGGCCTTTTACAGTTGAAGTCACGGTCGTTCTTCTGTTTTGGTATTTTTTCAGTTTAGTCGTCTATCACAGAGGATGGTTCTTCTTTCGTTAACTTGAGCCAGGTCGTGCTTCCATGACTCATTTGGCTTGGAGAGGGACCGGTGTTAAGCTGTCGAGAGGGGACGGTCCTGTGTTAACTGGTGGCGCACTTGTGTGTGTCAGCTTAGTTGTCCGTGGTAAGGGAGGCACGTTCTACGTGGATAAGAGGCACGACAGTGCCTCTGTGACCCGGATTACCGGAGGAGAGTCATTTAGCTCCTTCGTCAGATGCTTACAAATCGATAGTGTTTTTCCTCTGTGTTCCAATTGTTTCTTTTATTATGTCTACTCGAAGTGAGTGGTGTTCTAGTGCAAGGAAGTGATGTCTTGAATATCATGTTTAGAACTTTTGGAAAAAATACGATTCTTATTTGTAAATGTTTGTTGTTCAGGAATTTAAGACTTGACCATTTGAACGCACAACTGTGTTTAACGGGATCCATAGCAGATATCTTGGATGGACACAAAAATAGTTGAAACATTGTTGTGATTACATATGAGTCGATATGGCTGAAACAATGTTCGGATGGCTCCAGCTAAATTAAGGCACATTTAAGCAGTAGTCATCTTCTTCCAACTCTTCTTCTTTTGCGTTGGATATTGTGCTTGTCGAGGATGATGCTCAGTGCCTCAAATACATGGCATGTGTTGTGGTTGAATGTTATCATTTTGTAAGTTAGTTGTTCTCTCATCGGTTTCACATGGATCTGCAAACACATAACCGTGCAAACTAATAAAATTTATTGTAAAACTTAATGTTCAGCTGGCTTGGATGAACGTATGTTGATGTGTTGTCAATGAGAGTGAACTTACATTATTGATAAAAAATGAATTATTATTCAAATTAATGAGCGGCATCAAATGCATGGTGTAAATAGCACTGTCATCCCTGAAAATTGAGAGCATTAATGTCTGTGATTAGAAGGTGAACAGTAGATATGGGATGTGTAGTGGAACAAAAAGATGCATGGTTTAAATGAGGTAGAGCTACAGTTAAAAGAAACTTACTCTCTGTCTGAGTTACATACACTCTGCACAGATTTGACATGAAAGGAGGCCATGGTGTGAGGATAGTTGTTGTAAGAAGAATGGTAAGCTCTCTTGAAGTTTTCGATGACAATGTCCGAGTGTTCCTTTATACCGTCACAATTGATATAAGGACACAGAATTTCAAAGCGACGCATTGCAAGATTCACGATGATGAGGTACATAAAATGTGGATCCTTTCTCACGGGTATTAAGACCTAAAACAATTAAGAGGGAATAATATCATTGTAACAAGAAAAACTTGTAGAATCAAAGACGAACACTGGGCAGATAGAGTGAGTAGGGTGAACTCACGATGTTACATTTGTTGGGCAGCCTGTACCCAATAGTTTTTTCCACAATGTGTTCCTTGAGTAGTTCTGTGCTTGCTCCTAGAACTTTAAATTTATCCTACAGAAAATTGAAGCTGTGTCACTCAGTGTGGTAATAGTAGTAAATGTGGTTTGTTATTATTATTTATGAGAAGCAAGAACTTACAGAAGCGTCAATGTACATTATATGCTTGTGCACAAATCTTTGGCGTTATGTAGAATTGTTCTTTCATCAACAACGCCGAGTAAGCATCGACCACGAATGAGTTGATATATCCGCATACCTTCATTGACAAACCTAAAGTTCGATGATCGCCCAACGTCGATCGACGGAGAATATCCTCTTCTTTGTCAAAAAAAACAAATGAATTTTAAATCGTAAGATTTTCTTTTTTAACATAAGAGGAAATGATTAGTATTCAATTTCAATAGTAGAAGAATCGAGCGAAACACTTGAATATGATAGCTTCAGCAGAATATATTGCATTAGTAAACGAAGGGACCAAAACTTTCTTTATGTGAGGAACAACGAATTCATTACCTATCATTTTGCTTGATACGGCGTATTGTCGACGATTGTTTCATACACTTCTTTCTCCTCGTTTGTGGAATCTCTTATTTCCAAAAGTTGGCGGTGATCTTGATGGTCATTCCTTTGGTCGATGAATCGAGTCTGTTCTAGCTCGTAATGATGTTGATGAAATTTGGAAGACATAACCACTGGAGTTCAATTGACCATTACTAAGTTGCAGACGACCCTCATTATAATTGTTGTTTCTTTGGAACATTAGGCGTTGTGGTTGGTGGTGCATGCGCAGTTCTAATGTTCTGACAGTTGGGTCACTGGTTGAGCTTGAAGGATTATCTGTTGGAAAATGCTGGAGAGGATGGCTAGAATACTGCATGCTGTTGAACTGTTGTTGCAAGGCACTGTAACTTTGCCCATTAGACCCGCCTCTGTGTGGTTGCTGATTGTTCTGCTCTTGAGGTTGGCGTTGTTGGCACCGTGTAGTGTTGTTATTCTGAGCATCATTGTGTTGGGGGTAGTGGGCATCATGGACAGTGGTTTGTTGCTGGTACTCCTTATGACTTTGGTTGTTCATCGCATATGGTGAGCGCTGGCTGTGGTTTGAAGCGCCATTATTCTGAGCACCAGGATGTCGGTAGAAGTGGTTTTTGATACTAGGAGCTAGTTGGTTGTAGTGTTGGGACAAGGGAGTTGCTGGTAAACTTTGGGACAAGACAGTTTGAGTTAAACACAGCAGAGTATGACGTATCAAAGGCACATGTGAGGTGGATACCGCCTTACATTGATCCCGATCTGCTGGGTATAGGTGGCTCTGGATAGTTAGAAAGGGAAGATCTAGGCAGCGAGCTTGAATTCTTGGCCAAGTGTGAGAGACGATGTCGAGGTTGGCATTGTTGTGATCCTACTTGGTTATGAAAGGGTTGTTTCTTTTTTTGTTCAATGACTCATCAAGTTGTTCATAGATAGATGGGTCAGACCATATTTTATCATCATCAATGAATCCACAATTAAGGAGGCCTCTGTGGTTGTCAGCTTGTAGAGACTGGTTGTTTGCAGTTTCTGTTGAATTATGTGGAGGCTCCAGTATCCTAACTCTCTTCATAGGAGGCGCTGTACTCTTATTACCTGGATCTTTTGACTGCTGTAAGGACCTCTTCTGAGCTGCTATTTGTGGTTTCGGTTCTGGCGGTGTGCGCTTGTGGTAATAGGGACGCTGTCTGTGGGATCAATAGCTGGTTGCTTCGTACATTATTCATGTTCTTCTGCAATGTTATTGTCTTCTGCATTGACAGATGGTGCAGCAACCAGTGGAGCATCACTAGTGGATGGAATTGCTTTTCCCGTGTCCAAGATCGAGCCGAACCATTGGCCGGCAGAATCACCGGGACTTCTCTTTGTAGGAGCAAGGGAGGAAGTAGCTCTTGTGCGTTCTGTTTCAGCAATGTTCTTCTCGTCACTCAAAGTTGAAACAAGATGGACCTTATCTTCCGGCAGCAAAGAAGAACGTTGTCCAGTGACATTGTTTGATTTTTGTGCAGGCTGGGATACAGTGAGGCTCTTTGTGTTGGTTGAAGAGTTGTTGTGAGCGCCGCCGAACCGCTGGATCGTCTGCGATGGTTGGTGACGTTTTCCCTACGTGACAAACAGGTGCTCCAAGTGTATCTGTTGGGATTGGATCAGTCAGTAATTGTTTGTCAACCGCAGAGTGCGAGGCTGATGTTTCTGTTGCAGTAGGTTTTGTTGTTTCCTCCAAGAGTTTTTCCAGTGGGCTTGTCAGAGAGTTGTGGTCTGCAGATCCTCCAGCAAAATTTTGGGTTTCAATCGGTACAGAACACACAGATGAATTTTCACCTGTCATTATAATTGCCCCGCTCTCCAGCATCTCGGATGTTGACACGAAGGGCTCATGGACCGGCAAGCCATCAAGGCAGTTGTGCAGATGGTTATGCACTTTGTCCAGATGAATCTTGGCTTGTTCATCAATGTCCTCTTTGTTGTGGTCGATCCTGTTCACTTCCAGTAGCAACTTAATCTGGGTTGATGATTTTAGGCGTGAAGATAGACGAATTTGGGACTGCTCTTTGTCGTACGGATTAAGGATTACGGGTCAGGTATCGCAACAACCCTTTAAATTTTCCAGGAGTATGATGTGGCGTGAAGGACACTTTGGTCGACCCTTCTTTGGAAGAACTTTTACTGCTTGTCGTGCTAGAACTTGGAAGCGTAGAATATGTTGAAGGGAGTGATGAAAAAGTTTTTTTTTCATTTGAGTTGTCCTGTTGCAAGTTACAATAAACGCCCTGGTCTCTGGTCTTGGTTTCTTTTGCACTAAGATCCCTACCAAGTGAAAGGAGCTTCTCCAATTTCTGCTCGAGAACTGGTTGAAACCGCGAGAAAAGTTCTGTGTACATTTCATTGATAACTTTGGCAATTTTCATCTTGGCCTGGAATTGAAAGAAAAACCATCAGATTTTATTAACACCGAGAATGAAAAGAAGTTATTAATACCGAAAATGAAAATATCTTGTGAACTACTATACGTTGTGTCAATAGTTGCAGAAAGGGCATGGAATAATGTGCGCAGAAGGACACATGGTGTGCTGCGGGAAGCGTGGCTAACAAAGTCCATGAATCATGGTGAACACATTCCTTGAAAGAGCACACTCGACGTACCTTACGAAGCATGTTGATCTGCCGTCGTAGGGAAGCAGTGCTATATTTAACACAAAGGCACAGCTAATGTACTATAGGAAGCACTTCTATATTTAACACAAAGGCACAGTTAACCTACTATAGGAAGCACTTGTAGTTTTAACACAAAAAGCATAGATGACGTACTATAGGGAGCACTTCTATATTTAACACAAAGGCACAGTTAACGTTCTATAGGAAGCACCTGTAGTTTTAACACAAAAGCACAGGTAACGTACTATAGGGAGCACTTCTATATTTAACGCAAAGGCACAGCTAACGTATTATAGGAAGCACTTCTAGTTTTAACACAAAAGCACAACTAACGTACTATAGGAAGCACTGTTAGTTTTAACGCATGAAAACGCGGCTAACGTATTATAGTAATCACTTCTAGTTTTAACACAAACGCACACCTAACGTACTATAGGAGGCACTTGTATATCTAACACAAATGCACAGTTAACGTACTACAGGAAGCACTTTTATATTTAACACAAAAGCACAGCTAACGTATTATAGGAAGCAGTTCTGGTTTTAACACAAAAGCATAGATAACGTCTTATAGGAAGCACTTCTGGTTTTAACACAAAGGCACAACTAAGGTACTATAGGAAGACCTTTTATATTTAACACAAAGCACAACTAAGGTACTATAGGAAGCACTTTTATATTTAACACAAAAGCACAGCTAACGTACTATAGGAAGCACTTTTAGTTTTAACACAAAAGCACAGCTAATGTACTATAGGAAGCACTTCTGGTTTTAACACAAAAGCACAGCTAACGTCCTATATGAAGCACTTCTAGTTTTAACACAAAAGCACAACTAACGTACTATAGGAAACTGTCTGGATGAACACAATAGGACATGTATCTGTTTCAGAAAACTTAGGAAACATCATTTCAAACATAAAATCAGGTGCGTAGCTGGAAATCACTTACGGAACAAAGTTTTTCTTGAGGCACAAATTCTTCTATGTAGGCTTCTAGTCTGGGACTCATTTGGAAAAATGGCGCTTGAAAGCCAGGCGGTGGTTGGAAAGGCGTGCGCCTAATGTCTTTCAGCTGCCACGTGGAAGGAAAGAATTACAGTCAAGTCAAATTAATACTTGGCAGCTAAGTCATTATGTTGAGTCGAAAACTTCGCCAAAGGAAAATGATGAAAAGTTGACTCACCGTGTGTTTCCCAAAAATTCCGTCCTCTGTTGACAGGCTGTCTATGTTAGCATAATTCTTAATGGCCTCTGTGTCCCACATGACAAGTCTTGCAGGAGTGTCAGATTCCAGGTCCATAATCTTCGTATCCAGGTACTCAAAATACGTTATCTGCAAGTGGGGAAGAGGTAAAAATTAATCATGTTCTTGTAGCTGCATGTGGGTATAAAGAAGTGTACAAGTTAGTGAATGAATCACTGGAATCAGGAGGCAGCCACACAGGGCGCCTGCGAATCCTTTGTCCTTGAAGATCTGGAGTGATGTCACCAGTTTCTCTGTGACAGCATTGGACCAATCATATGATGATATGTTACTTGCTGGTCTTTCTAGAGTGGCTAAATAGTCGGGGCTAACGCAATCATATGTCGTTGGGCATATAAATACTGCTGTTGCAAACATCAGAAAACCCGTTGAAACACTTCTCCTGTCAGCTCTGGGGTTATTGGATCAGTTAACTCTCTGATGTTTGGAGCGTGCCCAGCACACCGAGTTTCAGACTTAACCTGACATCTTAAAGCTTCTGGGCATTTTCTAGGGATAATCTGCCAGCCCAGTGGAATTCCTAAGATCCGGTGCATGGTGTACGAGTTGATAAGGAATCTGTACCCACTAGGCAGTATGAAACACCTGGAAGGGCAATCAAAATAGCGGACAAGCCAGCGAACGAAACACCTTGGAAGCTCGTGACAGCATAGATCTAGAAGGTATCCAAAACCAATATCTCTGACAAGCTGCTTTTGTGGTTTTGTTAGCTTTTCACAGACAATAATGAATTTCTGGAAGCTAAGTTTGTGTTGAACTCTTCTTCGTATTCACCCATTGCAGCAGCCCTGTGGACAAAGATAAGAAATGACCTTTAGCAAATGTATTGTTGAACCACATGCTTTTCTGGAAGAAGCTTACATATAAACGCCGAGTCAGCAAAACAGAGACAAGTATTTAAGCCGTGGTTAAAAATGCAGCTAGAATGAGAGGCATTGATTTCCAAAGAAATTTCAACGACACACGCGAGATGCATGATAAAAAACACCTACTTCGAGGCAGCAAGCTGCTTCTTTGTCCTGTACTCCTCAACAAGTTTTTTGTGCGCTGCACGTTTTAACTCGATCCTTAGTCTCTCTGTCTCTAGTTGGTCATGAACCATGAAATCTTGGGTGACAATCTCCGTGCCATCGACAGACTGGGACTGAGTCTCCTACAGCTGTGGGGTGGAGTCCATCTCATCGAACTCTACATAAGAGGTCATGAGACGTCATCGTTACCAGGTCAGCTATGTAAGACAGTTATTAGCAGTCCATGTGTAACATCCCAAATTTTGGAATGTTAATATAATTAATTGAATTGTTTGTTTGTTTGCTTGAGTGAATTAAACTTGAGTGAAATTTGAACCTTTTCAAAAAAACTTTTGAATGAGAGGGAATAAAATGACTTTCCCTTCTCCGCAAATTCAAATTCATCCTATTAAAATCAATGAGAGAAGATGACATGACTTCTTCAACTATAAAGAATTTGAACGGAGTTTTGCAATTTAATTCTTTCAAATATTTGCACTTGCTTCTCTATTTTTCTTCCCGAGAAATACCCGAAAAATAAATTCTTGCAAGCAAGAAAGAGCGAAGGAAAATGACCCTCCAAAATCAGGGGCATTTTTGAAAATATTTGAGCCAAGAAAAACCAAAGTTTTATTTAAAAATTATTTGCAAAAAGAAATAAAGCCTTTAGGGATTTTCTGAAAAACATTTTTTAAGTTTTTATTTTGGCCGTGGAATAATGCTCATCATCTACATTTTATTTTTCTGATAATTTTAGTATATAAAAACTCTTTATTCGAATTGATTTGATTTCCTTTTTATTGTTTTAGTTTCCTAATTTTAAAAATAGGAATGGAATCGTTTTTATTAGGAAAAACCTGCTGGCCCATTAAGCACTTTCCTATTCTAGCCCAACAAGAGATCATCTCCTTCCTCTGTTTCCCCTCACGTTACAGAAGTTTTCCATATCCATGGAGACAGGAATCTCCACCTTCCCGATCTCCCTCGTCTTTCCATCCCAGCGCCTCCCGAGACCGCCTATAAAACCCCCTCCCTCTCCTCGTTCCATTTTTCCCATCACCACGCCCCCTCCCTGCCCGTAGCCTCCTCGCCACCGTCCTCCTTTTCCTACCTAGAAACGCTCACCAGGAGCTCTCCTGAAACCTCCCCAAGCGCCGACCCCTCCTCCGCCACCCCACCCTCGCCCGGACCTCGCCCCCTCGCCGGAGCAGCCCTCCACATCGCTGCCTCCTTCCTGCCATCTCTGCCTCGCGTCAGGTAACTCCTTGTTGTTTTTTCGTTTTCAGATTTATTTCCGTAACAGATTTAGTTCCGTTCTTGTTTAGCTTATAACGTTTGATCTAGAAGTCCAATGATGCTGATTCTTTTTGCGTTAGATCACAATTTTCTTGTAGTTTCCAAAATATATTATTTGTCTATGTTTGGATTTATAAAAATTGAGTTAGATCAGATTTGAATTAAAGCTTGTTTTGCTTATTCCGGGAGTTTAAAATAGGTTTTAATTAATTCTTTTTGCTCCTGGTCTCTAGGACCTTTGTTTATCCAGTAGTATTTAGTATTTTATTTTCAGGTTAATTTAAATTAGGTTTTTAGCAAAACAGTACTGTTTTAATATTAGTTCTGTTTTAGCTTTTTATTTATTGTTTTTATTAGTTTTAAATTATTTCTTTTTGTCACTTTTGACAAAATTAGTTGAGTTTCTGTTAGACAACAGGAGAAAATTTATTTTTACTTAAAAAAAAATTATTTTCCTTAGTTTTGTATGAAACCTTCTATGGGTCATAGTTAGAGTTTTATAAAAGCTTTTTATTTGTTTCTTTTTGCAAATAAAATTTTATGGAAAAAAAATACTTTCTGTTAAATTAGTTATTTTACATTTTATTTTCTGTTAATTTATTAGTTTAGTATTTTAATTGTTGTTAAGTTTTTACTTACGGCAAAACTATATTAGATGTTTGTAGCAAAGTCATAGATCTTCGTTAGTAGTTTTTCTTTGTAGTTTTATTTGAAGTTTCTTTTGATTTTGTTTGAGTTTTATTATCGATTTTCCTTGCTGTTTTGATTGTTATTTCGAGTGCTAAAATTGTTTGCTAGGATGTTTGCTTATGTGAATGCTATGTTTGACTATATAGATTTTCAGCGGAGTGACGATTAGTTCTACCAAGTCATTTTCCGACAGCGTTGTTATCTTCATCAAGTATTACCGAGCAAGTTCACTTTGACCATGCTTTCATACCTATGTTTTATTGCATTTAGTGGCATCTTTGCAACCACCCCTCAGTAGTGTTATTGAATCCTTGTAGTTGAGTAGTATGCATGAGGTAGGAACCCATCACCCTGTTACCAAGCCCGGGACGATATTTTATTTTAATGCTACGCTATAGTAGACGGGGTTTGGTATGAGTGCATGAGAGTGGTGTGAAGAAGAAGGACTCTCGTCAATGGCGACAACTCCATGATGGAATCTGCAAGGACTGCACCTTCAAGACCTCAAGACTTCAAGACTCGAGACAAGAATTCAATACACACTCTTGGGTGAAGGACGGTTGACGGGCACCTGGAGAACCCGGTGGTTGGCCGGGATGCATGGAGAAGCGCCATGACATCTTATGAAAGCTTCACCCAGACTCAAAGAGACGGAAGAATACTTCATGCCCGGAAGCTTACCTGTGCAACCGCAAGTCATTATGGGCTCTGGCTTGGTTGACCTTAGTTGTGACTCTGGATGGGACGGTACTAGCAGATGTAGAATGATGGTAGGATTGGATGGGTACCGGACAGTGGTCAGAGGAACTCTTTGGAAGACCATGTTTCGGTCATCTTGTTCTCAAACACCGTGAAGTGCGAGAACGTAAATAGAGGGATCGAATCTTGCGGGTAAAGTGTACAAACCTCTGCAGAGGGTTATAACCTAATCGATTAGCCGTGTCCCCGGTTACGGACAATTTGAGCCTCTGGACTTGGATCTATCTCGGAACTCTCAACACCGGATTGATAACTTAATTGTGGGCAACATATGATGAATTTTTGGGCTATGAGACATCGGTTGGCGGAACCATGTCATGATAGAAAACTCCTTAGTACAGACTTCATTCTATTCCTTTGATGTAGGGAAAATAAAACCAGCTTTTACGCAAACAAAACTCGAATCTGAGCCATAAAGCCATACGCATATAGTATAGTTTATTATCTGTTTTCTCCTATTGTGATCTTGCCGGTACATTCAATGTCTTGACCTACACGGCTGCAACGTATCATGTTGCGAGATATTTCCTCGACGAGTAAGAATACGGCACAGGGTTACGGTCTACACTCAACCTGCCGATGGCGTTGATGGGACTCCACACCCGATTACTTGTTTCACGAGACTATTGAGGTATATATCAGTTTTACGTTATTTATGCATGTGATTGCACTTTGATATATACATTGATGTACTGTGTGTGCCAAAGATACCGATCCGAGGATGGCACAAGAATACGTAGGCTTGACCATCCGAGGTCGGGTCGCTACGTAGATGGTATCGAGCACATGTTGATCAGTAGGACGTGACCCTAGAAACCGGAAAGCCCTAGGACAGGAAATCTCTAAAACTTTATTTTCAAAAAGACTCTTACTTCTCATCTCTTGATTTTATCAAATAGACACTCTCACCTCAAATAGTTAGAATATACCCTTTTCCCTTTTGATCACATGAAGAATCAATCAAGCCGCTCCAAGAAGGACAAGATATCGGATAACTGATGGCCTCTTCAGAGTAAAGAGGATTTGACCATGCATTAGAAGAGTTGAAGCTACACCAGTTGAAGACTTCGACGACTTGAAGAATCGGAAAGAATTATTTGACCGTTAGAGGACCAAATCCATGTTATACACCTACGTTAGATGCGATGAATTGTGAGCTGTCATTTGTTTGATGTTTTCCGACAGCCACAAAGTAAAACCCGCTTTCTTCAAAAACTATTGTTTGTATTGTGTGTATCCTCCCCACCTCTCTCTCATCTCACCTTAAAACCCTTGAACCCCATAGATGATGAATGAAGTTGGACTGATATTCTCTGGATCAAGACTCAAATGGAGGCGAGCTATGGATGCGAACATGGAGAATCACTTGGGAACAATTTGGTTTCAAGGAAGTATGAGGTCCAATACGCTCTTCAAGATTTTTACAGAAAGTGCTGCAACCTGGTGGAGAATGCATCAATCCATACAAGGATTTGAAGGAGCAAGAACTTGGGAGGAATTCAAGAAGACCACGATGAGATCACGTCTTATCCGGAAGCACAATGATACACCAAGAAATAAACCTTGTGCTCGCAAGATTTATGGAGAAATAGGACACACCCGTAAGGTTACGCAAAAACCCGAGAGTGGTGGAAGTAACGATAGATGTTTTGTTTGGCTTGCAGAAACCATGGAATTACTCGAACCCAGTTCGAGAACAAGAGAAATTTCTGCAATGCTTGTGAGTATGCCCAAGTGTTAGAATACGTGATTCGATATTTACGTATGTGGTAATGATTCAAGTGCGGGATGGATTGGCCCCCATACCGATGACGTCTCTCATGAACTAGCATATGTTGATGGAAAATCTGAGAGCGTCGAAAACCGTCGAAGAGTGTCGACCACGATAAGCCATAAAACCATAGAATGGTAGTACGATGGAACCCTTTACAGCAACCGTTGCCAATCGTAGGATATACGGTGAAGTTCAACCTGCACCCGTTTTCTGCAGGAGAAACCATTAATGGTAGACCACCATGAGTGTTTCGATAGTTGTTTAGAATGGACATGCACCCATCAGCTAAGAAGATCCGGTCTCGGACGAACTTCAACTTTGACGAACCGACCCAACCTTTTGAGGAAAACTCTATGCTTCCGATGTAAGAGCTTTAATGAAGGAGCTATTGTAAGATATGTGAAGAGACATACATTGTCAGCCCTCCAGAGGAAGTATCTGAGTTTATTGGAACCGTAACCTTGTTTTTAAGTGTGGTAGCACCCCTGACCTTCTGACCAAAATATTTACTAGAAGACCCCAACCCCTAACCTTTTCTTTCTAGCCCCTTCGAATCTCGAGGACGAGATTCATTTTAAGTGTGGTAGGTTTGTAACATCCCAAATTTTGGAATGTTAATATAATTAATTGAATTGTTTGTTTGTTTGCTTGAGTGAATTAAACTTGAGTGAAATTTGAACCTTTTCAAAAAACTTTTGAATGAGAGGGAATAAAATGACTTTCCCTTCTCCGTAAATTCAAATTCATCCTATTAAAATCAATGAGAGAAGATGACATGACTTCTTCAACTATAAAGAATTTGAACGGAGTTTTGCAATTTAATTCTTTCAAATATTTGCACTTGCTTCTCTATTTTTCTTCCCGAGAAATACCCGAAAAATAAATTCTTGCAAGCAAGAAAGAGCGAAGGAAAATGACCCTCCAAAATCAGGGGCATTTTTGAAAATATTTGAGCCAAGAAAACCAAAGTTTTTATTTAAAAATTATTTGCAAAAAGAAATAAAGCCTTTAGGGATTTTCTGAAAAACATTTTTAAGTTTTTATTTTGGCCGTGGAATAATGCTCATCATCTACATTTTATTTTTCTGATAATTTTAGTATATAAAAACTCTTTATTCCGAATTGATTTGATTTCCTTTTATTGTTTTAGTTTCCTAATTTTAAAAATAGGAATGGAATCGTTTTATTAGGAAAAACCTGCTGGCCCATTAAGCACTTTCCTATTCTAGCCCAACAAGAGATCATCTCCTTGCTCTTTTTCCCCTCACGTTACACTTTTTTTCCATATCCTTTGTGACAGGAATCTCCAACTTCGCGATCTTCCTCGTCTTTCCATCCCAGCGCCTCCCGAGACCGCCTATAAAACCCCTCCCTCTCCTCGCTCGATATTTCACCTCAGCACGCCCCCTCCCTGGCCCTAGCCTCCTCGCCGCCGTCCTCCTATGCCTGCCTAGAAACGCTCTCCAGAAGCTCTTCAGGCACCTCCCCACGCGCCGACCCCCTCCTCCGCCACCCCCCCCCGCGCCAGCGACCTCGCCCCTGCCGAGCAGCCTCCACATCGCCGTCTCCTTCCTGCCATCTCTGCCTCGCGTACAGGTACCTCCCTTGTTGTTTTTTTTTTCGTTTTCAGATTTATTTCCGTAACAGATTTAGTTCCGTTCTTGTTTAGCTTATAACTTTTGATCTAGAAGTCCAATGATGCTGATTCTTTTTGCGTTAGATCACAATTTTCTTGTAGTTTCCAAAAATATATTATTTGTCTATGTTTGGATTTATAAAAATTGAGTTAGATCAGATTTGAATTAAAGCTTGTTTTGCTTATTCCGGGAGTTTAAAAATAGGTTTTTAATTAATTCTTTTTGCTCCTGGTCTCTAGGACCTTTGTTTATCCAGTAGTATTTAGTATTTTATTTTCAGGTTAATTTAAATTAGGTTTTTAGCAAAACAGTACTGTTTTAATATTAGTTCTGTTTTAGCTTTTTATTTATTGTTTTTATTAGTTTTAAATTATTTCTTTTTGTCACTTTTGACAAAATTAGTTGAGTTTCTGTTAGACAACAGGAGAAAATATATTTTTACTTAAAAAAAAATTATTTTCCTTAGTATTGTATGAAACCTTCTATGGGTCATAGTTAGAGTATTATAAAAGCTTTTTATTTGTTTCTTTTTGCAAATAAAATTTTATGGAAAAAAATACTTTCTGTTAAATTAGTTATTTTACATTTTATTTTCTGTTAATTTATTAGTTTAGTATTTTAATGGTTGTTAAGTTTTTTACTTACGGCAAAACTATATTAGATGTTTGTAGCAAAGTCATAGATCTTCGTTAGTAGTTTTTCTTTGTAGTTTTATTTGAAGTTTCTTTTGATTTTGTTTGAGTTTTATTATCGATTTTCCTTGCTGTTTTGATTGTTATTTCGAGTGCTAAAATTGTTTGCTAGGATGTTTGCTTATGTGAATGCTATGTTTGACTATATAGATTTTCAACGGAGTGACGATTAGTTCTACCAAGTCATTTTCTGACAGCGTTGTTATCTTCATCAAGTATTACCAGGCAAGTTCACTTTGACCATGCTTTCATACCTATGTTTTATTGCATTTAGTGGCATCTTTGCAACCACCCCTCAGTAGTGTTATTGAATCCTTGTAGTTGAGTAGTATGCATGAGGTAGGAACCCATCACCCTGTTACCAAGCCCGGGACGATATTTTATTTTAATGCTACACTATAGTAGACGGGGTTTGGTATGAGTGCATGAGAGTGGTGTGAAGAAGGAGGACTCTACGTCAATGACGACAACTCCATGATGGAATCTGCAAGGACTGCACCTTCAAGACCTCAAGACTTCAAGACTCGAGACAAGAATTCAATACACACTCTTTGGGTGAAGGATTTGACGGGCACCACAGAGAACCCAGTGGTTGGCGGGATGCATGGAGAAGCGCCATGACATCTTGCGGAAAGCTTCACCCAGACTCAAAGAGACGGAAGAATACTTCATGCCCGGAAGCTTACGTGCAACCGCAAGTCATTATGGGCTCTGGCTTGGTTGACCTTAGTTGTGACTCTGGATGGGGACGGTACTAGCGGATGTAGAATGATGGTAGGATTGGATGGGTACCGGACAGTGGTCAGAGGAACTCTTTGGAAGACCATGTTTCGGTCATCTTGTTCTCAAACACCGTGAAGTGCGAGAACGTAAATAGAGGGATCGAATCTTGCGGGTAAAGTGTAAAAACCTCTGCAGAGGGTTATAACCTAATCGATTAGCCGTGTCCCCGATTCACGGACAATTTGAGCCTCTGGACTTGGATCTATCTCGGAACTCTCAACACCGGATTGATAACTTAATTGTGGGCAACATATGATGAATTTTTGGGCTATGAGACATCGGTTGGCGGAACCATGTCATGATAGAAAACTCCTTAGTACAGACTTCATTCTATTCCTTTGATGTAGGGAAAATAAAACCAGCTTTTTACGCAACAAAACTCAGAATCTGAGCCATAAAGCCATACTGCATATAGTATAGTTTATTATCTGTTTTCTCCTATTGTGATCTTGCGGTACATTCAATGTACTGACCTACACGGCTGCAACGTATCATGTTGCAGATATTTCCTCGACGAGTAAGAATACGGTACAGGGTTACGGTCTACACTCAACCTGCCGATGGCGTTGATGGGACTCCACACCCGATTACTTGTTTCCGCTGAGACTATTGAGGTATATATCAGTTTTACGTTATTTATGCATGTGATTGCACTTTGATATATACATTGATGTACTGTGTGTGCCAGCATACTGATCCAGGGATGGCACAGTAACACAGAGGCTTGACCATCTGAGGTCGGGTCGCTACACCATGTGAGACCATCATCAACAAGTTGGTTAGCTAAGACGGGTTCTAACTCTGAGTTAGTAACTGCTTTGCAAAAACGGACGTAAATCCTTTGGATCTCTGCTATAGATTGTTGATCTATACAAATAATTTGACCTGTCTCTAGTTGGTTAGCTAAGACGAGTGCTTAAGTTTTGCATGGCTGGAGATATAACTCAAGTTAGCAAAACCACGGCGTAAGCATGCAGTTGGCATGATTAAAGTGAGGTTAGTTGAGTCCTAATTTTAAATCCATAACCCCTCTGCTATTAAGACGGCGCAACAGTTTGAGCATGGACCAGCCGAAGATAATTGGATCCGGAACCGATATTCTAATCGCGCCCACCTGCGGTGTTGCGTACATGCGGTGTGTACGCAGCCCGCGGAATTGCTAGCACCGGTAATTTTTTTGTTCAAACATTGAATCGGTGGCATAATCATGGTGAGGATGCAATGGATTACCTGAATAGGAGATCCACGGCGAGTGAGATGAAGGAGACCGATAAATTTTCAGTGACGAGCGAACTTTGCGGAGGGATCAGGACTGGCTTTCCTTTGGAGAGCTCGCCTGTCGCCACCGATGCTAGATGGAGAGAGATCTGGAACTCATCTACGGACGACCCCGCAAGTTAGTCAAATACTTGGAGGAACTATTTGAGAGCCCACATGTCAGTATGAGTTTGAAGTCCACCTACCACATTTTCTCACCTCAGATGGAGGTACTCCTCGTAGGACTCATATAAGGCCGACCCCACAAGTTAGTGAGAGACTTAGAGGAATTAGTAACTGAGAGCCCACTTGTCAGTGTCGTCGACGGTCAAGTGAAGTCGACCTACCACATCTCGTCATGCCCAAGAAACATGCCCATCTCTCATGCGTCGCAAAACTCACCCCACTTATCAGGTTATTCTTCTCCTGCACGCAAAAAAACAAAGTATCCTCTCTCTTTCTTTCTTTCTCTCTCTCCCTCTCTCTTTCTCTTTTCTCTCTCTTCGAGATTCAAAATCATTGAAGAGGATCACTGACAAACTGCAGGGAAGCAGATCCCCCCACAATTTAGAAAGGTGTGATTTCCGAACAATCAGCGCATAAGATTCTACAATCAAAGGTTAGTAAAAAAATTATCAACGCATCTTTTGCGTGGTGATTCCTGATACACGAGATTCAATTCGTTGATGAATTTGTTGTGGTCGGGATTCATAGAATAAAACTGTTTAGTTTTACACTGTAGCTTTGATTTGAGTTTTTTTTGTTTTGTATCCTCACGTCCTTGTAATGCGAGGTTGTTACTTTTGTTAGGTTTCATGGTTATCTTTGTGTTAAGTGTTGCACAAGCAAATTAGCATAAGAGGATCTTACTTTGGTTGAGGTTGTAGTTTAATTAAAAATTAATATATGTATATATTTATATATGTTAATTATATAGAACTAAAAATATATCTCTGTTGATATCGACTTCGAAAAGTTTCAACACTGATACTGCAGGTTTATAACCTTTATATTTATTACGTCTCTTTTTTGGGCAGATGTTCAGGAGTGCGTCATCTGGTCAGGACAACAGGGACGGACGGTCTTTGAACGACATCGGCAAGGATTATGGGAGGCAGGTAATAGTAAGGCAGTTGAACATTAGTGTTTGGTCTTTTATTTCTGGGATGTTTGCTGTCAAGGTGTCACCACTGAGAACACCAAATAGTAGATCATTAACAACAACAAAAATGATTTGTATATCCTGGATGAATGCTGTAATATCTGTTTATCCTGTGCATCTACTCTGCAGTTGAGTATCGAGAGGTGGAAGAAAAACAAATACTACAAAACAAGAAGAAGATCAAGGATGCAGATGCTATCAAACACGCACATGCCATGCGGGCTGGAATAATTGGAGTCAAGAGTGAGATACAAGTTCTTGGTAAACGTCCCAACCAGGATCATGGTGTGCAACAGACACCTGCCAAGAGGAGCATTCTAAGCAGCAGAGACTCCACTAAGCAGATTGTGCAGGTAACGACGAAAACTTCAAACGCTGGTTTTAACGTACGTGGAAGTTTTAGTCGCACGTGCCTCTAATTATTTTTTTGGTTTGAAGACACAGATGCCCACAAAGGCGCAGAGCGGGTGTTGTGATGGCCCAGTGTTTGTAGGCGGTCATAATAAAGAGGTACAGGGTAACAAAATTTCCTTTGATGCAAGCAGAAGGATCATTGGCAACAAAAGCATTGGTGTTCAAGGATTCAGTACGGTTTGCACAAGCAAGAAGAGCCCAATGGCTAAATCAAACATAGGAGCAATAAGATCTACCATACAGCAGCATCAGAAAGCAATACACATTACAGCATATACGAACGTGCAACAACATTTAAAGCAAATGTATATTTTTTTGTGAGCAATTTTTTCTTTGTTTTCGTCTGGTATATTTAAATTGCAGTATCTTCCACACGCAGGTGTACGAGGAAGGAAGCAAGTATCACGGTAGTAGACGGATCGATGAAAACATAAGGCAAGGTCCTTTGAAAGGATCACCTGTGGCGTTCAACATGAGGGGTCCTTCCAAAGGATCTCCGATGGCATTCAAAATCGTCAGCGAAATCACCAATGCACGGAGGTTGTCGCCATGATTTGCTGGACAAGAGAGGCATGGGAAAACAAAGGTGACGTTGGAACTATGCTTTTTCAATTCAACACACAAACATTTCTATGGGAGAACAGGGTAAAGTGCAAAACAGGAGGACGGTTGTTCGTCTTGTACGGCTGTATGTGCAGTTGTTCTTTTATATAGGATGTTGTTGTGCCTCTCCGGTTGTATGGTGTAAACAAAAGCACATCTGTGCCTGTTTGTGCAAATGTGTGTGTAGCATGGTCACATTCGTGCTGCTGGGTGTAATGTGAACAAGTGCCTCCGTGTACCGCTTATACTCGGTGAAGAGGCACGGGTCTGGTTTTGGTATACCAGATGAGCCCTGATGAGTCATATAAATCTTTTGTTTAGAAATTAAAAAATGCATATGCTGCTCTAGACATCTAATTCTGTTTCTTGCCTTGTGTTCAGGATTTAGCGGAGGGGATAACAGACGAGGGAAAGAAATATCATAGTTCTCCATCCATTTCGAAGGAAACGCAACGTTCACAGCAGCAAGTAGCGTACACCGCCAGCACGGATTGCATGGTAGAAGCAGCACAGTCCCTTGGTTGCACGAGTGCCGGAGAAACAAGGAGCAACATTGCACAATGCAACATTGGAGAGGCAGACTCATTTATGGATTTGACCATGCCATGCAGAAACGACGCTGTTGCGTGTGACAAACAACAGAGCAGCAGCAGCTCCGCTGTAAGTGGACCTGTGGCTGGCGATGAGACTGATGTCGTCAGAAGTGAACGTGATCAGACGAACGAAGACACCGTAGACAGAATCATCATGGTGCCGCCAACCATTGTAGAGAAAGAAATGGACGACATGTTTAAAGAAGGTATATACCCAACGATTCAGGAGGTCACTGAAGCGCTTGAACCAGAGGGTGGTATGGTATTCGGATCATTGGATGACAGCTTTTTGTTTTCTGCAGATATGCTAGAAAGGTTGGCTTTGCTGCCAAGCGAACAACGAGCAGAAGATCGACATATGATCAGCAGCTTGACAAGCAGGTGTTTCAGTGCACCAAGGAAGGGCAGAAAACAACTGAGAGACATGTTAAGGAGAGAAGGAGCAACTGTTGATACGGACAAGCTGCCCAGTCCAAATAATAGCCAAGAGGGATATAGATAGGAGGAAATGGTATCTGAAGAACGTGCGTCTAGAGCACAACCACCAGCTTCACCCATCTGATTGGATGCTGAAGTTCATGAGATGCTATAAGAAGATGACACCTCAGGAGAAATTCTTTATACAAGTGCTGCAGAAGGCGAGGTTAGAACGAAGGAAGGTTATGCAGATTTTTACTTCCACGGGGAAACCAAGGCGAGAAATTACGTTCGACACGATTGACATAAGCAACATTGCATGCCGGGACAGGGCTGGAGAGCGCGGCACTGATATCGCAGACACCATGAAACTGTTTGCTGATATGCAGAGGCGGAGGCCGGGATTCCACCATGTGGAAGAGACAGAGAACAATGTAGTGCGCAGCCTGTTCTGGACAGACTCCTTGTGTAAGATGAATTAAGATCTATATGGAGATTTTGTGTCTTTTGACACGACATTCTCTATGAATATATATGGCTTGCCATTTCCACCAATTATAGGTGTCGACAACCATGGGTCGACCGTCCTGTTTGGAGTAGGCCTTTTGAAGGATGAGAAAATAGGGTCATTCAAGTGGCTCCTAAGCACGTTTGTCGAGGCAATGGGAGGTAAAGAGCCGAAATACATAATAACAGACCAGGACCAGGCGATGAAGACTGCAATAAAGGAAGCTCTTCCGAGAACGAGGCACAGGTTCTACTAGTGGCATATTAGGAAGAGCCTGAAGGAAAATAACGCAGCAGTGTTTGCGCAGCACCCAGGGATGTCTGATGATATATTTTGAATCGTCAAAAACTCACTAGATCAAGACGAGTTTGAGAGTGCCTGGAAAGCAGCAATTTCCTGCACAAGGCGGAAGGTAACAAACACCTGAACACGCTATGGGAACTCCGAAATTTTTGGGTGCCGGCCTACTTCAAGGACTGTTTCTATCCTTTCTCGTCAACAACCACTCGCAGTGAGAGCACGAATTCGACGTGGAAGAATTACGTCGACCACAAGGACACTATAAAAAGGTTTGTTAATGCATATCACACGATTCAGCAAAATTGCCTCGCCACGCTTGACTAGAAAAGACACCGAACAGAAGAGAAGGCGCCATCACTAGAGACGGGTTTTCCGATTGAAAGACAAGCAAGTCAAGTATACACGAATGAAATTTTCAGGAAATTCCAGTTGGAGCTACGGAACCAGACTTACTTCAAGTGCTCTGACCTGGCAAAGGGGAGGCAGTATTTTTTAAAAAAGATTATTGAGCCTGGAGAAAAAGTGTGGAAACCATATCCGGGCGAGGAATTTGACAGTCCGAGTTCGTGGTAGATGTGGATGAGCAAAAGAAATATACAGTTGCAGCTGCAAGAAAATGAGTAGGGATGGCATTCAGTGCTGCCAGGTGCTTAAGGTGATGGACCAAACAGGCATGATCGATCAACTTCCAAAATCCTTTGTCATCCCCAGATGGACCAGGAACCTATCAGAGAGTCTGAAAGTTCTGTCTACAAGTCAAGGTGATAGCATGACCGTACAAGATGATGAAACTATGAGATTCGGCGTCGCTTACGCTGAGTTGTCGGATATCTGTTCAAATGCTTGCAGAAAAGAGAAGGCATACCGTGTGTCGCGTGAGTGTACGGTAGATATGAAAATAAAAGTCATGGCGACACTTGCCGGGGAACCAGACACAGGCATTCTTGCCGAAACTCTCAAGAACCCTCCCATGAGTGGCTCAAAGGGTACGAAAAAAGGAGATCGAATCAAAGCTGGTTCTGAGAAGAAAGGAAAAGGCAACAAAGCCGCATCCAAGTGCGGCCGTTGTGGAGTAAAGTGTCACAGGAAAACAAACTTCCCGGATAACCCAGAAGTCCAGGAGAGGATGAGGATTGAAGAGGAGAAGAGGAAATCGCAGCAGGAGAAGAGGGCAAGGTCAATGAAATGGCCGACAACACCGACAACACCATCAAGGACATCAAACGGCTCAGGATAATGCACTCCAAGCCCAGGAAGACGTCGGACGCCAAAGAACTCCAACGACCCCAGCGACAAATAGGGAGCATTTACCAAAGTCTTGCATGTACGCCAGAATCGAACATCACACAAGCCAGGCACACAGAATGCATGTAGGGAAGCCCGGGACAAGGCACGGAATCTGCACAGTCCATTTTCAGAAAGGAAAGGTCTGAGTGGAGACTTTTTGGTACCGGAGAACAATACGAATACAAAACTTAAAAGGTAATAATGCAGCTTAAACAGGAAGTAAGCAAAAAACAGTGATGACCGCAATCTTTTGCTTTGTTTTTATGTATGAATATTAATTTTACAGGTAAATAGGTTGAATAGCTACGCAGAAGGGTGGGGTTGCACAAGGGTCGATAAGGAAGAATGGATCAATGAACATTCAAAAACAAGGCCGCACGTGGAGCGATGAAAAAGCAAGCAATTGGTGAGGAGGGCGGGCGGTTGTCGATTGTTTATTTTCTTGTGATGTGGTTATAAGAACGGCTTGTAAGTTAATTTGCTGCAGTTATAGAAACAAAACAAATTTAAATAAGAACGCCTTTTGCTTCTTTATGTATTTTTTACTCGTCGGACAAAAATATGAGAGGCACAGGTTTCCTTGTTATTTTCCGCAGCCACGTCGGTTTCTGAACGTGGATGTTGTAAGCATACAAGCATGCTTCTCTGCTGCGTGACAGAGAGATAAAAATAACCTAAGGGCACAGGCAGCCACGGGCATGCCACCGGTGAGTGTTCAACTCGTGACTCTCACGGTTGCATGGTCACGCCCGCCGTTATGGAACGAAAACGTTTTAAGCACAGAATCTGGGTCGTGCTTCTGGGGCTGCATAACTGTGGCTTTCGTGGTAATCGCCTCGCCGTTTCTAACGCATGTTCTTCGTTATGAATGCATGACCGTAAGTAATTCAAATAACCGTGCTTTATGGCGCGCGTGTCCAACCGTGCCTCATGTGCCTTCACGCCGTGCTTCTGTCATGCAAAGATATCAAACTGAATGGGTCACATTTGTGTTTGTTTTTCTGTTTCACAAATGGATATAGTGCCTGGCAGTAGGTTCACGGTGTTTGCTGTGAGAGAATCACGTCTTTACATGCTACTAAAGCATGTGGAATCACGACCGTGCCTGTGTGTGGCATGTAGAACAGTGCTTTACAATGTCGAAGGCATGACCGTGTGTCTCGTTCTTGAAAAGCCGTGGTTCTGCCATCACTTCATTCACTTGGTTTTGTCCGTGTTTTAGCAGAATCATCTGCAAAAGCAGAGCACGACCTTGAATCTTCTAGTGACTTAATTGTCAACGTGCCCATGGAAAATTTTGCCGCTTGCAGAGGGAAGATGGTTGTAGAATCGTGCTTCCGGTGTGGAACAGATTCACAAAGACAGGCACGCTTTGTGAATGTGTGCGGTTAATAATTAAATCACGGAGGGGCACGCACGTGTCTGGTCTGCAAGTACAACAGTGCATCTCGTACCATCAAAGCCGTGACTCTATTTGATGTTTTAAGCAGCCACCTAGCATTGACTTGTTACTACTCTTGAGTTTTCAATGACCCAGTCGATCTGTCATGATCAGGACTTCTAACTACTGTGTGTGTTCTACTATAAGTTTGAGTCTAATGTTGTATGCGTGTTGCTAAGTTCCATTATTAGTTAATACCATTGATTCTTTACTATTACCAACTTAGTTTATCTCTTGTAGTCCACTTTTTATGCATCTCTCTATATGCGTGCGCATGTATAATCTGATTCATTTTTGATGATGTTAATTAATGTGCCTCCTCGTGCCTCTTGTACCTGTAAGACTGTGCGTTTGTTATCACTGCACGACACTTCCTCTGTGTATGTCCGTGACCCTATGGTGAACGTTTGGGTGGAAACATGCTGCACAGCCTAGAACATAGCGTCCTGTAGAACCACGACAGTGCTGTTTCTGCAAATCGAGATGTGCTTGTTCTTTGTTTAAAACCGTGCCCGTGCTTCATTGTGAAACAATGAAATACAGATAGCCACGAACGTCCACGCCTTTTATATCGAAATAATATACGAAACATCAAGAAAGATGTGTGACGGAACTCAATACGGAACTGTGTCCGTAGGGAGTTCACGTCTGTGCTTTTATATTCAAGGAAATAAGATTTTAAGAACAGTGTCCCTCACATAGGCCATTGGGTGCCTATATGGGCTAAACGCCCATGCATGTCCGTCTGATAGAGTCACAGGCTACCACCGACCATGCTTTTGAGCGCTTCATGGCCGTGCCTGTGACCCGAAACACTTAAACAAAGAAAGGTAGGAATGTCCACGCCTTCATGTGTGCACAAGACATGACTCTAGTTGGTACAAAGAACCTTGGCTGCAGAGACTTCACGCCCGTGCTTTTAAAAACAACGCCTCTCGAATTGGCCATTACGTTAATGTTCACATTTGTACCCATAAACTTGACCCAGGAAACCAAAACACGTTTGTTATCAAAGTTACTGACTACGAGGTGACGCAAGACAAAATAAGAAACTTTTTAGTCCACTACTTAATTGCTTCAGATACAACGATCAGGGTCGCTGGGCGTGAAGTTCCTTGACCTCTTTTATCATAACATATGTCTCCAGCGTGAGCTTGTCATACTCAAGTTTGAGCTTCGCCTTCGTCTTCTCATCCAGAAGATCATACAACCTCGTGGATATCTCCACAATCTTCAAGAGGCGAGCTTCCGTAGCCTCCCACTGGTTCTTCACCTAGACAAAAGAGAAGGTGTGAGATTGATGGCAGGACGCACTATCATCAACTTAGGATGAAGTTCACCACAATGATCCACGTTTCACAACTAATGCGGGTAGTCGAAAGAAAGAAAAAAATGAATGAAACGGAAGCAGAGTGAACTTACAGATGAGGAAGCCTGGCCAGCGGAGATTTCCTCCTGCCTCAGGACACGGCTCTCTGGAGTAGTGTCATCCTGCATAGCCATGGCGGAGAGTGTCAGGGTAGAGAACAACAAGAGGAGTGGATAGCCTGGAGGAGGATAAAAGGATGAAGGGGATGTGGCTAGGGTTTCGAGATTTCATCTGGCTTATTCATGTTTCACAACTAAATCAAGTAGCCGAAGAAAAGAAAAAAGGAAAGAAGCAGAAGCAGAGTCAACTTAAAGATGAGGAACCCTCGCCAGCCTTGATCCCCTCCAGTGTCTGGGCATGGGGTTCCGCTGTAGTGTCCTCCTGCGCAGCCATGGCGGAGAGGGTGAGTATGGAGAGCAGCAAGAGGAATGGATAGCCTGGCAGCGGGCAGAGGGGGGAAGAGGGTGTGGCTAGGGTTTCGAGACCCCGTCCTGCTTAAATAGCCGGAGCCTGGCCTCGGGCTACGAGCCAGAGCGGCGTCACCGGAGGAGACGCCCATCGGACCCTTGGGTTTCCGGGGTGGTGCCACATGGAGTTCACAACCGAATACGAGGAGACACCCGTCGAAACGTTGGGTTTCCGCAATTAACGCACGAACATGACTCCACGTAAAACACAAGCATGCCTCCCTGAGCATCTTTACCATGTCACTCCTGGTTATAGATCAACGGATGCATTTGGAGCACAAAGAGACACGAAAGTGACCTCTGACTTGAAACACTGACACACTTGATGGTTCGTGCATTTGAGTTAAAATCTTACAACGAAAACAATTGTAACACAGACAGTTCGTCCGATTCTATTAGGTTTCCGTAATAATCGCACAATCGTGACTCCAGGTAAGAATAAACCATGCCTCTCCAATGAGTCATTATGAATACAATTAGAAAACCTCTGTGCGTGACTCTATGTAACTAGAAGACCTTTGAGGGTTGTATGCCCGTGCTTGTGACCCTTGATACTGAAACACAGAGTAAATGCCCTTGCCTCTATGTTGTATGCACGTGCTTATGCCCGTACAAGGAAATACGCTTTTAAAAATAGGGTCTCTCGTATAGGCCATTCCGTGCCTCACAGAGTAAACGCCCGTGGCTGTGCGTAAGACAAAGGTTAGCGTGACTCCATGTAATACCACCGACCATGCCTTTACGCGCTTCATGCCCGTGCCTGTGATAATTGTGATCCCGCGTAAAACACAAGCATGCCTCTCTGGGCCGCCATACCGTGCCTCTCCTGGTGTTAGAGTCAACGGAATCATCTGGAACACAAAGAGACACGAACGTAGACACGAACTATTCTACATGCCTGTGTGGCATGTAGAACAGTGCATCACAATGCCAAAGGCAGGACCGTGTGTCTGGTACGTGACAATGCCAAGCCGTACCATGTGTCTAGTACATGACAAGCCATGAGAGGAGCGTTTCAGCAGAATCATTTGCAATGCAGAGGCATGGCTTTGAATCTTCTATTGACTTAAATGTGAACGTGTCTGTGGAAATTTTTGCTGCTTGTAGAGGCAAGATGACTGTAGAACCGTGCTTCCGGCGTCAAACAGATTCTTCTATTGAATGTGTGCCGTAAATAATTAAAACACGGACGGGCACGCCTGCGTTCGGTCTGTGTGCAACAAAGGCATCTCGTACCTTGAAATCCGTGGTTCTATTTAATGTTTCAAGCAGTCACCTACCATTGACTTGCTACGAGTAATACTTAACCCGGGCCCCCTGTCAGAAAGAAAAAAAGTAATTAATCTGGACCCGTCCGGTCCCCGTCGTGGGTATTTAAGTCGTCTCATGGATTGAAAGGCTGAAATCCATTTCTCCAGATCCACCTCAGTGAGCACTGGTCGCGGGCGGCGCCACCCCAGCAACAGAGGTGTAGATGGAAAGCGCTGCTCGTAGCATCAAGAGGTCGAGAGTGGTGCCATCGGTGACGCCGCTTTCTGGTGGTGTGCTGGTCATCGGAGGGGATGGAAGCAGCGACTGACGGTGTCCTGGACTAGGGGGTACTCACCATGTCGTCTCCCGATCAGTTGGATTGGGCTGAGGACCCCCATGGCCGCATACTCATGGGCCAGTTCGGACAACCCCTGCCGCATACAAGGAAGACTCCACAAGACTTGGCGCCCAAGACAAGGACTCTCCTAAACCCTAGGCCTCTGGTGTCTTATATATACCGAGGCCAGGCTAGTCAATAGACAATCTCATATTCATTACTACAATCTCGTGGTAGACACATGTACTCTATACTACACCCATACAAATACAATCAAAAGCAGCATGCAGGGTATTATCTCATCAAGAGAGCCCGAAGCTGGGTAAAACCCCGTGTCCATGTTACCATCGCTCCAACACGCCTAGCTTAGGACCCCTACTACGATATATGCCGGATATTGAACCGACATTGGTGCTTTCATTGAGAGCCTGCTCGGCGTTCGCCGCGGAGCGATGGGATGATCAGGTGCTATTTTTTCAATCAGATTCGTTTCGCATGAATTGATTTCTTCAAGAATTGTTGTTGGCGGATTGCAATTATATTTCGCAGGCTCGTCCGAGATCGATTTTGAGACCAAATCGGATCAGGGGAACTGTGCGCGGCGTCGCCTTCAAGTATCAAGAGATCGGCGCGACCGAAGACAAAACGGCTTAGCGCCGGCCTCACGTGATGCCGGGTTCCGAGCGGCCACGGGAAGCCAGGAGCTGCCCTCCTCAGGCGACACAGGTTTTTTTCCTCCATAGCTGCTACCTCACGAAGGTCAAATCATCCTTGAAAGAGATGGAGCAGTGCAAGGACATGGAGTACCAAAATGCTTTTGACTACTATAGTACTAATCCACTGGGTGTTCACGTGAAGACCTTTTAGCGACCGATTTAAAATTTGATACGCCGATGCGGCGGCCTCATCCGGACATAAAGTCACATAAGGAGATGATCCCCGGGGGCAAGCACGTACCCATAGTATTTCTTGTCTGGAGCAATACACCAGGGGCGAGATGAATTCGGCCGCCGACCAGACTTCAACTCGGTAGAGCAACATCAGGAAGATTCCTTTCCTTCTTTTTTTTTCAGCTCCTAGTTCGGCCGTGGGTCATCTGCTACTTTTCTCCGAAAAGTGCAAAGCCAACAGTACCATGTTATTGCATCTAATTACTTCTTTTCCAAGCACGGCCTTCGAGATCTAGGCTACAAACACCACTCTACGGCGAGCCGACCTACGCGTCGGAACCTTCGCCAAACCAGCATCCGCATTCAGATCGGTCGGCCCTATGCAGTCTCAAGGCACTCTGGCCAGGACGTCCCTCGGCCACAATCATCTCGTATGCCATTAGTATGGATGTCGTCGGATGAATCGCCAGGTGCAATTGTTCTAGTTATTCGCACTGTGCATATTAATAATAAAGAGTATTTTCTGCTCGTCAACAATTGTTTAGTGCTGCAGGTTTTGCAAATCTGGTATGTGGCTGTCGTTTCAGGGCGAACCAATATGCCATCAGTGTCATGCGCATCGTGTTCGTAATTCGGGCGACCCAGCGAATTTGGATTTTGTCACCTCGTCACGCCGACACATCGGCCTCGCGCCAGGCCAAATCTCCTTTAATAATTTATTTTACATAAAAAAATTTGTAAAGAGATTTTATTTTCTTTATTTTTTTATTATTATCTGTATTGTGCTACTTCTTGCACGTAGACGGTGTCATGGCAGGCCGAAGTCATCACCCCGCCGAACTGTTCCATCACCTCGGCAAGACTGGAGGATTCACCTCTTCGGAGTGCCGAGCTCTTCGCTCGGCCACATCGGGCTTGGGGGTTGAGACTTCCTCCCACATCGAGCTCGGATGCGCCATCAATGCCGAACACATTAACCAGCTAAGTCGCTTTCATACTCAAAAACTTTCAGTTTTAAATTTTGTTCGGTTCGGCCAAGCATTTTGCTGTTTTTTGCAAAAGTTGTTTTGAGAATTTTCCTTGTCATAACTTTGTCTGTGACACACAAATTAAAATACCCTGTTTACTTGGGGGCTCCCTTGCTGGAGCTTTTCCTCTTGCATATGATTATACTTGTATGACTTCGTTCCTTGTTCATGTATTACGCCACAATATGCACCATATTGACCTAAGTGATTTGCAAGCTGGGTTGCCTCGCTCCTGTGTTTACCCCTACGTTCCCGATTGTTCGGCTAGGGAGTAAAGGGAGCACCTCTGCGATTGTCACGATCGGGTCACCCGAGCCGGACCTCAGACTGGGTGAGGCCGAAAGCTAGCGCTCTTACTGTTTTCAATAATGGTCGGCACACAACGGAACTCATGAGTACAAAAAATCTATTGCACAAGTCTCATAGTGAGCAACCGAAGAAAGGTATCGGTGGGGGTACTATTTTCTTCGAAGATGCTTCTTACACTTCGTCGGTAATATAGCATAAGTTCCTTGAGCGCGCTTTGTCTGTTATAGCCTTATGGCCTGATTACCTGGTTATTGGAAACACCGTCGATATTCTCGATAGGTGGAGTACATAACACTTTTCGGCCCTTTGCCGAAGAGGGAGAAGCCGACGGTCGGTTAAGACGCGCTTAAAGTTCGGGTGAACACATATATGATATAAGTACTTCGGTACATACAATCATTATACATAAAATTATTTTACCCAAGTCGCTCGGGGGCTCTTAAATTTTTGTGAGCTGTTTATTATAAGCGTTCTTCTTCTTAGTCGTTGCAAAGTATTTTTTCTATCACTCCTTTTTTCGACGCGAGTGTGTGGTCAATAGCCGAGGAGCCTAATTTCTCTCTCAAAGCCGCTAAATTTTGCTAAACTGGCCTAACGAGAAGTACTCCGCCTTCGGGATAGGAGGTTGAAGATGTAGGCTGACCCGCTTGAAAGTCTTGAGATAGGATGTGTCATGTTAAAGCACGACAGAAGCACTTTTTTCTAAGACCAATTTTCTGATTGGCACCGAACAATTGATCTAGTTCGGACGTCGAGTTTTTCCTGACATTTTTTTTTGGTTTTCCAATCCTTTGGCACTTTTCAACTATTTGTTTGCTTTCCGCACAAGTCTCACAGTGCAGCGCCGGACATCTTTAGGGATTTGGCAAAAATTCTCAGATCTTGCTATATATGCATCAGTTTCGAATTGTGTCTTCGGTCGATAGTTGGGTTGCCCGGCTCCTGTGCTTGCCTCCTACATTCCGCTTTGTTCGGCTAGGTGTGCAAAGGGAGAACCACTGCGATTGTGCTTCTAGCTCGCATGGTTAAGCACCTCAGTGGAGAAAGCCGAAAACTGACTGTCACAATAAAGCATAAACTGGTCAGCGGTCCGATGACTGTATTAAATGACGGGCCCTTCATAACATTGGCCGCAGTGTTTACGGCTTGGCCTCGGCTATCGCCGAACACTAACCGGGGGGCTACTTGGTGGCCTCCCAACTTTACGCTCCTATGACTAAGTGAAAGTTATAATGCCCGCATATCTGATTGCCTCGTTTCCGCTAACACAACCGCCTCCGGGCACCGAGACGTTGGCTAAGGGTTGTTTTGTTATTTCGGAAACACCCTGCATAGCATCTACAAGGGGGTAGAAGCCGACGATGGGCCACTTTCAGATTATAAACGGTCGCAACAGAAGTGAAAATTTGGGTTCATTTAGGCCACAGAGTTTGGAAGCTTTTCCCGAACTAAATCCTCAGTATTTTCCTCCCACATTGATCGGAGCTGAGGTTTCATGATCATGCTTAGCATGACAACCCAAAGAAAGGAACCGATAGCGGGACTATTTTCTTTGGACGATGTTTCTTATGTTAAACAATAATATAATATGTCTCTCTGCGTACCTTTGTTTATAAAACCATATGGCCGGATTTTCTTGTTTGTCGTAAATCTTTGCCCTCATAAAGGCTTTATAAAGTAGGACAAACACTCCTCAGCTGCTTGCCGAGGAGGTTGAAGCCGATGGACGGTCAACAAAGTTTTGTACAATGCGGATCCGAGCATTAATACATAATTTGTGATTTTACTATGGATATCGATCCTTAATTCGGCCTCCCGTGCCCACATTAAGGCTCGGGGGCTACTAGGCTTCAGGCTTATTATTTACAAATATTGAAAGGACACATCGATCCCCTGATCTGGTGTTGCCACCCGACCAGTGTCTCGGGGGCTACTGCATTGACAATCCAATGCAGAAAATTTGAAGCGCAATATAGTTTTCGAGGATATTATTATCCTCATGTTGGTCGGCCGCACCCAACCTGAGTCTCGAGGACTTTGCACACCGCGTTTCTATTCCTAAGTATCTTTGCCGAAATTTGGGAATTGATCCTCGGGCTGCTTTTATGAATCGACACGAGTCTCGGGGCTACTAGGGTCAGCGGTTTGATTTTTTCCTTCAGGTGCATCCCGGATATTAGGCCAACACGCACCTTGAGGGCTACTGGCTATACACCTCGGCAGAGATTACATTGCATAATTCGGAATTAAATTCATAAAAATCAGCCCATGGCCGAGGTGGTGCACCACCTCGGATTTAGTCCGGCGTTGGTGCTCGACTACAATAGACACCCCGGAAGCAGTCCGGCATAAAGCTCGGACGCCGGTAGCGGCTCCGTAGAGGGCATTTCCGGCATTAAGCTCGGCTAAACTCCTTCAACTTTTTTGAACCTAGGTGATCTATGACACCTCGAATATAGTCCGGCGTTGGAGCTCGGATACAGTCTGGCGTCGGAGCTTGGACATAGTCCGGCGTTGGAGCTTGGACATAGTCCGGCGTTGGAGCTTGGACATAGTCCGGCGTTGGAGCTCGCATACATTCCGGCGTTGGAGGTCGGAAGCGGTCCGGCGTTGGTGCTCGGCTGCTAAAGATACCTCGAATACAGTCCGACGTTGGAGCTCGGACGCAAGAGGACGTTGCCGCTCGGGAACAACTTCAAACCCGAGGCGTGGCATAAAAATAACAAGGCATTGATAAAGGCCGGAAACTTAAAGGGGCTCCTCGGATACCCGACATGTAAACTCTTCGGATTCACTTTGGCGATCCTCAAGATCAAAGATGGGAAGATTTGTTGAACCAGTTTTCAAGACCAGCGACCGAAGGTGAAGAACAGTTCAGAAGAATCAAGGAGCATTCCCAACTTGAAGACCGGTTCAGGGGGCTACTGACGGTGTCCTGGACTAGGGGGTACTCACCATGTCGTCTCCCGATCAGTTGGATTGGGCCGAGGACCCTCATGGGTGCATACTCATGGGCCAGTTCGGACAACCCCTGCCGCATACAAGGAAGACTCCACAAGATTTAGCGCCCAAGACAAGGACTCTCCTAAACCCTAGGCCTCTGGTGTCTTATATATACCGAGGCCAGGCTAGTCAATAGACAATCTCATATTCATTACTACAATCTCGTGGTAGACACATGTACTCTGTACTACACCCATACGAATGCAATCAAAAGCAACATGTAGGGTATTATCTCATCAAGAGAGCTCGAAGCTGGGTAAAACCACGTGTCCATGTTACCATCGCTCCAAGACGCCTAGCTTAGGACCCCTACTACGAGATACGCCCGATATTGAACCGACAGCGACCGTGCTCCCTCCCGATCCGATGAGGAAGAAGAGGGATGTCGTGCAGACCGCATCAGCGATCTCGCCGACGACGTCCTAGGTGAGATCATCTCTCGTCTTCCCATCAAGGATGGCATCCATACTCGAATCCTCGCACGTCGCTGGCGTCTTTTTAACGATGGTGAAAAAGTTCATATCGAGACCATACCTCATCTGTGCGCCTTCACCAAGGAGCCCGTTCGCAAATGCTATTCCAGAACGCAACTCTGTCGAAATCCTATTGTCAGTCTTCCGGAATCCATTCTGTCCGGCCATGCTGGCTCAGTTAGCCGCCTCTCTATTCCGGCGTGCTACCAACAGTGCAGGCCCTCCACCGTTGATGCCTGGCTCCGATCCTGGAAGTTGAACAATATCCAGGTTCTTTAGTTCTACTACCTCTTCCCAGAATTTTTGACGCAAGAGGTAACTCTATTGGATCTATGCACTTCAACTATGCCCTCGGCACCGGAGTCCGTGTTTCGGTTTTCCTCCTCTCTCCACACCCTCGGCTTTTCTCTTTGCCAAATACCAGACAATTACGTAGGGACGCTTAAGCTACCACCGGTGAAAAGACTCTCGCTTGTGGCTGTTGATATATCAGACACTTCGCTGCAAAGCATAATCCACTCTAGTTGCCCTACACTTGAGTCTCTCCTGCTTGTTTGCAATAGAGGAGGTCGTCGCATCATAATAAACTCGTCTGACCTTGTAAGCATTGGCATTTGTTGTCCACATGGAGAACTCATTGTTGAGGATGCCCCTTCGCTTCGACGGTTGATTGTTAATTGTCTGGTTGACGACTGTTCGATAACCGTTGTCTCTGCACCTAAACTGGAGACGTTGTGTGAATTCGTGTTTGTGTCTCCCTCGAAGTGTCTTGAGGTACTGACTTTCCTTAATATTGGAACATAGCTGTACTTGTTCTGATGTTTGTTCTATTAATTTGATGGTCTATGTTCTATTCTTCATGCAGAGTCAGGACTTGGAAGTAACCGTTGTCTCTGCGTCTAAACCGTATCCATGTCGGCTCACGTGTATTGAGGTATCGAGTTTTTATGATACTTCCAGCTTAACTTTTTTGTTGAGGAAACAAGTTTTATTTCATCCAACCTTTATGCTATTAGTTTTTTGATCCATCTTCTGTTAATTTTCATCAAGGGTTTGAAGGCAGGCAGTCTAACAACAATGCGTCAATCTGTCAAGACCTTGCTTATCTACATGTATTATAAGGTGGACACCGTCGTTGAATTGCTGCAATGCTTTCCAAAACTGGAGAACTTGTTTGTCGAGGTGATGATATTCAGAAATTTGCATACTGTAGTACTCGTTCCTTTTTGAAATGCTTGTCTTAATTTTTTCTGAAATTGATGCAACCGTATCTACACATGATTTATTGTTGTATACATCCATATATAGACAAGTATATGTCTAACTTATTGTTACGGAGGTGGTAGAACTAATTGTTTCATTTTGTTTTTTGATGGTCTGTATCTCTTTTTATAGATGCTAAGTATTTTCAACCTATCATTTATATTTTAGGGATCGTTGATTTCTCATGGTGAAAAAAAAAACAAATGGCGTCGTAAGTACCGGCAGTTTCTCAAACATCACGACGTTTGTCTGAAGACAGTATCGCTGGAAGATTATGTTCGCTCTGGGAGTTACGCTGAATTTGCGATGTTCTTTGTTCTTAGTGCAAAGGATCTGGAGACCATGACCATTAAGTTTACCTCCCCTCCCGCAGAGTTCACGGGAGTATTTTACGAAAAGCAACAAAGTGTTCTGGAGTGGCATAGAAGGGCTTCTAAACGCGTGCACGTCTTAGATTATCATCAAGTTGCAGCCACGCGTCCGCATTTAAGAAAGAGGAGTGTTGAATACCTGGATTTGACGGTTCCGTTCAGGTGTGGATGCTGAAATCAGGCCTTGTGTTAGTTGTCCAGGTGTATGGAGTTATTTGTTGTTGCATTCTTTTGAGCTTGGGCTTTATGTAAACTTTATCAGACAACCGTTGTAGTCTTTACACCGTGTGTAGGCTTGTCTGTTTTTGTGTTGCGTGCAGTCATGAAGGAAATGTGTGGTTTTATGCTTCAGACGGGCGAAGGACCATAAAATGTTGTGGCACCAAGGTTAAGAGACATAAAGTAGATTTAATGTTTCAGTGGAGAGATGCGCGCTGCATGTGTAAGCGTGCTGTGTTGTATGTATGACGGTGCCTGTCATACATATGTATGTGTCATGCACACAATGGATGTACAACCGCGTGCTGTGTTGCGGTAGAGCGGTGCTTCTCGGATGTACCGCCATACACACCGAGGAGCTGCAGCTTGAGCCTTGCACTTTGGTGGAGCTGCATTTGAGCCGCTTACTGCTTTCCGGTCCTCGTCTTTGTGGTTATAATAAACAGCTTGTAAGTTTATTTGGTGCAGTTGTAGAAACAAAGCAAATGTAAGCATAACAGATTTTGCTTGTTTAGGTATTTTTATTACTCAGCTGGGAAAATATTATAAGGGCGATTGATACGTCTCCAACGTATCTATAATTTTTGATTGCTCCATGCTATATTATCTACTGTTTTGGACAATATTGGGCTTTATTATCCACTTTTATATTATTTTTGGGACTAACCTATTAACCAGAGGCCCAGCCGTAATTGCTGTTTTTTGCCTATTTCATGTTTCAAGAAAAGGAATATCAAACGGAGTCCAATTGACCTGAAACTCCACGAAACTTATTTTTGGACCAGAAGAAGCCCACGGAGTACCGGATTTGCACCAGGGGAGTCCTGGGCTGCCCACGAGGGTGGGGGGCGCGCCCACAACCCTAGGGCGCGCCCCCTGCCTTGTGGACAGCCCGGAGGTCCACCGACGTACTTCTTCCGCCTATATAACTCCATATACCCTAAAAAACTTTAGAGAACAGAAAAGATCGGGAGTTCCACCGCCGCAAGCCTCTGTAGCCACCAAAAGTCAATCGGGACCCTGTTCCGGCACCCTGCCGAAGGGGAGAGCCCTCACCGGTGGCCATCTTCATCATCCCGGCGCTCTCCATGACGAGGAGGGAGTAGTTCACCCTCGGGGCTGAGGGTATGTACCAGTAGCTATGTGTTTGATCTCTCTCTCTCTCTCTCTCTCTCGTGTTCTTGATTTGGCACGATCTTGATGTATCGCGAGCTTTGCTATTATAGTTGGATCTTATGTTTCTTCTCCCCCTCTACTATCTTGTAATGATTGAGTTTTCCCTTTGAAGTTATCTTATCGGATTGAGTCTTTAATGATTTGAGAACACTTGATGTATGTCTTGCCGTGCGTATCTGTGGTGACAATGGGATATCACGTGATTCACTTGATGTATGTCTTGGTGATCAACTTGCGGGTTCCGCCCATGAACTTATGCATAGGGGTTGGCACATGTGTTCATCTTGATTCTCTGGTAGAAACTTTGGGGCACTCTTTGAGGTTCTGTGTGTTGGTTGAATAGATGAATCTGAGATTGTGTGATGCATATCGTATAATCATACCCACGGATACTTGAGGTGATATTGGAGTATCTAGTTGACATTAGGGTTTTGGTTGATTTGTGTCTTAAGGTGTTATTCTAGTACGAACTCTAGGGCTGTTTGTGACACTTATAGGAATAGCCCAACGGATTGATTGGAAAGAATAACTTTGAGGTGGTTTCGTACCCTACCATAATCTCTTCGTTGTTCTCCGCTATTAGTGACTTTGGAGTGACTCTTTGTTGCATGTTGAGGGATAGTTATATGATCCAACTATGTTATTATTGTTGAGAGAACTTGCACTAGTGAAAGTATGAACCCTAGGCCTTGTTTCCTAGCATTGCAATACCATTTACGCTCACTTTTACCACTTGCTACCTTGCTGTTTTTATATTTTCAGATTACGAAAACCTATATCTACCATCCATATTGCACTTGTATCACCATCGCTTCGCCGAACTAGTGCACCTATACAATTTACTGTTGTATTGGGTGTGTTGGGGACACGAGACTCTTTGTTATTTTGTTGCAGGGTTGCTTAAGAGAGACCATCTTCATCCTACGCCTCTCACGGATTGATAAACCTTAGGTCATCCACTTGAGGGAAATTTTCTACTGTCCTACAAACCTCTGCACTTGGAGGCCCAACAACGTCTACAAGAAGAAGGTTGTGTAGTAGACATCAAGCAGTTTAAGCGCCGTTGCGGGAGGTGAGTGCTTGAAGGTATATCTTTAGATCTTGCAATCTAATCTTTTTGTTTCTTGTTTTATCACTAGTTTAGTTTATAAAAGAAAACTAACAAAAAAATGGAATTGAGTTTGTCTCATACGCTTCGTCTTTTTAGTATCTTTCGTGAGTATGATGGAAAGGAAAATTGTGCCAAAGTGTTAGAAGAAGAATGCATTAAAATGTTTGGCACTAAATCTTTGAATAATGAGCATGAATGCAATGTTGTTAGTATGAACTCCTTTAATATCCATAGTACTAATGATGATTGCACTAGTTATGATGAAAATGCCTCCACATGTAAATTTTTGTGGAGTGCATTGGGTTTGCAAGTACACGCCAAATAGGGAAGATAGATATTGCCAGAGGCATAAGTACTTAGAAACTAAATTGTTGCAAGAAAGTCTTGATTATTGCGCTGAAAGATTCAATATTTATCGCACCCCTTGTGAACTTTGCAATGAACATGGTCATTTAAAGCTCCAATGCTATTTGTTTCATGATCAAGTCGTGTCCAAATGTTGTGATAGTTTGATTACCCTTGAGCATCATAAAGAGCTTAGCCTTCTTTTGGGGTATGAAGAAATGAAACGTATAACTGAGGGTATTCCAAAATTTAATCTTGATAGATTTCTTGATTTTGATCTAGAGAAGATTTGTATGTATTGTGCAGTGAATTGTATTGAAAATCCTTATATTGCAAATTACATAAAGAAAAGAAAACAAATAGAGGATGAAGAGAATACTAATTAAAGGGAAGAGACTTCCCAATATCCTCCTATTATTTCCTATGATGAATCAGGTAACGAGGAGGAGCCTTCTATTCAACCAATCTCATTAATAAGGAGCTCCAAAAAGAGGATTGAACCCACACATGGGGTGAAGAAGAAGAAAAGAAAAAGGAAGAGAGGTAAAAAGGTATCTCTCCCAAATAATGTTGCTCCTATTATTGTTGTGCCTCACAAAATGAATCAAAAATAATTGTGGAAGATGATGCACTTGATGATGATCTCGTTATGCCTATTGCTTCTTGTGATGATTATGATTGGGAAGATAATAATACTTCTTATGATCTTGAAAATCTTTTTGGCACTTGCTTGGAAGAATATGATAATTGCTATATTATTGGTGCTATCCATACTATTAATGATGAGAGTTATTATGCTTATGATATGAAAAGGCCCAAGCTTGGGGATGCTATGCTTGATGAAGATGATGTTTTTGAGAATATATTTGCTGCAATTAATGTTTATCCCAAGCTTGGGGATCCTATGTTTAATAATGATGATATTTTTAGCCTCCCAAGTTTTGATATGCAAAGTTGTTATGATGATAGCATGCCTTCTACCTATGATGATTATATTGATGAAAGTGGGTTTGGAAGAGTGTCAACTTTAGGAAGTAATGATCCCACTATTTTGGAGGATGTTGAATCTTATAATATTTATGAAAGTGGATTTGGAGAGGTCATGACTTTATTTAGTGATGAGTCCACTATCTTGGAAGAGGTTTCAATCGATTATGATGAGAACAAAGTCGCTACTTATGATGATTATTGTGCTGAAACTTATGCTATAAAAAGTAGTGATGATTATATTTATAAAACTTGTCATGATTATGATTACCCTTTTTCTGAACATTACTCTTTTAATGTGGAAACAATTTATAGTATTCAAGTCTCTTATGATACTCCCACTATTCCGAATGAGAAGAATTTTGCTTATGTGGAGAGTAGTAAAATTTCTATACTTTTAGATCATGAAAATAATGCTTTAGGTGCTGGTTATATTGTTGAATTAATTCATGGTGCTACTGAAAACTATTATGAGGGAGGAATATATGCTTGTAGTAATTGCAATAATATCAAGTTTCCTCTCTATGTGCTTAAAATTTTGAAGTTATGCTTGTTTTACCTTCCTATGCAAGTTGATTCTTGTTCCCATAAATTGTTTGTTCACAAAATACCTATGCATAAGAAGTGGGTTATACTTAAATGTGCTATTCATATTCTTCATGATGCTCTCTTTATGTTTCAATTCTTATCTTTTATGTGAGCATAATTGAAATCATCATGCCTAGCTAGGGGCGTTAAACGATAGCGCTTGTTGGGAGGCAACCCAATTTTATTTTAGTTTCTTTCTTTTTGGTTCTGTTTAGGAATAAATAATACATATAGCTTCTGTTTAGATGTGGTTTTGTGTTTTAATTAGTGTTTGTGCCAAGTAGAACCTTTGGGAAGACTTGGGTGAAGTCTTTATGATCATGCTGTAAAAAACAGAAACTTTAGCGCTCACGAGATTAGCTTCAACTTTTTACTGGAGAGTGCTATTTAGTTGATTCTTTTTTAAGATGATTACTAGACAAATTCCTCAGGTCCACCAATTTATTTTATAATTTTTGGAGTTCCAGAAGTTTGCGTTAGTTACAGATTACTACAGACTGTTCTGTTTTTGACAGATTCTGTTTTTCGTGTGTTGTTTGCTTATTTTGATGACTCTATGGCTAGTAAAATAGTTTATAAACCATAGAGAAGTTGGAATACAGTAGGTTTAACACCAATATAAATAAATAATGAGTTCAATACAGTACCTTGAAGTGGTGTTTTGTTTTCTTTCGCTAACGGAGCTCACGAGATTTCAGTTAAGTTTTGTGTTGTGAAGTTTTCATGTTTTGGGTAAAGATTCGATGGACTATGGAATAAGGAGTGGAAAGAGCCTAAGCTTGGGGATGCCCAAGGCACCCCAAGGTAATATTCAAGGACAACCAAGAGCCTAATCTTGGGGATGCCCCGTATGGCATCCCCCCTTTCGTCTACGTTCATCGGTAACTTTACTTGGAGCTATATTCTTATTCACCACATGATATGTGTTTTGCTTGGAGCGTCATTTTATTTTCTTTATCTTTGCTTTCTGTTTGAATAAAATATCAAGATCTGAAATTATTAAATGGGAGGATCTTCACATAGTTACATAATTATTAAACTACTCATTGATCTTCACTTATATCTTTTGGAATAGTTTGTCGTTTGCTCTAGTGCTTCACTTATATCTTTTAGAGCACGGTGGTGGATTTGTTTTAAAGAAACTATTGATCTCTCATGCTTCACTTAGATTATTTTGAGAGTATTAAATAGCATGGTAATTTGCTTAAATAATCCCAATATTCTAAGCATACAAGATTTGTAAGAATTCTTATGAGTGTGTTGAATACTATGAGAAGTTTGATGCTTGACAATTGTTTTGAGATATGAAGATGGTGATATTAGAGTCATGCTAGTTGAGTAGTTGTGAATTTGAGAAATACTTGTGTTAAAGTTTGTGATTCCCATAGCATGCACGTATGGTGAACCGTTATGTAGCGACCCGACCTCAGACGGTCAAGCCTCTGTGTTATTGTGCCATCCCTGGATCAGTATGCTGGCACACACAGTACATCAATGTATATATCAAAGTGCAATCACATGTATAAATAATGTAAAACTGATATATACCTCATAATACTCAGCGGAAACAATCAAACGGGTGTGGAGTCCCATCAACGCCATCGGCAAGGTTGAGTGTAGACCGTAACCTCAGTATCGTAACTCTTACTCGTCGAGGAAATATCTGCAACATGATACGTTGCAGCCGTGTAGGTCAAGACATTGAATGTACCGCAAGATCACAACATGAGAAAACAGATGGTAAAACTATACTATATGCAATTTGGCTTTGTGGCTCAGATTCTGAGTTTTGTTTGCATAAAAGCTGATTTTATTTTACCTACATCAAAAGAATAGAATGAAGTCTGTACTATGGAGTTTCCTGTCATGACATGGCTCCGCCAACCGATGTCTCATAGCCCAAAAATTCATCATATGTTGCCCACAATTAAGTTATCAATCCGGTGTTGAGAGTTCCGAGATAGATCCAAGTCCAGATGCTCAAATTGTCCGTAACCGGGGACACGGCTAATCGATTAGGTTTAAACCCTCTGCAGAGGTTTGTACACTTTACCTGCAAGATTCGATCCCTCTCTTTACAATCTCGCACTTCGTAGTGTTTGAGAACAAGATGACCGAAACATGGTCTTCCAAAGAGTTCCTCGACCACCGTCCGGTACTCATCCCATCCTACCGTAGTTCTACATCTGCTAGTACCGCCCCAGCCAGAGTCACAACTAGGTCAACCAAGCCGAGCCCATAATGACTTGCGGTTGCATGTAAGCTTCCGGGCATGAAGTATTCTTCCGTCTCTTTGGGTCTGGGTGAAGCTTTCCGCAAGATGTCATGGCGCTTCTCCATGCATCCCGCCAACCACTGGTTTCTCCAGGTGCCCGTCAACCGTCCTTCACCCAAAGAGTGTGTATTGAATTCTTGTCTCGAGTCTTGAAGTCTTGAGGCCTTGAAGATGCAGTCCTTGCAGCTTTCATCATGGTGTTGTCGTCATTGACGTAGATCCTTCATTCTCACACCACTCCTGAAAGCACTCATACCAAACCCGTCTACTATAGCGTAGCACTAAAATAAATAACGTCCCGGCTTGGTAACAGGGTGATGGGTTCCTACCTCATGCATACTACTCAACTACAAGGATTCAATAACACTACTGAGGGGTGGTTGCAAGGATGCCACTAAATGCAATAAAAACATAGGTATGAAAGCAATGATCAAAGTGAACTTGTCTGGTAATACTTGATGAAGATAACAACGCTGTCAGAAAATGACTTGGTAGAACTAATCGTCACTCCGTTGAAAATCTATATAGTCAAACATAGCATTCACATAAGCAAACATCCTAGCAAACAATTTTAGCTTTTCGAATTAACAATCAAAACAGCAAGGAAAATCGATAATAAAACTCAAACAAAATCAAAAGAAACTTCAAATAAAACTACAAAGAAAAACTACTAACGAAGATCTATGACTTTGCTACAAACATCTAATATAGTTTTGCCGTAAGTAAAAACTTAACAACAATTAAAATACTAAACTAATAAATTAACAGAAAATAAAATGTAAAATAACTAATTTAACAGAAATTATTTTTTCCATAAAATTTTATTTGCAAAAAGAAACAAATAAAAAGCTTTTATAAAACTCTAACTATGACCTATAGAAGGTTTCATACAAAACTAAGGAAAATAAATTTTTTAAATAAAAATAAAATTTTTCCTGTTGTCTAACAGAAACACAACTAATTTTGTCAAAAGTGACAAAAGAAATAATTTAAAACTAATAAAAACAATAAAGAAAAAGCTAAAACAGAACTAATAATAAAACAGTACTGTTTTGCTAAAACCTAATTTAAATTAACCTAGAAATAAAATACTAAATACTACTGGATAAACAAAGGTCCTAGAGACCAGGAGCAAAAAGAATTAATTAAAACCTATTTTTAAACTCCCGGAATAAGCAAAACAAGCTTTAATTCAAATCTGATCTAACTCAATTTTTATAAATCCAAACATAGACAAATTATATATTTTGGAAAATACAATAAAATTGTGATCTAACGCAAAAAGAATCAGCATCTTTGGACTTCTAGATCAAAAGTTATAAGCTAACCATGAACGGAACTAAATCTGTTACGGAAATAAATCTGAAAACGAAAAAACAACAAGGGAGTTACCTGTACGTGAGGCAGAGATGGCAGGAAGGAGACGGCGATGTGGAGGCTGCTCCGGCGAGGCGAGGTCGCCGGGCGAGGTGGGGGTGGCGGAGGAGGGGTCGGCGCTTGGGAGGTTCCAGGAGAGCTCTGGTGAGCGTTCTAGGCAGGAAAAGGAGGACGGTGGCGAGGAGGCTACGGGCAGGAGGGGCGTGGTGATGGGAAAAATGGAACGAGGAGAGGGAGGGGGTTTTATAGGCGGTCTCGGGAGGCGCTGGGATGGAAAGACGAGGGAGATCGGGAAGGTGGAGATTCCTGTCTCCATGGATATGGAAAGCTTCAGTAACGTGAGGGGAAACAGAGGAAGGAGATGATCTCTTGTTGGGCTAGAATAGGAAAGTGCTTAATGGGCCAGCAGGTTTTTCCTAATAAAACGATTCCATTCCTATTTTTAAAATTAGGAAACTAAAACAATAAAAAGGAAATCAAATCAATTCGGAATAAAGAGTTTTTATATACTAAAATTATCAGAAAAATAAAATGTAGATGATGAGCATTATTCCACGGCCAAAATAAAAACTTAAAAATGTTTTTCAGAAAATCCCTAAAGGCTTTATTTCTTTTGCAAATAATTTTTAAATAAAAACTTTGGTTTTCTTGGCTCAAATATTTTCAAAAATGCCCCTGATTTTGGAGGGTCATTTTCCTCCGCTCTTTCTTGCTTGCAAGAATTTATTTTTCGGGTATTTCTCGGGAAGAAAAATAGAGAAGCAAGTGCAAATATTTGAAAGAATTAAATTGCAAAACTCCGTTCAAATTCTTTATAGTTGAAGAAGTCATGTCATCTTCTCTCATTGATTTTAATAGGATGAATTTGAATTTACCGGAGAAGGGGAAAGTCATTTTATTCCCTCTCATTCAAAAGTTTTTTGAAAAGGTTCAAATTTCACTCAAGTTTAATTCACTCAAGCAAACAAACAAACAATTCAATTAATTATATTAACATTCCAAAATTTGGGATGTTACACGTTATGTGATGAAGTCGGAGCATGATTTATTTATTGTTTGTCTTCCTTATGAGTGGCGGTCGGGGACGAGCGATGGTCTTTTCCTACCAATCTATCCCCCTAGGAGCATGCGGGCAATACTTTGCTTTGATAACTTCTAGATTTTTGCAATAAGTATATGAGTTCTTTATGACTAATGTTGAGTCCATGGATTATACGCACTTTTCTCCTTCCTTCCACCATTGCTAGCCTCTCTAATACCGCACACTTTTCGCCGGTATCATACACCCACCATATACCTTCCTCAAAACAGCCACCATACCTACCTATCATGGAATTTCCATAGCCATTCCAAGATATATTGCCATGCAACTTACCACTGTTCCGTTTATTATTACACGCTTCACCATTGTCATATTGCTTTGCATGATCATGTAGTTGACACCGTATTTGTGGCAAAGCCATCGTTCATAATTCTTTCATACATGTCACTCATGAGTCATTGCACATCCCGGTACACCGCTGGAGGCATTCATATAGAGTCATATTTTTGTTCTAAGTATCGAGTTGTAATTGTTGAGTTGTAAGAAAATAAAAGTGTGATGATCATCATTTTTTAGAGCATTGTCCCAGTGAGGAAAGGATGATGGAGACTATGATTCCCCCACAAGTCGGGATGAGACTCCGGAAGAAAAATAAAAAAAGGAAAAAAAGGAGGCCATAAAAAAAGAGAAAAGGCCCAAATAAAAAAATAAAAAAATAAAAAAATAAAAAATGAGAGAAAAAGAGAGAAGGGACAATGCTACTATCCTCTTACCACACTTGTGCTTCAAAGTAGCACCATGATCTTCATGATAGAGAGTCTCCTATGATATCACTTTCATATACTAGTGGGAATTTTTCATTATAGAACTTGACTTGTATATTCCAATGATGGGCTTCCTCAAAATGCCCTAGGTCTTCTTGAGCAAGCGAGTTGGATGCACACCCACTTAGTTTCTTTTGTTGAGCTTTCATATGCTTATAGCTCTAGTGCATCCGTTGCATGGCAATCCCTATTCACTCACATTGATATCTATTGATGGGCATCTCCATAGCCCGTTGATACGCCTAGTTGATGTGAGACTATCTTCCCCTCTTTTTGTCTTCTACACAACCACCATTCTATTCCACATATAGTGCTATATCCATGGCTCATGCTCATGTATTGCATGAAGATTGAAAAAGTTTTGAGAATGTCAAAAGTATGAAACAATTGCTTGGCTTGTCATCGGGGTTGTGCATGATTTAAATACTTTGTGTTGTGAAGATAGAGCATAGCCAGACTATATGATTTTGTAGGGATAAATTCCTTTGTCCATGTTATTTTGAGAAGACATGATTGCTTTGTTAGTATGCTTGAAGTATTATTATTTTTATGTCAATATGAACTTTTGTCTTGAATCTTTCGGATCTGAATATTCATACCACAATTAATAAGAATTACATTGAAAGTATGCCAAGTAGCACTCCGCATCAAAAATTCTTTTTTATCATTTACCTACTCGAGGGCAGTAGGAATTAAGCTTAGATGCCTGATACGTCTCCAACGTATCTATAATTTTTGATTGCTCCATGCTATATTATCTACTGTTTTGGACAATATTGGGCTTCATTATCCACTTTTATATTATTTTTGGGACTAACCTATTAACCGGAGGCCCAGCCCAGAATTGCTGTTTTTTTTGCCTATTTCAGTGTTTCGAAGAAAAGGAATATCAAACGGAGTCCAATTGACCTGAAACTCCATGAAACTTATTTTTGGACCAAAAGAAGCCCACGGAGTACCGGAGTTGCACCAGGGGAGTCCCAGGCTGCCCACGAGGGTGGGGGGCGCGCCCCCCTGCCTCGTGGACAGCCCGGAGGTCCACCGACGTACTTCTTCCGCCTATATAACTCCATATACCCTAAAAACTTTAGAGAACAGAAAAGATCGGGAGTTCCGCCGCCGCAAGCCTCTGTAGCCACCAAAAGTCAATCGGGACCCTGTTCCGGCACCCTGCCAGAGGGGGGAGCCCTCACCGGTGGCCATCTTCATCATCCCAATGCTCTCCATGATGAGGAGGGAGTAGTTCACCCTAGGGGCTGAGGGTATGTACCAGTAGCTATGTGTTTGATCTCTCTCTCTCTCTCTCCCTCGTGTTCTTGATTTGGCATGATCTTGATGTATCGCGAGCTTTGCTATTATAGTTGGATCTTATGTTTCTTCTCCCCCTCTACTCTCTTGTAATGATTGAGTTTTCCCTTTGAAGTTATCTTATCGGATTGATTCTTTAATGATTTGAGAACACTTGATGTATGTCTTGCCGTGCGTATCTGTGGTGACAATGGGATATCACGTGATTCACTTGATGTATGTCTTGGTGATCGCGGGTTTCGCCCATGAACTTATGCATAGGGGTTGGCACACGTTTTCGTCTTGATTCTCCGGTAGAAACATTGGGGCACTCTTTGAGGTTCTATGTGTTGGTTGAATAGATGAATCTAAGATTGTGTGATGCATATCGCATAATCATACCCACGGATACTTGAGGTGACATTGGAGTATCTAGGTGACATTAGGGTTTTGGTTGATTTGTGTCTTAAGGTGTTATTCTAGTACGAACTCTAGGGCTGTTTGTGACACTTATAGGAATAGCCCAATGATTGATTGGAAAGAATAACTTTGAGGTGGTTTCGTACCCTACCATAATCTCTTCGTTGTTCTCCGATATTAGTGACTTTGGAGTGACTCTTTGTTGCATGTTGAGGGATAGTTATATGATCCAACTATGCTATTATTGTTGAGAGAACTTGCACTAGTGAAAGTATGAACCCTAGGCCTTGTTTCCTAGCATTGCAATACCGTTTATGCTCACTTTTACCACTTGCTACCTTTCTGTTTTTATATTTTCAGATTACAAAAACCTATATCTACCATCCATATTGCACTTGTATCACCATCTCTTCAGAACTAGTGCACCTATACAATTTACCATTGTATTGGGTGTGTTGGGGACACGAGACTCTTTGTTATTTGGTTGCAGGGTTGCTTGAGAGAGACCATCTTCATCCTACGCCTCCCACGGATTGATAAACCTTAGGTCATCCACTTGAGGGAAATTTGCTACTCTTCCTACAAACCTCTGCACTTGGAGGCCCAACAACGTCTACAAGGAGAAGGTTGTGTAGTAGACATCAGCGATAGGTTTGTTTGTAAATGTTTGCAGCCCTTTCTTTATGAAGTTGGATGGTGTAACAATACAACCATGCGTCTCTGTTGCGACACAGGAGAGATGAAAAGAGTTGAAAGCATAGAGAGCCACCACAACGGTGAACCAAACCTGTTTTGCGGGGTGTGATGTAGTGCTTCTGGTTACCGCACAACCGAGTTTCTACTCAACACAGGCCACACCGAAATGCGTCTCGAGGATTCTAGCCGTGACACTGCAGACTCACAACCATGCTTTTGACCTTTTCCTGGCATCGTAATGTTCGTTCTCTACTTGAATAACGTGCCTTCCACAGCCACCCTACTGTGTGCGTAGCAAAGGAGCAACGCCAGCTGATAAAGTGCTTTTTCTACTACTAAATGTGTGGCACTCGTTGCATGACTTCCATGCGTTTGACATTGGCTCTTTGGTACAGAACCGTGGTTGCAGAGAGTTCTTGCCCGTGCTTTTAAGGACAGTACCTCTCAGATCGGTCATTGATTGCCCCACAAAGTAAACAGTGAGGGTTCACATCTGAATCCAATTCTATTATGTTTCTGCAGTAAACGCACGAACGTGACTCTGCCAAATTCTCAAGTATGCCTCCATGGGCTTCTCGTCCGTGCCTCTCCATCTAAACGAGTCGACGGAATCATTAGGTAAACAGACACAAGCGAACATGACTCTATATAATACCACATGATGCCTTTGTGGATTTGATGCCCGTGTCTACGACCCTTATCACTAAAATACAGAAAGTCAGAAACGCACATAACCGTGGCTACAGAGACTTGAAGCCCGTTTAGCTAATGAAATGTACGGTTTTCACAATAAATGAATGAACATGACTCTGCCTAATACTAAAGTATGCCTCTATGGGCTTCTCGTCGTGCCTCTTCCAGATCCAGCGAACACTGGTCGTAGGCGGCGCCACTACATCAATGGAGGTGAAGATGGAATGCGCTGCTCGTGGTGTGCCGCCAAGAGGTCCAGAGTGTCTCCACCGGCGACGCTGCCTTCTTGTGGTGTGCTTGTCGTCGGAGCGGAAGGAAGCGGCGACCGTGCTTCCTCTCGATTCGTGAGCATGACTCCATGTAATACCACCGACCATGCCTTTGAGCGTTTTATGCCCGTGCCCGTGACCCTTAACACTGAAACACAGACAGCCACGATCTACACGCCTTTATCGAACAATATACGTAACATCAAGAAAGAAGCGTGACACGGCTCAATAAGGAACCGTGTCCATAGGGAGTTCACATCCATTCTTTTAAATCGAAGGAAATAAACTTTTAAAAACAGGCTATCTCACATAGGTCATTCCGTGCCTCACAGAGTAAACGCAACGACCATGCCTTTGAGCGTTTTATGTCCGTGCCTGTGACCCGAAACACCGAAACAAAGAAAGGCATGAACGTCCACGCCTTCATGAGTGCACAAGACATGACTGTAGCTTGTACAAAGAACCTTGGCTGCAGAGACTTCATGTTCGTGCTATTAAAAACAGCATCTCTCGAATGGGCCATTATCTTAATGTTCACATCTGTACCCATAAACTTGGAATTAACGTGACCCAGGAAAGCAAAACTATCAAAGTTACTGACCACACGAGGTAACGCAAGACAAAATAAGAAACTTTCGATTACCTTTGCTTAGTAGCTTCGGAATCTGACGATCGTGGTCGCTGCTGTCTACTTAGTCCGGTGAGACTTCTTTTTTGGTTGCTCGGTGCGAAGTTCCCCTATCTAATTTTTCATAACGTATGATTCCAGCTTCAGCTGGTCGCACTGAAGGACGAGCTGCGCTTTGTCATTCATAAGACGTGCAATGGTGGCTTTGTTCTCCTCGTCCAACTTCGTGGCTCTCTCCAGGAGATCCTCCAGCATGTTCTGCACCTGGACAAAGTAGAAGGTGTCAGATTGATGGCAGGACGCACCCTGATCAACTTTGGAGGAAGCTCGCCACAATAATCCATGTTTCACAACTAAATCAAGTAGCGGATAGAAAGAAAAAAATGGATGAAGCGGAAGCAGAGAGAACTTACAGATGAGATAGCCTCGACAGTCGAGATCTGCTGAGTAGTGCCATCCTGCACAGCCATGGCTGAGAGTGTCAGGATAGAGAACAGCAAGAGGTGTGGATGGACTAGAGGCGGACAAAAAGTAGGAAGGGGATGTGTCTAGGGTTTCGAGATTCCGTCTGGCTTATTCACGTTTCACAACTAAATCAAGTAGCCGACGAAAAGGTAAAACGAATGAAGCGGAAGCATAGTGAACTTACGTACGAAGAACGCTTGCCATTCTTGATCTCATCTAGTGTCTGGACAAGGGGTTCCGCAATAGTCTCCTCCTAACCAGCCATGGCAGAAAGGGTCAGGATAGAGAGCAGCAAGAGGAATGGATGGCCTGGCAGCGGGCAGAGGGGGGAAGAGTGTGTGGCTAGGGTTTCGAGACTCCGTCCGGCTTAAATAGCCGGAGCTGGCCTCGGGCGACGAGCCAGAGCGGCGTCACGAGAGGAGACGCTCATCGGACCCTTGGGTTTCCGGAGCGGGGCCACGTGTCGTTCACACCCGAATAGGAGGAGACGCTCGTCGAAACATTGGGTTTCCGCAATCAATACACGAACGTGGCTCCGCGTAAAACACAAGCATGCCTCCCCCGGCATCCCGACCGTGCCTCTCCTGGTGACACAAACAGACACGAAGGTGATTCTGGATAATTACAGGTCATGCGTTTGTGGGCTTGACAACCGTGCCTATGACCTGAAACACTGACACACAGAAAGTCGTCTTCATGCGTAAAGGACCGTGACGGTACTAAACATATAAAGTCGCCTTCGTGCATTTGACTTGAAATCTTACAACAAAAACAATTGTAACAACGACAGTCCCCTGATTCTATTGGGTTTCCGTAATAAACGCACAAACGTGACTCCGGGTAAGAACAAACCATGCCTTCGTAGGCTTGACGTCTGTGCCTCTCCGACTGACCGAGTCCATCGACTCATTCAGAACACAATTAGAAAACCTCTGTGCGTGACTCTATATAATTAGAAATCCTTTGAGGGTTGTATGCCCGTTCTTGTGACCCTTGACACTGAAACACAGATAGTCACGAACGTCGACACCTTTATCAAGAAAGAAGCGTGATGCAACTCAGTACGAAACCGTGTCTGTATGGACTTCACGTCTGTGCTTTTAAATACAAGGAAATAAGCTTTTAAAATCAGCGTCTCTCATATAGGCAATAATGTGCTTCATAGAGTAAATGCCCGTGGCTGTGCGTAAGACAAAGGTTCAGTTCCGTGGGCTAGACGCCCGTGCATCTTCGTCTGATCGAGTCTCACAGGCGAGCATGACTCTGTGTAATACCATCGACCATGCGCAATAAACGCATGATTGTGACCGCCTAATACTAAAGTATGCCTCCATGGGCTGCTCGTTAGCTTCTCCGTCTGAACGAGTCGATCAATCATTCGTAACACAAACACAAGTGAACATGACTCTATTTAATACCACACGATGCCTTTGTGGATTTGACGCCCGTGGTTGTGACCCTAATGACTGAAACACTGAAACACAGAGAGTGCAAGCCCGTGCTTTTAAAAAACGTGCAACAACGGTGACATCTGCAATTATGTCCCTGCACTGTGCCTAACCGTACCTCATGTGCATAACCGTGCTTGCGATGCGTGTCCAACCGTACTTCATGTGCCTTCACGCGGTGCTTCTGTGATGCAAAGATTTCAAACACAACGGGTCACGGTTGTGTTTGCGTTTCTGTTTTACAAATGGATATAGTGCCTGGCAGTAGGTTCCCGGCGTTTCCTGTGAAAGAATTACGTCTTTACGTGCTCTTTGAAGCACGTGGAATCACGGGCGTGCTGTGTGGCATGTAGAACGATTGCACGTCATATCACTTCCACGGCCGTTGTGTGGTTCGTGGCAAACCGTGCGTTTGCCATGGTCATGCTCGTGGCGGTAGAACAGTGCGTCTCAAATCACTTTTCTACGAAGGCATGATCGTCTGTGTGTTTGCTGACAAACCGTGGTTCACTGAAACATTCAGAACACAAACGCTAGCACAAGCGAACATGACTCTATATAATACCACACGATGCCTTTGCGGATTTGACGCCCGTTGAGGGAGTCCAGGATTAGGGGGTATCCGGACAGCCGAACTGTATACGACGTCCGGACTATTGAAGCGTGAAGATACAAGACTCAAGACTTCGGCCCGTGTCCGGATGGGACTTTCCTTGGCGTGGAAGGCAAGCTTGGCGATCCGGATATTATATTTCCTTCCTTGTAACCGACTCCATGTAAACCCTAGCCCTCTCCGGTGTATATATAAACCGGAGAGGTTGGTCCTTAGTAGGCCGATCACAATTATAATCATACCATCATAGGCTAGCTCTTAGGGTTTAGCCTCTACGATCTCGCGGTAGATCTACTCTTGTACTACCCATATCATCAATATTAATCAAGCAAGAAGTAGGGTTTTACCTCCATCGAGAGGGCCCGAACCTGGGTAACCATCTGTGTCCCTTGCTTCCTGCTACCATCAGCCTTGACGCACAGATCGGGACCCCCTACCTGAGATCCGCCGGTTTTGACACCGACATTGGTGCTTTCACTGAGAGTTCCTCTGTGTCGTCGCTGTCAGGCTCGATGGCTCCTTCTATCATCATCAACGACGGTGTCCAGGGCGAGACCTTCCCCCCAGGACAGATCTTCGTGTTCGGCGGCTTCGCACTGCGGGCCAACTCGCTTGGCCATCTGGAGCAGATCGACAGCTACGCCCCTGGCCACCAGGTCAGGTTCGAAAACCTGAACTACACGGCGGACATCTGCGGAGAGTTGATCTTCGATGGATTTGGGCCTATTCGAGGAGCACCGGACAGTCTCGACGAGCATGGCTTAGACCTGCCATCGGACGAAGCTCGGGGTATCGCCCCCGTAGTATCTCCAGACCTAGATCCAAAGCAGGCTGCGCTGCCTAAGGACGGAGGGATGGACCCCGCCCCCAGGTCGCGCCCTCATCGGCGGTGGAGCCGAACACGGGTCTTACCTCTGCGGTGGCCCGCGACTCCGAACCCCCGGATTCGTATCCGGACGTTGGTTCCAGTCCGCACACTCCCGAGCCCGTCGGGCCAGGATGGGCTCCGGTAATGGAGTTCATCGCTGCGGATATCTTCCAGCACTCGCCCTTTGGCGACATCTTTGGAACTCATTAAAGTCTCTCTCTTTGTCAGGAGGCTCTTGGTCGAACTATGTCCGGCTTGAGTGGGAGGCAGGCGACGAAGGAATTTGTTGCCCACCCACCACCCACTTCATTGCCACGGTCGTTGACTTAACCGAGGTACTGAATTTCGACTCCGAAGACATCGACGGTATGGACGACGATGCAGGAGAAGAACATGAACCACCGCTCACTGGGCGGTGGACAGCCACCTCCTCTTATGATATATATACGGTGGACACTCCGAAGGAGACAAATAGCGATGAGGGAACGGAGGATAAAACCTCAGGGAAAAAAACCAAAGAATGGGCGTCGTCGGCGCCACTCCAAGCCCCGCCACACTAATACCGGCCCAGGAGACGAAAACAATCCGAATGGTGCCGAAGAAGAATACAACCCTGATCAGCCCGCTTTCGAGCAGGCCGAACAGGAGGATGAGCAGGTCAGCCCAGAAGAACAGGCGACGGACGAATACCCGGAGGAGGACAGCTACATGCCCCCCTCCGAAGACGAGATTAGCCTCGGCGATGACGAGTTCGGCGTGCCTGAGGATCCCGTAGAGCAGGAGCGCTTCAAGCGTCAGCTTATAGCCACTGCGAGGAGCCTGAAAAAGAAATAGCAGCAACTCCAAGGTGATCAAGATCTGCTCACAGATAGATGGACGGAAGTCCTGGCAGCCGAGGAATACGGACTCGAGCACCATATGGCTGACCAGCCACCTCGTGGCCGGGATAAAATGGCATTCCAGTCCGCATGCCAGCCAACACCCCCACGCCAACATACTATGACCCGGGGCAACAAAACGGGACAGCCAAGATCTATCTATGGATCGCGGGGGCGCGCCTCGGTACGCGACGGGGACCGTCACGCCGGACACATCTTCAACAAGTCCGGCCGGGCCGAATATAGCCACCCAGAGCAATTTGACCTGCGTAGCCACATAGCCGACGCACCAGGCACCGCGCACCCTCGCTTCATCGGCGAAGTAATGGATCATGAATTCCCAGAAGGATTCAAACCCATAAACATCGAATCATACGATGGCACAACAGACCCCGTAGTATGGATCGAAGATTTTCTTCTCCACATTCACATGGCCCGCGGAGACGATCTGCACGCCATCAAGTACCTTCCCCTTAAGCTCAAAGGACCAGCCCAAAGATCGGCTAAACAGCCTGCCAAAGAACTCCATTGGCAGCTGGGAAAACCTGGAAGACGCATTCCTCGACAACTTCCAGGGCACATATGTGCGACCACCTGACGCCGACGACTTGAGCCACATCACTCAACAACCCGGAGAGTCAGCCAGGAAATTCTGGACTCGGTTCCTAACTAAGAAGAACCAAATAGGTGACTGTCCGGACGCCGAAGCCCTGGCGGCTTTCAAGCATAATATCCGTGATGAGTGGCTCGCTCGACACCTCGGCCAGGAAAAACCCAAGTCCATGGCATCTCTCACAACACTAATGACCCGCTTTTTCGCGGGCGAGGACAGTTGGTTGGCCCGCAGCAGCACTACGCCATAGCCTGGCAATTCGGATGGCCGCGACAATAACGGCAAGCCATGGCGTAATGTACATAAGCGACGTAACAACGGCGACATCATCAAGACACGGCTACCAACGCCGGATTCAGTGGATCCAAGCCCGGTCAGCGGAAGAAGCCGTTTAAAAGAAATAATTAGGGACCGTCCAGTCTGGACCGCATATTGGAGCGCTCGTGCCAAATTCATGGCACCCCGGACAAGCCAGCCAACCACACCAATAGAGATTGCTGGGTATTCAAACAGGCCGACAAGATAAACACCGAAGACAAGGACAAGGGGCTGCACAGCGATGATGACGAGGAGCCTCGACGTCCGAACACGGGGGACAGAAGAAATTTCCCCCCCAGGTGAAAACGGTCAACATGGTCTATGCCACGCATATCCCCAAGCGGGAATGGAAGCGGGCACTAAGGGACGTCTATGCGATGGAGCTAGTCGCCCCCAAATTCAACCCATGGTCAGCTTGTCCGATCACCATTGATCATAGGGACCACACTACTAGCATACGTCACGGCGGCTCGGCCGCATTGGTCCTAGACCCAATCATTGACGGATTCCACCTCACGCGCGTCCTTATGGACGGTGGCAGTAGCCTGAACCTGCTTTACCAGGACACAGTGCGCAAAATGGGCATTGACCCTTCAAGGATCAAGCCCACTAAAACCACCTTTAAAGGTGTAATTCCGGGAGTAGAGGCCCGCTGTACGGGCTCTATAACATTGGAAGTGGTCTTCGGATCTCCGGATAACTTTCGATGCGAAGAGTTAATCTTCGATATCGTCCCCTTCCGCAGTGGTTACCATGCACTACTCGGATGAACTGTATTCGCCAGATTCAATGCGGTACCACACTACGCATATCTCAAGCTCAAGATGCCAGGACCACGCGGGGTCATAACGGTAAATGGAAATATGGACCGCTCCCTACAAACAGAAGAACACACTGCAGCCCTTGCGGCGGAAGTACAATGCGGCCTTCTCCAACAAACCAATCCGGCTACAACAACTTCGAGCACAGTCAAGCGAGTCCGGAGCACCCCGCAACAGGACCATCAGGCACGCCAAGAGCACAACAAGCAGTCTGGCCTCCGCTTAAGCCCCATCAAAGCAGCATTCGTGCCACGTGCACACCATTACGCACTTAAAATACCATGGGCATAGGTAGAGACGCATCAATGACTCAGTCAATAGTGCGGGTAACCGCCAAATACTTTCATACTCTTTCCCTCTTACCTTTCAGGACACCGCGTTGGCGCAGCATCCTCAAAAGAGGCGAATTGCCGGACTTATAGGGAAGAGACATCCAAGGAGGCAATAGACGTTGTGCACAGAAGGAAACACCCAGGTGGATTCTATTTACGATCATTATACCTGCTTTATCTATCTGAACACAGCCTGCCCCTGGATAAGACATGTCAAATAGTCCTATTTTATCTCTGCTTAACGCATCCATTGTAAACGTATGCTTAAACGTATTTTTCGTCAATGGGATATTATATATAGCGTCAGTTTATTATTCTTATTTGAGCATTTTTTTCTCCTATAAATGTTTATTTGATATTGCATCCGTACACTTTGGTGCGGCCGGTTTTCCAGGGGCTTCTCATGGCGTCCCGTAATATGGCAAATAAAGTCCGAACACTTTCAATAGTGCGGCACCCCAAACTTATAGCACTATATGCATCAGCTCCAAATCATGTCTTGGGTCTACAGTTGGGATAGCCTGGCTCCCTTGTTTTGGTGCCTTACGTTCCGTTATATCGGCTAAGGTAGCGCAGGGAGAACTACTGCGGTTGTGTCCCGGTTCTTCCGGACGAGCACCTCAGTAGAGAAAGCCGAAACTGACCGGCATGATGTGGCGAGAGCTGGTCGCTGTTTGAGAGGTTTTAAAATCCTTAAAGATTTTCCGCTTTAGGCGATAAATCGGCTTTGTCCGATCTAGGCGTTTATAGCGCCCCAATTCGGCCTTCCGGATTCTAGGGGTTTCGCTAAAATTTAAAATTGTAGACTTCTATGGCTAAGTGAAAGTTATAAAACCGCATAGTCCGATTGCCTTGTTCGCTGTGCCGGACACCTCCTTAAGGGACCAAACATTTGGGTAAAGAGTGTTCGGGTTTTCCACGAACACCCAAGTGCTAGTCACGTGGGGGCGGAAGCCGACGTCTGGCCTACTTTCAAGATTTTATAAACAGCCGCACAGAAGGTAATATTTTAAATAACAAAAGCGCTACATAGCGCAAGTAACTTCGTCCTTAATTACAAACATGACAGAAGTGAATTCATTCCAATATGGCGTCCTTGGTACACTCATTGGCAACGAGACAAGCACCCTTCATCACGCCATCGTAGTACATTTCGGGATGGCGATGCGTTTTACCCTCCGACGGCCCGTCCTTGACCAGCTTCTCCGCTTCCAGCTTGCCCCAATGCACCTTGACGCGGGCAAAAGCTCGGCGGGCACCTTCGATGCAAACAGATCGCTTGATCACTTCAAGCCGCGGGCAGGCACCCACCATCTGCTTGATCAGGCCAAAGTAGCTACTGGACAGGAGCTCACCAGGCCACATCCGGACTATGAAGTCCTTCATAGCCAGTTCGGCCGCTCTGTGGAGTTCGATCAACTGCTTCAGTTGGTAACTCAGAGGCATCGGATGATTGGCCCCATCATATTGGGACCAGAACAGCTTCTCCGTTGAGCTCCCCTCCTGGGCACGGTAGAACTCCGCAGCATCTAAGACGTTGCGCGATAGATCTGCAAATGCCCCTGGAGAGCTCCGTATTCGAGTAAGTAAAAGAAACGCCTCCTCCACATGTTTGCTTTGCATAAAGAATTTCTTACCCGCTGCTATCTTTTTGGCCTCCTTGATCAACTGCTGTGCTTTCTCGGCTTCAGCCTTGGCATCTTTCAAATTCACAAGGGCCTTCGCAAGCTCGGCCTCCTTCATCTTCAGATTATGCTCCACGGACTCGCACTTCTTGCCGAGGTCCTGGAGCTCCTGCTGTACCTCACCCACTCTAGCACTTTGCTTTTCGTGCTCCTTACACTCCGAGGCCGCCTTGTCTTCGGCCTCGGACAGCGCCTTCTTCAGGGACGCCAATTCGGTGGTGGCCCCTGTTGTCGGATTTCGGGTTCAGGCAGACCCTCTAGGTTCGAACTCTGGGGTGCACGCGGAGATCGCACCTCCAACCTACCTACGTCTCTTCGCCTTGCAAGGATCTAAACTACACAAAGAACAACACAAGGGACACGAGGTTTATATCGTTCGTGCCACCATTGTGGTGTAATACCCTACTCCAGTTTGTGGTGTGGTGGATTGCCTCAGGGGCTGATGATGAACAATACAAAGGGAGAACATCCTCGCGAGGGGCTATTCTTGAGCTGGTGTGATGAATTGCTTGGGTGAGTTTGATCGCCTCTCTCTCTCTCTACTAGGGCTCTATCTGATGGGTCTCTTCCAGATTCATCCCCCTGCCTTGGTGGTGGCTAGTCCTATTTATAGATTGAGGCCCTGGGCCTCTTCCCAAATGTTGAGCGGGAAGGGCGCCAACAATTGGCCATTTTGAAGGGGAACATCTAGTACACTTATCCTGACTAAAGTTGGTCCTCGCCTGCCAAAGACTCTGACGGTGACACCGGCTTGGGCTCCACGATGACCTCCTTCCCGCTGCTCATTGGTCTTGGTCTTGTTGCACCGAAATGGTTGCCTTTGCCTGATGCCTTGGCCTGCGCTTGCCCCCTTTGCACCAAAGAGGAAACAAGGACTCTGCACAGCCCGGCGCCCGCCTGGCGCCCTCGGTCATCATGGCTTGCGTTATGGGCACTTCGTGAGGTACCCTGCCTTGATCTCTCCGCCTCCTCGCGAGCCAGCCTGACGAGGCCGTGCCTGAGGAAGCTTTCTGTTGTCCGCCCCGCGAGGCTTGGCCACTCGCGAGGGTCTTGAGCTTGTGTTGATGAAGACGGGCCGTACTGGGCCACCCCTTGAGCCACGCCGCAGGCCGCAGGCAGGCAAGTCTGGGTACCCCCGTTCCCAGAACGCCAACAGTAGCCACCAGGCCCAAGGCGCGCCTGGACTTGGCTTAGCAGAGAAGCGAAGGGGCAAGTGCGAAGCGCCGCGGGCCCCAACAGCCTACGGCCTTGGGCGCCGCGTGGCGGTTGATTGGACATGGCATCTCTGCTTCCCCACGACGCCTCGACAACTGCACGAATTGACAAGTCCCTGCATGCAAAGTAGGTCATGATTACCTGTGATCGTGGAGGTCGACGGTTGGCCTCCCCCGGCTATATGTACGGAATGGCGCGAGCCCTTCCAGTCCATCTATTCTTGCTTCTCCTTCTTCTCCATCCTTGCCCTTGCTCCATGTTGCGAGAATGGCTCCGATCCGCCGGTTCTCCGCAGAAGAGAAAGGAAAGGCCCCCCGAGAGGGTCCCGACCCGCTTCCGCTGAAGAAACGGCTAGTCCTCTGCCGCCGAGATGAGGGCGCCCGGCAGGAGGTGTCGAGGCCATGGTACGAGCGGCCGCCTCCTGGGTTCCCGCTGCCCTTGTACGCCGGCATTGAGGGCCCTGAAGGAGTTGACGCCAAGTGCCACAGACGACGCCGTCGTCGGTGTCGGCGGGTCACGACGGTGCGCGTTGTTCCTCCCGGAGTCCATGCCGAGGGCTCCTCCCGAGAGCTTGTGCTCCATGCCGCCATGCCTCCTCAGTCTTGGATTCGCCTTCCTCCCTCCTTCGCCTTCGTGATTCCGCAGAGGGGCTCTCTGGAGCTCTGGTTGCAGCATGCCGGCTGCAGCACCCCTGCGACCGGACGGAGGTTGCGGTCGTCGCTCCGGGCAAGGTCTTCATGACCCGAGGCTAGGGCGAGATCGCCCGGGTCTGCCGGACGAGGGGCGCCCTCGTGATCCACCTGGAGTATGATGGCGCTTCCTTGATGTTCTTCAAGGTCTTCGACGCGGAAGGACGCCAGCTGGAGTGCTGCCCTGAGAGAGGCGGCCGGGGCCCTGCCGTGGCGAGGACTAGGCTCGCCGATAGCTCCCCCAGCAGTTCCTCAGGCAGCGAAGGCATCGGAGGATCCAGCGACTCCGCCGAGCTCTTCGCGACTCCGGAGACAAGCGACGACAGCTATGAGCCTCCGAGCTTGCATCGCGCTCGGAGCCGGGCGGGCGCGTCAGGCTTCCAGCGCCGGTGAACTGGATGGGGTTGGCGCCGGTGCCTGGCGGCCCACTGTTGATGATGGCGTCTCTTGCGGAGACGCGCGTAGTAGGTGCTCCTTAGGATTCACACCTTTTATTTCCTGCAAAGAATCGAAGTAGCACCCCGCGGGGGTATGTAAGGCGCTGGCCATGTTTTTGTGAATATTGTGTCCTTATGATGAATCGGTGCGAGATGCTTGTTCTGTCCCAGCTCATCTCCCTCTTTCTTTCCTCACGAGGGCTTGGTGCTCTTGTCGGATTTCGGGTTCCGGCAGACCCTCTAGGTTCGAACTCTGGGGGGCGCGCGGAGATCTCGCCTCCTACCTACCTGCTCCTCATCGCCTCGCTAGGGTCTAAACTACCAAAAGAACAACACAAGAGACGCAAGGTTTATACTGGTTCGGGCCACCATTGTGGTGTAACACCCTACTCCAGTGTGTGGTGTGGTGGATTGCCCTGGCCGATGAAGAATAAGACAAGGAAGAACAGCCTCGCGAGGGTGAGGTGTTCTTGTGGCTAGGCTCTCGATCGGAGTGGATCAAGCTAAGATGAGGCGAGATGTCTGGATCTCTCTCAGATGCCCAATCTCCCCTCACCCCTCGTGGGTGGCTAGTCCTATTTATAGGCAAAGGCCCAGGGCCTCTTCCAAAATATTGAGTAGGAAGGGCGCCAACAATTGGCCATTTTGAAGGGGAAGATCTAGTACACTTATCCTGACTAAAGTTGGTCCTCGCCTGTCAAAGGCTCTGGTGGTGACGCCGGCTTGGGATCCACGATGACTTCCTTCCTGCCGTTGCGACGGTCTTGGTCTTGTTGCACCGAAACGGGTGCCTTTGCTTGATACTCTCGCCTGCGCTTGCCCCCTTTGCACCAAAGAGGAAATGAGGACATCACATGTTCGGGCGCTCACCGGGCGCCCTTGGTCGTCATGGCTTGCGTCATGGGCACCTCATGAGGTACCCCACCTTGATCTCTCCGCCTCCTCATGAGCCAGCCTGACGAGGCCGCGCCTGAGGAAGCTTCCCGCCGTCCGCCCCGCGAGGCTTGGCCCCTCGCGAGGGTCTTGAGCTTGTGCTAATGAAGATGGGCCGTACTGGACCACCCCTTGAGTCACGCCACAGTCAAGGCAGCAAGTCTGGTACCCCATTCCCGTAACGCCGACAAGAGGCCCAGGCCCAAAGGCGCGCCTGGACTTGGCTGAACAGAGAAGCGAAGGGGCAAGTGCGAAGCGCCGCGGGCCCTAAAAGCCTTAGCAACTGCGCGAATCGACAAAGGAGCAACATCTGTCTAGGCTTTGCTTCCCTTGCCTCCTCGGGTCATTTCCCAGATCTGAAAGTGCAACTATCCCTAGGTGGTTTTGGTAATTCATAACAACATATAGCTCGTTGAGCTAATGCTATTCCAAGACTATTGTTTCAGGAAAGCTCAATGAATGGCATGGCATGGATGATGAAAGTGGGTCCCTCAAAATACTAAGGACAAAGGATTGGCTCAAGCTCAAAAGCTCAAGACTCTTCATTTTACATTTTAGTGATCCAAGATCACATTGAGTCTATAGGAAAAGACAATACTATCAAGAAGGGATGAGGTGTTGCTTAATGAGCCTCTTGCTTCATGTGCTTAGTGATATGCTCCAAAACCCTCATCTACTTTCCCACATCCACAAATGACCTAAACCTAAAGCCAAAATCGGTCACACCGATTCTTTCTATCCGGCGCCACCGATTCCAAAAGTCATAGCCACTGCCACAAACCCTAAGCAAATCGGTCTTACCGATAGGGATCTCGGTCTCACCGAGATGGGGTTGCAATCTATCTGTTTCCCTTTGTAACGTTTCGGTATAACCTAAGTGAGCGATCAGTCCCACCGAGATTGCAATGTAAACTCTCTGTTTCCTTTTTATAACATTTCGGTCTCACCGAAAAGAGCAAATCGGTTCCACCGAGTTTACCTGACCAACTCTCTGGAAAGCTTATTACCAAATCGGTCTCACCGAGTTTGTGTAATCGGTCTCACCAAGATTACGTTATGCCCTAACCCTAACCGAATCGGCCTCACCGAGATGCATGTCAGTCCCACCGAAAATCACTAACGGTCACTAGGTTTACTAAATCGGTCCGACCGAGTTTGGTAAATTGTGTGTAACGGTTAGATTTTGTGTGGAGGATATATATACCCCTCCACCTCCTCTTCATTCGTGGAGAGAGCCATCAGAACGAACCTACACTTCCAACTTAACATTTCTGAGAGAGAACCACCTACTCATGTGTTGAGGCCAAGATATTCCATTCCTACCATATGAATCTTGATCTCTAGCCTTCCCCAAGTTGCTTTCCACTCAAACCCTCTTTCCACCAGATCCAAAACCTATGAGAGAGAGTTGAGTGTTGGGGAGACTATCATTTGAAGCACAAGAGCAAGGAGTTCATCATCAACGCACCATTTGTTACTTCTTGGAGAGTGGTGTCTCCTAGATTGGCTAGGTGTCACTTGGGAGCCTCCGACAAGATTGTGGAGTTGAACCAAGGAGTTTGTAAGGGCAAGGAGATCGCCTACTTCATGAAGATCTACCACTAGTGAGGCAAGTCCTTCGTGGGCGACCGCCACGGTGGGATAGACAAGGTTGCTTCTTCGTGGACCCTTCGTGGGTGGAGCCCTCCGTGGACTCACGCAGCCGTTACCCTTCGTGGGTTGAAGTCTCCATCAACATGGATGTACGATAGCACCACCTATCGAAACCACGCCAAAAACATCCGTGTCTCCAATTGCGTTTGAATCCTCCAAACCCTTCCCTTTACTTTCTTGCACGTTGCATGCTTTAATTTCCGCTGCCTATACACTCTTTGCATGCTTGCTTGAATTGTGTGATGATTGCTTGACTTGTCCTAAAATAGCTAAAATCTGCCAAACTCTAAAATTGGGAAAAGGTTAAGTTTTTATTGGTCAAGTAGTCTAATCACCCCCTCTAGACATACTTCAAGGTACTACAATTGGTATCAGTTCTTTGGTCTCCATTTTCTTTGATTTCCATAGCTTTTGGTGGTCATAGCCTTGGTTTCACAACCTAGGAGAGTATGGCGTCTAGCGAGGGAAATTATCACTGTAGAGGTCCTTACTTTGATGGTACTAATTTTGCTAGTTGGAAGCATAAGATGAAAATGCATATTCTTGGACATAACCCCGCCATTTGGGCAATTATTTTTATTGGGTTGCAAGGTGAATTCTTCGATGGGAGAGAACCGAACCGTGAAGCTAATGCAGAAGAATTGAAGATGCTGCAATACAACGCTCAAGCATGTGACATCATCTTCAACGGATTGTGCCCCGAAGAATTCAACAAAATCAGCCGTCTTGAGAATGCAAAGGAAATTTGGGATACTTTGGTTGATATGCATGAAGGTACCGAGTTCGTCAAGGAATCCAAGTTGGATGTGCTCCAAAGTCAGCTTGACAAGTTCAAAATGAAGGATGGTGAAGGTGTCGCTGAAATGTACTCTAGGGTTGCTCTTATCACAAATGAGATTGCCGGCTTAGGGAGTGAAGAGATGACCGACAAATTCATCATCAAGAAAATCCTAAGAGCATTGGATGGAAAGTATGATACCGTGTGCACATTGATCCAATGATGCCAAACTACAAAGATCTCAAGCCAACGGAAGTCATTGGAAGGATTGTTGCTCATGAGATGTCACTCAAGGATAAGGAGGAACTTCACAACAAGTCAAGTGGTGCTTACAAAGCCTCAAGTGAAGCCCCCACATCAACAAGTGAGAAACCAACCTTCAATTAAGAATTGAGCTTAATGGTGAAGAACTTCAACAAATTCTACAAAAGTAGAAGCAAAGAAAGAAGCTCCAAGTCAAGGTCTTACAATGACAAGAGATCTTCTAGTCGAGAGCGCAATTGCTACAATTGTGGGAGACCCGGACACTACTCCAATGAGTGTACGGCACCCTTCAAAATAAGAGAAGATTCTCCAAGAAGAAGGAGCAAAAGAGAATAATCACCACCAAGAGAGAGGAGGAGTAGAGATGATCGTTATGAACGAAGACCCTCACGGAGAAGTAAGGATTCGAAAAGAAAGGACAAGTCATCAAGGAGCTACACAAAACGAAGACATCAAGCTCATGTTGGTGAATGGGTTTCCGGCTCCGACTCCAACAATCACTCCGAGAGAAGCTATCACTCCGACTCCGAATATACTCAAGATGAAGGTGTTGCCGGTCTAGCACTTGTGTCAACCAACTCCTACGACATATTTAACTCACCAAATGAAGGTATTGGAAGATTCTTCATGGCCAAAGGTTCAAAGGTAACACATCCCGAGTATGTTGATTTTAATAGTGATGAAGATGACTTGCTTGTGGATGATGATTTACTTGTTGACGACTCTAGTGATGAATACTATGATGAAACGTCAATTAATCATGCTAATCAAACGAATGACAATGATAAGGAGAAAATTGAGCTTCTAACTAAAGAAGTAAACACTCTTAAGTTGGCTCATGAAACTATCTTCGAAAATCATCGAGAACTTTTAAGGGCTCATGAGAAGTTACGCTTTGAAAAGCTCAATCTTGAGCAAGAGCATGAGTTCTTAAAGGCAATCAATGATGATCTCCACAAGAAAAGTTCTTCTTACATTGTCAAGCGTTTACTTTTATCTACTTACATGCCTCAAGTCAAGTCTAGTAACAAGTACAAGAAAGATACTTCCTCTAGTAGTAACAATAATAATGTCAAATCCAATGTTGTTGCTTCTAGTAGTTCTCTTGATTCCACTAATGATTCTCTTAGCCAAGTTACACTTGAGCAAGAAAATAGTTTATTGAAGGGAATTATAGAGAAAGGTGTTTACAAGAGCCATGCCAGAGTAAGCAATTGAGGAAATTGTACGCAAGCAAGGAAGGCACCGGAAGAATCAAGGTGTTGGTTTTGAACGAAAGTTCAACACCAATGGAGTTGAGTGGGAAGAAGATCAATACCCCAAGACAAAATTTGTTCCTCAACAAGAGAAGTATGATCCTACTTCCTTCAAGGGGACACAAGCTCAAGATGATCTTCCACCACAAGAACAAAAGAACAAATGCAAGGACAAGCTTCAAGAAGAGATTGATGCATTTGAAGAAGCACCTAAAGCCTTGTTCAAGTGGGTTCCCAAGACTACGTCAAGTTCTACTTCATCAAGTACAACTACAACTCCAAGGATTCCCATCAAGATGATGTGGATCCCGAAGAAGAAGAACTAGAGAGTTCTTGAAGGTGACTCCGCCAACATTCTTCACTCATATCATTTTGGCAAGAACAAGTGCAATCAACTTTCACATCTTGCACTAGTTCAAGGAGTCACAAACCCTCATGTTGGTAAGGCAAGGGACAAGGTAACCTAATGTTTTCATGGACATCATCTTGTGTGTGCATCACTCTATGTCTATGGATATTCTTGTTTGTTCCTTGTGGGACTAACCCATGTAGGCAAGTTGAGAGTGCAACTCACTCCAAAGGATTGCTCCAAATGATCTACATCAACATTCAGCATCTACATCTTCAACACCTACATGAAGTCATCATCGACAAAACCCAAGGTTAGTTCATCCCTCTAAGGGGGGATCTCACATCTAGGGGAGCTTAACTCTAAGAATTGAGTCAAAGCAACTCTAATGGTGTGAACACATTAATGCATTATGTAAAAGTGGTAACCCCACGAAGCTTAAACGATGAGTATGACCTATGATCAAATGTTCTCATTTAACTCCTAAGTCAATATACTCATATATAGATGACCTAGTCATCGCCAATTGCTTGATAGATGCTAAAATTGGTTGTGCATGCTTTGCCACATATTTCAATTGCCATCTTATTGTGTGAGCATGTTGGTGCATATTTTACTCATTCAAGGACATCCACTTGTTGTTTTGTTTGTTTGGATTCTTTTCTTTGTGCCAAGTGGATGGACGAGAATGCCTAAGAACCTTCTTTAGCTATCTATGCTTTTCTCGTCTCAAACTCTATTCATGCTACATCACAAAATTTGATCAAGTCGATTCGAACCACTGTGTGAGGAGCACTTGAGTCCCCGATTCGTCATAGACTTAAACTTCCAAAACCTCTTAGTGATTCTCGGTCTGACCGATCCTTCTATTTCGGTCCTACCGAGATCATCAAGTTGATCTGAGTTTTCAATCTCGGTGCAACCGATTTGAACTTTTCGGACTCATCAATTTGTTGTAACTGAACACAGTTATGCATCTCGGTGCCACCGAGTTGTTCCACTCGGTCACACCGATAGGGTCGAGCTATATATATAGCCACGGGCAAAATTTTGGAAATTTCTCCGAAACCCTTCGCCCGCGCAACATCTCGCTCTGCCATCGTGGTCTCCGGATCGTCCTCGTCTCCAGCAGCCTCCTGTCGCTGGTCTCCGCCGCCGTCAACGGATTTCGTCCCCGTCGTTGCCGCCGTAGCAAGTCCACCGCCAAGTTAGGGTATGGACTTAATCCTTGTGCTATCCATGTCTGATTCCTGGCACATTTTTTCATTTTGATTCTTGCCACGATTGAAACTCTTCTATCCAGCCAAAGTAGTTCATAGATTAGATGTGATTCAAATTTTTAGGGTTAGGTTTCCTCCGAAACCATCTCGGACCCACCGAGTTGAAAAACTCGGTCTCACCGATTTGGCTTATGCCATTGCACTCGTGACTCTCGGTCCGACCGAGAATTACTAATCGGTGCAACCGATTTGAGGATTCTGTGAAACCCTAGCAGTCACGGTACCATCTATCGAAACTCGGTCCAACCGAGATCATCGATTTAGGTTCCAAAACTGCTTCGGTATCATCGAGTTTGAAAATCTGTGGATCCGAAATGCTTTCAGGGAAAACTAAGACTGAACTTTTGAGTCATTCTTTTGCAAAACCTCTGCATTTTGTGATGCTCATCTTTTCTATCTCATCTATAACTCTTCACGGGGTCAAGAATCAGCTTTTTGGCGGTGTCTCGATCAAAGTGACAAATGTAACAGGTCAAGAGCAGATGGACTTGAGTGAGGGCACTAGTCCCTCAACTTCAGATGAAGGGAGCGAAGTACTCCTAGCAATTTGCCTAAGGCTGCAACTAGGCAAAGGAGGAAAAGAACTTCAGATTCAGAGGATGAAGATTACAAAGTCGAGGAAGATGAGGCTACTTCCAAGAAAGAGGTGCTCAAGAAGGAATTTGGCTCAAGAAAGAATACAAAGCCGAACATGAAGACCAAAAGGCCTGCAGGAAGACAACCAATATCCAAGGCCAGAGCATCAACTCAACTGCCTAAAAGGCCTGATCCCAAAGAGCCAGCTGATGAAGGAAAGAAGAGGAAGGAAAGGGTCAAGAAGACCATGGCCAAAATTGTTGGTCAACCTTCCATGATGGAAGAGGAAGAGCTTGCTGCACCAGCTCAAAGGCAGCTAAGCTTATGGGAGATGCAATCAGATCGGGGCTGCAACATCCAAGCCCAAGGAAACACCCAAAGCTGCCTCCAAGGCCAAGCAAGTTCAAAGAGGAATACTAGGAGTATTCCAGCCTTTGAGAAGAACAAGGCCCCAAAGGCCCAATGTTGCTCAAGATTCGTAAGAAGAAGGACAGGTTCTAAGAAAGCTCAAGCCCAAGATACTGAGACCACAATGATGCCCATCCTGTGGCTGAGGACATGAGAATCGTGAAGGATTCGTGGCTGAGGCTGTGGAGAATGGAAGATCCATATGCTTCAAGAAGAAGAACTGTTGTTGACTACGTGTTCCACACAAAGGAACAACAGGACTTCTATGAAACAATTCTGTTGGACAAGAAGCCCATAGTCCGTGACATGAGGTGGGTTGACTGAAATTCATCAAGGAAAATGAACAACACTATCCTCGAGTGCAAGACAGCTTTGTTGCTTGTGGAGATGCAGATTTTGTTGGATGAAGTTCACCAACTGGAATGATGAGCTTATCATGCGCTTCTACTCCACACACTTTTACCCAGATGGAAGAATAGTTTGATGTCCAAGGTACAAGGTACCAGTCCACTATTGAAGAATGGGCAAGTCTGATCAATGCCCCCAAGGAGAATGAGGATGACCTAGACATTTATGCAAAGAAGAAGTTGGGTCACAATTCAATGGCTCACATGTACAAGGAAATTCCAGACAAGGCATTAGAGACTCACAAGTTTGGATCAGTTCACTTTCTTACATCAGGGTTGCCAACCATAAATTGGATTCTTAGGCACACTTTGTTGCCCAAGTCTGGTGACCATAACATGATCAGAGGGCATGCCATCAACATGTTGCATGTGTTTGATGTGCCACAGAAGTTCAAAGTCATGAGCCTGATCATTAAAACAATCAAGAGGACTGCAGCAGATCAGAAGAGGAGCTGTTGATATGCACCTCATATTCAAGAATTGATAAACTCAGAGATGGGCACATGAAATTATCAGTTGGATAAGGAACACTTTACACTTTATCCATACTTTGAGGATAATGAGGTTGTCATGAATGAAGATGATCCACAATCAGTTCAAGCTCAGGAGAAGAAGGAGAAGGCAAAGAGGGAGAAGGCTGCCAAGATGCCAACTCAAGAGGAGGCATCTGAATATTTCTTGAAAACCAAACAGGAGCAGCTTGGTTACTTGATAGCATCATCTATGAGGATTGAGAAGGGGTTGGCCACCCTAACTCAAAACCAGGAGAGCCTGGAAAGAATCATGGAACAAAAATTCTATGATCTAGATGTCAAGGTAACTGAGATTCAGTCAGTTGTGGAGCAGCTGCAGGATGACATGCAGGAGAGGAAGGGCAAGACTACCACCAATGTGTTTGCCAGAGTGCCCAGAGCCCAGAGCCCACAGGTCAGTTGCAGTGCCAGTGACAGACACTAGAGCAACAACTTCAGCACCAGCCACTTCCCCTACAGTTCCACTGCAACCAGCTCCAGCACCAACTCCTCCAGCTCCATCCACTTCAACTGAAGCCTTCATCCAAGGAGCCATCTCTACACCACCACCAGAAGATCAAGCCTGAGAGTCGATCTAGCACTATGCATTTTCTATGAACTTTTTGGTAACTTGTTGCCAAAGGGGGAGAAAAATGTATAGATCATAGGCTTCGAGAGAGAGAGTGTTGCTTTTGTTCTCTCTTGCTTTATTTGGTGGTTTTTCAATCTTTGTTTGCTTTTGGTTGAGATACTATGCTTGTGATACATTGATGATCATGTGTTTGATCATAAGCTACACTTATGCATGCTTGATATTATCCTATCTATCTTATGTGATCACTCACTATGCTTGGTGATGAGTGCATGTATTCATTGTTTATTATTTTGAGCGCTCCACCAAGATGTATGTGACATGGAAGAGTAACCCATGAGCCTAATTCATTGTGCATTTGCAGTCCAAAGAAAATCTAAAACTATGCACAAATTTAGGGGGTGCTCTTGCTTATCACATACTTCTCAAAGCGACGATGTTATTTAAATTTTATTATCATTTATCAAAGCTTTGATCTATATGTTGTCATCAATTACCAAAAAGGGGGAGATTGAAAGTGCAACTATCCCTAGGTGGTTTTGGTAATTCATAACAACATATAGCTCATTGAGCTAATGCTATTCCAAGACTATTGTTTCAGGAAAGCTCAATGAATGGGATGGCGTGGATGATGAAAGTGGATCCCTCAAAATACTAAGGACAAAGGATTGGCTCAAGCTCAAAAGCTCAAGACTCTTCATTTTACATTTTAGTGATCCAAGATCACATTGAGTCTATAGGAAAAGCCAATAGTATCAAGAAGGGATGAGGTGTTGCTTAATGAGCCTCTTGCTTCATGTGCTTAGTGATATGCTCCAAAACCCTCATCTACTTTCCCACATCCACAAATGACCTAAACCTAAAGCCAAAATCGGTCACACCGATTCTTTCTATCCGGCGCCACCGATTCCAAAAGTCATAGCCACTGCCACAAACCCTAAGCAAATAGGTCTTACCGATAGGGATCTCGCCTCACCGAGATGGGGTTGCAATCTCTGTTTCCCTTTGTAACGCTTCGGTCTAACCGGCGTGAGCGATCGGTCCCACCGAGATTGCAATGTAAACTCTCTGTTTCCTTTTTGTAACATTTCGATCTCACCGAAAGAGCAAATCGGTCCCACCGAAGTTTACTCGACCAACTCTCTGGAAAGCTTATTACCAAATCGGTCTCACCGAGTTTGTGTAATCGGTCTCACCGAGATTACGTTATGCCCTAACCCTAACCGAATCGGCCTCACCGAGATGCATGTCATTCCACCGAAAATCACTAACGGTCACTAGGTTTACTAAATCGGTTCGACCGAGTTTAACGATTCGGTCCCACTGAGTTTGGTAAATTGTGTGTAACGGTTAGATTTTGTGTGGAGGCTATATACCCCTCCACCTCCTCTTCATTCATGGAGTGAGCCATCAGATCTAACCTACACTTCCAACTTACCATTTCTGAGAGAGAACCACCTACTCATGTGTTGAGGCCAAGATATTCCATTCCTACCATATGAATCTTGATCTCTAGCCTTCCCCAAGTTGCTTTCCACTCAAACCCTCTTTCCACCAGATCCAAAACCTATGAGAGAGAGTTGAGTGTTGGGGAGACTATCATTTGAAGCACAAGAGCAAGGAGTTCATCATCAACGCACCATTTGTTACTTCTTGGAGAGTGGTGTCTCCTAGATTGGCTAGGTGTCACTTGGGAGCCTCCGACAAGATTGTGGAGTTGAACCAAGGAGTTTGTAAGGGCAAGGAGATCGCCTACTTCGTGAAGATCTACCGCTAGTGAGGCAAGTCCTTCGTGGGCGACGGCCATGGTGGGATAGACAAGGTTGCTTCTTCGTGGACCCTTCGTGGGTGGAGCCCTCCGTGGACTCGCAGCAGCCATTACCCTTCGTGGGTTGAAGTCTCCATCAACGTGGATGTACGATAGCACCACCTATCGGAACCACGCCAAAAACATCCGTGTCTCCAATTGCGATTGAATCCTCCAAACCCTTCCCTTTACTTTCTTGCAAGTTGCATGCTTTAATTTCCGCTGCCTATACACTCTTTGCATGCTTGCTTGAATTGTGTGATGATTGCTTGACTTGTCCTAAAATAGCTAAAATCTGCCAAACTCTAAAATTGGGAAAAGGTTAAGTTTTTCTTGGTCAAGTAGTCTAATCACCCCTCTCTAGACATACTTCAAGGTCCTACAAGATCCCCTTTCTTGCGCCTTTCTTTCCTGCCTCCAAAATCTCAGATCTACTCCGATCGCGTGCCTTAGCAAGACATGGCGCCTCGCCATACCCCGGCCGGAGCTTGGTACTCACCCGCCTTGGACTCACCGAACGTGTCGGAGAAGGGCCTTGCCCGGGCGCGCCGGATGGTGGCGGTGCAAGGCAATGACGGGGCAGCGGTGCTCAGGGCTGGGTCCGCCCTTCCCGAGGGCCAAGGAAGCACCTTCTATCCGCTCTTCGTGAGCGCCATTGCTGCCGGTCTGGTGCCTCCTTTCCGAAGTTCTTCTTTTCTGTCCTCTGCCATTATAAACTGCAAGCTCTGCACCTCCACCCCAACTCCGTTCTTCTCCTGGCGATCTTCGTATACTATTGTGAGGCTCATGTTAGGGTGCAGCCCTCAGTGGCCTTGCTGCGCCACTACTTCTACCTCCGGACCTCCCGCGGGTCCATCTCCACGTGCGTGAGTTTCGTCGCGTATGGCAGCTCCAACGCCATCTCGAAGCCCGGGAAGAGGATTGAGGGTTTCAGGAGCAAGTGGGTCATGGTAGACGCTGGGCGCATCCACCTCGACCGACTTCGCCACGGAGCAGCCCACGACCTCCGACGATTGGTCTCAGACGGAACTCGTGGATCCCAGCTAAGTCAGTGCCGGAGAAGATGAGCACGCGGATCTGTGGCGGGCAACATGGAGACGACGGCTGACCAAGGCGTCGCTCTCGAGGGAGTTCCTGAGCACTGTGTGGCCCCGCTTGCCAAGATTGGCTCATTGTGGAGGCCCGCCCGAGCCCCCTGCAGCCTGGCCGACGAAGATCTGGTCAAGGGTCCTCCAATCTTTGGTCGGGAGACGTGGCGAGGCCGGAGGGCGCCTCACTGCACTTCGCTCTTCGAGATGATTGGGAGCAGGCGGTGGACTCCATGCCCGTCTTCAATGGGGACGGGCCCGTGCCCATGGAGGTTCCCGAGGACCCGGGCGGCCCAGCGGCGACGGTGAACGTGTCCTCCGCAACTCCAGCGAAGAGGAGGAAGAAGAGGAGCGGGGAGAGGGGCCTGACTCCGAGGCGACCGACGGGGAGTCGAGAGCGCCCCTCCCCCGGCGTAGGTCCCGCGCTCTCCGCCTCTTGCCGAGCGACGACGAGGATGGCGATGAGCGGGGCGGCGAGAGCTTGCCCCCGATCCCGAAGAAGGACATGACTGGGCTGGTCCCCCGCGGGTCTGCCCCGGCTCCGAGGCGATCCGCAGACGTGCCTCCTGCTCCCGGGCCTCTTGAGGCTGATCCCTGCAGCCGGCTCTCGGGCTTCAAGTATGGCCGGAGGTTGCTCGAGCTCGGGAACAGTGACCAGTAAGTGCTTGATTCTTGTTTTATTCCTTGCTTTGTCGCTGAGGCTTGATATCTCATATCTCTTGGCTAGGCTGGCGCCGCTGTGAAAGAAGTCAAGGGTGCTCCCGAGGCTTTATGCAGGGCAGCGCCTCCGCCCGAAGAAGGTGACGGCAAGACACGGGCCTCTCTGCTGGTCATCCTCATGAGGCTTGGCGGAGCTAGTCACGAAGCTCAGCCCCCATGGCCCAAGCGACTCTGAGGTATCCTTGCTCGATGCCACCGCTGCCATTTGTTAGCGCAGAAGGTCCTGCCTCAGGGTGCTATGGTTACGCTGCCGTCCTCTCCTCCTACTCCACCAACTGCTGTCTCTCCGACTCCTCCCACTGTCCTGGATCATGCTGCTGCTGAACTGGACCGGTTGTGGCAAGATCTTCTGGGCACCGACCCTCGCTTGGTGGTCGGGCGCTTGGAGCTGGCCTCCGGCTGGGTTCGCTCTGACGCTTTGATTCGAGCGACGCTGGTTCAGGCCTCAACGACTTGCGACGAGGAGAAGCATGTCGTCCTTGGGGCGAAGGCTGCTCGTGACGCCGCCTTGGGGGAGGTAGCCGATGTCCGAGGTCGCTGCAAGGCGCTGGAGAGCGAGCTGCAGGGCCTACGTGACCAGCTTGCCAAGGAAGCCCACATTCGCCAAGAGAAGGAGGAAGACATGAAGGCTAGCGAGGCGGCCGTCAAGGACCGGGACGCCAAGATTAACAAGTGCCGTGACCGCCTGGGTGCGCTGGAGCAGGAGTTGGAGGCAAAGAAGGTCGAGCTGGACGGCAAGGCACGGGTGCTCGCTGAGGACCGCGAGGCCTTCACGGAGATGGAGGCGAAGGCTCACACCTTGCTGAGGTCGCGTTACGACAGCGGCCTGGAAAGCCCGCTGGCCGGTGCCGAGGACGGCCCTGCCAAGCTGCTTCCCTTCCTGATCCGCGCCCTTGAAGATGTCACCCTTGGCCTTGGCCCCACGGCTGAGGCCGAGGCGCTGCGGTCCTATCTTCCGCATACCGACGCGCTGGCCCTTACCCACGCCTACCTTCGCGATCCCGGCGTCGACCTCGGACAAATTTCTGGAGCCGCTGAGCGGCGATCTTTCCGCTGCCGCCATCGAGGCCGTGAAGGGTCGAGCGGAGGCTCACGGGCGGTTCGGCCTTCAGCACCAAGCGGGCGAAGGCGCCGTCCCGAGGCTTCACGAGGCGAACCCGCTCAGCGCAGCTCCGTCGTCGACAAGTGACTCCTTTGTGGCTCCGGTTCTGCTTTCAGCTCCTGCAACATGCATCATGCCTCGGGGAGGCATTTAAACTTGCGTTTAGTGTTGTGATAACAGTTATGGACTGTAATATTTGCTTTTGAATTCCTTGAGATTTGTGGTTTTCCTTTCTACTTGCTTATGTTCTACGCCAGCAAAGCCCGGCCCCGCGCATACCTCAGCCGCCATTAGCCCCGACCGGAAACCAGGACGGGACCAAGGAGTGAGGGGCTACGTGAAAAGTTAGGCTCCTGAGTCGCGATGCTCAGGAGTCCCCTTAGCGCATTTAACAGCAAGTAGGGAGGTGAGATGTACTGGTGAATTTACCATTCTACGCCCCAGAGAGCCCGCCCCGCGCATACCTCAACCGTCGTTAGGCTTTCGGAACTAAGGAGCGAGGGGCTACGTGACCAGTTAGGCTCCTGAGTCGCGATGCTCAGGAGTCCCCCTTGACGCTCAAACGGCCTTCGTACCTTGGCTCCACTCGGGGAGGGACGTGCGACGAACCAGGCCCGAGGGGCCTGGCTGGGTGGCGTGCGTCTGGGCATGACCCAAGCGTAGCCCCCGTGCCCAGCCCCCTCGCGCGGCACTCCCGAGGGGAGGCGTTGCGATGAGGCTAGACATTGAGCTCTGGGCTCCCTGAGGTTGATGCGGCCGGGGCCACCCTCGATTGTTTATCACCAGCGTGGAGCATAAGCGCTTCCGTATGTGTACGGGCATAGCCGCTCCTCGGCGGTGTCGTCGGCCAGTAGCTGAGCATGGTGCTTCCAGCAGTGCGTGGAGGGGCTCCCCTCGGGAGGAGCCCCGGGGCATGTACAGCCCATACGACACGTGGGCAGCACGGTAGGGCTCGACAAAGGTGTATGTGGGCACCCGTGAGCCAGCCAGGACTCACGGGCCCTACCTCAAGGCGGGTTGTGCACTGCACTGGCCTTAACTTGTGATGTGTTCCTGCAAATTTGGTTAGATGCCGACGCTCTCGCCCTCGGGTCCCGCCCTCGAGCGGGTCTCGGCCGTCCGGTATGCCAGGTCGCGATGCCGTGGACAAGGCCAGAGGGTGAGGGCTGGAGAGCCAGTAGGAGCCCATGAGTCGCGATGCTCAGGTACCCCCCCTTTAACGTGCAAGCGGCCGACATGAAGGAAGAAGGGGTGCCATGGACAGGCATCAAATAACAATCATGATGGGTCGAACGCATGACCCGAAATAAACGCAAGAAGGGTACATGCCGCTGGGCCTGGCCCGAGCGACTTGGGGATGATGCAGCCCGAGGGGCGCCCCCAACAAAGTAAGCTAGGAACATGAAGTAAAAGGGATACACGCCGCGGGGACGGACCCATGCGGCCTGGGAATGATGCAGCCCTGGGGGGCGCTCCCAGCTGGAAATGAAACTTGAAGGATGTCACCTGAAAATGTTGAGGACGAAGGGATGTTGAAGTAGCGGACGTCGTGGGCTGCGGAAGCCGATCTTCACGAGCCCCCAGGACTAGGAGCCTCGGGAGGCTCCGGAGGCGCTGGTGGCTCCTCGCGGACCGTCTCCATCTCCGCCAGGACTGCGGAACGCCTGGCCTCTTGAGCCTCTAGGATGCTCCCCATGAGGCACTGGCGTGTGGCGGGCGGCTGCTTCGCACGCCGTGGGGCATGCGAACGTAGCTGTGGGGTGGACCTTCCACAGGCGCCCAGCGTGAGGGCCAAGCGCCTCGAGAGGCGGCTCGGTTGAGCCTGGTATGTTGATGCAGACGTGCAGCCCACCATCCTCGCCTGGATGGGGAGCTACGGCGGATAAGCGGCGGCTGCCACTCATGACTCTTGACTCCTGCGGCTCCTGAATGATCTGGCCGACGAACTCCTGAGGGTTTGGCCCTCCTTGCCTCGCTCCTTCCTGAGGGAAACGTGCTCTGAAACACGCCTCCAAGTGGTGCCCAAGCGCCTCCCTCGTGACCTTAGCAAGGTCGGTGGCCCTCCAGGAGAGAGCCCTCGAGCCTTGCTTGAGGAGGGCGCCGGGCGCGCCTTCCTATGCGACAGAAGGAGGTGCCCCCTGAACAGGCGCGGACCCTGAGGGGCCTGCCTCCCAAGGGGTCGGGCCTTGCGATGTCTTCTTCTTCTTGGGAGCGGTCTCGGGGAGCCTCCCACTCCTGCGATCTGGGTCTTCAAGTGAAGCAGCTTGAAAAGCTCGCTCCAGGGAGCACACTACGTCTCTCTCTCTTCACAAGGCACCGTGATGACTCCGCCCCTTCCTGGCATCTTGAGGACGTTGTAGCCGTGATGAGTCACGGCCATGAACTTGGCAAGAGCTGGGTACCCGAGGATGGCATTGTATGGCAGGCGAATGTGGGAGACATTGAAGTCGATGAGCTCGGTGCGGTAGTTGTCGCGCGCCCCGAAGGTGACAGGGAGGCGGACCTGCCCAATCGGAACTGTGGAGCCATTGGTGACTCCAGAGAAAGGCTTGGTTGGCTGAAGCTGATTGTAAGGTACTTGGAGATTGTTGAATGTCTCTACGGACAGGATATTGAGCCCAGCTCCGCCATCGATGAGGGTCTTGGTGACTTGCACGTTGCTGATGATTGGGGAACAAAGCATCGGGAGGACTCCGGCTGTGGCCGCGCACTTGAGCTGAACGTGATGGCGCACGCTGACCACCTGAGAGGGCGCGTGGCTTCGAGCTTGGGGAGGACTGCATTCACTTCGCGGGCGAACTGCTTGAAGATGCGTTGAGAGGCTGGGGCTTGAGCTCCGCCCAGGATGGAAGCGATCGCGCGCGGCTCCTGGAAGCTCCCAGCCCCCTCGTCCTGATGATGGTCCTCATTTCTTCTTGGCTGCGGCGGCAGAGGAGGGAGGCCTGCGTTTCCTTGCGGGCGATCCTCACGAGGCTGATCCCTCCAGCCTCCCTCGCGAGGCTGATCCTGCCAGCGATCCTCGCGAGGTCGGTCACGCCACCCTTGGAGAGGGCCACGGTCTTCCCAGCGTCCTGCATTTCTTCCTCCTCCTCGGGCGTAGCCTCGATCACTGTGGTCGGGGCGTTGACCGATTCTCCCTTCTCGCACGGCTTGGAGCTCTTGACATTCGTTGGTGTTGTGAGTGTGGAGGTCATGGTACACACAGTACCGGCTGCCCTTGGAAGACTCGGGCTGATCTCTGCCTCGCTTGGTGTCTGGTTCTGCCGCGAGCATGACAGCCCCCTTGCGCTTCACGTCCTTGGCCTTGGGCTTCTTCTCTTCTGGGTTTGCGGCTGGCAGCTCGAGGAGGGAAAGGCGTCCTTCCTCAGCCCTAGCGCACTTGGTCGCCAAGTTGAACAGCTCCAAGGAACTGCACAGATATTCATGCATCGCCAGCTCCTCCTTCATCTTGACGTCGCGCACACCATCGGAAAAGGCTGAGATCATGGCCTCCTCGGTCACCTTGGGAATCTTGAGGCGTGCGTTGTTGAAGCGCTGGATGTACTTCTGCAGGGTCTCTCCTGGCTGCTGCTTGATGCGGCGCATGTCGCTCACGGCAGGAGGCCGGTCGCGAGTACCTTGGAATTTGGTGATGAAGCGGGTGCGCATCTCGTCCCAGGAGGAGATCGTGCCAGGAGCCAGGTTCAGGAGCCAGGTGCGGGCCCCGTCCTTGAGTGCCATGGGAAACTATTTCACCACGACCTTCTCGTCCCCGTTGGCGGCTTCGATGCCCAGCTCGTAGAGTTGAAGGAATTCCGCAGGGTCGGCCGTGCCGTCGTAGCGAGGAGGCAGGTCTGGCTTGAACTTGCTGGGCCACGCGACGCTGCGTAGCTCGGTGGTGAAGGCGCGGCAGCCTGCTGTGGCCACGGGAGGCCTTTGGTGACGAAGAGCCTGGTCTTGCGGGTCCCCATGCACTACCGCTGGGAGCAGCGCGTGGTCTTGGTGTGCTGGAGCAGGAGCGTGGTCGTGACGAGCCGGTGCATGGAGCACTCGGGTAGCTTCTTGGGGGCGAGGGACCTCTTGACAGCTCTGCCCTTGCTGTGCTGGCGCCGGACGGAGTGGGTTCCGCCCAGGGGCCACTCGCCTTGGGGCCAAGGCGCCTTCTTGAGGGGGAGGCGGCTGAGGCGCTCTTGAGTTTCATCGCCAGCAGGCGGGCGCGTGCAGCGAGAAGGGACGGTGCGGGGAGCCTGCGGTGCAGACGAAGCTTCGGCGACGCGGTCGAGCCACTCTTCAGAGACGCCATCGGCAGGCGGTAGCGCAGGAGCTCGTTTGCTGCGATGAGCACAGCTCGAGCCTCCATGGTAGCTGGAGTCGCGAGATGAAGAACCAGCTGGGTGAGTGAAGGAGTAGCAAGACGCCTCTCGCCTCATGGGACGGATCTTTGGGGCGATGCTTGTCGCCGTTCCCCCCGGTCCGATGGCGGCGTTGACGGCGAAGCGGCGAGGAACGGTGGGGGCGGCCGACGGGCTGTCTGGGCGACGCGGGCAGCGAGAGCGGCTCGGCGCTCGGCGCGGGCCCGATGAGCGTCTGACACGGATGCGATGGTCGGCGAAGAACATGGCGGCGGAAGACGAATTCCGGCGGAACCCCTACCTGGCGCGCCAAATGTCGGATTTCGGGTTCCGGCAGACCCTCTAGGTTCGAACTCTGGGGTGCGTGCGGAGATCTCGCCTCCTACCTACCTGCTCCTCGTCGCCTCGCTAGGGTCTAAACTACCAAAAGAACAACACAAAAGACGCAAGGTTTATACTGGTTCGGGCCACCATTGTGGTGTAACACCCTACTCCAGTGTGTGGTGTGGTGGATTGCCTCTGGGGCTGATGAAGAACAGTACAAGGAAGAACAGCCTCGCGAGGGTGAGGTGTTCTTGTGGCTAGGCTCTCGATCGGAGTGGATCAAGCTAAGATGAGGCGAGATGTCTGGATCTCTCTCAGATGCCCAATCTCCCCTCACCCCTCGTGGGTGGCTAGTCCTATTTATAGGCAAAGGCCCAGGGCCTCTTCCCAAATATTGAGCGGGAAGGGCGCCAACAATTGGCCATTTTGAAGGGGAACATCTAGTACACATATCCTGACTAAAGTTGGTCCTTGCTCGCCGGAGGCTCGGTGGTGACGCCCGGCTTGGGCTCCACGATGACTTCCTTCCTGCCGTTGCGATGGTCTTGGTCTTGTTGCAATCAAACGGGTGCCTTTGCTTGATACTCTCGCTGCGCTTGCCCCTTTGCACCAAAGAGGAAATGAGGACATCACATGGCCTGGCGCCGCCTCTGGCGCCCTTGGTCGTCATGGCTTGCATCATGGGCACCTCGTGAGGTACCCCGCCTTGATCTCTCCCCTCCTCGCGAGCCACTGACAAGGCCGCTACCGAGGAAGCTTCTCACATCCGCCCATGAGGCTTGGCCCCTCGTGAGGGTCTTGAGCTTGTGCTGATGAAGATGGGCCGTACTGGACCACCCCTTGAGCCACGCCGCAGGCCGCAGGCAGGCAAGTCTGGGTACCCCCGTTCCTAGAACGCCGACAGCTCTGTGGTGACAGGTCCCGGTCCCCAGGTAGGCTTCAGCCATCGCTGGTATGACAGGTCGCGATGCCGTGGGTCAAGGCCAAGAGGTGAGCGGCCCGAGGTCCAGTAAGAGCCCCTAAGTCGCGATGCTCAGGAGGTCCCCTTTAGCGCTCCAGAAGTCTCCGCAGGGCAAGAAAGGCAGGCAGCTTTGCCGTGACAGAGCAGCAGTAGGTGAGGGCTTCAGCGCTGTGGCAGATCAGTTTTTGGCGTGACTTATCTTGCGAGTTTGGAGCGGCTTTCGATGAGGTGCCATGTCTGCGTGATGGCAACTGCGGTGTTGCTGGGTTGGGACCTCACGAGCTTTTTCCCTCTCCCCCGCGCTTTCCTTAATGCTCTACGTCCTCGTGTCCCTGCCTCGAGTGAGCTCACCGCCACCGGTATGACAAAGTCGCGATGCCGTGGGTCAAGGCCAGGGGGTGAGGGTTGGAGAGACAGTAAGAGTCCATGAGTCGCGATGCTCAGGTGCCCCCCTTTTAACGTGCAAGCGGATCACACCGGAGGGGAGGAGAGAAGGCTCGTGAGGCCACCAGCGTTAGTCCTGGAGCAGGCCCTGCATACCAATCACAAGGGGAGACAAGGTTCGTTGTTACGGTTGCAAGCCAACCATTGGTCGCTCCAAGGGAGTGATCGGGGGCACTGAGGGCCTGGTGAGGTGGCGCCTTGCGGGGTTGCCGCGGCCAGAGCTCAGCCACTCAGATTTGTCGGTGTTGCAGGGACGGACCCATGCGCAAGCACCGTGCCGGAGCGAGCGGCTCCAAAGGTAGGTGTCAATCGAGCAGGCGATTAGGTCAAGCATGTTACGTATAGATAAGCAAGTCCAACTAGATAGGTGTGGAGAAAGCATGCGCCACTGGGTCTGGCCCGAGCAGCTTGGGGATAATGCAGCCCGAGGGCCCCCCCCCCCGATAAGGTAAACTAAAAACATGAATCGAAGGGATACCTGCCGCAGGGACGGACCCACGCGGCCTGGGAATGATGCAGCCCGGGGGGGCGCTCCCCGCTGAAAATGTAACTCGAAGGACGCCACTGGTGATGTTGGAGATGAAGGGATGTCAAGTAGCGGGCGTCGTGCGCTGCGGAAGCCGATCTTCACGAGCCCCAGCCCGTAAGCCTCGGGAGGCTCGGGAGGCGCTGGTGGCTCCTCGTGGACCATCTCCATCTCCGCCAGACTGCGGAACGCTGGCCACTTGAGCCTCGAGGATGCTCCTCATGAGGCGCCACGACGACGCGTTCGCAAACCGTAAGGCATGCGAACATAGCTGTGGGTGGACCTTCGCAGCGTCCCAAGCGTGAGGGCCAGAGGCGCCTCGAGAGGCGGCTCGGTTGAGCCCTGGTATGTTGATGCACGCCTTGAGCCCACCATCCTCGCCTGGATGGGGAGCTACGGCGGAGTGGCAGCGGCTGCCACTCATGACTCTTGACTCCTGCAGCTCCTGAATGATCTTGCTGACGAACTCCTGAGGGTTTGACCCTCCTTGCCTTGCTCCTTCCTGAGGGAAACGTGCTTTGAAACACGCCTCCAAGTGGTGCCCGAGCGCCTCCCTCGTGATCTTAGCAAAGTCGGTGGCCCTCCAGGAGAGAGCCCCCGAGCCTTGCTCGAGGAGGGCGCCAGCGCCGCCTTCCTATGCGACATAAGGAGGCGTCCACTGGAATGGGCGCGGACTCGAGGGGCCTGCCTCCCGAGGGCTATGACCGAGGATGTCTTCTTCTTCTTAGGGACCACCTCGGGAAGCCCTCCGCCTCCTGCGATCTGGATCTTCGATTGACGCGGCTTGAAAAGCACGCTCCGGGGAACACTGCGTCTCTCTCTTCACAAGGCACCGTGATGACTCCACCGCTTCCTGGCATCTTGAGGACATTGTAGCCGTGATGAGTCACGGCCATGAATTTGGCCAGAGCTGGGTACCCGAGGATGACATTGTACGGCAGGCAAATGTGCGCGACGTCAAAGTCAATGAGCTCGGTGCGGTAGTTGTCGCACGTCCAGGAGGTGACAGGGAGGCGGACCTGCCCTATCGGAACTGTGTAACCATCAGTTACTCCGGAGAAAGGCTTGGTTGGCTGAAGCTGATTGTATGGCACTTGGAGATTGTTGAATGTCTCGACGGACAGGACATTGAGCCCTGCACCGCCATCGATGAGGGTCCTGGTGACTTGCACATTGCTGATGATTGGGGACCAAAGCATCGGGAGGACTCCGGCTGTGGCTGCGCACTTGAGCTGATCCGCTGAGCTGAATGTGATGGCGCACGTTGACCACCTGAGGGGGCGTGTGGCTTCGAGCTTGGGAAGGACTGCATTCACTTCGCGGGCGAACTGCTTGAAGATGCGCTGAGAGGCTGGGGCTTGAGCTCCGCCCAGGATGCAAGTGATTGCGCGCGGCTCCTAGAAGCCCCCAGCCCCCTCGTCCTGATGATTTGTCTTCATTTCTCCTTGGCTGCGGTGGCAGAGGAGGGAGGCCTGCGTTGCCTTGTGGGCGATCCTCGCGAGGCTGATCCCTCCAGCCTCCCTTGCGAGGCGGGTCCCTCCAACCTCCCTCGCGAGGCTGATCCTGCCAGCGGTCCTCGCGAGGTCAGTCACGCCACCCTTGGCGAGGGCCACGGTCTTCCCATCGTCCTCCAACTCTTCCTCCTCCTCGGCCATAGCCCCGATCACTGCGCTCGGGGCGTCGGCCGGCACGTACGTCCCGCACTGCCCTGAGCTCTTCGCATTCGTTGGTGTTGTGGGTGTGGAGGTCATGGTACACGCAGTACCGACTGCCCTTGGATGACTCAGGCTGATCCCTTCCTCGCTTGGTGTCCGGCTCTGCTGCCAGCACGGCAGCCCCCTTGCGCTTCACGTCCTTGACCTTGGGCTTCTTCTCTTCTGGGTCGGCAACCGGCAGCTCGAGAAGGGAAAGGCGTACTTCCTTAGCCCTGGCGCACTTGGTCGCCAAGTTGAACAGCTCCAGGGATGTGCACAGGTCTTCATGGATCGCGAGCTCTTCCTTCATCTTGACGTCATGCACACCGTCGGAGAAGGCTGAGATGATGGCCTCCTCGCACACCCCGGGATCTTAAAGGCGAAGCGTTGTTGAAACGTTGGATGAACTTCTGCAGGTCTCCCCGACCGCCGCTTGATGCGGCGCAAGTCACTCATGGCCGGGGGCCGATCGCGGGTGCCTTGAAAGTTGGCGATGAATCGGGTGCGCATCTCGTTCCGGGAGGAAATCGTGTCAGGAGCCAGGTTCAGGAGCCAGGTGTGGGCACTGTCCTTGAGCGCCAGGGGAAACCAGTTCGCCATGACCTTCTCGTCCCCGTTGGCGGCTTTGATGCCCAGCTCATAGAGCTGGAGAAACTCCGCAGGGTCAGCCGTGCCATCGTAGCGTGGGGGCAGGTCTGGCTTCAACTTGCTCGGCCAGGCCACGCTGCGCAGCTCGGCGGTGAAGGCACGACAGCCTGCAGTGGCCACAGGAGGCCTTTGGCAACGGAGGGCTTGATCTTGGAGGTCTCCATGCGCTGCCGCCAGGAGCAGCGTGGGGTCTTGGCGCGCTGGAGCAGGAGCATGGTCATGACGGGCCGGTGCGGGGAGCACTCGGGCAGCTTCTTGGGGACGAGAGACCTTGTTGGTGTCCAAACCGGCGGATCTCGGGTAGGGGGTCCCGAACTGTGCGTCTAGGCAGATGGTAACAGGAGACAAGGGACACGATGTTTTTACCCAGGTTCGGGCCCTCTCGATGGAGGTAATACCCTACTCACCGCTTGATTAATATTGATGATATGGGTAGTACAAGAGTAGATCTACCACGAGATCAAGGAGGCTAAACCCTAGAGGCTAGCCTATGGTATGATTGTTGTTCTGCCCTCTGGACTAAAACCCTCCGGTTTATATAGACACCGGATAGGTTAGGGTTACACGTAGTCGGTTACAATAGTAGGAGATCTACATATCCAGATCGCCAAGCTTGCCTTCCACGCCAAGGAAAAGTCCCATCCGGACACGGGACGAAGTCTTCAATCTTGTATCTTCATAGTCTTGGAGTCCGGCCGTGATGATAGTCCGGCTATCCAGACACCCCCTAGTCCAGGACTCCCTCAGTAGCCCCTGAACCTGGCTTCAATGACGATCAGTCCGACGCGTTGATTGTCTTCGGCATTGCGAGGCGGGTTCCTCCTCCGAATACTTCATAGAAGGTTTTGAACACAAGGATAGTGTCCGGCTCTGCAAAACAAGTTCCACATACCACCGTAGAGAATAACTTTTGCACAGATCTGCTGACGTATTCCGCGGCGTGACATCACACCACGGCCAGGCCTTTATATGAATCGTTTTTACTGCTCCACCTCAGCGCGTTTAGCGAGGCGGTTTCCCTGGCACGTCTTATCAAAGCATAGATCGTGCCCCCTTATTCCGGGATTCTCATCAATACGGACGTGGGTAACCCAACCATGCCCGTTGGCACGCATCCTCTATCAAAGGCGAGTCCTAATCGACCACGGGTGGGCTCTTGGTATTCAACCTCTTTATAATGAGACCAAGGCCCTCTTCTTTTTACACCCTCCATTGAGTTCGCCTCGCGCTTCGAGTTGTAACACCCAAAGCTTCAGATTTAGGCGCTTCGGACCTTCGATGATGTCCGGCTCCGACCAGCACGGTCGATGGATGTCTTCCTCCGTCACAGAAGAAGATGTGTTAAAGCTGCGAGACGCCAGGTATCTAACCGGTGAGATCTCGCATAGGCTTCCTGCTCCAGGGCAGGTCATTCTCACTCCCGAGCCCGGCGAGAACGTGGTGTTCGTGTCTCACTTCCTTCGGGGTTTAGGCTTCCTGACGGATCCCTTTGTGCGGGGGCTCATGTTTTATTATGGGCTGGATTTCCATGACTTGAATCCGGAGTCCATCCTCCATATCTCGTCATTCATGGTAGTATGTGAGGCCTTCCTCCATATTACCCCCCACTTTGGATTGTGGCTCAAGACCTTTAAGGTGGAGCCAAAGATGATCGGGGGGCAACAAGCAGAGTGCGGAGGGGCGGTCATAAGCAAATGTGCTGATGTTCCGTGGCCCGAGGGCTCTTTTCAAGAGGAGCTTAGTTTGTGGCGACGGGAGTGGTTTTATATCACCGCTCCCAGGGGCACCAAATGGGTGGCGCTCCCGCCTTCCGCCCAGTCCACCACAGCCAAGGCGTCATGGGTCAACAAGGGGCTCGACTGGGGGCCGTCCAAGGACGTTCCTTTGTTGCAGGGCCGTATTCGAGACCTCCAAGAAAGAGAGATCAATCTGGTTGCCATAGCGCAGGTTATGCTGATCCGGCGTATACGCCTGCAAACGCCGCCCCTCCGCCTGTGGGAATTTAATCCGAGGGACCACGAGCTCTCAAAATTTTATGGGCACGACGCTCATGAGATGTATAAACTGTTCTTGGATCACAAGAGAAGTGTCCGGACCTGACCGAGGACACAGGACTAAGCTGCAATCGCCCAGATACTCAAAGTAAGCAGTCCACAGAACGGACAAGCTGTTCATTCATTTATCATATATATATGCCCTTTAAAGGAGCCGTTTCTTGAACAGGAGTGGATAGCCAAGGCAAAGTTAATAAGGTGTCCGGCTCCCTCCCGGAGACCACGCGGATCCCATGCTGACCAAGATGTTGAAGGCCGCGCCTTTTGAAGAAGGCGAAGGGGGGAGCGGGGAAGCAACTGCCTTTATGAAGGAGGCTATCAAGGAAGGAGGGATTAAAAGTCCCATCTTTCGAGGAGAGAAGAGGACAGCTTCGGAAGATCCGGAGGTCAAGGCCTCAAAGAGGGAAAAGGAATCTTCGTCAGAGAGTCAGGCGCTGGGAGGTAACCCAGCCGCACTATTTCCCCAAGGGGATCAGCCCTCCAGCGAGCCGTAAGTAAAAAAGAAGGGGTCTTGTAAATAAGGAACATCCCTGTATTTATTTATGAAGATAACCGGAATTGTACCTTGTAGTTCGGACCTCAGCCCTTCTCAGCAGAGCTCGTCTTCAGGGGATCTTCTTTCGGAGATGATGGAGAGTGAAACGCCTCCACCTGTCGCACCCTCATGCGAGGCGGCGACCACGAGGTGTCGTCGCGAGGGTTCCCCCCAAGTCCGGCGGGCCGGAAGGTCCCGGCGCCAAGTGGTGTGCGATCGGAGGAGCTGAAGGATCTGCTCAAGCGGCGGTTATCTCGTAAGATCACCGTGCTCTAATGGGTACGGTGATTGAAAGAATTGCATCCATGGAGAGAGGATTGCATGAAGCCGCCGAAGCTTCTTGACGGGGTTCGAGGTAATGCAAAAATGATGTACCTTCCGGCAGTTATGCATATAGAATGTGCCTCAGTATAGATAGTAGCCCCTGAGACTCGGTATGCCGTCAAAATTGACAGCGTGCGAGGATCAAAATCTCGATTATAACATATCGCCGCTTCCTAAACAGGTGGCGGGCGTCCGTGGCCAGCCGGGTTGATGAATATGCCGAACTAAAGCGGCAACTTGATGAGGCGGATCACGGACATCAGCGCTGGTCAATAAACGGTTTGACGAGTCACAAGGTATGCGACTTCTCTGCGGACACCTGCTAAGGGAGCTTGATGCCCATGTCTTACTATTTGTATGCTTAATGCAGATGGTGCCGCTCTTTGTGGAGGAGCTGCGGGCGGAACTCGCCCGTGCGAAAGAGCAAGCCAGAAATAGTAATGCGGCCGCTTTAAGGGCGGTCGAAGAGCTAAAAGCCGAACGAGCTGCTCACTGCCGAAGCAAAGAGGAAATGGCTGATATGGCCAGAAAGTTCAAGAATAGTACCGATCACTGCGAGGTTCTTGAAAAAGAACGTCAAGCGGAGCAGGAGGGCCTGAAAAAGGCCGCCGCCGAATCCAAGGATGCCCGTTCGGCTTTGAGAGCTGCCAAGGAGGAGCTGAGTCAGGCCGGGCAATTCTTGCGGCCGGAAAACCGTTTACGCTGCAGAGGAAATATCTGGATCCAAAGTATGCTCAATTGGACAAGTTGTGGAGTTCGGAGGATGCTTATCTCGACTTAGTGGCGGCGCCACGGACGCGATTGAGCACTTCCGAGGCGGAAGGGCACAGAAGGGAAGAGTTATATTGGTCGCAATTCCATAGTCCGGAGCGTCTTCTTCCTTTAACCGATCGGTTGGCCGAATGGGCCGAGCTTAATCGACTCCGGACTTGCCATGAAGCATGTCATGACTCATTTGTGGCGGGCGGACGCCCACCAAGAGTTATTTTGGTTTAGTGCAGCAGTTCCTTGGTGCGGTACTGCGTATCGACGCAATAAAGCGGTCGGCGTGTATTGAGGGAGCGCGGATGGCTCTGGCCCGTGTCAAGACATACTGGGCAAATATGAAGGCCACCGACATTGCATCCCAAGACTCGGACAGAAGCCGAGTGCCTGTCGAGCACTACTTTGAGGAAGTCCTGCAGGGCGCTCGTTTAATAGAGACGCAGTGCTCGAAGGATATTATGTTTTAAATGACATGTATGATTTGTGAAAACAATGTTTCAATATGATATAAGAGCTATTTATACTTGTGCCTTCAAGTAGTAATCTACTCCCTGTGCGGCCGTTTATGTATATGTATATATAACCTGAAAGATGGCAGTCCTTGGCTCCAGCCCCCACGCACATAGTGCGGGGGTGTTTGCAAAGAAGGCACTTTTTCACACTTAATCCAACGTCTTGGTCCTGTTATGGAGGTGATAGCGTAGCAAACTAGGCAACCGGACTATAATGCTTTATCACTTTCACTTAGCCATAGGAGTTCGAGGGTGGGGCTACTATATAGCCCACAGAACCGCACTCTCCCGAATTAAAGTGCGTATGTGCCTGACCGAAAACCGTCCTTTGTTAATGCGGAGGAATTCTAAACATTCCGATGAGTCATCGAGTGGTTGACCAGTCTCTCACTATATCATGACGATCGGTTTCGGCTTTCTCTCTTGAGGTGCTCGCCGGCGTATCGGGCACAATCGCGATAGTTCTCCACGGTGCCGCGTTAGCCGATAAAAGCGGAATGTAAGGCAGCAAAACATAGGAGCCGGGCAAACCCAACATTTGACCAAAGGCATGATTCGAGCTGATGCATATAAGGCCTATCTCGAGACGCCGAATACTCCCTAAGGTATTCGGTCTTTATAAAAACGGGCAGAATAATGCCCTAAGCCCCTAGTGTCCAGGTACGCGCAAAAATTCTGGTGCGGCCAATGCCAAAACGCCAGCCTCCTCCTCGGTTATAGTAAGAAACCGGGGGATGTATATCAACAAGAGACAAGAAAAAGGTTTACGCAGGTCTTAATTTTATAAGAATCCTTGCAATGGGTCCCTCAGACGTCTGCTTTGTGTCTCTGTTAGCCGTATCCTCGACGGGTGTAGCACGTTGTTCATCTGTAAAGAGAGGAACTTAAGTTTAAAAGAAAAGGATCGTGCAAAAGACGTACTTTATATTAAATAAGCAGTATGATTCAAGAAGTGAATAAAATTGAGCTTGATTGTCTCTTGTTGTACATGCATGCAGCCCCTTGTATGGGGTATGCCGCTAGTAGGCGCCGGACTTCGTCTAGCCATGTCCGAGGTTTGAATGACCTATTCAGTACTTTGACTAGCGGAGCCGGATAGGTGTGGGGCTGTCAAAGGCGGTCTCACGTTCTTCCGTGCTCGAGTAACACTTAATACTTCCTTTTAATGAGATGATGCCGCGTGGACCGGGCATTTTAAGTGTTAGAGATGCATAATGTGGTATTGCGTTAAAGCGGGCGAAAGCTTCGCGTCCCAATAGTGCTTGATGCCTACTTTTAAATGGGGCGACATGGAAGACTAACTTTTCACGACGGAAGTTGTCGGATGAACCAAACACAACTTCTAGCAGTAAGGAGCCCGTACAATGGGCATATGGGCGTGGCATTACCCCTTTAAAGGAGGTGTTGCTATGGCAAATTTTGGTTGGGTCTATCCCCATCCTGCGGATTGTGTCCTGATATATCAGGTTTATGTCACTGCCACCATCCTTGAGGACGTGTGTAAATTGGAATCCGTCAATTATGGGATCCAATATCAGGGCAGTCCATCCTGCGTTCCGAATACTTTCGGAATAATCCTGATGGTCGAAGGTGATTGGTTTTGACAACCAGTGTTGGTACTCCGCTAGGGCAGTATGTGCGGCGCGCATCTTAATGGGCGCCGCTCTGTTTTTCCCTTTTATCACGTGAAGTGAGTTAACTGTTTTAACTTCTTGTGGGAAATTCTTTTGTTTTCTGGGGCTGTGCTTGTGGTGCTCGTCATCATCTTCACTTGGTGTGTCGAGCCCGTTGTGTTCGGCGTTGAGTCTGCCGGACTGTTTGAAGACCAACAATTTCTATGGGTATGGTTTGCAGGCCTCCCGGGAGTACTGTGGATTTGACATATCTTGTCCAAGATTTTGTTGAAGTTGGATAGCTCATCGCTATTGTCCTTAAGGGGCAGTTTTTTGTTGTTCTGCCATGAGTTTTGAATCCGGCGTTGACTGTCGTGCTCTTTGGACCGTTCCCTTTAGTCCGGCGCTGGTCCTTGTTGCACCGTGGTTTCCTGTTTCCATCCCTGACTTCGGATGTACTTGGGTCGCTGGTGCTGCATCTTGCTAGCCAGCTGTCCTCTCTCGCGCAAAAGCGGGTCATGAGGCTTGTTAATGCGGTCATTGTTCTTGGCTTTTCTTGGCCGAGGTGTCTGGCGAGCCATTCGTCTCGGACGTTTTGTTTGAAGGCTGCTAAGGCTTCGGCGTCCGGATAGTCGACTATTTGGTTCTTTTTAGTAAGGAACCTGTTCCAGAATTTCCGGGCTGACTCTCCGGGCTGTTGAGTTATGTGACTTAGGTCGTCTGCATCTGGAGGGCGGACATAGGTCCCCTGAAAATTTGCCCAGAACGCATCCTCGAGCTCTTCCCAACTTCCAATGGTATTTTCGGGGAGGCTTTTAAGCCAATGCCGAGCTAGCCCTTTGAGTTTTAGGGGTAATTATTTTATGGCGTGGAGATCATCTCCTCTAGCCATGTGTATGTGGACTATGTAATCCTCAATCCAGACTCCAGGGTCTGTTGTTCCGTCGTATGCCTCTATGTTTACGGGTTTGAATCCCGCTGGAAATTCATGATCCAGCACCTCATCGGTGAAACATAGGGGATGTGCTGCGCCCCTATATTTGGGTGTGCCGTGATGTTCAGATATTTGGCGTGTTGCATTGCTTTGAAGAGCTTGCTTTCTCGGCCCATAGACGGACCTAACTGGGCCATCCTTTTGATGTGAATCCTTATGCGGATCGCATACTAGCTTGTGTGCGGCGCCATTTGCCGCTCTCTTTTTGCCGTGGGGTCGTCCATCCTTCCGGGTGGCCTTCTTACTTTTTGATTGTGGGGGCTCTAAGGCCTCCTCGTCAAATTCGGGCAGTAGCTTTCTTTTTGGGTAGCTCTTTGTTCGGCGACTGTCGCCGTATTTGTCTGCGGTGTTGAATACTTTGCTCCATCTGATTACGAGTGCATCTTCCATCGCTTTTGAGCTTCCGCTTCGCTTTTTTCAGGCTACGCCAGTGGCGAGCCTTTTCTGGAGGTTATATTGCTCCAGCATTTTGTCCGGCGTGAGATCGTCCGGATTGTTATCTTCGCCGGGGACGGGTTGTTTATCCAAGTTGTCTTGTTCGGACGATTGCTCGATAGCATGTTCATCGTCCACCGGTTCGCCCTGCTCTATGGCTGGGTCTCTGTTGAGGCGGGACTTGGTTCGGCGTTTACGTTGCCGTTTTGACTGCTTTTCGAGGGATTTATCCTTCGTAGCGTCCCGTTGTTCCTCGTCTTTATTTCCTTTAGGTGTATCCACCATGTATACATCATGGGATGAGGTGGTTGTCCAGCATCCTATAGGCGCTGGTTCATGGTTATCTCCTACATTGTCGTCTATACCGTCGATGTCTTCGGAGTCAAAATCGAGCACGTCGTGTAAACTTTCGACAGTGGCTACGAAGTGGGTGGTGGGTGGGCGTTGAATTTCTTCGTCGTCCGCATCCCAACCTTCATGACCGTAGTCCGGCCATGGATCTCCGAATAAAGAGAGAGACTTTAGTGAATTCAAGATGTCCCCAAAGGGCGAAGTCTTTGAAAGATGTCCGCGGTGAACTCCATGACCGGCGCCCAATCGGATTCGATTGGCAGGGGCGCGGAGGGTTCGGAGTCCGGAGAGGAGTCCGGCACCCTGGGGTCGAGGTCTTCGCAAGGGACAAGGATGGAGTTCGGCTCAATCGCCATAGAGATCGTAGCCCCCGAGGCGGTGTCCAACCATTCGTCCTCGATCGGGGAATTCGGCTCCGGATTAAGGGTCGGAGCGGATGCTGGTGCGGCCTCCAGGGCACTATTCGGCTTCAGAGCTAGATCATGCCCATCGAGACAGTGCGGCACGCTTGGCTGCGACTCGAATCCATCGAAGATCAAGTCTCCGCGGATATCGGTCGTATAGTTCAAACTTCCAAATCTGACCTAATGGCCAGGGGCGTAGCTTTCGATCTGCTCCAGATGGCCGCTTAATTGGCCCGCAGTGCAAAGCCGCCCGAATCTGAAGATCTGTCCGGGAGAAAGGTCTCACCCTGGACCGCGTCATTGTTGATGATCGAAGGAGCCTTCGCCCTATCGGGTGACGGCATACGCAGGAACTCTCAATGAAAGCACCAATGTTGGTGTCAAAACCGCGGATCTCGGGTAGGGGTCCCCAATCTGCGCCTAGGCGTATGGTAACAGGAGACAAGGGACACTATGTTTTACCTGTGTTCGGCCCTCTCAATGGAGGTAATACCCTACTCCTGCTTGATTAATATTGATGATATTGGTAGTACAAGAGTAGATCTACCATGAGATCAAGGAGGCTAAACCCTAGAAGCTAGCCTATGGTATGATTGTTGTTCTGTCCTACGGACTAAAACCCTCCGGTTTATATAGACACCGGATAGGTTAGGGTTACACGGAGTCGGTTACAATAGTAGGAGATCTACATATCCGTATCGCCAAGCTTGCCTTCCACGCCAAGGAAAAGTCCCATCCGTACACGGGACGAAGTCTTCAATCTTCTATCTTCATAGTCTTGGAGTCCGGCCGTGATGATAGTCCGGCTATTCGGATACCCCCTAGTCCAGGACTCCCTCAGACCTCTTGGCAGCTCTTCTCTTGTTGTGCTGGTGCCGGACGGAGTGGGTTCCGCCCAGGGGCCACGCGCCTTGGGGCCAAGGCGCCTTCTTGAGGGGGAGGCGGCTGAGGCGCCCCCGGAGCTTCATCGCCCGCGCAAGGCGGGGCGCGGTGCAGCGAGAGGGATGGCGCAGGGGAGCCCCCAGCGGCGCTGACGAGCTCGGTGATGTGGGCGAGCCACTCGTCGTAGAGGTCGTTGACGGGACGGTAGTGCAGGAGTTCCCGCGCCAGGAGCAACGCGGCGTGCGCGTCCGCAGGAGCGCGACGGGCGTGGGACGAAGAACCGGCCGAGTCGGCCGACGGGTGGCGATCTGACCTTCCCGCCGCACCGAAGGATGCAGAGAGGACGCCTGCTGCTCGTAACCCGCCGGGCAAGTGGCGGCGTTGACGGCAGGCGACGGGGAACGGCGGGGGCGGACACCGACGGGGGCCGTCTGGGCGACGCGAGTAGCGAGAGCGGCCCGACGATCGGCGCGGGCTCAACGAGCGTCTGACATGGATGCGAGGGGCGGCGAAAAGCAGGGCGGCGGAAGGCGGATTCCGGTGCACCCCTACCTGGCGCGCCAAATGTCGGATTTCGGGTTTCGGCAGACCCTCTAGGTTCGAACTCTGGGGTGCACGCGGAGATCGCACCTCCAACCTACCTACGTCTCGTCACCTCGCAAGGATCTAAACTACACAAAGAACAACACAAGGGACACGAGGTTTATACTGGTTCGGGCCACCATTGTGGTGTAATACCCTACTCCAGTTTGTGTCGTGGTGGATTGCCTCAGGGGCTGATGATGAACAATACAAAGGGAGAACAGCCTCGCGAGGGGCTGTTCTTGAGCTGGTGCGATGAACTGCTTGGGTGAGTTCGATCGCCTCTCTCTCTCTCTCTGCTAGGGCTCTATCTGATGGGTCTCTTCCAGATTCATCCCCCCTTCCTTGCTGGTGGCTAGTCCTATTTATAGAGGGAGGCCCTGTGCCTCTTTCCAAATGTTGAGCGGGAAGGGCGCCAACAATTGGCCATTTTGAAGGGGAACATCTAGTACACTTATCCTGACTAAAGTCGGTCCTCGCCTGCCAAAGACTCTGACGGTGCCGCCGGCTTGGGCTCCATGATGACCCCCTTCCTGCCGTTCTGCTGGTCTTGGTCTTGTTGCACCAAAATGGTTGCCTTTGCCTGATGCCTTTGCCTGATGCCTTGGCCTGCGCTTGCCCCCTTTGCACCAAAGAGGAAACAAGGACTCTGCGCAGCCCGGTGCCCGCCTGGCGCCCTCGGTCGTCATGGCTTGCGTCTTGGGCACCTCGTGAGGTACCCCGCCTTGATCTCTCCGCCTCCTCGCGAGCCAGCCTGATTAGGCCGTACCTGAGGAAGCTTTATGTCGTCCGCCCCGCGAGGCTTGTCCCCTCGCGAGGGTCTTGAGCTTGTGTTGATGAAGATGGGCCGTACTGGGCCACCCCTTGAGCCACGCCGCAGGCCGCAGGCAGGCAAGTCTGGGTACCCCCGTTCCCAGAACGCCGACACCTGTTACACGGTCACGACACTTAGGTGTTAGACTCGTCAATTCTACCTATCCTTAAACACATAAGAGCGGGAATTACTTACCCTTGTTCTCTTCGAGCTGCCCCTTCATGAGGACGAGCTCTCTCTGCGTCTGCTCTAGGTGCCGCTTCAGTTCGGCAACCTCGGCGATCTGACGGCAAGCGACAAGCAGCACAAAGCATGCTTATTCACAACAATACTTATTATTAGACTCCTGCGGATTATAGTTGACCCTCCGTTTGGCTTTTCTTTCATAACACCAGCCAGAGTATCAGGGGCTACTACCTATCGGGTGGTAATTTCATATATTTTTTACTTACCTCAAAGCCCGTCAGGAGGCTTGTGCGGGCTTTGGCCAGTCTGCTTCTGGCGGACAGAACCTTCTAAATCACCGCACTCATAAGAGTACGGTGTTCTTCTTCCATGGAGGCACCTCGGAGCGCTTCCACCAGGCTATCCAGCGCCGTTGATGCACCGGAAGTCCTCGGCACGGGCGGCTCGCCCTCCTTAACGGGGCTGCTCAGCTTAAGTCCCGGAACGTTGGGGGTTCCGGGCAAAGGTTCGTCGAGAGTTCGCCTGCTATGCGGCTCTCATCGACGCGATCCGCAGGGATCTTGAACCCCGCATGCCTGACATCTGGAATCCCGCCGTGGGACGTCTCCAGAGTCACCTCCCCCTGCTTTGAGAGTCTTCGGGAGAACACCTCCGTGTCATCCGCGTGTGGAGGGGTAGTGGCTGTCGGGAGCGAATTTATCGCCAAATCGCTCAGGGACCCGGAGGAGGATTCCTCGGGGTGAGCCCTGGCCGGACTGCATATATGTTCGGCATTATAAGTATAAAAACTATGAAGTGAAACCATGATAGGATGCGGACACTTACGATCGCACCGGGGGCTTCCCCCGGGGCAGCCACCGCTCCTCGCTGCAAGCGGCCGTGGCGGAACAGTCCAGAAGGGTTACCTTCCCCTTCTTGGACGCCCCAGCCTCCCCCTCCGGGGCGGTTTTTCTCTTCTTCTCCCCCCTAGTGCGGGGAGGTGGAATTTCTTCTTGATTCCCCCCGCCTCCATGGGAGGAATGTGTCTCGTCGTCATCGGACGACAGAGGAATAACGGCCTTGCGCCAAGGGCCTTTTCCGCCCCCCTGGCCCGCTTCGCCGGGCCCCTCATCCTTCCTGGATGGAGCATCTTCTTCTTCTTCCTCCTCCCCTTCATGGGAGGAGCCCGCCTCGTCGTCTTCGGACGAGGCTTCGGACGCAACCTTACGCCGGAGACCCTTCCTGGTCCCCGGGGCCTTCTTTTCGGCCTTCTTCTCCCACCTTATACGGTGCCGGACTAGCATCTCCGTCGAGAGCATCCGCCGGATCTTCCCGCAACGGAGCTGGATACCAATCTGCTCCATTGTCTTCAAATAATCCTTGAGGCATATATATATATATATATATATATATATATATATATATATATATATATATACTTAAAACTACCCCATGAATGTATTGAAAAAAAACTAAACCCGTGGTGGTCCTAAAACTCACCGGATTCAGGGTCGCATGAAGTCTCATGCGGTCCTCGGATGTGGGAGGAGGTACTTCGGAGGCCTTGAACAACACTTTCCATGCGCCTTTGTGCGTCATGCCGTAGAGCTTCTGGAGCATCTGGTGTTCGGCCAGGACGAACTCCCACAGATTTACCGCCCGCCTTTGGCAGGGCAGGATCCGGCGAACGAGCATGACCTGGATCACATTGACAAGCTTGATGTTCTTGTCCTTCATGCTTTTGATGCATGTCTGGAGTCCGGCCAGCTCCGTGGAATCACCCCAGGATAGGCCCTTCTTTTCCCAGGAGGTGAGCCGCATAGGGATTCCGGATCAGAACTCGGGGGCCGCCGCCCAGTTGGCGCCGCGCGGCTCGGTGATGTAGAACCACCCCGATTGCCATCCTTTTACGGTCTCCGCGAAGGAGCCGTCCAGCCAGGTGACGTTAGGCATCTTGCCCACCATGGCCCCTCCGCACTCCGCTTGTTGGCCGCGTACAATCTTCGGCTTCACGCAGAAGATTTGCAGCCTGAGCGAAAGTGAGGCGGATGCGGAGGAAAGCCTCGCAAACGCATTTATGAACGCCGAGATGTTGAGGAAGAAATTGAGGCTAAATCATGGAAATCTTGCCCATAGTAGAACATGAGCCCGCGGACGAAGGGATGGAGTGGAAATCCCAGTCCACAGACGAGGTGGGCGACGAACACGACTCTCTCGTGGGGTCCTGGGGTCGGAATGACCTGCCCAGCGTCCGGTAGCCGGTGCGCTATGTTTGCGGCCAAGTATCCGGCCGCCTGAAGATCTGTGATGTGCTTGTCCTCGACGGTGGAAGCCACCCACTTGCCTCCTGCTCCGGACAAGTCTAGCTATGCGGAGGAGACTTGGGCTTGGGCGCTGGAGCTTGAGGGGGCAAGAGTGGGCAGAGAAGGAAGAAGGCGTGGGTAAAAATGAGGAAATCTTATCCCTTTATAGAGACGACGAAAGCGGTGCGCCTCCCCACTTGCCCGTTGGGAATCGCTTGCTTCCCAAGCGCCACGATTAATGATGTGGTGGGATTACCCGTACCAGTATTGATGAGAATCCCGAGATAAGGGGGCACGATCTCTGCGTTGACAAGACGTGTCAAGGAAACCGCCTCACAATATGCGTTGTGGCTGGTTATGGAAAGACGGTTCGAATAATGATCTGGCCGTAGTAACATGTCGCGTTGCCTGAAAAATTGTCAGCATATTGCATTTTTGAAGCATCATTCTCTCTACGGTGGCATGCGAAGATCATCTTGTGGATCTGGACACGGTTCAAGTGTTCGATAATTACCTTCGAGTATTCGGAGGAGGAACCCGCCATGCAATGCCGAAGACAAGACTGCGCGCCAGACTCATCGTCATTGAAGCCTGGTTCAGGGGCTATTGAGGGAGTCCAGGACTAGGGGGTATCCGGACAGCCGGACTGTATACGACGTCCGGACTATCGAAGCGTGAAGATACAAGATCAAGACTTCGGCCCGTGTCCGGATGGGACTTTCATTGGCGTGGAAGGCAAGCTTGGCGATCCGGTGATTATATTTCCTTCCTTGTAACCAACTCCATGTAAACCCTAGCCCTCTCCAGTGTCTAGATATAAACCGGAGAGGTTGGTCCTTAGTAGGTCGATCACAATTATAATCATACCATCATAAGCTAGCTCTTAGGGTTTAGCCTCTACGATCTCTCGGTAGATCTACTCTTGTACTACCCATATCATCAATATTAATCAAGAAGGAAGTAGGGTTTTACCTCCATCGAGAGGGCCCGAATCTGGGTAAACATCTCTGTCCCTTGCTTCCCTGTTACCATCAGCCTTGATGCGGATCGGGACCCCTACCCGAGATCCGCCGGTTTTGACACCGACACCGTGCTCGTGACCCTTATCACCAAAACACGTAAAGTCACAAATGTACATAGCCGTGGCTGCGTAGACTTGAAGCCCTTTTAGTTAATGAAATGTACGGCATGAGCAAAGACCGCTTAGCCATCGGATCAAATACCGCGTTCGCTGTTGGCAAGGTTACAGATTGAGCAAAAAGGTACGGGCATTGTTTCACCACACCTACATAAATTCCAAACCGGAAAGTGGCGGCAACATCTCACTCCAGCACTGTTTTCAGCACTTACAAGTGAATGGACCCTTTAAACCCAGGTGCTCAACACATGCGTGCCTTAGATCCAAGTTCCCGTGGTTGCAACTTGGCGACAACCTAAGGCAAGCATGTTTAGAAGCGTTTTTGCCCACTGAAGCACGTCTTGTTGATGTTTGTAGAATTCTTCTGTGAAGTCTTCCTGAAGAAGAAACTTGATCCTCTTAGTCTGCACCTGTGCTGCGTTGAGAACAAAGAATGTCGCAAATCGAATGCTTTTCTCGCATTGAACATAGGTTTCCAGCGTTAGTGACTTCAAACCAACAACATGATGGTGCTTGCAAGAACAGTCGTTCGCAAGACTTTCTTCATTAGAGGCTATTTCCTGAATAAACATGAAGATTTGAAATGGTTAAGCTCCATAAAGAGTGATTCTACTGGGAGAGCAAGTGAAGGAATAGTTCTATAACCTCTGTTGTAATAAAAGATTTTTTTAGTTTTGTCCTAATACTGCTCCATGACTATATACACCTTTGTCCATTACATACAAATGTAAGTGATGTTTTCTTGTTGAATGGAGTTCTACACCATGCATGGTATGTGTTTTACAATTTGTGTGAGAAGCATCACCTCGATACACAAGTTTTCCAAGCTTCGGAAGTGTTCCACCAAGGAAAAGACCGCGTGCAGGTCATAATCCATGCTGATAGACAACGTCTTGATAGAATGAACCGCTGTGGATGTTCTGACTATCGGCAAACACTTAATGTAGAATAAAACATAATATTAGTAGAGTAAAGGTTGAATTGCATGGAACTTGTTCGTACCAATGAATGGAGGTGAAAGTATTGTTGAAAGTCAGTACCTGAATAATTGTACGGTCATTTGTGACGCCGGATTCATAGAAAATATTAGATAATTTGCCCATGACCTGCAGTTTAGGTGCAGAGGTGATAATTATCCGCAACTTTTTGCAATCACCATCACAAAGCAACCGTCGAAGTGACGAGGCATCTTCTATACCAATTTTCCCATAGTAACCAGAAATGCCGATGCTTATAAGGTTAGGTGAGTTTATTCTGATGCAATGATGCCTGACTGTCCAAACAAGCAGCAGAGACTCAAGTGTAGGAGAAGTAGAGCTGATGATGCTTTGTAATGAGACGTCTGATACATCAACATCTACTAGCGAGAGTCTCCTGACGGTGGTAGTTTAAGCGCCCGTACATAATTGTCTGGTAACTTGCAAAGAGCAAAGGTGATGGTTTGGAGAGAGGAGGAAATCTGAGGGTTTAATGCTGGTGGTGATGGCATGAGCGAAGGGCATGAGAATGGCCCTATGTCATGTTGTCTCAAGCATGGTGGGAACATGTAGTAAAACTCGAGCACCTGGAGATTGTTCAGTCTTGGGGATCGAAGCCAGTCGTCGACTCTGGAGTGCCTGCAGTGGAGGTAGGACGCCGGAATGCAGAGGCGGCGAAGTGCACTCTGACGCCCGGAGAGGATGGCCTCTGGAAGGTACGAATCATCATAGGAATTATCTTCACCGACATGTTCTCCTCTAAAAAAAAGTTCCAGTGTATGTTACGCGGACGAGTTCCTCCGGTGTGGCGGAGTTCACGGTGACCAACTCGAAATGTACTTGATCTAGAGGGTTTAAAAGACGTGGGACAGGGATCTCACGGCAGTCCAGATTCAGAGGAGCGGCGCGCCAAACAGGGTGCCACTGACGTGCAAGGATTTGAGTGCGGACGCCTTCCTTAGTGGACAGACGGGATATGATCTCACCGAGGACACCGTCCGGGAGGTCGCTGATGCGGTCCGGACCAGACTGCTCTTCTTGATCCTCGGATCCAGTAGGCGCACCCTCGCCGCTTCCAGCCGCTACCGCCAAACCACCAGAGGAAGGCGTCGCCGGTGGCGCGAGCCTCGCCCTCTTGGTGCTCGGGGCACCGGAGTTGACCTCCATCTCCATCTCCATTTCTGGGATCGCGCCGCCTGCGAGCGCCGCTTTATGTGACGTGGATCTGGACAGTCCAAGAAAGAGGGTGTGGCTACGGTTTCGAGACGCCGTCCGTCCGCCTTAAATAGCCGGAGCCTAGCCTCGAGCGACGAGCCAGACCGGCGTCACCGGAGGAGACGTCCATCGGACCCTTGGGTTTCCGTGGCGGGGCCATGTGGCGTTCACACCCGAATACGTGGAGACGCCCGTCAAAATGTTGTGTTTCTGCAATCAACGCACGAACGTAGCTCCGCACAAAACACAAGCATGCCTCCATCGCCATCCCGGCCGTGCCTGTCCTGGTAATATAGTCAACGGATGCATTTGGAGCACAAAGAGACACCAAGGTGACTCTGGATAATTACACGTCATGCGTTTGTGAGTTTGTCAACCGTGCATGTGACCTGAAACACTGACACACAAAAAGTCGTCTTCGTGCGTAAAGGATCATGACGCTACTAAACATACAAAGTCGCCTTTCGTGCATTTGAGTTAAAAATCTTACAACGAAAACAATTGTAACAAGGACAGTCGCCCGATTCTACTAGGTTTCCGTAATAAACGCACAAACGTGACTCCGGGTAGGAATGAACCATGCCTCCGTGGGCTGGACGTCCGTGCCTCTCCTTTTGACCGAGTCCACCGACTCATTCGGAATACAACCAAAAAACCTTTGTGCGTGACTCTATATAACAGCACGCCATGCCTTTGAGGGATGTATGCCCGTGCTTGTGACCCTTGACATTGAAACACAGATAGCCACGAACGTCGACGTCTTTATCAAGAAAGAAGCATGACGCCCGACCCTAATGACTGAAACACAGAGAGTCACAAATATACATAACCGTGGCTGCAGAGAGTGCTAGCCCATGCCTTCGTGGGCGTCACGTGCGTGCCTCTCTTTCGTACCGAGTCCACCATGCTTCCGGCGGCGAACACATTCTTCTAGTGAATGTGTGCCGTAAATAATTAAAGCACTGAGGGGCACGCCTGTTCCGGTGCTGCGTGTGCAACAAAGGCATTCCGTACGTTGAAAGTCGTGGTTTTATTTAATGTTTCAAGCACCCATCTACCATTGACTTGCTACAAGTAGTACTTAACCCGGTCCCTCCTGTCAGAAAGAAAATAGAAGAAGTAATTAATCTGCACCCCTCCGCTCCTCGTCGTGGGTATTTAAGTTGTTTCGTGGATTGACACGCTTGTCCATTTCTCCAGATCCACCGTCTGTCCAGATCCACGCCACATATAGCGGCGCTCGCTGGCGGCGCAATCCCAGCAATGGAGATAGAGATGGAGGTCAACTCCGGTGCCCCGAGCACCAAGAGGGCGAGGCTCGCGCCACCGGCAACGCCTTCCTCTGGTGGTTTGGCGGTAGTGGCTAGAAGCGGCAAGGGTGCGCCTACTGGATCCAAGGATCAAGAAGAGCATGCTAGTCCAGACCACATCAGCGACCTCCCGGACGGTGTCCTTGGTGAGATCATATCCCGTTTGTCCACTAAGGAAGGCGTTCGCACTCAAATCCTCGCACGTCGGTGGCGCCCTGTTTGGCGCATCGCTCCTCTCAATCTCGACTGTAGTGAGATCCCTGTCGGTCATCTTTTTAAGCCCCTAGAAACAGTTCATATCGACGTACTGTCCATGCTCCCCATTAAAGATGTCATTCGCATTAGATATTTTTGAGCTCGGTGTGGTTTTCAACCTGACGTTGATGGTTCGTGCCTTCCGGAAGCCATCCTCTCTGGTCATGGGGGCACATGTCATCGTCTCTGCATTCCGGTGTGCTACCTCCACTGCAGACCCTCTACAATTGACGCATGGCTTTGATCCCCAAGACTGAAGAATCTCCAGGTTCTTGAGTTCTATTACATGTTCCCACGTTTTGTGGGAAAAACCATCACACTACCACACGAAATCTCTTCGTCCGCGCCCTCACCACCGACTTCCACGCTGCTGTTTTCCTCCTCACTGCACACCATCACATTTGCTCTTTGCCAGATACCTGATAAGTATGCACGATCATTTAAACTTCCACTCCTCAAGAGGCTTTCGTTTTTGGAAGTTGATATATCAGACGTCTCACTACAAAGCATAATCAGCCATGGTTGCCCTGCCCTCGAGTGGCTCCTGCCGGTTTGCAATAACTTGGACCACTGCATCAGAATAAACTCAGGCAAAGTTGAAGTCATCTGTATCCTTTGTGAGAATGGTGAAATCGTTGTTGAGGATGCGCCCTCACTTAAACGATTGATTCGCGATATTCAGAGCCGGCACTTGCAGATAACTGTCTTTTCTGCACCTAAGCTCGAGTGTTTGGGTAATTTTTATGAAGGATTTCCTGAATCCAAGATTGTTTTGGCTCTACAGCTATCGAGGTACTCACCTTTTGCACTATACTCTTTACTTGCATTCCTTGCAGTGCCGAAGTTTTCATGTCATGCAACCTTTTTATCCAGCTAATTTTATGATATTGGCTTGACGCAGGCTTTGTCTGTAGTCAACCTATCAACGGCGGTTCAATCTGTGAAGACCCTGCTTATCGACATGTCATTAAATCTGAACAAGGTTGTTGCCTTGATGCGATGCTTTCCTAGCCTAGAGAACCTGTTTATCGAGGTAACGATTTCCAGACACATTGAAAGCACATACAATGCATAGCGTACTATATTGGAGTCCTCTATCTCCCTTTGTAGTCCTCAAGTATTCTCACTCTTCATACGTTTTCAGGGAGGAGTATGCCGCGAGGAAGGTGTAACAAATAAGTGGCGCCACAAGCACTGGGTGTTTCTCAAACAGCATGACATTCGCTTGAAGACAGTAACGCTGGAAAAATATGTACACTGCAACAAAAACATTGAATTTGCAATGTTCTTTGTTGGAACGCAAAGGAGTTAGAGACTATGAGGCTTAAGTTTCACTCCCCTCAGACAACATCACAGAAGGATTTTATGAACATCAAGAAGAGGTGCTTCAATGGGGCAACAAGGCTTATAGACGTGCTCGTCTTATATTGTCAGGGTATTGTAGGCATATGAACTTGGATTTAAAGTACACATCTGGACAAACCAGTGTCCAATCATGGATTTGCTGGATCCATTCACCTATGGATGTTGAAAATGGTTATCCGGCTGTCAGAGATAGGTGTTGTTGCGTGCTTTCCAGTTTGAACTTCCAGCTTGTACTTTATCCATTGTCTGTAAGGTTGTCAGGAACTTGTTTTTGTGCTCTTCAGCCGTGAAGCAACTCACAAGCTCAAAAAACTATCAAGTTTTCATGTTTTTGTGCACCGTCTGTATGTTTGGATTTCCTTTTGTGAATAGAGAGAGCGACTAAAATCATCTGGAACACGCAGTCACGTGTGATGTGATGGTCGTGCCTCTCCAAATAACTCGTTAGCTGAAGTATTTTACAATACAGAGGCGGGCGTGCCTCTTGTACCTGTAAGACTGTGTGTCTGTTGGCACTGCACGACACTTCCTTTGTGCATGTCCTGTCCGTGACTCTGTGGTGAACGTTTTGGGTGGAAACACGCTGCACAGTCTAGAACATAGTGTCCTGTATAACCATGACAGTGCTGTTTCTGCAAATCGAGATGTGCTTGTCATGGAACCGCTGTGCTTGTGCTCTGTTTAAAAGCGTCACCATCCATCTTCTTCTACTCCGATCCAACTACCTGGCCATCAGAGCAAGAGCGAGACGGTGAGAGATCGGCCATGGAGGCGATTCAGGCGACCACCGTACGTCTTATCGAGGTGGTCAGGGAGAGCAACCCGTAGCCCAACGCGCTGCAGCGCCTCCAGGGGCTGCTGATGTCTGCCACGGTGCGTTCCTTCTTCGATGCCAACTTCGTCGCCTGGCTCAAGGGTGCACTGGAAGACTTCATCCACAAGTTCAGCTTCGCCAACAGCAAGGTGAAGGACCTGACTGCTCACCTCCATTCCATGCGTCGCCTCCGTAAAAGCCGAGCCTCCACCTCGGCTTCCGCGACCCGGCTTGCTGGCCTCCATGGGAACGATCTCTTTCGCGCGTTGATGGCCCTGCAGCTCCCGGTTGGCAAGCCGCCGGAGGACCACCTGGAGGTCGCTCTCGCCGTGTAGCGCCTCATCATGCATGATGACATCGACAAGTTCAACTAGATCTATGGACAGATTGTTTACGAGGACACCTGCAGCGCCGTCCACGAGTCGACCATGGCGGCCTACTTCGACCACAGGCAAACTTTGGTGAAGCTCATTCAAGAGCACATCCACCTCGCCGACGCCGCCCCCACTTCTCGTCCAACCTCTGGACCATCAAGGGCACAAGCCTGGGCGCCTTGATTAGGTCCTTGCCTTGGCTCTCCGTTCATTTGCTGCAAGCCACATCCCACATGCTTGGAGGCAAGTTCTATATATTTATGCTAGCTATTACTACTGTTGAGTTTCCAGTGACCCAGTCGATCTATCATGATCAAGACTTCTATTTATTGTGTGTGCTCTACTATAAATTTGACTCTAATATTGTATGCCTGTCGTTAATTTCCATTATAAATTAATACCATCGATCGTTTAGTATTACCAACTTAGTTTATCTCTTGTAGTCCACTTTTTATGCATCTCTCTATATGTGTGCGCATGTATAATCTGTTTCATTTGTGGTGATGTTAATCTACATGCCTCCCCGTGCCTCTTGTACGTGTAATACTGTGCGTCTGTTATCACTGCACAACACTTCCTCTGCGTATGTCCATGACCCTGTGGTGAATGTTTGGGTGGAAACATGTTGCACAACCTAGAACATAGCGTCCTGTAGAACCACGACAGTGTTGTTTCTGCAAATCGAGACGTGCTTGTGCTTTGTTTAAAAGCATGCCCGTGCTTCACTGTGAAACAACGAAATACAGATAGCCACGAACGTCCACGCCTTTTATATAAAAATAATGTACGTAAAATCAAGAAAGAAGGGTGAGGCAACTCAATACGAAACCGTGTCCGTAGGGAGTTCACGTCCGTGCTTTTAAATACAAGGAAATAAGATTTTAAAAACAGCGCCCCTCGCATAGGCCATTCCATGCCTCACAGAGAAAACGCCTGTGGCTGTGCGTAAGACAAAGGTTTAGCTCTGTGGGCTAAATGCCCGTCCATCTCCGTGAGCCTATATAATACCATCGACCATGCCTTTTGAGCGCTCAAAAATAGCGTCTCTCTAATCTGCCACTCATTGCCTCACAAACTAAACAGCGAGTGTTCATATCAGAACCCAATTCTGTTCGGTTTGCGCACTAAACGCATTAACGTGACTCTCTCTAATACTAAAGTATGCCTCGATGAGCTTCTCACCCGTGCATCTCCGTATAAACGAGTCGACGGAATCATTCGGAAAACAGACACAAGCGAACATGACTATATAATACCACGCGATGCCTTTGCGTAAGACAAAGGTTCAACTCTGTGGGCCAAACGCATGTGCATCTCCGTCTGATAGAGTCACGGGCTAGTGTGACTCTATGTAATAATACTACCGACCATGCCTTTGAGCGCTTCATGCCCGTGCCTGCGTCCAGCTTGAGCTTGTCATAACGTATGTGTCCAGCTTGAGCTTGTCGTACTAAAGTTCGAGCTTTGCCTTCGCCTTCTCATCCATAGGATTGTACAACCTTGTGGATATCTCCGTCTGAATGAGTTGACTGAATCATTCGGAACACAAAACACAAGCGAACATGACTCTATATAATACCACACGATGCCTTTGTGGATTTAACGCCCGTGCCTGTAAATTATGTCTCGATACGGACACGGTTCTCATATAGGCAATTCCGTGCCTCACAGAGTAAACACCCCGTGGCTGTGCGTAAGACAAAGGTTCAGTCCCGTGGGCTAGACGCCCGTGCATCTCCGTTTAGTCGAGTCTCATAGGCGAGCATGACTCTATGTAATACCATCGACCATGTGCAATAAACGCATGATTGTGACCCTGCCTAATACTAAAGTATGCCTCCATGGGCTTCTTGTCCGTGCCTCGCCGTCTGAATGAGTCGACTGAATCATTTGGAACACAAACACAAGCGAACATGACTATATAATACCACACGATGCCTTTGTGGATTTGACACCCGTGCCTGTGACCCTAATGACTGAAACACAAAGAGTCACAAACGTACATAACCGTGGCTGCAGTGACTTCAAGCTCCTGCTTTTTTAAAAGCAGCAGCGCCCGGTGTGACATCTGCAATTATGTCCCTGCACTGTGCCTCGTCCTCGTTTTTTTCTGAGATCTTCTCCTCCTCCTCCTCTGTTAAGCTCTTGTGTTTTTTGTACGTGCGCAATGAAGACCTAACCTAAGTGTCTATCTCGTATTCGGTTTGTGCAGTAAACGCTCAAATGTGACTCTGCCTAATACTGAAGTATGCCTCCATGGGCTTTTCGTCCATGCTTCTCCGTCTAAACGAGTCGACGGAATCATCCGGAAAACAGACACAAGCGAACATGGCTCTATATACCACACGATGCCTTTGTGGATTTGGCGCCCGTGTCTACGGCTCTTATCACTGAAATACAGAAAGTCACAAACGCACATAACCGTGCCTGCAGAGACTTCAGGCCCGTCCAGCTAATGAAATGTACGGTTTGTGCAATAAACACATAACCAAAATACATTTGTTAACAAATTTACTGACAATGAAATTTCCCAACACAAAATAAGAAACTTCTAGTCCACTGCTTAATTGCTTCAGGTACAACGATCAGGGTCACTGCTATCTACCTAGTCCCCAGAGACTGCTTGTTCGTTTGGTGGGCGTGCAGTCCCTCAGTCTCCCTTTTTCATACCTTTGATTGCTCCATCAGCCGGTCGCGCTCAATGATGAGCGTGTCCTTCTCATTCATAAGATCTGCGACGGAAGCTTTGCTCTCCTTATAGAGCTTTCTCCAGTGCTCGACAGCCCTCAACAGCTCACCATTCACAGCCGCCTCTAGTTCGTAATGCCTCTTCGAGGACTTGATGACGTCTACCGCGTCATTCTTTTCAATTAAGGCAATGATGTCGTCGAGCATCTTATTCATCTGGTCAAATACGGAGGTCTGAGGCTGATCGTCTCTGAGATTAAACTGCTTGTGTGACTTAGTTCCTAGAGACTTTTCGTTATGTTCTTGGGCGCGTAGTTCCTCGATCTCCATTCTCAAACTCTTTGATTCATTCACCAGACGGCCGCGCTTAATGAGGAGCTTCGCCTTCTCAGACCTAAGATCTGCGATGCTGGCTTTGCTCTCGTCGTACAACTCCTTCCAGCTGTAGAGGTTCTTCTCCAGCATCGCTATCTCACGACGGCTCTCCTCACGGAACTCGCTGCAGTTCTCAACGACATTCAACAGCTCATCATTTTCGGTCTTTTCGCGCTCGTAGTGCTTCTTCCAGAAGTTGATGATATCCACTGGATTATCCTTCTGAACTAAGACCCAAAAGAATGGCCCAAATAATTGACCGTCGGGGCGGGAGCTCTTATATCTTCCTGGCGGCACCCCGCTCACTGCTCCCTTCCTTTTTCTCGACCCAGAGCTACTCCTTAACTGTACGGCAGGGAAGTTCTGTAGGAGTTCGTGATGCAGCCTAACCCTAGCTCCAATTGACTGAAAATCAGCATCAGCGAGACACACCCTCATCAAAATATGAGAAAGAAAAAATGAATTGACTGTTGAAGACTGTGAGGCAGCCTAACCCTAGCTCCCATTGACTATAAATCAGTATCAGTGAGACACACCCGAAAGAAAGGAAAAACGACTAAAGCAGAAGCAGATCGAACTTAACAGATGAGGAACCCCCGTCAGTCGGGATCTCCTCCCATGTCTGGACACGGCGCTCCGGAGTAGTCTCCTTCTGCCCAGCCATGGCGGAGATGGTCGGGATGGAGAACACTAAGAGGAATGGATGGCCTGGCGGCGGAAAAAGGGAGGAGTAGGATGTGGCTAGGGTTTCGAGACATCGTCCGGCTTAAATAGTCGGAGCTTCTCCTCGGGCGATGAGCCAGAGCGGTGTCACCAGAGGAGACGCACGTAGGACCACTGGGTTTTCGGAGCAACGACATGTGGCGTTCACAGCCGAATCTGAGGAGACGCCCATCGAACCGTTGGGTTTCCCCAATAAAGGCACGAATTTGACTCTGTGTAAAGCATAACCATGCCTGTCTGGGCTTCATGGCGGTGCCTATGCTCGCGGACAGTTCACCGGATTCATTTTGAACACGTAGACAAACTAACATGATTCTACACAATGGCACGCCGTGACTTTCTGGGACTCACGACCGTGCGAGCAATATACCAAACCAGCGTCTCTCGAATAAGCCATTCCGATGGGTCTCATCTGAACAGAGTAAACAGTGGGTGTTCTCATCTGAACCAATTCCGATGGGTCTCCGCAATTAAAGAACGAACGTGACTGTGCGTAAGACAAAGCTTTGCCTTTGTGGGCTTAACGACCATGCTTCTTCATCCGATCGAGTGGACGGAATCATTCGGAACACAAAGATAGGCGAGCGTGACTCTCTATAATACAATACCATGCCTTTGAGGACTGTACGCATGTGCCTGTGAACATTAACACTGTGACACATACAACAACAAACCTCCACGCTTCTATCGAATAATATACATAACATCAAGAAAAAAACGTGACCCAACTCAGTACGCAATTGTGTCCGTAGAGAGTTCATATCTTGTGAACTTTTATTAACAAGAGTTCGTGTCCGTAATACCACCGACCATGCCTTTGAGCGCGTTTATGTCCGTGCTCGTGACCCTTAACACTAAACGCCTGCGTGCGTCTACATTCGATAGAGTCACGGCTAAGCGTGACTCTATGTAATACCACCGACTATGCCTTCCTGTGACCCGAAATACTGAAACAAAGAAAGGCAGGAATGTCCACGCCTTCATGTGTGCACAAGACATGACTCTAGTTGGTTCAAAAAATTTGGCTACAGAGACTCCACGTCCGTGCTTTTAAAAACAACGTCTCTAGATCTGGCCATTACGTTAATGTTCATCTGTACCCATAAACTTGGAATGAACGTGACCCAGGAAAGTAAAACACATTTGTTATCAAAGTTACTGACAACACGAGGTAACAAAAGACAAAATAAGAAACTTTTAGTGCACTGCTTAACAGCTTCAGATACGAGGATCAGGGTCGCTGCTGTCTACTTAGTCCGGCGAGACTTCTTTTTTGGTTGCTCGGCACGAAGTTCCTCGATCTGTTTCTTCATAATGTATGATTCCAGCTTCAGCTTATCGAGCTAAAGTTTGAGCTGCGCCTTCTCATCCATGAGAAGTGCAATGATGGCTTTGTTCTCGTCTTCCAACTTCGTGGATATCTTCACGAAGTCTTCCACAGTATTGAACAGGTTCTTCAGCTGGTCAAAGGAGAAGATGTCAGATTGATGGCAGGACGCACCCTCATCAACATTAGGATGAAGCTTACCACAATGATCCATGTTTCACAACTAAATCAAGTAGCCGAAAGAAAGAAAAAAAGAATGAAGCCGAAGCAGAGCGAACTCACAGATGAGGAACCCTCGCCAGCCGAGTCTTCTCCTGCGACTGGACACGGCGCTCTGGAGGAGTCTCCTTCTGCACAGCCGTGGCTGAGAGTGTCAGGATAGAGAACAGCAAGATTACTGGATGGTCTAGAGGCGGATAAAAGGACGAAGGGGATGTGGCTAGGGTTTCGAGACTCCGTCTGGCTTATTCAGGTTTCACAACTAAACCAAGTAGCCGAAGGAAAGAAAAAACAAATGAAGCGGAAGCAGAGTGAACTTACAGATGAGGAACCCTCGTCAACATGGATCTCCTGCAGTGTCTGGACACTGGGTTCTGCAGTAGTCTCCTCCTGACGAGCCATGGCGGAGAGGGTCAGGATAGAGAGCAACAAGAGGAATGAATGGCCTGGCGGCGGGCAGAGGATGGAAGCGTCTGTGGCTAGGGTTTCGAGACCCTGTCCTGCTTAAATAGCCAGAGCCTGGCCTCAGGCTACGAGCCAGAGCGGCGTCACCAGAGGAGACACCCGTCAGACCCTTGGGTTTCCGGAGCGGTGCCACATGGCGTTCACACCCGAATACGAGGAGACACCCGTGGAAATTTTGGGTTTCCGCAATCAACGCACAAACGTGGCTCCGCGTAAAACACAAGCATGCCTCCCTCGACATCCCGACCGTGCCTGTCCTAGTAATATAGTCAACGGATGCATTTGGAACACAAAGAGACACAAAGGTGACTCTGGATAATTACATGACATGCGTTTGTGGGCTTGAAAAACCGTGCATGTGACCTGAAACACTGACACGCGTAAAGGACAATGACGCTACTAAACATATAAAGTCGCCTTCGTGCATTTGTGGGCTTGACAACCGTGCCTGTGACCTGAAACACTGACACACAGAAAGTCGTCTTCATGCGTAAAGGACCGTGACGCTACTAAACATATCAAGTCGCCTTCTTGCATTTGAGTTAAAATCATACAACAAAAACAATTCTAACAAGGACAGTCGCCCAAATCTATTAGGTTTCCGTAATAAACGCACAAACGTGACTCCGAGTAAGAAAAAACCATGCCTCCATAGGCTTGACGTCTGTGCCTCTCCTTTTGACCGAGCCCACCGACTCATTCGGAATACAATCAGAAAACCTTTGTGCGTGACTTTATATAATAGCACGCCCTGCCTTTGAGGGCTGTATGCCCGTGCTTGTGACCCTTGACACTGAAACACAGACATCCACAAACGTCGACGCCTTTATCAAGAAAGAAGCATGACACAATTCAATACGAAACGGTGTCTGTATGGACTGCACATCCATTCTCTTAAATACAAGGAAATAAGCTTTTAAAAATAGCTTCTCTCTTATAGGCCAATCCGTGCCTCGCAGAGTAAACGTCCGTGGCTGTGCGTAAGACAAAGGTTCATCTCCGTGGGCTAAACGCTCGTGCATCTTCGTCTGATAGAGTCACAGGCTAGCGTGACTCTATGTAATACCATCGACCATGCCTTTGAGCGCTTCATGCCCGTGCATGTGACCCAAAACACTGAATCAAGGATGAGGCGGCTGTCGCTGGTTTCCGCTATAAATACACGAACTTGACCCCATGTAAAACGCAAGCATGCCTGTCTGGGCCGCCATACCATGCCTCTCCTGGTGACAGAGTCAACGGAATCATTTTGAATGGATCCCTCCACTCTTCTCCCCTTCCCTCCCGTCCCCGGTTGTGTTTCGACGGGCGTCTCCTCGTATTCGGGTGTGAACGCCACGTGGCGCCGCTTCGGAAACCCAAGGGTCCGACGGGCGTCCCCTCCGGCGACGCCGCTCTGACTCGTCGCCCGATGCTAGGCTCTGGCTATTTAAGGCGAACGGACGGCGTCTCGAAACCCTAGACACACCCTTTTCCTTGGTCTTTTCAGATCCACGCCACATATAGCGGCGCTCGCAGGCAGCGCGATCCCAGCAACAGAGACAGAGATGGAGATCCACTCCGGTGCGCCATGCACCAAGAGGGCGGCTTCGCGCCACCGCGACGCCGCCCTCTGGTGGTTTGGCGGTAGCGGCTGAAGCGACGAGACCACATTAGTGACCTCCGGACGCCATCCTCGGTGAGGTCATCTCCGTGTCTCCACTAGGAGGGAATCCACTTTTCGGATGCTCGCACGTCGTTGGCGTCCTGTTTGGCCGACCGCTCCTCTGAATTTTGACTGCCGTGAGATCCCTGTCGCTCGTCTTTTTAACGCCCTAGAAACAGTTCATGTCGAGATCATCAGTAGGGTCTCTGCCTACAACGAGGAGCTTGCTCGCATACGATACATCAGAACTTGGCATCAGGGAAAAACAGTTCGCGGTGATGGTTCTTGCCTTCCAGAGTCCATCCTCTCCAGCCATGTGGGCGCAGTTCTCGGCCTTTGTATACCGGCGTGCTACCTCCAATGCAGACCCTCTACTGTCCATGCCTGGCTTGAGTCCCCCGAATTGAACAATCTCTAGGTGCTTGAGTTTTACTACATGTTTCCATGATTTGTGAAAGAAACTATCAAACTATCGAACACATGCTCTTCATCTACGCCCTCACTATCGAAGTCCGTCTTTCGGTTTTCCTATTCTTTGCGCACTGTGAGCTTCACGTGTTGCCAGATACCAGACCATTATGTAGAGGTACTTGAACTACCACTGGTCAAGATACTTTCGCTTGTTGAGGTTGATATATCAGACTTCTCATTGCAAAGCATGATCAACTCTAGTTGCCCTGCACTCGAGTGCCTGCTGCTTGTTTGCAAAAGAGAAAGGCATCGGATCACAATAAATTCCCCTAATCTTGTAAGCATCGGCATCCGTGGTGAGAAAGGAAAATTCATCATCGAGGATGCCCCCTCACTTCAAAGGTTGATCCACGATCTCCAGAGCAATAACATGGAGGTATTCATCGTCTCTGCACCCAAACTAGAGACATTAGGAAAATTCAGTATCTCGCTTGACCCCACAGGTCTTATGGTACTGACATTTCACAATAATTCCAGCTGCATTTCCTTGAGAAAGTAGTTTCATGTCATCCAACCTTTTGTTCTAATAATATTATGTTTTATTTTCCATGACGGATTTGGCGACGGTCAGCCTATCTACAATGCGGGAATCTGTCAAAATCTTGTTTTTGGCCATGACTTATAAAGTGGACCTGGTCGTTCACTTGCTTAAGTGCCTTCCAAATCTGGAGAACTTGTTTGTTCAGGTGATGATTCTCACGCCCGACGAACTGATTGGGACGGGGGTCATGGAATTTATCGTTCATTTTGTCCTTCCATAGATCTTGAGTATCTTTCAACCTTTATGTGTTTTTAGGGAGGAAACGTTCCTGATGGTGCAAGAAATATTTGGCGTCGCAAGCACCATGTGTTTCTCAAAGAACACATCATTCATTTAAAGACAGTAACGCAGGAAGATTATGAAAAAAGCAGGAAGAACACTGAGTTTGTGAAGTTCTTTATTCTGAAGGCAACGGAGCTAGAGACCATGAGGATTAAGTTTCGCTTTCCCTCAGACTTCACGCAAGAATTTTACGAACAGCAACATAAGTTGTTCCCGTGGGAGAATAAAGTTTTCAAACACGCCCATCTCAAGTTATCAACATGCTGCAATCATCTGTTCTTGGATTTGAAACACAGGCGTGTTGAATGCCTGGATTTGTCAGATCCGTTCACTTGTGCCTGCTGGACACATGGTTGTAGTTAGTTCCTCAAGCTAGTACAGTTACTTGTTGTTGCGCCAATCTGATTTTGTGTTATGTCTAAACATGGCTGAAACCTTTTGCACCGTTTTGTAAGCTTGTTATAACAATGCTTTTGTGCTATGCACCCGCTGTTCTGAAAATTTGATAGTTTTATGTCACTATCGTGATGCTACAAAAACATTCGTGTGCAGTCGTCGACTAGGGAGCAAAAACATTTGGAAGAGAAGAGGCACTGCCTTGCCTGTTCTGCAAGGAACGTGCATCTAGTGCATGTGAACCAGTGCGTCTGTAGTGACTAGACGACACTACCTCCTTTCGTGGCAGACTGTACGTGCACATGGCCATGGCTCTGCTTAATCTCAAACCGTGCTCCCAGCAACCTCAGACTGTACGTGCCTTTCGTGTAAACGCATGTCCATGAACGAGTTTATGTCTGAGTACAAACAACCGAGTCGGCACTGGCGTGTGTCAGCTTCAGGAGTAAGCGCGACTCTGTAGATTGTAGATTTTATGTGTGTCAGTGCTAGTGCGGTGCTCCTGTCTGACATAGGACCGTGCCTTTGACAAGTCAGTGCCACATCACCAGAGGCATGGTTCCCCATGCCTGCCAAATCGACATCTGTGCCTTGCTAGATAACAGTAACCCATGTCTCGTGGAACGATCCAAGACGAAAGATTGCCGGATGCGCCTCGCTAGCAGCACGTTTCTTTGAAATATAAAAATATTCAGGAGATCAATATTTGATGTGTGTAGACCGTCACACACCCTCTCAAAGATTGCACAAAATGAGATACATGTCTTTAGTCAAGTAACCATGTCCAAGCATAAACTTATACTATACGAGTATCCCTTGCAACGTTTCAAAAGAAGGCAACTATTAATGATCATTCTTCGAGGATTGCCTTGATCATGAGGAGGTCATCAGTGTTCGCAAACCCTTGCCCCAAAAGATCACAGATGACGCTTTGCATCTTCTTTCTATTCTCCTTCAGCTTATGCTCCTCCTCCTTCGTAAAAATCCCTGTCCAGCTTAATCTCACCCTTGTCGTCCTTAAGATTATGAATGGCACTTGTGAGAGACTTTTGAATGAGCTTGACGTCTTTATCAACGATACCCATCTGCTTCTTCTGCCTGTCAATCTTCATGGTAGTTACATTAGTTCTTTCCACAAGTGCAACAAGATTCTCGACCTTAAGGTTCACTTGTTCATTATCCATTTTAAGACTCCTTATCTCTTCATCCCTTGCTTGCCTATCATCATTGCTCTCATCTAACATCCCCCAGAGCTTGAGTAGGCACCTCTGCATAATGATAGGCCATGGGCGGTCAACCCATTCGACGACTCCACAGTTCACGCCTCTCTGCGAACAAAAAAGGAACAAAATAAACAGAGACTATTAATACACTGCTGTAAGCTACGGAATATAATAAAGTTCACATATACTTGGTTTATAACCTCATTCAACTAACTATGAACCATGTTTGTGCAATGTGGCACTTCAATGGTTAGGTACCCACAACACTAATTATGGTGCTTCGCCCACCCTGTCCGCGGAGTTATTTCATAATTGTACTTAGTTTATTTTAAGCTAGCTTGAATTAATCTGGAGCTACCTCTGCAGACAACTTATTTAGAGAGTTTTTTTTGAAGAATATACTGACTATTAAACAGAAGTCCCATTCGTAAACAAACATGAGAGTGTCTAGATCACTTCTTTTGTGTTCAATGATGTAAAATAAGTAGTGACCTTTACCATTTTATGTAAAGTGAAAGGACTACACAATGTTTCCTACAATCAACCGGAAAACACAAGAAGAAATCAGTCTTCTTTGGTAGACTACAAGTCCTATATCCAAACAGTTTGATTCAACAAGAAAGTACCTCGGATTTTCGAAAGTGACTAACTTTCACAGCACAGCCTAAGAACCTCCTCCCCGTGTCACTTCCTTCAAAAGCCACACACCTGAGAGGCTTGGTATCGTGAAGAACACAGTAGAGAGGACGGTCGAGCTCTTTGCCATAGAAATCATGGTCTTCGATGGTGTCAGGGTTCTCCTACAAGGACACATGAATGTTTAGAGCTCAGATCTTTTGTTTGGAAAACAAACCCCAGTTCAACGATCCGCATGTAGCAGGAAATCACCTACATAGAAATCAAAATCCAGTTCAAGGAAGTTCAAGCCTTCCTTCCTCCCCTCTTGTCCGAACTTTTGTGTCGACATGGCCCGGAGGATGTAAGCAGATGCGATGCCGTAGGCGGCGTCGAATTCGAGAGGAGAGAGAGAGAGGGAGAGAGAGAGAGAAGAGATATAGTGAGAGAGCGAGAGGGGAAATGAAAGAGAGGGAGTTCGACATGGTGCGGCTCGACCAAATACCCCACCTACTCGCCAGACCCACCAACCCCACCCCCTCCCATGCCCCTTTTTTTGCGCTGGGATGGCAAGGAGCCATTTACTATTGTCAGTAGTTTCAGCTTAGGCGAGCGAGTACACAAAAATTCTTCCCTCTCCATAATTACTCCATAAATACATCGTTTTGTGCGTCTTCCCTCCCGAGTCACTTGCTCTTCCGCTCCCCTTCTCTGGTTCCTTCCGTCTTTCTTGCTTCGTCTTCTTCACTCTACAGTCCACATAGATGGATCTACGATTCACCCACTTGCTCTGAAATACAGTAATTTTTCCCCTCTGCTTAATACTTACGCGTTGCGCACTGTCTTTTTTAGATGGATTCTTGTTGTATGTTACCCTCTTAATTTTAGTTTTTGTGTTAATATCCTACCCCTTTGAAGAGGTTCTATAGGGGAAAAATCTTGGAGGACAACAGTTGATTTTTTTCCAGCTAGTTCGCTGCAAGAGCTTGTAGATTTGAAGATGTCTGTGCGTGGTCTTTAATTTTTTACAGAGACACTAACATCAATGGATATCACCATATCAGCATTCGCTCCACTCTGTCTTACTCATTGAAACAAGCGTATATCAGTGATATATAGTCCTTTAGTTCTTTGTACCATTAGCGGAGTGTTGAAATAAATTTTTCTTTAATAATTAATGAACCCGAGTCTTATATATTGTTACATCTCGCAGACAAAGATGGTGTGTGATGTTTGCAAGAACCTCAACTGTCCCGGTGTTGAATCTGATGTTTCCCAATCTTTCTTGACTGTGTCTTTGCCTCGTTGTTATGAGTCATGTCTGGTAAGTTTTGCTACCAAATCACGCGTGGCCAGTAAAAAACCTTCGTCACTGTATTTGTTACAGTTATCTTTATTCAGTAGTCAGCAACCACACGTATTCCTTCGGAGCGAACTATACTGCGCATGCTTGTTTTTATTTTATAGGCCTTGATGTAATTAGAAGTTCAATTGTTTTGTATAGGTTTATTAAATGTCATAGATGTTGTCTGTGCCCGTGCCTGAAAGCCAAGAAATTTCAAGGAAAAAAAACTCTTTCATGCATTTTTTCTTCTGAAAATCAGTAAAACATTTATATACCTTTGTCTTAATTTTATTTTTATGCAGTATTTCCCATGCTACTACCGGAACCAGGTCCCTTCTTTGATCTCTTTATGGAAAGATGAAGCTTTCGAGGATGGTTTTGAAGACGAAGATTTTGACCTTGTGTTCGGCACTACTGAGGAATTGTCTTACAGGATTAAGTTTACAGATGGCAACCACATGTCTAAGTTTCATGGACCTGGATGGGAAAAGTTGATACGTGACTATGATCTGTTTTATGGTGATATTATACAATTGGATTTGCAAGCAGAAGATTTCTTCTTTCCCATTGACTTGATGTTGAGTGAATCTCAAGGAGGTCACAAAGCGTTTCCCAAACCTTCCGTTGGTATGTTCTAATCTCTTATCAATAGTTGTTCTGGTTTAACATTTATCTATTATAATTTTACTGTGGTATGCCGTTGATATTTATGTGCTTAATCTCTATGATATAATGTATTAAATCTTTCTTTGTACTCACAATGTAGTTTAAAACTGTAATTTCCCTTTTAAAAGCCAATATTCGTTTATTTTAGTTTTAACTGCTCTATTCATTGCTTCACACATAGTGGCTAATACATGGTTGTATTTATTTAGCCCTTGAAGGCCTCAGTTTATCGGAAAGGAGCTACATAGACGAGACAGTCTACACCCGGGGCATAAAACTTTCCTATATCGACATGGCTTGCATGATTAAACTAGTCCTAAATGTTAAACACATCCCTGCCATTACCTTTGTGCACCGTCTATGTTTCACCAACAATCACACAGACCGTTTGGTACGTCGTTGTTTGTTTCTCTCAACCACAGTCAACATGCGTGTCTTCGTAATCTAATGCCAGAATAATTTGTTATTGTACAGAAAATGCTAGCTATTGTTACCAATGATCTTAGGATGAAGCTTGGATATTTACCTCTCAAGGGCAGCATCAGGCTTGTACAAATTTTCAGCAGCGTTGATTTGACTCGCACCTACTGTATACACAAAGATGGAAGGATGGCGATCACCGGGATTTCTGCTTTTGCAGATGCAGCTAGGCTGACAGTTGACTACGTTGTACTCATCAGTATCCAGTGGCACACTGTGCGCTTGCAGGACTCGCTCTCACTTGTGATCACTGGTCTTTACAAAAAAACAAAATGACGTGATATGTGTACGGTGATGGAGGGATGGCATTACACCACATAAATTTTAACTACTATGGTATTAAGTTAAGTATCGTACGTGTGTTATTTCAAACTATGAGTGCAGTTCAAATCCTCATAGTACATACCTAATATAACTTATCAGTTCAAATTCTTATTCAGACTATGGTACTAAAAGCAGATGCGATCCTAAACGTGGTTGTCGTCGCTGTTGTTGTTGTTGTTGTTGTTGTTGTGAGTGTGTCTCTCGGTTCGGCATGTTTGCTCAGAGAGGCACTTGAACCTAGTGCAGGTTCAGTCTTGTGTTAAGAAGACTCATGGTCATGCCTCTGTGCTATGATTAGCTTAGCTGACTTTGTGTAGTAAGAGAGGCACAACTGTGAAGTTAGTGAAGGCACGGTCATATATTATAAGAGGGGACGGTCGTGCCTCCCAGTTGTCATTATTTCAGCTGAGTCGTGTCCTCAGATAGGCACATTGGTCGAGCAAGCGGAGGCACGATCCCATATTAGGAAGAAGACTTGCGGTCGTGCGTCCCATGTCAAAAAGAAGAGTTGCGATCGTGCGTTTGTGTTCAGTATGTTTGTAGTGACACGTTGCTTGGAGAGGCATGTGCGTGAATCAAGTGGAGGCATGGAGTACGAGTTGTTGCCACTGTCTGATGTCACTGTTCTTGCAACGACATCACTCAAAAAATACTACTTTTTTTTTATAAATGGTGTTTTGCAACACCTCCGTCCTCCAAACCGTCTTTCCAGATCCACCGCACCCGTCGCTCCTAGATGGAGGCCGATGCTTCTAGTACCAAGAGGGCAAGGCTCGTGCCACGGACGACGCATTCCTCTGGGTGTCTGGCGGTACCGGCGGGGACCGGTGAGGGTCCGCCCACCGGATCTGAGGAGCACGGGAGAAAAACTCGTCCGGACCGCATCAGCGATCTCCCGGACGTCATCCTAGGTGAGATCATCTCTCGTCTCCCCATCAGGGATAGCATCCGTACTCGCATCCTCGCTCGTCGATGGCGTCCTTTATGGCCCACCGCTCCTCTGAATCTCGACTGTCGTGAGATCCCTGCCGCTCGTCTTTTTAAGCCTCTAGAAACAGTTCATATCGAGAAAATCTCCGTGGCGCCTCCTACTGGAGCTTCGCCCATGAAAACGCCGAACTTCGGTGCCCTCGCCGTCTGGCACTAACGATACGACCCTTCCGGATGCCATCCTCTCCGCCCATGTGGGTGCAGTTCACCATCTTTGCATACCGGCGTGCTACCTGCAATCCAGACCCTTCGCCGTTAATGCCTGGTTGAAATCATCCAAACTTAACAATCTCCAGGTGCTCGAATTCTATTACATGTTCCCAGATTTCTTGGGAGAGTGTGTTGCACGACCACTCACACACCCATCATCTATGCCTTCTGCACCAGCGTCCTTCTTTCCGTTTGCATCCTCCCTACACACCGCCACCTTTGCTCTTTGCCAAATACCAGACAGTTATGTTCAGGCTCTTAAACTACCACCGCTCAAGAGACTTTCACTTGTGGATGTTGGTATATCAGACATCTCGCTTGAAAGCATCATCCACTCTAGTTGCCCCGAACTTCGGTGCCTACTGCTTACTTGGAATATGGAAAGCATATGCATAAGAATAAACTCACGTAACCTTGTAAGCATTGGAATTCGCTGTGGACATGGCGAACTTGTTATAGAGGATGCCCCGTCACTTCAGCGGTTGCTTAATGATATTCTCAGCAGCAACTTGCAGATAAGCTATGTCATATGCACTTGAACTAGAGACTGTGGGCAAATTCCATGATTTTTCTCTGAATCCAAGGTCACGCGTAACCCTCTGAGTTATCCAGGTACCTAGTTTTCAGCTGCATTTGTCCGAGTAAACAAATTTCATGTAATAGAACCTTTTGTTCAATTTTAAAAATCGTTGTGCGTGCACCATGCAAGGTTTGCCGGCAGTCAGCCTGTCAACAATGCTTCAAACGGTCAAGACATTGCTCATCAAGATGTGTTTTGAAGTGGGCGTGGCCGTTTCCCCGATGCAATGCTTTCGAAGCCTTGAGAACTTGTTTATCGAGCTGATGATTCCCACACACATTGAAAGCCCATAACATGCATAATGTACTACTTCTACTGTATGTCTTAAAAGGCTTGTCTTACATTCGTCTGTAAATTGATACACCCGTGGCTAGACATGTTTTAGTATTACATACACCCGTATCTACAATAAATACCTTACGCTGGATGCTCTTTCGACAGAATCTCTGTTTTTAGAGCTTAAGTATTTTCATTCTTCATGTACATCTAGGGAGGACTCTATTGCGGAGAAACAAACACATGGCGTAGTAAGCACCGACCGTTTGTCAAACGAGATGACTTTCGTCTGAAGACAGTAACACTAGATGACTATGAACCTTGCTTGGTAAACATTGAATTTGTGAGATTCTTTGTTCTGAGTGCAAGCAAGCTTGAGACCATGAGGCTTAACTATCGCTTCCACCAAGACTTCACGGAAGAATTTTACGAAAAGCATCAAAAGGATCTTCATGGCACAAAAAGGCTTACGAACGTGCTCGCCTTATATTATCAGGAGCGAGCAAGCACCGGTTCTTTTATTTAAAACTCACGCGTGTTGAATACCTGGATTTGACGGGCCCATTCAGATGTGACTGCTGAACACAGAGCAGGAGTAAGTTATCCAAGCCTGCAGGGTTACATGTTTTTGCGCCCTTTTGAACGTGCGTTTCGTCTGAACATGAACAGACAACCCTTGTAATATTTTGTACCGTCTATAAGCTTGCCATAACAATCCTTGATTAGAAAGTGTTGTAACTGTGCAAACGAAAGTGTTATAACTGTGCAAACGTCAATCTTTCAGCGGAAAGATTCTGAGTATTTTACCGTTACGACACTGACTCTTTGTTAGTATAGTACCATGTTCCCACTGATAATGAAATCGTCAGTGGGAACCTTTCCAATACGGAAGCAAGTCCGTGATTGGTAAGCCAATAAAACCATGTATTTTGTGACATGATGGCTGTTCTTTGTCTTAAGGTCAGACTTTGTCTAGAAACTTCACAACCGTGCTTTTCTAACTGAGTATCAAGAAGGTTGGTACACGTGCATGTAGAGCCCTTACTTCGGTGCCTTCTGCTCACACTTTTCTACACCCAGAGAGGGTTTATGCTGAGTCAGGCCTGAAGAAACGCCACGCCCGTGCGTGTAGTGACTCCCCAACAGTGCCTCCGGCGCGTGCATCTACATGCCTCCATAGCTAACATAAGCCGTGACTGTTAGGTGCCCGTGGAGCCAGACGCCCGCGGGTCCAGAGAGCTCACAATGGTGCCTCTCCAGCAGAGCATTCTCACCCATGCCTCTGCCACCACACTTTTGTGCATCCATTGGGCTGACACTCGTGCCTAAGAGGCTTCATTTCCGCGCCTCTGGTGTTTCAATACACGCGCCTCACATGACACTTGCCGTGACCCTTGTGATTGCAGAGAATACACACCCGTGCCTCCATAGCTGAGTATTCATCCATACCTTTGCCACCGAAATTTTGTGCATTCGGAGGGTTGACAATCGTACGTGCCTGTAGAGACTAGACTTCGTTGCCTCCGGAGCCTGCACCCTTGTGCCTCACGTGCCACGAGCCGTGGCTTTTATGTCCCACTGGAGACACACTGCCGTGGATCCAGAGACTTCACAAATGTGTCTTTTCACCTGAGTGTTCGCAGCCATGCCTCTGCCACCACACTTTTGTGCATCCAGGGAGTTGATAGCTGGCTCTGTGGAGGCTTCAACGAGGTCCGTGCTTGTCTGCATCGCAATTAAATGCCTCCACCGCCTGCACGCACGTGCCTCACATGACACTTGCCCCCGTGTCGTGGCGCCACACCCCCGTGTCTCTATAGACCGCACAACCGTGCGTCTCTAACTGAGTATTCGGACACATGCCTCTCGCACCAAACTTCTGTGTATCTAGACAGTTGATACCCGTGCCTCGTGAAGACGCACGTCTGTCAACGCCGTGACTATTCCACCACGTCTGTCGAAATCTTCTAGATTAGGTACGTATATATATTGTCGTCTTTATGGATCTTAAAACCCTAACCCTTTTCCCAGATCCACCGCACAGAGACCTGCAACAGAGGCGGCACGATCTTGGCAATGGAGATGAAGAAGCGTGCCTCTAGCAACAAGAAGACGAGGTTCGCGGCTGTACCCGTGCCCTCTAAGCTCATTAAGAGGAGCGGCTGTGGCTCGCCCACTGGATCCGAGAACCATGTTGAGTCTGGTCCAGAACGCATCAGCGATCTTCCCGACGCCATCCTCGGCGAGATCATCTCTCGTCTGCCCATAAAGGAAGGCATGCGCACACAAGTGCTCGCATCTCGGTGGCGCCGCATATGGCGCACCGCACCACTTGATCTCGACTTCGTGTGATCCTTGATACTCGTTCTACCAAATCTCTGGAAAAAATCTGTTGCCAAATCATCCGCGTTCTCCCGGGCAAGCAAATCGTCCAGGAAACATACGTCGGAACTCAATGCTGACATCTCAGTTGCAACTGCCGTGGAGAATCCATCGCTGATGGCTTCAGTCTTCCTGTATCTATCATCTCCGATCACAAGGGCCCGATTCGCCGCCTCTGCATCCCGACAAGCTACCTCCAATGCGAACCTTGTGGCGTCGATGAGTTGTTCCTGTCTCGGAATCTGGACCAACTCCAGGTTTTAGAGTTCTATCATATATTCCCAAAGTTCTTCCACCTAGGGCCCAGGCAAGCACGCAGAATCCCTTCTTCTATGCCATCGCCACCGACATCCATCTCGAGATTTCGCTCATCTCTCCACACCATCACCTTCGCCATGTGCAAACTAGAAGACAATCTTGTAGAAATGCTTTCCCTCCCACTGCTCAGGAGACTTTTGTTGGTGGAGGTTTATATATCGGATGTCTCCTTGCGGAAGTTCATCCACCACGGTTGCCCTGCCCTACAGTGCCTACTGCTTGTTTGCAACAAGAAATTATGATGTCTATGAATAAACTCAGCTAGGCTTGTAAGCATTGGCATTCGTTCCGACGGAGGAAAACTGATCATTGAGGATGCGCCTTCCCTCCGGAGACTGCTACATGATTCTGTAGATGCACAACTACATATAACAGTTTTGTCCGCACATGTGTTGGACACACCGAAAAAAAATTTCTGAATTACCCAACGAAACAAATATCGTCATTGGGACTACAGTTATTCAGGTACTGCCTCTGCATGTTACTTTGACCTGCGTTATTCAAAAGCACTTGAGATTCACATCCACGAGCTAATAATATCACGTTATGTGCTCAATGAAGGGTCTCTGCATAAGTAGCCTACACGCGGTGCTGGATTCTTATCTCACAGACATGCTTTGACCTGGATGAGATTGTTGACTTGTTGCGATGCTTTCAATGCTTGCAAAACTTGTTTATCGAGGTGATGATTTCACACACGTTGAAAGCCCACACATAATATGCATAATATATTGGCACTAACTCTTAAGTTTGCTCTTCTCGTGTGTTTAGGGGGGAGGATGGGATCAAAGAGGTATAACAAATGAATGGCGCCAAAAGTAGCGGGTGTTTCTCAATAATCACGACATTTGTTTGAGGACATTATCGCTGGAAGACTATGAAGTCACAGATGCAAACACTGAATTTTTGACATTCTTTATTCTCAATGCTAGGATGCTACTGACCATCAGGCTTAAGTTTGGCCTGCGTAGAGATTTCACTCATGAATTTTACAAACGGCAAGAAGAGGTACTGCAGATGGACAAAAGGGCTTCTAATTGCGCAGAGCTTAAATTAACAACAACTTGCGAGCACATGCACATGGACTTAAAAAACACAGGTGTTGAATATCTGGATTTGCCAGATCAACTCAACCGTGGATGCTAAAAACAGGTCTGAAGAGATGTACTTGCTATATTGAATGAGTGCATTGTGTATGGTCAAGCAATTATGTACATGCTTTCTGTTTTTAATATCGATCATATGTTTTCTGGACCCTATGATAAAAGAAATCAGCTCACACAGATGCTCAAAAATCAAACTAGTATCCTCTTGTTTATCTCAGTTGCTTGGCATGAAATTACATCTTTTAAAAGCAACATGCGTCCACTGCAAACCTGCAATCGCTGCAACCGCGCCTCTCGAGGGCGTCCGTGCACCCCACGAAAGCGAAGCGTGCATCAAGAGGTTGCGAAAATCATACGTCCATGTGAACACGTCTCTGAAAACATTTGGAATGCGGTGATAATGACTTAAGGTCAGCAACGAACCTCCAATCACGTTTTAGATGATGGGTTTCCATTCTCATTATCATATTGAACAAAACTCATGCATCCGAAGAATTCGTCTAAGCGAAAGATTACGTGCCCCTTTTAATTGCAGACACCGTGTCCCTCCGAGAGACCGTGTCAGAAATGAACAATTCGGAAAACAGTAGCACGGTCTTGCGTCATTTAAACATACACCCGTGCCTCTCTCAGTGAACAAGCAAATTAAAATGTTATGAAAACTGAGGCACTTCACTGCATTTTCTCCTTGGATAACCGTGCGCACCGTGGCTTCACTCCACTGTCCCTCGAAGTGGCCGTGTCATGCGAAAACAACTAGGAGAACACAACTAGGAGTTGTCATGTCATGTGAAAACAACTAGGAGAACACAAAAGATGTATGTGTGTCGTCCGCATGTACAACCGTGTGCCAACTGCTTAAAGACCACGCGTCTGTCAATAAACACGTCACTGAGAACATTTAGAATACAAAGGCCTTTCCGTGCGTCTCATTCTTATCCTTACAGGACGATGCGCACCATGGCTTCACGTCCCTGTCCCTCCGAGAGAGCATGCTAGGGAAAAATACTTCGGAAAACAGAAGCATGGCCGTGCGTCATGGACGTGCACAATCTGTCTCAGTGAACACCTCAATGAGAAAATTTGGAAAACAGAAACAAAGCCGTGCCTTATTTGCATGTAAGTCTGTGCGTGTTGGGGCCATCCGTGCGTGCCTCTATGCTCCTAATAAGCCTATAGTCTTGTCTTTGCCGCTGTACAGTAGCCCCATGTCAGTGAGCAGGCGCGTATTATAACTGTCTGTACTGTTTTGTGCCAACCCAGACCGCCCCTCCCACTCACCCGCTATAGCGTTCATCGTCTCTTCTCTCTAGATTCTCCCTCTAGATCCAGGGTTAGTCTATTTTCTCTTAATTTCTATGTGAATTTTTCGCTACGATCCATTTTCCTCTCTGTTGGTTTCGTCTCTCCGTGATTGAAAGCGACGCATCTACGCTGTTATGCTAGGAATTGCGTGGGAATTCGTTGTGATCTAGACCAAATCATGCAGTACGAGGCCGAACCTGTACACGACCCGTGCCTCTTAGGGGTAGGGTTGATTTGAAGTCGGTGTTTGTGCTTGATAACGCTACGAGCTGCAGCGACCTGCGGCGTCCAAGTCACAGGTGAGCAATGAACTTCGCCGAGGGAGGTTGGTAGTTTAAATTGAAGCCCGTTAGGTCTTGCAAACAACGGCGGTGGCCGGAAGTCCAAGCGAATGGCCAGACATTGAGCTTAACCGACCACAGGGTGCTGGAGGTCGGGCGTTTGGGGTGCTGTTTACTGGGAGTCGGCGTCTGTGCTTGAAGATAGCATTTGGGGTCCTGTACGCTGGAGGCAAGGTTAACGTTGATGGATCACCCATTTTAAATACCACCTAGCCACACATGTTTCGGTGGTTGGCGTCGGCGACAGTGGCGTATGGTCGCGGATGACGTTGTTGCTGGGTGCAGCTCCGTCCAATTTACATATAATTTTAATGTTACAAACACTCCTTTGAGCCGCCTGATGATAGACTATTGTTTCTCCTTTTTACATGTCTTGTCTTGAAATATACATTTGCTAAAGCTGCTTTTAAAACCAAGCAGCAGAAATCCTTTCACTGATTGACATTGACAACCAAGATTGTGAACTGCTCTAAGAATAGTCAATACTGAATTGTGATGAATTAAGCAACCATTTTTGGAAAATAAAATGCTGCTTTAATTAAATTCATATTTCCTTTGTTATTACATATCCCATATCTACTGTTCACCTTCTAATCAAAAGCTGTGCACATGTATTTTTAGGAAATTGCTTGTGAACGACTATTTATGTAAAAATGCCGATTTAGCCGAATAGTTTCTCAAGATAATAAAATTTTCCTTGTGTTGAGAATTTCATATAAACGTTGTTTTGCAACATATTCTAGGGGAAACCATGTGTTGTGATATATGTACCAACTTCGGTTGCTCCGGACTGGAGTCAGACGTTCTTCATAGCGCGATAACAGTGCATCTTCCTCGATGTTTCAAGACATGCCTGGTAAGGAGAAATGTTTGCCACCCCATGCTGCCCATCAGTTACTACCAACTAGTGTATCTTTCTGATGAAGGAAATAAAAGTTTCTACCATATTGTTTGAATGAAATGCCTACATTTAATCATTTAATGATATGTTTTTAATTTTTGATGTACCTTGTTTTATCAAATAGCAACCTGTTAAAAACAATTGGTACATATATGATAAGCGCTATCTGTCTTGGTTATACATGTCGGCGTTCTGGGGACGGGGGTCCCCAGACTTGCCTGCCCGCGGCCTGCGGCGTGGCTCAAAGGGGGGCCCATCGCGGCCCATCTTCATCAACACAAACTCAAGACCCTCGCGAGGGGCCAATCCTCGCGGGGCGGACAACAGGGAGCTTCCTCAGGCACGGCCTCGTCAGGTTGGCTCGCGAGGAGGCGGAGAGATCAAGGCGGGGTACCTCACGAGGTGCCCATGATGCAAGCTATGACGACCAAGGGCGCCAGGCGGGCGCAAGCCCGCGCAGTGTCCTCCTTTCCTCTTTGGTGCAAAGGGAGCAAGCGCAGGCGAGAGCATCAAGCAAAGGCGTCCATTTCGGTGCAACAAGACCAAGACCAGCCCAACGGCAGGAAGGAAGTCATTGTGGAGCCCAAGCCGGCGTCACCACTAGAGCCTTTGACAGGCGAGGACCAACTTTAGTCAGGATAAGTCTACCAGATGTTCCCCTTCAAAATGGCCAATTGTTGCCGCCCTTCCCGCTTAATATTTGGGAAGAGGCCCAGGGCCTTTGCCTATAAATAGGACTAGCCTCCCACAGGGTAGAGGCATCTTGGATCCAAGGTCCGGAATCCAGAGAAAGAGAGAGAGCGACTGAACTCCTCCAAGCGGTTCATTGCCCCGGCCGAGAACAGACCCTCGCGAGGTTGTTCTTCCTTGTGTTGTTCATCATCATCAGCCCAACAGGCAATCCACCACACCACAAACTAGAGTAGGGTATTACACCACAATGGTGGCCCGAACTAGTATAAACCTTGTGTCTCTTGTGTTGTTCCTTTTGTAGTTTAGATCCTAGCAAGGCAGCGGGGTGCAGGTAGGTAGAGGGCGAGATCTCCGTGCGCACCCCAGTGTTCGAACCTCAAGGGTCTGCCGGAACCCGAAATCCGACATTTGGCGCGCCAGGTAGGGGGTGCGCCGGAGTTTTCCCTTCCGCCACCGCCGCGACCCGCCTCGCGATGACCAGCGCGCCGCCCGCTCGCCCGCCCGGCCCAGGGCGAGGGGCTCCGATCCCTAGCCCCGGCCTTGTAACGGGTGCGGTGGCCGGACAAGTTCAAGCCGACGACGCCGCCGCGCTACAACGGCGCGACCGATCCGCTGGCCTTTCTGCTGGCATACGAGGAGGCCGTCCTCGAAGCTGGGGGCGACGACAGGGTCATGGCCAACTGGCTTCCCATGGCCCTCACCGGCGCCCCACGCGCATGGCTGCTCCACCTGCCGGCAGCCTCCGTGGCCTCTTGGGAAGAGCTGTGCGGCCTCTTCCTCACCCACCACGCTGCGCCGGGCGCCCAGTCGTCAGCGCCCTCCTAAGCGGCTCGCAGCGCCGCCTTCAAGTCACCACCTCAAGCCATTCATCCGCTGGTCGGCGCTGCCTCCACGCCGAGAGCTACCCGGACGGTCGGCGCCCAAGGCGGTCGACCTTCACTCGGAGGACCACCCTCCAACTCGGCTGCTTCAGGTGCGCTCCCCATGTTGTGCACCCCCACCATCTGTCAGGTGGCCGTCATCAGGACTCTCATCGACGACGGCACGGGCCTCAACGTGCTCTCAGTCAAGGCCTTCAACCTCCTATGTATACCCCGGGAGCGGCTGCAGCCCAGCCGGCCCTTCTCGAGCGTCGGGGGCGGGTCATCCAGCTCCTTGGGACAGATCCGGCTCCCGGTAACTTTCGGCACCTACGACAACTTCCGCACGGAGCTGGTCGATTTCGACATCGCCCCCATCGTCCTCCCCTACAACGCCATCCTCGGCTACCCAGCACTGGCCCAATTCATGGCCACGACTCACCCCGTGTACAACCTCATGAAGATGCCCGGGAGCAACGGTGTCCTCACCGTGCCCGGGGACACCGGAGATGCGCTGCGGGTGCTCAAGCTCTCCTTCAAGACGGTGGCGCCAGCACAGCCCACCGGCGCGGAGACCCCTGAGCCCAAGGGGGCTGCACCAACCAAGAAGAAACAGTTGTTCACCCAAGACAAGGCGGAGACCAAGCAAATACCCGTCGACGAGGACGGGTCCACTGACGCCACTTTCACCATAGGCGCCAACCTCGAGCTCGAGCAGGAGGAGGCCTGATCAAGTTCCTGCGTGCAAACAAGAAGGTATTCGCCTGGGAGCCTGATCAGTTGGCGGGAATCCCTAGGGGCGTAATCGAGCATCACCTCCACGTGTGCCCCAACGTACGCCCTGTGAAGCAGAAAGCGAGGCGGCAGTCCACTGAAAAGCAAGCCTTCATCGTCCGTGAGACCCGCAAACTAGAAGCCGCTGGGGTCATTCGCGAGGTCCGTATCCGGATTGGTTGGCCAACCCTTCGTTGTGCCAAAGAAGGGAGGGAAGGAGCGCGTAATGTGTCGACTTCACCAACCTCAACAAGGCATGCCCGCAAGATCCGTTCCGCTCCCTCGCATCGACCGGATCGTCGATTCCACCGCTGAGTGCGACTGTTATGCTTCTTGGATGCCTTCTCCGGGTATCCACAAGATCAAGATGGCGGTAGAAGACGTGGAGAAGACGGCCTTCGACCCGTGTGGGGTGTACTGCTACACGTGCATGCCATTCGGGCTGCAACGCAGGGCGACCTTCCGGTGGTGATGCACATCACCTTGGGTCCGCAACTCGGGAAGAATGTTGAGGCTTACGTCGATGACATTGTGGTGAAGTCTCGGGAGGCCGTAACCACGATACAGACCTGGAGGAAACCTTCGCGAGCCTCAACGCGGTGAACCCACGGCTCAACACGGAGAAGTGTGTGTTCGAGTCCCCTCGGGCAAGCTCTTGGGCTTCCTCGTATCCCACCGAGGCATCGAGGCCAACCCGAAAAGGTCAAGGCGGTCGAGGACATGAGCCCGCCAAAGACCCTCGTGGAAATGCGAAGCTCATCGGGCGCTGTGATCGCGCTTAGGGCGCTTCATCTCCAAGTTGGGGAACGAGCTGCCTTTCTTCCATCTAATGAAGAAAAGGGACCCTTTGAATGGATCAAGAGGCCGACAAAGGCGTTCAAGATCTCAAGAGGTACCTAACCAGCCCTCCGGTCATGGTGGCCCCACGCCCGCAGGAACCACTGGTGCTCTACCTCGCCGCCACTCCCTACTCCGCCAGCGCAGCTCTGGTGGCGGTTAGGGAAGAGCGTCGAACCAAAACCACAGCAGCAACCCAGGTCAAGGCAAAGCAGGAACAAGGAAGACCCACAGAAACCGCTACCGTGGTTGAGAAGGATCAGCCGCCGCAGGGGAGCGCACTGGAGATGGAAGAGGTCCCTCCCCAGACTACCAGCCTCTGGAGGCTCCATCGCCTCAGGAGGCGCCACGGTCCCTAGAGGGCGCCATCGGCACTGGCACTCCAGACCTCGTTGAGCACCCAGTGTACTTCGTCAGCACGGTGTTGCGGGACGCGAGGGCACGGTACCCCATGCCTCAGAAACTCCTCCTCGCGCTATTGGTGGCCTCGCGCAAGCTGCGGCACTATTTTAAGGGTAACCCCATCAAGGTCGTCTCAGCATACCCCTTGGAGAGGGTTCTCCGGAGCCCTAACTCAGCGGGAAGGGTCGCTGAGTGGAACATTGAACTGCAAGCGTTTCAGCTCGAATTCAGCACGACCAGAGTCATCAAGGGGGCCGCATTAGCGGATTTCATGGCAGAATGGACGGAAGCACCGGGCCTCAAGGCCGACGAGGATCGGTCCCTCTCCCCGGGAAGCGAAGCGCCAGAAGGCTAGGTCATGTACTTTGACAGGGCGTTCTCCAGGCATGGCACTGGGCTGGGGCGGCGCTCATATCTCCCACTCAGGACAAGCTCTACTACGCTGTGCAGCTCTGTTTCCAGCAAGGAGAAAAGGTCTCCAACAACATAGCAGAGTATGAAGGTCTAATAGCGGGCTTGAAGGCCGCAGCTACCCTAGGGGTGAAGCGCCTTACCATCAAGGGCGATTCGCAGCTCCTCGTCAATTTCTCCAACAAGGTCTACGAGCCAAAGGATGAGCACATGGAAGCCTACCTTGCAGAGGTCCGCAGGATGGAGAAGCAGTTCTGGGGGTTGGAGTTGCAGCATGTGCCCCGCAGCACCAATCAGGAGGCCGGCGACATCGCCAAACGAGCATCCAGGCGGTTACCTCAGGAGCCTGGCGTGTTCGAGGAGCGGCTTTTCAAGCCCTCGGCCATGCCATCACTATCAAACACGGCGCAGCCTCGGGAGGAGCTCCCCCAGCCACCTGCCTCAGGAGCCCCAGTCTGTGGCCCGGCCTCAGGAGCGCGCATGCTCCTGACGATGGAGCCTCAAGAGTGGTGCTGGATCACAGAGCTCCGGAGCTACTTAACGCAAGGGACCCTGCCGGAGAAGGAGGAGCAAGCGGAGCATGTGGCGCGGCAAGCCACAGCATACTGCATCAGGGATGGAGAGCTCTATCGGAAGCGACCGAATGATGTGTCACTACGCTGCATCTCCAGGGAGCAAGGGAAAGAGCTGCTGGCGGATATACACGGTGGAGACTGTGGGCATCACTCATCATCACGAACCCTCGTGGGCAAGGCATTCCGGAGCGGTTTCTATTGGCCTACTGCGCTCAACGACGCCGTCGAACTAGTGAAGGCTTGCGAAGCCTGCCAATTCCATGCCAAGCAGATCCATCAGCCAGCAGGAGGTCTGCAAACTATACCCCTCTCGTGGCCATTCGTAGTCTGGGGGCTGGATATCCTGGGCCCGTTTACTCGGGCGCCAGGGGGCTATCGCTACCTCTATGTCGCCATGGACAAGTTCACCAAGTGGGCTGAAGTGGAAGCCGTCCGCACCATCCCCGCGGGGTCTGCGGTCAAGTTAAATCAAGGGCATCGTGAGCGGTTCGGGTGCCGAACCGCATCATCACCGACAACGGTTCGCGATTCACCAAGAACCTCTTCAAAACATACTATGCTAACACAGGAGCAGAGATATGCTATGCTTGATGGCGCACCCGAACAACGGCAGCCGCGGCCAACGCAGAGGTCCCGAGGGCCTTAAAACCGTAATACCAAGAAGAAACCGGAGGCCCTGCGGCGAAGGTTGGCACGACGAGCTTCGATGTCTTTGTGGTCCATCCGCACGACCACGACCAAGCCAACTGGAGAGACCCCGTTCTTCCTGGTCTATGGAGCCGAAGCGGTCCTCCCTCACAAGGTCAGAAGTCGTTCCGCGCGGGTCCTGGCGTTCGACGAGGCGCAGCAGGACGCCATGCGGGGGACGGACCTCGTGCTGGGGGAGGAGCGTCGTCGAGAAGCTGCGTTGCAAGCGGCGAGGTACCAACAAGCACTGCGACGATACCACTGCCGCAACATCCGCCCCAGAACTCTTGAGGTAGGGGACCTCGTGCTCAGGCGGGTTCTCTCCAGGGAGGGGCTGCATAAGCTCTCTCCCATGTGGGAGGGCCCGTTCAAGGTTGTTCATGTTTCGAGCCCGGCTCCAGCGCTTGGAGAATCGGGAGGGGTGCCAGTCGAGCAGCGTGGAACATCCAGCACCTCGAGGTTCTACCCTAAAAAGGCCCAGAACACTGTGAAGAAGGCGAATGCCCGTGAAGCTTATCTTTTGGAGAAGGCCCAGAGCACATGAAGAAGGCGAATGCCCGTGAAGCTTATCTTTTGGAGAAGGCCCAGAGCACGTGAAGAAGGCGAATGCTGTGAAGCTTATCTTTTGGAGAAGGCCCAGGCACATGAAGAAGGTGAATGCACAGAAGCGACGCGTTTTGGAAAAGGCCCAGAGCACGTGAAGAAGGCAAACGCCTGTGAAGTTTGCTTCCCCAAGAAAGGCCCGGAGCCTGTGAAGAAGGCCAATGCCTGTGAAGCTCGCCGCCCGTGACACTCTCACGTAATAATGAGTTGGGGCTGTACACGCCCCGGAGTCTCAGGAGCACCGGCCTCAGGCCCTGGGGCTCCCTCCCACGCCCAGTGGCAGCACTTAGCTCCGCGCTGGTGAGAAGACGTCGAAGACTAGATTAGGTGCCGGACGTGGCTTTTTCATTTGCTTTCTGCAGTTGGCTTGTTCATTCTCATTTGAAGTTTTATTGAAGCTGTTGCCGTTTTTGATTTGTGGCCCTTTTGCTTTTCGCTCTCCTGCCTCGACTTCTCTCGCGCAAGGTCTCGCGAGGGGGCAGCCTGAGCGCCCTCGCGAGTGTTTTCTGCCCTTATCGTTCAAGGTTTCCCAACCTGGGTCCACCACAGGAGCACCCCTCCAGTCCGTGCCTCACGGGCACCGCGACACGAACACAGGACCTGGGTCGGTCGCCCCCCACGGCTGAGGCTGGAAACTACCTACGCGCAGCCGTGCGGCCCGAAGGCACGATACCAAAATAGCAGAAACAGTACGATGATTAACGGCGAAAGTCCAAACACGCCCCCGTGGGGCCCCACACTACTGTCTTTCTACGCAGGAAAAAGAAAAAGGAAGAGCAAATCAGGCGCGGCTCGCCCGCCACCAGCCCGCAGGAAAGACTCGAGCCGCCTCCGGGGCTCAGGCGGACTCCCTCTCGCGCTTCACCGAGGCGCGACGGCGGGCGGACCCGCTACCACCCTCCAAGCAGGCACGACGGCGTGGGGGCTGATCGCGGCCGCTGCTGGAAGAGCCGCTGCCCGAAGAAGAATCGATGAAGCTCGAGGAGCCCTGAGCGCCGCCGACCACGCGTGCGCCGTCCTCTCCGTCGTCGCCGGGGCTGGGCCCCGCCACGGTCGTCGCCCCTCGGGGCAGCACCCGGCGGGCGACCATCCTCCCGAACACCCTCACGTAAAGGGTGGCATCGCCGTCGAACTTGAAGTGCAGGGTGCACCGACGGCTCGAGGCCACGCAGCGGCAAGCGTCCGCCACCGCCCGATCGAGCCTGGCCCCGGCGGAGACCTCCAACGAATCCCAGGAGGCCCGACTGCAGCAGCTGTCTGTCTGGAGCCAGAGGCCGCCCGGGGCACCAACAGGGAGCTCACCTAGGAGGAAGCGAGGAAGCTGAAGCCGGGCGCAAGTCGGCTCCGCCGACCACACAACGAACTCCGGCAACACCTCCGCAGCGCGGAAGCGCGGCCTAGGGGGTCGCGCGGCCGTAGCGCACCCCCCGGCCGCGGCCAGCCGTCCATCACCGCGCGGGAGATCACCTCCGCGGCCACGGGGAGTCGCCGTGGGAGCCACAGGATGTTTGCAAGGGCGGCCTCGACCGCGCTTGGGCGGGGGAGAGGCAGGCTCAACCTGGCGGGCCTTCCCCTTCACTGCGGCCGAGAACTTCCTCGGCGGAGCCATGAAGGAGGAGGAGAAGCAAGAGGGGACAGACTGGAAGGGCACGCGCCGTTCCGTACTTAAAGCCAGAGGAGGCCAACCGCCGGCCTCCACAATCGCAGGTAATCATGACCCGCTTTGCGTGCAGGGACTTGTCAATTCGATGCGATCGCCCGGCGTCGTGGGGAAGTGGAGACGCCCACGTCAATCAACCGCCACGCTTGGCGCCCAAGGTCAAGAAGCTGTTAGGGCCCGCGGCGCTTCGCACTTGCCCCTTCGCTTCTCCGCTCAGCCAAGTCCGGGCGCGCCTTGGGCCCGGGGGCTACTGTCGGCATTCTGGGAACGGGGTCCCAGACTTGCTGCCGCCTGACCCGCTGCATGGCTCAAAGGGGGCCCATCACGGCCCATCTTCATCAACACAAACTCAAGACCCTCGCGAGGGGCCAAGCCTCATGAGGCGGACGACGAGAGCTTCCTCGAGCACGGCCTCGTTAGGGCTGGCTCGCGAGGCGGAGAGATCAAGCGGGGTACCTCACGACGTGCTCCATGACGCAAGCTATGACGACCAAGGGCGCCCAGGCGAGCGCCCGGCCAGCGATGTCCTCCTTTCTTCTTTGGTGCAAAGGGAGCAAGCGCAGGCGAGAGCATCAAGCAAAGGCGTCCATTTCGGTGCAACAAGACCAAGACCAGCCCAACGACAGGAAGGATGTCATTGTGGAGCCCAAGCCGGCGTCACCATCAGAGCCTTTGACAGACGAGGACCAACTTTAGTCAGGATAAGTGTACCAGATGTTCCCCTTCAAAATGGCCAATTGTTGGCGCCCTTCCCGCTCAATATTTGGGAAGAGGCCCAGGGCCTTTGCCTATAAATAGGACTAGCCTCCCACAGGGTAGAGGCACCTTGGATCCAAGGCCCGGAATCCAGAGAAAGAGAGAGAGAGAGAAAGAGAGAGAGCGACTGAACTCCTCCAAGCGGTTCATCGCCCCAGCCAAGAACAGACCCTCGCGAGGCTGTTCATCCTTGTGTTGTTCATCACCATCAGCCCAAGAGGCAATCCACCACACCACAAACTAGAGTAGGGTATTACACTACAATGGTGGCCCGAACTAGTATAAACCTTGTGTCTCTTGTGTTGTTCCTTTCGTAGTTTAGATCCTAGCAAGGCGGCGGGGTGCAGGTAGGTAGAGGGCGAGATCTCCGCGTGCACCCCAGTGTTCGAACCTCAAGGGTCTGCCGGAACCCGAAATCCGACAATACATGCCTGGTAAGATTATTTTTTTCTTGCGCAGTATGTGCCATGCTATTGCAGGCAGCAAGTCACTTCTTCAATCTATCGGTCGAAAGAGGAAGCATTTCAAGAAGAAGGAAAACAAAGAAATCCAATACTGATCACCAACGAGGATCTGTCATATGAGATCTACATCACCGATGAACCTAACCGGTCTAAAATTCATGGACCTGGCTGGGAAAAGTTAATTAGTGACTACGATCTTCATTATCGAGATCTAATCATCATAAACCTGGATACTGGGAGTCTGTCCATTGAGATAGATCTGAGACTCAGTGATTCTCGAGGAGGTCACAGGCCCCTCCCCAAACCATCACTAGGTAAGTGCACCAACTTCCATCCTATTTTATCAACATACTTTGGTGCTCCTACCCCTGTCCACTAAATTAATGACATACTTATAGTAAAAGTTATTTTGAAAACATTTTATGCAATTCTGTTGATTATCATCCTAACTAGATAACATGCATTAAATTTAACCATTCATTTTAAACTTAAATACCGAGTTCATCTGTTTAAACAAATTTGTTTGAAAATGAGTTATTTTTTTCCATGCAGCTCTTGATTTTCTAAATGACTCGGAGAGGGAGTACATTGGGAAAACAGTGTTCGGTCGAGGCGTAAACCTCTCATACAGACAATTTGGACAGATGATATACTATGTGTTTGAGTCTGACGACTTCCCCACCATACCCTTTGTGCAGCGTCTAAACGTCACCAATGTCATAAATGGTCGTCTGGTTAGTCGTTGAATATTTGTTTTGATCCACTGCCATGGTTTTGTTTGCTATTTTGATGTTTTATGTCCTTGTACATTGATTTTATCTAGTAATATCGGTACAATCTGCAGAGAATCCCGTCTGCCGTTGTGAGGCTTCTAAAGATGAACCTAGGATATGTACCTCAAAACGGTGGTATCAGCCTAACAGAGATGTATGATGCAATAGACATGAGCACAACGTACTCCATACGAACCGACGGCAGAATGGAGGTGACCGTTTTTCAGATTTTGCCCGGGAAGCTCAACTAAGGGTTGGTTCAATTGTCCTTGTCACAATTGAAAAGCAGTGGCCAACATTCTGAAACATGAAGCTGCTGCGGATGATAATCAACGACCTTTCCTCATAGAGCGTTGCCGGTGGCTATACTTCCTAGTTCAGTAATTTATGTCTGTTTTTTTAACAGCATGTACACATCAGTTTTGTTATTTAGTTATGTCATGGTATGTAACTGAGAATATAATTATGTCCAAGAGGACAGTGGTGAAAATTCCCTGTCAAAGAAGGTGAAACACTTACGTGGGTTAATTTATTTATCTCTGATAATAATAAAGGGATTCGCTTAATAATAATGGAGGATGAATGGCTGTGGTGAAGTATGTTTCAGAATAGTTTAGTAACGTTGCTAGCTCCGCACGTCAGTAGTATACATATTTTTCACTATGGTGCTCCATGAAATAGCGTCATGCCAAGTAGTTTGTTGCGATGAGCTCAAGCATACACCTCTGTCAACCGCACAACGCTTCTCCTAAAAACCTAGCGCCTTCCCTTATGGCTCAGTCACCTTAAACATCCATGCCTTCACATAGGTTCATGTCTGTGCCTCACGTAGCATCGTACCTGTGCCTCTAGCTGTGCCACTCGATGTATAAGTGTGTTTCGCAGCTGCATGCCCACGCCCCTCGTTTCTTCTCGTTGTTTCTTCCCATCTCGTACTTGCAACTATTTCAGACATGACCGTGCCTATTGAGTCGACACATTCATGACTCTCAAGACCGTGCCTCGACAAGAATAACGACCGTGCTTGTAACAGTGTAGCGTTACAGGTGATACATTCAGGACACATTAGGGACCACCTTGCCACTATTTCAGACATGACCGTGCATGTTCCGTCGTCACATTCATGCCTCTCAAAGTTAATTGAAAAACATTCCGGAAAAACAGTACCGGACGCCTATTGTCAATCCTCACGTCACGTACATTCGACGTTCATTCCGTCATCACAAAAGTAATTGCCGTGCCTCTGCCACAGAACATATAAGTGTAAAACGATTATTCCTACACTTGTAAAACCCGGAATGCCCTGGATAAATGTCGAATCCCACCTTGCGGAAAAACCATGGAGGCCGGTGCTTCTCAGGAACACTTCTGTGGGTTTTTTCACATGTAGTTGAGTGCACGGCAATTTGTTCGTGCCCGTGCCTTACGTAGCACCATAGCACGAATTGACGTTCGTGAATCACATAACTTCATTTCCGTGCCTGACGTAGCATCGTATCTATGCCTCTACTTGCGCCTCTTGTTGTATAAGTGCTTCTTGCAGCTGCATATCCACGCCTGTCGTTGCTTCTCATTCTTTCTATCCATCTCGTAGCGTCAGCTGCAACAGTGCTCTGAAAAAACACAGCACTGCTCCTACCAGCGAATGTATCACTGAAAACAATTGCCACTCCCAATGAATGTACCACGCCCGTGTGTCTGAGAGTTAGACCAGCCACTTCAAGCATGCTTCTCTTGGTCAGAGACTTGTGCCTCTACATACTGCCCCTACATGTCTCACGAGATAAATTGTAAAAGTTAACATTTGACAGCAAACTACATGAAGACAACGATCATCTCCCCGACTTGCTGGAGATACGACGGTTGCTAAAAACATGACTGCTGATTTTATTTTTATTTTTTATAAAGAAAAACCACGATAAAAAACCCAGGATGTGCACAACCGCACCACCAGGGAGATGAAACCACGATCCAGAACCCACGATGTGCACAACCGCATCGATGGTGAGATCGTGCACTCCTTTGCCGCTTCCCCGCCTTTAAATTTAGACTTCCGTCGCGGCCTTCTTACACACAAACAACAGAAATTGCCATTGCGCTCCCACTCATTGTTCCCCATGAAAAACCAGGTTGCAGGAGGACCAACTACTCCAGGCCATGGGATTCATCAAGGAATTCATGGAGGTGCAGGCCCACGGCAACACCAAGTTGCACGTGATCCACACCAACGACTTTCACAAGGCGGCGACCACCATCGAGAAGTACGAGCGACACCTTGAATTCGAGCACCACAAGATCGTCGGAGTTGATGTGGAGTACACCAACGACGTTGGTGAAGATCAGAAACCAGCCCTCGTCCAGCTCTCCGTCAGCAAGGATCATCCGGTGTTGCTCTTCCAACTGAGTGCCGCTGACAAGAACTGCACCAGGTTTGACAACTTCCTCGCCGACCCCAGATACACGTTTGTTGGCTTCTCCATCGACGACGACATAGAGATGCTCGGGCGCGTCGGACTAGAGATCGCCCACTTCATCGACATCCAGAAGGAATGGAGGGTGCCTACAGCTACCAAGCCTCTAGACTCCCTTGGGGATGTCTCAGGCATCCTTGTCCACGACTACTACAACAACATGAAGAAGAAGCTCACCAACGCAGAGCACCAGCGCTGGGCGCGCATGCCCCTGTCCATGAGGCACATCGAGTATGCGGGAAAAGATGCTTATGCTGCGTACGAGATATGGAGCCACCTCACCATCATCCAGGAAGGCCTCCACCGGGCAAAACCCGAGAAGGAGCAGACCAGGAAGCGCGCAAGGTCCTGGGGTGACTACGACTACTGAAGTAGGTGGTTCCGGCCAAGAAAAGTAACTAGAAGATTGCTCATGCCATTCTAGATTTCCCGTTAGATTTGCTTTCTCTCAAGACTGCCGTTTGCTTGTTCTAAATTTAGATTTGCTTGTGTCGCAGTTAACCTTGTAGTTTGCTTCCAGTTTACATATCTTACGAACAAGTTTATTTCCGATTGCAATGTTGCAGTTTTCTATTATTAGAATATATTGGCGTGAACTGAAAAATATAAACACAAAGATGCGAGATAACCTTGTAGTTTGCTTCCAGTTTACATATCTTCTGAACAAGTTTATTTCCAGTGCAATGTTGCAGTTTTCTATTATTAGAATATATTGGCGTGAACTGAAAAATATCAACACAGTACAGATACTATACGATTAGCGTTTCGCACAGAGCAGGTACAGATAGCAATCCACAAAAATGACGAGCATGCAATGCACTAGTACCTTTGTGGATGCAGCATCGAAATGCAGGGACAACAATTACAGAATGCTCCTAAAAGCAGTGCACAATGTTCTAACAAACCATTGCACACACAAATATTAAAAATCATTAAATGCGGAACACTTTGGAAAAACATTTTGAATACAGAGGTAGTTAGGTGTTTATTCTCCTTGGAAAACATTGCTTACGCCTGTGACCCTCGTGAGAAGAACACTACGGAGGCACGGTTGTCCGTCAATAACACCAACTACTTAAAACACCCACGAAGGCACTTCAGTGCCTCCACTCCTATGGAGACCGTGCGTAAATTGACTTCACGTCCGTTAATGAGGCCGAATGCCTTCGAAGACACATGAAACTCATAGGCCATGACCCCCGCAATGAAAACGTGTCAATGAAAGCTTCTTGAAAACAAAGGCACATCTTCACGTGCTTGCATCACGATCATTCGCGTCCCTACCTCCCTTAGAATCACGTCCGTGCCTCTAGTTCGTCGGGTAAAACCGTACCTCTGTCGTGCGTAACATGTAAGAAAGTTGCTGACAACAAAAACATCAGAAAACCGAGCATTACGTCGACCCCGCTGGCACTAAATGTGACGTCGCCGAAAACGCAGAGGCAGGAGCGTGCCTTACGACCAGCTTCCGACGTATCGGGTCTATGAAGATTTACTTCCTTCTTGATATGGGAGGTGACTATCACAGAGGCATAGGCTCCATCATTCACCTCCGTGCCTCCGTGCCTCGGCAAGAACGACGACCGTGCTTGTAACTGTAAAGCATATCGGACACCTTAGGGACGACCTTGCAACTATTTCAGACATGACCGTGCCTATTCCGTCGGCACATTCATGCCTCTCGCAGTTAATTGAAAAACATTCCGGGAAAGCAGTAACGGACGCCTATTGTCAATCCTCGCGTCACGTACATTCGACGTACATTCCTTCGTCACACAAGTAATAGCCGTGCCTCTGCCACAGAACATATAAGTGAAAACGATTCTTCTACACTTGTAAAACTCGAAATGCCCTGGATAAATGTCGAATCCCACCTTGCGGTAAAACCATGGAGGCCGGTGCTTCTCAGAAACACATCTGTGGCTTTTTGCGCATGTAGTTGAGTGCACGGCTATTTGTTCGTGCCCGTGCCTCACGTAGCACCATAGCACTAATTGACGTTCGTGCAATCACGTAGCTTCAACTTCGTGCCTCACGTAGCATCGTATATAAGCCTCTTGTTTCACCTCTCGTTGTATGAGTGCTTCTTGCAGCTGCATGACCACGCCTCTCGTTGCTTCTCGTTCTTTCTGGCCATCTCGTAGCGTCAGTTGCAACACGGAAACACAACAGTGCCTCTGAAGAAACACAACACTGCTCCTACCAGCGAATGTATCACTGAAAACAATTGCCACTCCCAATAAATGTACCACGCCCGTGTGTCTGAGAGTTAAACCAGCCACTTCAAGCATGCTTCTCTTGGTCAGAGACTTGTGCCTCTACATACTGCCCATGCATGCCTCACGAGATCAATTGTAAAAGGTAACATTTGACATCAAACTACGCAAGACAACGATCATCTCCCTGACTTGCTAGAGATACAACGGTTGCTAAAAACATAACTGCTGATTTTATTTTTATTTTTTATAAAAAAAAACCATGATCTAGAACCCACGATGTGCACAACCGCATCGTCAGTGAGATCGTGCACTCCTTTGCCACTTCCCCGCCCTTAAATTTAGACGCCCACCGCGGCCTTCTCACACACAAAGAACAGAAATCGCCATTGCGCTCCCACTCATTGTTCCCCACGAAAAACCAGTTGCAGGAGGACCAACTGCTCCAGGACATGGGATTCACCAGGGAATTCATGGAGGTGCAGGCCCACGGCAACACAAAGTTGCACGTGATCCACACCAACGACTTGCACAAGGCGGCGACCACCATTGAGCAAGAGGGAGCGACACCTCCAGTTCGGCGCCACAAGATCGTCGGAGTTGATGTGAAGTACACCAACGACCATGGCGAAGATCGAAACCGCCCTCGTCCAGCTCTCCGTCGGCAAGGATCATCCGGTGCTGCTCTTCCAACTGAGCGCGGGCGACAAGAACTGCACCAAGTTCGACAACTTCCTCGCGGATCCCAGGTACACGTTTGTTGGCTTCTCCATCGAATGTGACTCTTGGCAAATCATAACCATGCCTCTTCACGCTGCACGGATGTGCCTGCCGTTGCGAACGGTTCAACAGAATCATTTGGAACACGAAAACAACATAACGTGACTATTTACAATACCACGCCGTCACTTCCTGGGACCCACCATCGTGCAAAGAATACACCACAACAGCTTCTCTCGAACAAGCCATTCCGTGCCTCACCGAGTAAACAGTGAGTGTTCACACCTGAACCCTTTCCGTTGGGTTTCCGCAATTAAAGAAAGGAATGTGACTGTGGGTAAGACCAAACAGTGCCTTTCCGCTGGGTTTCCATCTAATCGAGTCAACCAAATTATTCGGAACACAAAAACAGATGAGCATGACCCTATATAATACCATACCATGCCCGTACCTCTCCCATCTAATCGAGTGAACGTGACTGTGCGTAATGAAAAGCTATCCCTCTATGGGCTCACCGGCCGTGCCTCTCGTTCTGATTGAGTCTTTATCGAGTTATATACAAAACGTCAAAAAAGAAGCGTGACCGTGCTTTTGAAAACAAGGAAACAACCTTTTAAAAACAGAGTCAACAGTAGTGTTGGCATCTCAACCCATTCCTCCGGGGTTAAAGAAATGAACGTGACTGTGCGTAATGAAAAGCTATGCCTCACCGGCCGTGCCTCTGCTTCTGATCGAGTCTTTATCGAGTAATATACGAAACATCAACAAAGAAGCGTGACTGTGCTTTTGAAAAAAAGGAAACAAGCTCTTAAAAACATAGACTCAACCCATTCCGCCGGGTTAAAGAAACGAACGTGATTGTGCGTAATGAAAAGCTATGCCTCACCGGCCGTGCCTCTCCTTCTGATCGAGTCGACGGAAGCACTTAGAACAAAAACACAGGGGAGCGTGACTCCATATTATACGACAACATGCCTCTTAGCGCTTCACGCCTGCGTTCGTGACACTTAATAAGCACCACGAACGTCCACGCCATTGTCAGTACACAACTCATGTCGCTGCCTGGTACAGAACCGCGGCTGGCTGTATTCACTTCACGCCCGTGCTTCTAATAAAAGAAGCGCGACGCAACTCAGTATTAAAACCAGACGCACACAACAGCCAGGGAGGAACGCCAGCTCATATTAAAATCGTGCTTCGCGTGACTACACTTTCGCGCCTCTTACAGGGGATCATCTACCAGGAAGACATGTATGTAAACACACACAACCACTCCCGTGCCTACCCATGTAAACGAGCAACCGGAATCATATGGAGCACAATTACGCACGTGTGGCAAAAATGTGCTCCCCGTGGCCCCATGAAGTGCCCCTGGTGGAAGCACAATCGTGCTCCTACTGCTAACAAGCGACATCCATGCCTAGAGACTACTCATCTACATGTACCAACGAACGAAACAACACGATGACAATGCAACGCATAAATGCCTTACAGATTCATGTAAGTACAAAAGGCCACATGCCCCAACGCAACAAAAAAACACACGCTTCAAGCTCTGTGCCTACACTCCAGCAATGTTCTTGATCAGCTGGTGGGCGAGCGCATCCTCAATCTGCTTCTTCGTTGCCTCATGACCGTCCTTCACATCAACCAGGCTCTTGTACTTGACGAGGACCTCAGCCTTCTCATCCATAAGCTGCTCCACTTCGCCCGACAGCTTCTGCACCAACGCATGGCTCTGCTCATACAGATTCTTCCAGCGGGCGGCCTCCTGATCCTTCTGGTGGAGCTCTTTGAGAAGCTTCTCATTCTCACACAGAGATCGAAATATGAGACCAGTGGACTTCTCCACAGAGGCATTGCTCTGCTGCACCAACTTCTCGAGCCGAGCGATGAACTGCGGCTGCTTAATTAGCTCATCGAGCACGTCATCGCTGGCTAAGGAATTCGGTACAGCCATCTTGACGAGATCGTCTCCATGGCGAATGCGCTTGTGGGAGGATTCGACTCCACGCGAGAGATCGTTCGACACATGGGCAACGGGGCAGGATATCCCTGCCACCGCTACAGCGTAGCGGCAGCACCTCTCCCTTCTTTCCGCGGCTTTGGTCCTCACTGTGTGGTTGCTTGAACACCCAGAACCCCTCTTACCTACCATGGCGCAAGCAAGGAGCTACCAGCTAGAAAGAGGTGCATGTCTCTGGAGAATTGTGGACGTGGAGTGTTCCATGAGTAGGTACCTTTTTATAACACATGCACACCGGTCATACGGTCAAACAGAGTAACCGACACCTCGAATTCTCACAATCTCTCTTAAATACCTCGAACTCTGCACGCCTGGGAAACACAAGTACTATCATTTCGTCTCCCCGTGCATTCGTCCACACTACAACCACTCAACTTCTTTCAAATGGTCCGTATATATTCAACAGAAAAAATCTCAAACACAGTTAACTTACTGTGTACGTCTGTCTGTATTCCAGAGAAATTACTGTCGAATACATACTATTATCCATTGCCATTTTTTTGAAATGATATTTATATCAAAATCTTACTATATCCATGAATTAACTTGCATGCTTCTCGAGGTGACACCTTAGTGAAAACTTCCGTAACACACGCAGGCACGAACTTGATGCTCTTTAATAACAAACAATGCCTCCCTGGAACGCACCACCGCGACTCTCCACAAAAAAGGAATGAGTTGACAAGGAAAATATTTCCATACGCAGCGTCAGTAGTGTGCCTGTTGCATTAGCAACACAGTGCCAACTCGGCTTCACTTCCACGCACCTCACAGTGACTCGCCAGAGAAAATGCATGTAACACACGCGTGGACAAACATGACTCTGGCTAATAACAATACTTGCCTCCGCCGTTTTCACGTCCATTCCTCTCGAAGAGAACGAGTGAGCGGAATCATTTGGAAATACCAAAAGCATACAACCGTGCTAACTTGACTCTGACCAATGCGTTAACATGCTTCCCATGAGTTCATGTCCATGCCTCTCCAAATGAACTGGCGAGCGGAATCGTTTGGAACACAAAGAACCATGAAACGTGACTCTCTCTAATAACAAACAAGGCCTCCACAGAGCGCACCGCGACTCTCCACAAAAAAGGAATGAGTTGACAAGGAAAACATTTCCATACACAGCGTCAGGAGTGTGCATGTTGCATTAGCAACACAGTGCCAACTCGGCTTCACTTCCACGCACCTCACAGTGACTCGCCAGAGAAAATGCATGTAAAACGCGCGTGGACAAACGTGACTCTGGCTAATAACAATACTTGCCCCCGCCGTTTTCACGTCCATTCCTCTCCAAGAGAACGAGCGAGCGGAATCATTTGGAAATACCAAAAGCATACAACCGTGGTAACTTGACTCTAACCAATGCATTAACATGCTTCCCATGAGTTCATGTGCATGCCTCAGCAAATGAACTTGTGAGCGGGATCGTTTGGAACACAAAGAACCATGAACATAACTCTCAGTAACGCCAAGCCATGCCCCTGTGGATCACACAACAACACTAAAATAAAAAAAATACTAACATCCCACCGACTAACAGTTAAGATAGCAAGCAAAAAACAAGCTCATGGAAGTACACAGAAAATTTCACCAATCTTGATGTCCAAACGGATGGTCGAAGATTCAAGACGCTTCGCCATTTCCATAGCAGGGTGAGCGCTGGTGGCCTCACTTCCATGCGCCTCAACGTGGAACGTCATAGAAAATGTCTGTAATACGCGCAGGCACGAACGTGACTCTGGGTAGCACCAAACCATGCCCACGTGGATGTCACCACACTAAAATAAAAAAACACTCCCGCAGTTGAGCAAGCAAGGAAAAAAAACAAGCACATCGAAGCCCACAGAAAGTTACACCAATCTTGATGTGAAACTGGACGGTCGAAGATTCGCGACGGTTCGACCATTTCCCTCTCTCTCTCTCTCTCCCTCCACGACTTTCTTCCTTTTGCTTTCGCACCGAAAATCTTGAACACTTCACCAGTTCCCCTCTCTCGAACACCCTCCTCTCTCCTTCTGCCCTCATTGTCCAATCCAGCAGACCAACCAAAAATCCAAATCGCGTTTGCCTCACCCACCAGCAACCGTCCACTTCGAGATACAGACAGTCGGTGGGTGCCCGCAAAAGCATCAAAAACCTCTCCCGATGGCGGCGGTGACTGACGGCGACGACCCCTGCTCGCGGCGGAGGTACCAACAGAGAGCAAGGAGAAAAAGCATCCGATTGATGCGACGAATCCCTCACAATCAATCGAAGGTAAAAAAATATTAATCCATTACATTCCATTACCACAATTTGATCAAAGTGATTTTCCCCCTTTTTGACGGACATGAACCCTAACCGCCACACAAAACCGTGTTTCCAAAAAGTCTGTTTAGACTTTTCTAGCAAAATTGAAATAAGGTAGACACGCGTGTAATAAGATACTACCCCTATCCGCCACAGAAATCTGCTCGCAAGTATTTGCCTAAAACATACTGTGCATGCCAGAACTATCTAGGACACCGCTCTAGATTCAAACCATGAGAGCATCCTTAAATTCAAAACCTGGTATTTACAGGAGAGTCTATATATCTGTTAATTCTATCTATTTCAAATTATGTGCCTCTCTCATATCAACATCCGTGCTCCAATAATAGATCTAGTTGTGTGCTTATAGCGTGAAACAATCTGTGCCTCTCCGACAGTGCCGTTTTTTTGTCCACGGGATGCATCTCCTATTTTTGCTATGAAATTAAATTTTGCTTCTACTGCTACTAACGCCTGGGCATTTTTACACAGCAAGGAATGGTAATAAGGAAAACAGGGTACCTGCAGCAAGGTACTATAAAAGGCTCACACAATCCATATAACAAAAACTATGTAGCAGCAGCAGTAAGTTAACCACTTACGTCCACACAATCCTGGGAAATTACACTTTGATGAATTTTTTCACACACTATGTGTATTATGATTCATTCGAGAACATTTTATCTTACTCTCTAAGCCTTACAACTATATTTACAGAATATCATTTGTAGTGTTTTTTCCCTGTAAAAAAAGACTTCCTCTCACTGATATGGACTTGACAGCAGCCATAATGCTCACACCTGACCCTAATTTCTATCACTGTTTGGCCAAACTAGGAGTTAGGAGGAAGACTTGATATAACAAGAAAACAATGGATTGATCGCCTTTTTAGCTCAGGAAATGAAAGAAAAGAGCTATCTTATGAATCTATGTAGATTAAGTTTCAGATTCTTTTTGTGCAGTCGTAGAAGACATGGTTTTAAAACTATATCCCATCTATTTCGATTTTGCTACGTAATCTTTTTGTTACATAATCATCGTGCAGGTGATGGTGGTGCAGGAGGAGATATTGAAACGATTTTGTATGAACTTAATAGTGCATATCCAGAAAAACCACTCATCTCTCCTGACCCGTCAGAAAAAAGAACGAAGCGGAACATGGACAATGAAGCACCCGAGCAAGTGCCAGCACCAACTTCGAGCAGGGAGCTACAAAAAGAGAGGCCATCAGAAACCAAGACTGCCGTTCATCCTAGAACAAAAATACAAAAGATAAAGGACAAAACTCAACTCATCAGCAACAGTGATACCTTGCAGCAGCAGCAGCCAAGACCTCTAATGGTGCTCCCACCAGCAGTTACAGTGGTCAAGAATGAACTAACTGAAACCAAGAAGAAAAATAAAAGACAACGGTTGGAAGAAGACGAGGATGATGCCAGCAAAGAGTCAGAGCGTGATGCTGCCGACGACGACGATGGCACAAAACATGATGATGATCTCATTCGTGCAGAGGGCGATGACGCCGCAGGGGACAACGGTGGCGCCACAGAGGACAGCAACAATGATGTAAAACACAATTTTTCCTACCTCTTTTCACCCATGAAAACCAAACCATCCTCTATAACAAAACACTCCTTTTCTACACAGGTAAAACGAAGACAGAAGCGGACAAAGAGGATAAAGACAACTGGAAAAGAATTGGCAGCACCAACGGATGATGAACATGAGGCAACAACAAATAAGGACAAATGTGAAATCAAGGCAGGAGCAGCATTTGATCAGGTCAATAGAGCATGGAACTTACTAGAAGAACGTCACCGGCAAGAAGTTAGGACGGCCGAGCCGGCATGTTCGCCCGCTGGGCCGAGTGTTCGCCCACTTCTTTTTCTTTTGGAAGCATAGAGGAATGCCAAATAAAGCGCTCCATCTGCAAACCACTTGCAGCACACATCTACGACAACCTGGACGCAGAAAGCATGACAATAACATTCGGTGATGTTGATCAGCTGAAGGAAATCAAGATTACCAAGGAAGCTATACACAAGGTGTTTGGATACCCGAACGGCATGGAAAAGTCAGCACCAAGGCCAAAGAAGAGCCCAACTTCAATGAAAGAACTGATCACAAAACTTGGCCTCAAGAAAATGGATTTCCATCATGACGATCTGTTTAAAGAACTACAAAAATTGGTGAAAGTAGATGACGAACAATCAAATAGGAAATCAGTTAAAATATTTTTCCTTATTTTTTTCCGCAACGTTGTCTGTGGAACAACCTCCCCTACCTTCAGCAAACAAGCCATTATGGTCAAGGACTTGGACTATCCAGAAATGGCAAAGATGGATTTCTGCGAGGTAATCGTCGAAAGTATTAAGGAAGGAGCCAAGATATGGCAGAAGCACAGGTTGTTGCCTCAGGAAGAAAAGAACAAAAAGCATCTCAATGGTTTGGCACAGGGACCAGTAATAATGTACCTCGACTCCCTGCTGCTGCCGACCGATACAACAGAAATGCGCAAGATTGCAAAGACAATGGACAAGAAATCATTACCGCGACCAAACCACCTAAAAGAGAGTGACCTAAAGAAAATAGCTAGAGCAGACATGAAAAGGGACGGAAAAGCACGACCAGATGACTATGAATTTGGCAAGATAAAGGTATAGCCCTATTGAATATATATGCATTATCCCTTATAAAAACGGATTCCATTCTAACCAATTCCATTCTGCCGAAACGATGCAGACATGGAAAGGAACAACAGAGAGGATCTTCTATGCCAGCACAGCAACACCTTCATATCCAATACAGATGATACCAGCACAACAACAGGAGCACCAGCAGACGACCAAGCTACTACCACCTCCAACCAAGCGCCAGGACGAAGCACATGTCAGCACGAGTGAAAGCAAGGAACCAGTCACAGGCACCAGCATAGGATCATATGAAATATTCTGAAGGATAGAAGAAATGTTGAAACAAGTACTCGACGAAATAAAACAGATACCGGGAATAAAGACCAGAGCTGGACACCAATGCAGCGAACAAGAGGAGGAATTAGATGAAAACATGAAGAACTCAGTGGTGCAAGAAACAACGGCCCTGATTTATTCTCTCGAACAACTTAGAAAATTTCAGGACATTGTTTGCAGAGTGAGCTTACCAGAAGAGATGACTCTGAAGTTGCAGGATGGAGCAGACGCATGAGCCACAGCTGCACTTGTACATGGCAACCACACGAAAGAAGTCGTCGCCACAGCAGAACCAGGAGGGAGGAGAAAAAGGAAGAAGGAAGAACAAGACCAACAAAACAAACATGAAAGGAAGAAAAGAATAAAAAAAATCAAGAACACAGACCTCGAGAATTAGCCAGAGGGAGACAAAAGAACATAACAAGGTGCAAAAAGAGCAAAGCAAGGAGCACGTATCAACCAATACAGCAAGTGCCGAAGGACAGCAAGAACAAGGTAGAAAAGTAGCTGCAGAAGCAGAGAATCAAGATGAGAAACAGGTAAATGAGAACAAATACATCATCCATGTGACTCGAAAGCGATGCTTTCAAACTTGAACTTAAAAAATCTGTCTTCGATTCTGTCAGGGACACGGCAAGAGAACGCCACCGAAACATAAAGGTCAACAGCAGCATGTTGTCAAGAACACCGAGCAAGAGGATGGAAGCAATAGAACAAGCAACCCGACAACAGATGATGCTCCCTCAAGAGCGTCAACAGGAGCAGTACAAGAGACGAACAGGATCGGAGGCAGCAAAGACGTGAGTATAAAAAATCAGTCGCTTCTTTCTAAAAAGTATCTTCTCTCTAAACTAGGAACGGTCTTGAGTTAACTGACAAATCTGCAACAAAATATACACTCAGTCGGACAAGTATCATATCAACGCTACCGCAAACGAGGCATGGGCTGATCTAGCATCGACCGTTAACAACACATCACAAGAACAAGAAGAAAACAACAAAGAAGAGGTAAAACTTCCAAACCCACTTTGCCCAAATACCGTCAACTCATATTGTTTCATCTATCAGGTATTACAAGCACAGCAAAGAGAAGAGGATGCCCATGCAAAACAGAAAGTTGATATAGAAGAGCTCTTCAGCACAAGAGCATTTCAGACGACCGATACAGGTGAGAAAGCCTCAGACACTGCACCTGGTGACAAACCCAAGGCTGGTATACAAAGCAAAGAAAAAGTGGACGCACAAACGGATATCCCAACCATTGGCGCAAAGTTAAAATTCAACAAGAAGCATTTTCCCAAAATTTATAAGAAATGTACTGCCCAGCAAACTTTATCACGATAATACAAGAATTACAAGCAATGAATCATGCTTTTCCTTTTCATGAAACGCAGGAAACAAAGCGAGGACGGTCATGCCAAAGAACAGCAAGGAGTACAAACAGAACAAACCAAAAAACAAGGGCAAATGGCGACTAAAATGGTACCCAAAGACGCCGACCAAAGAGCAGTCTTCACGTGACAAACACAACCGAGAAGACATGCCACCAGCATCGAAGACCAACGAGGTAAAGCTACATGCACCAGCTCCTACAACGTTAAAACAAAAAAGTTATGCATGCACAGATGAAGTGTAACATCCCAAAATTCTAAATTTTGGAATGTTATATTAAATAAATAACTATGCTTGTGGTCTGATTGTTTGTCTGATTAATTGAGTGAAACTGAGTGGAATTTGAAAACTTTTGAAAGTTGAATGAGAGGGAATGAAATGACTTTCCCAAACTTTCCCCTTTGCCTTTTGGATCCCAATGAATTCAAGTTCATTCCAACACCAAACCCTAGAGAGAAGATGACATGACTTCTTCCATTTTGAAATGAATAGGGTTTTGGAAAAGATTTGAATTTCATTTGGGAATATTTCAAATTCAAAGCTTTATGCAACTCAATGATTTTCATGAGGGAAGATAAAATGACTTCTTCAATTATATGAAATATGAGTTGGAAGTTAAATGGAATCAAATTGAAAGTCATTTGAAAGTGCCTTGAAACCCTCTTTCAAATTTGAGTTTTCATATTTGAATTCAAACTTGGCAAGTGGGAACCATTTCAAAAACTATGCCTGATGAATACTTGATCAAAAGTATGAGAGGAGTAAACATGACACTCCAAAAATATCAGAGGAAAACCTTGCCAAGAGTTTTGGATTCAAACTTGAGATTTATTTGAATTTGAAAAAAATGGATTTTTATAAAGTTTGGATTTGGCCTTTGGAAAAATGTTCAAATGATAGGGAATATTCCCCTGATCATTTTGGTATATATATGTCCTATATAGAAAATACTTATTATTGTTTTATCTCTGTTTTGTTTTTACAAAAAAATAGAAAAAAAAACCCCAGGCGCCACCTTGACCAGGCAAAGCCCCACCCAGGCCACCAGGCCAGCGCCCAGCCTTGAGGCCAATGAGCCAACCGGCCTCACCTCCCTCGCCCGATAACCTTTGGCGCCGGTCGCCCGATCGCCCCGCCCCTCTCTCTCTCTCTCTGACGGTGGGACCCCCACCCGTCTTCCTCACAAGCGCCGCCACCGCGCCGCCGCCTGAAACCCGCGATCCCGGGATCTCCCCGATCTCCCCGATTCGCTTCCCGCCGCCACGCCCCGCCCTATAAGAACCCCTCCGCACCCGTTTCCCCCTCGCCTCACCGAACCCTCCTCCTCCCTCTCGAACTCGCCGGAGCCGAGAGCCGCCCACGCCATTAGCCCGTTCCGGCCACCCGACCACCCGAGCTCGCCTGAGACCACCTCCGGACTCCCTCGCTCGACCACACCTCCCGTGCCCTCGCTCACCCCAAACCCACCGGGCGCCACCACTGCCGACGCCTTGAACGCCACCGCCAGCGTCGACCTCGCCGCCGTCCGCCTCCTTCCACCTCGGACGCCACCTCGACCACCGTTGGGCTCGCCGTCGAACGCCAAGCGTCACGCCCGTGCCCTCGCCGAGCCCGCCGACGATCGGGCGCTGCCGCCGCCAATGTCCGAGCCGCTGGCCGACCTTCCCCACGGTGAGCTCTCTCTCCCTCCTCGTCCGTCCGATTCCCCATCTACTACGAGATTAGATCCCCGAAGGGGTATGTTTTAAATAAAACCGGTTCGGTCCGGTTTAGTTAGTCCGGTTTATTTTTTTAGTTAGGTTTTTATTTAAATCGCCGATTCGTTTAAAACCCTAGGCCCGTTTAGTTTATATTACGCTCTGTATGTAGTTTAGGCCCATTAGGCCCTTTTTCATTTATTTTTGTTTTCTGCTTTTAACAGAATAGTTCCTATTTTGAAAAATTCATATCTTTTATTCTGTTTAATATTTTTAGGTGATTCTTTTTTGTTGGTTTGAAAATTTTTATAGTTTCTGTAGAATATATAATTAGCTATGTTAAAATTATTTTAAATTGCTTTAATTTAGTTTTAGTCAGAATAGTAAATCTGCTATAACTTGAGTTAGAAAAATTATTTTTGGATGATTCTTTTTGTCCCAACTTTATTTTGACATTGCCAAACCATAGAAATTAATTTGGGTATTTTAGGATTAATAAATAATTAGTTTTAAGCAGAATCTTGTTAATCCTAATTAATTAGCTAGCTACTGTTTTCCTATTAATTTAATTAGTAAATAAATTTATTTTTAACATGTGATTGATTATTCTAGGATAGTTTCTGTCACTTTATAGGTTGAAATTTTATTTATAATAAATAAAAGTTTTATTTTATTTTCCTTAATAGAAATTGAATTAGGCCTAATAGGAGTTTCATATTAGATTTTAAATTAATTCTTTTTGCTCCTAGTTGCTTAATGCATCCTTTTCTGTTAAGTTAACATAAAACCATGATTAGGTTATGTTAGAAATTTTTTTGTTATATAAATCTATTCTTGTTGTTATTTGAAGTAGGAAAACTTTGAGTTTTCCCTTTGGGTTTTGCTTTGTTGGTTTTGGTGTGTTACTTTGTTATGTTATTGTGTTAAGTGATGTTATGCTATGTGCTTATTATAGTTTGCCTCGGTAGAGTTTCCGAGTGCTAAGATTGCTACTCTGAAACCCTAGTTTTCAAGATCGTCAACCGTGCAAGTTCACTTTGACCATGCTTTCATACCTATGTTTTATTGCATTTAGTGGCATCTTTGCAACCACCCCTCAAGAGTGTTATTGAATCCTTGTAGTTGAGTAGTATGCATGAGGTAGGAACCCATCACCCTGTTACCAAGCCCGGACGTTTTATTTAAATGCTACGCTATAGTAGACGGGTTTGGTATGAGTGTTCGGGAGTGGTGTGAGAAAGGAGGACTCTACGTCAATGACGACAACTCCATGATGGCATCTGCAAGGATCGCACCTTCAAGACCTCAAGACTTCAAGACTCGAGACAAGAATTCAATACACACTATTGGGTGAAGGACGGTTGACGGGCACCCTGGAGAAACCAGTGGTTGGCCGGGATGCATGGAGAAGCGCCATGACATCTTGCGGAAAGCTTCACCCAGACTCAAAGAGACGGAAGAATACTTCACGCCTTAAGCTTACCCGTGCAACCGCAAGTCATTATGGGCTCGCTTGGTTGACCTTAGTTGTGACTCTGCTGGGGACGGTACTAGCAGATGTAGAACTACGGTAGGATGGGTTGAGTACCGGACGGTGGTCGAGGAACTCTTTGGAAGACCATGTTTGGTCATCTTGTTCTCAAACACCACATAGTGCGAGAACGTAAAGAGAGGGATCGAATCTTGCGGGTAAAGTGTACAAACCTCTGCAGAGGGTTTTAAACCTAATCGATTAGCCGTGTCCCGATTACGGACAATTTGAGCATCTGGACTTGGATCTATCTCGAACTCTCAACACCGGATTGATAACTTAATTGTGGGCAACTTATGATGATTTTGGGCTATGAGACATCGGTTACGGAACCATGTCATGATAGAAAACTCCTTAGTACAGACTTCATTCTATTCCTTTGATGTAGGTAAAATAAAATCAGCTTTTACGCATAAACAAAACTCGAATCTGAGCCACAAAGCCAAATTGCATATAGTATAGTTTTACCATCTGCTTATTCATGTTGTGATCTTGCCGGTACATTCAATGTAATCGACCTACACGGCTGCAACGTATCATGTTGCGTATATTTCCTCGACGAGTAAGAGTACGAGACAGGTTTACGGTCTACACTCAACCTGCCGATGGCGTTTATGGGACTACACACCCGTTTGATTGTTTCCGCTGAGTATTATGAGGTATATATCATTTTACGTTATTTATGCATGTGATTGCACTTTGATATATACATTGATGTACCTGTGTGCCAAAGATACCTTGATCCGAGGATGGCATAAAGAATACGTAGGCTTGACCGTCTGAGGTCGGGTCGCTACAGAAAATGGTATCAGAGCACATGTTGACTGTAGGACGTGACCCTAGAAATCGGAAAGCCCTAGGACAGGATATCTCTAAAACTTTATTTACAAAAGACTCTTACTTCTCATCTTTTCTGCTTTTATCGAATAGACACTCTCACCTCAAAATAGTTAGGATATACCCCTTTTCCCTTTTGACCACATGAAGGATCAACTGAAGCCACTCCAAGAAAGATATCGGAGGATTGATGACCTCTTCCAAGTAAAGAGGATTTCACCATGTATTAGAAGCTTCTAGCAGTTAGAAGCTACAACAGTTGAAGACTTGAAGATTTGAAGTTCCTAAAGAAATATTTGACCTTTAGAAGACCAAACCCTGTTACACAATTACGTTAGATACGACGATGTGTGAGCTGTCATTTGTTTGATGTTTTTCCGACAGCCACAAAGTAAAACTTGTTTCATCAAAAAACTATTGTTTGTATTGTGTGTATATCCCTCCCCACCTCTCTCTCATCTCACCTTAAAACCCTTGAACCCCATAGATGATGAATGAAGTTGGACTGATATTCTCTGGATCAAGACTTCAGCCGGAGGCGTAACTATGGATGCGTAACATGGAGAATCACTTGGGAACAATTTGGTTTCAAGGAAGTATGAGGTCCAATACGCTCTTCAAGATTTCTGACGTAAAGTGTTGCAAACTGGTGGAGAATGCATCAATCCATACAAGGATTTAAAGGAGCAAGAACTTGGGAGGAATTCAAGAAGACCACGATGAGATCACGTCTTATCCGGAAGCACAATGATACACCAAGAAATAAACCTTGTGCCTGCAAGATTTGCGGAGAAATAGGACACACCTGAAGGTTACGCAAAAACCTGAGAGTGGTGAAGTAACGATAGGTGTTTTGTTTGGCTTGCAGAAACCATGGAATTACTCGAACCCAGTTCGAGAACAAGAGAAATTCTGCAGTGCTTGTGAGTATGCCCAAGTGTTAGAATACGTGATTCGATATTTACGTATGTGGTAATGATTCAAGTACGGGATGGATTGGCCCCCATACGAAGACTTCTATCATGAACTATCATATGTTGATGGAAAATCAGAGAGCCTTGAAAACCTTAGAAGAGTGTCGACACGATAAGCCATAAAACCATAGAATGGTAGTACGATGGAACCCTTTACAGCAACCGTTGCCAATCGTAGGATATACGGTGAAGTTCAACCTGCACCCGTTTTCTGCAGGAGAAACCATTAATGGTAGACCACCATGAGTGTTCCGATAGTTGTCTAGAATGGACACAGACCTATCGCCTAAGAAGATCCAGCCTCGGCGAACTTCAACTTTGACACACCGACCCAAGATTTTGAGGAACACCCTATACTTCCGCGTAAGAGCTTTAATGAAGGAGCTATTGTAAGATATGTGAAGGGACATACATTTTCAGCCCTCCAGAGGAAGTATCTGAGATTATTGGAACCATGACCTTGTTTTTAAGCGTGGTAGCACCTCGACCTTTCTCGACCAAAACATTTGCTAGAAGACCCCAACCCCTAACCTTTTCTTGCTAGCCTCTTCGAATCTCGAGGACGAGATTCATTTTAAGTGTGGTAGGTTTGTAACATCCCAAAATTCTAAATTTTGGAATGTTATATTAAATAAATAACTATGCTTGTGGTCTGATTGTTTGTCTGATTAATTGAGTGAAACTGAGTGGAATTTGAAAACTTTTGAAAGTTGAATGAGAGGGAATGAAATGACTTTCCCAAACTTTCCCTTTGCCTTTTGGATCCCAATGAATTCAAGTTCATTCCAACACCAAACCCTAGAGAGAAGATGACATGACTTCTTCCATTTTGAAATGAATAGGGTTTTGGAAAAAGATTTGAATTTCATTTGGGAATATTTCAAATTCAAAGCTTTATGCAACTCAATGATTTTCATGAGGGAAGATAAAATGACTTCTTCAATTATATGAAATATGAGTTGGAAGTTAAATGGAATCAAATTGAAAGTCATTTGAAAGTGCCTTGAAACCCTCTTTCAAATTTGAGTTTTCATATTTGAATTCAAACTTGGCAAGTGGGAACCATTTCAAAAACTATGCCCGATGAATACTTGATCAAAAGTATGAGAGGAGTAAACATGACACTCCAAAAATATCAGAGGAAAACCTTGCCAAGAGTTTTGGATTCAAACTTGAGATTTATTTGAATTTGAAAAAAATGGATTTTTATAAAGTTTGGATTTGGCCTTTGGAAAAATGTTCAAATGATAGGGAATATTCCCCTGATCATTTTGGTATATATATGTCCTATATAAAATACTTATTTATTGTTTTATCTCTGTTTTGTTTTTACAAAAAAAATAGAAAAAAACCCGTGCGCCAGCCCAGCCCACCCGGTGAAGCCCCACCAGCCAGGCCCACCGGCGGCCCGGCCTTGACCAGTGAGGCCGATAGCCCGGCCTCACCTCCCCCTCGCCCGAAAACCTTTGGCGCCGGTCGCCCGATCGCCCCGCCCCTCGCGCTCTCTCTGACGGGGGGACCCCACCGTCTTCCTCACAAGACGCCACCGCCCGCCGCCATTGAACCCCGCGATCCCCGGGATCTCCCCGATCCTCCCCCGATTCGCTTCCCGCCGCCGCCGACGCCCCCGCCCTATAAGAACCCCTCCCCCCGCACCCCGTTTCCCCCCCTCGCCCCTCACCGGAACCCCTCCTCCTCCCTCTCGAACTTCATGGGAGCCCGAGAGCCGCCACGCCATTAGCCGTTCCGCCACCCCACCACCCAGAGCTCGCTTGAGACCACCTCCGGACTCCTCGCTCGACCACACCTCCCGTGCCCTCGCTCACCCCAAAACCCACCGGGCGCCACCACCGTCGGCCTTGACGCCACCGCCGCGTCGACCTGCGCCGTCCGCCTCCTTCCACCTCGGGCGCCACCTCGACCACCTTGGGCTCGCCGTCGAACGCCCGCGTCCGCCCGTGCCCTCGCCGAGCCCGCCGACGATCGGAGCGCCACGCCGCCGCCCGACGTCCGAGCTCGCCGTCGACCTTCCCACGGTGAGCTCTCTCTCCTCCTCGTCCGTCCGATTCCCCATCTACGGTCGAGATTAGATCCCCAAGTGGTATGTTTTAGAATAAAACCGGTTCGGTCCGGTTTAGCTAGTCCGGTTTATTTTTTTTAGTTAGGTTTTTATTTAAATCGGACGATTCGTTTAAAACCCTAGGCCCGTTTAGTTTATATTACGCTCTGTGCGTAGTTTAGGCCCATTAGGCCCTTTTTCATTTATTTTTGTTTTCTGTTTTAACAGAATAGTTCCTATTTTGAAAAATTCATATCTTTTATTCTGTTTAATATTTTTAGGTGATTCTTTTTTTGTTGGTTTGAAAATTTTTTATAGTTTCTGTAGAATATATAATTAGCTATGTTAAAATTATTTTAAATTGCTTTAATTTAGTTTTAGTCAGAATAGTAAATCTGCTATAACTTGAGTTAGAAAAATTATTTTGGATGATTCTTTTTGTCCCAACTTTATTTTGACATTGCCAAACCATAGAAATTAATTTGGGTATTTTAGGATTAATAAATAATTAGTTTTAAGCAGAATCTTGTTAATCCTAATTAATTAGCTAGCTACTGTTTTCCTATTAATTTAATTAGTAAATAAATTTATTTTTAACATGTGATTGATTATTCTAGGATAGTTTCTGTCACTTTATAGGTTGAACTTTTATTTATAATAAATAAAAGTTTTATTTTATTTTCCTTAATAGAAATTGAATTAGGCCTAATAGGAGTTTCATATTAGATTTTAAATTAATTCTTTTTGCTCCTAGTTGCTTAATGCATCCTTTTCTGTTAAGTTAACATAAAACCATGATTAGGTTATGTTAGAATTTTTTTTGTTATATAAATCTATTCTTGTTGTTATTTGAGGTAGGAAAACTTTGAGTTTTCCCTTTGGGTTTTGCTTTGTTGGTTTTGGTGTGTTACTTTGTTATGTTATTGTGTTAAGTGATGTTATGCTATGTGCTTATTATAGTTTGCCTCGGTAGAGTTTCCGGAGTGCGAAGATTGCTACTACGAAACCCTAGTTTTCGAAGATCGTCAACCAGGCAAGTTCACTTTGACCATGCTTTCATACCTATGTTTTATTGCATTTAGTGGCATCTTTGCAACCACCCCTCGATAGTGTTATTGAATCCTTGTAGTTGAGTAGTATGCATGAGGTAGGAACCCATCACCCTGTTACCAAGCCCGGGACGTTTTATTTAAATGCTACGCTATAGTAGACGGGGTTTGGTATGAGTGTTCGGGAGTGGTGTGAGAAAGGAGGACTCTACGTCAATGACGACAACTCCATGATGGCATCTGCAAGGACTGCACCTTCAAGACCTCAAGACTTCAAGACTCGAGACAAGAATTCAATACACACTCTTTGGGTGAAGGACGGTTGACGGGCACCTGGAGAAACCAAAGTGGTTGGCGGGATGCATGGAGAAGCGCCATGACATCTTGCGGAAAGCTTCACCCAGACTCAAAGAGACGGAAGAATACTTCACGCCCGGAAGCTTACCTGCAACCGCAAGTCATTATGGGCTCTGGCTTGGTTGACCTTAGTTGTGACTCTGGCTGAGACGGTACTAGCAGATGTAGAACTACAGTGGGATGGGTTGAGTACGGACGGTGGTCGAGGAACTCTTTGGAAGACCATGTTTGGTCATCTTGTTCTCAAACACCTCAGAGTGCGAGAACGTAAAGAGAGGGATCGAATCTTGCGGGTAAAGTGTACAAACCTCTGCAGAGGGTTTTAAACCTAATCGATTAGCCGTGTCCCGATTCACGGACAATTTGAGCATCTGGACTTGGATCTATCTCTAACTCTCAACACCGGATTGATAACTTAATTGTGGGCAACTTATGATGATTTTGGGCTATGAGACATCGGTTGGCGGAACCATGTCATGATAGAAAACTCCTTAGTACAGACTTCATTCTATTCCTTTGATGTAGGTAAAATTAAATCAGCTTTTACGCAAACAAAACTAAGATACATAGCCACTAAGCCAAATTGAATATAGTATAGTTTTACCATCTGTTTATTCATGTTGTGATCTTGCCGGTACATTCAATGTAATCGACCTACACGGCTGCAACGTATCATGTTGCAGATATTTCCTCGACGAGTAAGAGTTACGATCTGTGGTTACGGTCTACACTCAACCTGCCGATGGCGTTGATGGGACTCCACACCCGCTTGATTGTTTCCGCTGAGTATTATGAGGTATATATCATTTTACGTTATTTATGCATGTGATTGCACTTTGATATATACATTGATGTCTTGTAGGTGCCAAAGATATCTTGATCCGAGGATGGCACAAGAATACGAGGCTTGACCGTCTGAGGTCGGGTCGCTACATGAAGTCCAAACTTTATTTACATTTTTTGATTGACCAGAAGAAAGAAAGAATTGAAGCAGAAGATGTGCCTCAAAAAGCGATAGAAAGTGCTGCTACCGCTCGACAATGTACAAAAACTCCAGAAGACAGAGAAGAAGTGACAGGAACGGCAAAAGAGAGATTGAATGTAGAGGTCAAGATACAAAACCTCTTTCTATAGCATATAAAAAAATGCACCCACCGTAAAAGAAACATGATACATTTTAATTACTTTTTTGCGTTCCGACAGATGCAAGAAACAGAGGAGAGCACCAATATTCAAGACCAACAAACACAACAACACAAGGGAATGGAACAATCAGAAGATGTTCTTCCAACAACGGACAGCGTAACCGCCGTAGACCAAGCCAGAAAACCTTCGCTGTCCGAGCAAGAAATAACAGGGATGCCAATGTCGACGCAAAAGATTGAAAAGGTGAAATGAGATAACCTGCTTTTAAGGAAATTAGATATTTGAGTGAACAAAGACACAAATGCAATCTCACTTACCTACCTCTATGTCTCAACAGCCACAAGACAAAAACGACGACGCCACGGATGAACAAAACGAGAAAGATCCAGAGGAGCTCCAAAAACCTCCACTCACCGAAGAAAAGCTCGAAGAGGCAGCACCAGCAAAAACGACTGAAAAGGTGAAGGTTACAAAAAAAATGTTCAAAGACACACTAAACATTTGAGTATTTTTCTTAGGGAACGGACACTAAACTACAATGAAAATAACGAGCATATTTAATTATTTTTTAACCATGCTTTTGCACGATAACGCAGAAACATTGTGTTGTAAAAGAAATTGCCGCCACAAACACGATGGTAAGCCAGGACGTCACTCAAATAGAATGTGAACCATTGATCATACAAAACCTGGCCATCGAAGAAGGCACAAAAGATGAGGGGATCGAACGCATGTACAACAACGTCATGACAACGAATAAGGACAAAGGGTAAGTTCATGTTACCACCAAAGAATTATATTCTTCCAATGATTTCCTCCCTTAAACATTTTACATGTATACCTGTAAATATATAAATATATATATATATATGTTGCAGGCATGAGATTTTATAAATCTGAGAGGCGTCAACATGGTCAATTGACCTCATGGCGTAAAGCTTGAGGCCCGGAAAGGCGGTGCGCAGCGAAACCATGGCAGTCATGCTACAGATGTTGAAAAAGCAATTCAGAGGCACAAAGACAAAGATTCTATCAACATACAACACCGTAAGTAAACCTCAAGTTTCAATAATGAACATCACTCTATCGATCAATCAACCTTTCTGTACAATTGAATTTACAAATCTCTTTTACGCACATGTGACAAAAAAAGCAGGCATCAATACGCATGGCCAACCACGAAGACCCATTGGAGTTCTAAAATAAAGATGAAGCACACGTCAGAGACAAGACAACGACTAAAAGGCTTAAAAGATTCCTTGACCTGGAAGAAGGAGAGCAACTACAAGATTTCGACATAGTAAGCACATATTATGTTACAGATAAGAAATACAATCTCGGCACTACAATTCCGTCTAACGGTCAACAAATCATGACTAAATCCAAGAAGGATCCCTTATTTATTTATTTTGCATTTTGCAGTTCTTTCTACCAGTTTGCATAGGCGGGCCTGTTCGAGAAGGAGCTGTGGGCCACTACTTCGTTGTTACAATAAACATGAAAAAAGAGCGCTTTGAACTCCTTGACTCTTTACTAGTTGAATATCAAGGCACAATGGATTACTTCAACACAGTAACAAGCAGAGTAAAGAGTATATGGAAGCAAATAAGCAAATTGCTCCAGCTGTCTCCAAGTAGTATTGAACATTTCGAAAAGGTCAAAATGCATGTACCACTTCAGGGAGGAACGTAAGCACTACAAACCTTTCTCCTTTTCCTTACTCATTGTAACAATTAAATTATTAATGCAATCCATAAAAAACATAGGGACGTTAGGACAACTTCACCTAAACTGCCCAACCATCTTTGGACAACGACAATAACCAATCATCCTTCTACCTGCAGACTCGACTGTGCGTTCTATATGTTCATGAACGCAAAGCACTACACCGACGGTGGAGAAACAGTGTACCTAACATAAGAATAAGTCCCGGAGTTGAGGAAGAAAATTCTCTATCAAATAATCAGCCAATACAGAGATACGGCCGCACTGTCATTAATAAACTACACCAAAGGTTTCTCTTTCTGAAAACAACAAAGTAAAATTCTACTTATATAATTTTCAGAGACACACCAATAAGTTTTTATTTTTTATTTTAACAGATATGCTGAACTCTGAGGTTGATATGGAAGACAGTGAAATGCAACGAATACATTGTGACATAATTCAAGAAGAGATTCCTCCAACTCCCGAGCACATTGGGATGAGCGCTCAAGAGATAGAAGTTATTGACATTAAAGACACAAGCAGCGATGAGGAGAAACAAGATTATCATGTAAGCAGCAAGGATACCACCAAGGCGTCTGAAGAAGCACTCATGGAAGAACAATCCCAGACAGATGCTGGTTTACAGAGGGAACAACATGCGCAGCCAGACACTGATTTACAAAAGGAAGATGAATGGAAAGATCCACCGAGAGAACCAGACAGACCACCCCCAGATAAAAAGACAGAAGAGATAACAGATGCTGGTTTACAGAAGATGATAACAAGACAAAGAGCGTACCAACTCGCCAACAAGAGCTTTCCAAACAGAACAAGAACCCTGTTGACAAAGATCGCAAACCAGGAACATCACCCGAGGTGAAACATGCACAAGAAGAAAGAAAGCAGAAAGAGAAGGATTTAATAGAAAAGATACTTGAACAGAGGAAACGCGATGCTGCAGTCTTAGTACAACCGAGCATCAAAAACAACAGCACACAAAAGGAAACACCAACACCTAGGCAGCCTAACGAGCAGGAGCAGTTAGGTCACGACAAGAAAAAGGCAAGGCATCTTGCAAGAGTACAGACAAGATCCCCAAAACCCTCAAAGATTCAATCATCAGAGATCGGCACAGCAAACATAATCTCAATTAATTAAGAGGCCATTCAAACGACCAAGCAAGGAACCTGGGAAAGTCAAGGTTGCATCACTTGTTCCAGGAGATTTCATTTACACAGAAAAGGCCATACAACTCTATAGATATCTGATGAGCCAACAAGGACAGAGAGAATTTGCAGGGTAAGCTGATTCTCCTAGTTCCATGGAAACAATTACAGAGAGCTACAGATTCTCTAACATCCAACTAACAATTCACTCACCTACTTCCAAACCCTCCTTGCAGACAAGTGCTTTATAAATATAAAAGCTCAAACCGAGAAGACTGCATTTCAGCAAAATCCTTCATAGAACAAGCAGGAAAAGAAGAAACACAGATGGAGGGCCCCATGCTAAATGCGTTACTGGAGGAATGGACAGAACAAGAACAATTCAACCCATTTATTACACAATCAGTACTCCCTGCAGGTTCCGCAAATGTATGCATGCCTCACCCACAAAAACACCACCGCCATAACTACGATAGAATATTTAACTAAAACCACACACTCTCTTTCTTGAAGCTGGTGCTCAGTCTGAATTATGATAATGGAGAGCTATCAGAATTCAACGAGGACGAAGCACTAAAAGGATTTGAACTCCTCGTGGGAGGTAAAGACATCCTCCATTCGAAGATGGTAAGTTCGGTACTATTACTTAGCACATGACCTATTCTCTTTGAGCTTCAACGATAAAATGAAATTCAATTTTTACATCAACAATGATCTCCTCTCTCAACGTAGATCATGATACCTCATCACACAAACAACCACTACATGCTCTATGTACTGAACAAGTACATAGATAGCATTGACATCCTTGACTCACTGAACTACATAAACTACGCCGATTTGTCTTGGAGTCAACACCACGTGCATCGAGAAGAACTGGTACGTACTTTTTGTACATTGATTTGCTCTTTTCCCCATGATAGTATGATACTCTTACTTTCCTCAATGCCGCACCCAAACCATAATGCAATAACAGATGAGAAGGATGTCCGTCTTGATGAACAAGCACCACGGACTAAAACACAAGAACGAACCAGACTGGGAAAGGATAGCAGAAAGGCCTCACAGGGTCTGCACACCAAAGAAAGAAGGAACACAATGCGGTCACTTCACGGCCCAATTTGCAAAATACTATAATGGGAAAGAACTGGTCAACAGAGAGGATTTTCATGTAAGTTACCACTACATACACGTCAAATAACTTGATTTCTTTATTACCGTAATTAGTTTATTAACAATTGTGAACAACACGTAACTATAAACCATACATTTTCACATGCCTGCAGCCCAGCAAGGTCGATGCCGAATGGAAACCGAGTACGATATACACACTCATATTCGTAAAACCAACCAAATAAAGGACCATCAACTTCTGGAAAACTCAAAGACTACAAACCAGAGACTACAAACCTTTTTTCACCCATGAAAGGTAATATAACTATTTTTATTTTTACCATCAGTCAACATTACTAGAGCTTCAAATATTTCTTTTAGAAACAGCAGCCATAATTTTTTATCTGCTTTGACAGAGCGAGACGAAAAAAACCAGCATCAATCAGAGAGCAGCAAGAAATACCCGCAACACCGGCAATCGTTTCTACACGTGCATAAGGCAAACGAGCTCTACAACATAGTCATGAGTGACACATGGCAGGATGAATTCAAAAGGTAACTTGGTTCCTTTTACACCTCAAATTAGTTAAAGTTAGGCAGCAATCACACAAATAAGAAAGGAAACTGGAAAGAACCTTAAATTCATGTTTATCAGCTTACTTAGTTAATGACTTTCTCAACAAAAATTTCTTCTACTGCCATGTATATAAGCAGAAAAGTAGTATTCTCGAGAGATCAACCACAGAGCAAAAGCACAACTCTTACTGGATCAAAGCTAAAGGAAATATTTGGGCCTGCAAACAAGAAAAAACGTCAAGGAATGGAAAAGAAGGTGCTCGATGAGTTAGCAGAAGCATGGGAAAGCAGCAACCAAACTATACACAAAAGACATAGACTATTATTAGGCCCAAGCTTTGCAGAGGTAAATTTCAAAAAAAAAATCACAGTGATCATATAAACTCATCTTTTTCAAACTATTGTTTAATCTCTTGGTACCGATCTATTTTTTCTAACTCGTTTTTATCATTTTTTATTTGTTGCCTGTAGCATATTCTGGGTTTAAAGGATAAAGAAAATCTATGAAGAACTTCAGAGATGATTTCACACGAGAAAAAGATGTCTTGGTTCCTTTGTTCCTTAAGAAATGTCAATCAGAGAAGCTCAAAACAGCAAAAATGGTAATAGCGTTTTCCATACAACAAAATAAAAATAAGCATTTCAAACATAATACTATATTCTAAACTCTCCTCTAACAATAAAACTTTTGTGCCACAGGTATTCATGCCATTTGAAAAGGAAGACCGATACACACTATTCATGCTCGACCGATATAGAAGGAGGCTTCAAATCATCGAACCTGAAGAAACCTCTCTTGAAGAATTGAAGAAGCAAGAATACCTGCAAAATCAACGCGGTCGACACGTGCATGATGGCAAACTAATTAAGCAGATTGCTAACATGGAAAACAACGAAGCCATCAAAGAAAAGGAGCACAACAAATACCACAACCATAAAGACAAACTAGTAAGAGTTGTAAATAATGCCATCTTTCAGTTTTACAAATTACACTACATGTCTCTCTAAAACAAAAACAAAATGCAATTCCTGTGTTCCTGTGTTTAAAGAAGTATACGAAATATTACTGGGTGAAAAATTCAAAAAGGAAAAGACTAGATGGGATGTTGAATTTTTACAGGGCGTTCCAATGGTGAACAAAGGTGAAACCCCGTTTGTTGTTCTAAGGTTCACGCATCTCTTTGATGGCAACCACTTCGTCGAAGAGATAGATAATTTTGACGTAAGTTTTCGCTTAAAACTCGCAATAAATCTGCTAGATATCATACAACTGCATGACCTAATACTAATGTGTTTCTTCTCCTTTTTTTCACTGAACTTTTTATAGGATGGCACGGAACAATGGAAAGCAGAACAACTGTGCATGCTAATATTTAGCAATCAGAATACAATCGAACCCAGCGAAATGGGCGATGAGATTAGAAAGATCTACGATGACATCACGGAATAAAAAGTTGTTGATAAGCAAACGAGCCTAGCTCCATCGAAACATCAGAAGACGATTTAACCACACATCATACTGTAATAACGAAGCAACAAACTATTTTTATTGATGTAGTTCCTTGATTCTTCAGTTACCAAGCATTCGAACACAAGCCGGTGCCCCTAGACACTTCACAACTATCAATCCAGGCGGTTGATGACCATGCCCCATAAAGCCCCAAGTCCATCCCTAGACATACGTGCGTCACGTCGACACGCCGTGACTCTACATACTACTCACGCGTGACCGCCAGTGACTTTGATGTTTCACAAACATTCCCCCTCTCTGCAACCGTGTGCTGCCGAATGCCACCAACCTACAACATTAATCTGGCTTGAGTACAAACGTGACTCTCTAAATGAGTATTCAAACAAATGCATGTGGTGCCACCCACTCGCGTCGTTAGAGACCTCACACCTGTGCATCCACAATGGTGCCTTCCTACGTCAGTATTAGCAAGCAAGCCTCTCCTACCACACCACCATGCATCCAGAGGGTTAAGGGCCAGTGATGCCTCTCAAAGCCCCACACCACTCCATGCCCGTGATGCCAGACACGCGTGACTCTCTAGAGGCTTCACAACCGTTACTCCCTAACTGCATATTCGGAAGCATGCCTCTGGTATCACAACTTTGAACATCCATAGGATTGATAGCTGTTCGCAACAACCAAAACCCCACTTCCGTGCCTCTTGGGTCTTCACCTCCGTGCCTTCCGTAACTGCATCCACGTGCCTAACGTGTCACGCCCCGCGACTCTTACATGGTCGCGGTACCACGCCCATGTCTCTTCACAAACGTCACAACAGTGCATCTCTAACCGAGCATTCCAACACATGCCTCTGAGACCATACTATTGTGCACCCACAATGTTGATACCCGTGCATAGAGAAGTCGCAATCCCGTGCCTTGCGTACCTGGATCCAGGTGCCTCTCTCACATGACACTTGCCATGACTCTTACATGCCCCATGGTGTCGCACAACCTTGACTCTGCACACTTCCAAACTGTGACCCTGTAACTATGTGTTCGGAGCTCAACTCTGCTACTCCTTCCATGTGCCTCTGGATGATTGTGATGCCTTCATTTCTGTAGAGACTTCCATTCCATGCCTCCAGCCCCTATAGTAACACACGCCAGTGGCTCTAGAGACTGCAAACCTGTGCCTCTCTAACTGCGTATTCCGACCCATGCCACTCCTCAAGAAGCCACGCTTGTGTGCACAACTAAACTGTATTTTGTTGTTTTTAGAGTAAAAAGCAACATTACTACTTCAAAATCACATGATTGCTAAATAAACATAGTACTTAGCAAGCTAAATAACTTGCTCAATCACATAAACAAACTACAACTTGACATAAGGAAACTTGTTTAACCTGATACAAATGACATTAGAAACTGCTTCGTTCTAACAGAAGTAAACTACGAACCTGATACAATAGAAAGGACAAGCATAAACACAAGCAACTCCACGACCAGTTTTCTATGTTTTCGTCATCACTAGTATCCATAGTAGGGATCGTCATAATTCTTCTCTGCCTCTTTTGCACTCTCCAGACCTTCTCTGATGTTTTCAATTCTCTTCCACGACTCGTAGGTGGCGTACGCATCTATCGCTGCATACTCAATGAGGTAATTTGGCAGTGGGCTTATCCCCCACAGTTTATGGTCTTCAACCCTATCAATCTTATCCTTCATCTGTTTGTAGAATGGGTGGATCACGCTCCCTGCAACATCAGCCAAAGAGTGGTACCTCTTTCTTCCCTTGAAAGGAACTCTCCATTTGCTGGATGTCGATGTACTTGTCGGGGTTGATCTCCAAACCAGAACTTCACAGCATCTCTTTGTCACCTTCAATACTAAAGCCGGCAAAGGTGTAGAACCTGTCCTCCTTCAGGAACGGGCGCAGGCTCTTGGGCCTGTAGGGGGATGGCACATTTAAGGTGGATCCATCAAGTATCAATCAAATACATGCTTATATAGTGCGTATAATTCATGGAAGAAAAAATTTCAGAAACTGCTATGCAGAGTTCAGAAATAAAATACAAGCACAACATGTTATTTTTATTTGTGGTATTTACACTTGAATCAATTACCTATCTACTTCTTAGCCACGTTAACACATCAATTCAAGAACTAAATTACACTAGAACATGAAATATAGAAACTACACTAGAACAGAAAGTACACTAGAACATCAAGTTCAGAAAATAATCTCGTACATCAAATCCATAAATTAATCTAGTGCATCAAATACATAAACTGATCTGTTGAGTCAAGTTCAAAATCTATTCTATTGCATCAACTTCAGAAACTTCACTGATACATCAAGTCAATTAACCAATTTAATCAAATTTCAGGGTGAAAAGCTAATTAAACAGAAGCATGGAGAGGTTGAAACTGTAGGATGGTTCACCATTTTGTTGCCGCGGTGATGTGATATACCAAACAGAGTTCCTCCACGCATAACTGTAGAACCGCTGCCCTCTGCGGAGGTTCGTCCTCCCTGGTATACTCGACATCAACGCCGATGTACTGAGGGTACAAGCCGCAGACCCACTTCCGGATCTTGCTGGTCATCTTGTCGGTTTCCTCAGGATTTCTGGTGCATACGACATCCAGCTTTTCCTTGCCGTGGATGTCAACCTCCTTGAGGTGCACTTTGTAGTCGTGCTTCTGACCGGGGACCTGAACGTCGTCGACCTCGGTGCTCTGGTCGGTCGTCTCACAACGGGGACGCTTGGCAGATGGTTCCTCCGCCATTACGCTCCTCCAGCGATAGCCGCCTTGACACAGAGATTGTGAGGAGATGCTAGTTGAGATGGAACGGCAATAGTGTTTCGGAATTGAGCGGCTATGGAAGCGCAGTTGCCCTTTTGTGCCAAGGTCTGGGTCGTGGAGGAGGCGGTTGGACGCGGCCTCGTCGTGGTAGTGAGTGCGGAAGACATGCGCTCGTCGTTGCTGTGTGTCGAGGCAACCACCGAGTGGAAGTGCTCGTGGTTGCCGGGAAAAAGCAACAGTCAAATCGTCCGATTAATCACGTAACAAATGTTATTGCTCGCACCTTTCCCGACGCACGCCGCTACTACCACATGACCAATGCTGCACAGACTTCACACATGTGGACCCACAACCGATACTCTCTGAGTACTATTTGCACTGATGCCTCTACTACCGAACTTCCCGACGCATCACTCTCACGTGCCCGTGGTGTCACACGCTTGTAACTCTAAAGACTTCACAACCGTGACTCTCTGAGTAAGTCTTCATATGCATGCCCCTGCCACCACACATTTGTGCATCCACAGAGTTCATACCAGTGCCTCTGTAATTCCAATGTCAGTGCCTATAGAGCCTGGTGTTCCGTGCCTCACACGTCTATTAAGATGCTATAGCGAACCAAAAAAAGCCAGGCGACACGAATCTTGATACTAAAATCAGACCGTCGAAGATTACAGACGATTCCATCATTTCCATCTCTCCCACCTCCACTACTCTCTTCCTTCCTCTCTTCCACGGCAAAATCTTGAAACATTCCACACTCACACAAGATCTCCTCCTAGGTTCAGTATACGGGCCCAAATTCCAAGTAGAGTTCCCCTCGCAAAACAATCGCCACCACGCTTCGCCAACCACCCTCCCACTTCGAGATACACACCATCAAACGGTGCGCCCAACAACACAAAGTACCCACCCGACGATGACGAAGCAAGGACTTCAACACCGCCGGCGGAGATCACAACAAAAAAGATGAACAGACAGAATAGACTGATGGAAGCGAGAAGCTGAACACAAGCAATCGAATGTAAATAACAATCTATCCCATTGCATTCCCCGAGGTAGATCATTGTGATTTGTCCATTTCCAGGGACAACAACCCCAGCCACCACAAAAAGCTGAGTTTTGCACTATCAAAAATCAACTTGTCTAAAAAATTGAAGTACCGTACACACGACATTTAATAGAAACGCTACTGCTCCCCGCTATGGAATTTTCACCACACGATATGTGCTTAAAAGTACTACACCTGCCACATCACTAACTATAATGCCTCAAACGATTCAAATACTGCGAGCATACTGAGAGCTCAAACTTGGTAATTACACCAAATTTTCTCTGCCCGTTGTCCCTTGATTGTAACTATTTTCAAGTTAAGTGCCTCATGTCCGTCACTGTAGTGTTTTTACTTCAGTGCCTCCTGTACATTCAAAGCCCTGCCTCATGTGCGTAAATCCATGTGCCTCGCATAACACTTGCCGTGACTCCTACGGGGCCCGTCGTGCCACACCCATGTCACTTCACAACCGAGGTTCTCTAACCGAGTAGTCGGACCCATGCCTCTGCCGAAACACGTTTCTGCATCCAGAGAGTGCACACCTGTGACTTGAAAAACACACGTACGTGCCTGTTGTGGATTCACCTTTTCTGCCTTCCGTGCCTGAACCAACGTGCCTTTGTGCTTGTGAGACTTCACAACCATGCCTCTTTAACCGAGCATTCTAACACATGGCTCTCCCAACGCACTCTTGTACTACATCCACAGGGTTGATACCTGTGCCTCGAGAATCAGCATGTCCGTGCCTGTGATAGCTGCATTTCCATGCCTCCGGTGCTTACATCCACGTGCCTCACGCGACACTGGCCTCCTGTTCCTGCGTCTACGTCCCTACAGAACCTGCACTTCCGTGCCTCGTGTGCCTGCATCCACACATGCCTGTAGAGAGGCTCCACTTCAGCACTACCACGTGACTTCACAAACGTGGTGCCTTCATTTCTGTGCCTACACGTACCTGCACCCACGTGCCTCACGTGTCACTCGCCCAGACTCTTACGTGTAATGCCACACCCATGTGACTTCACGAACGTGGTTCTGTAACCGAGTAGTCGGACCCATGCCTCTGCCGCCACATGTTTGTGCATCCAGAGAGTGCACACCCGTGACTTGAGAAAACACACGACGCACTGCTGTGGATTCACCTTTTCTGCCTTCCGTGCCTGAACCAACGTGCCTTTGTGTTTGTGAGACTTCACAACCATGCCTCTTTAACCGAGCATTCTAACACATGCCTCTCCCAACGCACTCGTGTACTACATCCACAGGGTTGATACCCATGCCTCGAGAAGCAGCATGTCCGTGCCTGTGTTGGCTTCATTTTCGTGCCTCCGCTGCTTACATCCACGCCTCACGCCGACATCGGCCTCCCTGCGTGCGCGCGCTTCACTTCCCTGCAGAACCTGCACTTCCGTGCCTCGTGTGCCTGCATCCACATGCCTGTAGAGAGGCTCCACTTCAGCACTACTACATGGCTTCACAAACGTGGTGCCTTCATTTCTGTTCCTGCACCCACGTGACTTCACGAACATGGTTCTGTAACCAAGTAGTCAGACCCATGCCTTTGCCGCCACACGTTTGTGCATCCAGAGAGTGCACACCCGTGACTTGAGAAAACACACGTACGTGCCTATTGTGGATTCACCTTTTCTACCTTCCGTGCCTGAACCAATGTGCCTCACGTGCCTAACGTACCATGCGCCGTGACTCTTACATGGTCCCAGTGCCACGCCCGCGTCGCTCCTGAATCTTCACAGCCATGCCTCTTTAACCGAGCATTCTAACACATGCCTCTCCCAACGCACTCTTGTACTACATCCACAAGGTTGATACCCGTGCCTCGAGAACCAGCATGTCCATGCCTGTGATAGCTGCATTTCCGTGCCTCCGGTGCTTACATCCACGTGCCTCACGTGACACTGGCCTCCCGTGCTCTCGCTTCACGCCCCCGCAGAACTCTGCACTTGCGGCCTCGTGTGCTCGCATCCACATGCCTGTAGAGAGGCTCCACTTCAGCACTACCACGTGACTTCACAAACGTGGTGCCTTCATTTCTGTGCCTACACGTACCTGCACCCACGTGCCTCATGTGTCACTCGCCCAGACTCTTACGTGCCCCATAATGCCACACCCACGTGACTTCATGAACGTGGTTCTGTAACCGAGTAGTCGGACCCATGCCTCTGCCGCCACACGTTTGTGCATCCAGAGAGTGCACACCCGTGACTTGAGAAAACACACGTACGTACCTGTTGTGGAGTCACCTTTTCTGCCTTCCTGCCTAAACCAACGTGCCTCTGTGTTTGTGAGACTTCACAACCATGCCTCTTTAACCAAGCATTCTATCACATGCCTTCCCAAGGCACTCTTGTACTACATCCACAGGGTTGATACCCGTGCCTCGAGTAGCAGCATGCCCGTGCCTGTGTTGGCTTCATTTCCGTGCCTGCGCTGCTTACATCCATGCGCCTCATGCGACACTGGCCTCCTATGCCTGCGTCTACGTCCCTGCAGAACCTGCACTTTCGTGCCTCGTGTGCCTGCATCCACATGCCTGTAGAGAGGCTCCACTTCAGCACTACCACGTGACTTCACAAATGTGGTGCCTTCATTTCTGTGCCTGCACCCACGTGACTTCATGAACGTGGTTCCGTAACCGAGTAGTCGGACCCATGCCTCCGCCGCCACACGTTTGTGCATCCAGAGAGTGCACACCCGTGACTTGAGAAAACACACGTACGTGCCTATTGTGGATTCACCTTTTCTGCCTTCCGTGCCTGAACCAACGTGCCTCACGTGCCTAACGTAATATGCAACGTGACTCTTACATGGTCCCAGTGCCACGCCCGTGTCGCTCCTGAAACTTCAGAACCATGCCTCTTTAACCGAGCATTCTAACACATGGCTCTCCAACGCACTCTTGTACTACATCCACTGGGTTGATACCCGTGCCTCGAGAATCAGCATGTCCGTGCCTGTGATAGCTGCATTTCCGTGCCTCCGGTGCTTACATCCACGTGCCTCACGCGACACTGGCCTCCTGTGCCTGCATCTACGTCCCTGCAGAACCTGCACTTCCGTGCCTCGTGTGCCTGCATCCACACATGCCTGTAGAGAGGCTCCACTTCAGCACTACCACGTGACTTCACAAACTTGGTGCCTTCATTTCTGTGCCTACACATACCTGCAACCACATGCCTCACGTGTCACTCGCCCAGACTCTTACGTGCCCCGTAATGCCACACCCACGTGACTTCACGAACGTGGTTCTGTAACCGAGTACTCGGACCCATGCCTCTGCCGCCACACGTTTGTGCATCCAGAGAATGCACACCCGTGACTTGAGAAAACACATGTACGTACCTGTTGTGGATTCACCTTTTCTGCCTTCCGTGCCTGAACCAACGTGCCTCTGTGTTTGTGAGACTTCACAACCATGCCTCTTTAGCCGAGCATTCTAACATATGCCTCTCCCAACGCACTCTTGTACTACATCCACAGGGTTGATACCCATGCCTCGAGAAGCAGCATGTCCGTGCCTGTGTTGGCTTCATTTCCGTGCCTCCGCTGCTTACATCCACGCGCCTCACGCGACACTGGCCTCCTGTGCCTGCGTCTACGTCCCTGCAGAACCTGCACTTCCGTGCCTCGTGTGCCTGCATCCACATGCCTGTAGAGAGGCTCCACTTCAGCACTACCACGTGACTTCACAAACGTGGTGCCTTCATTTTTGTGCCTGCAGCCACGTGACTTCATGAACGTGGTTCTATAACCGAGTACTCGGACCCATGCCTCTGCCGCCACACGTTTGTGCATCCAGAGATTGCACGCCCGTGACTTGAGAAAACACACGTACGTGCCTGTTGTGGATTCACCTTTTCTGCCTTCCGTGCCTAACGTAACATGCGCCATGACTCTTACATGGTCCCAGTGCCACTCCCGCGTCGCTCCTGAAACTTCACAACCATGCCTCTTTAACCGAGCATTCTAACACATGCCTCTCCCAACACACTCTTGTACTACATCCACAGGGTTGATACCCGTGCCTCGAGAAGCAGCATGTCCGTGCCTATGATAGCTACATTTCCGTGCCTCTGGTGCTTACACCCACGTCCCTCACGCGACACTGGCCTGTCCCATGGTTCTCTACGTGCCTGTAGAACACACACTTCCGTGCCTCCTCTGCCTGCATCCACGTGCCTGTAGAACCTGCACTTATGTGCCTCGTGTTCCTGCATCCACATGCCTGTAGAGAGGCTCCACTTCAGCACTAACAGTCTCAACACTAAAAAATAATAATACTGTAGCACACAAAAAAACCCAAGCCAAGCATAATGAATCTTGATGACCAAATGGACGGTTGAAGATTAGAGACGGTTCGATGTTTTCCATCTCTCCCTCCCTCTTCTACTAGCTTGCTTCCCCTTCCGCAAAGTAAATCTCGAAACCTTCATCACCCCCGCACGCTCTCCTCCTTCCTTTTGCACACAAACACAAACTCAAAATCGAGTTCGCGTCACCGGACAACCACCACCGCGTTCGCCAACCACACTCAAATCCGACATACAAACAGCCACACTCTGCCCGTGACAACACCAATAATCCCGCCGACTGCGGCGACCGACGGCCAGGACTTCAACTGCGGCGGCGGAAATCGCAACAAAAAAGGAGCAACGACACAATAAGGGGATGGAAGCGAAGAACACCGCACAAGTAATTGAAGGTAATTATCATTCTATCCCACTCCATTCCACCGGGTAGATCATAGTGATTTTTCCACTTTCAGGAACAGCAACCCTAGCCACCGCTACCAAGGAGTTTTCTAATAACCTAAATCAATTTGCCTAACAAATTCAACTAGCGTAGAGATGAGATTTAATAGAAATGCTACTGCTCTCCGCCCTGGGATTTTCGCCATATGATTTGTGCTCAAAGGTAAAAAACCTAAAACATCAGTAACTAAAATACGTCGATAGATCCAAACCCCGCAAGCATCCTGAGAGGCCAAAACTGATAACCGTACGAGATTTTCTACATCCCTTGTCCCGTCAATGTAACCATTTTTCGAATTAAGTGCCTCTGGTGTGAAATATTGTAAACAAAGAATAGGTCTACCCTGTGCTTCTAGGGTAAAACAACCCGTGCCTCTCTATCCATGCAAATTTGTTTTCACACCACGCAGGTTTTTTTCCTGTGACACTCGACTCTGCTTCTAACATGAAAGGATCGAGAAGAGGTGTCTAGAGGGGGGTGATTAGACACTAAATACCAAAAGTTACAGTTTTTAAATTCTTTATGTTAAAGTGGAGTTTTGGCACAAGTTTAACAAACACAATACATATCAAGCAAGCATGCAGCGCGTATATGAGCAGCAGAAAGTAAAGCATGCAACTTGCAAGAATGTAAAGGGAAGGGTTTGGAAGATTCAAACACAATTGGAGACACGGATGTTTTTGTCGTGGTTCATATAGGTGGTGCTATCGTACATCCACATTGATGGAGACTTCAACCCACGAAGGGTAACGGTTGCGCAAGTCCACGGAGGGCTCCACCCACGAAGGGTCCACAAAGAAGCAACCTTGTCTATCCCACCATGGCCGTCGCCCACGAAGGACTTGCCTCACTAGCGGTAGATCTTCACGAAGTAGGCGATCTCGTTACCCTTACAAACTCCTTAGTTCAACTCCACAATCTTGTCGGAGGCTCCCAAGTGATACCTAGCCAATCTAGGAGACACCACTCTCCAAGAAGTAACAAATGGTGTGTTTATGATGAACTCCTTGCTCTTGTGCTTCAAATGATAGTCTCCCCAACACTCAACTCTCTCTCACAGGATATGGATTTGGTGGAAAGAAGATTTGAGTGGAAAGCAACTTGGGGAAGGCTAGAGATCAAGATTCATATGGTAGGAGTGGAATATCTTGGCCTCAACACAAGTGTAGGTGGTTCTCTCTCAAAAAATGTGTATTGGAAGTGTAGGCATGTTCTGATGGCTCTCTCCACGAATGAAGAGAAGGTGGAGGGGTATATATAGCCTCCACACAAAATCTAACCGTTACACACAACTTGCCAAACTCGGTGGGACCGAATTGTTAAACCTCGGTCGGACCGATTCAGCAAATCTAGTGACCGTTAGGATTTTCGTGGGACCGACATGCAACTCGGTAGGACCGATATGGTTAGGGTTAGGGCATAACGTAATCTCGGTGAGACCGATTTTGGTAATAAGCTAACCAGAGAGTTGGTCAGGTAAACTCGGTGGGACCGATTCGCTCATTTCGGTGAGATCGAAATGTTACGAAAAGGAAGCAGAGAGTTTACATTGCAATCTGGGTAGGACCGGTTATGCAAACTCGGTGAGACTGATTTTGGTAATAGATCCATACAGAGAGATTGCAATCCCATCTCAGTGAGGCCGTGATCCCTATCGGTGAGACCGATTTGCCTAGGGCTTGTGGCAGTGGCTATGACATCTGAACTCGGTGGCGCCGGATGGAAAGAATCGGTGGGGCCGAGTTTGACTTTAAGTTTAGGTCATATGTGGAAGTGATAAAGTGGTTGAGGGCTTTGGAGCATATCACTAAGCACTTTGAGCAAGCAAGCCATTAAGCAACACCTCATCCCTCCTTGATAGTATTTGCTTTTCCTATAGACTCAATGTGATCTTGGATCACTAAAATAGAAAATGTAGAGTCTTGAGCATTGAGCTTGAGCCAATCCTTTTGTCCTTAGCATCTTGAAGGGGTTCCACATCCTCTAGTCCATGCCACTCCATTATTGAACTTATCTGAAACATACTAGGTAAAAGTGTTAGTCCAACAAGAGATATGTTGACATTAATTACCAAAACCACCTAGGGAGCACTTGTGCTTTCATAACACCTGCCCATTTTTTATGCAGCAATGACAAATCCTCACGAAGAAGCTAAAACCGAGCAAAATACTGACGAAGACCCTGCTGAAGAGCATGCAATCCAGCAAGCTCTTGTCAAAGGTTTGAGCAAAAAGTCTCCACTGTCCATCTACAAAAAACTATATTGAGATAATAATAACTTAACTGCTATCCTTGACAACAATAACTTAACTATGTCTGCAAATAAAACTACCTGCCACTTTTTATATATTTCTTTATAGAAAACATTAAAAATGTTCGCACACTATCTTATTTTTAATTCAAAAACAGTTTAACTTACCCAATAAATCTTGAACTATCATTGATGATATTCCTCCCATTATGAAATATCACCTGCAGAGTGCATTTTTTTCTCAGAAAATGCTTCACTCTAACTTCACTACCCCAGCTGCACTCATAACCATAATTAGTATTTTCTTCCATCCCTGATTAGCTCAATCGGTAACAATAGTAATAACCTATCTTAACCCAAGAAAATAAAACTAAAAATCCCCTTTGGGAATTTCACATTCCTTATGCATAATCATGGAAGATATATATTTTAAATGTGTATCAATTATTTTCGGACAAAAAGAACATCCTCTTTTGTTACCTGGTCATTATACAGGACACGAAGACGGTGATATTCAAAGCGCAGAAACAGGCACCATGTCTCCTCATTCATCAGAAAAGGACACAGAACAAAACATGAGGAACAAACCACCTGCGGAAGAAAATGATAACTTACACCAGGCTCAACAGGATTAAACATCTAGCAACAAGCAAAAAAAGAGAAAATCAGATACAAGCACTGTTTTTACTCCTGGAGCAAAAAGGCAAAAGCAAAAGGACAATGATGAAAACATCGTCGACACTAGTACCCTGCAGCATCAGCCATTACCTCTAATGGTACTCCCGCCAACAGCACCAACCGCCACGAGAAACAAGGTGAACGCAAGAAGAAAAACAAACGACAAAGGGTAGAAAAAGAATAAGACGATACCAACAGCAAAGGTTCAGATACCAATGATGACGACGATGATAGGGAACATGATGCAGATTTCATTTCTACAGACGGCGATGATGCCGAAGAGCATGACAGTGACGCAGAACATGACGACGATGTAAAAACACACTTATGTACTAATTTTGAATACCACTATTCAGCACTCAGGATCTAACGTTCCTTTCTAACGAAACCCTTTCTTTTTGTCTTCAAATGTAACAAATCGTGATGTATGACGTAAAGAGGAGAAAGACAAGCGGAAAAGAATTGGCAGCACCAACAGTTGACGAAGAACAGCAAGAAACAAACGAAGAGAAATGCCAAATCAAGGCACGGGCAGCATTCACTCATGTCAAGAAAGCATGGAATTTACTTAAAGACCGTCACAAGCAAGATATTAGGACGGGAGGATTTGGCAGCATAGAGAACTGCAAAATAATGGGCTCCATCTGCAGACCACTTGCAGCACACATCTACGACAACCTGGACACAGAAAGCATGACAATAACCATCGGTGATGGTACCGAAGACAAGAAAATCAAGATTACCAAGGAAGCTATACACAAGGTGTTTGGATACCCAAACGGCACGGAAAAGTCAGCACCAAGGCCAGCGAAGAGCCCAACTTCAATGAAAGAACTGATGTCGGACCTTGGCTTCAAACATACAGATTTCAAACCAAAAGAACTGTTCACAGAGCTAAAAAAATTGGTGGAACTAGATGACGAACGGTCAAACAGGAAATCAGTTAAAATATTTTTCCTTATTTTTTCCACAACGTTGTGTGCGGGTCAAGCGCCACTATCTTCGCTCGACAAGCTATAATGGTAGAGGACATGGACTATCCAGAGATGCCAAAGATGGATTTCTGCGAGGTAATCGTCGAATGTATTAAGGAAGGAGCCAAGATATGGCAGAAACACAGAAATCTGCCTCAGGAAGAAAAGAACAAAAAGCATGTCAATGGTTTGGCACAGGGGCCAGTAATCATGTACCTCGACTCCCTACTGCTGCCAACCGACACAAAAGAAATGCAGAAGATTGCAAAGACAATGGACAAGACCTCATTACCACGAGCAAACCATCTCAAAGAGAGTGACCTAGCGAAAATAGCTAGAGCAGACATGAAAAGGGACAGAAAAGCACGACCAGATGACTATGAATTTGGCAAAATACTGGTATAGCTATATTATACATAAATCAGTCCTTCCCTTTTTGGAAACGGTTTCCATTTTAATCAACTACATTCCAGAAAAACGATGCAGACATGGAAAGGAATAGCAGAGAGGATCTTCTATGCCAACACAGCATAAACTTCGTCTTCAATTCACCAGATAGCAGGAGAACATCGCAAACAACAGCAACACCAGAACACGACCAAACTGCTAGCACCTCCACACAAACGCCGGCGCGAACCACGTGTCGGCACTAGTGGAAGCAGGGAACCAAACAAAAGCATCAGCACAGGAGCAGAAGAAAGATTCCAAAGGATAAACAAATTGTTGGAAAAAGTACTCCATGAAGCAGAATAGATACCCGCAGTAACCACCAGGGCTGAAAACCAATGCAATGAAAAGGAAAAGATATTGGATGAAAAAACAAGAACCTAGTCATGCAACAAACAATTGCCCTGATGGATTCATTAGAACAACTCAGACAATTTCAGGACATAGTTTGCACAAGGTACCTTACAGACAACGCGACCCTGCAGACACTAGAGCAAGCAGATCTAGCAGCCTCAAGTAGACTAGCCGATGCCAACCGCGCGAATGAAATCGTAGCCACAACAGAACCAAGAGAAAGGAGGTAAGAAAATAAAAAAGAAGAAGACGAAGAGTGGAAGAGAAGAACAAAATCAAGGGACATAGGCATTGACAAGAACAAGATAAAGCGGCAAAAACAGGTAAGTAAATAGTAATGCATGGTGCCATACGCACCCTAAAGCAAACCCCTGTTTTCATACCTCAACTTAAAAGAACTGTCTCAATGCTTTCAGGAACGTACCAATAGCGTGCCAGGCCAAGATGAACTCCAACAGCAGGATGGTGTCCACAACCCCAAAAACACGAATGAACGGAACAAACAAAGTAACCTCACAACAGACAATGCTACAACAACAACTACCCCAACACAAGCACAAGATACGATCGACGTCAGAACCTGTGAAGAGGTCAGTATGAACATCCATTTTTCCTTTCAAAACCGGTTAGAGTTATAAGTTAACTGACAAACCTCCAACAAAATATAGGCTCCGCTGAAGAACAATCAAGTCAGCAGCCCCGCCAACCAAATGCAAGAGGCTAACCCACAATCAACCATTAGCATAAAAACGACAAAGAAGAAGAAAACAACGAAGAGGAGGTAAACTTCCATAGCCCACTATTACTCACACCGAAAACTCATAAATGGCAGGAAAGAAAGTGAACCGCAAACTCATATTGTTTGATCTCCAGGTATCACAAGCACTGCAAGACCAAGAGATAAACCGTGTTGAAATTGAACCCCATAGTGAACCTCAAATGCATTTAAGGCGTCCACGTAGCAGAACTTTGTGTACAAGAGATTTCCAGCGCCACAACATTGCAGATCACCATCACGAGTACAAAGGAGAAAGCGCAAGACATCCCAGCCGATGAGAAAAAAGAGACCGTTATACCTGACAAAGAAACAGTAGATGCAGGCACAAATAACCCAGTCATCAACACGGAGGTAAGAATTCAACAACAACAACAACAACCACTTTTCAAAACATTTTTATGATGTCTGAACTACCTAATAGACCCCGCCACGGCAATACAAAGATTATAAGGGATGTCTCACCCTTTTCTTTGAACAAATGCAGGAAACAATCGAGTACGCTGATCTCGAAGATCAAGAACTTCAAACAACAACATCTGAAGAGGTGAGGTTTCAAAGCTCAGATACAAATGAAGTTCAATCTATAATTTCAATTTTTATTAAACAGGAAGAGGAAGCAAGCAAAAGCACTGGCATAGACATTCAACAAGAAAAACTAGAGGACAACACGAGACAAGGAGAAGCCGTAGTACAAGTAGTAGACAGTCCTGCAACTCCAGAGATAGAGGTCTTATAAAAAAACTATAATTGAACAGTCAGAAATGCACCCATTTCTTAAATATTTTTTGTGTTGGTGCAGGCAAAAGAAGCTCAAGAAACCATCAACAATCAAGACCATCAAACACAACCAGAGGAGCCCAATGAACAACCCGAATATGTTCTTCAAACGATAGACAATAATGCCACTGAAGACCAAGCCACAAAAAATTCACTCACCAAACAACAGGTACCAGAGACAGCGGCAGCGTCAACGACTGAAAAGGTAAACTTACGAAACCTGCAACTATGAAATTATAAAATTGCTGCGTGCACAATCAAATAAACTCCAACCTACCACATTTGTATTCACTCCAATGGACTCTCACTTTGCCGCCTCTATGTTTGAACAGCTGCAAGAAAAAAACAAGGTCAGTGACGATGAACAGCAAAATAAAGAGCAAGAGAAGGACCCAAAACCACCACTGAACGAAGAATCAAGAAGAATAACAACAAATACAGAGGTGAAAACACATAATACCTCTTCATGAACTTATAGTTCAAAAACACGATTTGACATTTCACTACTTTCCTGCATCGCAAAGAGAGGAGACCAATGAGCAAAAGGAGGACACTGAAGAAGGGCAACATGTTCTTCAAAAGGCAGTCATCAACGTAACAGAAGACCAAGCCCCAAAATATTCACTCACCGAAAAACACGCAGCAGAGACGACAGCAGCAACAACGACTGAAAAGGTAAAGTTACATACGTTGATCCAATCAAAGTTTAAAATAGCTATGTGGAACCACAAATGCACTGCCACTTAGCCACATGTGTGTTTCAAAAGCTACAAGACAAAAACGACGGCAGCGGCGATGAACTACAAAAGAAAGAAAGAAAGAAGAAGATGCCCAAAAACCTCCACTCAACGAAGAACAAGCACAACATTCAGCAGCAACGATTGAGGAGGTAAAGTTACATAAGCTGATTCTACAAAAATACAAAGTAGTTCCATGAGAACTAGAATGCACTCAAACTTAGCCACCTTTATGATTGAACAGCTACAAGAAAAAAATCATGATAGTGACGATGAACACCAAAACAAAGAACATGATGATACCCAAGAAACTACACTCGACGAAGAACGGGTGGAACAGTCAGAATCACCAACGACAGCTCAACAGGTGAAGTTGCACAAAATATTTCCACAAAATTACACGACATAATCACAATCAAAATAGCTCAAACAACGCACCAAACCCTTCGCTATTTTCCCATAACAGCTGCTATAATTAAAATAAAGTAGCAAGTTAAATTATTTCAATGCTTTTTCAATGATAACGCAGGAACACGAAGAAGGCGACCATGGAGATACAAGCAATGAAGCAGACACACACATTGTTCCAGAGACAGAAGCAGAAACCACCGAAGAAAACCCTACACCGTCGTACGATGCCGATTCCCCTGGCAGAGAGGTCAGTGTCAACCAGGTCGAGACTAAAAAACAAGACGGAAAAGACCACCAGCAAGACACGACGGTTGACAAGGAAAAACATGATGCTAAGAAAGACACAGACGACTCAAATGAGGATGCAGCAAAAACTGAACAAAAGGGTACAATGCAAAAAGAAGAACATAACATGCCGCAAGAAGCAGAAGGAGAACAAGAAAGGAACAACACTGGACAGGACATATCTTCTAGCATCGAAGCAGGCAAGACAATAGAAACTTAATTCCTATCTTGTGATCTTCTGACTTGGAATTATTTACATTAAATTCAAAATCATCACTGGCACAATGGAGAAAGGGGACAAAGATAGTGATTCCGTCAACAAAGCCATCGAAGACATGTACAACGCTGTATGCAAGCCATGGACACAAAGAGAAATGTAAGTTCATGCAACTAACACAAAACACATTATTACACACGATCATTTTGACTGTATCATGTGTAAACTAAAACATTTTTCTAAATATACTTTACAGGGATGAGCTTTTCATTACAACAAACAAGTTTGATGTCAATCTAGGCCATGTCACCGAAAGCTTCAAGGTCGGTAAATCAGTACGCACCGAAGCAATCGAGCCCATGCTAACAATCTTAAGAAAACAACTAAATGGCACAGGGAGAAAGATTCTATCGTTAAGCAACACTATAAGTAAAGATCACGGCAAAAGAATATATATGACTTTATAAATAGATAAACTTCCCCTATAACTGAATTGACAAATTCCCTTTGTGTATCTGTGACAAAACAAGCAGCACTCGATAAAGGAAGCCAACGACGAAGATCCAATGTGCTACAGAAATAATGATCAAGAACACATTAGAAAAAAATTACTACGTGCCAGGCTTACATCATTTTTCAACATGCAAGAAGATGAAAAACTGCAAGATTATAACATGGTAAGCAGATCAGCTTGCGTATATGTTATGCAAAGTTCTCTTTTTATTTTATGTTTCTAAATATAAGAAGATTTCCAAATATTTTCTTTTTATTTTTTGTTTTGCAGTTCCTTCTACCATGTTCGTTGCGCGGGTTTGAGCAAGACGAAAATACAAGTCATTACTTCACCATTACAGTTAACATGCAAAAATAGCGCTTTGAACTCCTTGACTCTTCAACTGCATATTCAGGCACAATAGAATTCTTCAACAATGTAACCAGCAAATTAATGAAAATATGGAAGCACGTAAGCACAGAGCTACAGCTTTCACAAAAAAACATCGACCATTTCAAAAGGGCCAAACTGCAGGTGCCACTTCAAGGAAAAGACACGTAAGTGAAAGATCAAGGATTTCGCCTACAGGGGGTGAATAGGCGTTTTAAAATAATTACGGTTTAGGCTTGAACAAATGCGGAATAAGCCTAACGGTTAATTTGTCAAGCACAAAACCTAAAATAACTAGGCTCACCTATGTGCACCAACAACTTATGCTAAGCAAGATAAAAACTATGTGATAGCAAGATATATAACAAGGAACACTACGGCTATCACAAAGTAAGGTGCATAAGTAAAGGGGCTCGGGTAAGAGATAACCGAGGCACGCGGAGACGACGATGTATCCCGAAGTTCACACCCTTGCGGATGCTAATCTCCGTTTGGAGCGGTGTGGAGGCACAATGCTCCCAAGAAGCCACTAGGGCCACCGTAATCTCCTCACGCCTCGCACAATGCAATATGCCGTGATTCCACTAAGGGACCCTTGAGGGCGGTCACCGAACCCGTACAAATGGCAACCCTTGGGGCGGTCACCGAACCCAGTACACTTTGGCAACCCTTGGGCGCTCACGGAACCGTCAAATTGCTCAGGCGATCTCCACAACCTAATTGGAGACCCCGACGCTGTCTGAGCTTTACACCACAATGATTGAGCTCCGAACACCACCAACCGTCTAGGGCGCCCAAGCACCAAAGAGGAACAAGCTCAAGGGTACCAAGCACCCAAGAGTAATAAGCTTCTCAACTTGTAACTTCCACATATCGCGTGGAGAACTCAAACCGATGCACCAAATGCAATGGCAAGGGCACACGGAGTGCCCAAGTCCTTCTCTCTCAAATCCCACCGAAGCAACTAATGCTAGGGAGGAAAATGAGAGGAAGAACAAGAAGGAGAACACAAAGAACTCCAAGACCTAGATCCAAGGGGTTCCCCTCACATAGAGGAGAAAGTGATTGGTGGAAATGTGGATCTAGATCTCCTCTCTTTTCCCTCAAAAACTAGCAAGAATCCATGGAGGGATTGAGAGTTAGCAAGATCGAAGAAGGTCAACAATGGGGGAAGAACACGAGCTCAAAGGATAAGGTTCAATGGGGAAGAAGACCCCCTTTTATAGGTGGGGAAAAATCCAACTGTTATGCTCACAGCCCGCACAGAGCGGTACTACCGCTCCAAGGAGCGGTACTACTGCTAGGGCGGTAGTACCCCTTTGAAAAACAACAGCGAGGAGGCAAAAGGGCAGTAGAACCGATGGAGCAGTACTACCGCTCGTCCTCACGGTACTACCGCTAGGGATCGCGGTACTACCGCAAAGGGTAGCGGTACTGCTGCTTGCGAGCGGTACTAAAAAAATACATCCGGACCTACCACCGCAAGACTTGGGACGAGTTTTTGGTCCGGAGCGGTACTACGACAGCGGTAGTTCCGCTCTGGAGTGGTAGTAAAAAATGACATCTGCTCCAATTCGCGGTAGTACCGCTGCAGCCTTTTCAGAACACCAAAACTGCCACAACTTTTGCAAACGGACTCCGAATTCGATGAAACCAAGTTTGTTGAAAAGCTAGCGACAAGGGGTAACACAATCTTGATAGAAATATCAATAAGAAGCAAATTACAAAAGGCCCATAATAAAATGGTGAGAACCTTTCCTCGGATAAGACTGATAAAACCCCCAACACCGAAAACATCATGGAAGATGCATGCGAACTCCATTTTCGATGAACTCAAGCTTGTCATCAAGATGACCATAAGCTCTAAGACTCACAAAGAGAACCAAACAAGAACCAAGAAACATGATGCAAGGATGCAATGGTTTGAGCTCTCGACGAACAATACGATCAAGCTACTCACTTGAGAGCCCCCCTTGATAGTACAGCTATCGATCCTATAACCCGGTCTCCCAACTACCACCATGAGATCGGTAAAATAGAAAACCTATCAAGGGAAAACCTTTACCTTGCACATGATCCACTTGAGCTAGATGGTGACGGTCTTGTCCTCCTCAAGATGGACCACCTTTCTTGATTGCGTTGGGTCGATGGAGACTAGATGATTGCTCCCCCATACTCCACTATGGGTGAGCCACTCTTGACACATCTTCACAAGTCCATTGACACCACAATGGATGGCAAGCTTCAAGCACTTGATCTCTTCGTGATGCTCCATTTGAACTTGCACACGGCAATCTTGATGACAATCACCACTTGATGTCATCCTTTCCATGGGTTGTATGATATCTTCCTCTTGGCGCAAGCCCATGGACACGCATCTAACCCCACATAGACTCTCACATAGACCATGGGTTAGTACACAAAGTGCAATGGACAATGCTTACCATACCATGGGATCACTTGATCCCTCTCGGTACATCTTCTACGCTTTGTGAGTTGATCAACTTGATTCACTCTTGACTTAGTCTTGATCAACCTTGAATCTTTCCAACTCTCTTCGTTTGGATGATGTCTTGAAGGTAAACATGGATGATCACACAATCTTCTTCTTCAAGACATGCTTGAAATAAGCCCAACACTCACATGACCAATCTTTGGATAATTCCTTAATAGCACCTTGGTCAACCCATAAACTCCTTGAAACCAACACATGGACTTCAAGAAATGCCTATGGAAAAATCCTTCAAATATAACTCAATGCAACCATTAGTCCATAGAGAATGTCATCACTTACCAAAACCACACATGGGGGCACTGCATGTCCTTTCAATCTCCCCCATTTTGGTAATTTATGACAATCACTTTCAAGAGAGTTTATACAAGGAATTATGCATCACCATGCAATGCAACCACCAATGATGCATGATAACGAGATGCAAAAGCTAAGGAACCAAAACCAAAGCAAGGAGAAAACTCTGAAGACTTCTCCACAAAACTCTCTGAAACTCCTCCCCCATTGGCATATATTGCCAAAATGGGCGAAAAGCTTAGAAGGCCAACATAAATTGTGGTCCTCCATAAATTGTATATTTCTCAACAAGAGAGTGGAATGCAATACACATATCCAACGGTAAATACTTGGAGGAAGACAAACTATATTGAGGCCCAAAGATTGCAAAAGAATGATATGCCGCAAAGACATAACAAAGAGAGAAACAAGTAATCAAGCAATCAAAAGATACCAATTGAAGCAAGCTATCAAAATATACCAAATGAACCAACTAGGCCAATGATCCTACAAGCCACATGAATAAAGAATATTATGATAAGAGCAAAGGAGTGATCTAAAGAAACTAGAGAATCTCCCCATGATTTGTGCACACATAAGAATTTTTTGTATTAGGATACCAAGTGCACAAAATAGGATCATAGCTCCCCCAAAATCAAAGGAAACTTACAACAAGTGCAAGTGAGCATATAGGAAACAAAGCCTAGTACTTGCAACAAACACATGGTTGAGCAACAAGTAAAAGAGGCAACTTAAGAATGGTCTCAACCAAAATGATGTGTGTGAGTCAAGGCAATGCACTTGAGAAGACTAATGTACGTATGAGCATTGAGCATCAATAAAGTCTTGAAAGAATGAGGCACATGGTGCAAGGCCTATCATTCCCACACACACCCACTAGCAAATGGGTTCACAAGCTCACTAAAAAGATAACAACAAAGCTTGCCACAACCCATGGTGAAGATAGAAGATGAAAGCCTCATCAAGACGAGGGATGCCAATTAAGATGGCAAAAGCCTCGTAGAGATAAGCACGAGGAAAATAATCTTCACCACAAAAGAGTGCATCAAGATGCAATGAGGTAAGACACGCACTCAACGCAAAAGCTTTCACGGAGCCACCAAAGAAATAACATAAGGAAGACAAGGTGGATGTGAAAGAAAGGATATCATCTAGAGATGTAGTTTCTCTCAAGTGTATAAGGTTCCAGGTAGACGAAATCATGATGATATATATATATATATCTACAAAGAAGGATGTACACCCAAAATAGCTACAACACGAAGGAACAAGATATCCAAAAGGAAGTCATAGATATACCAATAAGATATTTGCTTGGAAGTATAACACATGGCTAGATATGGTCTTATTGTATAAAAATGAATTCCTACCACACAACCATCAAAGACATCACAAATAGCAACATGAGATCATCATTGAGATGCTTTGAAAAGGATACAAGTATCACAAGATGGAATGAATATCATGCCAAGATGCAACCTACACAAGGTTGAATGCAAGAAAAGAATGCATGAATAGATACTTGTTACCGAGATATCATTGGAAGGATGTAGAAGAAACCAATTGAAGGTAATAGATAGTAGTCCATTGAGTATCCTAGCTTGATTCCAATAAGCACATGGTGACACCACCTTCCTTGTGAGTGAGCCGAGCATCCAATGCATCTCCAATTTTTCCTAGAACAACACAAACAAAATGGTACCCAAACTCATTGGGACCAAAGAGTTAGAAACACCAACAATACATAGGACAAACTCCACATAAATATGTGCATATAGATATGGAAATGAAATTCACGCACATCTCATCCAATTTGAGACTTGGTGGAGTTTCCCCTATATATTGGGTCAAAGAGAGAAAGCATGCCAAAGAAACTACAAGAAGTAAATATGCATGCTCAAGACTTTCAAGAACCTAGACCAAAAGACAAAGAAATACCAAGCGAAGAAAAGATACCAAATGAATAAATCATCACTTGGAGGATATCCAAAAAGATGCATCAAGGAATGAGATATCCATTGATACACTCAAAAATAAAGATGTCAAACTCCCAAAAGAGAGGATGGTTCCAAACAAACCAAGTGCTCTACAAAGTTTCATGATGGCACAAAGTACCAAAAAGAAACGGTTTGCATTCCACCAACACACACTTGATAAGGATCACAAGGTGAGCATTCTAAGAAGAATAGGATAGCTCCCCCAAGCATTGTGCATTATAGAGAATTTGCATTTGAATACAAAAAGCACAAGAAGGGATCACCACTTTCACTATATCTATACAAACACTAGACAAGCTCAAGTAAATAACAAGATCCACAAGTGGTATGGAATACAATGGGAGTTGACACAATCCTAGGCACGAGATAATGCATATAAAAGCAAAGGCCAATGTAAAGATGATCAATAATTTCTACCACACATAAGTGAGTACCAATTGTCATAAGACAAGAAGTATCTGGAAATAATTCCCGTTGGTAGATAGCAAGGATATCCAACATCATCTTCACACCAAATACAAGCAAATTGCAACTTGTAGAGATAACATGCCACCTAGGAACAATATAATCTACATATGAACACTAGGTGACAATATCTCAAATGTACACATTTTCTAGGCTATTAATATACACATAGCATATTACTCCCCCATAATGTGATACCAATTAAAGATAAACAAGAGGCAAAATAAAGATCCAACAAGAGATAATTAATGGACAATCTAGAATTTGAATTTCTCATGAGAAGATATACCACATAGCGACTAGATGATCTTGTAATATCAATACTAGATGGTATTACTCATGTACACACATTTATAGGATTGTGTGGTGTACAAAGCACATCACTCCCCCATAACGGGATATTCCATTAATCTCTCACAAGAGCCAACTGAGATACAAACATGATGCATAAAGGCTCAACGTACGACACACATGTACATGATGTGCAAACCAACACACACATACTTGATTACTCAAGATAAGCAATTGGAGGCACAACATATACAAACACATGCAAGGAGCAAAACCAAAACATGCTAAGGGGCAAGTAACTTTCAATGTAAACAATTTAAGTACAAGTTACCGCAAGGAGGAACATTGGATATAAGATAGAAACTTGAGAATCCTAATGACTTGGCTTGAGATAATATGAATGATGAAAACCCCTCAAATCTTCATAATGTAGCCAAGTCTCCAATGCCCTCCATCAACACCTATTGATCAAGTTTGAGCTTGTTGGTCCCCAACCAAGTTGGGTCCTAAGAGGTTAGTCACACTAGGCTTGGCAACCCAAATGGTTCTTTTCTTGACACCACTTTGAGTACCAACAAACTTGGCAAACACATTGCCAACCTTATCCTTCCCAAGAGAATAGATATTATCAATAATAATTGGGTTGGATAAGTTACCACTAGTGCATGAAGAAGCGACGTGACCTTTCTCACGACATAAGTAGCAACGTCTACTCTTCATTTTCTTCTCACTTGATTTCTCAACAAGAGAAGCATTACCTTGAGTCTTCTTGGGAAGTGGCCTTTCTTCAACTTGAGGTTGAGCATGAGATTTAACTTGTGGCCTCTTCACTTGTTGCTTGTCACCAATGGACTTCTTCTTTAATGGACAATATCTAACATGATGCCCTTCAATTTTGCACTTGAAGCAAATAATCTTGGGCGAATTCTTGTGTTGTTCTTGGCCCTTCTTCTTGTTTCTCTTGGACTTCTTCTTCTTATTGGAGTTGAATCCAAGCCCACCTTTGTCATTGGGGGATTTTTGCACACTCAAGATATTGTTGAGTGTGGCCTTCCCTTCATGACACTTTTCCAAGTCTTTCTTCAAAGAAGTGACTTGGGCCTTGAGCTCTTTGATTTCCTCTACATGGTTAGTCTCAACACAAGTACTAGAGGAAGTATAAGCTTCATCATTAGAGCAACAAGGCAAGGAAAGCAATTCATCACAAGATGTACCAATGTTATGCATAGATGAATTACGAGGACTAGCACAAGGCAATATAGCATTTTGACTAAAAGTAGTGCTAATGTCCACATGAGGCTCACTAGATGTTACCTTAGCAATCATAGCCTCATGACCTATTTTTAGCACATTATGGGATACAAGAAGATCATCATGAGAGCTAGAAAGCTTTTCATGACTTTCTTCCAATTTCCCATACTTGCTAGATAGCAACTCAAGTTGAGCCCTTAGCTCAATATTCTCCTTTAAAATGGATGCTTCACAAGAAATAGAGTTAGTAGCACAAGCATCATCATTAACAACAAGAGGAGAAGGCAACTTGGCAAGATCTTTTAAATAAGAAGCTTCAAGTTGAGCATGAGACTCGGTGAGTTTGATGAGCTCACCCTTGATGACCCTTGAGCCATTTTCGAGGTGCTCAAAATCCTCAAGGAGTCTAGCATGAGCAACTTCAAGCTTAGCATTTTTAGTTTCAAAAACATTGGCCACCTCAAGAGTTCTATCATTAGATTCCTTCACTCTAGACAATTCTAGAGCAAAAGTCTCCTCAAGAGATTCCTTGGTGGTTTATTCAAGTTCAAGAGCTCGAGAGAGGTCCGCAATCTCATTAGCATAATCACGCTCATGACTTCCATTTTATCAATGGTGACCTCATGCTCCTCAAGAAGAGATTCCAACTCATCAATATATTTCTTGCTCTTAATAGAAATCGACATGATTTCCATGAAGTTGGAACGAGCAATTTTATTCTTAAGAAGAGCTTTAAAAATCATTTCCCCCTTAATTTTTAAGGAGGCAACATCATCATTCTCTTCATCATAATCGACATCATCATCACTCTTGCCATCATCAATATCATCACAAGATATATTGGGATTCAAAGTGGGAGATACCTTTGAAGCCTTGGCCATAAGGCAAAAAGCAATAGATGATGATGTAGGATCCCTTGAAGCACCATTCAAGACCACATCTTGATCCATGAAGTGTTGCGTTTCCTCTACATTGTTAGCACAACAACTCGAGGAAATACATGCATTTTTATCATGGCAACAAGATATAGCAAGCATATCATCATGAGATTTAGTCAAGCAATTTCTACATGATATGCAAGGAATATCAACACAAGCATGTGAAACATTTGGAGTGCTCGAAGTTCTAAAGTCCAAAGATGAAGCATTGCAATAAGAAAGTGATGAAGGATTATCAACAATAAGCCCACTATCATCATTACAATGAACACCACTACTCACCATGTCATTACCTTGTGGCAAACCACATGTAGGTGAAGTAGAATAAGTTGAGAACGCAACACGGCCAGAGGTGGAGGGAGAACAATCATCCTTACAAATCTTGGACATGCCATATTTATATTGAAGCTTTGTCCACAACTCATGAGCATCCAGGAAGGGCATGAGTTGAAATATAAGTACATTGCTCAAAGCATCGAAAAGCACATTAGAAGCTTGAGCATTGAGATAAGAGTTTTTCTCATCCTCTACAGATAATCTTTGGGGATCCTTTGGAGGAGAAAAACCCATATCTACAATTCTCTCTAAATTTGGGTCCATGACCCTGAAGAGATTGAGCATGCGAATTACCCAAACATCAAAATTTGTGCCATCAAAACTAAGAGTGTGAGAGAATCCTAATTCCCTAGTCGACATCATTACTCTCTAGGCGGTTAAGCCCAACAAAGAGAGACGAGGCTCTGATACCAATTGAAAGATCAAGGATGTCGCCTAGAGGGGGGGGTGAATAGGCGCTTTAAAATAATTATGGTTTAGGCTTGAACAAATGCGGAATAAGCCTAACGGTTAATTTGTCAAGCACAAAACCTAAAACAACTAGGCTCACCTATGTGCACCAACAACTTATGCTAAGCAAGATAAACAACTATGTGATAGCAAGATATATAACAAGGAACACTACGGCTATCACAAAGTAAGGTGCATAAGTAAAGGGGCTTAGGTAAGAGATAACCGAGGCACGCGGAGACGACGATGTATCCCGAAGTTCACACCCTTGCGGATGCTAATCTCCGTTTGGAGCGGTGTGGAGGCACAATGCTCCCCAAGAAGCCACTAGGGCCACTGTAATCTCCTCACGCCTCGCACAATGCAAGATGTCGTGATTCCACTAAGGGACCCTTGAGGGCGGTCACCGAACCCGTACAAATGGAAACCCTGGGGGGCGGTCACCGAACCCGTACACTTTGGCAACCCTTGGGGGCGGTCACCGGAACCCGTCAAATTGCTTGGGGTGATCTCCACAACCTAATTGGAGACCCCGACGCTTGCCCGGAGCTTTACACCACAATGATTGAGCTCCGAACACCACCAACCGTCTAGGGCGCCCAAGCACCCAAGAGGAACAAGCTCAAGGGTACCAAGCACCCAAGAGTAATAAGCTTCTCAACTTGTAACTTCCACGTATCGCGTGGAGAACTCAAACCGGTGCACCAAATGCAATGGCAAGGGCACACGTAGTGCCCAAGTCCTTCTCACTCAAATCCCACCGAAGCAACTAATGCTAGGGAGGAAAATGAGAGGAAGAACAAGAAGGAGAACACCAAGAACTCCAAGATCTATATCCAAGGGGTTCCCCTCACATAGAGGAGAAAGTGATTGGTGGAAATGTGGATCTAGATCTCCTCTGTCTTTTCCCTCAAAAACTAGCAAGAATCCATGGAGGGATTGAGAGTTAGCAAGCTCGAAGAGGGTCAACAATGGGGGAAGAACACGAGCTCAAAGGATAAGGTTCAATGGGGAAGAAGACCCCCTTTTATAGGTGGGGAAAAATCCAACCGTTATGCTCACAGCCCGCACAGAGCGGTACTACCGCTCCAAGGAGCGGTACTACCGCTAGGGCGGTAGTACCCCTTTGAAAAACAACAGCGAGGAGGCAAAAGGCCAGTAGAACCGCCGGAGCGGTACTACCGCTCGTCCTCACGGTACTACCGCTAGGGATCGCGGTACTACCGCAAAGGGTAGCGGTACTACTGCTTGCGAGCGGTACTAAAAAATACATCCGGGCCTACCACCGCAAGACTAGGGACGAGTTTTTGGTCTGGAGCGGCACTATCGCTGTAGGGAGCTGCGGTACTACCGCTCTGGAGCGGTAGTAAAAAATTACATCCGCTCCAATTCGCGGTAGTACCGCTGCACCGTTTTGAGAACACCAAAAATGCCACAACTTTTGCAAACGGACTCCGAATTCGATGAAACCAAGTTTGTTGAAAAGCTAGCGACAAGGGGTAACACAATCTTGATATAAATATCAATAAGAAGGAAATTAGAAAAGGCCCATAAGAAAATGGTGAGAACCTTTCCTCAGATAAGACCGATAAAATCTCCAACACCGAAAACATCATAGAAGACGCATGCGAACTCCGTTTTCGATGAACTCAAGCTTGTCATCAAGATGACCATAAGCTCTAAGACTCCCAAAAAGAACCAAACAAGAACCAAGAAACATGATGCAAGGATGCAATGGTTTGAGATCTCGACGAACGATACGATCAAGCTACTCACTTGAGAGCCCCCCTAGATAGTACGGCTATCGATCCTATAACCCGGTCTCCCAACTACCACCATGAGACCGATAAAATAGAAAACCTATCAAGGGCAAACCTTTACCTTGCACATGATCCACTTGAGATAGATGATGACGGTCTTGTCCTCCTCAAGATGGACCACCTTTCTTGATTGCGTTGGGTCGATGGAGACTAGATGATTGCTCCCCCATACTCCACTATGGGTGAGCCACTCTTCGGCACATCTTCACAAGTCCATTGACACCACAATGGATGGCAAGCTTCAAGCACTTGATCTCTTCTTGATGCTCCATTTGAACTTGCACACGGCAATCTTGATGACGATCACCACTTGATGTCATCCTTTCCATGGGTTGTATGATATCTTCCTCTTGACGCAAGCCCATGGACACGTACCTAACCCCACATAGACTCTCACATAGACCATGGGTTAGTACACAAAGTGCAATGGACAATGCTTACCATACCATGGGATCACTTGATCCCTCTCGGTACATCTTCTACGCTTTGTGAGTTGATCAACTTGATTCACTCTTGACTTAGTCTTGATCAACCTTGAATCTTTCCAACTCTCTTCATTTGGATGATGTCTTGAAGGTAAACATGAATGATCACACAATCTTCTTCTTCAAGACATGCTTGCAATAAGCTCAACACTCACATGACCAATCTTTGGATAATTCCTTAATAGCACCTTGGTCAACCCATAAACTCCTTGAAACCAAGGCATGGACTTCAAGAAATGCCTATGGAAAACTCCTTCAAATATAAATCAATGCAACCATTAGTCCACAGAGAACGTCATCAATTACCAAAACCACACATGGGGGCACCGCATGTCCTTTCAGTAAGCACTTCCAACATTTCACTTCTTTTTTTCAATGCAAGATTCAATACTATAATTACTGAAATAATTATGTTCTTTAGTGTTTTCAATGCAACAATTACCACTACCATTGCTCCAACACTTCTCTTCTTTCCGTTTCTTGAATGGAACAATCTTACTAGTACCATTCCTCTACGTGCAGAATGGACTGCGCATTCTATATGTACATGAACCTGAAGCACTACTACAATGATGGAACAACAGCAAACTTAGAGCCAGAACAATTACCAGAGTTGAGGAAAAAAATTCTATATCAACTAATCAGTCAACACAGAGGGAATAACAAACTGTCATTAATCAAGTGTACAACAGGTTAGTCTTTTCAGAAACTAATCCTTACAATTTTGTCACACTAGAAGAAGTAATATTCTTTTTCTTAATTATTATTTTTTGATTCAAACAAATATTGTAACATCCCAAATTTTCAATTTGGAATGTTATACATTAGGTCATCATGCATATCATATTTTCTTGCATTTTGTTGATCCTAGAAATTCACGCAACTCAAGGACCCTCGGAGAGAGTTGTAGATTTCAAATTTTTTTTGTATTTGCGTTCTGTCAAAACTATGAAAAGAGGATAATTGGATTTATTTATTTTATCTTCAAATATTTTTCCAATATCAAAAATAAGAGAGGGAATAATATGACTTTCCCAAAATTTGGGAAAAATGAAGATTTAATAAATAAATCAAATTTTGGATTTTTCTCGAAGTTTATTTGCCTTAGGGAAAAATGCGTGTTTTCAAAAATTGCATTTTAGGCCCCGAGTAAAAGTTCATTTTGTTCGACTCATTTTTAGGAGTCGGGAAAGTTTACTTTATTAATTTTTGAGTTCGTTTTGATTTTTTTCTCTGTATATTTTCTGCGCGCGAAATCGATTAAAAAAAAGAGAGAGCCGCAGCGCCTTGGGCCAAAGGCCCAAGCCGCCAAACAGCCAGCCAGAGGCCAAGGCCATCGCTAGCCTTGCCCGCACTGTGGAGCCAGGGAGCCGCCCCGGTTTCCTTTTCTTTTACAAATCCTAGTAGGATTTGGATCCGTTTCGTTATTCCGTTTTTATTCCTAGGATTCCTAATCCTACTCTAATTCTTGTCCCCTACTCCAAGCAAAAACCCTCCCCTCCCCAATATAAACACCCAAGCACCTCCCCCCCTCTAACACATCAAACCAACACCTCTCCTCCCCAACCGCAGCCGCCGCCGCCCCCAACCCGCAGCCGCCGCCGCCCTACACCGCCGCCGCCTACACCGCCGCCGCCAAGTGCCGCCGCGCCCTACACACCGCCGCCCGCCGGAGCCCCTCGCTTCTTCGAGGTACTAGCCTCGTCGCGTCACCTTTTCTTTTCCTCGGTTTGGTTTTTTAAATAAATCGTTCGGTTTTCTAGATCGGTTTTTCGTTTGGTTTTCTTTCCAAACCCTAGATCGGTTTTTCTCGCCGGTTTTACTTTCCGGTTTTGATTAGCAAGCGTCACGGACCGTTCGTCCTAACGAATGAGATCACCGGTTTGCTTCGGTTAATGAACGTCCGTTCGTTCAACCGTTCGTCGTTTTCTTTCTCATTGGATTTATTCCGCTATTTTTCTGATAGCGATTTCAGATCCGATTTTCTTTCTAGTCTATTTTCTCGCTCGTTTATCGGAATCAGGTGATTCAAACGCCTGGAGTTTCATCTCGAAACCGCCGTTCCGATTAATCAACTTAAACAAAGTTTTGCTACTGTAAAATTTGACTTAGTTTCAACTTGCTAGAACCGAGTTGTTTTCTTTCGTCGTTTGAATTTCGTTGCTTTATTTGATATGATTCTTTTGCAACCAGGGTTCTTAAGTTGAACTTTCTGGTTAGATCTTTTATTCAAAATTTACATGTGCATTAGATGAGTACTTATTGTATGCTTGTTGTTTGTCTGCGATAGATTACCCGGAGTGCGCCGCTTGTTACTTCGAATCTCTAGGTTTCATGGATCATCGGCCAAGGCCGAAGAACACTTTGATCATACTTTCTCACACCCGGTTTTATGCATTAGATCAATCCTCAAACACTTGCATGATTAGGATCTAAATAAATTGTGGGATGGGAAGTAGATTGAGGTAGTACCTATTACCTGTTTTACTAATGAAACCTTGGGAGTTACTTCTACGTTTGCTTATTATGCTATGCTATGCTAGTAGACGTGGATTGGGTGAGTGTATTCCATGACAGATGTGAGATTGTTAAATTAATGGTTTATTTAAGGTGGCAACTTAAACACACATCCGGGTGGATTGAGGCACCTGGTTTCTATCGAGGACTTGCCTGTTTTTCTTCGGACCGCCACCCAGGCTCAAAGGGATCATGAGATTATTCAAACTAGAAACTTCCGTGTGCAGCCACAAGCCATTATGGGCTCTGGCATAGTTGATTAAGTCGTGTGAACTCTTAAAGTGGTAGACTAGCTGATGTAGGGGTTGTAGGTGGTACGGTCTACCCATCGTAAGGTGCAAACACTTCTGAAAGACTATGTCTCGGTCATCCGTCTCTCAAACGCCATGTAGTGCGAGAAACCAAACGGAGGCGATCGAGTCTTGTGGGGAAAAGTGCGTAAACCTCTGCAGAGTGTATAAACTAATCATGATTAGCCGTGTCCCCGGTTATGGACATGTTGAGTATCTAGTACTTGAATATCATGTGAATCTCAACATGTTACTCTAATTAATATTGTTGGGTTTTTAATGAGTACTTTTAATTGGGATTGAGGATGCTGTCAACCATTCTCAATGTTTAACAACCACCATGATAGTTAAACAAATTTATTCCTTTGCAGTAGGGAAAAACTGGCTTTATGCAAAACTCAGAATCAGAGAGCTTTTCCACCAGCCATATATGCATGTAGTATAGGCTTATTCCTTCATTACTCTCTATGTGTTACATTGCCGATATTCCATGTGCTTGACCCGTTTCGGGCTGCAACTTTCATGTTGCGTACTTTTAGAACGACAGTAAGGTGCTTTAGGTCGTGGTTCTATACTCAATGATGCCGCTGGAGTTGATGGACTCACTTATCTTCCAAGTCTTCCGCTGTTATCGTTATTAGATGGCCTTAAGCCATATTTATTGTAATAAGTCCTCTTTGGGGCAACGATGTAATAAGTGTGTGATTGCTACTCTGTTATAAATCCTTCGAAGTACTGTGTGGTGTCAGCATTACTGATCCAGGGATGATGCCTGAGCACAGAGACTTGATCCATTCGGGTCAGGTCGCTACAGATATGTTGAAGTATGAAGTCGATATGGGAGACAAAGAAATGCAACAGACAGAATGTTGCATACTAGAAGAGTTTCCGCCAAATCCCGAGCCAAAAGAACATATTATGCATGCCACAACCACAAAAGAGCATGAAGTTATTGATATATCCAGTAAACACAAAGAGGTTATGGATGTCGGCCGGACACGCCGTCGCCCAAGAATCTTGCACAGACCACGAAGAAAAGGATCCACCAATAGAACCAGATCAACCACCACCAGACGATAAGATACCACACCATGCTGAAGAGCAAACGGACGAGCAAAATATCAACAGCAATACCCCGAACACAGATCAACTTGAACAAACAGGCACTGATTTAAAATAGGATGCCACAAGCAACGACGTACCAAATACACAAGAACAGGTTTCCGAGCAGAAGAAACAACATGTTCTTCTCCAAGAAGAAACAGGCTCGACAAGCAATCAACAAGGCACCTCCAGCACCATCTCTCTAGAGTTCCTAAAACCCAAAACAATGGAAAAGCACGACGAAGTTGATGAATTTCTTTCAAGCCTTAACCCGCTCCAACTAGAGGAATACAACGAGCATGTAAAGATGGGCATTGAATTCGATGTAATCAAAACATGGTTGAATGACCATGAAAGCTATGAATTCAACAAAGATCCCACGCCGTATCTGACAATCTTGCAGCAAGAATAAGGAGAACAATCAATGCCTCAATCATCTGAGAACAACTCAGACAAGAAAATCTCGGTCAAGAAGAGACCGGTAAAGCCTTCAAGAAGGCTGCATGGAAAAATTCCTACTTTTGTCCCAGGAGATTTCAAATTTATGAACAAAGCCAGAGCACTTCATGAATACCTATTCAGCAAAGAAGGACAGGACGAATGCGAAGAGTAAGTACTTTCTCTTGTCACAACAAAAAAACAAAGAAATGTTGCCCCTTTTTAAACCAACCTAACCAATGTATAAACTTTTTCTGCTTGCAGTCTAAACGTATATATTAGCTCGAAGCGACCCGATTGGATTACAGGAAAGCAAATAATGGAATAGCTACGGAAAGGAGATCATGGACAGATGGAGGGATCCATCGCAAACACATTGTTCGAAGAATGGACAGTGCAGCAACAATACAACACAACCGATAAAGCCATACTTCCCATAGAATTTGCAAACGTATGAAGTCCAATTTGACAAAAACACTTGCATCATTTCAGTGATTACAAAGATTGTACTAAAAAGTATAAAAAAAATTGGTCGCAGATCGTGCTCGGTGTTAAAATTGGAGGAAAAGGAGGACTAGCAAAATTCAATGAGGACGAAGCATTGAAACAGTTTGCACCCCTTGTAACAGGGAAGGAACTTTTAAAGAAAAAGCTGGTAAGTTAATATAATTATACAAACATAATTCATTTTTCCTACAGATTGCACATTTACATGTCATTTAATTCTCCTGACAAGAATGAACTTTAACTCACTCTGTCTCCAAACACCGCATATTATGATACCTCACAACACAGCTAAACACTGCACACTGTACGTGCTCAACAAGTACACGAGCTCCATCGACATACTTGACTCACTGAATTACAGAGACGGAGACGGAAAAAATACATGGAAAACACACCATAAGGATCAACCAGAACTGGTACGTCAATTCAACCTTGTTTTCTAATTGGTTTTCCAATTCCTGCATTCCCTTGTTTAATGCCAAAACCCAACAATAACACCAAACGGTAATCACAGATTAAAAGGATGCACACACTCATGAAGAAGCATTACGGTGAAGCAGAGCTACGAGCCAACGGCGAACCGAACTGGTCGAGGATAGCAGAAACACCTAACAGAGTTTGTGTGCCAAAACAACAGGGTACCCAATGCGGACACTTCATGGTTCAATTTGCAAAATACTGGAATGGCATTGATCTCATAAAAGATGATGAGGATTTCGATGTAAGTGAATAGTACGAGAGCAACAATTTTAATTTTTACAAGCAGCACTACTTGAATACTTCAATTATCTCATGAAAGAAAAATAAAAGAATATCCAATGACCTCCATGCAGCAAAGCAACATAGATGCCGAGTGGAAACCAGAGTTCCTTTTTACAGCCATATTTGATGAAACAAACCAAGTAAAGTGCGAGGAACTACTTGGAAGAATCAAAGAATTCAAACCAGAAACTTCAAAGTTCTTTTCCACCAACAAAGGTAAGAAAATCATTTCTACTTATCTGTTTTTTGTAATAACCTACCCATCCCATGGTTCACCAATGTCTTTCGTATCACAAGAGCTTACATATTACATATCTGCTTCCGCTGACAGAAACAAATGAAACTATAAGGGAAAAAAGACGAAGCACCAGTCCATACCCAAAACATTCTCATTGCTTCCAACACACAACGGAGGCGTCCGACCTCTTTCATCTAGTCATGAGCGACAGCTGGCAGGAGGAATACAAAAAATGAGTTGTTTTGTATTGCACCTCACTATATTTAATAGTTGGACAGAGGCCAAAAATAATGTAAAAATCTGTTTCTCACTGACCGGTGACCTCCAAAATTATTTAATATCCCTGTCGCAGCAAAACTATATTTAGGCGCATCCCCAGGGACAGTGAAAGCACGCAACTTCATCGAGCCCAACTGAAGGCAGTATTTGGTCCAACACCAGCATGCATTTAACATACCACATCATATGGAAAAGAGGGTCCTCGATGACATAGCAGAAATCTGGGAAAGCAGACAAGATTCAAAACGGAGTGACAGAGTAATATTAGGCCCAAACTTTGCAGAGGTAACTTTTTTCTAACAGTTTTTTTCATCATAAATATTGTTTGCAGCATATATTGGATTTAAAGAAACACAAAACTGGTATTACAAAATTTAAAAATGAATTACAAAAAACAAAGAATCAGCTGGTTCCTATGTATCTCAAGGAAAATCAACGCAAAAAGCTCTCAACAGCAAACATGGTAACAACCCTTTCCTCCATGACAAAATCACAAAATATGTGTTCTATTAAATTAGTTTATATTAAACTGTCATCTAAGAAACAAGTATTTTGTACGCAGATATTCATTCCAATGAAGAAGCATGACCGCTATGTACTATATGTGCTGGACAAATACAAACACAAAGTTCACATTATTGATCCTCAAGAAACGACTCCAGAGGAATTTGAGAAAGAAAATATAGACATGGATAAATTGGATCTAAAAGAAGCATCTCGAGTTCTTCAGGAAAATGAAGATGCTAAAAAAGAAAGAGAAAGACAGTTTCAGGAATATCATGTTCATAAGTCGGCAATCGTAAGCATTTATACACGACAATTTTTTCAGTTTTACAAATTGCAATATTAAAACAATTAATTACAAAATGCAATATTCCCAGGTACCTAGGTTTAAAGAAGTATTTAACACCATACTAGGACAAACAATGAATGCCAAGGGTACAAGATGGCAGATTCATACCGTGCAAGATGTTCCAGTGGTAGAAAAGGGAGAATCAACATTTGCTGTTTTAAAGCTTGCATTCCTCTACAATGGTGAAAAATTTGTCGAAGACTGGAAGATTTGACAAAGAAGTTTATATAGATTTACTTATAAACAACTTATATGCACAAACTCTAATAATATACTTCCCTTCTCGGCAAAATTTCACAGGATGAGGTCGAAGACTGGAGGGCAGAGGCAATGTACATTCTCTTAAGTAGCCAGATGAATCAAGTCAAACCTAGTGAAATGGGTGACGAGATTAGCAAGATCTTGAGCAAAAATAAAGACTAAAACTTTTGATTTAGCTCATGAGGCTAATTCTATCTAGACGTGACAAAAAGTTTATCAATAACTCACATTTCTATGTAATGTAGTTAGAAATTGCGTGTTCATGTTGAAAAGAGGACTATTTCGACAACAGTGCCTCTTACATCATCAGAGAGTGCCAGTAAACTATAAACAACAATGCCTCTTCTTATTTGTACGACAAGAGTGACTCCCAAAACGAACCCTTGTGCGTGACTCTGGAAACCACCCTCCCGTGGCCTTATGCCACCAAACCCTGGGTCACCATGCCTCCGGGCAATATCCACACACACACATACCCTTACGCGTGACTCTGGAGACCACCCTCCCGTGCCTCTGGGCAATATCCACACACAAATACCAAGAACGCCTCAACCGTGGCTAGCTCCTACGCACACGTGACTTCACATGCTTCAAACCCGTGCCTCTGGAGGCAACATACCAATGACTTCACGTGACTTCACATGCTTCAAACCCGTGCCTCCGGAGGCAACATACCAATGCCTTCGTAGTATGCACACATGTGAATGCATGCACAAACCTAGCTCTTAAGCAGACGTGACTGCACATGCTTCAAACCCGTGCCTTTCGAAACAAAGCAGCTTGCCTTTTGCACAACCTGCTATATAAAAATTAAACAAGCGTTCCCTCGCGCCGGAGGCGCCTTGTCACACCAAGACGTACAACGCCCCGCACGAACCAGCATCACGCCGCACGACCAACACACACTTCGACTTATGCCCCCCCCCCCCCCTTCAAGATGTTTATGAAAATTGAACGAACCGAAGGCGAGAGCTGGAGGTTCCCTCGCGCCGGAGGCGCCTTGTCACACCACGACGTACAACGCGCCGCACGAACCAGCACGCCGCACGACCAACACACACTTCGACCTATGCCCCCCCTTCAAGATGTTTATGAAAATTGAACGAGCCGAAGGCGAGCCGGAGGTTCCCTCGCGCCGGAGGCGCCGTGTCACACCACGACGTACAACGCGCCGCACGAACCAGCACGCCGCACGAACAACACACACTTCGACCTATGCCCCCCCCCCCCTTCAAGATGTTTATGAAAATTGAACGAGCCGAAGGCGAGCCGGAGATTCCCTCACGCCGGAGGCGCCTTGTCACACCACGACGTACAACCAACGCGCCACACGAACCAGCACGCCGCACGACCAACACACACTTTGACCTATGCCCCCACTTCAAGATGTTTATGAAAATTGAACGAGCCGAAGGCGAGCCGGAGGTTCCCTCGCGCCGGAGGCGCCTTGTCACACCACGACGTACAACAAACGCGCCGCACGAACCAGCACGCCGCATGACCAACACACACTTCGACCTATGCCCCCCCTTCAAGATGTTTATGAAAATTGAACGAGCCGAAGGCGCTTTTCTTCAATTTAGTAAAGTTATACACCCGTTCCTCTCCTAGTGTTCACCTGTGCCTATAAAGAAGTCACACGATTGAACGATTCTGGAGACTGCTGTTTTACATTAAAAAGTTGCTTTTTTCTTTACTTGAAAGGTCACATTTGATAGTGTTGGTAGTCCCCGCCCGTAACTACCCCATAAATCTCCATTACCCGGAAATATAATGGGAACAAAAAGGGAAACGAGAAAGGGAAACAGGGAACCAACCGCGCGAGCTGGTATTTTCTTTGTGTTTTCGCGCGGAAAGGGAAAACGGAAAATTCTGGTAGTTTGAGGGTTAAACTGCAAAACGCACCAAACCACAAACCGGAAAGGGAAAACCGAGAACCAACCGCGCAACTGGTTTTTCCTTGCGGGAGCGCTCCGCGCACGACACTTGTCACGCGCGGAGTGCACCCGAATCGCTTGTTACGAGCGCTCGAAGGAGCGCTCGTTTTAGTCGGCAGTGCTAGTTGTGGCCCGTTTAGACAGAACCCATGCATCCACTGTTGGCCCAAACATATGAAGCCCGTGTCTTTTTTTTCTTGTCGAATATTGAAAGTGGGATTTCTTTCTTTCCCAAGACCAAGAACAATATATACGCTCATCACAAGGCATGCAGTCACGTAGGAAGCGTTTGATAATTTGCATGGTTGTAGGACTACCTGCATATGTGAATGAGTTGGCCTGCCTGAGGAAACGCAGATCAGAAACCACATGCAACTCGTTTGTTCTCCTGCATTAGGGAAGCAATTTTCCCCAAGCATTTAGTTGCATGCGCTGAGCTAGGCTGATGCACTAGGCAGCGTTTGGTTGCACACATTTGGTCTAATTTGGCCTGATTAAGAGTTAACATGTACACATGAACATAGATACAACTCGGAGTACATAGGTGTAGATTTATTCGTCTAGGCAAGTTGAAACGAAAAATGTATAATGTGAAAGTTGTGTCGAACAACTATATGAAGCTAGTGGTCAAAGAAAATTTCAAACGGAGAACCGTGTATGATGAATTTGCCAAATTTCATCCAAACACATAAATCACATGAAAGTACAGTACGACAGAGAGATACGCGTCAATGATTCCCGAAACCGAAAATGTACAACACAAAAGTAGTGTGAAACAGCGAGATGAAGCTACTAAACAAAGAAAATATCAAACGGTCGATCGTGTGTAATGAATTTGCAAAATTCGTCCAAAATAGCTCCAAACATGAACACTTACAGTCAACGAAACTACAAACCGGTCGACTATATGGAATCGGAACGTAAATGTGTACAATTTATCTTGAATCGAAGCATAATTGTATAGATTAGAAAGGACTAGATGAAGTTAATTAAGAAGGGTGAGTAAAAATTGTACATTGCAACATGAAACTGTTGACATTGTGCCAGGATTTTGGCGATCTTTTTTAGAAGCTCCAAACATGAACATGAAACCGTTAACATGGTGCGAGGAATTTGGCAAAATTTGTCTGAAAAGGCTCCAAACATGAACATAAAATTGAACATGTGCACTCAATGAAACTACAAACTAATCATCTGAATGGAATCAGATTGTCGACGTGCATCTTTTTTCTATACAGCTTATTTCAAATTGAAGCACCGTTGTGCAGATTAGAAGGAACTAAGCAAAGAAGTAAGAGGTTGATTAGAATATAACCAAGTACAACCAGCCACACCCGTGCACCATGTGTCATCTAGTTTGCATGGCAAGAGCCATCCATTGTGCGGTTCGTTGCATTGTTCGGGTCTGGCTCACTGAAAATGCTCCATTCGAGCATTTCTCCTCACCTAGGCCTGAAGATGCTTTAAACATCGCGGGAGCTGAGATTTTGATGCAAAGCACACAACCAAATAAACTAAAACTACATCACACTGGCCTAGTTGGTGGACCTTATGTAGGCTACCAAACGCGTCAATGGCGTCCAGAAGTGTTGAGATTCACAAAATCATCACCGATGCCTAACTACCAAGGATATATCGCCTACTCTAAAAAGGATACTTTTCTTGCAGACACTAAAAGGATAATCTATCTTAGTAAGATACACTGAATATCAAACATGAGATTTAAGCCTTGCTGGACTAGAGGTATGGTCACTCCAATCATCATCTAAGGCATGCCTTGTTCTTAGGTATCTTAATTTTTGTCACCTAAACCCGATTTCTTATGACGTTACACTCTGTCCTTAGATGGGAGTATAGTATTAAAAATGTTGCAAGCACAGTAAGTACCACACTAAAAGAAGCGTAATACACATGTTTATAATAGAAATAAATAACATGAGAGAAATAATAGAATTTTTAATACACATCCAAATTAACAGTCTATGAGAGAATGGACGATAGATAACCAATAGCCCGGATCCATTTAACCCGTTTCCTTTATGTACTCGATACATGGGGGCATGAATTTTTCTCCTGGTGAACAGTAAAATCTAGGGGAAATAATAAGGGACAAAAATGGATTTTTAGCAACAAACATCTTTGAACATTCCACTGCGTGAATTTTCATGAAGAAAACACATTCACAACACTATGATAGAAAAAATCAGTACTCCAAAAGGCTATCATTAAAAGCAATTTCTGCCCAGCTCACCATGAATTCCATTGTTTCACAAAAATTTACACGTAGATACAACACTAAGCAATCTTTATTGCCAAAATAGTTTATTGCTTTTTGAACCTTTCTACTTTTTTTTCTTTTACTGTTTATGGCGGGTGCATCTGACTGAGCTGGGGAGTAAATTAGCAGAGACTGAGAGTACCTATATTCTCACACTTACCCACTTTAAAAGTGCTCGATAAAAAAGGAAATGCACGTTAAAAGGGCCATTTTCTTTCTTAACCCGTGAGCTCAGCTAGGAAAATATCAAGAAACCCAAAGCAAGAATCACTAGTAGTACAACCAATTTGGGGGCATCTTTCTTGGAATTCACAACAAAACGTACGTACTGTACGGTCAAAGTAAGCCCATGAAGCTTTCGGTGTTCATCTGGGCGGTTACAGAAATAAAACAACCAACGGAGAATAAAATAAAAAGGAAATAAAGAAAGATTCTTCTAAAAAAGGAAATAAAAAAGATAGAACATACAGTACATCCATTCGAGTACCATCTGGCACCCACAGTTTCAAGCAAAACCACCTAAATTAAGGATGCCGGTAGTGGCTGGCCCAGGGTGGTTATCTGAATTCAGTGCTGACCTAGACAGATCTACAATTAGATATTTAGTCAAGCGCTATTGTGCACAAATGTGGCCAGCGATGTGGTAGACCAGAGCGCCCGCAAGAGCTCAAGCATGCAACATCATGAAGCTTCCGTAGAAGTTGGTAAAAACAGAAGAACAAGAACCAAGAGAGCTTTGCAACCGATGGTGGAAATTTGTAAGCCTATAATTTCATACTGCTAAATTAACATGTTTCTTTCTTCTGCAATACAATGGGCGCAGGGGCAAAACAAAAAATAACAATCAAGAGTCTGCAAGCGACAGCTCCCTTGTTAGTTAGGTGGGGTGTTGCACCAGCTAGACCAGCATTACAGGTTGCGAGCTAACCAAAATAAAACACATCATAAACAAGAATAAGAGCATCATCAATAACATATATCATGCTGCCTGCCTTTCCCAATATCCCTTCCCTCCTCCTGCCTGCCTGGATGCAAAATCTTATTACGGCTTTGCATCAGCCATCATGGTTGAATCTATGGACAACCGGAAGATCATATCGGATCAGATGTGTAGTTTTGTACTCGGGGACTCCCCGCTAAAGCTGATGTTCCTGGGCCGGCCTAGACGCAGCGACTCTTCATGATTGCTTGAGAAGGCGATCTCTGTGCACGATGAGGACTTGCTATTGTTGTCGTTGGCGCTTCCGACCGTGTCGCTGCTCTCCATTGGGCTCTTGGCTGATGGATATGGCGCCGTAGTCATCACTCTGAAGAAAACACGAAGACATGATGAATATCAGCCTATGATCACAAATACAGGCTATATTATGTAGCTAAGTTCACTGATAAATGTTCTGCAACACTCGGATAGTAAAGACTGAATTCTAAGGTTGTAGTACCTTTCTTTCCTTTTCTCCAAGAATCGGGCAAGGGATGCCTTACGAGCTTGAGGAACAGCTGAAACGAAAAATAACGACATCAATACATCATCCAGCGTATCAATTCAACAGATATACTCCACTAAACAACATCAAACAGCACAAGATGCACGCGTAAGCATCCATACCTCTTGGCATAATACTTGCAGCAGTGGTCGACGATAGTGTCGCAGTATGAGTCGACGACGAGGGCTGACTTGTGGGAGGCACAACCAACTGGCCTGAAGATTTTGGCACTGCGGAATCGGTGTTGGAGCTAGATGTGCTCTTGGGAAGACATGCAGCTTGAGACATGATGGACATCGGTTTGGAAATGGCCGGCAAAGGAGGTGAAACACGCTGTGGTATCTGAGCTAGCATCTGCTTTGCAGGTGAAGCCTCAGGTGTCGTGAGTTTAGCCGGAGTGAAAAAGGTTGCATCTGGGCTGCGAGTAACAGTAGTGGGTGCGGTTGGAAGAGATCCTCTGCTAGCTAAGAACATAAGCTCCTGAGCCTGTAATGACAAGGAACAATTATTCAGCTTAGCCAGCAAACCTAAAATGTCATGAAAATGAATTACCAATAGGAAGAAATTGTACCTTTTCTGCCGAAACGTTGTTGAATACATTGACAGAACCAGCATAGAAGATAGTTAATTGCGCTGTCTTGGGCTTTGGCATGTCCCTTAACATACAAGACAAGTTAAAAGTTCAGTTTAAAGTTGGATTTTACAGATAGTATTTTCAGCAAATCAAACAGGGCAAATTATCTACCTTGATTTATAGACACCAACAGTAGAAGCAGCGACCGCATTGTTCATCGCAAAAGGCGGTTGTTTAAACGGGCTACCAGCAGCAACGCCATTTGGGAGATTAGGCGAACTCTGAACCCTGAACATGGGATTGTTGGGATTGAACGGCGACGATATTGGAATCACTCTAGCACCATTAGGAGCATGCTGCTGCGGCGGCGGCTGCCCGCCGTAAGCCGCACGCGCGGCCGCGGCGTACTGCACGCTGCCATGGCTCTCAGCACCAAACGATCTCTGCACAGCATAGACAGAGCAATCAATCAACAAAACTTGCAGGCAAAACATGACGCGTGCATAAATCGAGAGCAGCAGCAGCTCCAGTTACCTGTGGCGTCAGGACGCGGGAGGCCTGCTGCTTGGGGTACGTGAGCTCGCCCTGCTGCTCCTCCCTCGCAGCCGACCTGAAGGACATGACCGCCGGCGCGGCCCCGGACCTGCCAGCGAAGGACCAATCCATGGGTGGCACTCCTCCTCCCCCGAAGTAAGCTGCGGATTGCAGACACGGACACAGAGACAATTCTCAGTTAGGCTCGGACGACGGCGTACATATAGGAGGATGGACGCGCACGGATCCGTTAAACATCCCCATCCCAGCAGCGAGAGGGAGACGGAGGCTAATCGGAATCAGCAAAGCCACATGCGCGGCTACCGGAAAGATTTGGCGTGTCTCTCCGTCCCTGGAACCAGAACCGTCGCTTCCCCGAGGCGCTAACCCTCGCCATCCGCGGCAAGGGAGCCGCCGAAAGGAATTCGGCAGCCCATACCTAACGCGCTCTCCTTTCCCGAAAACAAAAGAAGGAGACGGGGAGGGGAGGGAACTGAAAGAAAGGCGAGAAAGAATTGAGCCCGCCCGCCACCGCCAGCAGGTGAATCAGGCGGGCAGACACGGCGTCGTGGCGGTGGCGCGACGATGTGAGAGCGGTTACGGGCATGGCCGGCTACGCTGTCAATCCCGAGATTCGTTACGCCGAACTCGCCCAAATCGAGAAAGGGGAGGGGAGGGGCATACCTGACTCCTTTCTGGTGGCGTCGTCCTCGGCGGCGGCGCGCTGGCGCTGCTGCTGCTGCTGCAGCTGCAGCTGCTCGTGGCCTATGGCGCCCAGGAAGTCCCTCTCCATCCAGCCGGCTCGGGAAAGGAGGCCGCGGATTTGCCTCCGATAGACGGGGAATAAATGGATTTCGTTTCTCACTCCCCTCCCCTGAACCTTCCTTCCTCCTCTGACTCTCTCACTCCTCTGTGAATGATGACGACGACGATGCTCTCCCTCTCCCTCTCTCCCAGCCTTGACCGCTCTGCCTTTCCTCTCTCTCTCTCTCGTATGTATACTGCTCCAGTACCCCTGGCCAAGCCTAGCCTCTGGGCGGTGTGCGCGCGTGCGCTTGTGGTGCCGCTAATCGCTTGTTTATTTTCGGCCGTGGAGGTTAGATCGGGTGGGAGATGATTGATTAAATAAATAAATAAATAAACAAACAAACTAGATAAATAAACAAGCAAAACCGATTGATAATCAAGCGAGGGGAAAGGTGTGGCGAGCACGGCGGTGGGCCACCGCGGTGAGCGGATCGGGGCGCCCTCTCCTCTCGCGCGGGTCCCGGGGCTCGTCCGCCTGCCCCAGCCCGGTCGCGCCCACGTGGTCGGGCACGAGCGCGTCCCGCCCCGCGAGGCGCCCGCGCCTCCCACTGCCACTGACAGCCCGGTCAAACCCCCGCCCCCTGCCCCGCGCGTCGGTGAGTGCCGCCCGGTGCGGGTAGCCGCGCACAGGGGCCGTGGCGGCGGCTGCAGTGGCGACACGTGCAGCCCCGGCTGGGTCACACGAGCCGAATTACCAGGTGGGGAGCGGGCCGTCGCTGACGCTGTGGGCCCGCGGGATTCCCTGCGCGTGGGTCGCGGGGGAAGACCACGTGCTGCGCCTCGCGGGGGGCCCGGCGCCCGAGCTTACAGTAGACTTTTGGATTTATGGGTAGAATAATAATACTAATCCCGTGATGTTCCTTTTTTTGCGTGTCTTCTGATGATTAAAAAAATTGCGTCACGGGGGGTGTGGTGGGGTGGGGTGGGGGGCTGGCGTGCTGCGCCGGTTTTGTTTATGTCTTGTGGCCATGCCCACCATGTGCGCACCATGTTTTTTTTTCTTTTATGTGGTCATCTACTAGTACTAGTACTTGCTTAGGCTGCAGGATTTGTTTAGCAAAGTTTTCTAGGGTTCGGTGAGTAGATTAGAGATAGTGACGTTGCCTTTTCGGAAAGGAGGCGGCCATGCGTGGCCTTTCGAGGTGAGTTTGAGGGCCTTTCGTGGGTTTTCAAATGAATTTGTAGCATTTTTTAGGAATCTATCTACGCAACATTCGGGTGATCCTTTCTTTTATCAACAACAGTTGGTTGATCAATTTTACAGTTTTTGTATGTCGGCTTAGAACGAGAGGCTTCTTTTTTTTGTGTGTGTGGGGTCCATTTTGGAGTAAATGTCAAATCAACATGAACCACGGAGGGTGACATCTTGAATAGTAGTACTACTAGTATCAAATTATGGTGTATTGTCTTTTTTTTTTGCCGGGAAATTGTGGTTTCCTATTCAAACACGTCTTCTTGTCAATTCATATGGTAGTATCTTCAGATAAGTTTGTTTATCTCCCAAGTTTATGTGGTAAATTACACTGTACCGCCCTTGAAAAGTAAAAAGCTGACTAGATTGAGTACTTTCCTTAACACCATTTAGTGATATATAAGCGCAAACAGTCTTGTCAAACTTGTCTGAGACACTGTGCAAGATTCCCATCTGCATCCCACGATTAAGTACTTTGGTTAATATAGTAGGGAGGTAAGGTACAGACCATGTGGAGCTACCGGCTAGCAGTATTATTATTAGTATACTCCACGCCACTGTACTAGGAGGAGCAGTTAGCATGCTGATCGATCGTGCTGATTACTTTAACAAGGTGGCCACCAGTTGAGTAGGTCTAGGACTTGTAGTATAAACGGGATAGTCTACTCTACGTACTTAATTACTGTACATGATGCAGGTTTGTCTTCCTACGTGGCGACGCCCGATTGCATTAGGCCGTAATGATAGTAGCTTACTAGCATTTAGCGTAGCTTTGTTAAAGAAGTTTGCCCATCCTCCCATGCAGGATGCATGTGCTTTCTTCTCTATGCGCCTAGATCCTAGCGTTGATGAACTGTCAAGCTTTTGTAGCCGCCTCTCAATCAACATTTTAAGCAGGTCTTCTTCTTCGATCTTGACTGCCACTCAACTGTCAAGTATAGCACTAATTAAACATGGAGTGATAAAAAAATGGATTGTCCTGTTTAGGAAAAAGTGGTGTCAAAAGTAAGTTTCTTTCACTACATATATGGCCCATGATATTATTACTATTAAATGATTTTGCGGCAAATCCGTGCATATAATTCTGAATATGAAATCTGAATTTCAAAGTATTCACAATCTGGTAAAATATGTAACTAAGAAAGATCTTCGCCAATTTCTGTTTGACCGCCAAATCAACATGAGAATACTGCTTCTATCCTAGGATTTCCACGGATCTCGCATCTGAGGAAATTAGGCGTGGGGCTAGCTCATACCACTTGAGTGCATGCCATGGGCTGGCTACAATTCGTCGAGTTCTTCAATCAATATAAACAAGACTAGGTGCAGACTACCGTACCGAAACGAGGGCATCAAATCCGATTAGCTGGACGGAAAATATATCCTGTGCAAAACGCTGGGCCTAAGCTCCCATGCATACACACACATCATGCGCCCCATGATTAAAAAGGAGGCATGCCATCCATGCATCGCCTCATCATTTGAATTTCAGCAACGATGCCATTGCCATGCGCCACATGCCACGAACCGGATTTGCGCCCACAGGTTTTGCATCCACGGGTTCGTGATTAAACATATTATGCGACTTGTGGAAAGAGATGTGGCCGCCAAATTAAATGCGGAGCAGGGGGGCAGTGGGTGCAATTGACCCTGCTTAAACATATTCCTAGAGATCCCAAAATGCTTAGCGTGATCCCATATTATACTGCCAGTGTGGACTTCATATTTTTCTGAGGATTGGAGCTGATTTAAATTAATATGCATATATATATTTCGTTAACTAATTACTAGCATGTCCACAGTCTGTACAATACTTTTGAATTGTTTTTGGCTATGCGGAAGCTAGAAATATTAAGGACGTGCACTTGCGAATATATCGTTGAACTCAGATAATGCTAAGTATTGGAACTTCTGGAAGGCCCTTTATTAATTTAGAGGGTGCTTGGATCCAAGGGACTATTTTTAGTCTGACTAAAAATAGTCTCTTTTAGAGGTTAAAGTTAAAAGACCTTTTTGTTAAAAGAGGTAGGGTAGTCTTGAGGCTAAAATTTTTTAGTCATAGGAAACCTACTAAAATATGTATTAGCCATCTCTCTCCTTATTTAATTCCTCTCCTTTAACACATGCGAGTTCTGAATTAGAGGGTTTGGAGGATAATAAATGCTCAATAACTTGATTTTAGTCTCTTTAGTATTTGGATCCAAGCATAGGTGAGGCTAGCAAGTTTTAGTCCCACTACTTTTAGTCATGGGACTAAAATGTATTCAAGCACCCTCTTACTTTCCAGCTGATGCGCTGTGGGATGCTTGTAGGAATTAATCAGCTTGGAGATTGTATTATTTGTCTATTTCCAGGTGGGCGCTGGGTACAGTGCACAAACTAGATCGGGTGGCGCATGGGTGGCCAAAACGTTGTGAACAACTCCTGGACACACACACACACACAAGAGTATTATACGTAGAGACCCACAGGAATCAGTAGCCTCATCTGATCTTCTATAGTCCTCACATGCTCGTACTCCTGCTTCATGAGCCCAATAAGAAACTACAATGATGGATACTTCCTGATATGTATAAAGCATATGTGTGGAACGTCTAGCAGGAACCGCCAAATTATTCCAGAAAATGACAATAACCGATTTCTCTACGGAAAAGGTATACAATGTACATGTCCACATCGTTTTCTTCTGGAATCAATAATGAGATCTAGAAAAATTCGAGGGGTCACACCCACATGTATGCGTGTGGGGTGCTCCACAGATGCGATGTTTATTCATGCCTCCTAGCATACGGTGTCGTTTTTTTAATGCAGGTTTTCTGGCTACATATGATGACACTTGTCGAGCTAGGGGGAGCCCATTTGAGGTCGCACACAACTCATACGTACCAGTATACCGGTAGCAGGGCAAGCTAGTTGATTTCGAGCAATCAGACCTAGGCTCAACTAAGGGCTCCTTCGATTCAAAGGAAATTTATATGATTTTTTGAAGGATTGAAATCCTTAGAATTTTTTGCTGTGTTGGTCATTTGACTCATATGATTGGATTACATAAGAAAATTTCCCATTAAATCTTTTGTATTACATTTCATAGAAAATCTAGCATCCACTTTAACCTCATTTTACAATTTTTTTATTTTTTCCGTGACATTAAACACTCGTTAACAATCATATATGATTTAAGTGGGCATGCCATTTCAACCCTATATTTTTTCTATTCATATGTTTTTAAAATCCTACGAATCAAAGAGGCCTTAAGCCTGTACTAAAATTTGAGAGAGTCCAAATCGGTTTTTGTCGATCTATAGTGTAAGGGCATTTCCGACGCCGACCAGCAAATCCCGCATCCATCCGCGGACAGGGGGATCAGTCCGCGCACATGATGCCGGAGACCGCCATCCAAAACTACACGCATACTTCCAGCCTATGTAATTTCTTCCGAAAGTCCGCACGTTCAAATAGCCACATGCATAAACTACATACGTTCAAATAGGTGCATACATAGAGTACAAACATTCAAATAGCCACATGCAGCAGTAGTTCAATTTTTTTAAATCGAATATTACATTCCAACATTGTTGTCCTCTTAATCGCCGACATATGCTGAATCAAATATTCCTTCAGCTGCTCGTAAGTTGCTCGATGCCGAATTTGTTGATGTATTTGAATAAACTCTTCAAATGTGACCAGATTCTGGTCTGAAAGTTCAATAGGATCACCCATGTTCTCGAGTTCTAGAACTGCGACAGCATCCTCACCCTCATCCTCGACGATCATATTGTGCATGATCACACGACATGTCATCATCTCTCACAAGGTCTTAGGATCCCATTTGTTCAGTAGGTTCATGAACAACTGCAAACGGGCCTGCAGAACTCCAAATGCGCTCTCGACATCCTTTCTAGTTGCTTCTTGTCTTTGGGCAAAGTGAGACTTTTTCTAGCCAAGTGGGTTAGAGATGGTGTTGACAAAGGTAGTCCGCGGAGGATAGATGCCGTCAGCCACATAATAACCCATGTTGTACTCATGTCCATAGACATTATAGTGGCAAGGATGAGCTTTTCCTTCAGTCAGCCTCACAAACAATGGTGATCACTGCGGCACATTGATGTCATTGTGAGACCCGGGCATGTCAAAGAAAACGTGCCAAAACCAAAGATCATGTGATGCAACTGCTTCAAGAATGATGGTGGACTTCTTAACATGACCCTGATATTGCCCTTGTAAAACCTTCAAGCAGTTTCTTCAATTTCCAGTGCATGCAGTCAAGATACAAGCAAACCTGGTCACCCTCTTGCATGCTTCTGAGATTGCCAAGAGCCTCTCGGTGTCTGTAATAGTTGGTTCCCTTAGGTACTGAGGTACAAACACCTCGACCACGGCAGTTGCAAACCTGACCATGGCATCTCCGCATGTGCTCTGAGACATTCGTAGCTACTCATCCCACGAATCAGTGGCGATACCATATGCAAGCATCCGGAGTGCGGCCATGCGCTTCTGGTAACTAGAGAACCCAATCGTTCCCACGGCGTTCTTATTCCAGACGAAGTAGTCATCATAGGACCGGCCGCCATGGTCAAACGATCGAAGACTGTATTGCACATCCAAAAATACCGGCGAAAATGGTCAGCGAAGAGTGCATCGGGGGTAAAGTAGTCGTCTATTTGAGTCAAATGGCCATGCACCTTTATTGCGGTTGAGCACTCAATGACCCTTGATCGATCCCTTTAAATCGAGAACATGCTCCTCCGCACGCTTGACTTCAAGGACCGCCTGCATCATCACCATCTCATCCGTGTAGTCCTCCTCGTCAGAGCGAGCGGTCGGATGACTCAAACATAGTGCTCATATATGTACTCCAAATCAAAATCAATTGCTTGAAGGAAGAAGGGACAACTTTTTTTAGCTCCGGCAAATCATCGAACAATTGTGGGGCAGGTGAGTCTAGCAGCAGCGGATGGTACCTGGCGGGAAGATCGGAGAAAGGGGTTGAATGGTGACGGTGGAGAAGCGGAGTGGAGCTCGGCTAGAACGCTGAAGGTGATGGAGATCACTACAAAAAAATACACTTCCGTGATGATACGTGTTTGTCACAGTAGGTCGCGTTTTTTGTCATGCATGTACATCCATGACAAATTTATGGCAGAATCAAGATAGTCATACATGTGCTGTCGTAGAAGTGTTCCATGACATTACCAAAATTATCATCACGGAAGTGTCCACTTCCATGACAAATTTATGGCAGAATCAAGATAGTCATACATGTGCTGTCGTAGAAGTGTTCCATGACATTACTAAAATTATCATCACGGAAGTGTCCACTTCCATGACGATAAATCGCGCGTCACAGAAGTGCTTTCGTCAAGGGTGACCGACACGTGGCATCCACCGTAACGGAATGCCGTTAAGCTATCGGGTCGGGTTTTGGATCCGATAACCCGTTAACGGCCGACCAATGGGGATTTTCCACGTGTAAAATCATCATTGGTGGAGGAAACACGATGTCGGCTCATCATTGGGACAGATGTCATCCACTCACGGGATGTATAGGCGCCTATCATACGTCGACACATTACATGGCACGGCCCAACAAAGGCCCAACAAAGGCCCATTCACGTGAAAAGGCCGGCCCGTTTGACTTGGTCAAAGTCGGGCCAGCCATGGAAAGCCCGTTAACGGCTGTTAGCATATAGCCCATTTACGCCCGCTAACCCAAGGCCCGTTCGCCCTATGCGAATTAGGCCCGATGGCGTCATCTAGGCCATCCAATATGATTCCACCCGTTTTACTTACGGCCCATGTATGGCCCATGGCGTCTTCGGCCCATATGAGGCCCTTTGTAACTCTTGGCCCATTAGCGGCCCGTCTTTGAAATCGCCCGTAATGAACAAAGTGTATTACTTTACACCCATTAACGGCCCGCGGTGAAATCGCCCGTAATGAACAAAGGTAACACTTTATACCCATTAACGGGCCGTTATTCCGTTGGGCGTTTCGGCCAAGTTAACTTTCGGTCTTCGAGGGCCCATTTATTCTTGGGCTCATTTGCGACATTCGGTTACTTACGGCCCGTTCTTGTCATTTTACGCTTGTGGGCCAAATTCAGCCCGTCGTTCTGATACGGCCCGTTTGTGGTCCGTTAGTCTGTTGGGCCATTTTCGTAGCATCACCAAATCTGGCCTATTAACGGCCCGTTATGGTCGACCCATAAAACGTCACGATTTCCACAATAGGCGATCTACGGCCCATTAAAGGCCAAGATAAGACCCATAAATGAGTCGGCGGCCCATGGATCCTACGTGGCGTGAAGGCTCATGGATCTGCGAGACGTAGAAGGCCCATGGACACTGCGAGACGTAGAAGGCCCATGGATACTGCTAGACGTAGAAGGCCCATGGATCCTGCGAGACGTAGAAGGCCCATGGATCCTACGAGACGTAGAAGGCACATGGATCCTACGAGACGTAGAAGGCCCATGGTCGGGCGTGTTGGACACCGTTTGATTGATATAGCTTATTCAAAGAATTATCCTACTCAATACTATCACCTCTAAAAAGCATACACTATACAACAAAGAGATCAAGGCATAGAAAGGTAGAATAATCCTACACTATACAATAAAGAAATTACAGCCGATTATACCCACTGGGCATTATGGTACGACACAAGTGATAATAAAGCATACACAAACATCAAATTACATACACTGGGCAAATACGGCTCATACATCATGGACGCGCATCAAGTTAACTCCATTTGAACTATAATCTCTTCAGAAAATAGGATTGGCCGGATTCAGATAGCACAAATTTCAGTCTGTAAAATCTCCAATTCCTTCATGGTTACCTCGGTGTCTTGTTTCATTTTTGACTCCTGCATCTAATACCGCATGTCCAGTCTCAACTTGTTGATTATACGTTGACAATCATATACACGTTGTCTTGCCACCTCTAGTTGATGCTCGAGAACATCGACATTCCAATTCCAATCCATAATCATTCGGTAACGACCATGCCGCCTTTGCTTCGCATGATTTTTGTGTTGATGTCACTTCATCCCGAAATGTTTCTGTAAGTACACATGACTAGGGCAAAAATATAGTTACAACAGTGAAGCGAACAAGACACTATTTTGTACTACATGGCAAAACAGGACTAACAATAATGTTACACGTCACTTTCACAAAAAAAATGTTACACGCCATGAAGCATAAGTAGGTGATATTTTAAAAATTATAAAAAAGATAGTCTGTGCAGCCTGCATACGTAAATCCCTCTTAGCTCACCAGAGGAGCATGATGTTGGGGCCCAATCGAAAACACGGACAAGTTAGAAATTTAGACAAGACGCTATGCGTATAAGTAAGCAAGCAGTTGGCCATTCTGTACCTCAATTAAAGTCTTAGGGAGCATAATGAACAGCAGAGGGTTTCATACAAACATACTACAGCAGGCAAAACTATGCAATCAATAGCGTAGTATAAACTAGATTGTGAGCCTCATGCAATAATAGTTGGTTAATAGACTTCAAAGCTTCAGGCACACTTCGGCAGAGTAATTAAATGGTAAGTGAAAGATCGTGGATGTCGCCTAGAGGGGGGGGGTGAATAGGCGCTTTAAAATAATTACGGTTGAGGCTTGAACAAATGCGGAATAAACCTAGCGGTTAATTTGTCAAGCACAAAACCTACAACAACTAGGCTCACCTATGTGCACCAACAACTTATGCTAAGCAAGAAAAACTACTTAGGTGATGGTAAGATATATGACAAGAAACAATATGGCTATCACAAAGTAAAGTGCATAAGTAAAGGGCTCGGGTAAGAGATAACCGAGGCACGCGGAGATGACGATGTATCCCGAAGTTCACACCCTTGCGGATGCTAATCTCCGTTTGGAGCGGTGTGGAGGCACAATGCTCCCCAAGAAGCCACTAGGGCCATCAGAATCTCCTCACGCCCTCGCACAATGCAAGATGCCGTGATTCCACTAAGGGACTCTTGAGGGCGGTCACCGAACCCGTACAAATGGCAACCCTTGGGGCGGTCACGAACCCAGACACTTTGGCAACCCTTGGGGCGGTCACTGTACCCGTCAAATTACTCGGGCGATCTCCACAACCTAATTGGAGACCCCGACGCTTGCCGGAGCTTTACACCACAATGAATGAGCTCCGAACACCACCCACCGTCTAGGGCGCCCAAGCACCCAAGAGGAACAAGCTCGAGGGCACCAAGCACCCAAGAGTAATAAGCTTCTCAACTTGTAACTTCCACGTATCACCGTGGAGAAGTCAAACCGATGCACCAAATGCAATGGCAAGGGCACACGGAGTGCCCAAGTCCTTCTCTCTCAAATCCCACCAAGCAACTAATGCTAGGGAAGAAAATGAGAGGAAGAACAAGAAGGAGAACACCAAGAACTCCAAGATCTAGATCCAAGGGGTTCCCCTCACATAGAGGAGAAATTGATTGGTGGAAATGTGGATCTAGATCTCCTTTCTCTTTTCCCTAAAAAACTAGCAAGAATCCATGGAGGGATTGAGAGTTAGCAAGCTCGAAGAAGGTCAACAATGGGGGAAGAACACGAGCTCAAAGGATAAGGTTCATTGGGGAAGAAGACCCATTTTATAGGACCTCCCGAATCCAACCATTATGTGCTCAGGTCGTGCACAAGCGGTACTACCGCTTGGAGGAGCGGTACTACCGCTTAGCACGGTCAAAACAGCCCAACGAGAGAGAAAACACGAGTTTTTGGTCCCGAGCGGAAGTAGCCATGGAAGTAGCTGCGGTAGTACTGCTCTAAGCGGTAGTACCGCTCCCAAGAGCGGTAGTAAAAAATTACTTCCGCTCCTGTCCGCGGTAGTACCGCTGCAGCCTTTTCAGAACACCAAAACTGACACAACTTCTGCAAACGGACTGGTAATTCGACGAAACCAAGTTTGTTGGAAAGCTAGCGACAAGGGCTAACACAATTTTGATAGAAATATCAATAAGAAGCAAATGAGAAAAGGCCCAAAAGAAAATGGTGAGAACCCTTCCTCGGATAAGACCGGTAAAACCTCCAACACCGAAAACATCATAGAAGACGCATGCAAACTCCGTTTTCGATGAACTCAAGCTTGTCATCAAGATGACCATAAGCTCTAAGAATCACAAGGAGAACCAAACAACAACCAAGAAACATGATGCAAGGATGCAATGGTTTGAGCTCTCGACAAATGATACAATCAAGCTACTCACTTGAGAGCCCCCCTTGATAGTACGGCTATCGATCCTATAACCCGGTCTCCCAACTACCACCATGAGACCGGTAAAATAGAAAACCTATGAAGGGCAAACCTTTGCCTTGCACATGATCCACTTGAGCTAGATGATGACGATCTTGTCCTCCTCAAGATGGACCACCTTTCTTGATTGCGTTGGGTCGATGGAGACTAGACGATTGCTCCCCCATACTCCACTATGGGTGAGCCACTCTTGACACATCTTCACAAGTCCATTGACACCACAATGGATGGCAAGCTTCAAGCACTTGATCTCTTCGTGATGCTACACTTGAACTTGCACATGACAATCTTGATGACGATCACTACTTGATGTCATCCTTTCCATGGGTTGTGTGATATCTTCCTCTTGACGCAAGCCCATGGACATGTACCTAAACCCACATAGAACTCTCACATAGACCATGGGTTAGTACACAAAGTGCAATGGACAATGCTTACCATACCATGGGATCACTTGATCCCTCTCGGTACATCTTTTACGCTTTGTGAGTTGATCAACTTGATTCACTCTTGACTTAGTCTTGATCAACCTTGAATCTTTCCAACTCTCTTAGTTTGGATGATGTCTTGAAGGTAAACATGAATGATCACACAATCTTCTTCTTCAAGACATGCTTTCAATAAGCTCAACTCTCACATGACCAATCTTTGGATAATTTCTTAATAGCACATTGGTCAACACAAACTCTCCTTGAAACCAACACATGTACTCCAAGAAAAGCCTATGGACAAAACCTTCAAATATAACTCAAGGCAACCATTAGTCCATAGAGATTGTCATCAATTACCAAAACCAAACATGGGGGCACCGCATGTTCTTTCAATCTCCCCCATTTTGGTAATTGATGACAATCACTTTCAAGAGAGTTTATATAAGGAATTATGCATCACCATGCAATGCAACAACCAATGATGCATGAGTAAGAGATGCAAATGATTAGGAACAAAACCAAAGCAAGAGGAGAGAATTCTCTAAACTTCTCCACAAAACTCTCTGAAACTTCTCCCCCATTGGCATCGATTGCCAAAATGGGAGAAAAGCTTAGAAGGCCAATATAAATTGTGTTCCTCCATAATTTGTGTATTTCTCAACAAGAGAGTGGAATGCAATACACATATCCAACGGTAAATACTTGGAGGAAGTCAAACTATATTGAGGCCCAAAGATTACAAAAGGAAGATATGCCACAAAGACATCACAAAGAGAGAAACAAGCAATCAAGCAATCAAAAGATACCTATTGAAGCAAGCTATCAAAAGATACCAATTGAACCAACTAGGCCAATGATCCTACGAGCCACATGAATAAAGGATATTATGATAAGAGCAAAGGAGTGATCTAAAGAAACTAAAGAATCTCCCCATGATTTGTGCACACATAAGAATTTTTTGTATTAGGATACCAAGTACACAAAATAGGATCATAGCTCCCCCAAAATCAATAGGAACTTACAACAAGTGCAAGTGAGCATATATGAAACTAAGCCTAGTACTTCCAACAAACACATGGTTGAGCAACAAGTAAGAGAGGCAACTTAAGAGTGGTCTCAACCAAAATGATGTGTGTGAGTCAAGGCAATGCACTTGAGAAGACTAATGTACGTATGAGCATTAAGCATCGATAAAGTCTTGAAAGAATGAGGCACACGGTGCAAGGCCTATCATTCCCACGCACAACTAGCAATTGGGTTCACAAGCTTACTAATAAGCATATAAAGAACATATGCTTGTGACAACCCGTGGTGAAGATAGAAGATGAAAGCCTCATCAAGACGAGGGATACCAATTAAGATGACAAAAGCCTCGTAAAGATAAGCATGAGGAAAATAATCTTCACCACACAAGAGTGCAACAAGATGCAGCGATAGAGGACACGCACTCAAGGAAAAATCTTTCACAGAGCCACCAAAGAAATAACATAAGAAAGACAAGGTGGACGTGAATGAAAGGATATCAACTAGAGATGTAATTTCTCTCAAGTGTATAAGGTTCTAGGTAGACAAAATCATGATGATATATATCTACAAAGAGGGATGTACACCGAAATAGTTACAACATGAAGGAACAAGATATCCACAAGGAAGTCATAAATATACCAATAAGATATTTGCTTGAAAGCATAGCACTTGGCTAGATATGGTCTTATTGTATATAAATGAATTCCTACCGCATGAACATCAAAGACATCACAACTAGCAACATGAGATCATCGTTGAGATGATTTGAGAAAGGAAACAAGTATCACAAGAAAGAATGAAATACATGCCATGATCCAACCTACACAAGGTTGATGCAAGTAATGTGTGCATGTAGTAGATGATGATACTTATTACCGAGATACCATTGGAAGGATGTAGTAGATACCAATTGAAGGTAGATAGTAGTTCATTGATCATCCTAGCTTGACTCCAATATGCACATCGTGACAACACCTTCCTTGTGAGTGAGCCGAGCATCCAATGCATCTACAAATGTTCCTATAAGAACAACACAAACTAAACGATACCCAAACTTATCGGGACCAAATAGTTAGAAACACCAATACATAGGACAAACTCCACATAAATATGTGCATATAGATATGAAAATGAATATCATGCACATCTCATCCAAATTGAGACTAGGTGGAGTTTCTCCCATATATTGAGTCAAAGAAAGAAAGCATGCCAAATAAAATACATGAAGAAAACATGCATGCTCAAGACTTCAAAACCGAAACCAAAAGACAAAGAAATGCCAAGTGAAAAGGATACCAAATGAATAAAACATCACTTAGAGGATATCCATAAAAGATACATCAAGGAATGAGATATCCATTGATACACTCAAAATAAAAGATATCAAACTCCCAAAAGAGAGGATGGTTCCAAACAAACCAAGCTCTCTACAAAGTTTCATGATGGCACAAAGTACCAAAACAAAAACGGCTTGCCTTCCACCAACACACACTTGATAAGGATCACAAGAAGAGTGTTATAAAGAAAATAGGATAGCTCCCCCACGAGTTGTGCATTATATAGGATTTGCATTTGAATACAAAATGCACAAGGTGGGATCACCACTTTCACTATATCTAGAAAGCACTAGACAAGAACGAGAAACAAACAAGATCCACAAGTGGTAGGGAAGACAACGGAGTTGACACAAACCTTGGCAAGAGAAAAGGCAAATAAAAATAAAAGCCAATGTAAAGATGATCAATAAATTCTACCACACATAAGTGAGTACCAATTGTCAAAAGACAAGAAGTATTTGGAAATAATTCTCGGTGGTAGATAGCAAGGATATCCGACATCATCTTCATACCAAACACAAGCAAATTGCAACTTGTAGAGCTATCATGCCACCTAGGAACTAGATAATTTAGAATATCAATTCTAGGTGACAATATCTCAAATGTACACATTTTCTAGGCTAGTAATACACACATAGCATATTACTCCCCCATAATATGATACCAATTAAAGATAGACAAGAGGCAATTAAAAGGATCCAACAAGAGTTAATTAATGGACAATTTATAATTTGAATTTCACATGAGAAGACATGCCACATAGCGACTAGATAATCTTGTAATATCAATACTAGATGGTATTCCTCATGTACACACATCTATAGGATTGTGAGGTGCAAAAAGCACATCACTCCCCCACAATGGGATATTCCATTAATCTCTCACAAGAGCCAACTAAGATATGACCAAGATGCACAAAGGCTCAACGAACGACACACATGTACATGATGTGCAAACCAACACACATATACTTGATTGCTCAAGATAATCAAGTTGGAAGCACACCATATACAAACACATGCAAGGAACGAAACCAAACATGCAAAGGGGGCAAGTAACTTTCAATGTAAGCAATTTTAAGTACAAGTTATCGCAAGGAGGCACATTGGATATAAGATATAAACTTGATGATTCAATTGACTTGGCTTGAGACAATAAGAGTGATGAAGTCCCCTTAATTCTTCATAATGTAGCCAAGTCTCCAATGCCCTCCAACAACACCTATTGATCAAGTTTGAGCTAGTTGGTCCCCAACCAAGTTGGGTCCTAAGAGGTTAGTCACAATAGGCTTGGCCACCCAAATGGTTCTTTTCTTGACACCACTTTGAGTACCAACAAACTTGGCAAACACATTGCCAACCTTATCCTTCCCAAGAGAATAGACATCATCAATAATAATTGGGCTGGATAAGTTACCACTAGTGCATGAAGAAGCGACGTGGCCTTTCTCATGACATAAGTAGCAACGTCTACTCTTCTCACTTGATTTCTCAACAAGAGAAGCATTAACTTGAGTCTTCTTGGGAAGTGGCCTTTCTTCAACTTGAGGTTGAGCATGAGATTGAACTTGTGCCCTCTTCCCTTGTTGCTTGACACTAATGGCCTTCTTCTTCAATGGGAAAGATCTAACATGATGCCCTTCTACTTTGCACTTGAAGCAAACAATCTTGGCCGATTTCTTGACTTGTTCTTGGCCCTTATTTTTGTTCATCTTGGACTTCATATTCTTATTGGAGTTGAATCCAAGTCCACCTTTGTCATTGGGGGATTTTTGCACACTCAAGATATTGTTGAGTGTGGATTTCCCTTCATGACTCTTTTCCAAGTCTTTCTTCAAAGAAGTGACTTGGGCCTTGAGCTCTTTGATTTCCTCTACATGGTTAGTCTCAATACAAGTACTAGAGGAAGTATAAGCTTCATTGTTAGAGCAACAAGGCAAGGAAAGCAATTCATCACAAGATGTACCAACATTGTGAGTAGATGAATTACAAGGACTAGAACATATCAATATAGCATTTTGACTAGAAGTAGTGCTAGTATCCACATGAGGCTCACTAGATGTACCTTAGCAAGCATAGCCTCGTGAGCTAACTTTAGCACATTATGGGATACTAGGAGATCATCATGAGAGCTTGTGAGCTTTACATGATTTTCTTCCAACATCCCATAATTGCTAGATAGCAACTCAAGTTGAGCCCTTAGCTCAACATTCTCCTTCAATATGGATGCTTCACAAGAGATAGAGTTAGTAGCACAAGCATCATCATTAGCAACAAGAGGAGAAGACAACTTGGCAAGCTCTTTTGAATATGCAGCTTTAAGTTGAGCATGAGACTCGGTGAGTTTGATGAGCTCACCCTTAATGACCCTTGAGCCATTTTCGAGGTGCTCAAAGTCCTCAAGGAGTTTAGCATGCGCCACTTCAAGCTCCTCATTTTAGTTTCAAAATCATTGGCCACCTCAAGAGCTCTATCACGAGATTCCCTCACTCTAGATAATTCTAGAGCAAAAGTCTCCTCAAGAGATTCCTTGGTGGTTTGTTCAAGTTCAAGAGCTTGAGAGAGGTCCGCAATCTCATTAGCGTAATCACGCTCATGACCTTCCATTTGATCAATGGTGACCTCATGCTCCTCAAGACGAGATTCCAACTCATCAATATATTTCTTTCCCTCGATAGCAATAGACATGATTTCCATGAAGTTGGAACGAGCAATTTTATTCTTAAGAAGATCTTTAAAAATCGTTTCCCCCTTAATTTTTAAGGACGCAACATTATCATTCTCTTCATCATAATCAACATCATCATCATTCTTGCCATCATCAATATCATCACAAGATATATTGGGATTCAAAGTGAGAGATACCTTTGAAGCCTTGGCCATAAGGCAAAATGAAATAGATGATGATGTAGGATCCCTTGAAACACCATTCAAGACCACGTCTTGTTCCATGGAGTGTTGGGTTTCCTCTACATTGTTAGCACAACAACTCGAGGAAAAACATGCATTTTTATTATGGCAACAAGATATAGCAAGCATATCATCATGAGATTTAGTCAAGCAATTTCTACATGATATGCAAGGACTATCAACACAAGCATGTGAAACATGTAAGGTGCTCAAGTGTTAAAGTCCAAAGAGAGACCATTGCAATAAGATAATGATGAAGGATCACCAAGAACAAGCACACTATCATCATTGCAATGACCACCACTACTCACCCCAGCATTACCTTGTGGAAATCCACATGTAGGTGAAGTAGAAGAAGTTTAGAAGTCAACACGGCCGGAGGTGGAGGGAGAACAATCATCCCCACAAATCTTGGACACACCATATTTATCTTGAAGCTTTGTCCATAACTCATGAGCATCCCGGAACGGCATGAGTTGAAATATAACTACATTGCTCAAAGCATCGAAAAGCACATTAGAAGCTTGAGCATTGAGATAAGAGTTTTTATCATCCTCTAAAGATAATCTTTGGGGATCCTTTGGAGGAGAAAACCCATATCTACAATTCGCTCTAGATTTGGGTCCATGACCCTAAAGAGATTAAGCATCTGAATTACCCAAACATCAAAATTTGTGCCATCGAAACTAAGAGTGTCGAGAATCCTAATCCCCTAGTCGACATCTTTACTCTCTAGGCGGTTAAGCCTAACAAAGAGAGACGAGGCTCGATACCAATTGAAAGATCATGGATGTCGCCTAGAGGGGGTGAATAGGCGCTTTAAAATAATTACGGTTGAGGCTTGAACAAATGCGGAATAAACCTAGCGGTTAATTTGTCAAGCACAAAACCTACAACAACTAGGCTCACCTATGTGCACCAACAACTTATGCTAAGCAAGAAAAACTACTTAGGTGATAGCAAGATATATGACAAGAAACAATATGGCTGTCACACAGTAAAGTGCATAAGTAAAGGGCTCGGGTAAGAGATAACCGAGGCACGCGGAGATGACGATGTATCCCGAAGTTCACACCCTTGCGGATGCTAATCTCCGTTTGGAGCGGTGTGGAGGCACAATGCTCCCCAAGAAGCCACTAGGGCCACTGTAATCTCCTCACGCCCTCGCACAATGCAAGATGCCGTGATTCCACTAAAGGGACCCTTGAGGGCGGTCACCAAACCCATACAAATGGCAACCCTTGGGGCGGTCACCAAATCCGTACACTTTGGCAACCCTTGGGGCGGTCACGGTGCATCAAATTGCTCGGGAGATCTCCACAACCTAATTGGAGACCCGGCAGCTTGACCGGAGCTTTACACCACAATGATTGAGCTCCGAACACCACCAACTGCCTAGGGCGCCCAAGCACCCAAGAGGAACAAGCTCAAGGGCACCAAGCACCCAAGAGTAATAAGCTTCTCAACTTGTAACTTCCACGTATCACCGTGGATAACTCAAATCGATGCACCAAATGCAATGGCAAGGGCACACGGAGTGCCCAAGTCCTTCTCTCTCAAATTCCACCGAAGCAACTAATGCTAGGGAAGAAAATGAGAGGAAGAACAAGAAGGAGAACACCAAGAACTCCAAGATCTAGATCCAAGGGGTTCCCCTCACATAGAGGAGAAAGTGATTGGTGGAAATGTGGATCTAGATCTCCTCTCTTTTCCCTCAAAACTAGCAAGAATCCATGGAGGGATTGAGAGTTAGCAAGCTCGAAGAAGGTCAACAATGGGGGAAGAACACGAGCTCAAAGGATAAGGTTCATTGGGAAGAAGACCCTTTTATAGGACCTCCCGAATCCAACCGTTATGTGCTCAGGTCGTGCACAAGCGGTACTACCGCTTGGAGGAGCGGTACTACCGCTTAGCACAGTCAAAACAGCCCAACGAGAGAGAAAACACGAGTTTTTGGTCCCGAGCGGAAGTAGCCACGGAAGTAGCCACGGTAGTACTGCTCCAAGCGGTAGTACCGCTCCCAAGAACGGTAGTAAAAATTTACTTCCGCTCCTGTCCGTGGTAGTACCGCTGCAGCCTTTTCAGAACACCAAAACTGACACAACTTCTGCAAACGGACTCCGAATTCGACGAAACCAAGTTTGTTGGAAAGCTAGCGACAAGGGCTAACAAAATCTTGATAGAAATATCAATAAGAAGCAAATGAGAAAAGGCCCAAAATAAAATGGTGAGAACCCTTCCTCGGATAAGACCGGTAAAACCTCCAACACCGAAAACATCATAGAAGACGCATGCAAACTCTGTTTTCGATGAACTCAAGCTTGTCATCAAGATGACCATAAGCTCTAAGACTCACAAGGAGAACCAAACAACAACCAAGAAACATGATGCAAGGATGCAATGGTTTGAGCTCTCGACGAATGATACGATCAAGCTACTCACTTGAGAGCCCCCTTGATAGTACGGCTATCGATCCTATAACCCGGTCTCCCAACTACCACCATGAGACCGGTAAAATAGAAAACCTATCAAGGGCAAACCTTTGCCTTGCACATGATCCACTTGAGCTAGATGATGACGATCTTGTCCTCCTCAAGATGGACCACCTTTCTTGATTGCGTTGGGTCGATGGAGACTAGATGATTGCTCCCGTACTCCACTATGGGTGAGCCACTCTTCGGCACATCTTCACAAGTCCATTGACACCACAATGGATGGCAAGCTTCAAGCACTTGATCTCTTCGCGATGCTACACTTGAACTTGCACATGACAATCTTGATGACGATCAGTACTTGATGTCATCCTTTCCATGGGTTGTGTGATATCTTCCTCTTGACGCAAGCCCATGGACATGTACCTAACCCCACATAGAACTCTCACATAGACCATGGGTTAGTACACAAAGTGCAATGGACAATGCTTACCATACCATGGGATCACTTGATCCCTCTCGGTACATCTTTTACGCTTTGTGAGTTGATCAACTTGATTCACTCTTGACTTAGTCTTGATCAACCTTGAATCTTTCCAACTCTCTTAGTTTGGATGATGTCATGAAGGTAAACATGAATGATCACACAATCTTCTTCTTCAAGACATGCTTTCAATAAGCTCAACTCTCACATGACCAATCTTTGGATAATTTCTTAATAGCACCTTGGTCAACACAAACTCTCCTTGAAACCAACACATGTACTCCAAGAAAAGCCTATGGACAAAACCTTCAAATATAACTCAAGGCAACCATTAGTCCATAGAGATTGTCATCAATTACCAAAACCAAACATGGGGGCACCGCATGTTCTTTCAGTAAGGCCTTTAATTATGTCAACTAATAGTGATACAAGTACCGAACATCAGGCATAATTATTTGGGCATCTCATTAAGTGACTACAAATAAAGCAATTGAAAAGAGAAAATTAACTATGCCTGAAACAAACAAGGAATTAAACTGTTGAGTTGCATACAGTGACTTACCTTAGCAGGTTGAAGAGGCTCAGCGCAGCTCCTACTTCTCTTGCAAGGCTCCTTCCTAACATCTTGTACTTGGAAATCCTCAATCTTATTTTTATTGCACCCCCTCTACAAGGTGACACAAACTAGTTACTCGTCTCCTTGGAAGATAAATATGCATACTTTCCAGTCTGTGAACACAAAAGGATGAGATTATAACAAAACAACACCACATAATGAAACATGCCGCATCTCTTGCACTTGCACACAATGAAATGAGCATTTACTATGTCTGCACTATGTAAAAACTAGGCATACCTTGAACTGGATCTCCGTGTACTCTTGGAGAGCCTCTTTGTAGTGTACTGACCAAACCTTTATGTCACCTATGAGTTAGACAAGGCCCCACTACATCAGCCCTTAGTGTTTAAATCGTTGACAAGCTCTATTAGAGTGTTAGGTCAAGAACGACAAGTAATCAAAGCAAACCATCCTAGTATGGCTGGCTGATGCAAACAAGCAATTGAACAGATGTGTGAGCAAATCTTACATATCAAGAAAAGAAGCAAAGAAGGAGGCTTAAAGACCATCACTTGGTAGACCAGATTTAAGGGCATTTAAACATCATGTGAAACGTATGAACTAACATAAACATTGCATATTCCATATTCTACAATGGAATGCACATGTATTAGGTTATGCCATGTATGATGATGCCTAAATGTACAGATAGCAGGCAGGAGTGATTCATCATTGCACACATAATTGAATTGCGGTGTTAAGGGCCGATTCGATTCCGCCTTTTAAGGCATATTGTCAAAATAAGACATAAAAGATGTAAAGAAGTCATTTTTGAGTTATGGGCTTGGGCTTAACTAATTTCGCTTTGGAGGGGGTGTTTGGGTAGAACCTCACTAAAAATTGAGCGGAAGGGAATAGTGAAATGACTCATTGTCTGCCTATATTACACTCAAAATGCAACTCGACGCCCATGTCACACCGACCCTCAAGTAAAAACAAACACGCAAGCATTCATTGCCACCCGCTTGCATCTCCTCTCCCTTTCTCTCTATCTCGATCCCCCACTGCTGACTAGGGTTCCTCTGACAGCCGTCGCCCTTTGGTCCCATCTGGCCCGGTCCTCGACGATGCTCTGTCCAGCTAGGCTACATGGCCGGCGGGTAGGGGCAAATCTCCCTAGCTGCTCCTCCCTCTGGTGCCGCCCCTCATTCTCATGGTCTCCAGCTTGCTCCCCATGGTTCATCCAACGCACTTTTCTCCATGGTGCTGCACAAATCTGGTGATGCCACACTCCCCTCCTCGAGGCCATGGCCTTGAGGTCTTTGTTGAAGGATGAGCTCATCCAACAAGGTGAGGATCTCCTCGATTTTTGCCAAATTTTCATTCTGGTCCACTATCACGATGAATTGCTATGAGCTGCTTCTGCTACTATATGATGCATTGCTATGAGCTGCTCCTGCTGCTGCTATATGATGAATTGCTATGAGCTGCTGCTGCTGTATGATGAGTTGCTATGAGCTGCTGCTGCTGCTATATGATGAATTGCTATGAGCTGCTGCTATATGATGAGTTGCTACAAGCTGCTCCTGCTGCTGTTATATGATGAATTGCTATGAGCTGCTCCTGCTGCTGTTATATGATGAATTGCTATGAGCTGCTCCTGCTGCTGCTATATGATGAATTGCTATGAGCTGCTCCTGCTGCTGCTATATGATGAATTGCTACGAGCTGCTGCTGGTATATGATGAATTGTAGACTTCTTTCTTTGTATGATGAGTTGCTATGAGCTGCTTCTTTGCTATATGATGCTTTCAGGTGGTACTGCTATATGATAATAACCAGCCACTTGGACCATCGAATTTCAATAAATAATTGTTCTTCATTTAAATGTGGGTCATGCGTTCTTCATTTAAATTAGGCAATGGGATCTCTATGGAAAACATTGACCAAAGTAGATTGTGCCAAGTAGATGGTATCTTTGTATTTGCATTTTGAGCAAATAGTGATGGTCTGTTTTCCTATCATATTAATTACTGCACTGGGTTCAATTTGTGATGTTTGCAAGTCAAATTAATTTCCATATGGGCAGCAAAATGAAAAATACATATAATGCAATCTAGACTTTCCATGGATCATACCAAAGATAAGCTGAAACGCAATGAAAAGAACTAGTTGGCGTATTACATGGAGCTTATATTCACAGTGCTTATTTTCTTAGGATAACTCGTAATAAGCATCCATAAGAAACTCGGCTAATAGAACTGGCATACAAATAACATGTCACGATGATTGCAATGGAGGAGTGGCGTACCATAGCACACTGTATAGGCTCACCGCTGCCTCTCCTTTTTTTGCGATGTTCCATGAAATTGCCACATACATCTTGTACTTTTTCATTGTGTAACCCTATATGCAAGTTGACACGGCTAATTTCAGACATCTCTACATGATACTACATTGCATATCCTAGCGCATATTTAAACCACCAATTAACGATTGTGTGCGTACCATAAACTAGCCATGACTCTGTATGCTGGACTATCAGGCACTCTAAGGGAGCCTAATGTAGTGCACTGGAATTCCTACATGCCACCTATGATTTTTTTTAAAGTACTGCCCCTCTTCCTAAATATATTTATTTGTAGAGATACCAGAATTGACCACATACAGATGTATATAGATGCATTTTCAGTGTAGATTCACTCATTTTGCTCCGTATGTAGCCTATAGTGGAATCTCTAGAAAGACTTATATTTAGGAACGGAGTTCTGAGGTAGTATCATGTATGACATCTACATATCTAATTTAGCAGCCGATGGTAGAAATCATTATGCACACAAAGGGATCACTGGTCGAAAATCCTAGCAAAGCACTTTGGCGAGCCTGAGAACAATACAAGAGAGAGACACGCTTACAAGATCATAGCAATGCCTCGATCCAGGATCTTGGTTGGCCAAGCTGTTAGATCCGGAAGAAACATTGTCCTTGTAGTTTTTGCACCGCATAACAGTAACAACGACCGGTTAGTATATTTGAATTACATCGGGCGGTGATCTTTGGGCCGGGTTTAAAGGTGACAAGTACCTAGGCCGTGGAGGTGCTTGGCATCTCTCGAGCAGTGGGAATCAGGTTAGAAACATCGAGGGTGATGACGTTCTTACCGGGCTGTCGGGGTCCGATAAGGAGATCTAGAACCGTCGAGTAGGGTGTTTGTGGAGCGGCTCGGTAGGGAGGACTACGGTGTGGGCGAAGCGGATCTGTGGCCGTGGAAGAGGGCGTAGGTGAAGCTGCTCCGGTGGTTGGGTTAAGGATGGTGTCGACGACGCGGATCTGCGGCCGTGGACGGGGCGTCAGAAGCTGCTCCGGTGGTTGGGTTAAGGATGGTGTCGACGATGCGGATCTGCGGTCGTGGACGGTGCGTCGGTTGCTCCGGTGGTTGGGTTAAGGGTGGTGTCGACGATGCGGATCTGCGGCCGTGGGCCAGGGTGTCGAGCTGCTCCGGTAGGTTGGATGAGGGTGCGAGGAAGTGGATCTGAGGCCGTGGACTTGTGAGTTGGCAAAGCGGCCCAGAGGGGTTGAGAATGGTATAAGCGGCTACTCCGTAGGGTTGACGCCTTGGTGTCGGTGAAGCGGCTCCGGTAGGGTTGAGGAAAGTGTCGGCGGCGGCTCCGGTAGGGTTGAGGAAGGTGTCGGCAAAGAGGATCGAGAGGCCGTCGGCAGGCGTCGGTGGCGGCTCCGGGGGTGTGGACGGCGTCTGGTGGGGATTATGAATGAGCAGCTGCAGATCTTGGCGATTGATGAGAATGTCGGTGAAGCAGATCCGCGCGTGGACAAGGCCAACACTGAATGGGCTGTGAATGCAGTGGTGGATGAGCAGTCTACTTGTTTCTAGGGGAGGTGGGAGGGGTAGATGCGGCCGTGAAAGCGGGTCCCGTGAGGTGGGGCCTTGTTGGCGATGTATGGGCTATGGTATGCGGTGGATGAGCAGTCTAGGGTTTCGAGAGGAGGGAGAAAGAGGCGATGAAGTATGGACGGCGTGATGTAAGATGCTCTGGTCTTTGTGGAGTTAGTCGTTTTTGCGGGAGGAGAGGAAATGGGGGTGCCGTGTAGTGGGGGAACCGGAAGTTACCAGCAGCCCGACCTCTCATGTAGATGCGGGCGGAATTGTCCCTGTTGGCCTCCGTGCACCACGGACAAAAGGGGGATTTCGCATGGTAAAGACTAAGGTGGTGGAAATTTTAGAAGGAGGCGGGAGATTTTGCCGCCCGCTAGATCGTTCGTATCCAGTTTCAACTAATTTTGGACCGTGCTAGCGGGAAGGTCATGCTAGACTGTGTACACGGGGCACGTGTCAGCAGTTAATAACTGGTGTGAAGTCCACCCAGAAAAAAGGACAATAACTCGGGATGATGTGCCGATAACTTGGCCGTTCACACGGGCGCGGCCAATCGTACGGGTGTAGTGGCGCGTTCACAAAAAGGGATCAAACGCTCAGCCTATGTATTTCTCGTGTAAATAGATAATTTAGTGCCATTGGTTATTTACTTTAAACATAATGCATTGACGTGTTAGTGTAGAGGCGCACAAAAAGAAATGGATATTTTAGTTAGCTACTTAAAAGTGTTACCTCATATGATTACATAGCCTCCATTTCATAAATTGCGTACCCGTTGAATTCATATATGAATATTACATATATTACTTCAAAATAGAAACTTAAATCATCCTAGACTAATGAATTTGAATGCAAGAGTAACAATGGTGCATGTGCATGATAGCTACATTGGTTGTTTGAAGAAACATCACTGTAACTTTGGCATGCACAACTTAAAAGGTTTATTTAAATAGAAAAAAATGTGATATGTGAGTGTCCAATCTTTATAGCGTTGAATCGATATTGTACCTTTGGCCACGGTACGAAGTAGATATTGACTTAGGTCCAAGCGATGCACGTCCACGATCGCTAGATAGTGATACGTGAATGAATTGTGCAATCTCTCTCACACGCATACATATCTCATTTCCCTGTGGGCATCGGAATCACACACACGCACTTCATGTATTTCTCTCCCTCCGTTAGGGTTAAATTTGTCTTTCTACCCCGTCCTACGAGTCTCTCACACAGAAACACACACGCTCTCTATGTCTAACACGCCCACCCCTTTAATTTCGCCCACCCACAACCACTAATGTCTCAAAGTATAATAATGTCTCTCACACATATGCTATCTACCTATCCCTTAATATAGCTAGATATGTGTCACACAAACTCCTTCTCCCTACTAGTAAGATGCCCATGTGCGTTGCACGGAACATCAAGATGCATTTGTATGAGAAGTTTATCTTGTGGGAGAAAAGGATGAACGAAGGAATGCCTTATTTGCAAATGCGGAGAGGGGTGTGGGTATGTTTTTGCAAAATTGCCATATTTTCCTTCCCGTCTGCCGATATAAATCGGATGGCCTATATTGCAGGATGGCAGGAACACCATCATCACCAACTCTGTTTTTTATAAGAGTAGAGATATGTGAGTGTCAGTGCCCCCCCACACACACCCACACTTCCCAACACCGAAGGAGTAGGGTGACACCTCGATCTTGATACTAATCTATCAACTGGCTTCTCTCTCAAACATACACACACACACTACCCGACACCGAAGGAGTAGGGTGACACCTCGATCTTGATACTAATCTATCGACTGGATTCTCTCTCAAACATACACACACACACTACCCGGCACCGAAGGAGTAGGGTGGCACATCGATCTTGATAATAATCTATCGACTCCTCTTTCAAACACACACACACACACACACACACTAGTTGTGCCTCTGTGCCTATCGTGCACACTCTCGATACGTCTTTCTCTCCCTCTCCCCCCCCAACAATGACAGCAGAAGGGTGACAACTCGATCTGATCATAATCTGTCAATTGGTTTCTCTCTCAAACATTGTGTCTCGGTGCCTCGCTCGGTAGCCCCCTCGATATGTAGACTTCTCAGCGCACAAGCTGTAGTGACGATGACGCTGAACCCGTGTGCCTTGTTTTTACCGGCTGATGTGATAGTTTTCACCCTGTTTTCTGTTAATTAACAAGGCAACCTTTTCTTTGTTACTACTAGTGAATCTGAAATCATTCGGGCAGACATAAAATATATCACTTCAACCCAATTATCGCAGCAACTATTTTAAAAGAAATTAGCTAGTTGCCCGTGCGTTGCACGGAACATCAAGATGCATTTGTATGAGTAGTTTATCTTGTGAGAGAAAAGGCCGAATGAGGGAAGGCCTTATTTGCGAACATGGAGAGACGTGTGGGTATATTTTTGCAAAATTGCTAGAGTTTCTTTCCTGTCCGTCAGATATAAATCCGACGGCATATATTGCAGGATGGCACGCACACCATCATCACCAACTCTGTTTTCTACCCCCTCCGTCCGAAAATACTTGTCATCAAAATGGATAAAAATAGATGTATCTAAAACTAAAATACATCTAGATACATTTCCTTTTATCCATTTTGATGACGAGTATTTCATAGATCGGGGAGTATTTGTCTTTTAGAGATTTCAACAAGTGACTATGACCGGACCTTACCAACATACTCAAAAAGTAGTCCATAATTTTGATGTTACCCTCTTTTCTTGGCGGTGCGTGCCATCTGGATACCTCATAAATAAATCAAGGACAAATCGGCCCCTTCCTGAAAAAGACATACGTAGCAAAATGAGTGAATCTACACTCTAAAATATGTCTACATACACATCCGTATGTGGTAGTCCATTTGAAATCTGAAAAAGACAAATATTTAGGAACGAATGGAGTATATATAAGAGTAGACATGGTTAGCGCCGGATGCTCGCAACGCGATGACATGAGTTCGAATTCTATCTTTTAACTTTAGATTTGTATATTATATATTACTCTAATTATTTAATATATACTTCTTTAAACTCTTTGTCTTGACGATTGGAACCCACAGTACTTAGAATATTAAGGATGGACTTGTTTCTTTTTAACTTTACATGCAGTCAGTAGCCACCACCAAGTCACGTGTACACCGTACATGCAATTAACTTTTATAGAGGGACAATCATACAGGCAATTAACTCAAATGGATTGGATGTCACTCTATTATTTCTAGCATAAAGAGCATCTCCAACGGCAGCAAAATTTCCTCCCGCTTCCTTCCGCCGAAGGGCGACATCAAACTCAATGACGGACATTTTTACAACTCTAAACAACCAGATGAAATTAGTGCAAACACTGGCTGATTTCATATTAGCATTAAGTATTTCGTATAAAAAAAGGATCTTCATATAAACATGATGGATTTCATTACATTTACATGAACTAAGAGGTGCCAATCTGGCTCTCTTGTATAATTAATACTCCCTCCGTCCGGAAATACTTGTCCTAGAAATGGATATATCTAGACTTATTTTAGTTCTAAATGGCCGCCCGCGGATCCCTTTGTCATCCTCATGTCCGTCAGACACTTGTGGGGTCGACGAAGGTCCTCGGAAGAGATGAAGCAACAAAGAAACCACCTGAATCCGCGGTCGTCGCCTCGGCGGTGGCCATCATGGGTCTCAAGTGGCGGCGACCTCCCATGTTCTACTTCTCCTCGATGATGGCGGCGGACACGGAGAAGCTGGCCACAGACTCGTCGCTCTCCACGCACCCAGCTTCTGTCTCTGCACACGCATGGCTGCCCTTGAGCACGGGAGGCGCACCACAGACACGGGAGGCGCGGCCACCGCGAGAACCAGTGGCCTTGATGCAACCAGCAACACGGCGGCGCCCGTACTGCGTGCTCGCCGCCCGTGCGGCATGGAGCAACTTCGCCACTCCTCATCAAGCTGAAGCTGGGCGGCGAAGTTCTTTGAACCACGCTTTGCTTGGGGCGGCAAGCGGCTCCGTCGGGCCAAGCGAGGTTGGCGAAGCACCAGCGGCCTCACCCGTATCCGGAGGGCTCGGCGGGCCACCCAGCCGGGTAATATGCCGGAACGCGGCTCGCCGGAAGCCATCGGAAGGGTGGAGAAAATGGCGAAGGAGGAGATGGGGAGGCGGCGGAGGGTGCGATTCTTGCTCCTTTATGCGGCCTCGTGTAAATAGAGGGCGGGCGGTAGGAGCTTAATGGCGTCGGCCTCGTTTAAGCGAGGCGGACGGGAGGAGCTCGGCTGGTGTTGCGTTTAATTCCGGCCCGCTCATGAGCAGGCGTGTGGCGGAGTAAGATTCTCGGTTTGCATGCGGGTTTAACGGAGGGTTTAATGGGCGCCCGGGCGTGCAGCAGGTGGCGATACTATTTGATTTGACAACATTAATGAGCCGTCAAATCACAAAGGCCCTCGCCTCTCGTAAAACCGACCGAGCTAGACTGCCCCGCCCTCTAGCCTTTTAAAAAATGTATATAGTCCACTTTTGTACAGTAGTAGTATCGATGGATTGCGCCATGGAGCAAAACTTGAAATTAAAAAAAAGGTGGTACATATAGAGCACTTTCGTGAACTATGTGTCATGCATGGCAATAAATAAAGTACTACATGATACTTATATGATACATGGCGCAGGAGTACTAAGTATTATTAATACAGTTTTGCTAGAACTCATCTAGATGAGATATAATTTGGTCTCATTCATCCTTTATAGCCATTGGATGTGATGCTATAAGATGGGTGTGTGCTGACGTGGGTTTTATTTGTTCTTGTGCAACGAACTGACCACTGCATGTCATGTTTGATAGTCTCATTCTCAAGTCATTAAAAGCATACAAGCCCCACATCTCTTCTTGGTTGATTCCTCTATTTATGTCAAAAAATAAGAAACAACGTGAGAGTTAATGCACCACGCCTATGTGTTTACTAGTATTTGGTTTTCGTAAGATGATTTAATACTCACCTAGATGGAGGAGTATTCGATTTTACAGCGGGTGGCGCAGTTCTCGATACGCCTTTAATGCAGACGAGGGAGGGAGTAGCGGTTCCCGATATGTTGAACGGCCAATGCATCCTCCTTCAATTAATGCATGAGGGAAGTAATGGGAGGAGGTCCGGGAAAAGAGGCTGCACAATGCCCTCATTGCCCTCATATAAAGGCGCCCCTCCTCCATTCCAATGCATCTACCACATCGTACGCACCTAAGCACTTGCCTAAGAACCTACACTAAGCGCAAAAGAGCTCGCTCCAGACCCATGGCGGCGATGCGCGTGAGCGGCCAGCGGCTGCGCCAGATGGTCCATGACGCCGGCTGCGGCATGGCACGAGATCGTCTCGAGCGGTGTTGGAGACCGGCTGGTGGATGGCCGCCGTCGGCGCCAACTTCGACTCTCGGTTGGACCGGATGATTGTTGCCACCAAAGCAACAAGTTCACTGTCCTCAAGAAGATCGCGGACGACATCGCCGTACTCCTCCAGCCAGCGCCGGGCTCCTCATTGCTGCCACCTAATCGGCCTCCATGGCGGAACCTCTTTCAAGCTTGGTGGCCTGCGACTGCCCTTGACGCCACGAAGAATGTCCACCTGGAGGTCGCGCTCGCCGCGAGGCACCTCGCCCTGCAAGAATTCGTCGACATACACATCCACGCATATGAGCAAATCATGTACATAGGTATCTACAAGGCCAGTGAGGACGCTACAACGTTGGCCTTCCTCAACCGGCTGGAAGCCTTGGATGCCTTTGTTGAGAAGCACCTCGACCTCGCCACAAAAGCTGCCGCTCCTTAGCCGCCGGTCGGTGGCCCGACGCACTAAGTTGAGGAGGAGGAGGTCGTGCTGATGGATCCATCTTTCTTCTTGCCTTCAGAACCACCACTGCGATCGCATCATCGTGGCCTTAATTCTTATTGTGTTGTTGCATTCTCGTTCCGGTCAATACCGACATGTGCGATCCCTTTGCTTAATTATATGCATCAACTTTGTAACTAGTACTCCATTCGTCAATTTATAAGTTGTTCTTACCTTTTCCATCAACCCGTTACAGCAGCGGGCATCTTGCTAGAAACACTATAATATGTCTATATAATCCGTATGTGATAGTCCATTTGAAATCTCAAAAAGACAAATATTTAGGTGCGGAGGGAGTAATATATTAGGAGTATATCAAAACAATAGTGATTTCTTTCAAGTTTGTGAACAAATACTACTATTCTACTACTTTGGATCCGTGCATAGCGCATACGAGCACATTGCTAGTAAAAGGAAAAGGCCTGCCACGTTCGCGTCACACCCCCACACGCCCGGGAATCGGGAGCACAACACGGCCCGTCCGGCACAACACATAGCTTAGGGAAGGCGTGTTGCGTAGCAGTGGCGGAGCTTGAAGCAAAATGTTGGGCGTGCCAGTCTAGCCAGGCTATAGAAATTACCCTTGCGTTGACGTTCCATGCCTCAAAACTGGATGTACAACTACAAAAATCCTGCTAGGTTGGGCGGGCCAGGGCACGTGTTGGCCCTCATGATACGTCTCTGTCGTATCTACTTTTCCAAACACTTTTGCCCTTGTTTTGGACTCTAACTTGTATGATTTGAATGGAACTAACCCGGACTGACGCTGTTTTCAGCAGATTTGCCATGGTGTTGTTTTATGTGCAGAAAACAAAAGTTCTCGGAATGACCTGAAACTCCACGGGATGTCTTATAAAAAATAATAAAAAATCCTCGCCAAAGATGAAGACCAGGGGGCCCACACCCTGTCCACGAGGGTGGGGGGCCGCCCCCCTAGGCGCGCCCCTACCTCGTGGGCCCCCGGGAGACCCTCCGACGCCAACTCCAACTCCATATATTGGCTTTCGGGGAGAAAAAAAATCGGAGAGAAGAAATCATCGCGTTTTACGATTGAGCCGCCAAGCCCTAATCTCTCTCGGGAGGGCTGATCTGGAGTCCGTTCGGGGCTCCGGAGAGGCGGATTCGTCGCCGTCGTCATCATCAACCATCCTCCATCACCAATTTCATGATGCTCACCGCCGTGCGTGAGTAATTCCATCGTAGGTTTGCTGGATGGTGATGGGTTGGATGAGATTTATCATGTAATCGAGTTAGTTTTGTTAGGGTTTGATCCCTAGTATCCACTATGTTCTGAGATTGATGTTGCTATGACTTTGCTATGCTTAATGCTTGTCACTAGGGCCGAGTGCCATGATTTCAGATCTGAACCTACTATGTTTTCGTGAATATATGTGTGTTCTTGATCCTATCTTGCAAGTCTATAGTCACCTACTATGTGTTATGATCCCAAGCAACCCGAAGTGACAATAATCGGGACCACTCCGGTGATGACCATAGTTTGAGGAGTTCATGTATTCACTATGTGCTAATGCTTTGTTCGGTTCTCTATTAAAAGGAGGCCTTAATATCCCTTAGTTTCCAATAGGACCCCGCTGCCACGGGAGGGTAGGACAAAAGATGTCATGCAAGTTCTTTTCCATAAGCACGTATGACTATGTACGGAATACATGCCTACATTACATTGATGAATTGGAGCTAGTTTTGTGTCACCCTATGTTATGACTGTTGCATGACAAACCGCATCCGACATAATTATCCATCACTGATCCGGTGCCTACGAGCTTTCCATATACTAGTTCTCGCTTATTTACTTTTCCGTTACTTTCTGATTACAATCACTACAAAATACCAAAACATTACTTTTCTTTGTCTTTACTTTTGTTACCGTTACCACCACTATCATATTACTTTGCTACTAAACACTTTGCTGCAGATACTAAGTTTCCAGGTGTGGTTGAATTGACAACTCAGTTGCTAATACTTGAGAATGTTCTTTGGCTCCCCTTGTGTCGAATCAATAAATTCGGGTTGAATACCCTACCCTCGAAAACTGTTGTGATCCCCTATACTTGTGGGTTATCAAGACCTTTTTCTGACGCCATTGCCAGGGAGCATAGCTCTATTCTTTGAGTCAACTGGGATTTATATCTGCTGGACACTATGAAGAACTTGAAAGACGCTAAGACAACAATTTATCCCTCAAGTACGAGGGGAGGTAAGGAACTGCCGTCTAGCTCTGCACTTGATTCACCTTCTGTTATGAGTAAGCTAGCGACACCTAAACACCTTACGCTATTAGATTCCGATATGTGGCATGTTATTGATGATGCCACTTCTGCTATGCATGATACTTAAGATGAAACTACTTCTATGCTTGATACTACTGTGCCCCTTGGTGAATTTCTAGATGAACAAATTGCTAGGGTTGGAGAAAGAGAAATTATTGAACCCGAATACAATGATGAAAGTGATGATGAAAATATGCCTGCTATTCCTGAGGGTTATCTTTTTGATGCTGAATCTTCTGCAGCTATTTTTGCCTGTCAGGATAGATATGAACTTAAAAGGCTGCTAGTTAAATGGAGTAAAGAATCTCTGAGAGATAGGATGAGACCTGACCCTGCTTTTGCCACTTCACCTATCTGTGTTCTGATAAGGATTATGAATTCTCTGTTGATCCTGATATAATTACTTTGGTTCAATCTGATCCTTTTTATGGCTATGAATCTGAAACTGTTGTGGCACATCTTACTAAGTTAAATGATATAGCTGCCCTGTTTACTAATGATGAGAGCTCGTGCTACTTTTATATACTCAAAATATTTCCGTTCTCATTAAAGGGTGATGCTAAGATATGGTTTAATTCTCTTGATTCTGGTTGTGTGCGTAGTCCCCAGGATATGATTTATTACTTCATGCTAAATATTTCCCTGCTCATAAGAAATAAGCTGCTTTGAGGAAATATACAACCGTGCAAATTGAAGAAGAGAGTCTCCCACAAGCTTGGGGAGGCTTCTCAAGTTATAATGCTTTGCTGATCGTCCTCTTAAGAAACACGAAATACTTGATATCTTTTATAATGGCCTAACCGATGCTTCCGGAGATTACCTGGATAGTTGTGCTTTGGTTCTCTTTTCGTGGAAAGAAAAACGGATGAAGCTGAAATTTTATTGAATAATATGTTGACAAAAGAAAATAATTGGGCACCTCCTGAGCCAACTCCCGAGCCAGCTCCTGAGCCAATTACTGAGCCTATTCCTAAACCAACTCCTAAGAAGAGAGGTGTTCTATTTCTCAGTCCTGAAGATATGCAAGAGGCAAAGAAATCTATCAAATAAAAAGGTATTAAAGCTGAAGATGTTAAAAATTTACCTCCTATTGAAGAAATACATGGTCTTAATTTACACTTTGTTGAAGAAGTGTTTGATCTCAATTCTTTATTCACTAAAGAACCTCCTGATCCCGATATCCCGACACAGGTAGTAAAGGTAAGTTCTCTCTATAGATATGATAAACCTGAAGTCCCTCCTACTAAAATTGCTAGTCAGTGCTTGGATGAGTTTGATAACTTTATGTTTAAGCAAGATGACTTTAATGCTTATTTTGGTAGACAATTAAAACAGAATACCTTTATGATTAAGCGCTTGAGTGATTATATGGCTAATATTAGAGGTGAACTTAAACTTGTTAGCAAACATGCTTCTATGGTTAGAACTCAAGTAGAACAAGTACTTAAAGCTCGAGAAGAAGTGCTTGATGAAATGAATAGTAAGAAAAATGATTATCTTTGTTAGAGTGGCTACTAGAACTGGTAGAATGACTCAGGAACCTTTGTATCCCGAAGGCCACCCTAAGAGAATCGAGCAAGATTCTCAGAGAAATAATATTGATATGCCTAATTCTTCTAAAAGGAAGAAAAAGAAAAATGATAGGACTTTGCAAACATCTAGTGAACCTATTGCTGAATCACCTGATAATCCAAATGATATCTCTATTTTTGATGCTGAAACACAATCTAGTAATGAACATGAACCTAGTGAAAATGTTAATGATGATGTTCATGATGATGCTCAACCTAGTAATGATAATGATGTAGAAGTTGAACCTGTTGTTGATCTTGATAACCCACAATCAAAGAATCAACGTTATGATAAAAGAGACTTCATTGCTAGGAAACATGGTAAAGAAAGGGAACCATGGGTTGAAACCCATGCCTTTTCCTCGAAACCATCCAAGAAAAAGGATGATGAGGATTTTGAGCGCTTTCTTTGAAATGATTAGACCTATATTTTTGCATATGCGATTGGTGATATGCTCAAAATGAATCCTTATGCTAAATATATGAAAGATATTGTTACAAATAAGAGAAAGATACCTAAGCTGAAATTTCCACCATGCTTGCTAATTATACTTTTAAGGGTGGAATACCAAAGAAACTTGGAGATCCGGGAGTACCTACTATACCATGCTCCATTAAGAGAAATTATGTTAAAACTGCTTTATGTGATCTCGGGCCGGTGTTAGTGTTATGCCTCTCTCTTTATATCGTAGACTTGACTTGAATAAGTTGACACCTACTGAAATATATTTGCAAATGGCTGATAAATCAAGCTGCTATACATGCCGGTATTTGTGAGGATGTGCTGTTGTGGTTGCAAAGCGTTACTATTTTAACGAACTTTGTTATTCTTGATATTCCGAGGGCGATAGTATGTCTATTATTCTTGGAAGACCTTTCCTTAACAACTGCAGGGCTGTTATTGATTGCAACAAAGGCAATGTCACTTTTCATGTCAATGGTAATGAGCATACGGTACACTTTCCGAGGAAACAACCTCAAGTTCATAGTATCAACTCTATTGGAAAAATTCCATCGATTATATTTGGAGGTTTTGAATTTCCTCTCCCTACTGTCAAGAAGAAATATAATATACTTATTATTGGGGATGTTCATATCCCCGTTGAGGTCACATAGTGTTATTCGAAGTTTCTCCGGTTCCATGTTAATCGGAATGAGTTTGTTAACAAGACTTGATCAACCTTGTTAGTGGATTCCTTTTGATGAGCATGAGATGGATGAAACTAGAAACACAACCTTCTATACCCTCTTTATACTTTCTGTTATTTAGTTGAAATAAAGTAAAATAGTATTTTCCTGTCTGTCTCCCAATTTATCCGTGCAATATAAAAAATATCCCGAAAATAAAAGTCCTCAGAATGCCATGCCAATTTAATATGATTTTTTCGAGGATATTTGAGGATTTTTAGTGCAAAAATTACATGGGAGGCTGCCACAGCCACACGAGGTGGAGGGCGCGCCCTACCCCCTGGGCGCACCCCCTGCCTCGTGGGCCCACGGTGGCCCTCCTCCACTTATCCCTGCACCCATCTTCTTCCTCTGCCTCACACAAACCCGAAAAACCAACTCAAGCTCGTGTTCCAGCCACTTTTGCTGTGATTTTTGATCTCCTTGCTCAAACCTCTCGCAAAACTGCTTGGGGAGATTGTTCCTTGGTATGTGACTCCTCCATTGGTCCAATTAGTTTTTGTTCTAGTGCTTTATTCTTTGCAAATTTGTGCTGCATAGGTGACCATGTTCTTGAGCTTGCATGTCAAATTTATATTGTTCCAACTAGTTCTAATGCTTGATATATGCTCTAGGCACTTGTATGAGAAGTTGCTATCAGTTTTATTGAAGTTGGTTCACTTTTGTTTGAAGTTACTAAAATTTCAGATTATTTTAGAAATAATGAAGAGACTTTTGAGGGGCTCGTCGAGCTGAAGCTCGAAGGAAAAACAAAAGGAAGAAGAAGCGAAGCCCAAATTTAATTTGCCTCGCACTTTGAAGGTCGGCCGTGTGAATGGCCTTCGATGACTTCTTGAGGAGATCCGGGATTTATGAGGATTTCTATCTATTAATTGAGAACGCCCGGCCTCACCGACTTCCTCCGCGACCAACGTCATCGGTATCTCTTACTCACAAATACTTTTGTGCAGAACTTCTACTTTTTCCTAAGAAATCACCTCCAACGGTAGAGTTTCATTTATATGGCGTTGTTAAGGAGATGCCATTAACTGAATTTTGCGAGGTTTGCAAAATACCCTTTGAGGTACCTTAGATGAACCACACCGTAATGAAGTGGAAGCTTTTATTAACACTATCATCGTGGGAGAAACCAGGAAGGTTTACGATGCAAGAATTACTAGCATACATTTTCTGTTTTATGCTACTTTTGCCTTATTTGCTAGTCGTTGCTTGATTGGTCGCGGGAACTGTGGAAACCTTAGCATTCCCGATATTATCATTTTGTTCCATGGTTTATACCGCAATAACTCTATTAGTATGGGTGGAATTGTTGCTAGATGGTTGAGTCTGAACCATACTAAGGGCCCCGTCTTTGGAGGCATTTATGCTTCTCGCCTAGCCGAATATTTTGAGATACCTATTAGGCATGAGGAGAAAGAAGAAAAAACGCTGTCCCGCGCTTATTTAGATTATAAGAGTATGCTAGCGCATGATTTTCTTGTTAAGAGTCGCGAAGGGGAGCTCAAATATAAATTGTACTTTGATAAACATCACCCTGAGACTATTACTTTGCCTGTTCCCTCTTTGTTTAACTTGTCTACAGGTCCTTACATTGTTAGTAGGCTATTGTTCAAGCCCATCGGAATCTGCACCAGATCCGGAACCGGAACCACAAGATGAACCTCCACGACGATCTGTTTATTCTTGGGATCATGAAGCGGCTGCCCGACCCGATGGCGATCGAGTCCTCTTCATCACATTATGATCCCAACTATTACGCATCGCAATGATGATTGACTACACCTACGGTGTCGGCCGGGCTATTCACGGCAATAGACCAACAGGCCAAAAGCCTAAGCTTGGGGAATCGTATTTCTCACCGACATTACATTTATGTTCACACACACACTCATTGCTAGATGTCGGTGCTCATACTCTTTCACTGTAATATCCATGCTAGTTTATTTTTCTTTTTCCTGCTTTGTTCTTGTGTGTTTAATAAACCTTAAGAAAAACCAAAAAAATTAGTAATAGTTTATTTTTCCTGCTGTAGTAGTAATAATTAAAAAGAAAACCCAAAAATATTTCCCGTTCTTCTTTTTCTTGTTGGGAGCTTTCCCGTGTAAATAGTTTTTATTTCTTTTCTTTTCTTTGGGGAATTCGGGGAGAAGACCATGATTAAATTGTTGTAGTGGCTCTTATATGCATCATTGTTGACTTAACCCGAGCCCATATTGCCTTGTCTTCTCCTATTTATTGAATGCTTTCATGATTCAGCTTAGTCCAATGCACGTACACTCTTATCATTATTCACACCATTCGATTGGTGCAAGTGAAAGGCAATTATGATGATATATGATGGACTGATTGAGATGGAAAAACTGGTATGAACTCGACCTATTTTGTTTTTGTAAATATGATGAGCCCATCGCTCTTGATTCAGCTTATTATGAATAAACATGTTTGCAATGACAATAAGAGATCATAGTTCCTCGTGCCATGCCTGATTAGCTATGAGTTATAATGGTTTACCTTGCGTGCCAACATGCTATTGAGATGATTATGATGTGGTATGATAGTATGGTATCCTCCTTTGAATGATTTAAGTGACTTGACTTGGCACATGTTCACGCATGTAGTTGAAACAAATCAACATAGCCTTCATGATATTTTTGTTCATGGTGGATTATATCCTACTCATGCTTGTATTCAATGTTTATTAATTTTAATGCATGTTCATGGCTGTTGTCGCTCTCTAAGTTGGCCGCTTCCCAGTCTTTTGCTAGCCTTCACTTGTACTAAGCGGGAATACTGCTTGTGCATCCAATCCCTTAAACCCCAAAGTTATTCCATATGAGTCCACCATACCTTCCTATATGCGGTATCTACCTACCGTTCCAAGTAAATTTGTATGTGCCAAACTCTAAACCTTCAAATAAACATTCTGTTTTGCATGCTCACATAGCTCATATATCAACTAGTGCTGCCCTTATCTTCCGTGTTAGGCGGGTTATTTTCAAGAGGAGTAGACTCCGCTCCTCATTCACGAGAAAATGGCTGGTCACCGGGATGCCCAGTCCCATGCTTTATGCAAACTAAAACAAAATAATTGCAAACAAAACTCCCCCTGGGACCCGCTGAATGTTGGAGGCACTCGTTGTTTCGAGCAAGCCATGGATTGATGCTTGTGGAGGAGGGGGGGTATAAACTTTACCATTCTGTTTGGGAACCGCTTATAATTTGTTTAGCATGGAAGATATCGTCATATCTTAGTGGTTATGTTGACAATGAAAGTATGCCGCTCAAAATATAATTTATCTCTATTTCAAAATCGAGCTCTGGCACCTCTACAAATCCCTGCTTCCCTCTGCGAAGGGCCTATCTATTTACTTTTATGTCGAGTCATCACCCTCTTATTAAAAGCACTAGTGGAAACACAGGTGTCATTTGCATTCATTCTTTGTTAATTTATATCGGGTATGACTATGATTGGATCTCTTTTACCATGAATTACAATGTCTAGTCAGTCCTTGATCTTTGAAGGTGCTCTGCATTTATGTTTTGCGGTCTCAGAAAGGGCTAGCGAGATACCATCTTGTCATATCATATTATGATTGTTTTGAGAAAGTGTTGTCATCCGAGATTTATTATTATGGCTTGCTAGCTGATTATGTTATTGATATGAGTAAACATGAGACACGAGAATTATTGCAAATGTGGTTAGTTATGATCTTTCTTTGAAAACACGAATCTTTGGCTTGACATAAGTACAACAACAAGAGTAAACAGAGTTTGTAAAAGTTTTCTTTTTCTCTTTCAGTTTGTCAATCGAATTGCTTGAGGACAAGCAAGGGTTTAAGCTTGGGGGAGTTGATCGTCTCCGTCGTATCTACTTTTCCAAACCCTTTTGCCCTTGTTTTGGACTCTAACTTGTATGATTTGAATAGAACTAACCCTTGATTGACGCTTTGTTTTCAGATTTGCCATGGTGTTGTTTTATGTCTGAAAACAAAAGTTCTCGGAATGACTGAAACTCCATGGGATGTCTTATAAAAATAATAAAAATCCTCGCCAAAGATGAAGACCAGGGGCCCACACCCTATCCACGAGGGTGGGGCGCCCCCAAGCGCGCCCTACCTCGTGGGCCCCCTGAGACCCTCCGACGCCAACTCCAACTCCATATATTGGCTTCGGGGAGAAAAAATCGAGAGAAGAAATCATCGCGTTTTACGATCTGGAGCCGCTGCCAAGCCTAATCTCTCTCGGGAGGCTGATCTGGAGTCCATTCGGGGCTCGGGAGAGAGATTAGTCGTCGTCGTCATCATCAACCATCCTCCATCACCAATTTCATGATGCTCACCGCCGTCTTGTGATAATTCCATCGTGAAGGCTTCTTTGGGCGGTGATGGGTTGGATGAGATTTATCATGTAATCGAGTCGGTTTGTTGGGGTTTGATCCTAGTATCCACTATCTTACGAGATTGATGTTGCTATGACTTTGCTATGCTTAATGCTTGTCACTAGGGCCGAGTGCCATGATTTCATATCTGAACCTATTATGTTTTCATGAATATATGTGTGTTCTTGATCCTATCTTGCAAGTCTATAGTCACCTACTATGTGTTATGATCCGGCAACGAAGTGAGAATAATCGGGACCACTCCGGTGATGACCATAGTTTGAGGAGTTCATGTATTCACTATGTGCTAATGCTTTGTTCGGTTCTCTCTATTAAAAGGAGGCCTTAATATCCCTTAGTTTCCAATAGGACCTAACTTGCCACGGGAGGGTAGGACAAAGATGTCACGCAAGTTCTTTTCTATAAGCACGTATGACTATATACGGAATACATGCCTACATTACATTGATGAATTGGAGCTAGTTACATGTCACCCTATGTTATGGTGTTACATGACGAACCACATCGGCATAATTATCCATCATCGATCCGGTGCCTCTGAGCTTTCCATATCTGGTTCTCGCTTATTTAATTTTTTCGTTACTCTTGTTACAATCACTACAAAATACCAAAACATTACTTTTGTTGTCTTTACTTTTGTTACCGTTACCACCACTATCATATTACTTTGCTACTAAACACTTACTGCGGATACTAAGTTTCCGGTGTGGTTGAATTGACAACTCATTTGCTAATACTTGAGAATATTCTTTGGCTCCCCTTGTGTCGAGTCAATAAATTTGGGTTGAATACTCTACCCTCGAAAACTGTTGCGATCCCCTATACTTGTGGGTTATCACCTCACGTAGCTCCGCCCCTGTGCCTAGCATTTTCACTTTCATGTGGGACCGCTCGCTGAGCAAACCGACACCCCGCCCGCTTGAGGTTGGAAAAGCGAGGAACAAGGGAAGATCTAGGCTGTATACGGAAGCCAAAAATTTTTGTGTGAGACGGGGCTCATTGATAGAGTAGGAGCATTCCGTACTAGTACTACTCCTACTAGTACTTGCCAAGTTTGTACTCCTAATACTATATTACTAGTACTACCACTATACAACTAGTAGATACGTGCACGGCACAACATCGTAGGAACAAAAAAGGGAAGATCTTGTTTTGGGTGATTTATCTTTTTTCCAATCAACGTAGTATGAATAATATGATGTGGGGGGCACCCATGAAGCTTATGTGGCTTGGTTGCATGGCTATGGAAGGTTAGAGAAAAATAAATAGATAATGTGTTTAGATTGCACTCCACTAAATAGATATACTTTGGATCCATTGCAACGGACCAGCACATCTATATCTATACCCCCTATATAGTGTGTGAATTTTTTTGAAAGTTGTTCATTGGATGAAGCCAATCCGACGGTACAAAGATGGCAAATCCGAGCACTACTGGCCATTAGATATCATCCACCAGATTCTGCCACATGTATAATCTAGAAGACTCCATGGTTGAACTTAATGCATGACTAACTTTGCCACAACTAAGCTCAGGCAAAGTTATTAATAAGTTCTTCAAAATGAGAGCCACAAGTTGGCAAGCCTAAGGAATCTTGCCACATTTTTGTGTGTATGTCATGTGGGGCCAGTGTGGCTTGCCTAAGGTGTGGCTTGAACCAAACACTCACCTGAGTTAATCAAACTTGCCTAACCTTACATTCCACCAGATTTTGCCACATGTTAGAATCTAGAAAACTCCACATGTGGAAGCATAATGCACAAACCACCAGAATCTCATGCGTGCAATGCACGTGTACCTTACTAGTACTAGTTGGTAGTAGTAAGAAACAAATTCCAGTTTTGGCACGAGCTGCGTCTTTGCGGGAGCACCACAAGGCTGCTTGCCGGGGAGTTACATTTCCTCTTGGGGCCACGGGACCCGAACTTGATGGCTTAGTGCCCGACCTATGAGCCAATAACATGCGGGCCTTAAATGCGGCTGGCCCACATGTCATTCTCATGGTGGCGGCGTGGTTCATGAATCACTCGTTCGAGATGAACCGGCCGGTGGTGGCGTGGCCGTGGCGAGGGTACCATAGCTGGGCGTCGGGGCGTTACGAGGCATAGATGGCCACACCGGCGGGTACTACCTGTAGTACATAAGTACTCGGTGAGGATTGATGCCGGGATGAAATGTGTCACAGCCCTGGATGAAAATTCGATGGTGCGGAGATGCGAATCGAGCATAGCGGGCGAGCAAACCGCGTCCAATCGGGTGTGTTTGTGGTAGAAAGTTGATGGTCGCCGCAGTTTAGCTGGCCCGCATGTCATGCACACAAAGGCAGAGGAGCGGTGGGGCCGAGAGGCATGAGGGGCACGAACAATCCTACCATTATTTCACTGACATGTGGGACCCATAAGCGTGGGTCCCACATCGATGAAGAAAAAAATGAAAGGCGATGATAGACACGTCAGAGGATCCATGTCCACATCGGAGGACGTCGTGCCGTGGGTTGGAGCGGCGTCGTGGGAATCGCGTGTGGGTGTAGCAGTGGTAGAAACAAGAAACGTGATGGTCGCCGTGGTTCAACTTCCATGGACAAGTTGTCGTGTCTGCTGACACATGTATATCAAAACTAGAGTGTTTATATTTCAAGCACGTGAACAAGTAATATTCTAGTACTAGTTTGGATCCATTACAGCATGCAGACGACACATTGGTAGTAGTAGTGTCCATCTCTATCTCTAGAGGCCTTCCCTCGTTCATTCTTTTCTCTCACAAGATAAACTACGCATACAAATGCATCTTGATGTTCCGTGGAACGCACGAGGATGTTTCCTTGGTGGTCTCTCCAGCGCGGCGTGGCCGTAGTTGCAAGTTGACACCCCTTGGGATGCCGACGTTGAGGGGCACTTTCGGTTTCCTCCGATGAGCAGGTAAGATGAGTTTGATCACGTAGTAAATGCATTCTAAAGACTACTTCCATGTCCATTTCCTAATTCTCCCCACCTTGCTTGTTTTTCACAGGCTAGGCTCGGTCGCAGTGGAGATTGGCTTGCATATGTGCGGCCCGTGCAGGGAGGTACCAACATCAATTTGCACAACATTTACAAGCGGTGACACCGTTCCGTAGAACCTTTGTCCAACATTGGGATCAGCCATGCAACGAGCCACCGCATGAATTGATGCGATGGAACCACGGTGAGATTGAATAAAATATAGCACGAACCTTGCACATGGCGGTGAAAAGGCGGACCATGCTTTGTCTGCGTCCGATTTGTTGCCGTCTGAGTAGGAAGGCGTTGTGCTCCTTTCTAACCGCATCTTCAGCGGTGACAAACGAGGACTTATTTTGTATGGGACACATCCTCACGGTATACTCCTCTCTCCTAGTTTATTTGTTTTGAATCTTTTCATTTTATAAGTTTCAAATTCAAATTTAGAGCTCCCGTCACATGTTAAGATTACAATGTCCATTAAATGCGTTGCGTGCATGTATAGTAAAGAAACAAATCTCGAGTTTGTACGAGTTAGGTCTCTTGGAGAACCGAAGCCTGGCGCAGAGTTACATTTCCCTCTCGGGGCCGTCGGGACTGAGCTTGGTATATACTACACCTACCTTTGAGTCGATAACATGTGGACCCGATTGGTGGTGGTCCACATGTAATGCTCAGCCCGAGGCGGAGGCGATGGGGCCAAGAGGGGTGAGCCGCATGGTCGGGGGCGTGTGGTTTCATGGAGTTCGGCGGCGTCGTGGGAATCGCGGGTGGCTGTGGTAGAAACTTGATGCTCGCCGCATTTTAGGTGGCCCACATGTCATGCACACACAAAAGCAGGAAGCGGTCTTGTGAGAGGGGTGAGGCGCCTGCGTCGGGCGTGGTGTCGTGGGTTGGAGGCGTCGTGGGAATAGCGAGATGAAGCGTGATGGTCGCCCGTGGTTGAACTTCCATGGACAAAGCTGTCATGTCTACGGACACATACCTTTGCATACCGATCCTTTGGAAGGAGTAGCAGGAAAATATATATGCGGATAAATAGTTCCTTATAGTCAAGCGGGCCCATGCTACTACTCTATTCCAAAGACATGCACACCATCGAAATAGTCCATCTATATCAATATACATCGAGAGGGAATAATTTTTTTTACAAGGAAATAGTTCATCCATCCATAATGCCGTCCTGCTGGTGCAACATTTTCTTCTTCTTCTTCTTCTTCTTCTTCTTCTTCTTCTTCTTCTTCTTCTTCTTCTTCTTCTTCTTCTTCTTCTTCTTCTTCTTCTTCTTCTTCTTCTTCTTCTTCTTCTTCTTCTTCTTCTTCTTCTTCTTCTTCTTCTTCTTCTTCTTCTTCTTCTTCTTCTTCTTCTTCTTCTTCTTCTTCTTCTTCTTCTTCTTCTTCTTCTTCTTCTTCTTCTTCTTCTTCTTCTTCTTCTTCTTCTTCTTCTTCTTCTTCTTCTTCTTCTTCTTCTTCTTCTTCTTCTTCTTCTTCTTCTTCTTCTTCTTCTTCTTCTTCTTCTTCTTCTTCTTCTTCTTCTTCTTCTTCTTCTTCTTCTTCTTCTTCTTCTTCTTCTTCTTCTTCTTCTTCTTCTTCTTCTTCTTCTTCTTCTTCTTCTTCTTCTTCTTCTTCTTCTTCTTCTTCTTCTTCTTCTTCTTCTTCTTCTTCTTCTTCTTCTTCTTCTTCTTCTTCTTCTTCTTCTTCTTCTTCTTCTTCTTCTTCTTCTTCTTCTTCTTCTTCTTCTTCTTCTTCTTCTTCTTCTTCTTCTTCTTCTTCTTCTTCTTCTTCTTCTTCTTCTTCTTCTTCTTCTTCTTCTTCTTCTTCTTCTTCTTCTTCTTCTTCTTCTTCTTCTTCTTCTTCTTCTTCTTCTTCTTCTTCTTCTTCTTCTTCTTCTTCTTCTTCTTCTTCTTCTTCTTCTTCTTCTTCTTCTTCTTCTTCTTCTTCTTCTTCTTCTTCTTCTTCTTCTTCTTCTTCTTCTTCTTCTTCTTCTTCTTCTTCTTCTTCTTCTTCTTCTTCTTCTTCTTCTTCTTCTTCTTCTTCTTCTTCTTCTTCTTCTTCTTCTTCTTCTTCTTCTTCTTCTTCTTCTTCTTCTTCTTCTTCTTCTTCTTCTTCTTCTTCTTCTTCTTCTTCTTCTTCTTCTTCTTCTTCTTCTTCTTCTTCTTCTTCTTCTTCTTCTTCTTCTTCTTCTTCTTCTTCTTCTTCTTCTTCTTCTTCTTCTTCTTCTTCTTCTTCTTCTTCTTCTTCTTCTTCTTCTTCTTCTTCTTCTTCTTCTTCTTCTTCTTCTTCTTCTTCTTCTTCTTCTTCTTCTTCTTCTTCTTCTTCTTCTTCTTCTTCTTCTTCTTCTTCTTCTTCTTCTTCTTCTTCTTCTTCTTTTTATTCTTCTTCTTCTTTTTATTCTTCTTCTTCTTGTTCTCATTCTCTATGGGAGACGGCTTCGCAACAAGCTCTTTGGACCATACAGCTATCTCGAAACTCACACGGGCATCGAGAGCAGCATATTTTATCCGCTAAATGCGTCAAGGGATAATTCTCCCATCCAGACGACCTTAATGCCACCGTCTCATCACCCTTCTGAAGATTTGTACCGAGCACAAAATTTGCTATGTCGAATAGGGATGGTGTCTATTTACCACAATCTTCTACAAGAATTTTGATTCTGGTTTGTAGGTCAGCGATGCTTTTCAAATCAAGGTTGTACGGCTCCAGCTTCTATTTGTCCCCTTCGATGGCTGCCCCACAGAAGTATGCGTCCTCCTGAGGCAAGAAATCATGAAGCTCACCTGGTATGGAGGGCGAGTGTATGATGTGGTACACCAAAACATCATCTTCGAGGCACTACTGAAGGATGGCGGCGCTGGATCTTCGAGGGGCACGCTCCGTGTACTCTGCGTCGAGACCGATGACCCTCGTCTCTACCTTTTTGAGGGAGTTGGATACATTGTTGATCCTTGCCGAACAACCCTTAATTGGGCGGCGGCAGTGGCAACTTCGCACATCGAGCCTTCGACGAGGACATGTTGGGCGCTAAAACACGCATCTCGGTCTCTTTCGCCATTTGGAACCGGCTGGAGCGGAGGGCTATGGTTTGGAGAATTAGGATTAGATGGCTAGTCTAAGCTGAAGTAGTAGATGATTATTTAAATATGTTAAAACAATGTGAGCAGCAGTGGGGTTTGGATGCAAATGAAGGCGAAGGGAGGTGAAGAAGCCGAGGCGAATCCGATGGAGAAGTAAATGGGAGAAGTGGCGTGCGGCAGTTGATTAGGCGGCTAGGTAGACTAAGCGAAAAGGCTATGCGGATAGACCGAGGAGTCGTACATTAGTATGCGTGCCCATCCTTCTTGATAGGTGGGACCTATGCAAACAGATAAAAAAATGTGTCGTAGCTTTGTTTTTGAGCGCGTGAGTGGGAGACACAACATTCTCTGGTTAAGGAATACTCCCTCCATTTAGGCGAGTATAAGTAACCTTATGAAAATCAGGTTTCCCAAAACCTTTAGGCGTGTTGCATTAACTTCCTGCTCGATCCCCTCCCAACCTCGTTAGCCAGCGTTCTCTTCCTCTGCTGCCGCGTTCTACCTTTCCATTTTTCCTCTTCTCAAGTGTGGAACGATCTGCATGCCGTCCTTGATGCACGAGCGACCACTTGCATGCATCACGGTAGAGGCGTTGATTGGGAATGCACGAGAATTTGGATTACGCTTTCATAATATGGATGATACTGAGCGATGAAGTGAGCAGGCATGCTAGCACGGAGACCTATTTCCGCTATACAATACTGGAGTACTCATGTTCCTACTACTAGTAGTAGTAGTACAACTGTGGTACACTTGATGGTCAAAATACTATTCATCCGGTCCTAACAGTGAAGTGACAACACCCTGCGCCTAACACTAGTCTAGGTGAGGCGGCGTGTTCGGGTTACCAAAGTCAGCCTCACCCTATGCACCTTTGTCACATCTGTCACCGCTTGTTGTACAGCACATTGGCGCCTCGCCTCGTCTCCCTCTCTGCTCCCATAGCACCACTCCATCTCCATCTCCTTCTTTGTCTCCGTCTCTGTCTCCATCTCACTGTGCCCCTGTGTACCGTCGCCTCACTCGCCTCCCCCAGTACCACTATTCCCTCGCTAGCTGCTCCAGCACCGACATCCTTCTCCCCCGTAAATCAAGCCCCCTTCCAAACTCCACCATGGCCGAACGCGAACCGCGCAGCATCCATATGAGCCGCGATTGGAGCAATCTCCCCAGTGACATCCTCGACCTATGTTGTTCGTGTATGGATATGTTGACCGCCCTGCGGCTGGCTGCCTGCTCGAGGGACATGCACACGGCCAACATCGAAGCGAGGCCTAAGCTTTTCAAGACACCATGCTTGCTGCTATCTGGTCTTGCGAGATTGTCTCACCATGATACGGAGGCGTGCATGATGCCCCTCGACTTCAATCCGATCTCCATTAAGCTTGAAACTTCTTTGCGGTATGTAGTGTGTCATAGACATCATTTCCCTTGACATCGATCCGATCACCATCGCCCGAAACTTCTTGGCAGGTATGTCTTTGGGTCGGCATGAACTCCCCTTTGGATGGCTGCCTTGAGAGAAGGCGGTAAAAGTTGGTGCTCGTGAACTTCTAGACCTCCCATGAGATTATCCTTCCTCCGTTGGATTATATAGAGTATTACCATCGCGGTCCAAGTCATCTAGATTACTACGTCAGTTGGACGGACCTTGTTTTGCAGAAGATTGTAATCTACCAAGTACCCACACGACATGCGAATTACGCAGAATTCAAGCTAATTGCCTTGTTCGACCGCGGACTCGCCTATCTTTACGCCGGTGCCTTTTTTAGCTGGAGATAACTCGGCTCGCAGTGGATCATCGTCAAAGGCGATACACATACGTGATGCTATTGAACACAATGGCATCATCTACGCGATCGACAAAGCGGATGGCACCACGTATTTCTAGGACGGTAGCGTGTAAGTTGTTTCCGTCTCATGTTAATGATGACGCCATGACACTGTTTGAACTTTTTGTGATGATTGGCATATCCACTGTTTGAGCAGAATTTGAGTAGAACTATGGCAATATATTAGAGAATGACGTAAATCAGCTATATTTGGAATGAGTTAATTCATGCGATTGTGACCATGTCATTACAGCCAATTTGTACCCTGAATAATCAAACGGTTAGGAATATATTGATATTATCCTTATTTTACAGTAATCTATATACTACTACTAAATACGAGTGTGTATCAATGGCCATGTTAGTTTCCTCATCTTTATGATGTAGAAACATGCACCACACTGTTGGTTTGATCTAACCATACATTAGGGAAGTAAATGTGCATATGGAGAATTCTATATTTGGAAGTAGTGAAATCCTGCAATGCTTACCATGTGTACATACCTATATTCACCCTTCCGCAATCAATGGCTAGAATAATATCCTCACAAAAATTTTGCCCACAGAACACGAGTATATAACAATGCATGGTCTATTAGTTACCTTGAAGAATTTGTTTGTGAGGACAGAACATGATTCAATAACATGCATGACATGGTATTTTCCTGTGAAGAATTGATTGCGAGATAACATGAGTATAACCGTGCATGGCACTTCTATATTTTCGATCCCAGTATACATTTCCCTGTATTTTCCTCCAGTTCAACGAGGGACATATCAATCTTGTTTATTGCATTATTCTACTCATACTACGAACAATGCTGATCTTACATTAACAATGCCTGTCCTTTTTGATATGATGTAGTGTCCCTACGATTCTGCCCTTTGTAATTACACCACCTTTGCCAAAAACAGGGAAGCACAACTGGTTCCTCACTCGATCAGACGACGACAAAAGACTGATGATCATTCGGACACATGAGTCGGAAAAGTTATATTGCAAAAACCCCACTGTATACAAGCACTGTGTAATACGTGAGTATCCAGACAATGGCTATTACGTCTATGAGCAGGATACCAGCTTGTTGGGGCCTTTAGGACTCAATTATCCGATTAACCAGGACATCACCATTGGCAAGGACCTTGATGGCAAAGAGGCTCTGTTTGCTATGGAAAACTGTGTCTACACGACGAGCCCTAGGAGTTCGGGAGAATACTCCCCTGATTGTCAATGATACAACCTGCAGCCAAAAGATGGTGAGAATGACAAAGGCATCCGGATTAACTTTGATCCTTGGATGTCTCAATTCTGACGAGCGATGATGTGGTTCAAGCCTTGAGTTGATAGGTAATTGGGTTGTTGCATCGAAGGGTGGAATCTTGGTGTCTCCGGATCCTTTGGTCATTGAAGCGGGGCCGCAAATTATGATGGTGTTGGATCATCTCTTGAATGACCTTGTTGTCTTTGCTGCTGGTTCGGATGGGTAGTTCTTTCTTTTGTTATGCATATTCCTTGTCATTTGGTCATCCTCGTCTATGTCACTCTTTCTATGTAATAGTTGCTTCTGTTTAGAATGTCATTCTCGTCTGGATCACGAGAGTCTGAGCGCTGCAGATGGGTATGTTTTGGTGGTGTAGCAAGACTTCTTATGAACTATCATGTCTTGTTGTTTATATCACTAGTAGTCACTAGTCAGTGTTTGAATGTTGTATATATTGTTGTTTCGAACTGTTTATTGTCTCGAACTACTGGTGGGCTAAATGAGGGCATCACCATTCTCCAGTTGTTCGTGAGTATATCTCCTTTTTCAAGTTATATAATTTGAGCTCACTATCTTTTCGATGATGTACACTTGTTTGGGCCGGTGAGGTGTCGTTGAATATGGGCCGAGTAGTAGCATAATGCCAAACATGTCAATTATGACTCTCGGGTCGGGCTCTCAAAAGATCACGAAAAAAGGCGGGCTCCCCAAAAAAGAAAGAATAAGGACTCTTAGGCCGACATGTAGGCGCCACCGGTGTTTTAAATGCAGCTTGTAGCGCCGAGAGCATATTAGCGTGCGTGCTCGAAATTCATGCTACCTTTTCATCCCAGGTCTCCGCCCCTCCCACCTCTGGGATCTCGATTCCTACTCCAGTTCCCCAAATCCCCCTCCAGCCTCCACATGCTCAAGCGCACTATCATGTCGACGGTCAACGCGGATCTCCAAGCCGGAGATCACGAGGTCCGATCTGCCTTGATCGCTGCGTCTTTGTCGCTCCAACGGTGGCATGGCGGCGCTTGACGACCAGTTTGCGGCAAAGTCTTGATGGTAACCATCAGCGGCGACCAAGCCTCCCGTCTCGCCGGACGACCTTGTCAAAGCTCTTGGCATTGCACACGGCATCCAAATAAGTGACTTGCTCGTCGAAGTCATCGCCATCGGGCTGATTTCTTCGTCGAGTTACGAACAACTTTCGACTGCAGTCGTGTGTTGGAATCTTCCCGGCATTTGTTCTGCGATGGCGCGCTGGTGAGCTTTGATTGGTGGCACACAGGATGGGGCTCGGTGCCCTCTGAGCTTGAGTTTTTAACAAAGCTTACCTTCCACGGCATGCCTCGACGTGCTTGGAACAGTGAGTCCATGAACGAGCTTATCAACGACCTTGGAGGTGAGCTCGTAAGTATGTTTGTTCCTCCAGACAGCTAGGCTCTGACGGTTATGGCATGGATGAAGAAGCCGTCCACCATACCGAAGGTGATTGGTGTTGAGATACCGGTGCAGGAACCGGGGTTGTACTATTCGTCGCCACCAAGGCCGCCGCGGACCACGTTAGGGATGTACCTGTATCGAGTGTTCGTGCATGTCGAAGAAGTGGTCAATCCATCAATCGAAGTCATGCTGCCGCCACTGGTGCTAGGGTCCGTTGACGACGTCCATTACAGGAGTCAACGTCAAACTTTCTCCATGTTGCTCGGAACGATGGATGGCACATGGCCTAGTCCATCGCGCGGCGGAGGCCACTGCTTCTTTGGGAGAAGAGGCAGGGCTGGCTGCCTGGATGTGCTCTAATTTGAGGTAACAACTGAATCTTGTCAGATAGTACTAGTTAAATCCAAGCTATGGGTCTGAAGCAGCGATATGCCAAGACATTTGATTGTGACCTGTTCTAATTTTGTACCTGAACTTTTTTTAAAAAGGGTTGTACGTCAACTTAATGTGCTAGCAGAACTTATTGTGTTATGCATACATTTTCTTTGCACAACATTCAAGATATTTCCCGTCATTTATAAAAGGCGATGAACCGTTATATACGACTTCGTTGGTTTCAACATAGCCCTTCCCATAGCGATCCACTTTGCTTCCATCCTGATTGTGCCGCTGCGTGAAATTTTTTGTATGCAAGTTCGATTGTGCTATGATGTTCTATATGATTGTGTCAACTATATAAGTTTTCTTGAGCATCGACAATGCATATGGCTGAAAGATGTATTTACGAGCATCGACCGATGGGTCTCTCTCTCTATCTCTCTCTCTCTCTCTCTCACACACACACACACACACACGCACACACACACGCGCACACGCACAAGTGGGACCCGTTTTAATTATTTATTTGCTCGTGACAGCTTTTAATTAGGTTCCACTGTAATCTAACTTTTTTCTTAAGTTATTACTTGAGTTCAGTGACTTCAAAAAGTTGTGTAGAAGCCTTGTTTGGGCCTTTCTGGCGTACCTGAATGTGGGCTGAGTAACCATGTTAGGTTGTACTGTACTACACAGGCCTTTTTTTCAACATCAAGAATGCAAGCGGGCGACAGTTGTACACAATATCCGAATTCAACTTGTTATCCGCCCCGTATAAAGTTTCCTAGGAGGTATGCATTAGACTTAACAAGAAAATGGACTTTAAGAAATAATAAATGGGATGTAATTATAATAACTGGGCAATTAGTATGCACCAAACACGTAATTAGTTTGAAAAATATATTATTTTTGGAATTTGGAAATTTTAATTTCATTACTTGTTGCGCGCGCAATATTTCATTGATTTTAACGTGATACAACTTTATTTTGAAATTATATTTAACCTGACTAGAAATTTCGGATAAAAATATTTCGTATCGCATCAAAATGTGGGATTTTTTTTGAATTCTGTTTTGAGCGGTTGTTTGAAATTATTAATCGTTGTCCTAGCTAGAAGTTGGGCTGTACTTTTAACAAACCCGTAAATGGGCTATAGTAAATTCCATTAGAATTGAAAAATGGGTTGTACAATCTTACAAATCGCAAATGGGCTATATGTTCTCTGCCAAATCCGAGCTGTGCGCCTACTAAGTTGACACGTACCAAGGGCTTTTTCAACTTAGTCAATATAAACGATTCTAGCTGCAGTGATTGTACGATGTCCATCCAACGGCCGTAGTGCTTCTTTAACCTCTGGTCTTCTTGCTCCAGCCGCCCAAATCAGCGCCGGTCGTGTCACGTGCTCCTGCCTCCCATGGCGGCTGTGATGCCTTGGAGGCCTCACCGCCCGTACTACTCCCACGGCTGGCAGGCCATCCCTCTACTCACCCACACCCCTGTTATTCTGCGGCGGCGGCAGCCTCACACCGCAGCTGAACCAAGAACCCATCGTACTCCTCTCCGCACGGGCTACCATCATTGCGTCTTCCCGGCTCGCGTCGTCCCCTTCCTAGGCCTCGCCGTCGTCCGGACCACCGCCACAGTGCTCTCGGTGGCGTGGTCAACAACCGACTTCCATCGAAGAGTCTTGTCGATGGAGAGGATCGACAAATGGGTCCAGGCGGCCGCAAGGAAGTGCCTCCTTATTACGCGCAAAATAATTATACCTCCACCTGACAGCAGGGACCCACCGGACGGGCCACCTTATTTCACAAAAAAAATATTTCCCCCCTGACTGCTGGGACCCACCGGACGGGCCAGCGTATTTCGTGAAAAACACGTTCCCCGCGCTGTCAGCTTGGACCCACCGGAAGTGCCTCCTTATTACGCACACAAAAATGAATACTCCCCCTACTAGCTGGGACCCACCATGGTGGAAGGCTGACTTGTGGGCCTACTAAGTTGACTGGGACGGGGCCTTTGTCAACTTTAGTCAATATGAACGATTCTACCTCGAGTGACCGTACGATGTCCATCCAACGGCCGTAGTGCTTCTTCAACCTTTGGTCTTCTTGCTCCAGCCGCCCAAAGCAGCGCCGGTCGTGCCGCATGATCCTGCCTCCCGTGGCGGTTGTCTTTGCCCGGAGGCCTCACCGCCCCTACTATTCCCACCGCTGGCGAGCCTGCGGCGGCCTCCCTCACACCGTGGCCGAACCGGTGAACCCTCGTACTCCTCTCCGCTGGCTTCCACTACTGCGTCTTCCCGACTCCCGTCGTCCCCTTCCTAGGCCTCATGATGCGTCCACCGCCGTGGTGCTCTCGGCGCGGCATGGTCAATGTGATCAACGACCGACTTCCATCGGAAGAGTACTGTACGTGGAGAGGCTGACAGCTGGGTCCACGGCAGCCGCAAGGAAGAGCCTCCTTATTACGCGGAAAACAATTATTCCTCCACCGGAGAGCTGGGACCCACCGGACGGGCCACCAGTATTTCGTGAAAAAAAACGTTTCCCCCTGACTGCTGGGACCCACAGGACAGGCCACCGTATTTCGCAAAAAAACGTTCGCCCCCGCTGTCAGCTCGGACCCACCGGAAGTGCCTCCTTATTACGCACAAAAAAAATGAATACCCCCTGCTAGCTGGGACCAACCATGGTGGGAGGCTGACTTGTGGGCCTACTAAGTTGACTGGGACGGAGGTCTTTGTCAACTTCAGTCAATATATGAACGATTCTAGCTTCAATGACCGTACGATGTCCATCCAACGGCCGTAGTGCTTCTTCAACCTCCGGTCTTCTTGCTCCAGCCGCCTAAAGCAGCGCCGGTCGTGCCGCCTGCTCCTGCCGCTCGTGGCCGGCTGTGATGCCTTGAGCCTCACCGCCCTACTACTCCCACCGGCGGCGGGCCATCCCTCTCGCACCCACACCCCCTGTTATTCTGCGGCGACGGCAGCCTCACACCGCAGCCGAGCAGGTGAACCCTCATACTCCTCTGGCGTGGGCATCCACTGCCGCATCTTCCCGGCTCGCGTCGTCCCCTTCCTAGGCCTCGCCGTCGTCCACCGACCACGGTGCTCTCGGCGTGGCGTGGTCAACATGGTCAAGGAATGGCTTCCATCGGACGTGGATTTGTCGTGGAGAGGGCGACAATGAGTCCACGGCCGCGGCAAGTGCCTCCTTATTACAGCGCCAAAATAATTATTCCACCACCTGACAGTGGGGACCCATCGGACAGACCACCGTATATAGCGAAAAAACGTTACCCCCATTCTGCTGGGACCCACCAATTACATCTTCTCACGCAAGGAAGTGCGTCCGAAAAAACGATTCGCCCCGTGATCGCTGGGACCCACCAGCTACATCTTCGCCGCGCAAGGAAGTGCACGGCGGTCGGGACCCACCTGGTCGAAGCGTCGTAGCATTGTCATTCTGGTCGTGACGTGTATGTACATATATCTTTGGTGGATGTAGAGGCGCCGCACGTCGTAGTAGAGGCGCCGCGACGTAGCATGTACATGTATGTACAACGGCGAGGGTGCAAGAAAGAAAATCTGACCACTTACGTACATACGGGCGAGGTCTCGAACGCCTATCGCGCATACGTACATGGCTGGGTCGGAACGGAGAAACAACGTCGTCGTCGTGTTCTTGGGGAGCCAACCGGCTGGGTCGGAACGGAATGCGTGGTCGTGTTCATCGGGAGGGCTTGGACGGAACAGGCGATGGAAACGAGGCCTGGTGTACCACACAACGGAGGAAACGGGGTCCTGTTGATCGGGAGGGGTGTGGCGTACCGCAAAACGGAGGAAACATACCTCCTATGGTTGAAACAGGGGTCCTGTTAATCAGGAGGGGTGTGGCGTACCGCAAAACGGACGAAACGGACCTCCTACGGTCGAAATGGGGGTCCTGTTGATCAGGAGGGGTGTGGCATACCGCAAAACGGACGAAACGGACCTCCTACGGTCGAAACGGGGGTCCTGTTCATCGGGAGGGGTGTGGCGTCGCCAAAAGCAGACGAAAGCGGACCTCCTACGGTCAAAACGGGGTCCTGTCCATCGGGAGGGTGTGGCGTGCCATAAGCAGGACTCCACGGGATCTGTTCATCTCCACCGTCGACCTCCTCCGGCCTCCACGGGCTACCGTCGACCTCCTCCTACCTCCACGGGCTCTGTTCATCCGGCCTCCACCGCGCGCTTCTCCACCGCTCTTTGTTCAACCACCCCTCCACGGGCACCCCTCCACCATCTATTGTTCATCCAGCCCTCCACACCACGGGGTCCTGTTCAACCACCCCTCCACGGCCACCCCTCCACCGTCTACTGTTCATCCAGCCCTCCACACCACGGGGTCCTGTTCATCCAGAGGCAACGCCACCGCTCACTCTTCATCCAAACCCCATAGCGCTCACTATTCATCCAATCGATCGGCTTTAGTTAGCAGCAGCAGCGAAGGAATCGCCCATCGGGTTCAGTTAATAGCCATCGATCGATCGCTCGGGTTCAGTAACGCGTAGCCTGCAGTGCAATTGCTCGGGTTCAGTTGGAGCCCAACGCCTTAGAGCGAACGCCTCACACACACGCGCGTACGTACGAGAGAAACGCGCATCGCTCGGCCCCCGACCTCCCACCGTAACTGGCAACTCCCTGAAATTTTCCTCCCCCTCACTTCTACCACGGTTTTTTCTGTCATGGACGGCCCAAAGAATGTCATGCAGCTGCGTCTCCGGCCCGCCCAGGACGGAAAGCCCATTTTTTTGTCATGATTTTTTGTCATAGAAGTAGGAGCCCACCACATCTATGATGATACTGGGTTTTGTCACAATTATCGCCATAGAAGTGTCATATGTATGACAGAAAAAAATTCGTTCGGCCCAAAATGTCACGGATGTGTCTTTTTTTGTAGTGGATGTAGAGTTCCGGCAGTGGTGTGGCGTGGAGGCTATGTGGCACCCCGCTTAGAGCAACCGGTTTACCCTGTATTGCCAGCCCAGAGACCGTGTCTTCTGGCAACACACAACATCTTGGTACAGAAAGCAACCGTTTTATTGATGCTAGCGGAACAAGGTTCATATTACAACAAGTGGCGAGGCCAAGCGGCACACATGGTGCGGCTGAACAATATGTACATTATTTAGTGAACATAGAGGGGCCTCGATCATAACAACTACGCGGCAGCAGAACAACATCGTAGCAGAACTCCATAGCACATGGATACCGATGTGGAAACGATCTAGACTCGGACATCACTCCTTTCCAACGAGACTTTCCTGAAAGCTGGCATGACTGGCCAGGTCAGTACATTGAATGTACTTGCAAGCTCACAACAAACATAAACATAATGACAAACAATATCATGATAATTAACCAATTGCTTTACTAATGAAAAATCATATCATACATGCAGTGATCATGATCTTGTGATACAAGTCCCTCGGACTTGCTTACCAAACGGTGACCGCTCTCGGATCACAAACTGACCAACCTCTTGGTCTTTGCTCGGGTTACCTCGTAACCAAACGGTGATCATTCTGAGATCACGAACTGACCAACAACTTGTGTAAGGGAATATTTATCCCTAAGGTGTTTTGGTGATTGATGACAATGCTTTTGCGGAATAATCATGTGCCTTGAGTATTTCAGACGTTTCATCACTAGGCACAAGACGGTTCGGTGCCCCTCGAAGACTAGTCAAGACGGCGTTATTCTATGTTTCTTTTCGGTGGATTTGAGTCGTAGGAATGCCGTACTATTAAGAGGGGGTCCGCTTTGGAAAGGTTCGGGTGGAATCATCACGTACATGTTTTCTTCCTCTGGACCGCCTTTCCCCTTGCGCATTGGAGCATTCTCTGTTTTCCTCTGTTATATGCAAAGAGAAGGATTCCTAGTGTTGCTGTTCTGGGGCATGCGGTAGTACTGCTCTTCGGAGCGGTAGTACCGCAGGCCCCACGGTAGTACCACAAGCCCTTGCGGTAGTACCGTAGGCACCCACGGTAGTACCGCCCCCAAGGAGCTGTGATACCGTGGCCTCAATCCAGACTCAGCCGCTCGTGCGGCTATATGGGCAGATGTAATTTTTTTACGTCCGCGCCCTACGCGGTAGTACCGCCCCACGCGCGCGGTAGTACCGTGAATCCTGGTCTGGCACAACAACATGAGCGGAAGTAGGGGCGGATGTAATTTTTGCATCGGTAGTACCGCATGCCTTGTGCGGTTGTACCGTGTCGGATTTTTGCATCGGTTGTTTATCAGCGGAAGTTGGCACAGATGTATTTTTATTTTTTATTCATCCGCGTCCTTCCCAGGCCAGTTCTATCCTGCCTTGCGGTAGTACCGCACCAGCGACAGTACCGCCCTCAGCCTTTGCGCTTCAGGCCTGCGCTTGCTCCTGCCGTAGCAGTGGTAGTACCGCGGTCCGTCGCGGTAGTACCTTGAGGCCTTGCGGTAGTACCTCTTGTCTGGAGCAGTAGTACCGCAGGTCGCGGGCTGGTTAAGTGGATAACGGTTGGATTTGTCTGTCGACTATATAAGGGGTGTTTCTTCCTCTAGTTGACTACCTCTTCCAACCCTAAGCTCCATTGTTCCTCCAAGCTCCATTTTCGCCCGATCTCTCTCCCTAGCCAATCAAACTTGTTGATTCTCTAGGGATTGGTTGAGAAAGCCCCGATATACACTTCCACCAAGAGAAGTTTGATTACCCCCACTAATCCCGTGCGGATCTTGTTACTCTTGGGTGTTTGAGCACCCTAGACGATTGAGGTCACCGCAGAGCCATAGTCCATTGTGGTGAAGCTTCGTGGTGTCGTTCAGAGCCTCCAATTAAGTTGTGGAGATTGCCCCAACCTTGTTTGTAAAGGTTCGGTCGCCGCCTCCAAGGGCACCAATAGTTGAATCACGGCATCTCACATTGTGTGAGGGCATGAGGAGAATACGGTGGCCCTAGTGGATTCTTGGGGAGCATTGTGCCTCCACACCGCTCCAACGGAGACTTACTTCCCTTCAAAAGGAAGGAACTTCGGTAACACATCCTCGTCTTCACCGGCTCCACTCTTGGTTATCTCGTGCCTTTACTTGTGCAAGCTTATTTGTGTTATATCCCTTGCTTGCTTGTGTGCTTGTTGTTGTTGCATCATATAGGTTGCTCACCTAGTTGCATATCTAGACAACCTACTTTGATACAAAGTCTAAATTGGTAAAGAAAAGCTAAAAATTGTTAGTTGCCTATTCACCTCCCCTCTAGTCAACTATATCGATCCTTTCAATTGGTATCAGAGCCTCGTCTCTTTATTAAGGACTTTGTCGTCCGAAGAGTATGGTTGACACTGTAGACGGTGTGGAGGAGCACTCTGGTGCGAATCCAGTCTAAATCTCTGAGCGATAGAACCTCGGTCTCTCGTGAGGAATTCAATGTGGCTTTGGACACATTGAAAACCTCCATGACGACCGAGGTTGAAAGCATGTTTAATAAATTCATTAAGGGGCTCAAACTATCTAACGCACCGTTGAAAGTGGGTGATCCCACTAACAAGGTGACGGATGCTAACTCCGACAAGGGGGAAGCTACTAGTGAAAAGGCTCCTTCTTCTAGTGGTAAGAATGGCACCGACATCTTTGCGCATGTGGAACCTCCACTTGTTTATGGTGGAACGATTCCTTCTACTCTTTTGAATCATGCCGGTCCTCCCCCTAAGATTGTGAAAAATGAGGACTTTGATTCTTGGGTCTATCGGTTTAAGCGTCATTTAAACCATGTGAATACTAATCTTTAAAGAATCATTGAAGAAGGTTTCTATCCGCATGACCGAAGCAACTTCACTCCTAGAGAAGCCGCGGATAATAAATTCAATGAGAATGCTCTCTTCATCATCCAAGATGCAATCCCACCCGAAGATCTTCCTCACCTCCGGCCCTACGCCATGGCCAAAGATGCATGGCACCAAGTTGTTTCCCTCTACCAGGGAAGCGCAAGCATTCAACGCTCCAACTATGAACTGGTGCAAGATGAAGCCGACGAGTTTGCAATGAAAGAGGATGAAGAACCTCGTGAGCTTTATCGGAGAGTAACCAAACTCGCGGTTTCACTCCGAGATCATGGAAGCAAGGACACATATGACAATTGGATCAAGCGCAAATTCCTCAAGGCAATGATGCCTTACCACAAGGCCATGTCCTCCGTCATTCGTCAAAGGCCGGACTTCCACACTTTGTCCTCAAGTGAAGTGTTGGATGAGTTTGTGGCTATGAGCATCTTGGACAAGACCGCCGACAATGCGCTACGCTCTCAAAGGGCAAAGGAGCCCAACCTTGCATTGAAGGCCAAGGTTTGTGTTGAAGAAGAAGAAGAAGAGGAAGAAGAGGAAAGCAACCCCGAAGATACAAAGTATGCTTACCATGAACACATGGCTCTTGCCTCAAGGCAATTTTGGAGAAAGAAGAACACAAGGCCCAACTTCAACAAGAGCAACTCAAGTGGCACGAAGGTCAAGAAATGTGTGAGGACTTGCTATAATTGTGACAATGTGAGCCATTTTGTTGCGGAATGCCCTTATGAGAAAAGGGAAGACAATGGTGGCAAGCTCATCCGGAAAGGACAAGGCCAAGTCTTTCTCTAACAAGAGCAACTTTGTCGGATTTCGGGTTCCAGCAGACCCTTGAGGTTCGAACACTGGGGTGCGCGCGGAGGTCCAACCCTCCACCGTCTCGTACCTCGCCGAATCGCAGGGACCTAAACTGCTAACGGAACAGCACAAGAGACACAAGATTTATACTAGTTCGGGCCACCGTTGTGGTGTAATACCCTACTCTAGTTTGTGGTGTGGTGGATTGCCTCTTGGGCTGATGACGAACAGTACAGGGAAGAACAGCATCACGAGGGTCTGTTCTTGGTGGGTGTGATGAACTGCTGTGTGGTGTTCAGCTGCTCTAGCTACTGGTTCCTTGGTGAGGATTCCGATCTCATACCGGGGGGATCCTCTCTCTACCATGGAGATGGCTACTCCTATTTATAGGCGAAGGCCCTGGGCCTCTTCCCAAATATTGAGCGGGAAGGGCGCCAACAATTGGCCATTTTGAAGGGGAACAGCGGGTACACTTATCCTGACTAAAGTTGGTCCTCGCCTGCCAAAGGCTCTGGTGATGACGCTTGCTTGGGCTCCACGATGACTCCCTCCCAGCCGTTGGGACTGGTCTTGGTCTCATTGCACCGAAACGGATGCCTTTGCTTGATGCTCTCGCCTGCGCTTGCTCCCTTTGCACCAAAGAGGAAGCAGGGGCGCTGCCTGGCCGGGCGCCCGTGGCGCCCTTGGTCGTCATGGCTTGCGTCATGGGCACCTCGCGAGGTACCACGCTTGAACTCTCCGCCTCCTCATGAGCCAACTTTGTGAGGCCGTGCACGAGAAGCTCACAGTCGTCCGCCCGGCAATCTGGCCCCTCGCGAGGGTCTTGAGCTTGCGTTGATGAAGATGGGCTGTCCTGGGCCTCCTTTGAGCCACGCCTTGCAGCCGCAGGCGAGCAAGTCTGGGGACCCCTGCTCCTGTAACGCCGACAGTGAGCCCCGGGCCCACGGCGCGCCCGAACTTGGCCGAGCAGAGACGCGAAAGGGCAAGTGCGAAGCGTCGTGGGCCCTAACAGCCTGCGGCCTTGGGCACCACGTGGCGGTTGATTGGACGTGGGCGGCACTGCTTCCCCACGATGCCTCGGTAACCGCCGGATTCGACAAGTCCCTGCATGCAGAGTTGGGCATGATGACTGGTGATCGTGGAGGCCGACGGTTGGCCTTCGCTGGCCATAAGTACGGAACGACGCGCGCCCTTCCAGTCTATCCTTCTGCTTCTCCTCCTCCTCGTTTCGTCTGGTCGCCATGGCTCCGATCTGCCGGTTCTCCAAGGAAGAGAAGGGAAAGGCTCCTCAGGAGGATCCTGACCTGCTCCCCCCAAAGAAACGACTTGCTCTCTGCAGTGTCGAGGCGGGGCGCTCACCGAGCGCCCATGCCCTGGTGCGTGGCCGCCACCCAGGTTTCCTCTTCCTTGTATGCAAATTGGTGGCCTGAAGGCGGCGGCGCCTGGCCACGGCGCCACCGGCACGCTGGCGGGTTCTGAAGGTGTGCGTCTTCCCCAGAGTCCACGCCGAGGGCTCCTGCCGGAGAGTTCGTGCCAGCGTCGCCGCGCCTCCTAAGTCTTGGATTCATCTTCCTTCTTTCTTCACCTCCGTCGTCCGTGAGGGGAGCCCCACAGGACTCTGGGCTGCGACCGGCTCTGCAGCACCCTCGCGATTGGGGCGGAGGTTGCGGTAGTTGCCCAGGCGAGGTCTTCATGACTCGAGGCTGGGACGAGGTCGCTGGTCTGCAGGGGCCGGGCGCCCTCACGATCCACCCGAGTACGACGGTGCTTTGGTGGTGTCCTTCAAGGTCTTCGACGCGAGGGTCGCTTACCTGGAGTGCTGCCCCGGGAGAGGCGGTCGGGGCCCTGCTGCGGTGAGACGGAGGACGACCGACCACTCCCTTGGCAGCCTCTCAGGCGACGAAGGCGCCGAAGGATCCAGCGACTCCGCCGAGCTCTTCGCGACGCCGGAGACGAGCGACGACAGCTACGAGCCCCCGAGCCTGCGCCGCTCCCGGAGCAGGGCGGGCTCGTCAGGTCGTCGCCGCCCCTGATCTGGATGGGGTTGGCTCCGGACCGGGTGGCCCACTGTTGATGATGGCGTCTGCCGTGGTGGTCCCTGTAGATAGGACTCCTTAGGATTCACGTCTTTTGTTCCTGCGAGGAGCCAAGAATGTACCCCACGGGGGCTTGTAAGATGTTTGTAGCTTCGTTTGTCAATATGATCCTTATTGTGAGGCAGTTCGAGATGCTCATTCCGTTCTAGCTTAGTTTCTTCCTTTCGACCTCGTGAGGGCTTGATGCTCACGCCGGGTCCCAGTCCCAAGGCGGCTTCAGCCGTCGCTGGTATGCCAGTCCACGATGCCATGGTCAAGGTCAGAAGTGAGCGGCCCGAGGTCCGTAAAGCCTCTGAAGTCGTGATGCTCAGGGGGTCCCCCTTGGCGCTCAAGCAGCCATCATTCGGTGAGAAAGGAGAGCGACGTTGCTAAGACGGGGTCGCATTGAGTGTGGGGATGGTGTTGCGATGACTAGTGTATCCGGAGGGTGACTTATCTCGAGGGTCAGGACAATGCTTCCTGGTGCGGCGCTAGGTCCGTGCCTTGGCCGGCTAGAGATTGCGTGGCGAGGTCGTTTCGTGCTCCTTGAAGGAACCCTGCAGGTTCACCACAAAAGGAACAAGAGCTCGCCGTGGCGATCGTTAGTCCTGCCGTTAGTTGCTTTGGAGAGGCGCGAGAGGCCTCGCGAGGCGTCTTTGGGGCACCACGAGCCAGCCTTGGGACCCACGAGGCCCCTACCTCAAAGGCGGGTTGCGCTGGCTCTGGGCCTTAACCCGAGTGTGTTCCTGCAAATTTGGCGGATGCCGGTGCTCTCGTCTTGGTCCCGGCTCTCGGGCTGGTCTCGGCCGTCACTGGCAAGCCAGTCCACGATGCCATGGACAAGACCAGAGGGTGAAGGCGGAGAGCCGGTAGGAGCCACTGAGTCGCGATGCTCGTGCACCCCCTTTAACGCATAAGCTGGATTAGATGACGCAACTCTCGTCCTCGGGTCCCGGCTCGGGCTGGTCTCGGCCGTCGGTGGCAAGCCAGTCGCGATGCCATGGACAAGACCAAAGGGTGAGGGCGGAGAGCGGTAGGAGCCCTGAGTCACGATGCTCGTGCACCCCCCCTTTAACGCGCAATTTGGGTGAGATCTTTGCAACTCGTCCTCGGGGAACCGGCTCTCGATCTGGTCTCGGCCGTTGGCAAGCCGTGTCGCGATGCCATGGACAAGACCAGAGGGTGAGGGACGGAGGCCGGTAGGAGCCACGAGTCGCGATGCTCGTGCACCCCCTTTAACGTGCAAGCTGGGTTAGATGGCGAAACTCGTCCTCGGGTCCCGGCTCTCGGGCTGGTCTCAGCCGTCGTTGGCAAGCCAGGTCGCGATGCCATGGACAAGACCAGAGGGTGAGGGCCGGAGAGCCGGTAGGAGCCCTGAGTCGCGATGCTCAGGCACCCCCCCTTTAACGTGCAAGATTCCACCACCCAGGAAAGGCTCCAAATAACAAGCATGGTGGAGCGAGAGCATAATCCTAAGGAAAACGCAAGAAGGATACATGCACTGGGGACAGGCCCGAGCGGCTTGGGGATGATGCAGCCAGGCGCCCCAACAGGATAAGCTAATGACATGAAATAAAAGGGGATACATGCATGAGGGACGGACCCACGCTGCACAGGAATAATGCAGCCTTGAAGGCGCTCCCAGTAGGAAATAAAACTTAAAGATGTCACCTGGTGATGTTGGGGACGAAGGGATGTTGGTGTAACAGACTCGGTGGGCTGCGGGAGCCGATCCTCATGAGCCCCCAGGCCCAGGGGCCTCGGGAGGATCCGGAGGCGCTGGCGGCTCCTTAGGGGCCATCTCCATCTCCGCCAGGGCTGCGGCGTGCCTGACCTCTTGAGCCTCTAGGATGGCCCGCATGAGACGCTGGTGCGCAGCAGCCGCGTTTGGCAGGCCATAAGGAATGCGTACGCAGTTGTGGGGCGGACCTACGCAACATCCCGCTCGCGAGGGCCAGAGGCGCTCTTGAGATGCGGCTCGGTTGAGCCCTGGTATGTCGATGCAGACGCGCAACCCACCATCCTCGCCTGGATGGGGGCCACACAGTAGGCGGTGGCTGCCCTCATGACCCTTGACTCCTGTAGCTCTTGAATGGCCTTGGCGAGCGAACTCCCGAGGGTTCGGCCCTCCTTGCCTTGCTCACCTTTGCAGGAAGCGTGCTTGGCTCAAACACGCCTCCACGTGGTGCCCAAGCGCCTCCCTCAAGACCTTGGCGAGGTCGGCGGCCCTCCAGGGGAGAGCCCCCGAGCCCTGCCTGAGGAGGGCACCGGGCGTGCTTCCTATGCGATGGAAGGAGGCTCCCCCTGGCCCGGCTCGGGCCCTGAGGGGCCTGTCTCTTGAAGAGCCGGTCGGTCGATGTCTTCTTCTTCTTGGGTGCGGCCTCGGGAGGCCTCCTGCTGCTGTGGTCTGGGTCTTCCAGCGATGTGGCCTGAAAGGCTCGCTCCAGGGAGCACACTGCGTCTCTCTCTTCACAGGGCACCGTGATGACTCCACCGCTTCCTGGCATCTTGAGGACGTTGTAGCCATGGTGGTTCTGACCATGAATTTGGCCAACGCTGGGTACCCGAGGATGGCGTTGTCTGGCCGAATGTGGGCGACGTCGAAGTCGATGAGCTCGGTGTGGTAGTTGTCGCAAGCCCGAAAGGTGACAGAAGGCGGACCTGCCCGATCGGGACCGTGGAGCCGTCGGTGACTCGGAGAAAGGCTTGGTTGGCTGGCCGATCAGAAGGCACTTGAAGATTGTTGAATGTTTCCATGGACAGGACGTTGAGGCCTGCTCCACCGTCGATGAGGGTCTCGGTGGCTAGCACATTGCTGATGATCGGGGAACAAAGCATCGGGAGAACTCCGGCTGTGGCTGCGCACTTGAGCTGATCCGCTGAGCTGAACGTGATGGCGCACGCCGACCACCTGAGAGGGCGTGTGGACTCGAGCTTGGGGAGGATTGCATTCACTTCGCGGGCGAACTGCTTGAAGATGCGCTGAGAGGCTGGGGCTTGAGCTCCGCCCAGATGCAAAGCGATCGCCGCGCTTCCCGAAGCCCCCAGCCCCTCGCCCCGATGACGGTCTTCGATTCTCCTTGGCGGCGGCGGCAGCGGAGGGAGGCCTACGTTCCCTTGCGGGCGATCCTTGCGAGGCTGATCCCTCCAGCCTCCCTCGCGAGGTGGGTCTTGCGAGCGGTCCTCGCGAGGTTGGTCGCGCCACCCTTGGCGCGGGCCGCGGTCTTCCCAGCGTCCTGCATTCCTTCCTCCTCCTCGTCCGTAGCCCCGGTCGCTGCGCTCGGGGCGTCTGCCGACCCTTCCTTCGCGTACGGCCCGGAGCTCTTGACATTCATTGGTATTGTGAGTATGGAGGTCGTGGTACACGCAGTACCGGCTGCCCTTGGAGGACTCAGGTTGATCTCTTCCTCGCTTGGTGTCTGGTTCGGCTGCGAGCACGGTAGCCCCCTTGCGCTTCACGTCCTTGGCCTTGGACTTCTTTTCTTCGGGATCCGTGGCAGGCAGCTCGAGGAGGAGGCGCCCTCCTCGGCCTGGCGCGCACTTGGTCGCCAAGTTGAACAGCTCGAGGGAGGTGCAGATCTTCATGCATCGCCAGCCTCCTCCTTCATCTTGGCGTCGCGCACTCCGTCGGAGAAGGCGAAGATGATGGCCTCCTCTGTTACCCCGAGGATCTTGAGGCGCGTTGTTGAAGCGCTGGATGTACTTTTTGCGGGGTTTCCCACGGTCTGCTTGATTCGACGCATGTCGCCACGACGGGTGGCGGTCGCGAGTACCTTGGAAGTTGGCGATGAAGCGGGTATGCATCTCGGCAGGAAGAGATCGTGCACAGGGCCAGATTCAGGAGCCAAAAGTGCGGGCCCGTCGCCCTTGAGTGCCATGGGAAACCAATTAGCCATGAACTTTTTCATCCCCGTTGGCAGCCTCGATGCCCAACTCATAGAGCTGGAGGAACTCCGTAGGGTCGGTATGCCGTCGTGGCGAGGAGGCAGGTCCGGCTTGAATTTGGCGGACCCAGCGATGCTGCGCCTTTCGGAGGTGAAAGCGCGGCAGCCCGCCGTGGCAGCTGGGGGCCTCGGACGGCGAAGAGCTTGGTCTTGTGGGCCTCCCTGCCTGCAGCTGGGGCAACAGGGGTCTTGACGTCTTGGGAGCGGGAGCGCTCGGGCAGCTTCTTGTGGGCGAGGAACTTCTTGACAGCTCTGCTCTTGCCTGCTGGCGCCCTAGCGGAAGCAGGTTCCGCCCAGGACCAGGCCTTGGGGCCAGCGTGCCTTCTTGAGGAGGAGGCGGCTGAGGCGCCCCGGGAGCTTCATCGCCCGCGCGAGGCGGGGTGCGGTGCAGCGAGACAGACGGTGCGGGGTCGTCTCCTGCAGCGCGGACGAGCTCGGCGACTCGGTCGAGCCATTCTTCGTGAAGCGTCGTCAGCAGGCGGTAGCGCAGGAGGCGTTAGCGCGATGAGTGCAGCTCAGGCCTCCATGGCCGCGCGGGGCGCGCGCGACGAAGAACCAGCGGGGGTGAGCGAGGGCGTGGCGGTGCGGCCATCCCGCCTCATGGACGGGTGCTGGGACGATGCTTGCTGCTCGTTCCCCACCGGGCCGGTGGCAGCGTTAGGCAGTGACGGGAAACGGCGAGGGCGCCCGCGAAGGGAGCTGTCTGGCGACATGGGAGGCGAGGTCGGCTCGGCCCTCGGGCCAGGCCGAGGCGTCGAACATGGTTGCGGTGGTCAGGGAAGAACGAGGCGACAAAAGGCAGATTCCGGCGCACCCCTACCTGGCGCGCCAAATGTCGGATTTCGGGTTCCGGCAGACCCTTGAGGTTCGAACACTAGGGTGCGCGCGGAGGTCCAACCCTCCACCGTCTCGTACCTCGCCGAATCGCACGGACCTAAACTACTAACGGAACAGCACAAGAGACACAAGATTTATACTAGTTCGGGCCACCGTTGTGGTGTAATACCAGACTCTAGGTGGGGGGGTGGTGGATTGCCTCTTGGGCTGATAATGACGATCTGAGGAAGAACAGCCTCGCGAGGGTCTGTTCTTGGTGGGTGTGATGAACTGCTGGGTGGTGTTCAGTTGCTCTAGCTACTGGTTCCTTGGTGAGGATTCCGATCTCATACCGGGGGGATCCTCTCTCTACCATGGAGATGGCTACTCCTATTTATAGGCGAAGACCCTGGGCCTCTTCCCAAATATTGAGCGGGAAGGGCGCCAACAATTGGCCATTTTGAAGGGGAACAACGGGTACACTTATCCTGACTAAAGTTGGTCCTCGCCGCCAAAGGCTCTGGTGATGACGCCTTTGCTTGGGCTCCACGATGACTCCCTTCCGGCCGTTGGGACTGGTCTTGGTCTCGTTGCACCAAGCGGATGCCTTTGCTTGATGCTCTACTTTGTGCTTGCTCCCTTTGCACCAAAGAGGAAAGGAGGGCCTGCGCGGGCTGGCGCCTCGGCAGCACCCTTGGTCGTCATGGCTTGCGTCATGGGCACCTCGCGAGGTACCTGCCTTGAACTCTCCGCCTCCTCATGAGCCAACTTTGTGAGGCCGTGCTCGAGGAAGCTCACAGTCGCCCACCCGTGAGGCTTGGCCCCTCGCGAGGGTCTGTAGCTTGCGTTGATGAAGATGGGCTGTCCTGGGCCTCCTTTGAGCCACGCCGCAGGCCGCAGGCAGGCAAGTCTGGGGACCCCCGTTCCCAGAACGCCGACAAACTTCACCAAGAAGACTCCTCCCAAGGCGTTGGTGGTACAAGAAGAGTACAATGAGGATGATGATGATGAAGAAGATGGTGAGTCGGTTTCCATGGCCTCCGTTGCCATTAGAACAACTCCACGGGCTTCTCTCTTCGACTCACCTAATGAGAACATCACCGCCAAGTGCCTCATGGCTAAAGCCACCAACAAGGTAACCCCCAACATCAAAACTACCATCATCAATAATCCCTCTTTGACAGATTGCATTGATGAACATGAGGGGTCTAGTGTGGAGGAGAATGAGTTTGAGTCTTTTATGAACAAACTCAAAGGTAAACCCAAGAAACACTTCATTGCTCTCTTGGAACAACTTGGCGAAGCCAATGACATGATCGAGGCTCACGAAGATACCATCTCTAAGATGGAGGGGCATAGTCGTGACTATGCCGATGAGATTTTGTATCTTTCCAAAGCTCTTGAAGAAGAGCGTGGTCTTCGTTTGGCTCTTAAGGAGTCACACAACGATGATCATGCTAAATTAAAGAAAGATCTTGATCATGCTCTTGTTGTATCTCGTGTGCTAAATTCCGAGAAGGCCAAACTTGGGGTTGATCTTGTTAGACTCAAGGAGGAGTTTGATATACTTGACAAGGCTCACAAGGCCTTGAAAGGTGTTCATGCTAGCCTCAAGGAGTCTCATGATCAACTCCAAGTGAAGCTAACCAAGGAGAAAGCCACCTTTCCTCACATGGTGTTAATTGATAATGCAAATGCTACTAACCCTTGTTGTGAGCATGTGCATCTTGTTGAGGAGAATGCTAAGTTGAAGGAGCAACTTGAGAAAGGCCTTGTGTCGTGCATACAAGGTGAGAAGAACCTCAACGACCTTTTGAGCAATCAAAAAGAAGTTGTGGCCAAGGAAGGGATCGGGTTCGCACCCATGCCCAAGAACAAGAAGAAGAATGACAAGACCAAACGACCTCCCCCTCTCAAGCAAACCTTTGTGAAGGAGGGAGAGGGTGCTTCCAAGGAGAAGAAGAACAATGTGAAGGGTGGTGGTGTCAATAAAGGCAATGCCACCCCTCCCAACAAAGCCGGCGACTTTAACCCTTCTTATGTGTTGTGCCGTGCTAGTGATGGGCATGTCTATGCCAAATTTGTTAGTTCTCCTTATGAGTATATTGAATGGTCTATTTGGGTTCCTAATACCCTTTTCACTAACATCAAAGGACCCATTACAAAATGGGTACCTAAAACCAAGCATTGATCTCTTGTAGGTGCTTGCTTGGGTGGGGATCATGGTTGCTCGATAGTGGAGCCACTAATCATATGACCGGAAGCAAGGACTTGGTGGTGGACGTTCACAAGATTCCATCTATGCCCACCAATGTCGAGTGGGGCGATGCCTCGTCCTCTAAGGTATTGGGGCTTGGCAAGGTTGTCATCTCGTGATCTCACGATCGAGAATATCATGCTTGTTGAGTCCCTCGCATACAATTTACTTTTCGTTCGTCAACTTGCACTCATGGGCTTTGCCACTTTCTTTGATATTGATATTGTGGCCCTCTTGTGGAGCAATACTCTTAAAGTAGCCTTTGTTGGGCATGTCGAGAACGGTCTATATGTGATTAACTTATCGGAGCGACCCACTAAGACCGCGACATGCCTAATGGCTAAAGTTGACGTGGGATGGCTTTGGCATCGCCGTTTAGCCCATGTCAATATGAGATATTTGCAAAGTATTCTCAAGGGGGACCATGTCTGTGGACTAACAAATGTTAGTTTTGCTAAAGATCATGCTTGCAGTGCTTGTATCGAAGGAAAGCTTCATGAAAAGGCTCACCCTCCCACGACTATCATCTAGTCGAAAAGGCCCTTGGAGCTCCTTCACTTGGATCTCTTTGGGCCTCCATCCTTTGATAGTCTTGGAGGTAGGAAGTATTGCTTGGTGATTGTGGATGACTATTCAAGATACACTTGGGTATATTTCTTCAAGAGGAAGGGCGAGACCCAACAAACCATCATTGACTTTGCAAATGAAGCCCAACGTCAACACAATGCAAAGATCTTGACAATAAGAAGTGACAATGGCACCGCGTTCAAGAACTACACCTTGGATGAGTTTCTTAGTGATGAGAGGATCAAGCATCAATATTCCGCACCATACACCCCTCAACAAAATGGTGTAGCAGAGTGGAAGAACCGGACGTTGATGGATGCGGCAAGGACCATGATGTCGGAGTTCAAGTCTCCATACAACTTTTGGGCCGAAGCCATCAACACCGCGTGTCATGCATCAAATCGGCTCTATCTCCGCAAAGGCTTGAACAAGACTCCATATGAGATACTCAACGGTAACATGCCCAACCTCAAGTACTTTCGAGTGTTCGGGTGCAAGTGTTTCATTCTCAAGAAAGGTGTTCATTTGTCTAAATTTGAGGCTAGAGCTTATGAGGGCATATTTGTTGGTTATGCTACAAACTCTCATGCTTACCGTGTCCTCAATAAGTCCACGGGTCTTATTGAGGAGACGTGTAACATGGAGTTTGATGAGAATAACGGCTCCCAAATGGAGCAAAGTGGCACTTGTGATGTAGGTGATGAAATTCCTCCCCAAGCCATAAGAAGAATGGGAGTTGGTTTTATCCTACCCATTGAGGAACCCCTTGTGGCCGAAGGAGAAGGGCAATGCTCCACTCAAGTGGAGCCTTCACCAACCCAAGGCCCACACGCTTCCAAAGAACAAAGTGAAGGCCCTCAACCTCATGAGCAAGACCAAGGGAAAGATCAAGCTCAAGACGGTGTAGAAACACCAAGTGATGCCCAAGGTCAAGTTCTCTCCTTCGAGCAAGTTCAAGATCAAGAACAAGCTCAAGACGACACTCAAGATGATCAAGTGACCGCTCCTCGACTCACCCCGAGGAGGAATTGGAGCATCGTGCCGCCAAGATTGCTTCCAAACTCTCCACCAAGGGTCATCTCATGAAGAATGTGCTTGGAAGCATCCAAAAGGGGGTAAGCACTCGTAGACAATTGGCAAACTGTTGTGAACATCACGCATTTGTCTCTTGTGTTGAACCCCAAAAGGTATATGAGGCGCTCAGAGATCCGGATTGGCTTAATGCCATGCATGAAGAACTCAACAACTTCGAGTACAACAAGGTGTGAAGATTGATGCCGAGGCCAACGGGGAACCACAATGTCATTGGAACCAAGTGGATATTCAAGAACAAGCAAGATGCTCATGGGACCATCGTTCGCAACAAGGCAAGATTGGTGGCACAAGGTTACTCCCAAGTCGAGGGTATCGACTACAGTGAAACCTTTGCTCCAGTTGCTCACCTTGAATCCATTCGTTTGTTGATTTCTTATGATTCTCATCACAACTTTAAGTTGCAACAAATGGATGTGAAAAGTGCTTTTCTTAATGGTCCTATTAATGAGTTGGTATATGTCAAGCAACCCCCCGGGTTCGAGGATCCCTACTTTCCCAATCATGTGTATCAACTCGATAAGGCACTATATGGCCTTAAACAAGCCGCATGCGTCGTGGTATGACCACCTTACCGAGTTGTTACAAGACCGTGGATTTGAAGTTGGGCTAATCGACCCCTCTTTTTTACTAAGAAGGTCAAAGGGGAGTTGTTTGTGTGCCAACTATATGTTGATGATATTATCTTTGGTTCCCCTAACAAAGCTTTCAATGAGGAATTTGCCGCTCTCATGACCTCAAAGTTCAAGATGTCTTCCATGGGAGAGTTGAAGTTCTTTCTCGGGTTCGAAGTGAAGCAAAGAAGAGAAGTAACCTTCATCAACCAAGCCAAATACACTCAAGACATGCTCAAGAGATTCAAGCTAAGTGATGTCAAGCCGGCTTCCACTCCAATGCCCACCAAGTGCCAACTTGACATTGATCCCAATGGTAAAGCGGTGGATCAAAAGGTATATCGCTCCATGATTGGCTCCTTGCTTTACCTTTGTGCATCTAGAACAGATATCATGTTGAGCGTGGGAATTTGTGCACGGTTTCAAGCCGCACCTAAGGAAAGCCACTTTGTGGCGGTCAAGCGAATCTTTCGATATTTGGCTCATACCCCAAACTTTGGCCTATGGTACCCAAGAGGAGAAAACTTCAAGCTTGTAGGATATTCGGACTCTGATTGGGCGGGAGACAAAGTGGATAGGAAGTCCACTTCCGGAGGGTGCCAATTTCTTGGTTGCTCTTTGGTGAGTTGCTCTTCCAAGAAGTAAAGTTGTGTGTCTCTCTCGTCCACGGAAGCACAGTATGTGGCGGCTGGTAGTTGTTGTGCACAACTCTTATGGATGAGGCAAACTTTAAAGGATTACGGTGTCATTTGTGACAAAGTGCCTCTTTGTTGTGACAATGAAAGTGCCATCAAGATTTCTCTCAACCCGGTGCAACACTTCAAGACGAAGCATAATGAGATTCGGTATCACTTCATCCGGGATCATATTAGGCGAGGGGAGATCAAGCTCAACTATGTCAACACTCATGATAACCTTGCAGATATTTTCACGAAGCCCTTGGATGAAGCAAGATTTTGCGAGTTAAGGCATGATCTAAATATCATTGATTCGAGCAATGTGACTTGAACCCTTGCACACCCCACCACACTCAACTTGTTGTCTAGTTTAGATGTAGGCATGGACATAGGGGAGTGTTGTTCTCTCAATGAACTCTCCCTCCCCACATTATGCATAAATTGATCAACTCTTTCACATTAGCCATTTTTATGGTACTTGTGCTTCAAAGACGAGTTTTGGTCATGGGCCCAAGGATAATTCTTCGCGGTGCCATAACAATCGACTCAAACATAGGTGGCTCTGGCCACCGCCTTCTCCTTGGAGAGGTTGTGTCTCGTGGTTGGTCCTTGTTGTCTCTTGCCTTTCCTTCTTCGTGCCGAGCGTGTTCTTGTGGTGTCTCATTCTTCTGCTCGATTGGTGTGTTCGTTCGCTTGAAGTTTCCTTGCAAAGACCCTTTTCTTTTGTTTGAAACTGCATTTTCTTGGGTTCATGGTACTACCGTGGCCTGCCACGGTACTACCGCAAGGACACGGTACTACCACACCCAGCACGGCAGTAATTTTTTACTGCCGCTGGTGGAGCAGTACTACCGCCCATGGTACGGTACTTCCGCACGGGCGGTACTACCGCAATGATGTGCGGTACTACCGTGTAGTAGCGAGCGCATGGGGGTTATGAGCAGGCAGGGGGAGTTCCAACTCCCCCATACCCATTCACTCCTTCTCCCCCACGTCGCCTCTCTCTCTCCTGCCCAAGAACGGCGGCGGAGGCCCTCGCCGGATCTCCGTCTCCGGCCGCTCTCCTCGGATTCCGAACGGTGGGATCGTTCCCCACCACTTCCTTTTGCCATGGAACAAGGTTTCTCCCCAAATCACTTTCTCTTTGGTTCGTTCTTTTGCTTCTAGGTTTTGGGGAGATGCATGTTGTTCTTGAGATTTTAGGCTAAATCTTTGCAAGAGTAGGTTATAGGAGAGTAGTAGTGCGTAGAGATGGTACTTGCTATGTTGCCCCGTGATGGATTTGATCGACCGTAGTACCGTGTTGTTGTCACAACTGTTCATAGATCTAATTGTGGTTTCGGATCTGTAACCGTGCGGTATTACCGCATCCCTGGTGCGGTACTACCGCTCGTCCGGTACTACCGCTCCTCAGGAGTGGTACTACCGTGCGAGGCACGACACTAAAATTTTACTGCCACACCAAGACACGGTACTACCGTTCCCCCCTAGCGCGGTACTACCGTGGCTCGGAGCAGCACTAAAATCTTAGTACCGCGCAGCACTACGGTACTACCGTTGTTTCAAATCCCTCATGTGGCAATTCTCACGTGCTATTTCTACTTGTTTCACATGCTTTGCTGTGGTCTTTGCATTGACCCTTCTCGATTTTCGTGCGTGTTTTGTGTGTTGTGTCTTAGGTGGTGGCTCCGATGCCCCTGCTCGCCGTTCCAATCCCAGTCGTGACACTAGCTCCAAGCGTCTGCGCAACCAAGACGAAGCTCCAGAGGGCTCCAATGCCCCCAAGCGCAATGTCAAGACCACTGCGAGCAAGTACAAGGAACCCACAAAGGGCATGGACGAGATACCCCTTGCTGAGTTTATCTCTCGAAGGCAGATCAACCCGTATGTGAACGCCCGTGCTAACTTCAGAGGGAATGACTTGTTTCTGACCAAGCAGCAGGCTCTCATTTATCTGGATGTGATCAAGGCCAAGAAAAACACCTATGTGGATGTGCACTGAATTGACATGCATCATATGAGGCAGGACAAGCATCGTTCGTACTTTGGTGAGGCTCTGGACCTGGTGGAGCAGTTTGGCATTGAGCATGTGATCTCTTTCCACCTGGACTATGATCCTGAGATTATTGCCCAGTTCTTTGCCTCGGTTCACTTTCACACTGGGGAGGACAGAAGGATGACCTGGATGACCAATGGACGTCAGCTGACTGCTACATGGAAGGAGTTCATGGATTTGCTCAGTATACCTGATGAGGGGCTCAACTCGCCTGTTGGAGTTCGCCCCCATGCCAACTCCGAGTCTGCCAACAAGAACAAGCTCATGCCATATTATGTTGAGAAGTTGCTTCCCAGTGGCAAGAAGACATGGGTGTTGAACCCCTTTCTGGACATCATGTATCGCATCTTCCGCAACTCCCTCTTTCCTCACATTGGTGACAAGGACAAGGTGCATGCCTATCTGGTGGATATGATGCTCCTGTGTGAGGAGGCGCGTGTATCTCAGTCTCAACCACTTGATGTCTCACACATCATGTGGTGTGAGCTTCGGTTCGCGGTATTCAACCGCAAGGTACCCATCTATGGACCGTACCTATTTCTGTTGATCTCACAGACTTGGGAGAAGCTATTTCCCGGTGATGAGTTCCTTGCTCCGGACTGGATCTGTCATGATTCCATCAGGCTCCGTGTCAAGCCCTAGTGGGCCAACACGACTACTTGTGCTGAGGCGGCGGCTGCTAAGAGGGCTGTTGATGGGGATGAGAGTGAGTCGGAGGATGCAGATGAGGACCGCTCTGTTGGGTTTGCCTCTCTACTGAGCCCTCATGGGCTAAGAAGCTGAAGGCCAAGATGAAGGCCTTGTTCTGCATGCAAGCAAAGGGGCAGTACAGGACTCATGTTGCTTCCAAGGAGATTCGCCGCCGCGACAAGAAGATTATGAGGGTTTTTGGAGAGGAAGTTTCTGGCAGTTCTGAGGAGATCATCACTCCAGAGGCTGAGTGGATGGCAAAACAAGGCTTCAAGTGGACTGATTCTAAGGAGGACCACGAGGAGACCGTCATTCTTGAAGTCTGACGAGGAGCGTGCAAGTGATTACTCCGCTTGAGCCACCACTTGTGTTGTACGTGTCCTCTCTGCCTTTTTGGCGTCTCGATGCCAAAGGGGGAGAGAGTGTAGGGATTTGCGAGTCTTGTGTCGAGTCTTGTGTTTGCTTTGCTTGCGTTTGTTCCATTGAACCTTGCGTGCTTTGGTTTGGGTTTCTCGTGAGACTTATCTTATCTTCCATATGATGTAAGACATATGCACTCTATCGTACCTTATTGAGCTTATGATATATTGTGCTATTTATGTTATGCTCGTGTTTACTATCTTGCTTAGTGTTAGCCTTATTGTTGCAAGATATGCCTTGTCTATAAAATATAGGGGGAGTGTTGATCCTAGTACACGTGCCGTGCAGTCCAAAGCACTTATCTACATAGCACGCATCTAGGGGGAGCCCGTCTATATTTTAGAGATGTTGGGTTTGCTTATGTTCTATATTATTTCCCTTTGTGCAAATACCATATTGTCATCAGTCCACCAAAAAGGGGGATATTGTAAGGGCATATTTATACCTATGGTGTTTTGGTGATTTATGACAATGCTTTTGCGGACTAATCGTGTGCCTTGAGTATTTCAGACGTTTCGTCACTAGGCACAAGACGGGTCGGTGCCCCTCGAAGACTAGTGAAGACGGTGTTTTTCTACGTTTCTTTTTGGTGGATTTGAGTCGTAGGAAAGCCGTACTATTAAGAGGGGTCCGCTTTGGAAAGGTTCAGGTGGAATCATCACGTACACGTTTTCTTCCTCTGCATCGCCTTTCCCCTTGCGTTTTGGAGCATCCTCCGTTTTTCCTCTGTTATATGCAAAGAGAAGGATTCCTACTGTTGTTGTTCTGGGGCATGCGGTAGTACTGCTCTTCGGAGCTGTAGTACCGCAGGCCCCTGCGGTAGTACCGCAAGCCCTTGCGGTAGTACCGTAGGCGCCCACGGTAGTACCGCCCCCAAGGAGCTGTAGCACCATGGCCTCAGTCCAGACTCAGCCGCTCGTGCGGCTGTAGGGGCAGATCTAATGTTTTTACATCCGCGCCCCACGCGGTAGTACCGCCCCATGCGCGCGGTAGTACCATGAATCCTGGTCTGGCACAACAACATGAGCGGAAATAGGGGCGGATGTAATTTTTACATCCGCTCCCTGCGCGGTAGTACCGCATGCCTTGTGCGGTAGTACCGTGTCGGATTTTTGCATCGGTTGTTTTTCAGCAGAAGTTGGCACAGATGTATATTTATTCATCCGCGCCCTTCCCAGACCAGTCCTATCCTGCCTTGCGGTAGTACCGCAAGGGGGAGCGGTAGTACCACACCAGCGGGAGTACCGCCCTTAGCCTTTGCGCTTCAGGCCTGGGCTTGCTCCTGCCGTAGCAGCGGTAGTACCGCGGTCCGTCGCGGTAGTACCATGAGGCCTTGCGGTAGTACCATGAGGCCTTGCGGTAGTACCGCTTGTCTGGAGCGGTAGTACCGCAGGTCGCGGGCTGGTTAAGTGGATAATGTTTGGATTTGTCTGTCGACTATATAAGGGGTGTCTTCTTCCTCTAGTTGACTACCTCTTCCAACCCTAAGCTCCATTGTTCCTCCAAGCTCCATTTTCGCCCGATCTCTCTCCCTAGAAAATCAAACTTGTTGATTCTCTAGGGATTGGTTGAGAAGGCCCCGATCTACACTTCCACCAAGACAAATTTGATTCCCCCCACTAATCCCTTGCAGATCTTGTTACTCTTGGGTATTTGAGCACCCTAGACGGTTGAGGTCACTGCGGAGCCATAGTCCATTGTGGTGAAGCTTCGTGGTGCAGTTGGGAGCCTCCAATTAAGTTTTGGAGATTGCCCCATCCTTATTTGTAAAGGTTCGGTCGCCGCCTCCAAGGGCACCAATAGTGGAATCACGGCATCTCGCATTGTGTGAGGGCGTGAGGAGAATACAGTGACCCTAGTGGCTTCTTGGGGAGCATTGTGCCTCCACACCGCTCCAACGGAGACGTACTTCCCTTCAAAAGGAAGGAACTTCGGTAACACATCCTCGTCTTCAGCCTTTACTTGTGCAAGCTTATTTGTGTTATATCCCTTGCTTGCTTGTGTGCTTGTTGTTGTTGAATCATATAGGTTGCTCACCTAGTTGCATATCTAGACAACCTACTTTGATGCAAAGTTTAAATTGGTAAAGAAAAGCTAAATATTTTTAGTTGCCTATTCACCCCCCCCCCCTCTAGTCAACTATATCGATCCTTTCAACTTGGTCTCCATCAACATAATGATTTCTCAACCAACATCTCCTCAATAGTGCAAAGTTCATAGTTGAGTGTGCAAAATTAACTAAACGTTGACCCATGGTGTGACCTACTTTCAAGTGTGTCCGTAACCGTGGACTCGGCTATCGATAGATTTAATACACTCTGCAGAGGTAGCGCACTGTACCCACACCGCGGAACCCATGGCCTCGCACTCCCATTCGGGTGGACCAACGGCGTTCCAACGAAACCCCTCCATTGCCATGACACTCTCCCGGCCACTCCGACTCACTCCCCACTGGGCTAGTCCTGGGTGGCCTCGTGTCGACCAAAGACACCAACGGCCACCGTCGTGGCAAAACATAAACGGTCCCAAACGAAGACAAGGTACCATAACAACAACAACGGGCACACAAGGTTATGTCTGCTTACCTGGCCAGGGTAATGCACTCCCATAACCATACCTTAAAATTTAGTCAGAGATCATTTTATAATGCTACCGCCGTACTAAGAAAAATAAGATGCATAAAGGATAAATATCACATGCAATCAATATAAGTGATATGATATGGCCATCATCATCTTGTGCCTTTGATCTCCATCTCCAAAGCACCGTCATGATCACCATCGTCACCGGCTTGACACCTGGATCTCCATCGAAGCATCGTTTTCATCTCGCCAACTATTGCTTCTACGACTATCGCTACCGCTTAGTGATAAAGTAAAGCAATTACATGGCGATTACATTTCATACAATAAAGCGACAACCATATGGCTCCTACCAGTTGCCGATAATTGTGTTACAAAACATGATCATGTCATACAACAATTTATATAATCACGCATTGACCATATCACATCACAACATGCACTGCAAAAACAAGTTAGACATCCTCTACTTTGTTGTTGCGAGTTTTACGTGGCTGCTACAGGCTTAGCAAGAACCATTCTTACCTACGCATCAAAACCACAACGATTTTTCGTCAAGTTTACTGTTTTAACCTTCAACAAGGACCGGGCGTAGTCACACTCGATTCAACTAAAGTTGGAGAAACAAACACTCACTAGCCACCTGTGTGCGAAGCACGTCGATAGAACCAGTCTCGCATAAGCATACGCGTAATGTCGGTCTGAGCTGCTTCATCCAACAATACCGCCGAATCACAGTATGAAATGCTGGTAAGTAGTATGACTATTATCGCCCACAACTCTTTGTGTTCTACTCGTGCATATAACATCTACGCATAAACCTGGCTCTGATACCACTTTTGGGGAACGTATTATTTCAAAAAAATTCCTATGCACACGCAAGATCCATCTAGGGGATCGCAAAAGTTTTTGAGGGTAGAGTATTCAACCCAAATTTATTGATTCGACACAAGGGGAGCCAAAGAATATTATCAAGTATTATCAGTTGAGTTGTCAATTCAACCACACCTGGATAACTTAATATCTGCAGCAAAGTATTTAGTAGCAAAGTAATATGGAAGTAACGGTAATAATAGCAAAAGTAATATTTTTGGTGTTTTGTAGTGATTGTAACAAAGATGTAACGGAAAAGTAAATAAGCGAAGAACAATATGTGAAAAGCTTCGTAGGCATTGGATCGGTGATGGAGAATTATGCCGGATGCGGTTCATCATGTATGATCATAACATAGGGTGACACAGAACTAGCTCCAGTTCATCAATGTAATGTACGCATGTATTCGAACATAGTCATACGTGCTTATGGAAAAGAACTTGCATGACATCTTTTGTCCTACCCTCCGTGGCAGCGAGGTCCTAATGGAAACTAAGGGATATTAAGGCCTCCTTTTAATAGAGTACCGAACAAAGCATTAACACATAGTGAATACATGAACTCCTCAAACTATGGTCATCACCGGGAGTGGTCCCGATTATTGTCACTTGAGGTTGTCGGATCATAACACATAGTAGGTGACTATAGACTTGCAAGATAGGATCAAGAACTCACATATATTCATGAAAACATAATAGGTTCAGATCTGAAATCATGGCACTCGGGCCCTAGTGACAAGCATTAAGCATAGCAAAGTCATAGCAACATCTATCTCGAAACATAGTGGATACTAGGGATCAAACCCTAACAAAACTAACTCGATTACATGATAGATCTCATCCAACCCATCATCGTCCAGCAAGCCTATGATGGAATTACTCACGCACGGCGGTGAGCATCATGAAATTGGTGATGGAGGATGGTTGATGATGACGACGGCGACGAATCCCCCTCTCCGGAGCCCCAAATGATGCTTGGGCCGGCCCGCCACCTTTTGATCAAGTCAAACGGGCCGGCCTTTTCACAGGAATGGGGCTTTGTTGGGCCGTGCCACATGTCGCCGTATCATAGGCGCCTTCGGTCCAATGAGCGGATGACATCTGTCCCAACGGTGAGCCGACACGTGTTTCCTCCAGCCAATGATGATTTTACACGTGGAAAATCCTTATTGGTCGGGGCTGTTAACGGGTTATCGGATCCAAAACCCGACCCGATAGCTTAACGGCGTTAAGATTACGGTGGATGCCACGTGTCGGTCACCCTTGACCAAAGCAGTTCTGTGACGCGCGATGTATCGTCATGGAAGTGGACACTTCCGTGATGATAATTTTGGTAATGTCATGGAACACTTCTACAACAACACATGTATGACTATCTTGATTCTGTCATAAATTTGTCATGGATGTACATGCATGACAAAAAACGCGACCTACTGTGACAAACACGTATCATCACGGAAGTGTATTTTTTGTAGTGAGAGGTTAATCATAAGTGGGATGCTTGTTCAAGTAAGAACAGCACCCAAGCACCGGTCCACCCACATATCAAATTATCAAAGTACCGAGCACGGATCATATGAACGTGATGAAAACTAGCTTGACGATATTCCCATGTGTCCTCGGGAGCGCTTTTCTCTATATAAGAGTTTGTCCCGGCTTGTCCTTTGCTACAAAAAGGATTGGGCCACCTTGCTGCACTTTATTTACTTTTGTTACTTGCTGCTCGTTACAAATTATCCTATCACAAAACTATCTGTTACCACTTATTTCAGTGCTTGCAGAGAATACCTTGCCGAAAACCGCTTATCATTTCATACGCTCCTCGTTGAGTTCGACACTCTTACTTATCGAAAGGACTATGATAGATCCCCTATACTTGTGGGTCTGGCGCCGTTGCCAGGGAGTGAAGCGCCTTTGGTAGGTGGAATTTGGTAAGGAAAAATTTATATAGTGTGCTGAAATTACTGTCACTTGTTATTATGGAAAGTAATCCTCTGAGGGGCTTGTTCGGGGTATCTTCACCCCGACCAGTAGAGCGAAGAGTTACTCACCAACTTACTGAACTTATTGCAAATGAAAACTCTTTGTCCGTGGCTAGGAAACTCAACCATCTTTGATTAACGAGCTAGTCAAGTAGAGGCATACTAGTGACACTCTGTTTGTCTATGTATTCACACATGTACTAAGTTTCCGGTTAATACAATTCTAGCATGAATAATAAACATTTATCATGATATAAGGAAATATAAATAACAACTTTATTATTGCCACTAGGGCATATTTCCTTCGGTCCAATGAGTGTTGAGGCTCACGGCAGGTATCGTTATTTTCCGACCTTCATAGATGATTTGAGCAGATATGGGTATATCTACTTGATGAAACATAAGTCTGAAACATTTGAAAAGTTCAAAGAATTTCAGAGTGAAGTGGAAAATCATCGTAACAAGAAAATAAAGTTTCTACGATCTGATCATGGAGGTGAATATCTGAGTTATGAGTTTGGTCTTTATTTGAAACAATGAGGAATAGTTTCGCAACTCACGCCACCTGGAACACCATAGCGTAATGGTGTGTCCGAATGTCATAACCGCACTTTATTAGATATGGTGCGATCTATAATGTCTCTTACTGATTTACCGCTATCGTTTTGGGGTTATGCTTTAGAGACGGCTGCATTCACGTTAAATAGGGCACCATCTAAATCCGTTGAGACGACACCATATGAACTGTGGTTTGGCAAGAAACCCAAGTTGTCGTTTCTTAAAGTTTGGGGTTGCGATGCTTATGTGAAGAAGCTTCAACCTGATAAGCTCGAACCCAAATCGGAGAAATGTGTCTTCATAGGATACCCAAAGGAAACTATTGGGTACACCTTCTATCACAGATCCGAAGGCAAGATATTCGTTGCTAAGAATGGATCCTTTGTAGAGAAGGAGGTTTTCTCGAAAGAAGTGAGTGGGAGGAAAGTGGAATTTGATGAGGTAATTGTACCTTCTCCCGAATTGGAAAGTAGTCCATCACAGAAATTAGTTCCAGTGATTCCTACACCAATTAGTGAGGAAGCTAATGACGATGATCATGAAACTTCGGATCAAGTTACTACTAAACCTCGTAGGTCAACCAGAGTTAGATCCGCACCAGAGTGGTACGGTAATCCTGTTCTAGAAGTCATGTTCCTTCATAGATTCCGCGAAATGGCTTGAGGCCATGAAATCTGAGATGGGATCCATGTATGAGAACAAAGTGTGTACTTTGGTTGACTTGCCCAATGTTTATTATTCATGCTAGAATTGTATTATCCAGAAACTTAGTACATGTGTGGATACATAGACAAACAGAGTGTCCCTAGTATGCCTCTACTTGACTAGCTCGTTAATCAAAGATGGTTAAGTTATCTAGCCACAGACATGTGTTGTCATTTGATGAACGCGATCACATTATTAGAGAATGATGTGATGGACAAGACCCATCCGTTAGCTTAGCATAATGATCGTTTAGTTTTTCTGCTATTGCTTTCTTCATGACTTATACATGTTCCTCGGACTATGAGATTATGCAACTCTCGAATACAGGAGGAACACCGTGTGTGCTATCAAATGTCACAACAATACTGGTTGATTATAAAGATGCTCTACAGGTGTCTCCGATGGTGTTTGTTGAGTTGGCATAGATCGAGATTAGGATTTGTCACTCAGTGTATCGGAGAGGTATTTCTGGGCCCTCTCGGTAATGCACATCACTATGAGCCTTGCAAGCAATGTGACCAATGAGTTAGTCACGGGATGATGCATTACGGAACGAGTAAAGAGACTTGCCGGAAGAGATTGAACAAGGTATGATGATACTGACGATCGAATCTCGGGCAACATACCGATGACAAAGGAAACAACGTATGTTGTTATGCGGTTTGACCGATAAAGATCTTTGTAGAATATGTAGGAACCAATATGAGCATCCAGGTTCCGTTATTGGTTATTGACCGGATATGTGTCTCGGTCATGTCTACATAGTTCTCGAACCCGTAGGGTCCGCACACTTAACGTTCGATGACGATTTGTATTATGAGTTATGTGATTTGATGACCAAAGTTTGTTTGGAGTCCCGGATGAAATCACGGACATGACGAGGAGTCTCAAAATGGTCGAGATATAAAGATTGATATATTGGAAGATGTTATTCGGACACCGGATGAGTTCCGAGAGGTACCGGATAATTATCAGAGTGCCGGAGGGTTATCGGAATCCCCCGGGGGAACTAATGGGCCTTCATGGGCCTTAGTGGTGAGAGAGGAAGGGACACAAGGGGCTGGCCGCGCGCCCCCTCTTGGGTCTGAATTGGACAAGGGGAAGGGGGCGGCGCCCCCCTTTCCTTCCCTTCCCCCTCTCCTTCCTTCTTCCCCTTCCTCGGTGGAAACCTACTAGGACTTGGAGTCCTAGTAGGTTTCCCTCTCTGTGCGCCCTAGGAGGGCGGCCGCCTCCCTCCCTCCTTTATATCTCTGAGGCGGGGGCACCCTAGAACACACAAGTTTCTCTTAACCGTGTGGTGCCCCCTCCACAGTTACACAACCGGTCATATCGTCGTAGTGCTTAGGCGAAGCCTGCACCGTAACTTCATCATCACCGTCCTGCCTTGCTGTCTTGTGGAACTCTCCCTCGGCCTCAACTGGATCAAGAGTTTGAGGGACGTCATTGAGCTGAACGTGTGCTGATCGCGGAGGTGTCGTACGTTCGGTGCTTGGATCGGTTGGATCACGAAGACGTTCGACTACATCAACCGCGTTACTAAACGCTTCCGCTTCCAGTCTACAAGGGTACGTGGACACACTCTTCCCGCTCGTTGCTATGCATCTCCTAGATAGATCTTGCGTAATCGTAGGTAAATTTTTTGGAATACTGCGTTCCCCAAAATTATAAGCATACAATAAGTGAAAATTATAGTCAAAGTTGTATGACGAAGACCAAAAAAGTTAACGCAAGCATTATATTTTGGGAAGGAGGGAGTAGTATTTAACGTGATCATGTAACATAATTCTACCACGTCGAGCTATCGAGTTGGAATCGAGCTAGCTACTGTTAGCTCTAGATCAACTCGTCTCTAATCAAACTGCATAAAAGTGTTTATACTTCACTTATTTTTTAATAAATCTCCAATCCGGCTATAAAACTAGTTTTATCTTGAACAACTCACAAGCCCCGAGCTTTTCCTGCAGACCTATATACCATACCATTGCGAGACATATCTACATCTAATGTAACTTTGTGAGATAGGCATTTGCCCCCTCGACTTGCTCATGAGCCCCACGATTCTATCCCTCCCACCGTCGCCGGTATATGGCACTAGGCGAAACTAGTGGACGATCGCAACGGAGGGGCAGGGGTGGGAAGTGGTCGTTCTTATTCATTGTTTCCTCTTCCCATCATGTCTATATCGCTTCCTCCTGTTGCTCGCAAATTCTCTTTGTCGGCATCCTCCCCCATCGACGCCACCGCTCGTTGTTATCCTGGTCATTTGTGGCGGCTTGTTGCATCATCACGGAGCCTGGTTTGGTTGCTCTGATAGTTCTTTGGATGTGCTTCGGCTCATGGTTGTTCACCCGCGCGACAGTGGTTTCTCCAGATCGTCCCGACGGGCCTCCCAATATCCTCCATCGCCGATGTGTCCCGCACACCACTCACTTGTTCTCCGCCATATTTGGTGGTAGTTCCACTGGATATAGCCCACCCGCCTCCTTTCCGCTCGTCTACGGACGGTCGGAGGACTTGGTCATTGGTCGTGTTCTGGCTTGTAGCCATGTAGCTGTTGGTTGTGGACCTTGTGTTGGGATTTGTCTCGGTGCTCACGTGCACCCTCCTCCCCCTGCCCTCGACTGGTTCATGTTCCCTCATATGGCATTCCCTCTGCTAGGTGAGGATAGGTTTGACTACTTCGAGTTGGTGGCTTCGTTGCTCGAAGATGTTGTGCCTCAGATGATGCAAGTGGTGCAGTCTAAAGGTTACTTGTACATTCGTCCCAGTAGTGTCGTGCTTCAGTTGTTGCAGTCGTAGTCGTCATGTTTTTGACATTTGGGCCGTGTTGTAGTTGACTATGTGATGGATGTTGCTGCATATGGTCTTGCTTTTATGGCTTGTGTTGTATACTTTTGTTCTAGTCTAGGCCGGGGTTGGTCATCTTCGAGTCATGGATCACCGACTATTAGATCAATGATCCTTGGCCATTTAAGCTTTTCTCCTATTGAGTTTGTGTTGCATGTATGGGTCTTGCCTTTCTTTTTGGCGTTGTATCATCTTCGTTCTCGATAAATAGACATGCAACTCTCATGTATGGTTAAGAAGAAAAAACTACATCATACAACGCTTCCAGAGAAAAATCACAGTCTCGACCCTTTTTGATAAGTTTGGCACAAAACGACCTCTGCTAAAAACTTTAGCCCGATCTGACCATTTTTAGAAACGTCCGACAACTTGGCGTGAAGTTGCACTATGCAACGTTGGGGGCTATGCCTCGTACTAGCACCAGACACCAATGCAGTGCGAGGCAGCGCTGGAGACTATGGCGTTGCCCAAGGGTGCAACATCGGGAACTTTAGCGTTTCTCAGTACAACAGCAACACCGAAGACTTCCGCATTGCAAAATGGGTCAGATCATGCTAAAGTTTTCAGCATGATATGTTTTGCGCTAAACTTGCCCCAGAGGGTCAAAACTCAAAATAGTGATTTTGCCACGCTTCCATGCGAATTGCCAAGGTGGCATAACAAACCAGTCATGAATTTAAAAAATAATGGATTATAATCAACCTTTACAAACAAATCGATAAACAAAACTGACAAATCTAGATGTAAAATATCTGTATAGCACACCACATTGAGAACATGTCTAGCTGAAACTCCTTAACCAGAGTCCGAAAGAGATTTAACTCCAATCATTTTGGCTTAGACGTCGACATACCGGCCGCGCGTGGCATGTGAACCCTGCGTGCACAGTACACCCAGCCGCACCGAGACGGACGGATCGTTGCGGTGTGGCGCGTCCGGGGCGTACGATGGATCGAACTGCGGTTGGGCCATCGCGTACGCGTGTGGTTGCGCCCCCGTCGTCCTGTGCCCTTCCTTGTCCTGTGCGCACCCGATGGATGGATCGACCCTGAGACATATCCACAGATTCCAGCGTGACAGCAGCCGCCGGTACGGATCGATGGCCATGTGTTTGCACCGCTTCGCCCAAGCCATATGTCCATATGCGTCCACCTGTCGCTCGCTCTCCTCAATGATATCAGCATGGCGTGCCGGATTTATTAACCATCTCGTACAAGTGAGACCCTTTTTTTTTAATGTTTTCCGTTCAAACGAGTGGGGCTACGTGAAGTTGCGTCTTGCGCGTGTGCTGGTGATATTTTCGGAAGTCACATTTTTATCATTTTCTGGACTTTTTAGTGTAGGAGTACGCATTGCATGCTTTTTAAAAGTATTGGCGCGTACCATTTCTCTCACCAAGAACAAACTGCACAGATACGATTTTTTTTTTCGAATCAACTGCGAGGACTCGATATTTAGCACTAATTGCTCTAGGATTGTTAGTACAACTCTATCATGATAAATTGATGCTCTAGGAGTAGCAGTTGAGCATTTATTACGGAATCATGACTGACAAATCGAGATCTCCTCGAGGTTAACACCCGTGGTACAATACGCCAGCGATGTTCACGTGGTAGATAGAAAAGGGAAAACAAAACCTGCCAGTCTGACAGCGGCCTCTCACCGGACGGGCCCACCACTCTCCCGGACGGTACGGTGCCACGTGACGGTCAGTGAGCCATGTCTTCCCATTTCAGGCATGGTACTCTGTTTCTGAAATATACTTTAATCATTTTCTTTTATTTCATTATTAAGCACGCATCTGCAAAAGTTTTTTCTCTCTCTCGCGCGCGCTATGCAGCTTTTGCTTGTTTGCCCATACGTTTTTTTAAGAAGACAAGCTTTTTCTTTAAAAGTAACTAGAGATTTTATTCAAAGTTCAACACCTCCAGAATACTAGCAATATCAGGAAGGATCCCTAGCTACACATGGTTTAAGAAGACAAGCTTTGCTTGCCCATACGTGCCACAGTAACAGTACCGAGGAATAACTTGTTAAACCAGCCCCGGGCCGCATGGCCCCGCCTGTTGCTGTCGTGAGCGAAGCCCGTTTGGGCCCACCGCCCACGGTTTATTGAGCTACAGGCTTACGTTGATGCCTGCTACCGTGTACATTATCTTAAAAACAAAAAATAGAAGGAATACATTGTCTAAAGCTCGTGCACACTCATAGTTTTTTTAACACGGTACAGGCATAGCGTTCATAAATACACACATACACACGCACATTCTATCCCTATGAGCATATTTGAATGACTGAGCCGGCATATCATCATTAGATTTTGCAAAGTCATAATAGACGTCTCGTAGTCGACAATAACGTCTCTTCCCATAGAACGTGTATTGCCAAAAATCCTGAAATAACCCAGGATAAATGTGAGCACCAGGACTTGAATGCTGATGTGCTGATGATACCACTGCCTACCTAACCATTTAACTATAGGTTGGTTCACGTGTGCACTCATAGATGATGGATGCATCTGGCGTAAATTTCTAAAATAAAATCTCATAATTTTATCAAGCCGTTGAATTTTTTACTCCGAAAAACGGTTTTACATGACACAAGTGAAACATGTACATTTTGTAGTGTGGTTCGAGTGTGTGTTGGTCCGCAGGCTCTAGTTCCAATTGATGATGGTTGACCAGATTCGGCCTCGTCGGGGAGCATGTGTGGGAGTTGTGTTCTTCGAATCCGTCTGGTTGGACCTTTGACATTGTACAAGCTCTCCTTGCCGTTTTCGTCATCGAGGCGGCGATTTGCTACACAACAGTCACTGACATCTTCTGGTCTACATCGATGACTTCTCGGACGTTGCTTATACAAACTCTTGGGTTTCAGCAAGTTTCTTCCGCTGGGACGGAGGCCTATAGGTGGCAATAATGATATTTGGTCACGGCACCGCCTGTGGATCCAGGAGAAGATGAATTTGACACCCCCAATGATTTGGATCTATTTTTAAATTTCTATAAGCGTGTTTTTACAAGGGCCTATGCTACATAATATATCGCCGAAAATACTATATACATGGCCTGTTTACGGAGCTTTTCAGGGATCTTCCAAACTAATCTTCTCCCGCCCTCCCCCCCCCCTATTTTCAGTGGGGGTGGGCCCCTCACCTTTTTTTGGCCAATTAAGACACGCGAACTAACCCAATCAGTTAATCACGTAAAAGAATGTCCGTGCGTGTAGCATTGCTCATATATCGCCTCTGGCCTTTTTGCAAAAAACAAAAAAGTTTTTTTGTGTGTGATTTTAATCTTTCACAAATTTCCCTATGTAGGCCTTTAGAGGCAAAGACATTGATCAATCTGGATGGGAATAAGAATTGAGAGTTCCACAAGCCAACTGCTATATATTGTGACAGTTCCCTTTCCTGGGCTTGGATCTTCTTAGGCGTATTCGACGGTTTTATTAGCATGTTTTCTTTGGTTTTCAGGGCAACGTCCTAGCGGAGGGTACGATGTCGTCGAGAATAAATGTACTATGGTTCTTCGTGTTGTGGCTTTGTCTCATCGATTATGCCACGGAGCCAAGAAGTTTGTGTCTATGGCTAGCGTGTCTATGTAGGTTTGGGGATGAGGATTTAGGGCATGCAAGTGCGGGGGCACTCTGATTCTGTGCCGTTCATCTGCGCCACGATTTGCATATTTGGTGATATATAGACAGATTTCTATTTTCACTTTTATCTGTAATGTGTTCGTATATCACGGGGGTATACCTGATCGTGTGGGGTTGTATGCCCGTTCCGTGGGTTGTCTTAACAATAAAAACGGAAAATAAGAAACACTCATAGACTAACTAATTAAAAACGATTCACCATAGCATAGTTCGCGTACTCTTCTTGCTTCCTCTTTGTTCTTCTTTCTTGTTCATCAGAGCAGAATATGTATCTTGAAGGATCAGTCGACTACGCGAATGGAAAGAGATGATCTTGTGTGCTCACAGATTGAAGCTTTCAAGATAAGAAGGCCCACATCAGAATATTTGCTGCTAACAGGTACAGATTCGGCCACAAAGTTTGATTTTCTTGTTTAGTACTTGGCAACGATCTTGTTTGTTCATTTGTTATCTTCGAACATGTTTTCTGTCTGACATATTGACTATTTTTAATTTGAAATTATATGAACTAGAATCTTATGATCTGTCTGTAAACAGTGCAAGCACATGTATGCGCATTTAAATCTATTTTGACAAGTTACAAAGGCTAAAACTGAGTTTTATGAACTTTAAAATCCACGGTTCTTCCTATGGAACTTAAACATTACGTAAATTTAATTGCGTCATAGATCATATTATTATTATATTATGAGTAAAAATATTTGTGTTCAGGGATTGCGTATAATGTATATTTGAAAGTGAAAACTATTGGAAGAAGAATGTTTGCAAGTAGGTAATTAAACCAACCCTAATTCACTAAACCATAAATGTTAAATAATTGACAAGGTACAAATAGTAATGGCATCGCAAGTGCTGCAAATTAACAAAAGGAAATCTAAATCAATAAACCGTAACCCTAAACACTAGTAGTAAACAATAAATTAGTAATGCCATAATACTGTTGCGATTTTTTTCAAAAAAAGAAATGTAAACTCTGAACCCTAGACCATGACTACATGAGTGATGTATACTGTTAACACTAAACCCTGACCCTAAACCTAAACCTAACATTGAAATGTATAAAATCATAATATAAAGATTTAAAACCAACAAAACAAAAAGTGTAGTAGAGTTCCTAGCAAAAAATAACCATAAAAAATGTTGTATTCAACAAGATAATGTGTCATGAAAATATCATAAAAGAAACAGCATTTATCCAGGAACAATACTAATACGAAAACTGTAATTTAGACATGTCGATAGACTTACATTGGTTTAGTCATTCACAAAGTCAATGAGACGTGCAGTAAATTTCGGCACCAAATTTTAAGCGAATAATTTTCATCTACACTTTTCAATTGGGTGCACTATCATGGAGCAGTGGAAATGCAACGTTTGACTGCTCTAGCTTCCTGCGTTTAATGACGCGTATGGTGGGAGATAATTTTAGTAGTTGTTGCCAACTTCTCATTCCACTACTCTTTCCTGGTACTATACTCTACATTCCGTTCTTCCATGGTGAATCCCTTTCCCCTCGATCTCCCGCTTGTGTTTGACTTCAGTGATGATGACGTCGTAGAGGAGCCAAAAGATGCCCTGGTCGAGCTTTAGGCCCTGGGGGACAAGTGCCCTTGCTAAAACCAACAGATCTGTATCGGCGTTATGGGAACGGGGTCTCTAGACTTGCCTGCTTGCGGCCCACGGTGTGGATCAGCTAGCAGGCCTGTATGGGTCATCTTCATCAACAAGGCATTCAAGACCCTCGCGAGGGGCCAAGCCTCGTGAGGCGGACGACACAAGATCTCCTCAGGAGCGGCCTCACCAGGTTGGCTCGTGAGGAGCGAAGAGATCAAGGCAAGGCAAACCTTGCGAGGTTCTCGTGACGTGAGGCATGACGATCAAGATCAGGCGGGCGCCAGGCGGGCGCTAGTGCGTGCAGTGTCCTTGTTTCCCCTTTGGTGCTAAGGAAGCAAGCGCAGGCGCGGAGTACCAAGGCGTCAAGTAAAGATTTCCATGTCGGTGCAACGAGACCAAGACCAGCAGGACGGCAAGATGGAGGTTACCATGGAGCCCAAGGCGGCGTCACCACCAGAGCCTTTGCAGACGAAGACCGCTTTTGTCAGGATAAGCTATACTAGCTGTTCTCTTTCGAATTGGCCGTTGTTGGTTCCCTTCCCGCTCAATATTTGGGGAGAGGACTGGGGCCTATATAAGTAGGACTAGCCACCACCGTAGAGGGCATCTAGTCCAGAGCTCACAAGCAAGCCCGAGTTGAGTGAATCCACACACACAAGTTTGCCAAGCAGAAGAACACATCAACCTCAGGAGGCTGTTCTTCCCCTTGTACTATTCATTATCAGCCCAAGAGGCAATCCACCACCATCACACTGGAGTAGGGTATTACGCCACAACAGTGGCCCGAACCAGTATAAATCTTGTGTTTTTTGTGTTGTGAGTTCGTTGAGTTCGTCCGCAAGATCGTAGCAAGCTAGGGCGTGGATCGGTAGGAGGGAAAGAACTTCGCGCACCCCAGAGTTCGAACCTTAAGGATTTTCCCGGAACCCGTGATCCGACATTTGGCGCGCCAGGTAGGGGTGCACCGAAGCTTCCCTTTCGTCGCTCCGCGTCACGTCGCTTCACCATCGCCATGGCGGACGCACGCCGCGCCCGCGCCGAGCGCCGGGCTGCCCTCGCCACCCGCGTTGCTCGGGAGCGGCCCCGGGCGGGCCACCCTGTCGTTCTCCATCGCCGCCGCCAATGCCGCCACCGGTGGTGAAACGGCAGCAAGCGTCCTCGTTGCATCCCTCGGTGCGACAGGGCGGCCGCACCGCCACTCCATCGCTGACTCCCGCTGGTTCATCGTCCCACGCTCGTCGCGCTCCCACGGATGCGCGGGCCGCGCTCCTCATGGCGCACGAGCTCCTGCGCTACTGTCCGGTCGACGACCTCAACGAGGACTGGCTCAACCGCATCGACGAGCTCGTCAGCACCGCAGGGGCTCCGCCGCGCCGTCCCTCTCACTGCCTCGCCCTCCGCCAGCTACGGGTGACATAGCTCATGGAGCGCCTCCACCACCTTTGCACCAAGACGGCGCCCTGGCGCCAAGGCGTGCGGCTCCACGATGCGACCTACCGTGTCCGGCACCCGTGCATGAAGAAAGAAGCTGTCTAGAAGTCCCTCGACTGCAAGAGAACTCTCCGGCACTCCTCGCACCGCCACGCCAGGATCGTTTGCCGCGGCAGGGCCCTACGCTGCTTGCCATAGCTGCGCGTGGGCGCCAAGACCAAGCTCCACCTCCAAGACGGGCCTCGGTGACCACGGCCGGCTGCCGCGCCTTCACCACCGAGCTGCGTAGCGTCGCCTGGCCGGGCAAGTTCAAGCCAGATCTGCCTCCTTGCTACGACGACACCCCCGACCCTGCGGAGTTCCTGCAGCTCTACGAGCTAAGCATCGAGGCAGCCAACGGCGACGAGAAAGTCATGGCGAACTGGTTTCCCATGGCTCTCAAAGACGGCGCCCGTTCGTGGCTCCTGAACCTGCCCCCGGGCTCGATCTCCTCCTGGGACGAGATGCGCGACCGCTTCGTCGCCAACTTCCAGGGCACTCGCGACCGCCCACCGGCCATGGGTGACCTGCGCCGCGTCAAGCAACAACCAGGAGAGACCCTCCAGAAGTACATCCAGCGCTTCAACAACGTTCGTCTCAAGATCCCCAAGGTGACGGACGAGGCCATCATCTCCGCGTTCTCCGATGGCGTCCGTGACGTCAAGATGAAGGAGGAGATCGCTATCCACGAGGAGCTGTGCACATCCCTGGAGCTGTTTAACCTGGCGACCAAGTGCGCAAGAGCTGAGGAAGGGCGCCTCTCCCTCCTTGAGCTCCCGGCCGCAGACCCGGAGGAGAAGAAAGCCAAGGCCAAGGACGTGAAGCGCAAGGGAGCAGCCGTGCTCGCGGCGGAACCGGACACCAAGCACGACAGAGATCAGCCCGAGTCATCCAAGAGCAGCCGACCGTTCTGCGCCTTCCACAACCTGCATACCAACAACACCAGCTACTGTCAAGAGCTCAGAACCATTCGAGAAGGACGCCTCGGTCGACGCCCCGAGCGCAACGACCGAGGCTACGGCCGAGTAGGAGGACGTGGTGGCGGACGCTGGGGCGACTGCGGCCCGCGCCAGTAGTGGCGCGACCGGCCTCGTGAGGACCGCTGGCAGGATCAGCCTCGCGAGGGCGCCTGGAGGGATCAGCCTCGCGAGGATCGTCCTTAAGGCAACGCCGATCTTCCTCCACTGCCGCCACCACCAAGAAGGAATGACAACCACCATCAAGACGAGGGGGCTGGGGCTTCCAGGAGCCACGTGCTATCGCCTGCATCTTGGGCGGAGCTCAGGCCCCAGCCTCGCAGCGTATGTTCAAACAGTTTTCTCGTGAAGTGAATGCAGTCCTTCCCAAGCTTGAGGCCACACGCCCGCTCAGGTGGTCCAAGTGTGCCATCACCTTCAGTTCGGCGGATCAGCTAAAGTGCGCGGCCACCGCAGGCGCCCTCCCGATGCTTTGCTCCCCAGTCATCAGCAACATGCAAGTCACCAAGACCCTCATCGACGGCGGCACAGGGCTTAACGTCCTGTCCGTCGACACGTTCGACAACCTCCAAGTGCCGTATGATCAGCTTCAGCCCACCAAACCTTTCTCAGGAGTGACCGACGGCTCCACCACACCGATAGGGCAGGTCCGCCTCCCTATCACCTTCGGAGAACGCAACAACTACCGCACCGAGCTCATCGACTTCGACATCGCCTACATCCGCCTGCCATACAATGCCATCCTCAGGTATCCAGCCCTGGCCAAGTTCATGGCGGTGACCCATCACGGCTACAATGTCCTCAAGATGCCGGGAAGCGGCGGAATCATCACGGTCCCACACAAAGAAAGAGATGCGGTGTGCTCCCTTGAGCGTGCCTTCCAAGCTGCAGCAATTGACGACCCCGACAGCAAGGGCGAGTGCCCTCCTGAGGCCACCCCCAAGAAGAAGAAGCAGCTGCGCCATGCAGGACCTCAGGAAGGTGGCGTCGCAACTGGAACCTCGTTAGGATCAGCGCCTGCGCCAGGGGCGCCTCCCTCCATCGCATAGGAAGGCGCGCCCGGCGCCCTTCTCGGGCAGGGCTCGGGGGCTCTCTTCTGGAGGGCCTCAGACCTTGCCATCATCACAAGGGAGGCGCTCGGGCACCACTTGGAGGCGCGCTTCACGGCTCGTTTCCCTCAGGAGAACACATGGCGAGGAGCGCACACCGCTCAGGAGTTCATCACGAAGACCACTCGGGAACTACAAGACACAAGGTCCATGAGCGGCGACCGCCGCTCGCGAGGCAGAGCTCCCCATCCAGGCGAGGATGCTGGGCTGCGCGTCTGCATCGACGTCCCAGGGCTCAACAAGGCCGCATCTCAGGAGCCCTTCTGGCCTTCGCGTGTGGGCCGCTGTGAGGGTCCGCCGCACAGCTACGTTCGCATGCCTTTTGGCCTGCCGAGCATGTCGTCCGCCTATCAGCGCAACCTGCGGAGCATCCTGGCGGCTCAGGAGGCCAGGCACCACGTTGTGCTGATGGAGATGGAGACGGTCCTCAAGGAACCGCCTGGACCCCCAGAGCCTCGCGAGGCTCAGGGCCCCGGTGGCTCATGAGGAGCAACCCCTTCGCCGCGTACCTTCAGCTGCCCCAACTCTCCTTCATCAACAGAACCAGGTGACATTTTCCAAGTTTATTTAGCTGGGAGCGCCCCTCGGGCTGCATCATTCCTAGGCCGTGTGGGTCCGTCCCTGTGGCATGTATCCCTTTTTCTTATGTCTTTAGCTTACCTTGGTGGGGGCGCCCCTCGGGCTGCATCATCCCCAAGCCGCTCGGGCCGGACCCAGTGGCATGTATCTTCTCTGCATTTACCTAAGGCAGTATGCTTTCCATGCCTAACCTGCTTGTGACTATCAACTGCTTGACTCTCGCCTCCCACGGGGGCTGCTCACGCTGGCACGACGCTTGTGCACGGGTCCGTTCCTGCAACGTCGACAAATCTGAGCGGCCGAGCTCTGGCTCGCGGCACGCCCCGTGCACGTCACCTCACCAGGCCCTCAGTGCCTTCGCCTCCTCGCGAAGCAACCAGGCGGACTGACAACCATAATGGCAAACTGTGTTTCTCCTTATGCTGCTTCGCAGGAATCTCATGAGAATGACAGCAGGCGGCACCACGAGCTCCCTCTTCTTCCATGCAATCCGCTTGCGTGTTAAAAGGGGGGTTCCTGAGCATCGCGTCTCAGGAGCTCCTATTGGCTCTCCAGCCCTCACCCCCTGGCCTTGACCACGGCACGCGACACAGCATACCGGCGGCTGAGCTCGCTCGAGGGCCGGGACCTGAGGACGTAGAGCATAAAGGAGAGCATGGAGAAGAGGGGGAGGCTCGCATGGGCCTGGCCTAGCTACGCATTAACGCGGCGCATCACAAGGAATCGACCTCAGACCGCCAAGATAAGTCTCGCGCTCAAATCGGCTAATCGTTGGAGCCTAGGGGTCACGCTCGCCGCAGCCCTGTTGCGGCAATGTCGCCTCCCTTTCTTACCTTACCACGGCTGCTTGGGCGCTAAAGGGGACCTCCTGAGCATCGCGCCTCAGGGGCTCTTACTGGACCTCGGGCCGCTCACCTCGTGGCCTTGACCACGGCACGCGACCTGGCATACCAGCGACGGCTGTAGCTTTCCTGGGGACCGGGACCTGTCAGCATTGAGCAACGAGCCATCGCAAGGTTGGAAAGGGGACACCGAGCCTAAACAGAGCATGCATCCACAAATTTTTATAACAAGGATAGTATCAACAAAAGACATTACACGCCCTTTACACACCCCCACGGGGTACTCCTTGATTCCTCGCAGGGAACAAAAGACGAGAACTAAAGGGAATCCTATCTACACCCTCCCGTGGCTGACGCCAACATCAACAGTGGGCCGCGGGAGGCCGACGCTAACCCATCCAGATCAGCGACGGTGGCGGCTGGACGCCGCGGCCCTGCTCCGGGCACGGCGAGAGCTCGGGGGCACGTAGCTGTCATCGCTCATCTCCGGAGTCTCGTAGAGCTCGGGAGAACCACTGGACGCCCAAGAGTAACTGATGCTGGAGGAGCCGCAGGCCGGGCGCGCATCGTCCTGGCGAACCCCTTCAGGGCAGCACTCCAGGCGGCGGCCCTCCGCATCGAAGACCTTGAAGAACAGCGTGGAGGCGCCATCATAATCGAAGTGGATCGCGAGGGCGCCCTAACCACGGCAGACCCACGCAACCTCACCCCACCCGCGGGTCATGAAGATCTTGCCGGAGGAGACCACTTCAACCTCTGCTCCGGTCGCCGGGCGCGATCGACATCTTTGCGGTCGAGCTCGAGGGGTCCCCTTGGCAGCATCACGTCGGAGAAGAACCGCGGGAAGCGGATCCAGGTGCTTGGGGACATCGCCGCCCACAGCACGAGCTCGCGAGAGGAGTCCGCAACGTGGACTCCAGGGGCGACGGCGCGTGTTGCCATGGCGTGGCGGCCGCGGACACGGTGCGGGCGGCATCGCTCGTTGCTCCTTCCTCCCGAGCCCTCGGCTTGGGCGTATAAGGGCAGCGGATACCCTGGAGGCGGCCGCTCACACTAGGGCCTCGTCACTTCCGCCCTCACGACAATGTCACGATGGTGGGCTGGCCTCTTCTTCGGTTGAAGCGGCCCTGGCTCGTCGCGGGGAGCCTTTCCTTTCTCCTCGGCGGATAACCTTCGGATCAGCGCCATGGGAGAAGAGATGGGCGAAGGGGGATCTTCCCCCTCCCCATTTATAGCAGGAGAAGGCCAACCGGCACCTCCCACGATCACAGGTAATGATGGTTTTCCCTTGCATGTCGCAGGGACTTGTCAAGTCGGGCAGTTGCCGAGGCAGCATGGGGAAGCGGAGACGACGCCCAATCAACCGCCACGCCGACCAAGGCCGCAGGCTTTTTGAGGCCCGCGATGCTCGCATTGACCTTTGGCTTCGCCTTGAAGCCAAGCCCGAGCGCCTTGGGCCCGGGGCTCTTGTCGGTGCAGGAACGGGGTCCCCAGACTTGCCTGCCTGCGGCCCATGGCGTGGCTCAGCTAGCAGGCCTGTACGACCCATCGTCATCAACAAGGCATTCAAGACGCTCGCGAGGGGCCAAGCCTCACGAGGCGGATGACACAAGACCTCCTCAGGAGCAGCCTCACCAGGTTGGCTCGCGAGGAGCGGAGAGATCAAGGCGAGGCAAACCTCGCGAGGTTCTCGTGACGTGAGCCATGACGATCAAGATCGGGTGCCGGCCAAGCAGTGTCCTTGTTTCCCCTTTGGTGCTAAGGAAGTAAGCGCAGGCGCGGAGTACCAAGGCGTCAAGCAAAGGTTTCCATATCGGTGCAACGAGATCAAGACCAGCAGGACGGCAAGACGGAGGTCACCATGGAGCCCAAGGCAGCGTCACCACCAGAGCCTTTGCAGGCGAAGACCGCTTTTGTTAGGATAAGTTGTACTAGCTGTCCCGTTTTGAATTGGCCGTTGTTGGCTCCCTTCCCGCTCAATATTTGGGGAGAGGACCAGGGCCTATATAAGTAGGACTAGCCACCACCATAGAGGGAATCTAGTCTAGAGCTCACAAGCAAGCCCGAGCTGAGTGATCCACACACACAAGTTCGCCAAGCACAAGAACACCTCAACCTCAGGAGTCTGTTCTTCCCCTTGTACTGTTCATCATCAAGCCAAGAGGCAATCCACCACCACCACATTGGAGTAGGGTATTACACCACAACAGTGGCCCGAACCAGTATAAATCTTGTGTCTTTTGTGTTGTGAGTTCATTGAGTTCGTCCGTGAGATCGTAGCAAGCTAGGGCGTGGATCGGTAGGGGGGGGGGAGAACTTAGCACGCACCCCAGAGTTCAAACCTTAAGGGTTTTGCCGGAACCCGTGATCCGACAATCTGGGCAGGGGGTCCCAAGCCTGGTGATCAGAGCTAGATGGTAACAAGGAGATAGGGACACGATGTTGTACCTAGGTTTGGGCCCTCTTGATGAGGTAAATCCCTATGTATATATTGATTGTGATGAGGTACAAAGTACAGATTGATCTACCTTGAGATCGTATGAGTTTTTCTAAGCTCTAAACCTTGCGAATGAGTATGCTTGTGTCTGTACGGATTAAACCCCACAACTTATATAGATGCCGGGGGTACCTTTTACAAATGGTCGGATACAATGTAGGGATAAACATCCCAACTATTCAAAATACGCTTGAAGTGTACACCAAGCCTTCAGGAGATCTTCTTCTTGATTAAGCCAAGGGTCAGGGCTGACGTGGCCACGCCAAGAATCTTCAATGGGTCCTCGGCTCGGCCCATAATTGACGGGCCGACGTGGGAAGAACCCCCTAATCGAGGACACCAACAGTAGCCCCTGAACTAGTCTTCAAGCCGAGGACATCGGGCATCATCTTCGGGATAATTTCATAGGCTTGAGTCTTTGGCTTTGTAGGCGAGTTCCATCCTCCATGTCGGCTTCCTAATCTGAGGTCATGCTCGGCTCCGAGGTTCTCTTGGCTTCTCTGGTCATAACCTTAGATTCTTGAGATTCTCAAAATGAGAGTAGATTTCTCGCTACGAGACCTCCTCGGCATGCCCTATTGGTCTGGCAGGGCCTAAGTAGCGCTTGAGCTCAGCCATAGAAGGGATTTCCCCAAAAGGCTTGACCTGGTCAAACCCTGACATCACTTCTGGTCAAGTTTTGAAATGTTACCTCCCGTGGCAGAGTCAAACCACTTAATCAACAGTCTTGCTTGATGTTCTTGGAGAACCTTGAAGGAGAACCCAAGTTATAGTGTCGCATAAAATTTCATCTCCTTGCATTTACTTTATTTGCCATTTGCCTCTCGTTTTTATCCCCCCCCCCACTTCTAAAAAGTTTTTAAAAAATTAAATAAAATTTATTGCCTTTTTCTTGTTTGTTCCTTTGCTTGTTTGCCTTCTTGTTTGAAATTGTCATCATGAGTGATTTTGGTATGGTAGAAATTGATGATGGTGGAACTCCTAAAATTGGAAGTTCTACCAATCTTGATGCTAAGACTTTTGTGTTGGGACAAGGGAATGTTATAGGAAAAAGTGTCACCCAAGAATTCTTTAATTGGATAGGGACTTTGGCTTCTGATGATGCCCCTATACTTAAAAGAAACAAAACTTATGTCGATGCTATTTTCGCACTTATTCTTAAACTAGAGAGAAGATTTATCTGCACCTCTCCTACGTTGCAAAGATTATTTTATGAGTTGCCAGTTATAAAAAATCCTAGGGCTGAAATGATAGCTACCCTTGTCCTCATGAATGAATTTGATCACATAGTGCGAGAAGCTAGAGAGATATTTGATTTTTATGGTATGAACCATGAAAACTGGTAATAGATGAGATCCTTTATAATTGTGATTATTTATTAAGGTTTTTGCTTCGCAACGATGGCATCTTTGATGAGAATATTAAAAAGGAAGTCCCTCCTTTGAGTATGATCCAACAAGTTTTCAATAATGTTAATCAACAATAATCTTGGATTGTAGCTGGTATTCAAGGGGGATTTGCAGATGGGCAACTTGCTAATGCTAAAATTTCTATGGATGATGTGTTTTATGTTATCTTTGAAAAATCCTCCTAATGAAAACACATCTTTGAAAAAGAAGAAGAAAGGCGACAATACTTGAAACTATGCATTTTGCCTAGATAGGGGCGTAAAACAATAACGCTAGTTGGGAGGCAACCCAATGGTTATCTTTTTTTGTTTCCTTGCTGTTTTTCAGTAAACACACAATTATGATACTATTATGAGTGTGTTTTTATGTTTTAGTTAGTGTTTGTGCCAAGTAAAGCCATTAGAATTGTTTGGATGATAGTTTTTTTAGAAAGACAGGGATCCCTCCCTGTTCCATTATATAAATGAAACCCCCAAAGCTTACAAGTTTGTTAGACGAGTGACTAACTCGTTCGCGCCTCTCACTGGGGGAAGCCAAATGTTTTTCTAGAGATTAAGAAATAACCAAGTTCAAATAGGAACAAAGGATAACAGTATTTCCACGCAGGAAAAGAAAAACAAAGCTCTTTTTTCAAAACTTTTTTAAGCAGACACTGCGATCTCTTGCAGCGATTTCCCTGCCTTCATGGGGGGCGCCGTTTTTGGCTGAGGCACCCATTTCGCCATCATGTCTGATTCACCCATCACGCACCCCGCAGGTTCATCTACCACCATTAGTATCTTCCCTCCGCTCAGCCCATGGTCAGACAGAGCATCTTCGCCAGATGTTTCGCGAGGGAGGAGGCGAACGCTTCCAGCTGGGATCTTTCCTGGTCCCCACAAAGGATATCCAGCTTCAAATCATAGATTGTAGCTTCCCTGTCACCTGCTTAATGTTGGACCATACAACATTGTTAAAGATCATGGAATTTCTAAGCTTCCACAGACACCACAGTGTGGCCAACTAGCAACGTTGAGGGCCGCATTCTTCTTATTAGCAACCCAAAATCTAGCAACAGAAAGGTAATCTAACTCTATCTCTTTGTTGAAGTGGTCTCTAACTAGATCCCACATAATTTTAGCCATTACACACTCAAAAAATAAATGTTGAATGGACTCATCCGAGGAACAAAACACACACTTTAGAGGTTTAATGATGTGTCTTTTCCTGAGGTTATCTCTAGTCATGATCTTGTTGTAGGAGACTAACCAGAGAAAAATATGGATCTTAGGTGGCACTAGCAGTTTCCAAACAGCAGGAATGCACACAGGCCCCCCCCCCTAAAATTGATCACATGATACAAAGAACTACTAGAGTAAACTCCTTTGTTATCAAGCTGCCAAACTAGGGAGTCTTTTTCATCAACCAGAGAGATATTTTTCACAATCTCCTCCAGTTGATACCAAAATCCCATCATGGTATCCGTGAAGATCCTTCTAAAGGAGAGCTTGACCTGGGTCCCATCCCATATTTCACTGATAGTTTTTGAGCTTTCATTACATATGGCATATAGTGGCCAAAATTGGACGGTCAAGGGATAGGTACCAAACTAGGTATCCTCCCAAAACTTGATCTGTTTGCCATCCCCCACCAACCACCAGTATCCAAATTTAATAGCCCTAACCATACTCATTACCCTTTCCAGAACCTAGAGGCATGAAGGGAATTGCTAGTGAAGATGTTTGGTCTGTGGGTGCTATACTTCTGATCCACCACCTTCCTCCACAACTTACCTTCCCCTTGGCTTTACCTTTGAACCCAGGAGCCCAACAAACACATGTTTAGCTCCTGAAGGTTAGGGATACCCAAACCCCCAAATTCCTTCTGCATACAAATTAACCTCCAGTTAGCTAGATGTAGTTTCCTATGACCTTCGAAATCATTCCAGAGGCATTGTGCCATCTAAGAGTTAATCATCTCAATAGCCCATTTAGGAAACTTAAAAAAAGACATGAGGTAGATAGGGATACTGGCTAAGCATGCTTGAATTAGCACAAGTCTCCCTTTATATGATAGCAACTTCCTTGATGATCTTATCAATAAGAGGCTGGATATCTTCTCTCCTAAGCTTGTCAACATGCAAGGGGATTCCCAGATATTTAATAGGGAGATTCCCTCTTTTACATTTCAGAATCTCTATGCACCTCAAGGTTTCTTCATTAGACATATTAATATGAATTAGCTCACTTTTGTTGTAGTTAATTCTCATGCCAGACACTTGTCCAAAGCAAGACAGAATCACCTTGAGGTTTTGAGTCATTTCTAGGTTGTTTTGTAAGAAAAGAATAGTATCATCTGCATATTGAAGGCAGCTAACCCCCCCAAGATGTAAGTGGGGCAAAGCCCTCCAATCAGACTTGAGTCAGTGGCCTTAATTAGCATCCTAGCAAGCACATCAACCACTAGGTTGAAGAGCAGAGGTGAAACCGGATCACCTTGTTTGAGCCCTTTACTAGTTAGGAAAAAAAAATCACTTTCACAACCATTAATTTTGACCCCAACCGACCCCCCTCTAACAATTGCCTTAATCCAAACAATCCATTTGGGGCCAAACCCCCTTTTCACTAATGTTCATCTAAGAAATCTAGATTCACACATGTCGGGGCGTCGCGTTGCACAAAGAGCAGATCAACGTGCGGCAGCACGACAGGGAGCACACAAGCAATTTACCCAGGTTCGGGCCGCCGCGAGGCGTAAGACCCTACTCCTGCTTTGTTGGATTGATGATGGAATGAGCGTGATGACGCATAGTACACTTGCCTGACAGGGTTTGCCTCGGGGCCGCGGCGACTATGTGTGTATGGTGGCTTGGGTTCATCAACTTTCCAACCCCCCTACGAGTGCCATGGGCCTCCTTTTATAGATTAAGGGGTCACCACAGTGGCAAAGTGGTCATTATCCACTGATATGATAGCGAACAGTACTATCATACCTAAGTCTGCGGGCTGACAAGGTGCATTAAATGTGCCACTTAGTGTCACATCACTGGTAGCCCGGCAAGGCCTGCCGGGCTATCTTACTAGCTCCGCATCTGTTCTCTTGACACGTTGCAGGAAGAATGTCATCTGCAGGTTTCTTCTGTAGGAAATGGCTGCCATGTGGTGAATGGCTTCCACTTAATCATCTTGCGGCTTGACACCGCATTGATTGATGACGTGAGTCGTGTTTGAGTGGTTGGTGGGGTGGTTCTGCCCCCGCGAGCCTCGGCAGGCTCTGCCGGGGAGCCATGATCTCTTGCTTCTGGTGGTGGCCTCGCCCCTTGCTGGGATTGCCTGCCCGGCAAGGTAGGCCCTTCTCTTGTCGATATCTTGCTTCTCTAGCTTGATCTTGGTCTCTCTGGGTTGCAGGTTGGTTCTTCAGATCTCTTGGTTCTTCAATCTTTGACTTAAGCTGGTGCTTCAATCTTGATCTTGTTCCTGTGCATAGTTTGGCAACAGACCCAGGGTTTGTTGCACCGACAGAATCCCCCGGGCCTGCCCCGAACACGCTGCTGAGCGTCGTCGGGGTAGGGCCTAATAAGTGCACAGGCAGGATCGCTGAAGGGGTTGGCCCCTTAAGGTTTTCATTGCTGCTTCGTTAGTCTTGATTTCGGGTCGGTTTCCGATTTCCTCGCGCGCAATGTGAAGCCAATAGTGGTGGGGCCGCTCCAGTGATGGCCCGTGAATGACTTTAACGCATGGGTTAGAAATCACCAAATTACTCTTCCCACAGCGCGCCCTTATCCTTAGCCACGTATGCATCATGCATCGCACGGGGTAGGTAACGGAGGCTGATGACCCACAAGTATAGGGGATCCATCGTAGTCCTTTCGATAAGTAAGAGTGTAGAACCCAACGAGGAGCATAAGGAAATGACAAGCGGTTTTCAGTAAGGTATTCTCTGCAAGCACTGAAATTAACGGTAACAGATAGTTTTGTGATAAGGTAATTCGTAACGGGTAACAAGTAACAAAAGTAAACAAGGTGCAGCAAGGTGGCCCAATCCTTTTTGTAGCAAAGGACAAGCCTGGACAAACTCTTATATAAAGGAGAGCGCTCCCGAGGACACATGGGAATTATCGTCAAGCTAGTTTTCATCATGCTCATATGGTTCGTGTTCGTTACTTTCATAATTTGATATGTGGGTGGACCGGTGCTTGGGTACTGCCCTTCCTTGGAAAAGCATCCCACTTATGATTAACCCCTCTCGCAAGCATTCGCAACTACGAAAGAAGAATTAATGTAAACCTAACCATAGCATGAAACATGTGGATCCAAATAAGCCCCTTACGAAGCAACGCATAAACTAGGGTTTAAGCTTCTGTCACTCTAGCAACCCATCATCTACTTATTACTTCCCAATGCCTTTCTTAGGCCCAAACAATGGTGAAGTGTCATGTAGTCGATGTTCACATAACACCACTAGAGGAAAGACAACATACATCTCATCAAAATATCGAACGAATACCAAATTCACATGACTACTTATAGCAAGACTTCTCCCATGTCCTCAGGAACAAACGTAACTACTCACAAATCATATTCATGTTCATATTCATAGGAGTATTAATATGCATGAAGGATCTGAACATATGATCTTCCACCGAATAAACCAACTAGCATCAACTACAAGGAGTAATCAACACTACTAGCAACCCACAGGTACCAATCTGAGGTTTTGAGACAAAGATCGGATACAAGAGATGAACTAGGGTTTGAGAGGAGATGGTGCTGGTGAAGATGTTGATGGAGATTGACCCCCTCCCGATGAGAGGATCGATGGTGATGATGACGGTGACGATTTCCCCCTCCCGGAGGGATGTTTCCCTAGCAGAACATCTCCGCCGGAGCCCTAAATTGGTTCTCCCCAGGTTCCGCCTCGAGATGGCGGTGCTTCGTCCCGAAAGCTTCTTTCTTGTTTTTTCCAGGGCACAAGACACCTTATACTAGAAGATGGGCATCGGGGGGCTTCCAGGTGGCCCACGAGGCAGGGGGGCGCGTCCAGGGGGTATGGCGCGCCCCCACCCTCGTGGACAGGGAGTGGCCCCCCTCTGGTTCTTTCTTTGCCCAATATTTTTAATATATTCCAAAACTAACTTTCGTGGAGTTTCAGGACTTTTGGAGTTGTGCAGAATAGGTCTCTAATATTTGCTCCTTTTCCAGCCCAGAATTCCAGCTGTCGGCACTCTCCCTCTTCATGTAAACCTTGTAAAATAAGAGAGAAAAGGCATAAGTATTGTAAAATAATGTGTAATAACAGCCCATAATGCAATAAATATTGATATAAAAGCATGGTGCAAAATGGACGTATCAACTCCCCCAAGCTTAGACCTCGCTTGTCCTCAAGCGGAAGCCGCTATCGAAAAATATGTCCACATGTTTAGAGATAGAGGTGTCGATAAAATAAAAGACGACATGAGGGCATCATGATAATTCTTAGAATAGCAACATATATATATATATATATATATATATATATATATATATATATATATTGTCATATGATTTCTTATGCTGAAGTAACAATCTATTCACAATGTAAAGTATGAATCAGAAACTTCATTGAAAACTAGCAAACTATAATCTCAGTCATTGAAGCAATTGCAGTTTATCATAACATCGGAAAGAGTCAATATAAGAGCTTTTTAGCAAGTCCAAATACTCAACTATCATTTAGTATTTCACAATTGCTAACACTCACACGATTGGATATATATCAGGATCTTTCCAACACATAGTGCTTGCCAAAGGATAAAGTGTAAAAAGGAAAGGTGAAGATCACCATGACTCTTGTATGAGGCATAAGGAAAAAATAAAAGATAGGCCCTTCACAGAGGGAAGCAGAGGTTGTCATGTGCTTTTATGGTTGGATGCACAAAATCTTAATGCAAAAGAACGCCACTTTATATTGCCACTTGTGATAGGGACCTTTATTATGCAGTCCGTTGCTTTTATTTCTTCCATATCACAAGATCGTATAAAAGCTTATTTTCTCCACACTAATAGATCATACATATTTAAACAGCAATTTTTATTGCTTGCAATAATGACAACTTACTTGAAGGATCTTACTCAATCCATAGGTAGATATGGTTGAATCTCATGGCAAAACTGGGTTTAAGGATATTTGGAAGCACAAGTAGTATCTCTACTTGGTGCAAAGAATTTGGCTAGCATGAGGGGGAAAGGCAAGCTCAATATGTTGGATGATCCATGACTATATAATTTATTTCGGATATGAGAAAACATAACAAATTACGTTGTCTTCCTTGTCCAACATCAACTTTTTAGCATATCATATTTTAATGAGTGCTCACAATCATAAAAGATCTCCAAGATAGTATATTTATATGTGAAAACCTCTCTTTCTTTATTACTTCCTATTAATTGCAACGATGACCAAAACTATGTTTGTCAACTCTCAACAACTTTTATTCATCATACTATTTATATGTGAAGTCATTACTCTCCATAAGATCAATATGATCTCCTTATTTCTTTTTATTATTTCTTTATTTTTCTTTTTTTCCCCTCAAGATCATAGCAAGATAACCAAGCCCTTGACTCAAGACTAATCTTTATTATATATAGCTGACAGACTTGATTACATAGATAAGGATCAACACAAAAACTCAAAGCTAGATCATACTAAACTTTATTCTACTAGATCGAGATATAACCAAAAGGATCGAACTAACAAAAACGGTAAAGATAGGAGTGTGATGGAGATACGATACCGGGGCACCTCTCCCAAGCTTGGAAGTTGCCAAGGGGAGTGCCCATACCCATGTATTTTTGTCTCTTTCTTCGGAGGTGGTGATGATGGAGTTGTTGATGATGTAGGCTTGTTGCCCATCTTCCAAGCCATAGGCTCACCATCATAGAAGGATGATCGAGTCTCCGGGATCCTCAAATCTGCAGCCAAACTCATCCTCTTGAGTCTATATTCATACTCACAGTTTTGGTTTTGCAGGTCATAGATCTGGGCTTGGATATGCTCGATTTTCTCATGAAGCTTGAAGATGGTCTCCCCAATGTTCTTGGCATCCAACTTGTGGTTGCTGGTGAACTTCGCGATCATCATGTGGTTGGCATTGAGTCCGCGTTCCACCATCCCCTGGCACTTGAAAACTTGTTGCTCCATTGCTTCGAGTCTTGTCTCCACGCTTCCGGTCCTCCTTGGTCCCTCAACATCGCGTATGTACAGCACCCCCTCAGGCATCTCAATGGTTTGAGGGTGTTGCAGCACCTCCGCGAGGAAGGGGTTGATGACCTTCTCGAAAAATTTGTCCTTGGGGGCTCTTGAAGACGTCATGGTGATCTAGATGTGTCAGAAAAACAGCTCGAAACAAAAGCAGAGGATTGTGTCGTGGTACGGTGGTCAAAACCTTCGGGAGATTATACAATGAATTTTTGCCGACCAAAAAAATTATCGTGCAAGAAAACAGAGTCCGGAGGGCACATGAGGTGCCTACGAGGCAAGGGGCGCACCCAGGGGGTAGGGCGCGCCCTCCACCCTCGTGGATGACTCGTGTCCTTCCCGGACTACTTATTATTTTCCTATTTTCTTAAATATTCCAAAACGGAGAAAAATTGCTATTAGAACTGTTTTGGAGTCGGTTTACTTACCGTACCACATACCTATTCCTTTTCGGAGTCTGAAACGTTCTGGAAAGTGTCCCTTATGTACTCCTCCGGGGTTACAATGTCGATAACATTAGTTTCAACATCTGGGATTACCTGAGATATAATGTTTGATTCTTTGACCGTTCAGCACCTTTTTGTGCCTTCGAAGTTGTTGATTTTTATGGCACCGGAACGATAGACCTCCTCGATAACGTAAGGACCTTCCCATTTAGAGAGAAGTTTTCCTACAAAAAATCTTAAATGAGAGTTGTATAACAAAACATAATCACCTACTTTAAACTCACGCTTTTGTATCCTTTTGTCATGCCATCTTTTAACTTTTTCTTTAAACATTTTTGCATTCTCATAGGCTTGGGTTCTCCACTCATCAAGTGAGCTAATGTCAAAAAATCTCTTCTCACCGGCAAGTTTGAAATCATAATTGAGCTCTTTAATGGCCCAATATGCCTTATGTTCTAGTTCGAGAGGTAAGTGACATGCTTTTCCATAAACCATTTTATATGGAGACATACCCATAGGATTTTGTATGCAGTTCTATAGGCCCATAATGCATCATCAAGTTTCTTGGACCAATTCTTTCTAGATCTATTAACAGTATTTTGCAAAATTAATTTAATCTTACTATTACTCAATTCTACTTGACCACTAGATTGTGGGTGATAAGGAGATGCAATTCTATGATTAACATCATATTTAGCAAGCATTCTACGAAAAGCACCATGAATAAAATGTGAACCACCATCAGTAATTAAGTATCTAGGGACTCCAAACCTCGGAAAAATAACTTCTTTAAGCATCTTAATAGAGGTGTTATGATCAGCACTACTAGTTGGAATAGCTTCTACCCACTTAGTAACATAATCAACATCAATTAAAATATGTGTATACCCATTAGAGGAAGGAAAAGGTCTCATATAATCAAAACCCCAAACATCAAATGGTTCAATAACAAGTGAATAGTTCATAGGCATTTCTTGTCGTCTACTAATATTACCAATTCTTTGACATTCATCACAAGACAAGACAAACTTACGGGCATCTTTGAAGAGAGTAGGCCAATAAAAACCGGATTGCAATACCTTATGTGCAGTTCTATCTCCAGCGTGGTGTCCTCCATAAGTCTCGGACTGACACTTTCGTAGGATCTGTTCCTGTTCATGCTCAGGTACACAACGTCTAATAACACCATCTACTCCTTTATAAAGATGTGGGTCATCACAGAAGTAATGTCTTAAATCATAGAAAAACTTTTTCTTTTGCTGGTATGTGAAACTAGATGGTATACTTTAACAACAATGTAATTAGCACAATCAGCATACCATGGAGCAGTGCGAGAAGCATTTATGACAGCTAATTGTTCATCAGGAAAGCTATCATCAATAGGTAGTGGGTCATCAAGAATATTCTCTAACCTAGATAAGTTGTCTACAACGGGGTTCTCAGCTCCCTTTCTATCTATAATATGCAAATCAAATTCTTTTAGCAAGATAACCCATCTAATAAGTCTAGGTTTAGCATCTTTCTTTTCCATAAGATATTTAATAGCAGCATGATCAGTGTGAACAGTTACTTTAGAATCAACAATATAAGGTATGAACTTATCACAAGCAAATACAACTGCCAAAAATTCTTTTTCAGTAGTAGCGTAATTTCTCTGGGCATTGTCGAGAGTTTTACTAGCATATTGGATAACATTTAATTTCTTATCAACTCTTTGTCCTAGAACAACACCTACAACATAATCACTAGCATCACACATAATTTCAAAGGGTAAATTCCAATCAGGTGGCTGAACAATAGGTGCAGAAATCAAGGCTTTCTTAAGTATTTCAAATGCTTCTACACAATCATCATCAAAGACAAAAGGGGCAGCTTTTTGTAAGAGATTAGTCAGAGGCCTAGAAATTTTAGAGAAGTCTTTAATGAACCTCCTATAAAAACTGGCATGACCAAGGAAACTTTTTATACCTTTGATGTCTTTAGGACACGACATCTTTTCAATAGCATCAACTTTAGCTTTATCAACTTCAATACCTCTTTCAGAAATTTTATGCCCCAAGACAATACCTTCATTAACCATAAAGTGGCACTTCTCCCAATTCAAGACAAGATTAGTTTCTTCACATCTCTGCAAGACTCAATCAAGGTTGCTTAAGCAATCATCAAAAGAAGTTCCATACACGGAGAAATCATCCATGAAAAACTCAACAATCTTTTCACAAAAGTCAGAGAATATAGCAGTCATACATCTTTGAAAGGTAGCAGGTTCATTACATAAACCAAAAGGCATAAGTCTATAAGGAAAGGTACCGAAAGGGCAAGTAAAAGTGGTCTTATCCTGATCCTCTTTTGACACAGGAATTTGAGAGAAACCAGAATAACCATCTAGAAAGCAAAAATGTGTATGTTTAGATAATCTTTCTAGCATTTGATCAATAAAAGGTAAAGGGTAATGATCTTTTCTAGTAGATTTATTTAATTTGCGGAAATTAATTACCATTCTATAACCTATAACAATTCTTTGTGGGATCAATTCATCTTTGTCATTAGGAACAACAGTAATACCTCCCTTCTTAGGGACACAATGGACAGGACTTACCCACTGACTATCAGCAACAGGATAAATTATACCTGCCTCCAGAAGCTTTAGTATTTCATTTATTACCACTTCTTTCATCTTAGGATTTAACCGTCGTTGATGATGAACAACTGGTTTAGTGTCTTTCTCCAATTTTATTTTGTGCTAGCATAGAGTGGGACTAATGCCCTTAAGATCATCAAGAGTATATCCAATAGAAGCACAATGCTTCTTCCGAGTTTTCAATAATTTCTCTTCTTCCTGCTCTGAAAGGTTAGCACTAACAATAACATGATATATCTTCTTCTCATCAAGATAAGCATATTTAAGAGTATCAAGTAAGGGTTTGAGCTCAAACACGGGATCACCCTTGGGTGGAGGAGGATCCCCTAGAATTTCAACAAGCAAGTTGTGTTTCAAAATAGGTCCCTATTTAAAGAATACTTCATCTATTTCCCTTCTTTCATTCATAAACATATGATTTTCATGGTCTAGCAAATATTTTTCTAAAGGATCATTAGGAGGCACGGCAATAGAAGCAAGACCAATAATTTCATATTTACTGGGCAATTCTTTATCATGCGGTTGTCTACAAAATTTAGCAAAATTAAAATCATGAGACATATTCCCTAACCCAACAGTAACAATATCCTTTCCTTAGTCTATCCCAGCATTAACAGTATTTAAGAAGGGTCTACCAAATATAATGGGACAAAAGTCATGTTGTGGGGAACCAAGAACAAGAAAATCAGTAGGATATTTAACTTTCCCACACATCACTTCAACATCTCTAACAATCCCAATTGGTGAAATAGTATCTCTATTGGCAAGCTTAATTGTAACATCAATGAGGTATTGCACTTGCACTAGCACCCATATCACATAAGCCATGATAACAATGATCTCCTATTTTAACAGAAATAACAGGCATGCCTACAACAGGTCTATGTTTATTTTTAGTATCGGGTCTAGTAATTCTAGCAGCTTCATTACAGAAGTAAATAACATGCCCATCAATATTATCGACCAAGAGATCTTTGACCATAGCAATACTATGTTTAACTTTAATTTGCTCAGGGGTTGTAGGTGTTCTAGCATTACTATTACGAACCACAGTTGAAGCTTTAGCATGATCCTTTATTTTAACAAGGAAAGGTGGTTTCTCAATATAAGCGCTAGGAACAATAGGATCAACATTATAAGTGATAGTCTTTTCTTCAACTTTAATAGGTTCAACTACTTTTAGTTCAACGGGAGGATGATATTTAAACCACTTCTCCTTAGGGAAATCAACATGAGTAGCAAATGATTCACATAAAAAACCTACTATCTCAGAGTCAAGTCCATATTTAGTGCTAAATGCACGAAAAGCATCGGTATCCATAAAAGATTTAACACAATCAAACTTAGATGTTATACCGGACTCCTTACCTTCCTCGAGTTACCAATTTCAGAGTTGTGTTTAATTCTTTCCAATAAATCTCACTTGAACTCAATAGTCTTCATCATAAAAGAACAAGTACAAGAAGTATCAAGCATGGAGCGATTATTGAGAGAAAGCCGAGCATAAAAATATTGAATTATAATTTATCTAGAGAGCTCATGATTGGGGCATGAATATAACATTGACTTAAGCCTCCCCCAAGCTTGAGCGATACTTTCTCCTTCGCAAGGCCAAAAATTATATATATAATTACGATCACGATGAACCAGACGCATAGGATAAAACTTCTGATGAAATTCCAATTTCAATCGGTTGTAGTTCCATGATCCAATATCATCACATAGCCTAAACCATGTCAATGCCTTTCCCTTCAAAGATAAAGGGAAGACCTACTTCTTGATAACATCCTCGGGCATACCTACAAGCTTAAATAATCCACAAACTTCATCCACATAGATTAGGTGCATACCGGGATGTAATGTTCCATCTCCTGTAAAAGGATTAGCTAGCAGTTTCTCTATCATACCCGAAGGAATTTCAAAGTAAAAAATTCAGTAGGTTCAGTAGGTTGAGGAGCAACTCTTTGCTCTAATGGTCTTGGTGAAGATACCCCGAACAAGCCCCTCAAAGGATTATTTTCCATAGTAACAAGTGTCAGTAAATTTCAGCGCACTATATAAAATTTTCCTTACCAAATTCCACCTACCAAAGGCGCTTCACTCCCTAGCAATGGCGCCAGAAAAGAGTCTTGATGACCCACAAGTATAGGAGATCTATCTTAGTCCTTTCGATAAGTAAGAGTGTCAAACACAACGAGGAGCAAAAGGAAATGACAAGCGGTTTATAGTAAGGTATTCTCTGCAAGCACTGAAATTATCGGTAACATATAGTTTTGTGATAAGGTAATTCGTAACGGGTAACGAGTAACAAAAGTAAACAAGGTGCAGCAAGGTGGCCCAATCCTTTTTGTAGCAAAGGACAAGCTTGGACAAACTCTTATATAAAGGAGAGCGCTCAGGAGGACACATGGGAATTATCGTCAAGCTAGTTTTCATCATGCTCATATGATTCGCGTTCATTACTTTGATAATTTGATATGTGGGTGGACCGGTGCTTGGGTACTGCCCTTCCTTGGACAACATCCCAGTTATGATTATCCCTTCTCGCAATCATCCGCAACTACGAAAGAAGAATTAAGGTAAACCTAACCATAGCATGAAACATGTGGATCCAAATCATCCCCTTACGAAGCAACGCATAAACTAGGGTTTAAGCTTCTGTCACTCTAGCAACCCATCTTCTACTTATTACTTCCCAATGCCTTCCCCTAGGCCCAAACAATGGTGAAGCATCATGTAGTCGACGTTCACATAACACCACTAGAGGAAAGACAACATACATCTCATCAAAATATCGAATCTAATACCAAATTCACATGACTACTTATAGCAAGACTTCTCCCATGTCCTCAGGAACAAACATAACTACTCACAAATCATATTCATGTTCATAATCTGAGGGGTATTAATATGCATGAAGGATCTGAATATATGATCTTCCACCGAATAAACCAACTAGCATCAACTACAAGGAGTAATCAACACTGCTAGCAACCCACAGGTACCAATCTGAGGTTTTGAGACAAAGATCGGATACAAGAGATGAACTAGGGTTTGAGAGGAGATGGTGCTGGTGAAGATGTTGATCGAGATTGACCCCCTCCCGATGAGAGGATCAATGGTGATGACGATGGTGACGATTTCCCCCTCCCAGAGGGATGTTTCCCCGGCAGAACAGCTCCGCCAGAGCCCTAGATTGGTTCTGCCCAGGTTCCGCCTCGAGACGTTGGTGCTTCGTCCCGAAAGCTTCCTTCTCATTTTTCCAGGGCAAAAGACACATTATACTAGAAGATGGGCATCGGGGGGCTTCCAGGTGGCCCACGAGGCTGGGAGGCACGCCCAGGGGGGTAGGGCGCACCCCCCACCCTTGTGGATAGGGAGTGGCCCCCTCTGGTGCTTTCTTCGCCCAATATTTTTAATATATTCCAAAACTGACTTTCATGGAGTTTCAGGACATTTGGAGTTGTGCAGAATAGGTCTCTAATATTTGATCCTTTTCCAGCCCGAAATTCCAAATTGCCGCAGTATTCTCCCTCTTCATGTAAACCTTGTAAAATAAGAGAGAAAAGGCATAAGTATTGTGACATAATGTGTAATAACAACCCCTAATGCAATAAATATTGATATAAAAGCATGATGCAAAACGGACGTATCAGAGGCGCGTGGCGCGAGGGAGCATCTTGGAGAGGGTCCACCCGCCTTTAATTGGCGGAGGAGGGCGGTGGTCACCCATTGTGGAGCAGCTGCCCTTCCCTGCCCGACCTATAAAAGGGAGGGGCGGAGGAGGGCAGAGTCATCCATCTCTGTATTCCTCTTTCTTCTTTCGTTGTTCTCCACTTCCGTGAGTGATGCTGAAGATAGGAGCCTGGGGCCATCCCCCGGGCTCCTGTTTGGGGCTATTGTTGCCCCATGCTGGTGCTGGTGCTCGGGGAGTGAGCCTGGTCCTTGGCGTGGCTAGTTTTTGGTCTCTTCGAGGCTCGGCCAGGAGGTAGGGCTGGAGATCGTTGGTAATCCCAGCATCGCCCCTCCCGGAGGTCTTGGGGCTGTTGTCGATAAGAGGCACGCCTTCCTTCCTGCCAAGGTGGGACGCGACATGCCTCGAGCCTCCTGGCCGTCCTGGCCGCTCGCTGTTTTCCCGAGGGAGGTGCCGGATCAGGGCTTCGGCCTTCCTCTGCCGGTGCCTGTGCTGGAACCCCCCTTCGGTCCTGGGGGCGGTGACTAGGGGGCCGTTTAGGTGCTCCGCACGTCTTCCTCCTTTGCAGCCTCGCCACTCCCTATCTTGTTAGGCTAGGGTCGCCAGTTCTTGACAAGGATCGGGATGGCGTTGGGCCGGCGCGGCGCCCATCTTCTTCTCTTCCCACCGCAATACCTGGGATAAGAGGGACAAGGAGTGGAGTTTATGGAGCACTTATCTCTTTTCAATCTTAAACCTGTAGGCAATTGCCAAATTTTAATTCAAATAATGTAATCTCTCGAGTCCATCTTTGTGTTCTGTAATGCTTGTACTTGTGTTAGCATATGAATGAAAAAGATGAGCCTTGCCGGGAACCCGTGCATGTGTATGTCCATGCAGAGGCGGATTTCTTCTTTAACAGAAATAAACGAGTTTTCCCAGGCAGGATATCCTGCCGGCACCCTCTTTGTCTGCCGGAGAACTACGTCTACCAGGGAACAGACAGAGGGGCCAGCCCCCCGCCAGCTCCTTTTTACCGAAGGCTACTACGACCATCCTGACTGAAGCAACGTTCGAGTCACGGATGGGAGCACCTAAGTTTCAAAAGAGAGGCGAGGTTTTCTCATACAAAGTTATAGCCTTACAGAACACTAATGGGCAAGAGGTAAACTTATCTTTTTGGTTTTGCCGGGGATCGCTGTGCCGTGCAATCTTCTCGTCCTTTGTCGAAGCCAAGTTCACGCCAGGAACCTGCAACTCCATGTAGATGAGAATGAACGCAGGATGCAATCCTATCTATGTGCATATGCTAATGCTCATGAAATTCTTCTGCAATGATCTTGGTGTGCTCGTGCATGCATGCAATCTTAGTTGGGCGCCCCTACAATGCTTTATTTTCTCTTGCACGGGGTCATCGCCCCGGCTTTGTATAAGGGGTTACATGTAGCTGAGGCAAGGCTTGTACAAAAGGGTGGCTGCTGGGCAGTGCCCGGAAGCCTCGCGCCTTACGGGTAGTACTTACGGAGATGCTCAATATTCGATTAGTTTTGCAACTGAGTGCCATCTCCGATCTTCCGACGGACTGCGCCGGGTCTGGTGACTCGTACCACCCGGTAAGGGCCTTCCCACTTCGGTGATAGCTTGTTTGTACCCTTGGCGGACTGAACACGCCTAAGGACAAGGTCACCTTCCTCAAAACACCAGACGTGAACCCTGCGACTATGATAGCGACGCAGGGCTTGCTGGTAGTATGCAGCACGCGTAGCAGCCCGGAGACGGTTCTCCTCGAGTAGCACATCATCGTCACGCCGGTGCTGATCTTGTGCTACTTCATCGTAGGCAAGCACTCGAGGTGACCCGTAAATGAGTTCTGTGGGGATAACTGCTTCTGCCCCGTAGACCAGGGAGAAGGGAGTCTGCCCGGTAGCTCGGTTAGGTGTCATTCTGAGGGACCAGAGAACTACCGGCAGCTCCTTGATCCACCGCCTGCCGTGGTTCTGCAGTGTATCGAAAGTTCTTGTCTTGAGTCCATGAAGCACTTCAGCGTTCGCCCTATCAGCTTGTCCATTGCTCCGAGGGTGTGCCATAGAAGTGAATGAGATCTTGCATCCGAGGGCATGAACGTATTGCATGAAGGCGTGGCTCGTGAACTGGGTGCTGTTGTCAGTGATGATCCTTGCCGGAACTCCGAAACTACACACCAATTCTTTCAAGAACTTGATAGCTGACTGAGCAGTCACCTTTCTCACGGCAGTCACTTCCGGCCTCTTTATGAACTTGTTGATGGCAACGAAAAGGAATTCAAAGCCCCCGATTGCTCGGGGGAAGGGGCCGAGGATATCGAGCCCCCAGACCGAAAATGGCCATGATAGAGGGATTGTCTGAAGGGCTTGGGCAGGCAGGTGTGTTCTCTTGGAATGGAACTGGTAGGCTTCACATGTCGTGACGAGCTCAACTTCATCTTGGAGGGCTGTGGGCCAACAGAATCCTTGCCGGAATGCTTTCCCAACTAATTTCCTTGATCCAATGTGTGAGCCGCACATTCCTCTGTGAATCTTAGCCAGCAATTCCTTTCCATCCTCCCGACAGACACACTTCAATTTCACACAGTTGGGCCTCCTTCTGTACAGAGTGTCATCAACAAACTGATACATATTGGCCCTCTGGGCTACTTTCTCAGCTTCATCTCGGTCGCCGGGAAGTTCTCCGGTTTGGAGGAAGTGGACAATGTGCCTTGCCCAAGTTGGAGCCTGGGGCTTGGCAACAAGGACTAGCGGCACCTCCTCTGCTGCGGAAGCACTAGCCTCGTTCCCGGGGTCCATAGGCCTGGCTGGAGGGGGTGGTCTGGCAGGCTGTGAGGAGTTGTTTCCGGCACGGTCTCTGCCGGGAGCGGACGGCTCGACCGGGAGAGGCTTACCGTAGTCCAACTTTCTCCTTTTCCGGGCCATTGTGGCTGGTAATATGGAGGGCTGAGAGAGATGGAGAAAAAAATCCTGGTTCCACAGGAAGCTTCTGCGCAGGACACTTTGACAGGTGATCAGCTATGCTGTTTTCCACACGGGGTATGTGCTCTGTTTGCAACCCATCAAAGTGCTCCTCCAATTTCCTCACTTCCTTGACATATGCTTCCATCAATGGGCTTTGATAATCCTTGTTAACTTGTCTCACCACAAGCTGTGAATCTCCTCGAATGATCAACTTCTTAATTCCCAATTCTGCTGCAATCCTGAGCCCGACAAGGAGCCCTTCGATCATACTTAGCTGTATTGTTGGTGGATTCTTCCCGGGCAAAGTGCATTTGGACAACATACTTCAAATACTCCCCGGAGGGGGCAACGAGAAGCACGCCAGCCCCTGCACCTTGCAGGGAAAAAGCACCATCAAAATGCATAATCCATTCTTGGGGCGATTCCTTGCTGGGGAGAGCTGTTTCTGTCACTTCCTCATGAGGGGTTGGCATCCATTCTGCAATAAACTCTGCCAGTGCCCTGCTCTGAATAGTTTATGTGCTCTCAAACTTAAAACCCAAGCTGGATAACTCCAAAGCCCACTCCACTATTATGCCGGTGGCCTCAGGGTTTCGAAGTATCCTTTGCAGCGGGAAACAAGTGAAAACCGTGATCTCATGGGCTTGGAAGTAGTGGCGCAGTTTCCTTGAGGCCATGATGAGGCCAAAGATCAACTTTTGCATGCCAGAGTACCTCGATCTAGCCCCTTGTAACAAGGAGCTGACGAAGTACACTGGGCGCGGCACCACTTTCTTCCTTGTCGCGTCCTTGGGTCTGCTCTCGTTGCCGTGCTCATTGCTGTTCTGATCCTTTCTGACTCTGTCGAGATCTGGCCACTTTCTGCTTCATCCACCTCTCGCTGGGCTACCAAGGCCGCACTGACCACTTGGTTGGTTGCCGCCAAATAGAGCAATAACGGCTCTTGGGGTTTGGGTGCAACCAAGGTAGGCACAGACAATTGGTAGGCCTTCAATTCCTGCAGAGCTACATCTACTTCCGGGGTCCACTTCATAGGCCCCGCTTTCTTCAAAATTTTGAAGAATGGCAGGGCACGCTCGGCAGACTTGGAAATGAATTTGCTTAGCACGGCAAGACATCCCATCAAGCGCCTTACATCCTTAACTATCATTGGTGCTTTGTTCTGCTCAATGGCCTTGATCTTGTCAGGGTTGGCTTCGATCCCCCAATGGGACACAAAGAATCCAAGTAGCTTGCCGGAGGGAACACCGAATACACACTTCTCCGAATTAAGCTTCAAGTTGATCTTGCGCAGATTAGCAAATGTTTCCTCCAAATCCTGGATAAGGGTGGTCTTATCCTTGGTTTTTACCAGAATGTCATCCATATAGGCTTCTATATTTCTGTGTAACTGTGGCTCAAAACCAATCTGGAATGCTCTTGCAAAATTGGACCCGACACTATTTAATCTGAAAGGCATGCGGACAAAGCAGTACATACCACATGGGGTGATGAACGATGTCTTCTCCTCATCTTCTTTGGACATGAAGATCTGGTGATACCCGGAGTATGCATCCAGAAAGGAGAGCCAATCACAACCTAAAGTGGAATCCACGATCTGGTCGATGCGCGGCAAGGGGAACGGGTCCTTCGGGCCAACCACGTAGGATGCAGTACTTCTCTGACCAAACCAGCTACCTCTAGTTTCTTAATTTCCTCGGCAATGAACTGCTGCCGCTCCAAGGCCTGCTTCCGGAATTTCTGCTTGACGGGCCGGCCATGTGGGCAGACAACAAGGTGGTACTCGATTACCTCCCTGGGAACACCGGGGATATCAGATGGTTGCCAGGCAAACACATCGCACTACAAAAAAAGACACATCCATGACATTTTGGGCTGAACGAATTTTTTCCTGTCATGCTTATGACACTTCTATGACGATAATTGCGACAAAACCCAGTATCATCATAGATGTGGTGGGTTCCTACTTCTATGACAAAAAATCATGACAAAAATGGGCTTTTCATCCTGGGCGGGCCGGAGACACAACTGCATGATATTCTTTGGGCCGTCCATGACGGAAAAAACCATGGTAGAAGCGAGGGCGAGGAAAATATCGGGGAGTTCCCGGTGACGGTGGGTGGTCGGGGCGGCGATGCGCATTTCTCTCGTGACGACGTCTGCAGCGTGGGTGTGGCGTTGGGCTCTAACTGAACCCGAGTGAGGCGTTCACCTCATCGAACCCGAGTGATTGCCGCTGCGGTCGCGTTCACGAACCGAAGCGATCGATCGATGATGATTAATCGAACCTGATCGAGCGATTCGCCGCTATTGCTGCTAATCAAGGCGATCGATCTGCCTCTGGATGAGCGATGGCGTTGTTGGGGGGATTGGATGAACAGTTCACGGTGGGGGGGGGGGGGGTGGATGAACAGGACCCCGTGGTGTTGCCTCTGGATGAACATGTCCCCGATCGATCGAGCCGATTGGGGGTGGATGAACAGGACCCCGTGGAGGGCTGGATGAACAGGACGACCCCATGGAGGGCAAGTTGAACAATAGCCGGTGGAGGGCTGGATGAACAGTAGCCCGTGGAGCGGTGGTTGAACAGGACCCGTGGAGAGGGCTGGTTGAACAGTAGCCGGTGGAGGAGCGGTGGAGGCTGGATGAACAGGAGCCCGTTGATGAACAATCGCAGATGAAGGCTAGAGGAGGTCGACGGTGGATGAATAGTAGCCCGTGGAGGCTGGTGGAGGTCGACGGTGGAGATGAACATTATCTGTGGAGTCCCATTTTGCGGTACGCCACACCCCTCCCGATGAACAGGGGACCCCCATTTCGACCGTAGCGCTCCAACACAAGTCCGTTTCCTCTGTTTTGCGGTACGCCACACCCCTCCCAATGAACAGGACCCTGTTTCGACCGTAAGAGGTCGAAGAGAAGTCTGTTTCCTCCGTTTTGCGGCCCGCCAGACCCCTCCCGATGAACAGGATCCCGTTTCGACCATGGTCGGTCGAACACAAGGCCGTTTCCTCCATTCTGCGGTATGCCAGGCCTCGTTTCGATCGGCTGTTCCGTCCAACATGGTTGGCTCCCGATGAACACGACGTATTCCGTTGCCTCCCAATGAACAGGACACATTCCATTGCCTCCCCATGAACACGACGACGATGTAGTTTCTCCATTTCGACCCAGCCATGTACACGAGCCCTGGCCGTACGTATGCGCGAGTAGGCATTCGAGACCCTGCCGGTATGTACGTACGTGGCCATATTTACTTTCTTGCACCCTGGCCGATGTACGTACATGACATGCTATGTGCACGCCTCTACTACGACACGTGCCCTTCCTTACACGGCCACGGTTCATCGCTGCAGCCTGCAGATAGACCGATCGTATGTACGTACACGTTCGCGACTAGAATGACAACACTACGTACACTTCGACCAGGTGGGTCCCGACTGTCACGCACTTCCTTGCTGCGAAGATGTAGCTGGTGGGTCCCAGAAGTCAGGGGGCGAATCAATTTTTTTGCCCGTAATATGGACGCATTTCCTTGCGTGTGAAGATGTAGCTGGTGGGTCCCAGTAGTCAGGGGGAAGACGTTTTTTTCGTGAAATATGGTGGCCCGTACGGTGGGTCCCTGCTGTCAGGTGGAGGAATCACTATTTTCCATGTAATAAGGAGGCACTTCCTTGCTGCGCCCGTGGACCCAGCTGTGAGCCTCTCCACGTATAGTACTCTTCCGATGGAAGTCGTTCCTTGACCACGTTGACCACGCCGCGCCGAGAGCACCAGGACGGTGGACGACGGTGAGGCCTAGGAAGGGGACGACGCGGAGCCAGGGAAGACACGGCAGTGGAAGCCCACGCGGAGAGGAGTACGAGGGTTCACTGGTTCATCTTCGGTGCAAGGCTACCATCACCGCAGAATAACAGGGGGTGTGGGTGAGTGGAGGGATGGCCTGGCCAGCGGTGGGAGTAGTAGGGGGCGGTGAGCCCTCCGCGGCAGCACAACCGGCCACGGGAGGCAGGAGCAGGCGGCACGACGGGCGCTGCTTTGGGTGGCTAGAGCAAGAAGACCAGAGGTATAAGAAGCATGACGGCCATTGGATGGACATCGTACGGTCACTGCAGCTAGAATCGTTTATATTGACTAAGTTGACAAAGCCCTTGGTACGTGTGAACTTAGTAGACCCATAGGTCAGCCTCCGAAACGGTGCACCCCAGATGTCAGAGGGAGGAATCATTTTTTGGGTGGGTGAAGCTAGAATATCCGAGATTGAAGAAAAAGCACGACATCCGTTGGATGGACATCCAATGGGCACTGCTGCTAGAACCGTGGGTTGACTATAAGTTGACAAAGCCTTGCATACACGTCAACTTACTTTTTTTTTGAGGGGACGCGTCAACTTAGTAGGCCCACAAGGGTGTGGCAGAGAACTTCTAGCCCATTTGAGATTAGAATGTACAACCCAATTTTGAATTCTAATAGAATTTACTACAGCCCATTTACAGTTTGTTATAAGTACAACCCATTTTCTAGCTAATACAACGATTAATAATTTGAACCAACCGTTCAAAACAGTATTCAATAAAATTTCCCACATTTTGATGGGATCCGAAATATTTTTATCCCGAAATTTCTAGTCGGATTAAATGCAATTTCAATATAAATCTATATTATGTAAAAATCCAAAGAAACATTGCGCGCGCAACAATTAATGAAATTAAAAATTTCAAAATCCAAAAATAATATTTTATAAACTAATTACGTGTTTGGTGCATTTTTTATAGTTACAGCTCAGTTTTATAATAACATCCCATTTATTATTTCTTAAAACCCATTTTCTCGTTAAGCTTAATGCATCCCTCCTAGGAAAGATTTGCAGCCCATCGGGGCGGAGAATAACAAGTTGACCTTGCCTGGGTATTCCTCAAAAAAAAAGTATAGCTGGGCTAGCAATTTTCAGCTTGAAAAAAATTAATATCTGGCCTGGGCTAGACGGGCCACAGCCCGCCCAGTTAATACCGCTCTCCTTTGAACAACAACGAAAACATCGCTCAAGAAAAACTCTGCAGTGCTCACACCTCAAAAACACAAATACTGCTCGAGCTGCTTGGTCCCAGCTGTCGGCCGCTCCTTGTGCAATTCTCTCGTTTATTGACTACGTTGACAATGGTGTGGGACCGTGATGTCAGGAAACCAGGAGGAAGCAAAAAAAATATAGTTGTATATAATAAGGAGGCACTTTTGTACGTGCGACTATGGCCCTGGTGGGTCCCCACTGTCATCCTCTCCAAATAAAGTCATCTCCTCATTCCTCATGTCCGTTGACCATGTTGACAACACGAGATCAAGGTGCCACGGCGAAAGCGCAATAACCTCGAAGGATTTACGGAGAGGGCCTCGCGGGCCCTACGGATGGTCGATATAGTGCCCGCTGCTCATTCGGGAAGCCGGGATCATAGGGCCACATGTTCGCGACGACATTGTCGTTAAACTTGTTCACCAGTGCTCGTTGACGAAACCGAGGTTGCAGCACAGGTCCTCCTGCGCTTGTAGCTCTTCCTCCATTAGGGCGTCGAAGTGTGGCCGCACCTGCCCTATGGTGAACACGACATGAACCGGCTTGGACAGTGGCGCCGGCTCCTGGTCGGAACCTACGTCCATCGTCTTATTGTTGTCGCTCAGCTCGGCGAGCTTGCTGGCAAGCCAGCATGTCCGGCTGCTTGACCGACCCGCTGCCAAGCACGAGTCTGACCGCCCTGGCCCACCCACACCGCCTCCCTCGCCCGCGCGCGCTTTCCGCCCGAAGCGGCTAACGCCGCCCGCCCCGCTTCCCGGTGCAGGCGATTCCTCCGCCTTCAAACGACACAAGTGTAGTCCGTCCGTCCGTCTGCCGCCCACATTAATGATACGCGGTTGCCGAGGCAGCTTCTCCGGCGCCACATGTCCGTCCCTCCGCCGCCCACCATTGCTATATAAACTACTGCGCCAGCCATAGCCGCAGACATCCGCCTCCGTTCCCTTTCTCCTATCCACACCACTACTGCCCACCATCGCTTCCTCTCGCTCCAGCGCTCTTTAGGACGGGCGGACGACGGACCACAAGGAGATGGCAGCCATTGCTGCTGACTGGCTGGCCGGCAGGCATCCGGAGGACGACGATGTCTGCTACCTCTTGAGCACTGCGTTGGTTTTCCCTTGAAGAGGAAAGGGTGATGCAGCAAAGTAGCGTAAGTATTTCCCTCAGTTTTTGAGAACCAAGGTATCAATCCAGTAGGAGGCTACGCGCGAGTCCCTCGCACCTACACAAACAAATAAATCCTCGCAATCAACGCGATAAGGGGTTGTCAATCCCTACACAATCACTTACGAGAGTGAGATCTGATAGATATGATAGGATAATATTTTTGTATTTTTATGATAAAGATGCAAAGTAAAGAAAGCAAAATAAAAACGGCGCCAGAAATAACTTGTTGTCGGGAGATTAATATGATGGAAAATAGACCCGGGGGCCATAGGTTTCACTAGTGGCTTCCCTCAAGAGCATAAGTATTTTACGATGGGTGAACAAATTCTTGTTGAGCAATTGATGAAATTGAGCATAGTTATGAGAATATCTAGGTATGATCATGTATATAGGCATCTCGTCCGAAACGAGTAGACCGACTCCTGCCTGCATCTACTACTATTACTCCACACATCGACCGCTATCCAGCATGCATCTAGAGTATTAAGTTCATAAGAACAGAGTAACGCTTTAAGCAAGATGACATGATGTAGAGGGATAAATTCATGCAATATGATGAAAAACCCATCTTGTTATCCTCAATGGCAACAATACAATACGTGCCTTGCTGCCCCTACTGTCACTGGGAAAGGACATCGCAAGATTGAACCCAAAGCTAAGAACTTCTCCCATTGCAAGAAAGATCAATCTAGTAGGCCAAACCAAACTGATGATTCGAAGAGACTTGCAAAGATAACCAATCATACATAAAATAATTCAGAAGATTCAAATATTGTTCATAGATAAACTTGATCATAAACCCACAATTCATCGGTCTCAACAAACACACCACAAAAAGAAGATTACATCGAATAGATCTCCACAAGAGAGGGGGAGAACATTGTATTGAGATCCAAAAAGAGAGAGAGAAAGCCATCTAGCTAATAACTATGGACCCGAAGGTCTGAGGTAAACTACTCACACTTCATCGGAGAGGCTATGGTGTTGATATAGAAGCCCTCCATGATCGATGCCCCCTCCGGCAGAGCTCCAGAACAGGCCCCAAGATGGGATCTCGTGGGTACAGAAGGTTGCGGCGGTGTAATTAGGTTTTTTGGCTCCGTCCCCGATCGTTTGGGGGTACGTAGGTATATATAGGAGGAAGAAGTACGTCGGTGGAGCAACATGGGGCCCACGAGGGTGGAGGCGGCGCACTGGGGTAGTGGCGCCCCATACCTCGTGGCTTCCTGTTTGATTTCTTGATGTAGGGTCCAAGTCCTCTGGATCATGTTCGTTCCGAAAATCACGTTCCCGAAGGTTTCATTCCGTTTGGACTCCGTTTGATATTCTTTTTCTGCGAAACTCTGAAATAGGCAAAAAATAGCAATTATGGGCTGGGCCTCCGGTTAATAGGTTAGTCCCAAAATTAATATAAAAGTGAATAATAAAGCCCAATAATGTCCAAAACAGAAGATAATATAGCATGGAGCAATCAAAAATTATAGATACGTTGGAGACATATCAAGCATCCTGTTGGGGATATAACTATTTGTGTAAGCCGCCCAGGAGGGGCCGGGTTACGCAAAGGTGATTCATCATATGAAGCCCAAGATCAAGCGTGAGGATGGCGGTTCAATAAAGGGTCTAAAGCCCACAGGAGACTTAAGGCCCGTAGTGATAAACTGCCGTAATGGCATGACTTGTATTATAAGGCAGGCTTAACTAGTCACTGAGCCGGACATTGTTTATGAGCCGGCCGGGACTCTGTAGGCCGCAGGGCATCAACCCGTGTATATAAGGGGATGACCCGCTGGCGGCTTAGGGCAAGTAACATCTAATCGAGAGCCGGGCATAGCGTATCTCGCTCCCTGGTCATCGAAACCATAGCAATACCAACCCAACTAGACGTAGGCTTTACCTTCACTGTAAGGGGCCGAACTAGTATGAAACCTCTCTCGTGTCCCTTGTCCCGATTAACCCCTTTAAGCTTCCTAGTTGCGATGGCTCCACGACTAAGTCCTTGCAAGAGGACATCTGTCGTGACAATTCCACGACAGTTGGCGCCCACCGTGGGGCCAGCGCATGGTGGATTTGAGTTATTGAAGGGCAACTTCGAAGGGCTCAAGGGATACGTTGTGGGCTGGATGACCAAGAGTCGTCGCGGCAAGATCTACATCGACGATGAAGGCTGGGGCCCCGACGCCGGCTCAATTGAGTACATGTACCGGGTTCCCTTCGGCGGAATCCATGTCTTCATCGGCCGGATCGGTGAGCCGGGCCTTGAGCCGGACAACTGCACCGACCTCGTCGAGACGGCTCAGCGTGCGAGACCCGCCCGTGCTCAACCCATCGTGAAGCGTGCCTTCGTTGGTTGCATCCATGGAGGAGAACTTTCTAAAGGATCTGTCGACGGCGGTGAGACGGCCGTCCACTCCGATGGTGATTCATCCACTGGTGAGACGGATTCGTTGTATCAACTGCAAGACTGCAGGCTTGGGGGCTGTTCCGATGGCAGCAGTATTCCGGACCCCTTTGAGCCGCCAAGCTGGGTAGGGGTCTTCATGGCTGGTACTCAACCCGGCCAGAACTCTATAGCTGCGGCAGCAATAACGTCCGGGTCAGGAGCGGCCGGGGCAGGTGGCCCAGTGCGCCCGCTGGCTAGGTGCTGCTTGATCTCATGGATAAGCTGACGGCCCTGTTAACCGCCACAGTTATTCCTGCAAATTAAGATGAACATGATGCAGAGGTGGCACAGGTGCGTGAGGAAATAGCTCGGGCCAAGGAGGCCTTAGCAGCTGAGGACACCAGGTTGGCCGCAGAACGGGTGGCTTTGGATGCATGGGCCCAACAGCTCCAGTCAGAGGCTTTCCAACTTATGATGAACCTGAACGCGTCTAACGAGGTGATGAGGAGGAGACACCAGAAAACTCAATCCCGTTTGCCTCCGGTTTATGATCCTCAGAGCCTTTTTTCCACACCCGGAGCCGTCCCTAGCAACCCGCCAGAAGCAAACCAGTTCATAACACTCGGAGCAGGGGGACCGGTTCAGCCTCGGGTGATGGCACCTCCTCATGTGAATGTGGCCCCGCCCCGCTACGTACCAACACCACCGGGTCATTTCTCTAACCCCATGGAGAACCTGATCGCAGCATCGGCACGTTTGGCAGCTCTCCCAGTGGACGGCGACGATCCAACAACAAAGGAGACGCGAAGGATCGTGAGAACTTCGTCTGCACGGCTCTGGCTCAGCAAGAGGCTTATTCCTATAGTCGAGACAGGATTCATTCGACTCCTCGCCCAAACCGGAGTCCGAGTTACAGCAGGCACTTGGAGTCAGAAGCTTTGTCAAGCAACGCCCAGTGTCGTAACGAACCCGACGGTTATAACCCAGTGCAGGACCAGATACGTCAGGAGGACGAGCGGACGGCTCAACTGGCGACTCAGCCGACGGCTCATCAAGCTTTCCCGGATTATCCGACGACTTCTGTTGAGGCAGGAGTGGCCACCAGAACCGGCGGTGTTCCTTGTTTGGTGCCGGCTTTACGTAATGTGCGTTTGCCTAAGGATTTCAAGGGACCCCGGAAGGTGCGAAATTATACGGCCGACTTACAGCCCGGGGCGTGGATCGAAAGATATGAGATGGCTATGGAGCTGTTGGAGGTCAGTGATGCGGCAATGGCTAAGTACTTTACCATGATGTTGGATGGAACGGCCCGGACTTGGTTAAAAGGCCTGCCGCCCAATTCCATCGGCTCATGGGCGGAATTAAAGGCACGGTTCATTCAGAACTTCAAAGACACACCAAGCAGTCCATGTCAATTGTGGACTTAACTAATTGTAAACAAGAGGAGGGTGAATCTACCACTCATTGGAGTGCGCGGGTCAAGGAGATAATACATTCGTCTGACAAGATGGATGCCGGCTCTGCAGTCCTCATGTTGGAGAAAAATTGCCGATTTGTACCGCTGAGACAGAAGCTAGGGCGCCTCAAGTGTGATTGTAATGATATGGGTTAGCTGATGGCGGATCTAGTCAAATATGCCGATTCTGATAATACCGCGGATCCTGCATCGGACGAGGAAAATGCGCGGAAGGGAAAGAAGAACGGCAATGGAAAGGCCCAGCAACATAACCCGGCAAATCAAGGAGGCAACAAGCGTAAAGCCGATGGTAATCCGGAGTTTGTGGCCAACGCTAATGCACAGGGTAACAATCAGAGACGCAAGGGGAGGCGCCCCCCTCGATCTGGCGGGTCAGGTCCATCTCTTGAGCAGCTGCTCAATGAACCCTGCCTGAGACACGGTTCCCGGGAAAAGCCGGCCACTCACTTATGGAAGGATTGCATGATCATGAAGGCTTTCAAGAATTCCAACACGTTCGACGGCAATCATGGGTCAGGTGGCGGCTCAGTGCGGCGGCTTTCATGGCCGGGTGGCGGTTCAAACTACGGCTTTCAGGAAATCAAGGTGGCTATAATCACCAGCCCCTTGAGGAGGTCGACAAGAACAGCGATCAAGTTATCAAAGCAATCCAAAGCAGTTGAATAGTGGACAGTATCATGTGTTCACCACTAGCTTATGCAAGCGGGACCAGAAGCTTCATGAAAGGGTTGTGAACGCTGTTGAGCCAGCGGTCCCCGTTATTTAAGGTGGTCAGAGCAGCCTATTGTGTGGAGTAGAGAGGATCACCCTCCCCGGGTTAACAATCCGGGTCAGTTAGCCTTGGTGGTAGCACCTCAAGTCGGTGGATATAAGTTTACTAAGGTACTCATGGATGGAGGTAGCAGCATCAACATCCTCTATTATGAGACCTTTCGGCGTATGGGGTTGACTGACAAAAATTTGAAGACATCCAACACCGTTTTCCATGGAGTGGTGCCTGGTAAGTCGGCATACCCAGTTGGAAAAAATTGAGCTGGAGGTGGCCTTTGGAGACGAATATGATTCTACGGCTGAGAAATTAACCTTTGAGGTGGTCAAAATCAAAAGCCCATATCACACTCTGTTTGGTCGGCTGGCTTACGTCATGTTCATGGTGCGACCGTGTTATGTTTACTTGCAGCTCAAGATGTCGGGTCACAAGGGCACCATTACTGTGCATGGGAGTCGAAAGATAGCCCTGGAATGTGAGGAGGGTGATGCGGCTTATGCCGAGTCTGTTTGCGCAGCTGAGGAGCTAAAATTTTATCAAGATAAAGTTGACCCGGCGGATATGAAACCTCTGAAGAAGCCGACCACAGAGCATGACCTGGCGATGAAGTTTAAATCGGCTGATGAAACCAAGCTTGTTGATTTTACTCGTGCGACTCATCTAAACAATTCAGCATCGGTGCCAATCTGGATCCTAAATAGGAAAGCGCTCATCGAGTTCATCCATGAGAATCGGGACATCTTTGCATGGAAACCTTCCGACATGCGGGTGTACCGAGGGAACTCATGAGCACACTCTTAATATTGATCCGAAGTTTAAGCCGGTCAGGCAATTTCTTCGGCGGTTCAACGAAGAGAGACAGAAAGATATTGGTGAGGAGGTGGCCCGGCTCTTGGCGGCCGGGTTTATTGTTGAAGTTTTTCACCCTGAGTGGTTGGCTAACCCGGTGCTTGTACTTAAGAAGAATGGCACCTGGCGGATGTATGTGGATTACACGGACTTAAATAAGGCTTGTCCGGCTGATCCTTTTGCCCTCCCCCGTATTGATCATATCATTGATGCTACAGCGGGTTGTGAGCGCTTGAGCTTTTTGGATGCTTACTCTGGTTATCATCAGATCAAGATGGCAGTTAAGGACCAGGAGAAGACGGCCTTCATTATTCCGTTTGGAGCCTTCTGCTATGTGTCTATGCCTTTTGGGCTCAAGAGTGCCCAGCCGACTTATCGCCGGTGTGTACGTAACTGTCTCCACAATCGATTGGGTTCAATGTTCACGCTTATGTGGATGATATAGTGGTGAAGTCCGGAGAAGGAAACCTTGATAGATGATCTGAAGGAAACCTTTGATAATCTCCGGGTCTACAAGATGATGCTTAACCTGGCCAAATGTGTGTTCGGGGTGCCAGCAGGCAAACTTTTGGGTTTTTTGGTCTCTAACAGAGGTATTGAAGCTAATCCATAGAAGATCAAGGCAATCACCTCTTTGGATAAACCGGCATGCATCAATGATGTTCAGCGACTGGCGGGTCGTATCGCTGCTTTAAGCCGGTTCATAAGCCGGTTAGGTGAGAAGGCCATACCGTATGTCGGTGATGAAGAAAAGCATGATTTGTGCGAGTGATTCTGCTAATGCTGCCTTTGAAGATTTAAAGAGACAGTTGTCTGAACTGCCGATTCTTGCGGCTCCCATTGATAAAGAGCCGCTGCTATTATACGTGGCTGCTAACTCACGTGCCGTCAGTGTTGCGCTTGTGGTGGAGCGCAAGGAGGCTGAAAAGGAGCATCCGGTTCAATGACCGGTTTACTACATCAATGAGGTGCTCATTGAGTCTAAGCAAAGATGTCCGCATTGGCAGAAGCTTGTTTATGGGTTGTTCATGGCAAGCCGGAAGCTTAAGCAATACTTCCAGGGTCACCCCATCACTGTGGTAAGCTCTGCTCCTTCGGGAGATATCATCCAGAATAGAGAGGCCACAGGATGAGTCGCCAAGTGGGCCATTGAGCTTGGGCCTCATGGTTTGAAGTATGTGCCACGCACTGCTATTAAATCTCAAGCACTGGTGAACTTCATCAATGATTGGACAGAGCTGCAGAAACCTGAGGAGAAGCCGGATAACACATATTGGACTATTCATTTTGATGGATCCAGGCAGTTGGAAGGCTCGGGGGCTGGAGTCGTTTTAACTTCCCCTCGAGGTGACAAATTTTTCTCTGTGCTCCGGCTCATGTTTCCTTGTACTAATAATGCAGCTGAATATGAGGCCTTACTCCATGGTCTTAGGATGGCCAAAGAGATGAATTTGAGCCGCGTAAGGTGTTTGGGCGATTCATATCTCGTGGCTCAACAGGTGTCAGGCAAGTGGGACTCCAAGGACCCTCTCATGGCGGCTTATCGTCGCGAAGTTGATGTTGTAGCTGGGCACTTCAAGGGTTATCAAGTGGAGCACATTGATCGAAGGAAGAATGAGGTGGCTGATGCTTTAAGCCGGCTGGGATCTCAACGTAAGCCTGTACCGCCAAACACCTTTTTGGATGTTTTGCATAATCCTTCTGTCAAGTTACCCACAAAGGAGGACTTAGCTGTTCCAGACCCGTAAGCATAGTTGGTGGCAGCTCTTCACGTCATCCTGGATTGGACAGTGCCGTATTTGGCTTACATGAACCGGGGAGAGTTGCCTGAGGATGAGACCTTGGCGAGAAAAATCACCCGGCGGTCTAAGTCCATGACAATTGTTCATGGTAAGTTGCATCATCGCAGTGTCATTGGGGCGTTTCAACGTTGTGTATCGCCTGCGAAAGGTCAAGAAATACTTCGTGAGATCCATGAAGGCGATTGTGGTCATCATGCCGGCTCAAAATCTCTTGTGGCCAAAGCTTTCCGTCATGGTTTTTATTGGCTGACGGCTCATGCTGATGCGGAAGATCTGGTCAGTAAATGTGACGGTTGTCAAAAATTCTCACGACGAGCTCATGTACCGGCTCAAGAATTGAGGATGATTCCAATTACTTGGCCGTTTGCAGTCTGGGGGCTTGATATGGCCGGGCCTTTCAAAAGGTCTAAGGATAAAAACACACACCTCCTGGTGGCGGTGGATAAATTTACAAAGTGGGTTGAGGCAGAGCCGGTCAGTAAGTGTGATGCAGCCACAGCGGTTCAGTTCATGAAAAAGGTGATTTTTTGCTTTGGTTTTCCACACAGCATCATAACTGATAATGGCACTAATCTCTCCAAAGGTGCTATGGAAGAGTTCTGTCAACGAGAACATATCTGGCTTGATGTTTCGGCGATAGCTCATCCTCAATCCAATGGTCAAGCAGAAAGAGCCAATCAGAGATCTTGAAAGGTATAAAGCCCCGGCTCTTGGTCCCCTTACAGCGACGCCGGGTTGTTGGGTGGAGGAATTACCCTCTGTGATTTGGAGCATCAACACTACACCTAACAGATCTACGGGTTATACACCTTTCTTCATGGTGTATGGAGCAGAGGCGGTCCTGACAAGTGACATCCGTCATGACTCGCCCCGCGTGGCGGCTTATGTTGAAGCTAATAATGAACGAGCTTGTCAGAATGCACTTGACTTGGTGGATGAAGAGCGAGACTTGGCAATAGCCCGCTCGGCGATTTACCAGCAAGACCTACACCGCTACCACAGCCGCCGGGTTAGGTCCAGAACCTTTCAGGAAGGCGATTTGGTGCTCCGGCTCATCCAGGATCAATCTGATATGCACAAGCTATCTCCCCCTTGGGAAGGGCCCTTTGTGGTCAGCAAGAACCTGAACAACGGGTCATATTACCTCATCGATGTTCGAGAACACAAAGATTCACGTAAGTCAGAGGAGGAGACCCGTCGGCCGTGGAACATCGCTCATCTTTGGCCTTACTATACTTGAGCCACCGGTTCTCGGGATGTACATATATTTTGAGATGTATATATTATGAAAAGCAATAAAGCAGGACCTCCGTCCTTTTCATCCTCAAATGTTTACATGTCTTCCTTATTATGTTGTTGAAACAACCAATAGGGAGCGGATCATATTTGAATCCGGCTTTCCCTTTGGTACGACTTTTGATCATATCTGAATCTAGCCATGATCACTAGGGGGCTTCCTGTGCAAAAATAGGTCGTATTCGAACCAAAGAGAACATAGCTGTCGATACCCTCTTGATCGACATACTACCAAACCTACTAGGGGGCTTCTTGATCATATCTGAATCATAGCTTAACCCCTTTGGGTCTAACGTGGATCGTATTCGAATCAGCGTCATTAAACAACTCTTATGGTCACTTGGGGGCTTCCTGTTCAAACATAGGTCGTATTCGAACCAAAGAGGACACAACTGTCGATACCCACTTGAACGGCATCGCCAGAGCCACTGGGGGCTATATGATCGTATCCGAATCTTAGCTTAACCGCTTTGGAACGGTTTGCTGATCGTATTCGAATCAACAGCCTTTGAATTTTGTCTGTCAATCATAAAACTTTGCAAATCACAATAGTTTGACGGTTTGCAGATCTTTTTCTAAAAGCACGTATGAGGTGATTTTATCCCACCGAATTACTTTTGATCAAATACAGTTGTTGGTACATAACAAGCATCATTTGTGCAAGGTTTCAGGATTAAAAGGCTTACCCTCATTGTTCGGGTCGCATAAGCCGGCAAGGTAATCAAAGGATCATAGGTATGCTGTTGCGGTTATGTCTTAAGGATATAATTGAGAACCGACCTTTTTATGTTTTTTTTGATTCATACTCCGGGTTATCTGTAAAACATATGACTCGCCATGTGGTAAGACACCAAGGGACTTGCGTTTTTGTTCTGTATGCAGGCCAACTAAAGCAGAAGATCAATATAAACCGGAAGAATATAAAGATGGCGGCTTGAACAAGTGTTGAGCGCCTCAAATGTGTGCGATGGCACGACAAAGTCAAGTTTTTCTTCTACCCTATTACAAGACTCCCCGAGTCTGGATAAGGAATCATTGTTTTCTACAAGGCATAAAAATAAGACGCCCGACGGATCACTCATTTTGTTGGCCTGAAGCTTCCGGGTCATCCCTTTCCGCTCCTCCGTCGGCTGCCCTGTCCTGGAAGGTTGATGATGACCAGTCAATGCCACTCAAAGCTTCAAATTCAGCTTCATCATCGATTAACTCGGCCGAATCGACTTCGGGGGCGAAGGTATGCTTACGAATTGGAGGTGTCAAGCTGACTGCATCATAATGTGGTTGCAATCCTCTGATTTTGGCTGTCGTAACCCGGCTGATACTTGGTGAGATCTGTATCATTCCTGATCAGAGTGGTCACATGACGTATTTCTCTCACACAGGCGGTGAAATCCTTCTCCTCAAAGGGGGTGCTGTCTGTGTCAAAACCGGCGGATCTCAGGTAGGGGGTCCCGATCTGTGCGTCTTAGGCTGATGGTAACAGGAAGCAAGGGACACAATGTTTACCCAGGTTCGGGCCCTCACGATGGAGGTAAAACCCTACTTCCTTCTTGATTAATATTGACGATATGAGTAGTACAAGAGTAGATCTACCACGAGATCGTAGAGGCTAAACCCTAGAAGCAAGCCAATGATGATTATGATTGTAATTGTGATCGGCCTTCTAAGGACCAACCTCTCCGGTTTATATAGACACCGGAGAGGGCTAGAGTTTACATGGAGTTGGTTACAAGGAAGGAAACATAATATCCGGATCGCCAATCTTGTCTTCCACGCAAAGGAGAGTCCCATCCGGACACGGGACGGAGTCTTGAATCTTGTATCTTCACGCTTCAATAGTCTGGACGAAGTATATAGTCCGGCTGTCCGGATACCCCCTAATCCAGGACTCCCTCAGTAGCCCCTGAACCAGGCTTCAATGACGATGAGTCCGGCGTGCAGTCTTGTCTTCGGCATTGCAAGGCGGGTTCCTTCTCCGAATACTCCAAAGTAGTTATTGAGCACGTAGACCGTGCCCAGATCTGCAGAATGATCTTCACATACCACCGTTGAGAGAACGATATTTCACAAATACAATCTGCTGACAACTTTTTTAGACAACGTGACATGTCATTGCGGTCGGGTCATTATTCGAACCATTTTCCCACAACCAGCCACATTGCACATTGCGAGGCGGTTTCCTTGACACGTCTTGTCGAAGCTGAGATCGTGTCCCCTTATCACGGGATTCTCATCAATACGGGTATGGGTAATCCAACCGCACCGCTAACCGCGGCGAGTGGGGAACGAGCGGGTTCCACCAGGCAAGTGGGGAGGTGCAAAAAAGCTTTCACCATCTCTATAAAGAGATAAGATCTCTTCCTCTTTATCCACGCCTTCTCCATCCGCTAGTCCATTCCCCTCTGTTCGAGCTCTAGCGCCCAAGCATTCCCCTTCTCCACCGAAGAGAAGGCTTTCAAAGATGTCCGGATCTGGAGCAGGAGGCAAATGGATGGCCTCTACCGTCCAGGAGAAGGATATCAAGAGGCTCCGAGAGGCCGGTTACCTGGCCAAGAAGATCAGCCATCGTCTTCCTCCGGCGGGACAGATCGTCCCTACTCCGGAGCCTCACGAGAGAGTCGTGTTCCTTTCCCATTTTGTCCGCGGGCTCAGGTTTCCCCTTCACCCATTTGTTCGTGGAGTTATGTATTATTATGGGATTGATTTTCATGATCTTTCCCCCAATTCTTTCCTCAATATCTCGACGTTCATCATCGTGTGTGAGGCTTTTCTCCGGATTTCGCCTCACTTCGGCCTGTGGCTGAAGATTTTCAATGTGAAGCCCAAGGTGGTGAGTGGCGAGCACGCCGAGTGTGGCGGCGCCATGGTGAGCAAGATGCCCAAGGTCGTTTGGCCGATGGGTGCCTTCAACGACTCCGTCAAGGAGTGGCAGCAGCAGTGGTTCTATATCACCAAACCACGCGGCAAAAAGTGGGCTGCACCTCCTGAGTTCAGATCCGGAGCCCCACTGCGGCTTACGTCCTTGCCCAAGAAGGGCCCGAACTGGTCCTTGTCCGATGAGCTGTCACTGCTCCTGACGCACGTTCAGAGGGTGGTCGACAAGGACGTCAACCTCGTCGACGTGGTCCAGGTGATGTTAGTTCGCCTGGTTCTCCCTTGCCAGCGCCGAGCCTGCAATTTGTGGGAGTACGACCCAACCGAGCACCAAACCCTTCGGGAGCTCTATGATTCCTCCCACGAGGATATATGGAAGGTGCTCTTTAAGTCCGGCAAATCATGGCCGGGCTCCGCCGAGGACCGTGGGTATCAATTATCCCATTCTGCAAGTCTGGTAAGTTATAGCCAGGATCTGCCCATCCAGGCTTCAGTTGGCATGTCCCAAGGGAGACATTTTTATCGTGCTTTATCATGATCCTAGGGATGGACAAAAAAGGTGGAGCGGATACATTGTCCGGCCCACTGCCGGAGGAACCGGCCAGACCTCTTCTGACGAAGATGCTGGTCCCAGCGCCTTACGAGGTGCCAAAGAAAGAGGCCTCCAAGAAGGTCAAAAAGACCCGGAGTGGTCTCCGTCGCCGTGAGGCTTCGGACGCAAAATTCGAAGACTCCAGCGATGCTCCTTCTTCCGAAGACGAAGAGGAGGAAGCAGAGGAGGACGAGCCTCAATCTGGAGGTGGGAAGAAAAGGACGGCCTCCTCATCCCTGGAGGACGAACCACCCAAGACGGGGAAAGGCGTGTCGATGGCGGGGGCAATCTCGGGTTCGGGCCACAGCCGGACGCGGTCCTGGAGGCTATTAAGGCTCCAGGATCGGGCGAGCAGCCACCTTTAACGGGGGGAGGCTCGCCCGCAACCTCAGTCCAAGCCGAGCTGCCGGGCGGATTATCGACAGTGTTAAAGAACGCGTCTATCGTTGATGAACATCGGACCCTCATGGGTGCGGTGGTTGAAAATATTCAGTCCGCCGAAAGCGGGCTGAATGAGTCCTGCCTTGGCCTTATAAAGGCCTTTGAGGTATGTGTCCTAAGAAACCTTTGAGGAGTCGTCATAATATGAGTAGTAGCCCCTGATACATTGTCCGGCGAAAGAGAGAGAGCCGGGCAGGGGATCAAATCCTCTGCTTTTGCAGGAGCCTTTGTAAATGACGTATACCCCTTTGTGTGAAAACAGGCATGTGCAGAGAAGACAGCTGCTCATAATGCGGAAGTGTCCGGACTGAAGCAGAGCCTGGAACGGGCCGAGGAGGAACTTGTCCGTGTCAAGAAGCAATTGGAGGGCAAGCAAGGTATGTTGAAACATTGTCTTGAATTTGGCACGAATGAGTAATTGTGCCTAGTGAAAAGTATTTGTATTGTATGCTCTAGGAGAGAGTGCCGAATATGAGGCACTAAAGAAGGCTGTGGCTGATGCCAACGAGATGGCTGCCGCCGAACAGGCGCTTCATGAGAAACACGAGGGCAGGGTCATCGCAGCTGAGCGAGAGCTCCAGGAAGCTGTAAAGAAAAGCGAGGGCTTGGAGCAGAGTCTAGCAGGGAAAGAATCTGAACTCGTCCAAGCTCTCCAAGTTGCGGAAGATGCTCGGGAAGAAGCCCGAGGTGCTGTGCGGGACATTCAAGAGGCCCGGAAAGTTGCGGCTGGTAAGGCTTTTTGTATTCATGGCCATTTTTACATGATAGTGGGAAGAACTCAAAGCGACAAGCTGAATTCATGTTTTTCCAGGGGCATTTGTGGATCTGCCTCGCAGCATATCAGATGCCGCCCAATTCTACCGGACCGAGGAGAAGAAGTCTGCGAAGAGGGATTTCTAGTCGCAGTATTTGGCGCCGAAATATCCGGTGCCCTTTATTGATCAGCTGAAGCAGCTGGTCGAACTGCACCAGGCGGCCGAACTAGCCATGAAGGACTTGGTTGTCCGCCAGGTTCATGAGCCCATTCCAAGTAGTTACTTCGGACTCGTGAAGCGGATTGTGGGCGCCTGTCCTCGGCTTGATGTTGTTAAGCGATCGGTCTGTATAGAGGGTGTGCGCATGGCGTTTGCCCGTGCAAAAGTGCATTGGGGGAAGCTTGACACGGAGAAGCTGATGAGCGAGGAGCCGCCAGAGGGTAAGGAGCACCGCAAGCCTGAGCTGTACTATGAAGGTGTACTGAAGGGAGCCCGCCTTGTGGCGGATAAGTGAACCAAAGACATTATATTTCCCCGAGGGCATTCGTGCCGTTCTTTGTAATATGGGATAATGGCACTTTTATTATTTATTGCCTGTTTTGTTTGAACATTTGTTCTTCCTGGGCGGCTGTTTAGTGTATGTAAATCCTGAGAGTTGGCCAGTCGTCGGCTTCTGCCCCCATGAAAGAAATACGGGGGTGTTCGGGACATAACTGAACACTCTTTATCCCATGGCTGGGTCCTTTTAAGGAGGTGTTCCTCACCACGAACCAGGCAATTAGACTATAAGGCTTTACCACTCTCACTTAGCCATAGGAATTCGAGTATGGTCGGCGCAGCCCCTAGTGTTCGGAAGGCCGAACTAGGGGCTCTATTGGTGCTTGATCGGAAGACTGATCCATCGCACTCTGCATTTATAATGGTGTTATGCGGAATAAATCTTGAAGGATTTTACAACCTCTCGAACAACTGATCAGCTCTCGCTGTATCATGATAGTCAGTTTTCGGCTTTCTCTACTGAGGTGCTCGTCCGGCAAAACCGGGACACAATCGCAGTAGTTCTCCCTGCGCTACCTTAGCTGATATAACGAAACGTAAGGTACCAAAACAAGGGAGCCGGGCAAACCCAACCAATGACCCAAGACATGATTCGGAGCTGATGCATATAGTGCTATAAGTTCGGGGTGCCGAGCGACCGAAAAGGTGGTCGGACTTTATTGCCGTACTGTGAAGCCCATGGCATAATCGGGCGTGACACGAGGCGTCGATGAGAAACGACTGTCGGTAAGTGTTATTTAAGTCTACACATTGTAGTAGGATGATATGTCTATGCATATGAGTACGATTTATGATAAAAAGAGGTGTTTTTGGCGGAACCTGTGATGGCCGGACTGGAGGGGGCTGTGGGTGGATCTGAAGTGAATCCGGATTGCCTTCTTTGGGGGGGGGGGGGGTCACATGCATGTTCCTGCCCTGGTGTGTCCGGGCCGATTCCACGTCACCAATCCTGTTCTGGGTCAAAGTTAGTTTGTAAAGGCATATACTTGGAGGCAGCTTAGTGTCCTCTTGTGGTTGGTCCGAGGGTTCCTGATCGGACCCTGGTTAACCCAGCCGATATACCGTGAAGTAGCGCGGGCTCCTCGGTTGGTGTCCGTATAGTTGGCTGTCATATCAAAATTTTGATAGGCATGCACGACTCGCTACTCCGGCAGCTGTATGATTTCCGCTCTAAGGGCGGGGTTCGGCCCTGCCCCTATGTCGTGGAATCGTCACGGCAGATGTCCTCATGAAAGGACTTAGTCGTAGGGCCATCGTACGGGTTAACCTAGAGGGGTTAAAGCGGACACAAGACACGGGAATTATATCGTTCGCCCCTTCGATGAAGGTAAAAGCCTACGTCCAGTTGTGATGTGATTGATATGATTTCGGTGACTAGGGAGCAATAGCTTTGCCTTAGCCTCGAATCCTCTCCCCCAACTCGCCGCCGGGTCGTCCCCTTATATACACGGGTTGACGCCCGGCCGGTCTACAGAGTCCCGATCCGGCTCATACAAGCGTCCGGCTCGGTCTCTTCTTTCTTAACTTACAACACAATTTACAATACTAAGGCGGTTTACATAAATGGACCTTAATTCGCCTCTGGGCTCCAGGCCTCCTCCGTGGGCCTGAATCATGGACGAGGGTAAACCGGCCCCTTCGGGGCGGTTCACGCTCAGTGGTTGTATCCCCAACACCCTAGGTGTGATTATATCACACGGTGTTGGCCTAATGGTTTACCACGTGGGATCTAGTCAACGTGGTTCATCCCGTTAGCATATGGTAAATTACCGTATGAGGGGAAGGTGCCGAAGAATTATTCTTTGGTGTTACGTTTTTTGGTGATCCGAAGACCATCGTTAGAGTGGTGGGCCAATAAAACTTGGACTTTGCACCTGGCATCTTCTAAAAGATGTTATTTGTGGTTTCATACCCGTCGGAGCTTTATGTGTTATGGAGCCCCCGGGTTACTGCAATTGGATTGCTGTGGTAGATGTGATCGGGGGCGATCGGCTATACTTTTATGCTCTGGGGGGTCTCTTGACTAGACGCCTCCCCTCATTGCTTCCGGCACTCGACCAGCCGCTTTGTTTTGAGGATCCTGCATTCTCTATTGGTATGCTTTGCCGTCCTTCGAGGAGTACCATGAATTTCACATGGTTGATCGAGTGTGTGGGTCGGGCCGGATAGGACTGAGCTGTTCTTCGTCCGCTGACTGGACTGGGAGTTGCTGGACTTGGAACCAGCTTCCCTGACTTGACGTTTATGACCATTGCGCCGAGGCTTGAGGATGCCTCTTCGTGTGTCCTTCGTATTGTCTTGGACCGTAGTGATGTGTTGACGTCGGGGTATGTGCCTTGGTTCTCCTGCTTAGGTTGAGGTAGCCAATTGTGCAGTGTGCGCCCTTTGTCGGGGCGGTCGAGTCCGTATTTTTCGGTGGCCAGGACCTTGGTCCACCTGTCCACGAGCAAATCTTGGTCAGCCTTAAGCTGTTGTTGCTTCCTTTCCAGGCTCCTTGCCATGTCCACGAGCCGTCACTTCAAGCGAACTTGTTCGACTGGATCTTCGGGCATGCTGAATTCGTCATTGCCGAGGCTTACCTCGTCCTCGGAGGGGGGCGTATAGTTGTCTATTTCCAAGTATCCCACCGTGTCCAGTTCGGCCTGCTTAAAGGCAGGCTGATCAGGGTTGTATCCACCTTTGGCGCCCTCCGTATTGTTTTCGTCTCCTGTGCCGGTATTGCTGTGGCGAGGCTTGGAGCGGCGTTGACGATGTCCATGCTTTGCTTTCTTCCCTGATGGATTATCCTCCGTTGCCTCATCGTCATTGGTTTCCTTCGGAGTGTCCGCCATATATATATATATATATATATATATATATATATATATATATATATATATATATATATATATATATATATATATATATATATAGTGTGAGGAGGTGGCTATCTGCCGTCCAGTGAGTGGTGGCTCATGTTCTTCTCCTGCATCGTCGTCCATACCGTCGATGTCCTCGGAGTCAAAGTCAAGCACGTCGGTTAGATCATCAACCGTGGCAATGAAGTGGGTGGTGGGTGGGCAACGAATTCCTTCGTTGCCTGCTTCCCACTCGAGCTGGACATAGTTCGGCCAAGAGCTTCCTGACAAAGAGAGAGACTTTAATGAGTCCAGTATGTCGTCAAAGGGCGAGTGCTGGAAGATATCCACAACGGTAAACTCCATTACCGGAGCCCAACCAGGCTCGGCAGGCTCAGGAGCGCACGGACTGGAACCTACAACCGGATAGAAGTCCGGGGGTCCGGAGTCACAGGCTTCCTCAGAAGTGAGGCCTGTGTTCGGCTCCACCGCCGATGGGTGTACGGCCTGCGGGGCGGGGTCCATCCCTCAGTCCTTAGGCAACGTAGCCTGCTCCGGATTTAGGTTCGGGGCTACTGCAGGGATGATATCCCGAGCATTCTTCGACAGCAGGTTTAAGTCGTGCTCGTCATGACTGTCCGGTGCTCTTGGCATAGGCCCGAATCCGTCGAAGATCAAGTCTCTGCGGATATCAGCCGTGTGGTTCAGGTTTCCGAACATGATCTGGTGGCTAGGGGCGTAGCTGTCGATCTGCTCCAGATGGCCAAGCGAATTGGCCCGCAGTGCGGAATCGTCGAACACGAAGATCTGTCCGGGGAGAAAAGTCTCACCCTGGACCGTGTTGTTGATGATGATTGAAGGAGCCATCAAGCCTTGCAGCGACAACACAGAGGAACTCTCAATGAAAGCACCAATGTCGGTGTCAAAACCGGCGGATCTCGGGTAGGGGGTCCCGATCTGTCCGTCTTAGGCTGATGGTAACAGGAAGCAAGGGACACAATGTTTACCCAGGTTCGGGCCCTCTCGATGGAGGTAAAACCCTACTTCCTACTTGATTAATATTGACGATATGAGTAGTACAAGAGTAGATCTACCACGAGATCGTAGAGGCTAAACCCTAGAAGCTAGCCTATGATGATTATGATTGTAATTGTGATCGGCCTTATAAGGACCAACCTCTCCGGTTTATATAGACACCGGAGAGGGCTAGGGTTTACATGGAGTCGGTTACAAGGAAGGAAACACAATATCCGGATCGCCAAGCTTGTCTTCCACACAAAGGAGAGTCCCATCCAGACACGGGACGAAGTCTTGAATCTTGTATCTTCACTCTTCAATAGTCCGGACGAAGTATATAGTCCGGCTGTCCGGATAACCCCTAATCCAGGACACACTCAGGTGCCATCCTCCTTAATTCTTGGATATCCAAGGGAGATGTCGGCTGGGTCCAGCTCTGGTAACCATGCCTTAGCCCGGCTTAAGGCGGCTATGGCTCCGGCTCATGCAGAAGCACGTCTCAATTCTTGGACCCGTTGAGGGAGCACAGCAAGTCGCTTCAATACATCAGCCAGGCGATTGGGAACATCATTTGACAAAGCCACAATGGCTAAAGCGCATTGTGACCCGGTTTAGAGTTGTTCCACCAATGTGTAAACCGCCTTCAGCTTTGTTAACATGTTCTGGTTCAGATTGGAGCTCCTGGGGCCTGCATTAACAAACATCAGGTGAGCCGGAGATGACAAACAAAATACTTGTCGAAAAAAGATTTACAGTATTTAACACTTGCAGAATAGCTTACCAAAGATTGTTGAGGCCATCTGAGATATATGGCGTTTTAAGCCGGTTAACTCAGCTGTTGTGTCTACTAGAGCCGCTTCTGCTTTCTCTGCCCGAGTGACCAAGGAGGCCTTTTCATCAGCCCATACCTTCTTATCAGCTTCAAAGCTTTTCTTCAATTTCTCCTGTTCAGATATGCTGAACTCAAATTTGGAGTTGGCCTTTTGGATTTCAGTTTCTTGAACTGCCAGGCGACTCTTCAAATCAGCAATCTTCGACTCAAATTGACTTATGGTGGCCTGAATCAAAGCCAGACTACAGTCAGCATTGTTATAATATAGCATTAAAGTCCCAAGCACTTTGGAAGCAAAGATACTTGACACTTGGGGGCTAATGTATGCCGAAGAACTCTAAATTACTGTGGCGGTTCATGGAAATTAAGTCCCAAGCACTTTGCAACCAAAGATACTTGGCACTTGGGGGCTAATGCATATTGCAGTTAAAAGTATTATACTACGCCGGTTCAAATATCTTCTTTTAAAGCCGTCCTTTGATTGTCACAGGATAAGCCAGGCGTCTGACAAGCAGTGCTAAGCAGATTCTAAGTCTACAGCATATTTTTTCTCATAAGCAATAGACTTGGGGGCTGGTACAGTAAGGAGGAATAAGGAATATCAACAAGAGTTATACCTCAAATTTTTGGTGTATTTGCTTCACCATATCAACTTCCAGGTCACGGCTGCTGTGCACTTGACTTATATAGCCAGAGACAATGTCTCCAATGCTGAGATGAGTATAATCAGTGACGTCCATCTTGGCTTTTCGGCGCTCTGAAAGTTCTTCCTTGGCAGAGCACTTAGCAAGAATAGTGGGTCTTCCCGGTTGAACAAACTGAGTCTTAAGAATCTCAACTTCCGGGTCATCTATTTTGCCGGGCTAGGAACCTCCGGGTTATCAGAACTGTTAAAAGTCTGTTCGGCAGGTGGATCAGAGGTTGGTGCTGGAATGTCATGGGCCGGTTCAGGTGGCGGCTCATGTGTGGAGGTCTCAGGAACGGTTGTTCCGAGCTCCGGGTCAGTTACGACTGGCTCTTTGGCTGGCTTATTTTTCTTCGCCCTTTTACTGGGCTTCACTTGGATGATGTGTACAAATCAGAAGGGTTAGTACAAAGACATGAGTAAGATAAGCATAAAAATGAATAAGTTGACATTACCCTGGAGCAGTCTTGAAAGCCGGCATGTTGGATTGCATGGATTCGCCGGAGGAAGGTGAAGTATCCTGATAGTTTGAGTCAGATGAATTGAGGGGTTGACGAATGAAACCCGCCAAATGTAAAAAGGAACGTAAATCGGAGATAACCTCAGCCCGGCACTTCCTTGTTACGCCAGGTAAGCCGGAGGAGAGTTCCGCGTCTTTTCTGGTCCGGGCCTCCGGCTCTGATGAGTCTGTTGCTTCAAAAGAAATTGAGGATCTTGGTAAGCTAAAGGATGTGAAAATCTTACTTTCTGGGTCACTCTTCGGACTTTCTGCCTTGGCAAAGGCTCGGAGTCGAGGAAATTATAGTTACCTCTTCCTCAACCGCTTGGCTATTTCCGTGTCCTCCTCAAGGAAATTAATGTCAATAAGATGATGGTAAAGGAATCGGGGAGTTAAGGATTACCTCTTCTTCATCATCGAGGAGTCATCCAATTTGAGCAAATCAAGCACTTGGCTTCTTCTTCCTCTCGAAGTTCCAGCTTTGGCGGTTCTCCTTTCGCTCTCTTGGCCGCTCTCCGCCTGTTTAGCAGCCTCATGATCATATTTGACCTTCCGTAATTTGTCGTTTGCTCGCAAATAATGAGAAAAGGTTATTAGTAAAGGTAAGGCATTCCACAAAAGAGTAAATTTTTAGATTGATGACTTCATCGCAGAGCCGGATTACTCTTGCGTAATAGAAGTAAGTCAAGGTGTTGTCGACCACCGAGCCCTCTTTCAAAAGAGATTGGATCGTGGCTTCAACCATGTCATCGTAAGTCATCGTGACAATGACGAACGGGTCATCCTTTTCACCTGTGTAAGTGCACATCAAGCCGGGGCGGCGGCTTAATGGAATCACCCGCCATGAGACCCAGACTCGGACCAAATCAATGCCATCTAAGCCGTTCCCCAAGAGAGCTTTGATTTTATTTATGGTGGGAGCAAGTTGTAGACGCTCAACAGCAGTTAACTTGTCCGGCAGTGGATGGTTGGATTCGAGGCGCAGAGCGCGAAAGCCGGGCAGCGGGTTCTCGTCAGCCGGAGAAGCATCCTGGCAATAGAACCATGTCTGGTTCCAATCCTTAGGATGGCTTGGCAGTTCAGCATATGGGAAAAGGCAGTCCCTCCATCGCTGAATGGAGATACCACCAAGTTCCAGGCTGGGCCCGTTGGCACGTTCATTCTGGCGGTTTAAATAAAACAATTCTCTGAAAAGTAATAGGTTGGGTTCTTCTCCAAGATACACCTCGCAAAAGACTTGGAAGTTGCAAATATTTGACACGGAATTGGGCCCGATATCTTGAGGTCTGAGGTCAAAAAGGTGTAAAACATCCCTGAAGAATTTTGAGCCAGGTGGAGAAAAGCCCCGGTTCATATGATTAGTAAAAATGATCACTTCCCCCTCCTTGGGTTGAGGTTTTTCTTCTGACGGATTAGGAGCACGATAGGACATGACTTCTTTCTCGGGCAGATAGCCAGTCTTCACGAAATCAGACAAGGTGTTTTCAGTCACAATGGACTTGACCCAGTTATAGGTCACAGGGGCTTTGGGAGCCTTGGGGGCCATTATGCAGATCAAAGCCTATGACAAAATAAAATTTTCCGGTTCAGTTTAACCTGGAGAAAAACATTTCAAATTCAATTCAATATGGCAGCTTACGAAGGGGCCTAATGACATATGGCTAATAGTATCTGGTCAGTTAAGCTGCTACCAAAATCAGAAGCAGTTAAGTTACTTTAAACCACCAGAAGTCGGCAAGGCTGTCAATCAGTATGTTCTTTTAAAACCGGCAGTGAGAGTCGCTGTGGCTAAATGGATCTGACAGAAACAGATTTTTGACTAAGTATGGAACAAACAGGTTTCACAAGTTGCAGTTATTATTTGGGATCAAATGGTAGTTCCAAAAAAGAAAACATTCCAGACCTAGAGCCAATACAGATGGGTTGGAAAGTTTTAGTGAGGCTTCTGAACTAGAGAAAGGAATCTATTAAGCATCTGAAATGGATGCGAAACGGTTACTGCACAAGGTGTGTGTTCTTTTTGGATCAAAGGAAGCTGCGGTGGAGGAACCACGAAGAAACGATGGGGAACCATGAAGAACACGGAAGAACTTGAAAACCCTAAATGCAGATCTAAAGTGTGGGGAGGTGAAGACTTACGGCTGTAGATCTACTACGGAGGGTCGTCGCCATTTGTAACGCCCTTGATGCGGCTATATCTCCCACGTGTCGAAGCACGACTTAGAGGCATAACCGCATTGAAAGCAATGTCGCAAGTGAGGTAATCTTCACACAACCCATGTAATACATAAGGGAAAGAGATACATAGTTGGCTTACAATCGCCACTTCACACAATACATGAGTAAAGCATTACATCATACAGATACAATCAAGGTCCGACTACGGAACCAAAATAAAAGAAGACTACCCCAAATGCTACACAGATCCCCGATCATCCCAACTGGGCTCCACTACTGATCAACTGAAATGAAACAACACAATGAACAAGATCTTCATCGAGCTCCTCCTTGAGCTCGGATGCGTCACCGCACGGTTTCATCGGCACCGCAAACTGGTTTTGAAGTATCTGTGAGTCCGGGACTCAGCAATCTCACACCCGCGAGATCAAGACTATTTAAGCTTATGGGTAGGAGAAGGTAGTGAGGTGGAGCTGCAGCAAGCGACTAGCATATCCGGTGGCTACATTTGCAAAAAGAGAGCGAGAAGAGAAGCAAGGCACGGTCGTGAAGCTAGTAGCGATCAAGAAGTGATCCTGAAACTACTTACGCCAAACATAACTCCAACATCAGTTCACTTCCCGGACTCACGAGAAGAGACCATCACGGTTACACACGCGTTGGTGTATTTTAATTAAGGTCAACTTCGGGTTTTCTACAACCGACATTAACAAATTCCCATCTGCCTCATAACCGCGGGCACGGCTTTGAAAGATAATACCGCAGGGTGTCCCAACTTAGCCCATTATAAGCTCTAACGGTCAACGAAGGATATTCCTTCTACTGAAGAACCGATCAGTCTCGGAATCCCGGACTACAAGACATCTCGACAATGGTAAAACAAGACCAGCAAAGCCGCCCGAATGTGCCGACAAATCCCGATAGGAGCTGCACATATCTCGCTCTCGTGGCACACCGGATGAGCAGTCCGTACAACTAAAACAAGACCCCAAGTTTCCTTGAGGGGCGCCGCAAAGCGCTCTAGTTTGGGCCAACACTCGGAGGAGCATTGGCTCGGGGTTAAAATAAAGATGACCCTTGAGTCTGCAGAACCCAAGGGAAAAAAGGCTTAGGTGGCAAATGTTAAAACCAATGTTGGGCCTTCTTTGGAGTAGTTTTATTCAAAGAGAACTGTCAAGGGGGTCCCATAAATCACCCAACCGTGTAAGGAACGCAAAATCAAGGAACATAACACCGGTATGACGGAAACTAGGGCGACAAGAGTGGAACAAAACACCAGGCATAAGGCCGAGCCTTCCACCCTTTACCAAGTATATAGGTGCATTAATTAAAGAAGATATATTGTGATATCCCAACAAGTAAACATGTTCCAACAAGGAACAACATCTCCATGTTCCAACAAGGAACAAACTTCATCTTCACCTGCAACTAACAACGCTATAAGAGGGGCTGAGCAAAGCGGTAACATAGCCAAACAACGGTTCGCTAGGAAAGGATGGTTAGGGGCTTGACATGGCAATATGGGAGGCATGAAAGCAAGTGATATGCATCGTAGCATAGGCATTGCAAAAGATCGAGCATCTAGCAAGCAAAGATAGAAGTGATTTCAAGGGTATGGTCATCTTGCCTGAAATCCCGCAAGGAAGAAGAACGAGTCCATGAAGAAGACAAACGGACGTAGTTGAACGAATCCTCACAACTCCGGAACGAAACCGAAGCTAACGAGAGAAGCAACCCGGAAACAAGCAAACAACATAGTAAACAACCATCACATAAATATGGCATGATGCACAAACAAGTATGATGCATGCCCGGTTTAAATAGCATGGCATGGCAAAAGTGCACAAGCAATCCTACAAATTAAGTGGAGCTCAATATGCAACAGGTTGCATATTGACGAAACACCACATCAATTATTTAGTTCTCTCTCGTTTAGGAACACAACATTATTAAATGTTGTTAAACATGGCAAGAGGTGAAGCATAACAAAACTATACGATCTAAACAATTTAAATGGGGCCGGATATAAAAACAACAAATCTGGTAAACCCCCATATGCATTTAGCAATTTAATGCAACAACAATTTTAAACATTTTAATTGTTGTTATCATGATGCGGATGACATATGAAAGTTTTAAGCAATTTTATGAAAATGTTGACATGAGCATGTTATGAAGCATTTTTCACCGTGGCGGAACGAAAGGGGTGCCACGGCAACGAATTCAAAAATGATGCCACGGCAACATATCGACCTCGATAACTTGATTGAGATACCGATGCAAACGAGAAGTGTGCGGATGTGTAGAACACGCAAGAGATGGTGGGGTGCTCCCGACTACCGGGTTCCCACGGGTCGACGCCATGGCAAACGAGGAACGTGCAAAGACCTCTCTCGGACACGGTGCAAACACGAGCATCTCATACAACACATGCATTCGTTCACGGGCGGTCGCCTCGGGGTTATACCTTCAAAGCGTGCATTTCGGAGTGGTTCGATCTCGTCGAGGGAAGTAGTGGTACTCGCGGGTCGTAGTGGAAGTAGTTGTTCATGATCCGTAGATGTTCGGGGTCACCACAAGGAACTTGTCGAAACCAGGGTCTCGGTCGTCGGTATAGGTACACACGTCTTCGTGGAAGTAGTGGTTCACGTTTTGAAGAGGAACTTGACGAATCCGATGTCTCCGAGGGCGACGGTAGTGGAACTTGGTGCTTGCGCTGCATGGGTCCTCGGCAACGTTAGTGGTACACGCATGTAGACGAACTTGACGAGTCATCGTCATCCTGGTACTTGGCGAATCCCACAGCGGCGGTAGAGGTACACTTGACGGTCTTGGGTCTACATGATTTGATTTGGATGCATTCGGGGACGTCTCAGTCGTTCAACGTAGAGGCCGGAGTTGCGGGCGTTGGAGGCGGGGCCGGTCGAGGATGTTGTCCCTTGATGGATCTGAAGGCGGAGACGGCACGCGAGGAGGAGGTCGGGGATGGGTCGTCGAGGCTGGAACCAGGGTGGAGGCGCACAGGAGGAGGCTCGAGGCGCGCTGGAGGTGGTGGTGCTCAAGGGTGCAAGGCGGCCGGTGCCGGGTTCCGGCGAACTCCGACCAAAACGGAGGGGACGAAGGGCGCGAGGCTCCTGCTGGGCGCGGAGGACGACGGATGCGGGCGCAGGTGCTCGAGGAGCTCTTCTCGGCGCCGGGCGACGAGGACTTGGCGAGGAGGAGGCGCGGGAACACCGTTCCATCCGAGAACGAGGCGGGCGAAGCTGGGCGGCCTGGACTCGCCGGCCGGAGGGGCGGCATGGCATGGTTTCGGGCGCCATGGGAGGCAAGGCGTGGGGCGTGGGGCGTGTGGAGGCGCTGGAGGAATCGAGAGGGAGAGGGGATCAAGACGAGGGTGCGGCGCTGCTTCCTCTCTTGAAGACGGTGCATCAAGGGAGGACGGGATCGAGCAGGGCTCTCCCTGGCGATGTGTGTGTGTGAGTGGCGGTGGAGGGGGAACGAGGGAGCGAGCGAGGGATCGAGAGGAGCGGAGGTGAGCGCTAGGGTTAGAGGTGCGGCTGGGCCTTGGGCCGAAAGGACTGCGGGGAAGCAGGCCGGCCTGGCTGCTGGGCTCTCTTCTCTCTCACTCTAAAGAAAGAAAAAACATAGAAAAGAAAGAAAAGAAAGAGAGGTTAGGGGAAGAAGTTGGACACGCGGGTAATTTTCTCGAACTCACAAAAATGTGCTTGTTCCAAGAAAAATAGAAAAAGCCATGATTGAAAGATTTAAATTCAAACTCATTTGATTTAACTTCAAATGATTTGAATATGAAGTGAGGGTTGGGAAGGTCCAAAAATGTTCGGATTTTTGGTGGAGCTTCGGAATATGATGAAAGAATGTATGGCAAGGTTGGAAAACAAGAATTGAGATAACAAAGGCATTGGGATTTATTTGCAAGTGTGTTATGGTGATTTCCAAATAAATGGAATACTTTTATTATAGCTCCCTAATAATATTGAGATGCTTTAATATGTTATAAAGAGAAATCACAAGTGAATTCCCTCGATTTAAATGGATCAAAGACCCATGCAATTTATTTAGTTGAGGTTTTAAAAATTAAATGACATGCTGGCATGATGACATGATGCAATGCAAAAAATAAATAGAGCAAGCACAAATAAAAACACACGGAGGTCACAAAAATATGGAATCTTCTGGATCGTCGGTCTTGGGGCGTCACACCATTCACTGGTCGATTCAGGTTGATGCAGCGGCCAAGATCGACGAAGATGAAGTGCTCTGCTGCAGCGGTGGTGGCGGAGCTCGAGTAGAAGTGAAGTTGCGAGAGGAAGAAGACGACAGAAAGGGGTTAGTTATGGGTTAGTAAATGTATATGTGTGGAGGTCTCAGGAACGGTTGTTCCGAGCTCCGGGTCAGTTATGACTGGCTCATCAGCCGCCTCATTCTTCCTTCCTGATAACTATTTGTGTAAGCCACCCAGGAGGGGCCGGGTTACGTAAAGGTGATTCATCATATGAAGCCCAAGATCAAGCGTGAGGATGGCGATTCAGTAAACGGTCTAAAGCCCACAGGCGACTTAAGGCCCATAGTGATAAACCGCCGTAATGGCATGAGTTGTATTATAAGGCAGGCTTAACTAGTCACCGAGCCGGACACTGTTTATGAGCCGGCCGGAACTCTGTAGGCCGCAGGGCGTTAACCCGTGTATATAAGGGGATGACCCGCTGGCGGCTTAGGGCAAGTAACATCTAATCAAGAGCCGGGCATAGCGTATCTCGCTCCCTGGTCATCGAAACCCTAGCAATACCAACCCAACTAGACGTAGGCTTTACCTTCACCGTAAGGAGCCGAACTAGTATAAAACCTCTCTCGTGTCCCTTGTCCCGATTAACCCCTTTAAGCTTCCTAGTTGTGATGGCTCCACGACTAAGTCCTTGCAAGAGGACATCTGCCGTGACAATTCCACGACACATCCCCATGCTTAATTCCTGCTCGTCCTCGAGTAGGTAAATGCTAAAAATAGAATTTTTGATGCGGAATGCTACTTGGCATAATTTCAATATAATTCTCTTAATTGTGGTATGAATATTCAGATCCGAAAGATTCATGATAAAAGTTCAATATTGACATAAAAATAATAATACTTCAAGCATACTAACTAAGCAATTATGTCCTCCCAAAATAACATGGCCAAAGAAAGTTCATCCCTACAAAATCATATAGTTTAGTCATGCTCCATTTTTGTCACACAAGAATGCTCTCATCATGCACAACCCCGATGACAAGCCAAGAAATTGTTTTATACTTTAGTAATCTCAAACTTTTTCAACCTTCACCCAATACATGAGCGTGAGCCATGGACATAGCACTACGGGTGGAATAGAATATGATGATGGGGGTTATGTGGAGAAGACAAAAAAGGAGAAGGTCTCACATCAACGAGGCTAATCAATGAGCTATGGAGATGCCCATCGATTGATGTTAATGCAAGGAGTAGGGATTGCCATGCAACGAATGCACTAGAGCTATAAATATATGAAAGCTCAACAAAAGAAACTAAGTGGGTGTGCATCCAACTTGCTTGCTCCACGAAGACCTAGGGCACTTGAGGAGGCCCATTGTTGGAATATACAAGCCAAGTTCTATAACGAAAAATTCCCACTAGTATATGAAAGTGACCAAACAAGAGACTCTCTATCATGAAGATTATGGTGCTACTTTGAAGAACAAGTGTGGGAAAAGGATAGTAACATTGTCCCTTCTCGCTTTTTCTCTCATTTTTTTGGGCCTTCTCTTTTTTATGGCCTTTCTCCTTTTTTTTATTCCTCACTTGGGACAATGCTCTAGAAAATGATAATCATCACACTTCTATTTATTTACAACTCAATGATTACAACTCGATACTAGAACAAAGTATGACTCTATATGAATGCCTCCGTGATGTCTTTGGGATATGCAATGAACCAAGAGTGACATGTATGAAAGAATTATTAACGGTGGCTTTGCCACAAATACTATGTCAACTACATGATCATGCAAAGCAATATGCCAATGATGAACGTGTCATGATAAACGGAATGGTGGAAATTTGCATGTCAATATATGTCGGATTGACTATGGAAATGCCATAATAGGGGTATGGTCGCTGTTTTGAGGAAGATATAAGGAGGTTTACGTGTGAAAGAGCGTATCATATCACGGGGTTTGGATGCACCGGCGAAGTTTGCACCAACTCTCAATGTGAGAAAGGGCAATGCACGGTACCGAAGAGGCTAACAATGATGGAAAGGTGAGAGTGCGCATAATCCATGGACTCAACATTAGTCATAAAGAACTCAGATACTTATTATAAAAATCTACAAGTCATCAAAAAACAAGCACTACGCGCATGCTCCTAGGGGGATAGATTGGTAGGAAAAGACCATCGGTCGTCCCCGATCGCCACTCATAAGGAGGACAATCAAAGAACACCTCATGTTTCAAATTTGTTACATAACGTTTACCATACGTGCATGCTACGGGACTTGCAAACTTCAACACAAGTATTTCTGAAATTCACAACTACTCAACAAGCACAACTTTGATACCATTACCTCCATATCTCAAAACAATCATCAAGCATCAAACTTCTCTTAGTATTCAACACACTCATAAGAAAGTTTTTACTAATCTTGAATACCTAGCATATTAGGATTATTTAAGAAAATTACCATGCTATTTAAGACTCTCAAAATAATCTATGTGAAGCATGAGAGATCAATAGTTTCTATAAAACAAATCCACCACCGTGCTCTAATAGATATAAGTGAAGTACTAGAGCAAAACTATATAACTCAAAAGATATAAGTGAAGCACATAGAGTATTCTAATAATTTTCGAATCATGTGTGTCTCTCTCAAAAGGTGTGTACAACAAGGATGATTGTGGTGAGCTAAAAAGCAAAGACTCAAATCATACAAGACGCTCCAAGCAAAACACATATCATGTGGTGAATAAAAATATAGCTCCAAGTAAAGTTACCGATGGAAGTAGACGAAAGGGGGGATGCCTTCCGGGGCATCCCCAAGCTTTGGCTTTTAGGTGTCCTTAGATTATCTTGGGGGTTCCATGGGCATCCCCAAGATTAGGCTCTTGCCACTCCTTGTTCCATAATCCATAAAATCTTTCACCCCAAACAGGAAAACTTCACAACACAAAACTTAACAGAAAATCTTGTGAGCTCCGTTAGCGAAAGAAAACAAAAGACCACTTCAAGGTACTGTAATGAACTCATTATTTATTTATATTGGTGTTAAACCTACTGTACTCCAACTTCTCTATGGTTTATAAACTCTTTTACTAGCCAAAGATTCATCAAAATAAGCAAACAACACACGAAAAACAGAATCTGTCAAAAACAGAACAGTCTGTAGTAATCTGTAACTAACGCAAACTTCTGGAACTCCAAAAAATCAGCCAAAATAGGAAGACCTATACAATTTTTTTATTTATCAGCAGAAATTGGAATAAATATTTTATCACGTTCTTGTGATTTTTAACAATTATTTTCGTGAACAGAAAGTTTCCTGAATTTCTTGCAAGATCAAATAACTATCATCCAAGAAGATCCTATAGGTTTAACTTGGCACAAACACTAATTAAAACATAAAAACACATCTAACTAGAGGCTAGAACAAATATTTCTTCCTAAACAGAAGCAAAAAGCAAAAAAATAAAAATAAAATTGGGTTGCCTCCCAACAAGCGCTATCGTTTAACGCCCCTAGCTAGGCATAAATGCAAGGATAGATCTAGGTATTGCCATCTTTGGTGGGCAATTCTTCAATAAGACATCTATCATCCTTCATATTTTCTTTCTTTTATTAATTATCAAACTTTTAGGCACAAGCTCGAAAAATTCATTTGTAGCAAATGGTTCCTTAATAATAGCAAAAAGATTGGGATGAATACTTATAGATTTGAGATCCGCAGTGTCCTTACTAGAGGATTCACCCTAATTTTTAGGAACATACATAAGCTTGCAATTTTAGTTGGAGGACTTGGAGTATTATTTACAGAAAAAAACGGGTTCCCAAGTTGGTAATGATACCCTCAAGTTTATCGATTCTAGTGGAATCTTGATTTATTCTTTCATTAACTATGGGTTCCTTTTCCTTAATATTTTTCAAAGTGAATCCTACTTTAGATCCATATTGGGTAATTTGTTGTGGATCTTTTTATCCAAATTTTCGATTAACTCTACGGTAGCAACTTTATTTTCAATAATTTCAAGTCTTTGCATTACATGCTCCAAAGTTAACAAAGTTCCATTAACCAAAAGAGGTGGTGAGCCAAACAAATCTATCATAGCATTATGTATAAGAGTCAAAAGTATGGCTACCCAAGAAGTTCCCTCCGGTAATGGTGTCAAGAATATATCTATACCAAGGATTAGCGCCTACATGAAAATTGCGGAGAAGAACGGAAGTAGATTGCTTCCTGGTAGATCTATTTTGAGCATTGCTAATTCTATACCAAGCGTCTTTTAAATTTTCTCCCTCCCTTTGTTTAAAATTGAGAACTTCATTTTCGGGTGACAACAGAGAAGATAAAGGACTAGCCATGACGACAAGGCAATCAAAAGAAAAAGAGGCGAACGAAAAAGAGGTTGAATAAAACGGCAAGGGTGAAGTGGGGGGAGAGGAAAACGAGAGGAAAAATGGCAAATAATGTAATGCGGGAGATAAGGGTTTGTGATGGGTACTTGGTATGATGACTTTTGCGTAGACCTCCTCGGCAATGGCGCCAGAAATCCTTCTTGCTACCTCTTGAGCACTGCGCTGGTTTTCCCTTGAAGAGGAAAGGGTGATGCAGCAAAGTAGTGTAAGTATTTCCCTCATTTTTTGAGAACCAAGGTATCAATCCAGTAGGAGGCTACGCGCGAGTCCCTCACACCTACACAAAAAAAATAAATCCTCGCAACCAACGCGATAAGGGGTTGTCAATCCCTACATGGTCACTTACGAGACTGGGATCTGATAGATATGATAAGATAATATTTTTGGTATTTTTATGATAAAGATGCAAAGTAAAGAAAGCAAAATAAAAATGGCGCCAGAAATAGCTTATTGTCGGGAGATTAATATGATGGAAAATAGACCCGGGGTCCATAGGTTTCACTAGTAGCTTCTCTCAAGAGCATAAGTATTTTACGATGGGTGAACAAATTACTGTGGAGCAATTGACAGAATTGAGCATAGTTATGAGAATATCTAGGTATGATCATTTATGTAGGCATCACGTCCGAAACAAGTAGACCGACTCCTGCCCGCATGTACTACTATTACTCCACACATCGACCGCTATCCAGCATGCATCTAGAGTATTAAGTTCATAAGAACAACGTAACGCTTTAAGCAAGATGCCATGATGTAGAGGAATAAATTCATGCAATATGATAAAAAACCCATCTTGTTATCCTCGATGGCAACAATACAATACGTGCCTTGCTGCCCCTCATCACACCGGGAAAGGACACCGCAAGATTGAGCCCAAAGCTAAGCACTTCTCCCATTGCAAGAAAGATCAATCTAGTAGGACAAACCAAACTAATGATTCAAAGAGACTTGCAAAGATAACCAATCATACATAAAAGAATTCAGAAGATTCAAATATTGTTCATAGATAAACTAGATCATAAACCCACAATTCATTGGTCTCAACAAACACACCGCAGAAAGAAGATTACATCGAATAGATCTTCACAAGAGAGGGGGAGAACATTGTATTGAGATCCAAAAAGAGAGAGAAAGCCATCTAGCTAATAACTATGGACCCGAAGGTCTGAGGTAAACTACTCACACTTCATCGGAGAGGCTATGGTGTTGATGTAGAAGCCCTCCGTGATCGATGCCCCCTCCGTGAGCTCAAATAGGCCCCAAGATGGGATCTCGTGGAGTACGTAAGGTTGCGCGGTGGAATTAGGTTTTTGGCTCCGTATCTGATCGTTTGGGGGTACGTAGGTATATATAGGAGGAAGGAGTACGTCGGTGGAGCAACGTGGGGCCCACGAGGGTGGAGGGCGCGCCTGGGGGGGGGGGGGGTAGGCGCGCCCCCTACCTCGTGGCTTCCTGTTTGATTTCTTGACGTAGGGTCCAAGTCCTCTGGATCATGCTCGTTTCGAAAATCACGTTCCCGAAGGTTTCATTCCGTTTGGACTTCGTTTGATATTCTTTTTCTGCGAAACTCTGACATAGGCAAAAAACAACAATTCTGGGCTGGGCCTCCGGTTAATAGGTTAGTCCCAAAAACAATATAGAAGTGAATAATAAAGCCCAATAATGTCCAAAACAGAAGATAATATAGCATGGAGCAATCAAAAATTATAGATACGTTGGAGACGTATCAACGTCCCAATGGAGAACATGGTAGTCGATGATCCGGTGCCAACCCCCTCCTCCGCGCCAGCCTCGCTGGTGCATTGCACCATGACCATCGGCGAGGCCCGTGCCCAATACATGGAAACGGTGAGTGAGGGAGTCCCGGACTAGGGGGTGTCCGGATAGCCGGACTATCGTCACGGCCGGACTCCAAGAATATGAAGATACAAGATTGAAGACTTCGTCCCGTGTCCGGATGGGACTTTCCTTGGCGTGGAAGGCAAGCTTGGCGATACGGATATGTAGATCTCCTACCATTGTAACCGACTCTGTGTAACCCTAACCTATCTGGTGTCTATATAAACCGGAGGGTTTTAGTCCGTAGGACGAACAACAATCATACCATAGGCTAGCTTCTATGGTTTAGCCTCCTTGATCTGGTGGTAAATCTACTCTTGTACTACTCATATCATCAATATTAATCAAGCAGGATTAGGGTATTACCTCCATCGAGAGGGCCCGAACCTGGGTAAAAACATCGTGTCCCTTGTCTCCTGTTACCATCCGCCTAGACGCACAGTTCAGGACCCCCTACCCGAGATCCGCCGGTTTTGACACCGACATTGGTGCTTTCATTGAGGGTTCCTCTGTGTCGTCACCGATAGGCCCGATGGCTCCTTCGATCATCGACAACGACGCGGTCGAGGTGAGACTTTTCTCCCGGATAGATCTTCGTGTTCGGTGGCTTTGCTGCTGGGCCAATTAAGCAGCCATCCGGAGCAGATCGAAAGCTACGCCCCTGGCCATCAGGTCAGATTTGGAAGTTTAAACTATACGGCCGATATCTGTGGAGACTTTATCTTCGACGGATTCGAGCCGCAGCCAAGCGCGCCGCACTGTCTCGATGGGCATGATCTAGCTCTGCAGCCGAACAATGCCCTGGAGGCCGCACCAGTATCCGCTCCGACCCTTAATCCGGAGCCGGATTCCCCGATCGAGGACGGGTGGTTGGACACCGCCTCGGGGGCTACAATCTCTACGGCGATCGAGCCGAACTCCATCCCTGTCCTTTGCGAAGACCTCGACTCCAGGGTGCCGGACTCCTCTCCGGACTCCGAACCCTCCGCGCCCTTGCCAATCGAATCCGATTGGGCGCCCGTTATGGAGTTCACGGCCGCGGACATCTTTCAGCACTCGCCCTTTGGCGACATCCTGAATTCACTAAAGTCTCTCTCTTTATCCGGAGAGCCCTGGCCGGACTACGGACAGGAAGGTTGGGACGCGACGACGAAGAAATTCAACGCCCACCCACCACCCACTTTATAGCCATCGCCGATGATTTAACCGACATGCTAGACTACGACTCGAAGACATCGACGGTATGGGACGACGATGCCGGAGACGACCAAGACCAGCGCCAGAGCACCTTTGGAAGGCCAGCTTGTCATATGACATATATATGGTGGACATCCCAAAATATGGGAACGGCGATGGAACAACGGAGGATGACCCCTCCAAGAAACAGCCGAAGCGCCGACGTCAGCGGCGCCGCTCTAAATCCCGCCACAATAAAAACAGTGATTCCGGCATGGGAGATAATAACACCCCGAACTGTGCGAAGAAAACCCCCTCCAGCAGGACTCAGCGCATTAGGAGGGAGAAGCAAGCCCGCACGACAGTGCGGCAGAAAAATAGGTTGAGGACGATAATTACGCGCCTCCCTCCGAAGATGAGGCAAGCCTCGACGACGACGAGTTTGTCGTGCCTGAGGATCCCGCCGAACAGGAGCGTTTCAAACGCAGGTTTATAGCCACGGCAAGCAGCCTCAAGAAAAAGCAGCAACAACTTAGAGCTGATCAAGACACGCTGGTCGACAGATGGACTGAAGTCCTTGCAGTCGAAGAGTATGAACTCGAACGCCCCTCCAAAAGCTAACCCAAATGCAGGCCGTTGCCTCGACTAGAGGAGGAAGCACCCAAGTCACCGGCGCACGACATGGCAGACCGGCCACCCCGTGCGGGGCGACAGAGAAGCCCTCGGCCCTCCGCTCAGGCCACACCCCGACGCTCAAAAAAGTACCAAGGCATCGGAAAACGCTACGGACTTGCGAGATATATTGGAGGATAAGGCAAAACATACAAGATCAATCTACGGATCGGCGTGGGCGCCCAGCAATGCGGGATGATTACCGTAGCGTCGGATACAAAGAAAACCGGTCGGGCGAACACGAGACAAAGCTCATATGAGCTACGCCGTGATATAGCCCAATATCTGAGGCGCCAGACACCCACTATGCTTCACAGATGAAGTAATGGATCATCAAATCCCCGAGGGCTTCAAGCCCGTAAACATCGAATCATACAATGGTACCACAGATCCTGCGGTCTGGATCGAGGACTATCTCCTCCATATCCACATGGCCCGCGTTGATGATCTACATGCCATCAAATACCTCCCACTCAAGCTTAAAGGACCAGCTCGACATTGGCTCAATAGCTTGCCAGCAAAATCAATTGGTTGTTGGGAGGACCTGGAAGCCGCATTCCTTGATAACTTCCAGGGCACATATGGGCGACCACCGCAGGCCGATGACCTTAGCCACATAATTCAGCAGCCGGAAGAATTGGCCGAGACAATTGGACACGGTTCCTAACAAAGAAAAATCAAATCGTTGACTGTCCGGATGCACAGGCCCTTGCAGCCTTCAAATATAACATCCGCGACGAGTGGCTTGCCCGGCACCTAGGACAGGAAAAGCCAAAATCTATGGCAGCCCTCACAACCCTCATGACTCGCTTTTGTGCGGGAGAGGACAGCTGGCTAGCTTGAAGCAACAACTTGGCCAAACACCACGATAGTCCGGATACCAAGGACAGCAATGGCAGGTCGGCGTCATAATAAGAACAAGCGCCGCATTAACGGCGATAATACTGAAGATACAGCCGTCCATGCCGAATTCAGAGGCTCTAAACCCGGTCAGCGGAAGAAGCCATTCAAAAGAAATACCCAGGGCCCGTCCAACTTGGACCGCATACTCGATCGCTTGTGCCAAATGCATGGCACCCCCGAAAAACCAGCCAGTCACACCAACAGGGATTGATGGGTGTTCTAGCAAGCAGGCAAGTTAAGTGCCGAACTCAATGACAAGGGGCTGCATAGCGATGACGAGGAAGAGCCCCGGCCGCCGAACAATAGAGGACAGAAAGGTTTTCCCACACAAGTGCGGACGGTGAACATGATATACGCAACCCACATACCCAAAAGGGAGCGGAAGCATGCACTACGGGACGTATATGCGATGGAGCCAGTCGCCCCAAAGTTCAACCCATGGTCTTCCTGCACGATCACCTTTGATAGAAGGGACCACCCCACCAGCATCCGTCACGGCGGCTTCGCCGCATTGGTTCTTGACCCAATTCTTGACGGATTTCACCTCACCAGAGTTCTGATGGATGGCGGTAGCAGCCTGAACCTGCTTTATCAGGATACAGTGCGCAAAATGGGCATAGACCCCTCAAGGATTAAACCTACAAAGACGACCTTTAAAGGCGTCATACCGATGTAGTGGCCAATTGTACAGGCTCACACACTCGAAGTGGTCTTCGGATCTCCGGATAACTTCCGGCGAAGAGTTAATATTCGACATCGTCCCATTCCGCAGCGGCTATCATGCATCGCTTTCGGACGAACCGCATTTGCAAAGTTCAATGCGGTGCCGCACTACGCATACCTCAAGCTCAAGATGCCAGCCCTCGAGGAGTAATCACGGTCAATGGAAACACCGAACGCTCTCTCCGAACGGAGGAGCATACGGCGCCCTCGCGCGGAGGTGCAAAGCAGCCTCTCACGGCAATTCTCGAGTCCGGCCACTAAGCGTCCGGACACCGCCAAGCGCGCCCGGAGTAACCTGCAACAAGACCACCTGGCACGATTCAAGCACGAGTAGCAATCCATCCCCAACCCCAGCCCTCGCAAAATTGCGAAGGTAGTATTACGCGTACATAATTATGCTCTGGAGATACCATGGGCATATGGGGAGGGGCAAGACAATGGCACGTCAAGAATGCGGCTCGACCGCACCAGGGGCTCCCGTTTGTGTCACTTCTTTTTTCTTTTTTCTTTTTCTTCCTTTTTTACTTTCAGACTCCGTCTTTGAGAAGTCCTGTCCGCACTCGAATCGCCAAACTCACGATGCAACAGCCAGGAAGCGGAAAGCCACGTCGAGTGTTCAGGTGGTCTCTATTACGAGCATTATACCTGTTTTACATATCATCAAGCAGCTTACCCCTGGAGGGGGACATGTTAGATAGTCCCATCCCTTGCTTATCGCACTATTTGTATCATTCTGCTTCCATTGTAGTACCTTTTTGAATAAACAATACATAGCTTTTGCTTATTATTGCTCTACTTCCTTTATATATACATATGTTCATTACACGACATGTTGCAACCGTACACTTTGGTACGGCCAATACACCGTGGGCTCAAGTATCCCAAAATTATGGTGTGATAAGTCCGAACACTTTCACAAGTGTGGCACCCCGAACTTATAGCATTATATGAATTGGCTCCAAATCATGTCTTGGGTCAATTGTTGGGTTTGCCCGGCTCCCGTGTTTTGGTACCTTACGTTCCGCTATATCGGCTAAGGTAGCACCGGGGGAACCACTGCGATTATGCCCCAGTTATGTTGGGTCGAGCACCTCAGTGGAGAAAGCTAAAACTGACCGTCATGATAGGGCGAGAGCCGGTCGCTGTTCGAGAGGTTTTTTTGGGTCCCTAAAGACTTATGCCGCTTAGAGCGAGGAGCCGGAATTGTCCGACCAAGGCATGGATAGCGCCCCGAACTCAGTCTTCCGAATACTAGGGGCTTCACGAAATTTAAAATTATAGAATTCTATGGCTAAGTGAGAGTGTTCAAGCATTATAAGTCCGGTTGCCTTGTTCGTTGTGTTGAGCGCCTCCCTAGATGGACCCAAAAATGGGAACAAGAGTGCTCAAGTTTATCCCGAACACCCCAGCACTCGTGGCATGGGGGCTGAAGCCAACGACTTGCCATCTCTCAAATTCGATAAACGGCCGCACATAAGGTAATATTTTAAATTAATAAGCGTTTCTTAGCGCCTATGAACAAGTTTTCAGCGTACAGGATAACAAATGCGAGTTTATTCAAAAATTACATCTCTGGAGCACTCATCCGCTATTCGGCGGGCACCCTTCAGGAGGCCCTCATAGTACATTTCGGGCGTATGATGCTCATGGCCCTTCTAAGGGTCTGGGTCTGGCCACAAGCCTCTCCGCATCCAGCTTGCCCCAGTGCACTTTAGCACGGGCAAGGGCCCGATGGACACCTTCAATGCAGACGGAGCGCTTGATAACTTCAAGCCGCGGACAGGCATCCATCAGCCGCTCCACCAAGCCGAAGTAGCTCCCGGGCATGGCCTCCAATGGCCACAGCCGCGCTATAAGGCCCTCCATGGCCTGTTCGGCGACCTTATGGGGCTCGACCAGCTGCTTCAGCTGGTCGCTCAGGGGCACCGGATGGTCGGCCTCAGCATACTGAGACCAGAACACCTTCTCCGTGGAGCTCGCCTCCTGGGCGCGGTAGAATGCGGCAGCGTCAGAGGCACTACGGGGCAAATCTGCGAATGCTCCTGGAGAGCTCCGAATCCGGGTAAGTAATAGGTAATTCACTCTCACATGCTTGCTTTGCATAAAGAATGCCTTACCCGCTGCTATCTTCTTTAAAGACTCAATTTCTTGGAGGGCTTTTTGGGCCTCGGCCTTAGCAGCTTTGGCACTCTCAAGAGTCGAGGCGAGCTCGGACTCTCGAGTCTTTGAGTCACGCTCCAAACTCTCGTGTTTTTCCACGAGAGCTTGGAGCTCTTGCCGTCTGTACCTTGGCCAGCTCGCCTCTCCTTCTCGCTCGGTGCGTTCATGAGCCGCTTTGTTTTTTAGCCCACGGACACCGCTTCCTTCAGTGGTCGCCACCTCGTTCGTGGCCCCTCAGCACTCCAAGTTATTCCTTTTATTTTTGCAACCAAAGCCTTTTCTATAAGGTATTTCTTTAATAAGGTATTACTTACCTTCCTTATCCTTGAGCTCCTTCTTGGCTTGTCCGAGCTCGTTCTCGGACTCGCCGAGGTTCTGCTTCAATGCATTGACCTCTGCAAGGTAAAGAGGTCGAAATGCAGCCTGCATTCCCATATTGACATACTTATGTTAGCCTCCTACGTATATCTTTTTAGATCCTCAGTCCAACTTTTCTTTCCGAACACCAAACTAAGCATCAGGGGCTACTGTCTCTGCCGTTATATTTTTTACATATTCTAAAACTTACCTCAAAGCCTGTTAGAAGGCTGGTACAGGCTTCGGTCAGTCCGCTCTTGGTGGATCGAATCAGACGGGATCACCGTGACTCATAACAAAGGCGGTGCTCCTCCTGATGGAAGCGCCGTTAAGCGCCTCAGCAAGCTATCCGGTGCCTCCGGTTGGACGGAGGACACCGGCGTCTTACCCTTCTTGCGAAGGATCCGCTGTCCGGACTCCGGAACCGCTGATGGTTCCGGCATGGAGTCCGGACGAGGGTTGGGCATAGGGCCCCTGGGGATCTTGCCCCCCGCGCGCCTGGAGTCCGGGAGGTCGCCTTGTGGCACCTCCTGCGCTACCTCCTATTGACCAATCCCCCCTTGGGGCCCCGCCGTGGCGTCACCCGCAGCGTGAGGCAAGGAGGCGGTCGGAAGCGAGGTACTCTCCATTTCCGACGAGCCCAGGGACCCGCTCGATGAATCGGCGAACTCGCCCTTGGGCGGGCTGCACGGTTGTTCAACATTAGAGAACACTCCGCAATATTAAAAAACCATGGGTATCCGGACACTTACGATTTCGCCAGGGGCTTGGCCCTTGTAGGCCAGTCCGGAGGAAGGGTTCTTCCCTTCTTGGACCCTCCGGCCTCCCCAGCTGGGGCGGCCTTCCTTTTCTTCTCCTTCCCCGCTGGGGGGGAGCTTCTTCTTCTTCCTCCTCGTCTTCAGAAGAAGATTCCGCCTGAATCGACAAGCACTGGCGTCAGAGCTCCTTCGAGTTCCCGTGGCCTCCTTCTTGGCCTTCTTCTCCGCACCACGTGACGGCGCGCCGGAGCCAGCAGCTTCCCGTCAATCGGGCGTCATGGGTCTTCGGCAAAGGAGCCGGACGGTTAATCTGTCTGGACGTCTTCAAATTACCTGTCAAAGATTAGGGAGTTTTAGATCCCATGTAGAGTCAATCTATGAAAAAAGAGTCCCGTAAAGGGTAAAATAACTTACCTCACGGTGAATGACGCCGCGAGATGTATCCGCGATCTTTGGTAGCAGATGTTGGGGCTTGGCGCCTTGAACAGCACCTTCCAGCGCGTCTTACGTGTATGTAGTGTCGAAGAGCCGACTCAAGGTTTGGTCTTTGTCTTGGATCGAACTCCCACAAGTTAAAAGCCCGTTGTTGGCATGGGAGAATCCGGCGGATGAGCATCACCTAGATTATGTCGACAAGCCTAAGATTCTTGGCCGCCAGGTTTCGGACGCATGTTTGAAGTCCGGATGTCTCGTCCGAATTCCCCCACGCCAGGCCCGTCTCTTTCCATGACGAGAGCCGTGTGGGGAAGCCAGATATGAATTCAGGGGCCGCCACCCATTTGGTGTTGCGGGGCTCGGTGATGTAGAACCACCCCGATTGCCACCCCTTTATTGTCTCCACGAAGGCGCCTTGAGCCATGGGACTTTGGCCATCTTGCCAACCATGGGCCTCCGCACTATTGACGGCCGCCCACTACCTTCTCGGCCGGACGTTGAAGATCTTCAGCCATAAGCCAAAGTGGGGCTGGATGCAGAGGAAAGTTTCGCAGACACGATAAACGCCGAGATGTTGAGGATGAAATTGGGGCCAGGTCGTGGAAGTCCAGCCGTAGTAGAACATGAGCCCCGGACAAAGGGGTGAAGAGGGAAACCTAGTCCATGGAGGAAGTGGGGGAGAAACACCACCCTCTCCACGGGGCCTGTGGGTCGGAATGAGCTGCCCCTCGTCAGAAGCTCAGGCGCGATGTTGCCGGGACAAGCATCCGCCTCCCGCAGCCTGGGCGACAGCCCCTCTCAGGACGGGAGGGAGGCCATCCACCTGCCTCCCGCTCTCGACATGATTGGAGAAAGGTTGAGGTGGGATGTGCGGACTTGGGCGCTGGAGCTCGAAAAGGGAAATGGATAAGCAAAGGAGGAAGAAGGCGTAGGTGAAAAGGTGGATCCTTATCCCCTTATATAGACGGACGAAGCTATGCGTCCCCCACCAGCCTGGTAGAACTCGCTTATTTTCCCAAGCGCCGTAATCAATGGCGCGGATGGGTTACCCACGTCCGTATTGATGAGAATCCCGGAATAAGGGGGCACGATCTATGCTTTGATAAGACGTGCCAAGGAAACCGCCTCGCTAAACACGCTGAGGTGGGAACAGTAAAAAACGATTCATATAAAGGCCTTGCCGTGGTGTGATGTCACGCCGCGGAATACGTCAGCAGATCTGTGCAAAAATTATTCTCTCTACGGTGTTATGTGGAACTTGTTTTGCAGAGCGGATACTATCCTTGTGTTCAAAACCTTCTATGAAGTATATTCGGAGGAGGAACCCGCCTCGCAATGCCGAAGACAATCAACGCCACGGACTCATCGTCATTGAAGCCTGGTTCAGAGCTATTGAGGAGTCCCGGACTAGGGGTGTCCGGATAGCGGACTATAAATCGCAGACGAACTCCAAGACTATGAAGATACAAGATTGAAGACTTCGCCCCGTGTCCTGGATGGGACTTTCCTTGGCGTGGAAGGCAAGCTTGGCGTCACGGATATGTAGATCTCCTACCATTGTAATCGACTCTGTGTAACCCTAACCTATCCGGTGTCTATATAAACCGGAGGGTTTTAGTGCGTGGGGCCGAACAACAATCATACCATAGGCTAGCTTCTAGGGTTTGGCCTCCTTGATCTCGTGGTAGATCTACTCTTGTACTACCCATATCATCAATATTAATCAAGCGAGGTAGGGTATTACCTCCATCGAGAGGGCCCGAACCTGGGTAAAAACATCGTGTCCCTTGTCTCCTGTTACCATCCACCTAGACGCACAGTTCGGGACCCCCTACCCGAGATCCTCCGGTTTTGACATCGACAATGAGGCAGAAGCGTTAGGAGCAGTTCCGGGAGGCACAGGCCGACGCCGCCTACAACCACCATCTCCTCCAGGAGCACCTGCAGGCGGAGGAGCAGATCGCCATGAGGCCAGCGGAGCAGGAGGCGCTGCTCGACTCATACAGCTCCACCCGCGAGGGCCGCCTGGAGCGCTGGCGGTACCGCATGCGGGTGGCGGAGGCTGCGGCCGCCTATAATGAGGGCGATGAAGCGAGCGAGGCATTGTTTGGCGAGACCGAGGATGAGGCAGAGGACAATGCCGGCTCCGACGAGTCCCCGCTCTGTCGAGGCCCCGCGGCGCCAACAACGAGGCCGAGGACACCGCCCGCTCCGCCAAGGCCCCGCCCTGTCGGCACCGAGGCGGAGGCCCTACTCCGCCGAGGCCCCGCCCCGCCAACAACGAGGCAGAGGACATTGCCGGCTCAGCCGAGGCCCCACCCTGCCGGCAACGAGGGCGAGGATTTTCCCCTCTCCGCTGAGGCACCGCCCCGTCGGCAACGAGACAGAGGACATCACCGGCTTTGTCGAGGCCCCGCCCCGCTACCAACGAGGCCGCGCCACACAGAAGACGAGGAAGAATAGAACACGGTAGGTCGCCGCCGCTCGGGTCCAACTAAGGCCACCACTGCTACCCTCCGGTTGAAGCCAAGCTAGGCGGGTTGACCATTGATGGCCGACTAGCTTCTTGGCTGTGTCGTGGAGTCGGAGAGCTATGTTGGAGAAGGACGCTGCCTCTACTTAAATGCTAGTGTAGTTGGCTCACTGACACGTGGGCCCAACAGGCATCTGGGCCACATGTCAGTTACACAACTGCACCTGCAGTTAAGTCACTGAAGCTCAGTCCGCTGGAGAAGAAGTTTCTGTTTGGCTCAGACGGACACAGGTGGGTAGCTTCGGTTAATTGATTATACCTCTAGCGCACCCCTTTTTAGTTGAAGAATGTATGAAATGTAATGAAATCCAGCATGTTTATATGAAATCCGACCGTGTATGAATGAATTTAGTTCGATTAGTTCGAATTCTTGTATCACTGGCATTGGATGAAGATGCAAACAATACGTACTAGCATTATTCCCAGGGTGATCACCTCGTTTGCAGCGTTTCACATGTACTCCCTCCGGTCCTTTTTAGTCTGCATACAAGTTTTATTCTGCAAATAAAGTATCTCTACTTTGACCAATCTTATAGAAAAAAGTATGAACATTCACAATGTGCAAAGTAAAAAGGAACAGTGGGAGTACAAAGAGTTTGAGCAGATTTTTAGCGTTCCTGTACATTGCAATCAAACACACATGCCTGGCAATTCATAGAGAACATTCAAAACAATCGATGATTATGCATCTCAGCGACTCACATGTCAGAGCCAATATTTACTTCACAACTAAAGCATAAAGAAAAAATCGACCGATGCTGCTGACATAAAGGGCGCCCCATTCAAAAATATCAAACGCATGTCTTCTTGCTAACATCAATGAGCATACTTTGACAAGGTTGCCCCATTCCAAAATGTCAAATCCATGTTGTTTTGCGTACATCAATGAGCAAACTTTGACAAGGTTTTCCCTTTCCAAAATATCAAATGCCTACGATTGTGGAATGGGCAAGGTTTGCCATCAGTTCGGACATTGAAATGGCACCTCATGCTAAATAAACCAGCTGCTCTTTTTGTGCAGTTCCACCAAAATCAACCAAATTCGCACGTAGTTTGTATGATTTCGCCCTTATATGTTGCAACACCTTGAACATATCGGCACCTCCTTTCTTGTGGTGGAAATGAATGATTCGATGTATTCATGAACATTTTGTGCAATTCCCATTAAAATCAAGCTGAGCACCCCTGTTTGCACAAAAAAAAGTGATTAGTATAAAGCAAATTGTACTATGAATTGACAGTTTAAACAGGCACCTACATGGTCCATGTAGAGCAGCTTAAAAAAATGGAACTCACCGGAAAGAATCCTAGAAAAACATTGTACTCGCGCATCACAACAAAAAATGGAGATCTGTCAGTCCTTCTAAGCTGATGTTAGTTTGGTCTTGTGGGGAGTGATGTAACCATCCTTCAACTGCTCCATTTGATGAGAAGATAGACAGGGCTTCTTCATCCTGGCATAATCGGAACTAGTCACTTCAATGCATCCATATTCTTCTTCAGAGGAGGATGATCCTGTTGTGCAAAGAGAAGAGGACAACTAAATGCTAGCATCCCTGTTTGCTCGAAAAAAGGAAAGGAAATATTTAAAATAGCACATATGAAGCACTTCTCAAGTTCTCATGACAGTATCTAAACAGTAGCACAACACCAATAGAGATGACAAATCTCAATCATATGGATGAAATCCATGGGCGAGTACCAACCTTTGTCAGGAGGCTTATTGTGTAGAGCATACCGATCAAGCACTTCTCCGGAACAATCTGTTGCTATCTACTGTGGTTGCCATGTGCTTACTATATAGTCCTCAATTAGTTTAATGTTTCCAACACCTTCTTGTGCATTTCCGCTAAAATATATGGTATCTTCAAAGAAGATCCCTATTTGCACAAGTAGAGATAATTGCATATTACATTAAGAGTGGCATCAAATCAGTGGCAAAACAATTGCTCGTTCTAGCCATAGCAATAAATTAAGATGCAAAATTATATCATTCCTTGTGTCATCATAGTTCCAGTGCTTCATTACAGCACCGGGAGTTGATTTTTGTTTTTCTTTCGCTTGTTCTTCCCCTTCACCACTTGGTTCAATAACAGAAAAGCTTCGCCTTCAATGCAAGATTTGGCATGTCAATTAGGGAGCACAAGTATAGCACTAAACAATGACATTACTTTTTTAATGGAAGTGGCAAAATACATGTGCCAACAGCCAGAAATATCCTTATCTTACCTCAATGGGATATTACGGTGCACATACAGATTGGAAGTCTTGCCTCCGTTTGTGCAGTTCACTAAAATCAAGCAACATTACCGTACAAGTAGCACAACATATGAAAGCACATTGCACAATCATGTGAAAGAAAGCTAGTACTGACCTCCCATGATGTGGAATTCAAACAACTCACAAGAAGAAGATATGAACCAAATTTGCCAACACGGATAGGAACTAAGATCTCCTCTTGTGCAGTTCCACTAAGATCAAGCAATCAAGCAACGTTGTCGATGTGACATTTTGGTTGAACTTCACAAAACACTCTTAAAAAAGCGTTTATGCAGTGCAACAAAATGTCACAATAGCAACGAGGTGAAGTTGATAACCCTGTTTACACAGAGGTGCAAAGGAAACAACTAGTGGTCAATAATGTTGGATGACACAGAAGCCAACAAAAAGAAGCATCTAACTTATCTAAATGGGAAAGAAAGCAAGACAGTAGCATTTCTCAAACGGTCGCATTGATTCATATTAATAGAGAGATTATATTAACAATAAAACTCGTTAAACATGTAATTCGCTTTTAACTGTGGCATTGCATCAATTTTCCAGCGGCATTATTAGAGGGTGTTTGTTTACATGGACTTTTTGGTGTAGGGACTAAAAAAGTCCTGTCGATCTCATCTAAACCAAATAGGAGGGACTTTTAGGGACTAAAAGTGGGCATTTGGGACTAAAGAAAGAAGACCCCGAGGAAGAGTTTTTTTGGGACTTTTTCCAACAGTTGCCCCTGCCCCGCATCGCACCTTTTCTCTATTAGTTCTTTACTAGGGGTAACATGGTCTTTTATCATGTCATTTAATAACCTCTAGTCCATGTTTAGTCCTTGGAACCAAGCAGGTAGGGACTAGGGACTTTTTAGCTGGGACTAAAAAAAGTCCTAGGACTTTTTAATAAAACAGGGCCTTAGATTAACAATAGCTAAAGAGTTGCACGGGACAGTGGACACACCAGCACCATGTGCATCTACCGATGTATGAAGGGGTGATGCACAGTCTGTTGCAACAAAGAACAAACAACCAAGGAGCATAGTTGTGTTGGTCCCGGTTTTGTAATCTTTAGACACCTTTCCCTATGTGAGCGCAACAAATCTAGTCCTGCTCAGACTCTACAGCCTTGTCCCCCAAAACAAAAAGATCAGTTCGTTACAGATGTGCTTATTGCGTTTGTCATTGTTTTCCCTTTTCGACCAACATAGGTGCTGGATAGCTAGTTTGTACTAGTACTTCCCCCCTTCCTTTCCTCTTTGAACCACGTATGTCGGTGTTCTGGGAACGGGGGTCCCCAGACTTGCCTGCCTGCGGCCCACATGGCGTGGCTCCACCAGCGGCCCTGTACAGCCCATCTTCACCAGCAAACACCCAAGACCCTTGCGGGCCAAGCCTCGCGAGGTGGACGACGCAAGACCTCCTCGGGGGCGGCCTCACCAGGCTGGCTTGCGAGGGGCGGAGAGATCAAGGCAAGGGGAACCTCGTGAGGTTCCCGTGACGTAAGCCATGATGGCCAAGGCCAGGCGGGCGCCAGGCGGCATGTATCCCTTTTTATGTCTTTAGCTTACTCTGCTGGGGCCGCCCCTCAGACTGCATCATCCCCAAGCCGCTCGGGTCTGACCCAGTGGCATGTTTCGTTCCTACATTTACCTAAGCTAATCTGCTTTCCATCCACAATCTACCTATGATTATCACCTGCTTGATTATCGCCCACCATGGGAGCTGCTCACGCTGGCATGGAGCTTGTGCTCAGGTCCGTCCCTGCAACACCGACAAATCTGAGCGGTCGAGCTCTGGCTCGCGGCACGCCCCGCGCACATCACCTCACCAGGCCCTTAGTGCCTTCATCTTCTTGCGGAGCGACCTGCGGCGGACCGGCAATCATAATGGCAACCTTTGTCCCTCCTCGCGCTAACCTGCAGGAACTTCCCAAGGATGACAGCAGACGGTACCACAGGCTCCCTCTTCTCCCAGGCGATTAAACTGCAGCGTTAAAAGGGGGGCTCCTGAGCATCGCGACTCAGGAGCTCCTACTGGCTCTCTAGCCCTCACCCCCTGGCCTTGACCACGACATCGCGACCTGGCATACCAGCGGCGGCTGAGCTCACTCGAGGGTTGGGACTTGCGGACGCAGAGCACCTGGAAGAGCATGGAGAAGAGGGGGAGGCTCGGACGGGCCTGACTTGGCTGCGCTACGACCGCCGACGCACGAGTCTGGCGCATCACAAGGAACCGACCTTGGACCGCCAAGATAAGTTTCGCACCCAGGTCAACCAATCGCTACGGCATAGGATTCTCACTTGCTGCAGTCCGGTTGCAGCAACATCGCTTCCTTTTCTTACCTCTCGGTGGCCGCTTGCGCGCTAAAGGGGACCTCCTGAGCATCGCGCCTCATGAGCTCTTACTGGACCTCGGGCCGCTCACCTCCTGGCCTTGACCACGGCATCGCGACCTTGCATACCAGTGACGGCTGCAGCCTGCCTGGGGACCGGGACCTGTCAGCATAGAGCATCAAGCCGTCGTGGGGCTGGAAAAGGAAACCAAGCAGGAACAGGACGTGTGCACGCATATCTTCATAATAAGGACCATATCAACAAAAGACACTACAGACCCTTTACATGCCCATGTGGGGTTTGTCTCAATTTCTCACAGGAAACAAAATAAGGGAGCTTCTAGGGGTCCTATCTACATGTGCCGGCGCGGCCGACACCATCATCAACAGTGGGCCTCAGGAGGCCGGTGCCAACCCCATCCAGATCAGCGACGTCGGTGGCGGGATGCTGCCGCCCTGCTCCGGGCACGACGAGAGCTCGGGGGCACGTAACTGTCGTCACTCGTCTCCAAAGTCTCATAGGTCTCGGGAGAGTCGCTGGACTCCCAAGCGGCGCCACTGCTGCTTGGTGAGCCGCTGGCGAGGCAGGCGGCCACCCTGGCTCCTCCCGCGGTGCCGTCCAGGCGGCCCTCTCCGGGGCAGCACTCCAAGCGATGGCTTTCCGCGTCGAAGACCTTGAAGAATATTGTCGGGGGGATGGACCCCGGGCAGGCAACGGAACCCGGAGCCTCTTTAAAAATGACGGGGCTGGCACCGCCCCTCAATACCGGCACGCGCTCGGCCGGGTCGCTCGACCCGGCCAAGCCCAGCAAGTCGGCCAGATTAGCCGACCCGGCGAGACGCGTCAACTCGGCCCCAACAACTGGCGCAAGACAGCCGAACCCGGCACGACCGAAGCCTCCTCAACAAGCCAGCACCACCCGTGGCGTGCTACGCAATCCAGCCACGGGTCAGCTCCCGTCCCATCCAGGCCGTATGATGGGAACAAGACTACAATCAACGATGACCGAGGCAACAGTGCCCCGCCCATGCCTCCGTCACAGGAACGCGGGCAAAGTGCCCTCACCCACCACGGCCACGGGGCGGTGTGGCTACAGTGCCCCCGCCTTCACCGCCGACGATAGCAAGCGGCGACCTGGCGGAGAGCACTATACGCGACTCGACTCGGCCACGCCCTGACGATCGACAAGACGGCGTACAATCCCCCTAGGCATGTAGGGCCCGCGCCTAGGGGAACCCGGCGAACCACAAGCCCTCAGCGGGACCCAGCCCGGGTCCCCGGACACCGACAATACGGACCTGCCGACTTGTAACATTACCATTGTATCCCCGGGGTGTTGGACTATAAAACCCCCCGGGAGCCCACGATCATAGGGGCATGAAGCATTATCTCGCCGGAAGCAAGCGAGAGGGCAAGTAGAAAACACACACCAGAGAGAAGGAGCAGCCCAAGCCTTGGCCAGCTTCCTTCCTCCTCCATACAGCTCTAGGAGCAACATTGTACTATCGATCATCCAACTACACTCGGCAAGACTAGGGGTATTATCTCTCCGAAGAGCCCCGAACCTAGGTATGTCCGGCGTCCCGCGCCCGCTCATGCCAACCCCGCCTCTGGAGTCCACCAGCGCCCTCGAGCGTCCTCCTCTCTCTAGCCATCCCTTGGCATCTGCCATGCGCCCACTGATACGTCTCAAACATATCTATAATTTTTGATTGCTCCATGCTATATTATCTACTGTTTTGGACAATATTGGGCTTTATTTTCCACTTTTATATTACTTTTGGGACTAACCTATTAACCGGAGGCCCAGCCTGAAATTGCTGTTTTTTGCCTATTTGATGTTTCAAGAAGCAGAATATCAAACGGAGTCCAAATGGAATGAAACCTTGAGGCGTGATTTTCTCACCGAATATGATCCAGAGACTTGGACCCTACGTCAAGAAAGAAAGGAGGTGGGCACGAGGTAGGGGGCGTGCTCTGCCCCCCCCCCCTCAGGCGCGCCCTCCACCCTCGTGGGCCCCACCTTGCTCCACTGACGTACTTCTTCCTCCTATATATACCTACGTACCCCCAAACGATCAGTGACGGAGCCAAAAACCTAATTCCACCACCGCAACATTCTGTACCCATGAGATCCCCTCTTGGGGCCCGTTCTGGAGCTCCGCCGGAGAGGGCATCCACCACGGGGGGCTTCTACATCATCGTAGCCCCTCCGATGAAGTGTGAGTAGTTTACCTCAGACCCTCGGGTCCATAGTTAGTAACTAGATGGCTTCTTCTCTCTTTTTGGATCTCAATACAATGTTCTCCCCCTCTCTCGTGGAGATCTATCCGATGTAATCTTCTTTTTGCGGTGTGTTTGTTGAGACCGATGAATTGTGGGTTTATGATCAAGATTATATATGAACAATATTTGAATCTTCTGAATTCTTTTATGTATGATTGGTTATATTTTCAAGTCCCTTTGAATTATCAGTTTGGTTTGGCCTACTAGATTGGTTTTTCTTGCAATGGGAGAAGTGCTTAGCTTTGAGTTCAATCTTGCGGTGTCCTTTGCCAGTGACAGTAGGGGCAGCAAAGCACGTACTATATTGTTTTCATCGAGGATAACAAGATGGGGTTTTTATCATATTGCATGAATTTATCCCTCTACATCATGTCATCTTGCTTAAGGCGCTACTCTGTTTTCTTGAACTTAATAATCTAGATGCATGCTGGATAGCGGTAATTCGAGTGGGAGTAATAGTAGTAGATGCAGGCAGGAGTCGGTCTACTTGTCTCGGACGTGATGCCTATATACATGATCATACCTAGATATTCTCATAACTATGCTCAATTCTGTCAATTGCTCAACAGTAATTCTTTCACCCACCATAAAATAATTATGCTCTTGAGAGAAGCCACTAGTGAAATCTATGGCCCCCGGGTCTATTCTCATCATATTAATCTTCCATCACTTTATTATTGCTTTGCTTTTTTACTTTGCTTTTATTTTTTTGTCTTTGCATCTTTATCATAAAAATACCAAAAATATTATCCTATCATATCTATCAGATCTCACTCTCGTAAGTGACCGTGAAGGGATTGACAACCCCTTATCGCGTTGGTTGCGAGGATTTATTGTATTGTCTGGTCACGAGGGACTCGCGTGTAGCCTCCTACTGTATTGATATCTTGGTTCTCAAAAACTGAGGGAAATACTTACGCTACCGTGCTGCATCACCCTTTCCTCTTTAAGGAAATCCAACGTAGTGCTCAAGAGGTAGCACCCATCGCGACGGTTGGCGCCCACCGTGGGGCAGCTCGAGGAGCTGGCCGGGAGCATGCTTCAGACGGGGCCCTTCTCCTACACCGACGAGTCCGTCGCGCTGACGGACGACGTTGTCGGCGCGCTTGCCGCCTCCTTCGCCGCGCTGCGCATCTCCGATGCGTTCGCGGCCGACGAGTACCCCAGCAAGGTGCTCAGCTACTCCGACTCTCCCCTCTTCCTCGGCAGCGGCGTTTCTGCCGGGGCAATGGACGACCACGTGGAGGTCTTCTTCACCGGCGACGGCGCCTCCTCCTCGTCAAGCAAGACGAGGAAGGCTGCCGAGGCCGCAGCGGATCGGATCGAGTCGTACGATCCGTTACGCGCCGCGATGCAGAGCCTCCGCGTCCCCATCGGCCCGAACCCAACTCGAGGAAAGGCGCCAGCAGATGCAGGACCTGTCTGAGACACTCGCCGCCACTCAGCATCGCCTGGATGCCGCTCAGCTGAAGCGCGATGCCGCCTACTGATTCACGCCCGCCGCGGCCGAGCCAAGCCGGGTCGCCAATGTGTGTGCCCGGGGAGGAGCGATCGTCCGAGCCCTCGGCGCCGTCCCAACCGTCTACGAGACCCCAGTGAAGAACATGCGCGCTGCCCAGGCAGCCGCGACCGGCCTGGACCAGCTCGCGGGAGAGGAGCTGAAAGAGCGCATCGGGCGGATGCGCGAACTCCTTCACGCCGCCAACACCCAGCAGGACCGCCTCAACCAGCTCGCCAAGCCGGCGGAATCCGGCTCCGCCCGCCTCGGCGGGCAGCCCGGGCTTTTGCACACGCTTCCCTCGCCACCCGGCGGCGACTCGACCAGTCCGGACTTGGCATAACCAGCCAAGTCCGGACTCGGCGCAACCCGGCCGCTACAGCCGCCGGTGGATTGGGCGACGAGCTCGTCCCAGAGATTCAGCGCGGACTCGGCCGGCGTCCGGTTCCAACCAACCCGGCCCCCCGTGGCCTAGCCGCAAGTCGACTCGGCCCGCACGCCATCAACGACACCGACGCTCGCCACCGCCTCGCTCAGCTCGCTCGCTCCCTGGAGGTGGAGGAGAGCGGCGCTATCGGGCCGGCGTGCTTCGGCCCGCGCATCCGTGAGGAGCCCTTCCCCAAAGGATTCATGCTCCCCCCATGACACCCCCAAGTACAATGGGACGGTGAAGCGAAGATCGGCTCACCCGACTACACCACGGCCATTGGCATCACCGGTGCCAATCGTCGTCTCGCCCGTCTTGATCACGCACCGCTCATGCTCCAAGGTGTCGGCCCGCACGTGGTTGAGCGGCCTGCCCGTGAGCGCATCAACACGTGGGTGGACTTCGAGGAAGCCGTTCGCCAACCTCACGAGGACCTACAAGCGACCCGGCCGCTAACCAGCTTGCCATGTGCTTGCAGGGGCCCTACGGAGACCGGTCGCGAGTACCTGCGACGCTGGACCGAGCTTGGAACAGCTGCGAGGCGTCCATGAAGTCGAGCAATCCAAGATGCCGTCGGCGGGTGCCGAGACGGCACCCTCCTCAAGCACAAGCTTCTACGCTCCGAGCCAGCCACCATGGCCGCGCTCATGGTGACGGCGGACAAGTGGCGCTGGATGAAGCCGGCAAGGCGAAGCCGGTTCCCCCTCCGAAGCCGGCCGGTGAAAGCAGCCGGCAGCAGCATCACCAGAACAACAAGCGCAAGGCCGACCAGCTGGCGCCACGTCACGACAACCGGCTCGTCGCGGCCACTTAGCCCGCGGCGGACTCGGCAGCGAAGCGCCGGCAAACCGGCAAGACGGGGTGGCAACCCGCCGTGACCTTCGAACAGATGCTCGACGCCTTCTGCAAGCACCACAGCGGCGGAAGACCCCCCATGCACACGGCGATGCGCCATCACCAAAGCGCGCTCGTGAGGGGCGGCGATATCACTGCCTCCCTCCGGCTCCGGCCCAGGCGCGGGACAGCCGCCTCCGCCTCCACCGCTGCTCTCGGCTAAGCGGCGTGATGCGCTGATAGCGCCTACCGGACCAGAAGCGCGGCCCTCGTCGTCTTCACTAGTTCGGCGGACGACAAAGCGCAGCGGCGCCTCGCCGGCGAGATGTGAACACCGTCGTCCCGGCCAAGCCGGAGTTCATGCATTGGTCGGATCGCCCGATCACCTTGACCCGGGAGGATCACCCGGCAGTCATGCCGAGTCCGGGTGGTTACGCCCTCGTCCTCAACCCCACCATCGTTGCACGGCGCACATGCAAGTTCTCCCGAGTCCTCATCAACGACGGCAGCAGCATCAACATCATCTACCGCGACACGATAACCAAGCTCGGCCTCAAGGCCGAGGACCTGGAGCCGACCCGAACGATCTTCCACGGCATCATACCCAGCCTCTCCTGCTCCCCCATTGGCCGGGTCCGGCTAGATGTCCTTTTCGGTGACAGCAGCCACTTCCGGTGCGAACCGATCTGGTTCGAGGTGGTGGACCTGTTCAACACGTATCCTGCGTTGCTGGGCCGGCCCGCGCTCGCCAAGTTCATGGTGGTTCCCCACTACGCGTACCTGAAGATGAAGATGCCGGGTCCCAAGGGCCTCATCACCATCACCGGCAATTACCGCAAGTCCGTGGAGTGTGCCCGAGACGGCGCCAAGTTGGCCGAGTCGCTGGTCATTGCCGAGGAGCGGCGCCAGCTTGACCGGATCGTCGCCCTGGCAGGCGAGGCCTCCGCCGCATAGATCCCGACCCCGGACCCGGCCGATGAGGCCGCCTTCAAGCCCTCCAAGGAGACCAAGAAAGTGAAGCTCAACCCAGAAGACCCCAGCTGCAGCAAGTACGTTGTCATAGGCGCCCACCTCGACAGCAAATAGGAAGGCGATCTCATCGGCTTCCTCCGTGAGAATCGGGATATCTTCGCATGGACCCCCAAAGACATGCCGGGTATCCCGAGGAAGTACGCCGAGCACAAACTTCACGTCCGCAAGGACGCCAAGCCTGTCCCTCAACCCCTACGACGATTTTCCGAAGAGAAGAGAAGAACCATTGGTGAAGAGGTCACCAAGCTTTTGGCGGCCGGCTTCATAATGGAAGTGTTTCACCCCGAGTGGTTGGCCAACCCAGTCCTCGTCCTGAAGAAGAACAAGACCTGGCACATGTGTATCGACTACACCAGCATCAACAAGGCCTGTCCCAAGGATCCGTTCGCCCTCCCGCGGATTGACCAAGTCATCGACTCGACCGCCGGGTGTGAGCTCCTGTCCTTCCTGGATGCTTTCTCCGGCTACCACCAGATCAAGATGGAAACGGCCGACGCCCTGAAGACGTCCTTCATCTAGCCCTTTGGGGCGTATTGCTACATCACCATGTCGTTCAGCTTGAAGAACGCAGGCGCCACCTTCTAGCGCTGCATGCAGAAATGCCTGCTGCCGCAACTCGGCCGCAACATCCACGTATACGTAGACGACATCATGGTGAAGACCAAGCAGCACCTCATACTCCTCGACAATTTGAAGGAAACCTTCACCAACCTCCGCGAATACAAGGTCAAGCTTAACCCGGAAAAATGCGTCTTCGGCGTCCCGGCTGGAAAGCTACTCGGCTTCCTTGTCTTGGAACGCGGCATTGAGGCGAACCCGGAGAAGATCAAGGTCATCGAGCGCATGCGCAAGCCGGCTCGGCTGCGTGATGTACAAAAGTTCACCGGATGCTTGGCCTCGTCACGGCTTAAGCCGTTTACGGGCGAGAGGGCGCCACCCTGTACCGGTGATGAAGAAGACGAGCCCGTTCGAATGGAGCGGCAAAGCGGCGAGCCTTCCAAGACCTCAAAGCGCATGCTCGCACCGCACCAGTCTTGGCCGCTACCGACCGACAAGGAGCGCTGTTGCTTCACATGGTCGCGACCTCGCGAGCACTCAAAGATTTGGTGGTCGGCGACCAAAAGAAGGGCAAGATCAAGCCGTCCGCGCCCGATACCTACTACGGCGAGGTGCTCTCCAACTCCAAGCAGAAATACCCGCACTACCAGATGATGTGTTACGGCGTGTACTTCACCGCCAAGAAGCTGAAGCAGTATTTCCAAGAGCACGTTGTCACCGTGGTCAGCACGGCGCCTATCGAAGAAATCATCGGGTGTCGGGATGCCTCTGGCCTGGTTGCCAAGTGGGCAATCCAGCTAGCCGGCCACACCATCCTCTACGAGCCCCGCACCACGATCAAGTCTCAAGCCCTGGCCGACTTCCTCGTCGACTGGACCGAGACCCGATACACTGCCGCCGCCTCCCGACTCGATGCATTGGCGCATGCACTTCGACGGGTCCAAGATGCGACTCGGCAGGGGGCCAAGATCGTCTTTGTCGTCCCGAAGGACGACCGGCTCCGCTACGCACACCAGATCCACTTCCCCGCCTCCAACAACGTCTCCGAGTACGAAGCCCTTGTGCAAGGCCTCCGGCTTGCCAAGGAACTCGGCATTCGGCGCATCCTGTGCTGCGGCGACTCGGACCTGGTGGTGCAGCAGTGTTCCGGCGAATGGGACGCCCGCGACTCCAACATGGCAAGCTACCGCTTCCTTGTCCAGAAGCTGTCCAGATCCTTCGAGGGATGCGAGTTCCTCGATGTCTTGCGTGCGGAGAACAAAGCAGCCGACACGCTCGCCAAGATCGCCTCTTCACGACAAGCCATCCCGTCCGGCTTCCCCCTCGAGCACCTGCGCAAGCCGTCCGTCAAGACATCGCCGGACTCCGAGTCCATCCACGTTCCAGACGACCCGGCCGCACCTCAACCCGGCCCGGGGACTGCTGAACCCGCCCGATCAACCCGGACTGGGGCTGCTCAGCTGACCGGCCACCATCGTCTCCGAACCCAGCCGTCCCCGACCCGGGGGCTGCTCAACCTGGCTCGAGGGCTGCCGACTCGGAACCCACCCTGGTGGCCGTCTTCGCCGTGGTTACAGCTCCATCTTGGGCCCTCCCGATATCAGAATTTTTGGAGAACAGGGTTCTCCCCATGGACGAGACCGAAGCTCGGCAAGTGCAACACCGGGCGACCACCTACATCATCATCAACAACGAGCTCATCAAGCGCAGCTCCACCAGCGTGTTCCAGCGCTGCGTCGAGCAGGAACGCGGCATCGACATCCTCCTCGACATACATCAGGGCGAGTGCGGGCACCACGCCGCATCACGATCCCTGGTGGCCAAGGCGTTCCGCCACGGTTTCTACTAGCCCACGGCCCTCCAAGATGTCGAGTCGCTCATCCTCAAGTGTGAGGGATGCCAGCGATTCAGCAAACGCAGCTACCAGCCGGCGTCAACACTCCGCACCATACTGATCGCCTGGCCCTTCGCGGTCTGGGGACTCGACATGGTGGGACCCTTCAAAACCGCTCGAGGCGGCATGACGGACTTGCTGGTGGAAGTGGACAAATTCACCAAGTGGATCGAGGCAAGACCAATCAAGAAACTGGACGGGCCAATAGTCGTCCGGTTCATCAAGGACATAGCGGTGCGCTACAGCATGCCGAACAGCATCATCACCGACAACGGCACCAACTTCGCCAAAGGCGCGCTTGAGCAATACTGCTCCGTCTCCGGCATCCGCCTCGACCTGGCCTCCGTTGCGCAACGGGCAGGTCCAGCGGGCCAACGGACTCATCCTGTCCGGCGTCAAGCCGCGACTCGTCGAGCCACTCATCCGCTCACCCGGCAGCTGGCTCGACGAGTTGCCAGCCATTCTTCTGAGTGTACGCGACCACGCCCGAATCGGTCGACCGGGTTCACCCCGCTCTTCCTCGCTTCACGGAGTCAAGCCGCTATCCCGACCGACGCCGAAGTTCGGACTGCGCCACGCCGTGATGTACACCGCCTAAGCCAGAAGCTTCATAAGATGGCGCCGACCTGCTCGAAAAGCACGCCTCTGGCGCCGGCCGCCGCCATCTACCAGCAAGGCCCGAGGCACTACCACAACAAGAAGATCAAGTCCCTCGCGTTCCGCAAGGGCGACCTCGTCCTCCGACTCGCCCAAGAGCAGGCAGGCCAACACAAGCTGTCCCCTCCATGGGAGGGCCCATTCATCATGAGCAGGGCCTTGCGCGACCGCAACACCTACAACCTCATCGACGCACACAAGTCAAGGAAGCGCAAGAAGGACACCGCCGGTGAAGAAACGACCCGGCCGTGGAACGCGGAGCTCCTCCGCCCGTTTTACAGTTAGCCGAACGAGCGTATATATCGTCGCCTTTTGTAAACGCATGAAACTATGGGGTCCCCGAACGAGACTCGGGGGCTGCCTTTTGTCGACCAATTTATTGCGTCCCTATTTTCTTGCTTCAGTATACCACCGAACCCGGCCACCGGGCCGACTCGCTCGACCCGGGGGCTCGGGGGATGGCCGGCTCGGTCGCCACCCCGCCACCTTACTTGGTGCTTCCTGATAAAGTTAGGATGCCGCGGTCCCCCACTTCGCCCTAAAGCCACATATCCAGCTTTGGTTGTGTCAATAAAGCACAACGGCCAAAGCTCCTTTATGCTTCATACACTAAGTGAAAGGCTGCCGGGTCGATCAACCCGCCCACCATTCATCAAATGAACAGCCGCGACGATCGGCCGCTGTTTTCGCCAACCTGCTTCTCGGGCCGATTGCCGCTAGCCGCCCAAGGGTGTTTCGTCAGCTACAATGTTTCGAGGGACCCAAGTCCTCCGCGCTCCTCTCAAAGAACCGAACACCTTGTCACGAACCGAGCCTCGGCCGTCGACTCATGGGGGAGGTTTGAGAAAGGAAAAGCGCATGAAATCGGTCCAAGAAACGGAAGGCAAAAAGCGAAAGCACCCATGACATCTACATAAGTATATAAGAAAAAGGCCCACGGCCCGAGTTCATTACACCCTAAAACCCCCAGTGGGTGGGTGGACCTGCTATCTAATAGACTTTACAAAAAAGTGTCTCAGGCATCTCCAGCGCCGCGTCGTGACGTCGACGGCTCTCCCCTGGCGGCCTCCAGGTCCGGCAAAGTGCCGGTGTCCTCCTCAGCACCCGCGTCGCGGTAGACATCCGTCTCCTCCGAGCTCCCCTTCGGATCATGGAGGAGCAAGCCATAGTCGTTGCCGTCCCTGGCCCTGCCGTCTTCCGTCCGCTCCGGATGGAACTCATCGTGGAAGGCAAACCCGGTGATGTAGCTGGCCCGGGAGGCGATCCGGCCGGCTTGCTCCTCGCAAGAGCTGTTCAACCGCCTGCTTGGGCTCATCAATGCGTTTCAGCTGCGAGTCCGATGCCAGACAGCGTGAACCGAGCGCCATCTTCAGACCACCAAGACGAGCGCGGAGACGCCGCCACTCGCCAGCCCGCCCCATCTCCAACCAATGCGCTTAGGCGTGAGAAGCTGTTCGATTGGATGGAGCCCGCCACAGGCCGCCACGCTGGGCCATCGCGGTGTCGGCTCGACAGCCGCTCAACTGCGCTCCTGTGACCTGCAAAGCGGCCTCGCCGCGCGGCGATGATCTCCTGAAGGTCCAGCCACCAGGATCCGCCCTGCACTCTAACGACGCTGGTGAATTGGTCGCTACCGAGGCGGGACGGCTTTCTCGCCAGCCGCTCCATCTCCGGAAGGCCTCGCCGCAAAGAAAGAAGCCGCTTAGAAGAAGAACAACAGGAAGAAAGGCCGGATCCCGACCCGCAAACAACAAGAAAAAGCACTTACCGGAGAAGGACTTTCCAGTGCCGCGCCAAGCAACGTGACACTCATGCCGCTCCCATTCGATGGCGCGGTCGCGCTCCACGAAAGTGCCTTTCTCCAGTTGGCCACCTTGGCAAGGGCACGCCTTTCACTGGCTCAAGGCCCTTTCCTCCTCGGCCGCCTGGCCAAGTGGCGATTTCGTGGCCCTCGGCCCCGACGGGGCCTGCCAGACCTGGTGTGACTTGCCCCAAAGAAAGCGGCTGTCCACCTCGGCCCGAGTCTGGCTCTGCATTGGTCGCCGGCCAGCCGACTGGCCGTGACTGCCGTCCGGCCTCCACTCAGCTGGCCCGCCTCAAGCCACTCTTGGCGGCTTTCCCGGGCTTTAAGGAGCTCCACTGAAGCCTCGGAGGCGGTTTCAGTGACCCGGCCAAAGTGCTCATGTAGCAATGGGTTGGCCTTGCCGAGATCACGAGTCATACGCCTGCGCCGCCAAGGCCGCCTCAACGCCAAGACGGCCGATTTTCTAAGCGAACGAAGCCGGGTCGAGGGAAGTTCCGGCCCGAGTATGTGTACGAAATCACGGCCAGACAGCACCGCCTCTAAGTAAAAGAAGGACTTAGGAAGAAGAAAAGAAGCAAAATTTAAGATTTGGCCTAATCTGCTATACGCTTGGTCTGAATCTTTGGTTACACTCTAAGTTGGCAGGGCAGCTTAGCGCCTCTTCACTAGAAAAAGGATCACAAGAGTACTGTGCAACAAGAACTGGAGCTTCCTTCCTCCTTGGCAAAGCAACTCAGCTTCCAGAGCTCCCGGTGCCTCGCCAGTGAGACGATTGTTGGGCGCAAGCACCCGAAGGCTACGCCGAGATGTCAAGAAAGCAGTAAATGAGAATACAGGTTACGATCTAAAGATTCGACTCCTAATTCACACGAAGTTGGCCCGAACTCGGGATATATTCCAGCAGGAAGCCAAGCGCCGCTTCTCTAATACAGAAGAAGAAACTATAAGAAAATCTTTACTCGAACGGGCAAGCTCCTCGGTCAAGGTCTGGCCCGCTTCCACCTCGCTCGCGGCGGTTACCTTGAGCTGCTCCGGTTCTGCTTTCGCGAAGTATGCTGCGATCGATTTGTCGAAGTCGAGCGCCGCCTCCTCCTCGGTCCCTGGAGGTCTGGCGCAATGGCGCTTCGCTTACGCCGCGCTGTAGCACGGCCAAGAAGCTTTTAGGTCGCGCCATTTCGCCGAGGCACTAACGTTGCGGTTTCCTCATTGCCGCCGCGATGCGGTCAGCGCTGTGTCTCCTCCGACGCGACGCTGACGCCTCACAGCTCAAGCCGCCTCCGCTTTGCTGCCGGGTCGGACGCCTTCAAAGACCGCCGCTCATGGCTGCCTGTGCTCAAAACCGGCGGCGCCTGGCGGCCGCCTTCAGAAGCGCCTTCTTCCAAGACGACGCCACTTCCACCAACTCAGTCACTCCCTCCGCTGATCGCCGACCATCTGCCGCCCGCCGTGTGCAAGGTGTCATCCTCCACCTCCACGACCTCCTATTTGGGGGGTCACCACCTTCCGCCCAGCCTCCACGGGCTGCAGGTTCTCAGCGCCACGACGGCTCAAAGACCGCTGCCGCCCACCACTGCGTTCTCCTCCGCCATCTCACACCATGCCGGCTCTCAAGCGCTTAATCTGCGCTGGCTACCATGCCACACACCGGCCGGGTCCAAGCTCCCGAACGATGCCATACCTCCAGCTCCGCTACTGCCCTAGGTTCCCGTCTCCCCGCCAGTTGGGTTACAAGGCTTCGTGTCGCTTCAGATTCAGTGCCGAGGTCCGAGTCGGCCTGGCCCCTCCCTTGCCTTGGTTTGCTTCCAAGGTTTGGACCGGCCTCGCGAACACGGCCCTTCGGGCGGTTCTCGCGCGTCATCAATACGCCTCGCCAACAATAGACATGCACCTTGAAGAAGACAGAATCGAGCAGAAAGGAAACAAGACTAGCTCAAGAA